>OX376222.1:1535000-3012500 GCA_947364205.1 Agrochola lota | reverse complement strand
TTCATTAGGCTGATGATAGCCTATAATCTTCCCACTACTGGGACACAGGCCTCCTCTCTTTGAGAGGGAGTGTGCCGTAATCCACCATGCGGGCGAGTTGGTATATGTCACATGTCTTTGAATTTTTGGTCCTAAGGCGTGCCGATTTCCTCACGATGTTTTCCTTCACCATTTTGAGAGTAGAAGTAAAGGACCTGCCTGGGTTCGAATCGTAATTGAAAACTTGTAAATTGGAGCCGTTACCACTGGGCAACCATTACTCTCAATAATCATAATATAATGCTGTACCTATACGTATATACCAATACCAGATAGTAGGAACTGACACAATACGCATAAGTTCCTGCTTCCTGAAAGCGGAAACAAGCTCAAATATTATCTCATCATACACGATCCCCTATTTTACATTGAACGTGCAACTAAAACCCCACAACATGTCGCAAAGTAGCAGTTGTGTAGCTGCCCTAAGCCCCATATTAGCGCCGACTGAAACAAAGCGGAGCTTACACGTAATGGTAGTTAATGAATCTTTCGCTGAATTATGTATGCCGTGTATCCTCGCCTTAGCTTTACAATTTACACTTTATTATTGTTGTTGACTTCAATTTAAGTGTGATATCTGATATCATGTGGCACACATATTGTGTGTAGTCTGACACCAGTCTTACTAAGGGGTATCGTATTACCCAGTTACTGGGTTGTGGAGGTCAGATAGGCGGTCGCTCCATGTAAAATACTGATATTCAGCTGCATCCGGTTAGACTGGAAGCCGACACCAACATAGTTGGGAAAAGGCTAGGTAGATTGATTGATCTGATATCATGTGGACTAGTTGCTAAGGACTGAATTTCAGCTTATGATAATGGGCTGTTTTGCCGTAGGTATGTTTATTATAAAGTGAATGAAAACTCCTTACATTCTGGCATTTGTCCGCGTGGTTAGTCAACGTTTGCCTCCGTTTAAAAAATTTACTGTGAACTGAATTTCAAAACCATCTGGTTGAGGTGTAATAGCAAAAGACAAAAAAAAAAAAACAAAAAGAAATCGGAATATATTTGTGTTTGTAAAGATTGTGTCTTAGATAACGAAAACGAAAAAAAACTACCTTTTAGGGGCGACTAGAAACAATTAATTTATTTTATTTTATTTTGAAGTTTAAAAGTGCCTTACAAGGGCCTATTTGAAATAAATTATTTGACTTTGACTTCGATATTTATGGTAGTTATGTGGATAATCATTGTATTATTTTTATTAAAATTTGGGTTAAAAAAAAACTTCATTTTCCTTCTTTTCAATCTCAAAACACCGAAATATATGTCACCTTCTACATCCTTCTATTGTTTGAGTACATTCCCGAATACATGTTTAAGTTTCAGATTCAGTTTCCACGTAATGCCTGAACACACTGAAAACTATGTAGACGTAAGATGCGGTAACTTTACATATTCCATTTTACAGTTACCCAAGATCCCGAACTCTGTGAGACAAACTACAAATTAGTTTTTGCTGTTCACTGCCATTTTAAAAAAGAATTCTAAGTTACAGTAACTTGCTTAGAGTTTCAAGTAAATACTTTTTTTATAATACAACTAAACGAAACAGAACTATGTATTTATTATGAAAGCGCAAAAATGGTTTTGTATATGTTTTTGTTAGACGCACCATATCAAATCAAATCAAATCTTTTTATTGTGTGTATAGGTTATTCATACAGATGTTAGGTAAATTACAATTCCATTTTATCCTGCCTAATAGACATACAGTAATTATGTCAACATGCAGTATAAAGAATTTGTTAGGTATCACGTCATAAAGCAAATCTTACAAAAAACATAAATGTGTATGGTGACAGATTGTAGTAGGCATAACTCAGCATCTGTCATCCCTTAGTTATGTTTATTGAAGCACCTAACGTTATCTAAAGCTATTTATGGAAAGTATGTAACGCGCAACATTTTTATAAACCTAGACATCCCTAAACCTAAATGTCCTAGAACCAAAAATTCGAGAAATGTAACATCTACCAACCCACACCGGTCCCGCGTGGTGGATTACGGCCCCCTCCCTCTCACAGAGAGGCCTGTGTCCCAGCATTGGAAAAGTTATGGGCTAATTATGCTTATGCATGCGGCAAATAGTAGCAAGAAATATAAGGACCAGAAAAAACGTTTCTTTACCTAAAGACCAAATACCAATTTTACTGATGATGTGGATCAGTGAGATCCGTCATGGCGAATAAAACTTAAATCTTCACTCCTATTGCAGTTAGTAGAGGAAAACTTGGGGCAATTTTAAAGGCGTTAATAATTATTACCACTCACACACTACCCAACCCATTACTATTAGAACTCACATTATTCTAATTGGCGCCCAACCCTACTATTAAAACTTACGTTTCATTGCCTCACCTGTTATTTCAATTCAAAGGCCCATCAACCTTATTCTGAGGTGATAATTACTGTGTTATCAGTAGGATATTAGACCGGTTGTCACTGATAACGGGTTAATGATACCTGTACGAGGTACGTTTGAGTGACACGCTATTGGAGTAGGTAATGTTGTAACTTGGAAGGTAGTCAACTGTTAATCCCACCACAGACGTAGCTATAATATATATATTATAGCAAGACATATTACAACATATTTTCCATAGTAATCTTCAAGTGACCTCAGACGGAGCTTTAATATATATTTCTAGTACGCTCCGAAAACCACGAAAAAAAAAGCAAAGTATATTAATATATATTAAAGCTACGTCTGTGACGGGCTTTAAGTGAATATGAAGAAATTGGTATTGAAATGTATTCTGTGGTCTTGTAAAAAGAGTATGGTAAGGTAGTTTGGTCATGTTAAGAGGATGAAAAGGCGACTAACAAAAGCTATTGCCAACGTAGATGCGAGTGCAATGGAAGCGCCAGGGGGACGCCTTTTAAGGATGTAATGACCTTATAAGATGCATGGTTTTCAGTAAGGTCACGGCAAGGCGTACTACTCGCAACCAGTGTGCGTGTATGACCAGCATGCATAGCGTGACCATAATAGAAACAGGTTTTGTCTACGGAAGAATAGACAAAATAGCAGATAAACAATCACAATCCGTCATTTTGTCTATTCTTCCGTCGACAAAAGCCGTTTCTATGGTTGTTATGCTACGCGTGCTGATGTATGAACGTAAGCGTCGCAAGAAGCAAGAAGTATGTAAAGATTATTATCATCAGTATCATCAGTACCAGCAGGTATTCTGTAGTTTCTGCCTACCCCCATGTGGAAACGCCGTGAGTTTATGTGTGTATTTTGGTTCTTACAACATGACTTCGGTCTAGCAGTCACCAGGTGATGCTTAGCGCTAGGTTCTATATACGATCCCCGGATCTTACAAAATATAGGTAATTATGTTTTGCTGCAAGTATTTTTTTAAGTATCAGGTATTACAAGTGAAATAATATTAAAATTTAAAAAACCCCCGACATAAACATTTCCTCATTTCTTTTTCCTACTAAATCGCCAGACCCTGTTCATCATCTATCTATAACCTATTCATTGAGACCATTCCAATGAGCCCAAACACGATACCTCTGCTGTAAGTTGGTAATGGAGTTGGGTATCCTGCAAATTCCAGGTGATGCTGCAGCATCAGTTCAAGGTTCGTCTAATATCATTGAAGTAAGCACAGGTACGCACGGACGTATTTTTATCGCGGCGATTTTTTATCAAGGACACTGTATTTTCAACTCTCGGTATTGAGACGAGCATTGAGAATCCAACAGAGCGCATCCCAGCGCGTCAAGAAAACACACTGTTGGATATTCCTCTCTCTCGGCGCTAAGCACAGCGTCGAAAATCCAATTTGCGAAAAAAAATCGCCGCGATAAAAATACACCCGTGCGAACCTGGGCTAACAGAATACTAAATTTCAAATCGATCAGACCTGTGTAAGACGCTCACATCTATTCGTTAACTAGAAAAGAGCTGATAATCTTCAAACGGCTAACCGATTTTGATAAAACATATCTAAGAACCATTGCTAGCAAACCTGCTTTCAAATAAAAAAAAACGCAAGCAAATCGGTTCAAACGTTTAAGAGCTACGGTGCCACAGACACACACACATAGCGGTCAAACTTATAACACCTCTCTTTTGGCGTCGGGGGTTAAAAATGTTGCCCGATATGTAGTCCGTGTGTATTCATAAAAGGCAAAACACCTGGCTATTGTTATATGGGAACATACGTAATGGTAATATTAAATATGAAGGTAATAACATAAACTACATAGGTTATAATGTACTAAGATATATAAAAATATATTTCTAAAGAAAAACATACAAACATATTAATCATTTTCCCACGTAATTTTTCTTTATGTAAAAAAATTGCTATAAAAGTGCTATAAATGTTTTTCAAATAATACTGTAAATCACTTTGGGCCGATAATATTGTGTGGTTTTATAAAGAACACAGTTCGGTTTTGTTGTTACATGTGCGTGTGAAAAAGACATAAGTGAACTTGTTAGTTTTTCAAAGAAACAATAGGTAGGTAGACGTACGTACTGAATCAATATCTATATTGCAGTAATAAAGCTGAAGAGTTTGTTTGAAGGCGTTAATGTCTGAAACTACGGGTCGTTTTTTTTAGGTTTTTATTGCCTATTTCTTGAGGACTGCTATAGGGTCACACTTAACATCACACTACAACCCTTAGGAACCAATCAAAAATAATAAAAAGCAGGCTGAACGCTAAGCAAAAACTATGTAATAGCACGGGCGGGCGATGCGATATGACGCGGTGGTTCGGGGAGCAAGAAATTTCACGTGGACGAAGTCGCGGGTAGAAGCTAGTCAATGATATCATGAGTAAAGTTTGTAGACCTGAAATTGAATGAAGAGTTTTTAATCACTGAAAATCGCGTTTCGTGAAAAGTGGATAACGTGTTTAAACTAGTAGGAGCGACTTTTAACTTAGTTTTTAAGTAGTTATTTTTCTGTTTTATTAAATTGTACAAGAAAAAAAACTCAGTTCTTTATTGCATTCCATATGTATTACATAGATGGTATAACTAAGTAAAATACCAATTTGGACCCTGTCGGGCACATTAGGAGAGAGGAAGAGGGCTAAGTATTACATACGCGCTATTAGATAATTATATACATATATACTAGTGGTCGTCCAGAGGTCGAAATTCGACCATAATTCATTTAAATGTCATGATTAGCAAGTCAAGTGTCAAACGCATGGCAGTGTGTGTATTTTTTTTTTAAAATTAGTTTAATTTATTTCTAATGTATATTATATAAAAATGTTAGCTTTCTGCACTCCTTCTCCATATAAACTTTAACTATGCCAAATTTCATACTCCTTCATCCGCGTAATTTTCGTAAAAAGGGGTACAAAGTTTTTGCTTCACGTATTAATATAATAATGTATAAGTACCATAGAGTTAACATTTAATTTTATAGGTATGTATTGACTTCTAAATTGCAAAAGTATCACAGCTTTGAAAAAACCCTCTAAAACTGAAAACAGATCCTTTTATCCGAGAACCCTGTAAATGACGAATATAAATTTGTATCGGATACCGTTGAGACGCGACACCCAAATAGTGGTCCCGACTGGTGCCACAGTACTAGGGTTGGAACTGCGGTAAAAATATCAAAAATATTTAAGAGTCTCTATGAAACGATGGTTGGACCGTGTGAAAGATGATATGGCTATACAGACTACGAGATGACAATCTGCCTAACCTTTTCCCAACTATGTTGAGATCAGCTTCCAGTCTAACCGGATGCAGCTGAATACCAGTATTTTGCATGGAGAGACTGACTATCTGACCTCCACAACCCAGAATCTGGGTAATACGATACCCCTTGGTAAGACTGGTTGTCTGAATTTCGGGATTCTGACGACCAGTAACGACTGTAACATGACAACCCACGAATGACAGTCGGGACCAAAGGCTTAACGTGCTTTCCGAGACACGGAAGAGTCTCGGTATGTAAAAATGGTCACGCATCCACGGACCAACCTCGGCAAGCGTAGCTTAACCCGTTGAAGTGACCCGTGCGGCTGTTACTACTTAGCTACGAGCTCCTCAGTAACACTAACACACGGACTAATAGAGAAGTATGGAAGAAAAATACATTCTCCGCCGACCCCGAATAAATTGAGATAAGGGGGGGAGAATGAAGTCTCTATGAGTGACGATGCAAAGTGGACCTACTTCTCACAGTTCTCAAAATTAGCAATAAACCATAATGACAATTTTTTTTCATAAGGAGATAAACGAGACCCGAGTAAGAAACAAAAAGTTAGTAAAAACGAATGTAAGTGAAAAACGGCATCATATGTGAACATTACAGAGAAAATGCATTGGTGGCCCAGTGGTAACAGCCGCGACTTACGAGTTGTGGGTCGTGAGTTCGATCCCAAGCAGGCACTTTACATTGTGTAAATTATTTCATCACAACTGCTCTCAAAACGGTGACGGAAAACATCGTGAGGAAACCGGCCAACCAAAAATTCGAAGACATGTTGTCATGTCTTCGAATTTTTGGTTCTAGGACATACCACCCGGGGCAGGCATGCGTGGTGCATAATGGCGCACTCCCTCTCACAGAGAGGACGCCTGTGGCCCAGCAGTGGGAACATTATAGGTTTATTATGCTATGTGAACGGAAATCCCCTTGAGCATGTGACGTGTGAAGTAAAAAGTTTTACCAAAGATCAAGAGTCTTTTACTGAGATTACAAACAGAAAAGGTCTCGACGTTTTCGCAGCTATTGGACTCGTCCAATAGTTGCGTTTCCACCAGACATGAGTGAGGATGCGTAGCGAGGGATGTGTGTGAAACTAACCGATAACAAAGCTAACTATGTCATAGTTAGCGTTGTTATTGGTTAGTTTTACGGACATTCCTCGCTACGCATTCTCGCTCATCTCTAGTGAATGCGCATCCTAAATGCAGATTGTGTACAAATTAGCAACCAAACACCACTTTTTTAATACCACAGTGTACAATCGACTTAGACTCTTCCTAACTACTCTAGGGTCGGCTGCAGTACAAGTCGTAACTTTATATTCAAGTAAATAGGTCAAGGAAGCTAGTTGCATTGTCTTGTCCGATTAAATTAACCTGAGTTTGTACTGTTTGCAGAGCGACCTGGCGGGCGAAAAGGAAAAGCTACGTAAACCAATTTTGAAGTAGAAAAACAGTCTTCATGGAAAGAAAAACGATGTTTTTTATTAAATCAAAATGTATACAGTGAACTTGAAGGATACGTATTCAGCAAATTATTTGACTGTTGCAGGCATGATTCAATATTCTTTTTGTAGTGTAATTACTTTTTAAACATAAAAAATACTCAGGCAAGCAATGCTCTTAGGGCCAATGCCTGCCAGGGTTGCGAGTTTGTCCGAAAGGGATATCGCGGCCCGCGGCACACAGGCAACGAAAGGAACACGGGTGGGTTTTAGTCAGTAAAAGCCTGACACGCCCAGTGCGGGAGAAGTTATTTGATAATTACACACCATCATAAAAAAAGCAAGCCCTGCCTAGGATTTAACCACTATTTGCTACTGTTGACAGTACGTAGATTTGTAAAAAAATGTGTATCTCATACAATTTCATCGGAGAAATACATAAATTTTTCTATTTTTCTCAATCGTACCAGCCCTAGGTACAATCTGTCACATGTCAAATCACGGTGGATCTTTTCAGAAGCCGATTTTCAGCTAAATTGATTGCAAGCCTTCGGAAATATTGCTCCATGTTTTGTTTCTTTTCGCACACAGCGTTACAGAATCGGAGATTTAAAGCCAGATGAAAAAGTTTGATGTTTGTAGCTTGATAAATGGCTGGGAATACATTGCTGCAAAATGGTCTTAAACTGAAAAAATGTATTTGACAATTCATCGTGAATTTTCTCAGCAATAATGTATATCCAGTTGGAAGTCATTCGAACGAATCAAAGGTTTTGTTGTTCTTATATTATTATGAGCATGTAGTTCATCATTAATTAAAAATAATGTATTCTATGTTAATTATTTCCTCTACAAGTCTAAGAGTTTCCTATAAAAAACATTAATAACTGTGAACAATAAAGGAACAAAGCAGTTAACATTGTGATTGACATATGACAATCTATCATCCATCATCTATCAACTACACGATTATTCTTAAGACTGATACTTGAATCGTATGCGGAGCGAGGCGATGTGCGTGTCAGAACTCCCGTTTAGTGATGGTACGAAAAAAGTATTTTTTATAACACCTGTTAGATAATGTCAAATTATATGTCATGCAAACCTAAACTAACGTTACTCAGCATAGCCCTAGGGCAATAATACTGTACTGAATTTCACCATAACTCACCCCGTCAAAAATGTGATCTAAGAATTCGTAAGAAAACTTTAAAAAAAAATAAAAAAATATCTCGCTTAAGGTGTGACTGAAAAATAGATTATTTTCCTCGGGGATAAAGGTGTCTTCACTTGGGTGAGCTAGAATCACCCTCGCTGCACTCAGGATTAAATATACCGCCGTGACATAAGACACTGCTTTATTCCCTTGGCAGATAATCTACTATTACGTACTTCATGCTATTCTGTATCTGTGGCACAGATGAGTGAAAATTTATGTTTAAATAACCCATCTGAGCCTGTTTACAGTGTAATAGAAATCATGCTGCACCGCGTTTATTATGTAACACTGTTTCTGATAGTCGTTCTAAGTGCAAGCATATATTTACTGACGACTAACCCGCGCTCGCTCCGCCTGTACCTAAAACCACAACCCTACCTATAACTAAATGAAATCACAATTGACACCCAATAAAAAACAAAGATTAAAAGCACAGATAACTATCACAATGAAACCCATCACTCATTATGAGACAAGAGAAGAAATAAATCGAAAACAATTACTGTCAACTAGATTAATTACAATATAATTACGAATTGATTCGATAACTAGCGACCCATCCTTATTTTAACGAGGTTTTTCTAACAATTTGCGTTTGTACTATAATTATCAACCGCCAGTCATAACGCAAACAAATTGTCTATGATTCGTTTGCTCTAGATTTTTTATTTATTATTGCTATCGTCAAATAGTTTGATTTACATAATCATAGATAAAAAAAGAAGATGAATTGCGTTATCGAAGGCCGTGCGTGCTGATTAATTATTTATTAATTAGATTTACTGGGAATCACGCTAAACAGGATCTGAGAGAAATCCGGGTTGGCAGCGCAATGGTTCACACCTTTAAGAGTTACTATGTGAATCTGTACATTAGAGAATGTTATACGATAAAAGTTTTATGTGGGTATATAGGATTGTACCAAAAAGGTGTGGTCAAATTTAAGGATGTCGTACAGACCAAATCAATCTGCCTAGCCTTTTCCCAACTATATTGGGGTCGGCTTCCAGTCTAACCGGATGCAGCTGAATACCAGTATTTTACATGGAGCGACTGCCTATCTGACCTCCACAATCCAGTAACTGGGTAATACGATACCTTTGGTAAGACTGGTTCGGATTTCGGGCTTCTGACGACCCGTAACGACTGTCAAAGATCCACGAATGACAACCGCGACCAACAGCTTATCGTGCTTTCCGGGGCATGGAGGAGTCTCGGTATGTAAAGATGATCACAAATCCACAGACCGGCAAGCGTAACTTAACCTGATGGATCGATCCGTTCGGCTGTTATTACTTAGCCACGAACATCAACCTGAAAAATTTTCTCCATGGAACCAATATCGTAATTGCGAAAAAAAATATCAACGTGTCCCATAGAAAACTTTCACACCTACTCGACGCAAATCTTTGCGACTGGTGATATTTTTATTACGATATTGTGGTCCCATAGAGCAAGTTGTTCAGCTTGATGGTCTGTACCACACCCTAAAAGACTACACCTTTTTGTTACACCCTGTATATATATCTTTTTTTCTAGATAATGACACACCTAGATATCTATAGAATATCCAGCGAACAATTACTATTGGGAAGATAAACTTAATACAAAAACAATACTGCAGCAATAGTGTCATCGAGGTTAATAAAACTTTAGGCCTGAGGACTATATCCACATCAGTGACTCAAACATGAAGATCATCAGATTTCTACTTGGTTTTAACTAGTAGCATAGGATCCGCAGAGGGACGACCTTCACCTATCTGTTTAATGGACGAAAAGTATTTTAAATCAAATTTAAACCCCAATAAAACCCGCTCGCGATATTTTTCCAACTGTTAGAAAATATAGCGCGGGGCAAAAAAAATCCTGGCCAGACTGTGCTTTAGAAAAAAAAAAAAAAAACTTTTAACTATTTTACAACAAAAAAAACAATAATTCCAAATTGACAGCTTACACACAGCTTACAGCGGTTTGAACAATCAATTTACAAACCCAACTTTAACTGTCCCAGCTGTTAATGTTTTAATTACTAACATACATACAGTATTTCAAAAGGCGGCCGACACAAATGTTCAGTGTTCAATTTTATACAATGTTCAGTAAATAAATGATTTTGCTCAACATTAGTGCCTTACATTCACTGTTGCATAAGGGTGTGTTCACATTACATTTCGCAACTTATCTTACAGTCTGCGAGTCGTTTAAGAACTTTCGTTTTTGTCAAAAAATCAAAAGAATATAGAGTCGAAATTTCTACCTCAAATGAATTTAAAAAAAGAACTTTCTGGTTCCTAAATCATTTCAAACACCTAGGCGGAATGTAGGCTGCAGAATTATGTCTAGTAGACACTTTTTACATTGCTCTCCTTTGTCTCTAATTTTCATAATGTTAATGTTAATTTTAGATGTTATTTAATTGGAATTGTAAGTGACTGTCCTGTTGGTGTGCTTATGATAAATAAATAAATAAAAAAGTCGACTTGAAAATTTCGACTCTGTATCACTCGAACATAAATGACTCCTATACGTTTTTTTTTTTTTTTGTATCTTGGATTAATGTTAAGAAGATGATTATTTTATGTTTGAAAGAATATTCTATATCAATGAAAATGGCAAAAAAAAAGGATTATGAAAAAACCGTGTCAAAATAAAGATAGATTTTTAAAGCGGTTCCCATAGTTTTTTCAAGAAATTAAAAATTATAACTCGAAATCTATCAAGAATCGCGGAACAAATTCTTCAGGCCCAGGTGTATCCGAAAATACCCCATGTATTTTCGGCTACCTCTGGGCATGAAGAATCTACTTTTTTATGACGTCACTATCTGAACCATCCTGTGTTGAGTGAAGTCTTTAAATAGACTCCGGACCCAGGTAGACCGACGGAAAAAAAAGTTTCACAGAAACTCCACCCTGGAGTGTAAATGTGTCGCTGTCCCAAACAATGGGGCACTTAATATCGTGTCCAGTGTATCCTCTTGCCTGCACGTTCTGTAACGAGTTTGGCACCTTCAATCTATCTAATTAACAAATAAAGTAATCTAATTGAATCCATCAGTTTCTGAAAACTGATGGATTCTACTGAAGGTGCCAAACTCGTAGTCCAATACTGGGCTAACTCTATATATATTGCCAACGACACGGTAAGAAGAGACTGTGTTAGTGCATGCGTACAGAATCTTACGGTTCATTACGTTTTATTGTGCTGTAAGATGTATTGTTAGTTTTATTAGCGTTTAGCTTTAACGACAGGTTACAGCGTTGCTGAACAATATATAAAGTTGATTACTTAATAAATTATAACTTTATTATACACTATTTTAATTATTACCTTGTGATCATTGTTACAGAATTGATTATCTTGTCTTTTCCTGCAGTTATCGCAAACGAGCAATCTTTGTGTAACAATACAATATAATGTAATAATGCAATACAAAATAATGTAATTGTATAGTCATCCTACTAATATTGTAAATGTGAAAATATGTTTGGATGTTTGTAACTCAATCACGCAAAAACGGCTGAACGGATTTGGATGAATGAAATTTGACAGATAGGTAACCTGGGACCTTGAGTAGGACATGGGGTACTTTTCATTCTGGATCGCAAACGACGTCGCGGGCCATCACCATCACCGTTTCAGCCAAAAGACCAACACTGTGAGACATAGGCCTCCCCCAAACGGTTTGCCATAATCGCCACGGTTGGCAGGCGGGTTTGCGATCGCAGTATGGTGTTAAAATGCATAGAGAACGCTGCTGCCCATTCTCTAGTAAGTCCCTTAGTCGCCTTTTACGACACCCACGGGAATAAATGGGATGGTACTATTCTTTACGTCCGGCACCACACGGAATCCGACACCGAGGTCGCACGCAACAGCTGGTAAATAATATTCTTAAGAGAAATGACAGTTCATATGAAACAAGAAGAAATCAATCCATAATTTGCATTGTTTGATTTAACAAATCTTACACCGAGAATGGTAAAAGTTTACTATGCTCAAAATTAATGGCAAGCCCTAAAACTGATCGAAATAATGGACAACCTACAATTAAAAGATAGATACTATCAGTTGAAAATGAAAAAAAAACTAACCCAATTCTCTTTGTTTTCCCATACCAACACAGTTGAAAAAAACCTTGAAAAACGCTATATTTTACACTCTAAATTACTTCACAGCATACAGTAAATGAAAGTAGTCCTTACCAAGGCAAGCGGGTGGCGCGAACCTCTCGCGATAACACGATACCGTACCGATATATCGATATCGTAATTAGTGAGTTACTAGCTATAGGTGTAGTGGTGAAAAACGCGAGGCGGTGAGCGGTGGCGGAGCGGGAACGGGGAATATATTTTTCTGAGTCTTCTTTTTTTTTGTTTTGGTAAAGTCGATGTAAACAAGATGGTCGGACTAAGTAGTATGGATCTTTAACCATAATCTTTCATCTTTATTTCTCTCTTCACAAAGGTTCACATAGTCAAAAACAGAGACAAGAATTATAGCGTTTTGAAATAAAATGCATAAAATATGGTCGTTTGTTAGAGATAGGCGTCCATACTAGGATACCCTGTGTGATGGATCACCAGGCTCTCACCCCGATTGTAATCTAATTAACATTAAAGTGGTTCATTTCAAACTCTAGACAAATCTATGGAAGAAGACTGAAGAAGCAGGGGAATGTGAAATGTGGAGAGAATGGTGGGAGTGAAAAAATCGGAAGTGGAAAAAAAATACCTAGCTTTCTCACTTCGCCTGAGGCTTGGAAGCATGCTTGGAATTTCTTTTACGACACCCACAAGTAGAAAGAAGGTTTTTTTACTCCTTGGAAAGTGTATTTCTTTACGGAAAGTCTTTTCGTATTCTCAGCGTGTTACGTAATCGCCGGTCTAAAAGCCCTGCACTGAATAGGACCGGTGTTGAAGTTAATTAACGTGGACCTAACAAACATCCATAACACCTCATGATTTAAATACGTACTGACCCCAGTGAAGTGTAGCTATAATTAAAGTGCAAGTCATCTATCTTAGAAGTTATCTACGTGCGAATTATTTGAGTGTGTTTTCCTATTCTAGGGTTCTATAAACATAAATGCGGTAGCATTTGTATTGGGAAACTGGTTAAAATAGATTTGTAAGCAAATTTTACCTGTGATGGCTACTTCCTTATGGGGGGGTCTACTATGCAAAGCCATTGGTTTGCATAGTAGTCTGATCAATGACTTTGTAAGGTAATTCCTTCATTATTGGTAAAGATACAAGAGTCTTAATTAGAACCGATAACGGTCCGTAAATTATAGGAATCGGCCATTAATAAATATATTATTGAGGTCATAAAACTAACAAAAAGTATCGTTAATTCTATTTCTAATAAGCAGAATTGTTGTCAACTACTTCGTATTTTAGGCTGACGACAGTCTGTAAACTATGTTGTATGTGCCACTATACACTAAGCAATGATAATCTGCCTAGCCTTTTCCCAACTATGTTGGAGTCGGCTTCCAGTCTAACCGAATGCAGCTGAATATCAGTATTTTACATGGAGCGACTGCCTATCTGACCTCCACAACCCAGTAACTGGGTAATACGTTACCCCTTGGTAAGACTGGTTATCAGACTTTCGGGCTTCTGACGACTCGTAACGACTGTCAAAGATCGTTAAATGACATGCTCGTGCGACAATGTGCTATCCGAGGCACGGAGGAGTCTCGCTATGTAAAGCCGGTCACCCATCCCCGGCAACCGTAGCTTAACCTGATGGATCGACCCGTGCGGCTGTTATTATTTGACCACGAGCTCCTAACTACAATAAGCAGTGATAATCACAACCCATACACTAACTTACAGAAACAAACTTTCTACTCGGTTTATCAAAGTCCACAGAAGGACATATCGCTCTACCAATCAAAGCTGGTTAATTGCGCTCAGGACTCATAAATAAGGTCGAATTCCTATAAGTCACAAACGAAGGAATTCCACATATCAGCCGTACCCTACTAATATACTTAGCATCGGCTAATACCTGAATCAACTAGTGAGCCGTTTACGGTTACTAGGCAACCTTATAACCTAGGCACCAAACATGTTTGCTAAGGCATTTGTCCAACTCCTGGCGATCAACGAGCAGAGCTAGCAACTAAAAACGAGTTAGCGATAACGAGCAGCGAGTGCGCAACGGAGACGAACGATTACTCGCTGGTATGCGTATGTCAAGCACGAGTACTCTCCTTGATAGCTCTTGCCGCTGCGAAAAAGGAGTAAATACTCGCCGGACGGCGCGCGGCGGCGGTGTGAACTGAACAGTCAGTGATCAACTAGTTACCTGGTCGACCGAGCTCTGCTCGCGTGAAAATAGAGAAAACGAATTTTCCCAGATATGTGACCTAGCTAGATCGATTTTTCGCCCCCGTAAACGCCTATATTGTAACTTTCAGAACGTGATTACAAATATTTAGATATACAAATACTAGCAGCGCCCCGCGGTTTCACTCGCATAAGTCTCGATTCCGAGGAAATATCGGGATAAAAAGTAACATATGTGCTAATCCAGGTTATAAACTATCTGTGTGCCAAATTTCATCCAAATCCGTTTAGTAGTTTTTGCGTGAAAGAGTAAAAAACATCCATCCGTCCATACTCCCAAACTTTCGCATTTATAATATTAGTAGGATTGTTCATTTAATAGTATAGGATGTATCTCTTAAACTTACAAAGGACCTACAATATTTTGTACGTTTCTTGAGCGAGAAAATCGTTAATAGCTAGTCGCTTCGTCGTCAGCGCGGCAGTAGGACAGATACCTTAGTCTAGGCGAGTGAGCCGTTTAGTGTTGCTAGGCAACCATAATACCTATGCACCGAACATATGTTTGCTAAGGACCTGACAATCTACGTATGTATATGTTGCAAATAGACGGAACGAGCAAGTACCATCCCGCACAATTTACATTGCACAGGACCTGTATTTTTTACTTCCCTTGCGTTAAAAATTAAATATTAATTTTATAGCAATGTAATGTAAGTGCGAACTAGTTTCGCAATGCGAATTGTTTATTTAAATTTGCGTGCGAGTAATCTTGTTCCGGTAATTTGCAGGCTTGTAATTTTTTTGTTTGGCAATTAAATCGAATGGAATCTCAAGGTGATCTGTTTTTTATGGGATGATTATGTTTCATTGATAGTTCGTTCGTGTCAATATACGACGCCATGTTTTTTTTTGTTTATTTGACCAATAAAATGTGCAAATTTTATTTTATTTTATTCCGATTTGAGCGCGGAAATGGGGGCAAAGTACCTACCTACGCTTCGCAATAAATCATTACGTTTTTAATGGGACTCAGAAAAAGACTGAACAACATGGAGGCCGTTCCTTACGACCACACGACATTAGAAATTCCTGTTTTATTGGACAGAAATTTTGAATGGCAGATCCCGGGAAATTCATTCATCCATACTCGCTTTGAAACTAAGACAATCTCGCGGTTGGAATAACCTGACTGAAAACTGTCATATTGGTAAAGTTATCATTTAGAAAATGTAGGTAGTGTTTGAATTGAATTGAATTTTATTTATTTCTCAGTATATGGCACATTGAGATTTTACATTAAACACTGTTTCACATTCAGATTAAATAATGAGCTAGCTACATGCAAATCAGAACTAGGCAACACATTATTAAGAATATTATATAAAATTATGAAATATTGTAATAAGTTATGAATTTATAATATTAATGAAAAATTAATAGATTGATAGATTTATCAAAAATGAATTATTTATAATGTCAAAATATTAATAGTTAAATCAAAAATATAAATCGTAATGTCGAAAATATAAATCATAATGTCGAAAATATAAATCATAATGTCGAAAATATTAATCATAATGTCAAAGAATAAATCATACAAGAGTCCTCATCTGCCTAGCCTTTTCCCAACTATGTTGCAGTTCAAGAGTATAGTGGTTCAAGTCATAAAGTGGTCATAGTCATAATGGTTCAAAAGCTCGTCGATTTATTTCTAACTAAACTAAAATGAAAATTCAAAGCGTCAATCTTATAATTTACCGACGCAATCTGACACCGGGTTTTATACATTTTAACACAATTACCACATAGGAATTCTGTACTTAATGTACATTTGATAACATAGACAATAATAGCCATATTACCATACCACCGTCTCGCCTGCTATGTATGTAGGTTACAACATATAATTTCATATTTCTAGAACTAATAGTGTTCTAGTTAAGAACTAGTAATACTTGCTCTAGATTCAAGTACGTAACGTACGTAACGCACGATTTCTTACATTTTCTTCAAGGATTTCGTGTTGCCAGCTATAAAAATATGAACGTGTGAAAATTGTCAATTTTATTTTTGTGTAATCTGCTCGCTGGTGGCAAAAGTGTTCAAAATATAACCCAATAGCACCTACATTATTTCAATTGGTTTTAAGAAAGAAAGATAGAAAATAAGTTCGGGTTTTTAGGGTTCCGTACCCGAAGGATGCCAAACGGAACCCTAGAGGGGTATGAGGAACAGGGTGTGAAGTTCACTCATCCTCCATAGGAAAAGGAGGATCTTGTTGTCAGTGTTGTGTCTGGTGGGCTACTTCCCGACGATTGATGTCGGGACGTTGTATATACGCAAGTCGTGCGGTAAACTCTGCATAAAGATTTTGCGTGACGTCAGTGTGATTTGTAGTTCACAATTGGCGATGTAGATGCCGCCGCAACCCTATTACTAAGCCTCCGCTGTCCGTCCGTATGTCTGTCAGCGGGCTGTATCTCATGAACCATAATAGGTAGACAGTTGAAATTTTCACAGATTGTGTATTTCTGTTCTCCATACAAGAAACGTGTTATTTTTGGCATTTTTCACAAAATATTGTACGGTGGAACGAATCCCTTCGTGTCCGAGTCCGACTACTTGGCCAGTTTTTTTTTTAATTTAGTCTATACTGTCCCTCTGCTGGGCAAAGGCCTCCCCCAAGTCCTTCCAGGCTCTCTTTTCCTACACCACCTCGAACCAGCACTCGCAGTACGCATCCAGGTCGTCTCGAGCCAATTCACACAGCCCATCCATCGTATCTTTTGGTCTTCACCTACTCTTAAAGCCATGCACATCGATACCCAAAACTTTCCTCACGAAATTTTCCTCGTTCTCTGCATCACATGCCCATACCATGACAACCGATTTCAGCACAACTTTTCAGTCAACGGTGGTACTTTCAGACATTTTCTTATGTACTCATTTCTGATTCTATCCATTCGTGTATGCAATTGCAATATGATTGAAAACATGTGTCGTCAAAAAATCAACAACGCATTTTACATACATAAAGCTTTTAATCTGCGGTCGCAATTCATTGGGTAAACATGAAAACAAACACTAGTTTTAGGAAAAACAACTGTAATACCTACATATAAGTTTAAGTTTTCATTACAACTTCATATTTTTATGACTTTTTCAACAGTACTAGTCGCTCTAAAATCAACTTTATTTACACTTGCATAAAGTTGATGTTTGTCTTAATGGAAAATACGTGATTGTTTACATGTTTGGCAAATAGATTGCGAACGAAGATTACAGGTATTATCATGAACCTTACAGTGGGATTTAAACATATTGGCCAAACTATGTTTACAAATTGCCATATAAAAATCGAGTGACAAATAAATAAAAGTTAACACCTGTTACCTGAACAGTTTCAGGGGCCGTGTTGGTGCCACCATTTTTCCAGTGTGAGTGAGAGACGGAGCTATACAAGCCCGATAGCACCATCCTTTTTTCGCAGTGGAATAATGATAGCAAAAGCAAATAATATGTGTATTGTATTCCAATAGAATTATTTATTAGAATAACTGACTGACTGACTGTCTCGTTGGTTTCGTTCGATTCCCAGATCGGGTAAAGTGCTATTGGATTTTTCTATCAGGAATTTCTCAGTAGCAGCCTTTGTGACCGGTTGATGGCAATAGTCATAAGTATAAGTATGTATATATCATAGTCGTTAGTAATAAGTTTATAAACTATATACCTATGTACTTGTATACCTATTTTATTTATAATTCATTGTTGTCTTTTAATATTTTTTATTATTATCATCTCCTCTAATTCGGAGCACCTGCCATCTTATCTCTTCACCACCCTTGGTTGACTGGTAGAGAATGCCTAAGGCATTAAGTCCGCCTTTGTGCCGTATTGTGTGCGAGAAGTTTAAATAAATAAATAAATAATCTTCACCACTGCCTCACCCTTAGAGGATATGTGTAATATTAGAATAATATTGTGCTCAACAGCTGGACAAATACTACTCCTGAGGCGTTTAACCCAATCTACGATTAACCCAGTATTAATCACAAGACGATTGAACTATTAACATTATGCCAATTTAACTCTATCTACGACCATTCGCCCTTCAAAACATCTTGGAGGGTCGTCCGCACTATACTGTTTAAACTAAGATTAATACATCGCAGTTAATCGGAGTTTCGGACTGTAAACGAAGACAAATTAACAGCGCGTAAGTTTTAAAGTAAATCCTTGGATTAATTTGAATTGAATCTGTTAATTGGAGTTTAACATTTGAATTTGCAGATTTGAATATGCATGGGTTTTAAATACGAGTATTTGAGATTAGAGTTCGGTGTCAGTTTACAGCAGCTCATAATGGGTGTTATTCATTTGGCATTTTGATAGTTCTGATAATTACAACAAAACCTTATTTAATGCTAATACTAATATAAATACCAGCTTGACATAATGTTGGCTTAAAAAGGATGACCTTTCATTGACCATGGTTTCTACGTTCCTAAGATTAACTTAAGAGCGCTTATCCTAAAAGTTGGCAACGTCGCAAATAGCTGTCAAATATTTTTTTGTTTTTATTAATATGGCAATATTACTGTATGGAAATATTATGAAATGTGGCTAAATGGTGAACTAAAATGTTTCTTATGAAATGTAATAATTAATATCGTAACACCGAATATTTAGTATTAGATGTAAAAAAAGTATTTGGAAACTTCCCAAATGCCTTTTTTATACCTAAAACGGTAACAAAATCAAATTCAGTGTTATAATTGCAATTCATTTTTAATATTCTAGTTCGTAAGCAAGCCACATTTCTAATTTCCATAATATTAAAAATTCAAAAATCATTTATTGAAACTAGGCTGAGAATAAGCACTTTTCGAACGTCAAAATTACATAAGACAGTCCCCCAAAAACGCCCACCCTTCACCACTTTCTAGTACTTTAGTTGGGAAGAAGAAGTGGCGCAACAAACTCCAAAAATACAGTAATATTGCCTAATTAATAAAAACAGTTGACATCTATGTGGGACATAGCCCACTTTCAGAATAAACGCTCTTAAGCCACAGTTTAACCCCACAGTGCTACCTAACTGTACTAGCTCTCAAGTTGTTATTGGTCTGGGACCCATGTTTGCATGAGATAGGCAAATTGACACCGATTTGTAAATTATTACTTAGTACATAGTAATTCGGAATAAATACAGAGATACGTATAAGATTATGTAAAATACAGCCATAAAATAAATGGAATGGAATGTTATTTGATTGAGTTATGTTATGGCTTGTTTATATTAGGCTGTACTGTAATAAAAATTTGTGTAAGAAATCACCCGTTTAGCTTATTTTATATTTTTTTATATTTTTATTGCATAAAAAACCTTAACGCCAAGTTAAATATTTCTTAGGAAAATATTGCTAAGAACTGGCGAGCTATGAAGTTTTCACTAAACTATAAAAAATAAAAATAAAAAGTACCGCGGGCGGAATAGTAAATATTTTTAAGGAAAAAATCAAAGAGAAACTGGCTGTGCTGCGTTCTATTATCAAAATCGTTAACTATGGTAATCATAGCCACATTGAAAAAGCATTAACAAATAACAATACCCAACAATTTCCTAAAAGTGATCGCTAGCAGGCTCGATTGCATATACATCAATCACTGCAGTGCCATCTCCCATGAGTTGAAATAAATTTAAGTTAAACTAACATAGTTCTTAAGTTTACTAACACAATGAGTCCTTGTTACGTGAATAAAGAAAATGTATATATATTATATATTAAGAGCGTTCTAATTAGTCAATTTGACATTTTATTCCACGGGTTAAAGTAAAAACCAGAAATTTTTAGAGAGAGTTTTTTTTCTCCAAGCTCCAACGGACCGTAAACCTACGTATTTGATATTAATTTCAACTTGATACCTCCTCGCGTTCCTGAGAGAAAGGGTCTTGACAGTCTGACAGACAGACGGACAACGAAGTGATCCTTTAAGGGTTCCGTTTCTTCTTTTGAAGTACGGAACCCTAAAACAAGATGGTGGAGGTAAGATTCATGTACAGCTATTTTTTTTTACTAACTTTACAGAGCATCACACCTGTAATCCCCGGAGGGACGGCAGAAGTGTACCTATAGTACACCCCAGTTATGTTTGCGCCAGTTATGTTTTAAGTCCCATTTAATAGGGGGCGAGCCTATTGCTGTCAACCAGGCACAAACTTTATAGAGTTACGTAATAATTTATTTTGTATGAAGTCAAAATTATGGCTTCTGGAAAAACGATTTTATTATATAAATAATGTTTATAATCTATTTTGAATTAATGTGTTGTAAAATAAATAAATAATAGAAACATTCAAAACATGCCATTGGACATAGATAATAATACTCTATCATTTAATTTATATTACATTGTAATGTTTTGCATGTCAAATGTCTGACTTCGTATTAGGAACTTATTACTGACTTTAAGACCAATACTGTACCAATACTTATTGCAAATAAATGATTGATTGATTGACCACCAGACGCCTGCTACCGAGAGATTCCTAATGGAAAAACCCAACAACACTTTGCCCAACCTGGGGGTCGAACCCACGAACTTCTTCTTTTTCTAACTTATAAAGCTCTAAAGACCATTCTTACTTATTCTCACCTCCTGACCTTCACAACTCAATCTCAGCAGTGCCTGACTCATGAACTGCGACACCTTACCTAAACCGCTGTATGTTTCCTATTTAGTTACTAAGGCTTACTAATTAAACAGGAAACATACAGAACTTTAGTGTTTCCTTATTAATATTGCCAGATAATAAATCTTAGTACACGATAATGAAATCTCGAGAAAAAATCGAGCTCTAAATCAAATTATATTATAGCTGCGACGGTAAACTAATTAAAATTAGACACTTATGTAGGTACGTTAATTATTTGCGAGCTTAAGATTGCTTGTTGAAAACTGTGTCATATCCTAATCTACTTTGATTTTCTTATGTAAACCGAAGTTCATCCACAAATGAATACAGATTATTCACTCTGTATTTTAGGTATGATGAGATTGACTTGTTGGGCCATTTCAGTGAGTGTTACGTAGTCAGAACATCTAAAAGTTACACGTAGAAAAAAGAGGCAACTTCTAGGTGAATATAACTTTAGGTAATTAGCGCTGTGCGACCTGCTATCTAATTACGCAACACATTTTCGATTTGCAATTGAGTTAAATTGGTTTCGTTTGACTAGAATTGCTTTCAAAAGTTGTAAATTGAAAGCAATTCTAGTCAAACGAAACCAATTTAACTCAATTGCAAATCGAAAATGTGTTGCGTAATTAGATAGCTGAATTGGTTCCGTGTGGTGCCGGACTTAAAGAATAGTACCAACCCATTTCTTCCCGTGGGTGTCGAAAAAGACTAAAGGAGTCACTAGAGAATGGGCAGCAGCGTTTCTCTATGTATTTTAACACCATACTGCGATCGCCAACCCGCCTGCCAAGCGTAGCGATTATGGCAAACCCCCCCATTTGGGGAGGCCTATGTCCAGAAGTGGACGTCTTTCGGCTAAAATGATGATGATAATGATGACCTAAATTGCATTTTATTGTGTCGTCGCAAGAGTCGCTTTTTATTTAAATGATTTTGCAGAGAGAACCATCTGTATTTATCAATGTTTTTACCTTTAATTATCTATTAATTAAAGTACAAAATGTTCCTTATTTTTGTATAAGTTGACACAATATATATTTGTTTATATCCAGAGCTTGTGTTAAACAACATCGTAGTGCACATTATGATGAAATATTGTCACCTTTTTAAAGTACAACTTCTATTATTTTATTGAAAGTAATATAGCCTACCTACCTACCCCAAACAAACCCTATTTTGTGCGGCGACAAAGCATTTCGAAACACAAAGATCGAAATTATAGCTCAAAAAATACCTGCACATATTGTCTGTTGTCTCTTCCATTTTCGATCAAACACAGTTTACTCGGAATCGAGTTGTTTTGTGCCACAACAGCACATAGGTGATAAAAAAGAAATCCTTGAAATTCTTCATAGCAACAGGAATTTGTCCCAGTTTTGATGCTTGTACTGTTTTACGCAGTTTTACAAAGCCAAACTCGTGTGTGAAGCTTTGAAGTTGAAATAAAACAAAGAGAGCGATAGTTGTCAAACGAGTCTATGGAATTCTATATTCCATAGACTCGTTTGCATAGAATATTATAGTGGTCATATAGTGGTCAAAAGCGCAGCTGTCTTTGATTTAGTTCTTAGGTGTGACACCACTTACTGGCTTGCTGCAAAATATAACAACACGAGGGAACTGAAAGATTAAACGAAAAAATCGAATGAAAAATGGTCTGCAATCATCAACATGGCGATCTCTGTTCTAAAAACTTTTTCTCTGAAGTATGACAGTGTAGGGTGTAATTATTCATAAATTTAATTAAAACATTGTAACTAAGACATCTAAAGATACTGACTTCCCTGAGGACGTTCACAAAAATCATGCGGCTTGATTATGATGTAAAAGAATTTATTGAATTTAAAAAAAAACTCGTTCAGAAATCATCTTTATTATTTCGTGAAGACCTCATATTAAACAAACATAGCATTTCAATTAGAGCATGCAAACATACGGCCTTCAAAAAGACCTTGATATTAGAAGTTCTTCCTGAACCAATAACTATTGGAATTCCACAAAGCGATATGATCTCGACGCGAACGAGATCACCTCAGGAAGTCATTACACAGCAAGCGATGCTATAAATGTTCCAGATGTAATGGAGATATGCCTTTATTGATATTGTGGGTAATCTACAGAAGTATTACGATGTGTGAATTGAGAGAGGAAATGTGTTATGTTATGATGTAACGTCGTTTTAGTTGCAGGAGAGTTGGAACGGTTGGATGAAAAAGGCAAACAGTATTTGAAATTAGTGTGTTGTAAAATATTGTTGGCGCCCTTAAATAATAGCTATATGTTTCCATTATTCAAGGATCGCTCGTAAATAATACCAAAAATAATAAATATAATTTATTATGTTTGGTATAAAAAACCTTTAAAAAAAATCAGATATACCGAATTACATTTAGCTATATATCAGTCAAAAAAAAAAAAACAATAGACGACGTATATTTAGTAACATAATCCGCTTAACTGTTCTTAAAGATTCATAAAGAATCCAGAAATCGACCCGTGTTTCACCTCTCAACGAGGCATCGTCAGGATGACGATTGACTTGTTGCGAACCAGGACACGTCATGTTGCCACGTCAAGCGACGAACAGCGCGCGCGCGCGTTCGGCGCTTTATGACTCTTTAAGAAAAGTTAAGCGGATTAGGTTACTAAATATACGTCGTCTATTGTAGGTATTTTATAATGGATTTCCGCAAAGTCACGCCTGAGTGAATTAACTATGTCAGTCAATTAATTCTCACACACATACTGATTTATTAGCTAAGCACTTAAGTAGGTGACATTCACTGTTAATTTCAGCTGAAGCCACAGATTTACAAAATACCGGAAAACTTCGACGTAAGTTCCTACCAACAGTATCGGAATCTAACAACCATCAGTAAAATATTGATATACCTACGCGTGCCACAGTAAATAGCTATTGTTTAGATATTTGAGCAGATGTAACGATGTGTATGCTTTGACTGAGCCCTTCAGTGACTAATTACCATGTAAAGTTGGCCGAAAATAAAAGTGACAGGTTCAACAATGCTACCTTTGTTGACAGTATCATTGAAAGACAAATGAATGGAAAACAAGAAATTTGGAAACGAAGTATCGTCTTCGTTACTGATCATTGTATTGTGTATTTTTAATATGATGTTAGAAGTTTAGGTTATCAATAACGATTTACTTTAGAGGCTTTTAGAAATTTTAAGTTTTCTTTATCTACCTCAATCAATCAGGTTCTTTCCGACTTCTAATCAAGCAAAATATGAATGAAAACTCACAAACTGAAACTACTGAACTCTTCCATATACTGGCAACAAAACTGCTCTAGAACAGGTCCTAGGTGTATTAGATAAGTTGGTCTCAGGCCATTGACCTCACAGCTGGTCATCCCGATAACTGGCGCATTGTGCTATTTGTATTGGCACATTTATATGATGTTGGTAGTGGAATATGTTAGTTTCCGAATAAATTAAGTGGAAAATGTGTTTTGTATTGGATATAAGTGTTTTTCTGTTCATGTTTTAGGGGGACAAGGGAGGATCCTCCGACCAGACGGGTGCGATGTCTGGCGGGCAACTGCCCAGAGGTTGAAGTCGGGAAGCTTGTATATATGTTCATCGCGCGGTAAACTCTAATTGCGCGATGCAGGATTTGTGTGACGTCAGGATGTCGTGTGACGTCAGGTCTTTGATGCGTAGTTCGCATGTAGCGATGTAGATGCCGCTACAAAGTTATTTCAATGGTATGAGTATTTTCTTAGATAAGCCGGTAAATTAAATATGAGAGGTTGAGAAGGCATGAGTTCTGTTCTGGTAACGGTCTGTTTTATTGAGAATCTGGCTTGGTTGATTTACTTTGCATTCATTAAAAGAATTTTAAATAAAATACCAAATTGCTTACCGATTTGATTAAGAGTGTGAAGTATTACAATAAGTATTCATCATCATTTCAGCCGAAAGACGGGGGGGTTTGCCACAATCGCCACGCTTGGCAGGCGGGTCGGCGATCGCAGTATGATGTTAAAATGCGTAGAGAACGCTGCTGCCCATTCTCTAGTGAGTCTCTTAGCCTTTTACGACACCCACGGGAAGAAATGGGATGGTACTATTCTTTACGTCCGGCACCACACGGAGCCGAGCAATTAGTATTACACCATCATAATTAATTCAACATAATCAGAACACCTTATCTCATAGCACTCGGTTTTATCATAATAAAAACAATATCAGTCATTAAGTTCTAACAAAGCTATAAATTCCCGTCTCGCTTGCAATGGTCAACCGACCTTAATATCAATTACTTTTGAAAACGTTATTACTCGTACATACGTAATTATTACTTGGTAATTAACGGCAATCCATGCTGTTATTTATAATGAGACAGGATAATAAAACTGGTTAAGTGCGATTCTTGTAAGCAAGTATTACGAAAACGGACATAATGAGAAGAAAACTTTTTGTAGTCATTAAAATGACTTGCCTTAACCGTTATATGGGGAAAACCCTTTCGGCGATTCTGGGTAACTTTTGACTGATAAGGGAAGCTTCTACCACAGTATAATAAAGTAACAGTAATATTCTCGGCAGTTACCTTGAAATAATTACCTACGGCCGCTCAGTAGATAAACCTTCCGCGTACGTGCGTAACTGCCGCGCACTCGAGACTATTGCGTATGACGTTTTTTATGAAGACATAATACTATTACTTATTTATACTGTGGTTCTACTTGAGAATAAATAAACAAAAAATACCGTTAACAGTCTCTCATAAGTTAAGGTTCCACCACAAATCACTAAATGCATTTAACGCTAAACGAATTTCAAACATCGTGTTATTTCTGTCAATCTTTTGAAGTTGACGGATACATAATGGTTTATTTAATAGGTACTATGTTTAACGCTAAATTTTAATTTGTGGTGCAGAAGTTCAAAGTTCTAAGTGCAAACCATAGACATAGAGAATGGACTGAGCGTTCCGTATTCAGTTGTGCAGTGAATACAGACCGAAAAGTACGGGAGAGACAAAGCGAATTCGCAGCCAATAGTTGTCCCTTTAGTAGTACTGTAGGTTTTGGCCGCACAGTCACTTTGTCTTTTTTTTGTGGGTGCTCTTTTTTGTGAGGCTAAAGGTACCATTCCGTACCCGACCGCAGGCGGCAACTGCAGGCGACGTGTTGCCGCGTCATGTTGCGGTGACACGTCGCAGCGTCATGTCTTTGAAATCATGATTCCAAACCCGACCGCAGGCGGCAGCAGCCCGTATATCAGTCATTAGATAGAACATAGAAAAACGCGTTATCGCTCGAGCGTTGGCGGTACTACTGGTCTGTGGTCGGGCTCAATCGACATTTCACTAGCTACGGAAGGTATTAAAAAAAACCATAGAATCCAGTCGTGTCGCCGTGACACGTCGCCTGCAGTTGCCGCCTACGGTCGGCTACGGAATGGTACTTTCACACTCAGTCCAATAGGGATGATGCCTGGGTAAAAAAAAATGAAATTCTAATTACTCTGTCAGTCAGATAATAAAAAAATATTAGACACGTATTTTTTCCTTTATCAAATTAATAAAAAATTACTTAGATAAAACGCATTTTAGGTTGGGGAGTGGGGGTCGCTACGTCACTAGTATGTATAAAATCTAAATACTCGTGACGTCATGGCACATTTTACCTCAATGCATCGCCGTAATCTTTAGATTACGTAAAAAAAGAAAAAATACGTGTCCAATATTTTTTTATAATCTCAAAGACGGACTAAAAAAAATTTTTAGTCATCATACCTATTCTCTACGTCTAAGGTGCAAACGAACATAGCAGTTGTCAAAAGTACATGCAACAACATGATAAAGAAACTTGTACACAATCTTCTGACATATTTCTTTCTCCCTACATTGCCATAAAACGCGGCGCCTCCATTATTCGTAAAAAATATCGGATAAGCCATTAATCTTGTTACTAGAATGTAGGCTAGTAACAGTCTAACACTCCACTAGAGACGTGTTTCGGCACTGTTTCATACAAAATAATATATCCCTGAGTAGTTGTGGGGCAAAATGTTGATGAATATTGATATGATTTGTTTACGGAAAACAGAAACCTCCTGGTAGACCAGCGGACAAAAGATAAAATAAATATAAAATAGGCCTCCCGATGCCTATAAAATATTAATAATAATAATATTAATTTGTTCCTTTCTCCAGCAATGGGTCATTAAATAAAGGCGAAAAATAACCAATTATTGTCTTTTTTTCAACATAAAAAATATTGCGGTCTATTTTTTTTATGTAAAAACACATTGATTCAGACAACATCATTTTGCAACGTAAACGCTTACATTAAGGCAGTATACAAAAAACATCGTCTTGCTACATTTTACTAGGAAACCACTTAATTTTTATTAACGCCTGGCGTCCACTGATCTACGTCTAATGGACGTATTAATATATCTTTTATTGACTAGTGATCGGTCGCTCGAGGTGGGGTAGAGTAGACCTTAGAGAGCGAGTGTTATCGATAAAAATGTGCCACTGGCGCTTAGTTGGTTTTAGCTCTTATGGTTACTAGGTGGATATGTGCTTTAGGTTAGATGATGTCATATTATGGGGGATTAATGGTGTGGAAGATTCTTGCGGCTAACTGATAAAAGCCGCACGGGTCGATCGAACGGTTAAGCTACGCTTGTCGCGGTTGGTTCTTGGATGGGTGACATCCACTACATATCGACATCCCTCCCGTGTCTTGAGAAACACGTAAAGTCGTTGGTCCCGGCTGTCATTCGTAGATCTTTGTCTGTCGTTATGGGTAGTCAGAAGTCTGACAACCAGTCTTACCAAGGGGAACTGTGTTACCCAATAACTGCGTTGTGGAGGTCAGATAGGCAGTCGCTACATGTCAAATACTGGTATTCAGCCGCATTCGGTAATAAGTTCTGTATTAACATTCAAAGAGATCCAATAAATTAAAGGCAATCATCGTGCTATCAATACCTAATTATTTGATTTAATAAATTACACGTCATGACTATCATGTTCTAATAAAAATATTATCACGACCATTCAAATGAAGACATACTTCCTACCAGTAATACGATTCTCATTAAGTTTATATCAGGAAGTAGTTCTCAGTAATTTAAACTAAAATGTCGATAAATTAGCTAGGTATCCGGATGACCTCATTATGTTTCAAGATCATTAATTGAATATTTTGTTGATGAAACAGGACATAAGTAAAATATCATACTTTATGACCTACTACCATTGTTCTTAACACACAAAATACGAGTATTATCTTGAAAACGTGGACACTTACTTCAGACGACACAACTTAACCAGCCCAAAAAAACACGACGTCTTACGAAAATAGCCGAACAAAACAATCTATCAACCAACAACGAAGAAGAAACAATAACATGTCACAGGCATCAATTATCAGGGAACAGCAAAGGTCATGATCAAAAGCTGTATTAAGTAGAAAATAATTTATTCTTCGGCCATTACGCACGGCGACAACATTTCGGCGCCGGTGACGCTACAGCCACCAATTACGCCCACTCGACCTTAAATTCACACCCTGACACCCTTCGATTATGCCACCCTGTATGCGTAGAAAGCATATTCTGTACATCCTGTATAAGAATACGGGAGCGTTTAGACCAGATTAACAGAGAGCTGGTACATTAATGATTGAAATATATATGTGTGTGTGCCTCATTTGTTTCATGTTCTGGCATCAGGTGTAAAAACAACTTAAAGACCCATAATAAACTAGTTTATATACTCGTACACAGACACTTACAAGTATATTTTTAAAATGAACCCGGTCCCATAAAACCTATAATGGGTTTTTAAATTATTGGGTCGACTTTCCAATGACGTATGTCACCATTAAAAAAATTACTAAGCAAATCACCACACCACCTCTTACTTTTCGGATTCATGTGCGCGTTGTATAATTATTTATCACTTGCTTCAAAAACGGTGAAGGAAAACATTGTGAGGACTGGCATGCCTGAGAGATATTTCATGCATGAGAAGCCAAGTCGAAAACAAAGAAGACTAAACAAATCATTACACACTACTTAGTTATATTTATGCACAATTCGTGTTAGATACAGCCGGTATACGTAGAGTGTGACTATTAATTAACACAGATCTCAGTGTTTTCAGAAAGCGTGGGTAGTCTGTAGTCTTGTACTTCTATGTAGTACTAATTCTGGCATGACCTAGATTACTTTAGTAAGGGTTTGCGAAACTGAATATGTAAGAGAAAATATGGATTTAGGAGTTAGTGTTAAAGATAATTGGGTTAGATAATAATTTGACGTGTGTGCGAGAACATTTTAGTCACGAGCTACAATACGGCATCATGTGTTTTACTTGTCATTGGTATTATTTTATTATTAACGGTACTTACTGACTTAAGGGATCATCAGGAGCATTTTCTTCTTTATCTTGCATTGATTGTTATTGTTAGTCCGATAAACCTCATTATTTTTATCTATCATTAAATCTTCCACGGGTTTTTTTGCCAAGTTGTATAATAGTTCTACCAAAGCCCTATGAGGTCTCTTTTTACCTGACTTCGGCAAAGCCAAAAAAGGAGGGTTTTGTGTTTGACCTGTATGTATGTAAGTATTTATGTGTGTCCGCCTCTGTTCCCTCGGAACTACAAAACGGCTGAACCGATTTTGATGAATGATATGTCGTTAGATTCGTTTTATTGCGCGAGTGTCACTGAGTATATTCAAATTTGGATTAAAATGGCGGATTTTTGAGCCAAAACAAATGTTAAAAAAAAGCTCGCAAACCTATCGAGTGGGGTATCAAAATTAAGGGTTTTAAAAGGTGATTAAAAAATATATACGAATTATATGTCTAAATGTAATTTGGAGTGAGAAATTAAAAAAAACTAAAAACTGAAAATAAAAAAGTTAATAAAAAACTAAAATTCATAACTGAAAAGAGAAAAACAAGCTTCATAATCTATAGAATTTCGGTATCGCAGACAAACCAATAACCTGAAATACGGTGTAACTTTTATTTGTGAACTGGGGTTTTAACTTTGTCGCCTGTGATACTGAAATTCTATAGATATTGCCTATTGCTTTTTTTTATTTTTTTATTACTTTTTTTTAAAGCTTTTTTAAATTATCAATAATCATTATCATCCTACTGACTGAAAATATAAACTTCTATTGCTTATTCATTGAAGAGGTTTCGTAGCAACAATTCTTTATCGTACCTACTGATCTATTTTTGTATCAAATAAAGTTCGAATAAATGAATGTCAGTCCACTTTTGCCTGAAATTTGGGTGTAATTGCTCGGCGGACACCAGCTAAAATATTCCGGTTTTGAATGTTACCCTATTGTGCCAATACTCAGTGTTTTACCCTAATCGCTTTCAGTTCCTTCCTCGGAACTATAGATAATAATATTTCAACCCTCGTCATAGTTTTAGTGATAAGCTTACATTAGCGTCATTAGAATGAAAACACGTAAATTCTGCGATGACCTAGATCTATTGCTACCCTCAGACTAGAGGAAAATTCAACTAAGTTTATTCTATAAAGTTGGTAAGCGACGAGGGAGTTAGATATATTTATCATAATATTTAAAAAGTCTTCTTAAAAAGCACTCATGCAAAATTAGTGAACGTCGCAACACTTCATACTTTTATTACAGCACTGATTAGTTCGAAAGTAAACAAAAAATATAACTCTCCAACAGTTTTCAAACTCGTGACCATTTCCCAATTCTTATGTAAAACAATTCCCTAGTGCTATAATCACGAGCTCGAAACTGGAAACATGTGACATTGGAATATTTTCACAACTTCTGGACTTGTTGATTCTTTTACATACATTTCTGATTGTTGGATCAACAAGTATTTGAACAGACTTTGCCCGTTTCTATCACGTTCTTACGCACCTACTTACTTTTATTATTACATCAACCAACAAAAACAGAACTTTCTACGCATTGATATTTGAGATGGTCGCATTTGTTTTTATTTTACGTCTAAATCAACACAAACTATTATTATCTCTACTATACAATCCAGTACATAGCCCCATTATATACCATAACAAGTAAAAAACAAACACCATTCATAATAGAGAGCGTAGTTAATTGTCGTTGTTTCAGCGTTGCCTATAATCAGGGGTGCGACGTGTTGGCGCCAGCCGCCATTTGCAATGTGACACATCCAGTGGGGATGAACGAGATAACGCCAGGCTGTGATCATGGGGCATTGATCTCAATTTGCTGTTGATAACTGGATTTTTCCGTACCTAAAGCTAAGTAAGTAACAGCGTCGGATGTTTCAAGAAAATAAATTGGCCTAGAATGAAACCTTGTGGCATTCTTATGTGGAATGTTGTTTAGATGTTCAATATGGAGATTTTTCTAAGTTTTTACGTTCGAGACATATGAGTATTCTGAATTATTAAGACGGAAGCATTTCTCATTACTATTAATGGAGTATTATTCCAATCAATTTTATAGCTTCACTGCAATCAAAAGCTTTTTTTAAGTATGAAGTTCAATATTAGTGAAAAATGGTTTCGATGAATTTTGGAAGATTTTGTTAACGATTTAAAAGTCATCGACTACAAAATTTTATTGCCATTTATCCATGATCTCTTAGTCATCCAAATGTCTTGTTTTTTCAAATTCTTTATGTGGGTGCTTGATTTGGTGACGTGAAGAGGACACCACGTCACCAAATCAAGCACCCATGCATCACCTTATTTTCCTTATTATCTTATTTTCATAATTCCAGCCTAGTAATTCTTGGTAGGCGCTACAATTAGTGACGTCACTGCCACAGACAGCACGTCAGAGGTTCAAGTGGTATGGCCTCACCGCAGCAGCCCAGTGATAAATACCAATCAATTTCGCGGTTTATCACTTATCAGTTATCACCCACGCTTATAATGATGGATGTGCGCTTTTATATATATACAAGGTTTTAGAATTCTTTTTTTTTTTTGACTAATGATTGGGTGAGTTAACGCTCATTTTTGGGTAGGTATATCCTTATTTGGTTTCCACAAAGCGGGCTAAATTATGTTGTGGATGATTCAAGAAAATCCAAATTGTTTTAAATCTAAGGGACATAATGTAGCTCGCATATTTATCCAAATTAAAATTATTTATATGAGAGCCTAATGTATAATGTAGTGTTTGGCAATATAAACAAATGTTTGTTTAAATGGATTAAGTGCGATATATTCGATTTTTATTTAAATTACTTACTTTGTATTATAAGTTATTGACGCTTTCAAAAAAGTAAAGATGAAATCTTGAACAGATACAAATGTACCTTTTAAGAGATTATGCAAAAAATATTTAAAACAAGCTAGCAAGTAGCAATCATTTACAATATGATTAATGAACATGCTAAACTTGCACAAAAATAAATAAACGATGATTGATGACCGAGGCCGCATTACACCAACTTTATACCGACGAAGAGGATTCGCGCACAATGTTTATATTTTTTATTTAACTTGTGCCGAAATCCGAAAAAAAATGTATTAATTTGACAGTAGAAACTTCTACAACATTTAAGAGTTTACTGAAGAGAAACGACTCTTCCTCTCTGTTAAAGAGAAAACTAAGTTATGTTTTATTATTTGCTATAAATTAATTCTGTTTTCTAAGATGTTAGCCAGACGTAGAAAACGTCTTGAAAATGGTGAAAGACGAGTATGAAAGTGCATTTCTCGTTAGCCTAGTATACTACCGACAGCTTGTAGCCTTGGGCTCCTGCGTTCAATCCTATTTCAAGAAAAATAGAATTGGATTTTTCTCTTCAATAAAAGGTTAACTATAGGTTGCGATTGAATTCCTTGTAGACAAATTGCTGACACATGGGACCTTTAGTCAATACTTTTGAAATTTAAATCATTACCAAAATCTAGCGCACCTACGTCTTCTTGTATAAAGTAATATCCATTATTTACCATGAAATATTTATATTTTACACTTAAAGTTGAAGAAAAGTCACCTTGAATAACCAACATGCGCAATTCTGAGAAAACATTTGCACAAATGTTTGGCTGAAAATAAACAGTCGTGATTATTTATTCAGTTACATATTGTAAGTTTTGTTTACATTTTTATGCTAATGTGAGATTTTCTTGCTTATTTTCACATAATTTTTCTGTAAATTAAAGTAAGTATAAAATAATTTGGAAGAAAGGAAAGGAAGAAAAATCTGATTTATTTGTGTGTGAAAACATAAGTTAACTCGAATACCCCATAAAGAAAATAAAATACTGAATAGATCTACGAGCACAGAAAAGAAAAGACTCTAATTTGATTGATATTCGAGTACAGTAAATGCTTGTATAGGATTTAGTTCACTTGATTTTCACCATAAAAGTGTAATTGGGAAGGTTCTGATTTAGCTCTTTACCTTTCACTAATAAACGGCATTAAAAGACGAGCCTCCACATCGCCAGTAAAGGTAATTCACCTTTGGACAACCAGTTTTAGACTTCATGTCGCCTTCACGTCATCCAAATATAAGGCATCAACATAACAACTAAAATGATACGTACGCAGACTACCTACGTACGTACCATTTTAGTTACTCAAACTCTTTTGAATCGTGTGCGAAAATCACAATAAATTTTAATAATTTATTGTTTTTACAGCCGTTTTGCAAGCCACAATCAAACAAAGCGAACACAATGGTATTTGAAAATATGGCTGTAAATCGTCCAAATCTGGTTTGAAAATTGTTCACAATGGATACTTTTCACAATTGTTATTAAAATGAAGGTGTTATAGATAGTTTTCATCGTTACCAGCCCGCATGAAGAGCACGAAACTAAATAAGGATATGAAAATTGCTTTGAAGCGTTGTTAAGACCGCTACCCATTTTTAACCGATTTCCAAAAAGGAGGAGGTTATATGATCGTCACGTATGTTTTTTTTATGTATGTCCGCCGATTACTCCGTCAATTGTGAACCGATTTTGAAAAAAAAAAATTTGTTCGAAAGGGTATGCTCTCGAGGTGTTCCCATATTAATTTTGCTTGGATATTTTTTGAGTTAGCTTCAATAATACGTATTTTTCCCACTTTGTCTATGTGGATGATAATATGATAAGTTCCCGTCACTGGTAATTACTTATCAGGTAGTGGTATTCGAATTTGTGTGGAGTAGCTGTGCCAAAACTAAAAAGTGAAAACAAAAACTTTATACAAAAAAAAAAAACAACCGGCTTCCAAAAAAAACAAAAAAGTGAAAAATAACTCACACTTCTACTATATATATATTAACTAATAGTTTTTATTCATTCACAAAAAAATACTACTTGAAAAAAAGGTATAATGCATGCAACTCATCCAAAACCATAGACAGTCATGCCGACAAGAAGTGAAAACTTAAAACTATGAAATAATGTTGCACAGCTACAGATATACTGCTATTACAGCATGTCGGTGACGCGTACCCATAAGATTTTCCCCTACCAAAAATCGCTCAACGCTCCTGAAGAAGCTATGACCTTATTTTTTTTTAGATTTCATTTTCAAGTCTATAGTCATCGTCAATGCCTTAAGAATTAGGCTATTATCGCTTTTAAACCTCTTGGCGGGAGTGCTGTATTAGCCATAACAGGGCACAGCTTAAAATTCCACGCCAAACCGAAAAATGCTCATTTCATTTTTCAAATAAACGAAACCCGTTCTAATGAAGCTGAAGTTGAGATTGAACTGGGAATTGGAGGAAACAAATAAAAATGGAATGAAAAGAAAACAAGGAAATCACAACGAACGAACCTTTCAGTTGGTTTCAGGTATGTAACATGTGGTGAAGGACTTGAGATGAACACGGGGGTGACGAGTAATTTTCTTTTTAATGTTAGCCATTTTTATCTTTGGTTTTAAATCCTTTGTTGGCTTACTGACCTCGTAGAAGGTTATACACACTCGAACATATTTGGGACATGCACTAGAGACCTAGAAACAATATTTTCGCAGCCGCCATCTTGGATTTCCGTTTTGACCTCAGCCTTTACCATCCTCGAAAACTATGAAACACTTACGATTTTTTTTTTATTCGCGCTGCCGCCATCTTTGATTCTTATTTTGACTTTACTACAACGCCACCAACACAAGAATGGTTTTGGTAAATCAATTATATTACATTTCCTAAATTTCCCCACTATCGGCCATTATATAAGCACCATTGAAAACCATGAAAACGAAACCAATGATGAAAAATTAAAAAAAAATTGCAGCTCCATCTTGCAATTTTAATTTGACCAAATTCTCTCCGTCTCTTATTTAAAATAGAAAGAGAGAGAGAGGGAAAGTCGCATGAAGGGGCCATAACGCTTTTTTGGTGACGATTTCTACCAGTTTACTCCTACTGCAAGCCGGGTTAAAGGACTTTGTTCCAAAAGCTTTGCACATCAAATCTAACACAACCAAATGAGCTAGAAGGCACCCACTCCAAAGTTAGTATCACAACACAAGTTGTACATAAACCAGCAGCAAAAACAAACTAGTTCGATCACACAGGGGATTACAGATTTTGAAGCAAGCTTTGGTACAGAACCCAAAGTTCGCTACGGTTGCTGTGGTAGCCAGTTTTGTAAGTTGGTTATTTAGCATTATGTTGAATGACCTGGGGTTGGATAAAGGTCACCGTGGAAAATTGAGATGCTTTTAAAGCAAGCCAGTGCTATGATATTTCGGGTGATCCATATTATTGTAGACTAGCTGATACCCGCGGCTTCGCTTGTATGAACCCTAATTCTTTTTCTAAAGTAGCCTAATTTACTGCTTGTAACATCAGCTATCTGCAACTGAAACTCCCGTCAAAATCGGTCCAGCCGTTTCGGAGATTAGTCGGAACAGACAGACAGACAAAATTCAAAAACGTTTTTTTGTTATTAGTACGGTTTATACTTTCATATATGCATTTAATAAAAAGCTGTTATTTTGACATTACAAACAGACGCTTCAATTTTATTTATTTGTATCTATTTTGAATATATTGTTTGTATAGATAGTATGTTAGCTAACAGGACGCTTATGGCAGATTTATATGAACTCGTTTTGTATGAAAGTCAAATAGGACTACTTCGTGATTTGTCGGTTTGGAGGTTGAGTAAGGAGGTATATTTTAAATCATGGGCAAGTGAATTTCCTGCAATGCTAAATATAATAAACCAAAATATGATATAATCAGCCTATATTGTACCCAGAACTGGGACCGAGGCCTCCTCTCTTCAAGAGGGAGTGGGCAAATATGATATAAATACCAAATCAATACTTTGATGCAAACTGTTCCATTTGAATCTTTCTACTTAGACAACAATTAAAATTCCTCATTTTCAATCAATTCAAACTAGCAAATACTACGACACTAATTCTGCCCTCAGACATTACAGTAGGTACTAGTCTCATAACAAGTACACTCCAAACGGGTAGCAAACACTCGAACACTCGCCACTCGACCACTCGACTCGACTACTCGACCGTCTCGCAGGGAACTAATTGAATTAAATATTTAACTGGGGACTAAAACTGAGATGAAATGGGTCACGTCACGTAGTTATCTTTCTTGATAAAAGTAAAGATTTTACGGTGAGTCTTAAATCTTTTAGAGGTGTTTTATATCGCCTTAAGTGTGCTAAACTCAGTGAGTTCAGTGTGAAATTGTGTGTTTTATTTGGTTCGAAAATATGCATAGTTATAAATATTAGCAAAAAAATGCAACATGAGGATTGACAAAAACTGTCAATAAGTCAGAAAAGAAAGCAACCCGTTTCCTCTTCGTTATTTGAATGTTTTAAGAAATGACAAAAACCTTTTACGGCTTCGAAATTTTTCCATACTTACACATCACTAGAACAATAATATTTCACAGAAGAAAATATCGCAAAAGCACGCCATACCCACGAAAGCTGCGTACAATTTACTTTTTCCCCGACATCGATGATTGGATCCCACTTTCCAATTATGTAGATTTTTCCATTTATTTCCACAACAGTGCGTAATATAAAGTTGATGTCTACCTAGAAATCGACACTCCAATCAATATTTATTATGTAAAAATTGCTTGTAGAAAAAAATTGCCTTCTCCATATCATAACCCCGGTAATGATATGGGGAAGGCAATTTTTTGTACAAGTAATTTGTTTAGTTAATGTAAGAAGAACGACATTTTTTTTTTTTTTAAGGAACTGTTAGTAAGACCTCTGACTACGGAGAAGAAAAACGTAAGAAAAAATGAAGCATTATTGAGTCTTTCTTGCCTTCTACGAAGACGCATTTTGCTGTGAGTTAAGAAAAATATTCTGCCTGAAAAAAGGTCCCACTTGCTCCATATTCCACCTGTGTTTCGTTTCTATTTTAAAATAGGCGATGTAATTTGCCTCATAATGATACTGAATAAATACAAATAACCCGAATTTTTCAGCAAAACAAATTGAAATTCACTGCTAGTTATTCAAAATGAAGCCAGATTTGCATAATAAGAAATTAGGGTGAGGTTTAAAACGGCTCTAAATGAATTTAGTTGTTAAAGCAAAAGGGATGCGTATTAAAGTATTTCAAATACTTGCTGGTATTTTAGAGAAATGCGAATCTCGTCGGTATGCAAATTAAAGGTATGGGTTCCAAAAATTTGAACCCTTTTTCCTCATTCAAGGTTTCTATGTTGCTTCTAATGAGAAACTGTGATATTACGTGGCTTGGTCAGGGTAATTTACTGAATAAAATCAGCCCACTGACTATTCAATTTTAATTAAATGAGTGTCAAAGCACTACATTTCATAGTTACGTTAATAAATGTGCACAATGATGTAAAGGACATTATTAAAGTGCATTTGAATTAGCTTGTTACTGACAGCCCATTAATTAGCATGCAATTGGATTGCCCTTATTGTTTACATGTCCACCTATTTCAAAATATTCTAGACATCGAATTATTTCGTATGAAATACTCGTACGGAGCTCTTATTCACGAGACCAGCACTAGACAAATTTATGAGACGAACGGTTAAATCATCCTACTGAAATAGTGTTGTTTTCTCACCACTATCCATATGTTTAGTATACTTTCTGCATATAAAACTTTTGACTAAACCTACAATATAAATAACTGAATTTACTACAATTTACTGGACAGTTCCATTGGGCAGAGGCGTGATAATACGAGCTACAGTCCACATTCATATCAGATGCTTTTATTATTTATCACTCTGCCATGTTGCGTTGTGCCAGAGAAGGGTTCCGCAGTAAAAATGGAAACATCGCGAAACGTTTTCAATTTCGCTGAAGGTTAGGAAAAAAAACCTCTTTATGAAGCTCTTTATCACGCTGTAACTAACAAAAAATAAACAATAATTACAAAACTAAATATCAACGGTTATACTCGTACAAATGGAGTGGTGCATGTTTTAGACGTAATTACAATTGAATTTAAACATTATACCTCGATCTCCAAAGTTAAAGCTTCCAAAACTTTAATCTAAAAATATCATAAATTGGTTCAAAATAACCTTCTGTTGGCACAATATAAACTAGTTTGCGAACTTTAAACTATGGCGGTACCACGAGGACCGAGTCAGCTAAAAGTTGAAGCAGTAAACTTGCAATGTTTACTATAGGATCGGGTTTAACTTTACTCAAGACTACCATAAACTACATTTATGATTTCAGAGAGAGACCGTGATTTTATAACAGTGGGCAAGAAATGAAAGCGAGAGTGCTTTCGAGAGTTTTTTGTTGAAGTAAATAAAAGTATAACAGACGGCTTCTTCTTCTTCTTCTTTTCGTGTGGTTAGTGACTAACCTGGTGGCAGAGTTTTAAAGCCGCCCATGGGCTTCTGACTTGGCTACACATGCCGTCGAGAAATATCTCTCACCGGTTTCCTCACGATGTTTTCCTTTACCGTTTTAGAAGCAAGTGATAATTATACAATACGCACATGAATCCGAAAAGTCAGAGATGCGAGCCTTGGGTTCGAACTCGAGACTTATGACTTGGCAGTCTGACGGTCACAACAATAGGCTATCACTGCATCACAGGCGGCTGTACCAGCATATTGTTTTCATTTCCAAAGCGAAATAAAAATAATGTTTTGATCAGGATCTTCCAATTCCATAGATCATGAATATAGTTAGATATCATCACCATGATTTGGTTTCTTCTGAGTACTGCCTAAGCATCCTAAAAGCCAGATCCAAGCACGAAATCAAAGGCGGTAAATTCGCCCTACGCAAATATAACCACTAAACACCGACCTCTACCTAAACCGTTGATATTAATCTAATTAAGTAAACGGAAAATACTATACACGTGTGCCTACTTCTCCAGTAAAATAAAGGCTTGAAATTACATTAATCGTACAAAAGTTTGCACCCTTGTCTGCAATAAGATACGTACAAATCACACAAGTAAATAATAATCTACAAAAAAATACTAATGAATATTACATACGGAATCTCTCCCCAGTTGCTTCCCATACAGCGGGAGTGGTGACGTAATGGTTCCCTTTGTCACATTACCGTATTGTTACTTTATGGCCTTACTTACTTTTACTTAGTCCCGACGTATTTCTGTGCTTACGGCTGTAATTGTTTTTATTTCCCTTTTCCTTGTGAGAATTGATGTTATTAACATTTTATGTGTGTTTAGATTGTGGGTTTTATGCGTGCTTTATTAACGGGATATTCAATTAGGATTGCTTTTGCTGAAAATTATGACTGTCTTAAATCACGGAGGTCCTTTGCTATTGGCACCATTTCTATCGTGATTTATAACAACTAAGCTTCTTGGGTCATTAGTCACATGAAACTCAAACTCGAAAACTTCTAAATTTTCTTTAACACTATGGGGTCCTCAAACGATCAATTCATAAGGAATAAAAAAAATTAAAAAAATCTTGATAAGGAAGGAAGATGGACAACAAGCTAAGCAAATAAAAAGCCTGGAGGCTGTCTCTTTACTATAAAGGGATCAAAGACGCACAAAGACCGTGATCTTGCTGTCAGAATTCACCATCTATTATCAGAACTTCAGAGGTCTTAAGACTAAATTGCATAATCTCAGGCTAGCCGCACAACTTAATAACTATGATGTGATTATTGGAACAGAGACATGGCTTGATGACAGCGTAAATGATGGCGAATTATTCGACTCCCGATATATCATTTATCGTAGAGACAGAGCTTCTACTCCTCTTGGCAGCAAAAAAGGCAGAGGTGTACTGATCGCTGTTTCTAGGGCGATGGACTCAACACGTGTAACAAAATGGGAATCAGATGCTGAAGATCTGTGGGTCAAGCTTAAAACCGATAGCAGAAGGGGCAACCTATACATCTGTGCGGCCTATCTGCCACCACCTGTGCAACATGGCCCACTTAACTTGATCCTGAACAACGTGGATGCAGTGATTGAATCGACGGGAGGAGATGTAATAATTACTGGGGACTTCAATCTCGGGTTCATCGACTGGAGCACGGACAATACTCTCTCTAGCTCACCGTGTACAACTGCTACGAACTTTGCAAACAGGTTAGGCTACTCACTGATTGATTTTATGTCGTCAAATAGCATAAAGCAAATCAACATTGTTAGGAACTGTTACAACAGAACTTTAGACCTTATTTTATGTAACTTCCACGGTGGATCTGTCAGTGAATGTAAAAATCCAATGACGCTGGTCGATGTTCATCATCCTCCTTTAGACATCACCATCAAGAATATTTCACCCGCATTATTAATAAGTATGAGTTCTCTCAAATATAACTTCTGGAAAGCCAACTATGCACTCGTAAATGAGAGGTTGAGGATCATCGATTGGGCGAGTTTGTTTTCGGAACTGCCGGATGTGGACTTAATGGTAGACACGTTTTACGCACAACTAAATCGAATAGTGGACGAATGTGTTCCTAGACATAATAGACGCAATAACAAATTTCCTATATGGTTTTCAAAATGTTTGATCAAACTCCTCAACGAAAAGGAAAAATTGAGACTTCGTTTTAAGAAGTACAAAAACCCCAGGGACAAATATGAATACCGTATATTGGAGGAACGTTCTAAAAACATGATCAAAAAGTGCTACAGCACATACGTCAATAATACTGAAGATAACATCAGACTGAATCCAAGGGCATTTTGGTCATTCGTTAAGGCCAAAAAAGCCAAGTCTAATGACATCCCATCTGAGATGTATTGGAGCGGGAAAGTGGCAACCTCTGGAGATGAAGTGAGTAAACTGTTTGCCTCACACTTTTCTGCAACTTTTGCATCTCCTGCTGGTACAGTCGCGGTGCAAACAGAGTCAAAAGAGTACCCTCAGCTTGCGCTAGGAAGCCATTATTTCACAGAACGAGACGTACTCAAAGAATTAAAAAAACTAAATATCTGCAAAGGTCCAAGGCCCGACGGCCTACCGCCGCATTTCATAAGGCAATGTGCCAAATATTTATCATTACCGCTCAAACTTATTTTTAATAAGTCCCTTATGTCTTCTAAGTTTCCCACGCAGTGGAAAAACGCACACGTTGTTCCAATATTTAAAAAAGGGGAGCCTAATGATGTTAAAAATTATCGGCCCATTTCTCTACTTTCAATTTTCTCGAAACTGTTCGAATCATTAGTTTGTCCTGTATTAACTTCGCTAATTAAAACTCAATTGGCTACGCAACAGCACGGTTTCTGTACCAATAAATCCACTACCACCAACTTAGTTCATTACATTAATGATATCAGCAGATCCGTAGACTCCGGTGTGCAAGTGGACTCAATATACACTGACTTCAGTAGCGCGTTCGACAAAGTAAATCATGTGCTTCTACTTCAAAAACTTGCGAACTATGGTATGCATGGTCATCTGCTACGCTGGTTTGAGTCATATCTCTCAGAACGACAACAGAGAGTTATCATAAAGGGTTATCAGTCGCCACTTTATTACTCAACACCTGGGGTGCCACAGGGATCACATCTTGGTCCTATCCTTTTCCTGGTATTTGTGAACGACATCATACACTCCATTGAAAACTCAAAATGCTCTATGTTTGCGGATGATCTAAAACTATACAAGGAAATTGAATCAAGTACCAACATTGCTTTGCTTCAAAAGGACTTGGACGCAATTCATGAGTGGTGTCATAGTAACATGATGACTCTCAATGCCGCAAAGTGTTATCATATAACATTTACACGTAAAAAGCTCATTCAGCCTTCAGCATATCACTTAAACGGCATAACTCTTCAGAAAGTCGATACCATTCGTGATTTGGGAGTCCAACTTGATAGTCAACTATCCTTTATAAATCACTTTGACACTATTGTCGCCAAAGCAAACAAAATGTCGGGATTTGTAAAAAGAACTTGCAAGGAATTCCGGTCAACTGGCACCCTTAAGGTTCTCTATAACTCTCTGGTGAGGAGTATACTGGAATATGCATCTCCTGTATGGAATCCCGCGTATCGTGTCCACATCGACAGAATAGAGTGCATCCAAAAAAAGTTTACGAGATACCTCCGCTACAGATCACAGACTTGTGTTCGCGAAGCTGATTATCCTCAAAGGCTCTGTCATTTCAGGATGAGCTCCTTGGAGCAACGAAGAAGTTGCTCAGATTTAATTTTCCTTTATAAGACCCTCCACAATTTGGCGAATGTACCGGAGTTGGTTTCGGAGATCAGTCTAAATGTGCCCCGCCGTACCTCATATAGATCCAATTTTAAAACAGAAACATTTCAATTGCCTAGAATTAGAACTAATCTTGGTCGTTCAGCTCCTTTATACCGGTTTTTGTCTAGCTACAATAAGCTGAGCACGCGTACTAATGACTTGGACATATTTTCGAACAGTCTGAATGAATTCAGACGATACGTACTCAGTTCTTGATCGATTTGTTTGTTTATTTCTTTTACAAAAAAAATGTTTATTTGTGTGATTCATTGTACTTATTTAATATTGTACAATCTAATTCAATCTTTAAATTCAAATTTTAATCTATTTTATTCTTTTAATTTATTATAAATAATGTAATAATTTTGTGTCCTAATTTATCTGTTATTTTTATAGCTCTAATTTATAATTGTTTTTATTTTCCAATTTAATTGTTTTTTTTATTTTTATTATAATGTATTTTAATTTAACTGCTTGACATTTTAGATTTAATGTAAACTTTGTAAATTTTAATTTTGTTAGTTTCATATCCATTTCAATTTTTATTATTGATTATACAAGTGCTGTACACACCTATAAGTGACGAATTCACCGCAAAGCTGTTGAATATATTTAATGTAATGTTTTAGTGAATAAGTCGTTGGTGTGTCAATAAATAAATAAATAAATAAATTGCATTTGATCAATTCCCATCAATTTGTATCAATCGCTAAAATTGCATTTGGCAGACGATCCATTTTACCCATCAATGCGTATCAATCACGTAAAAAATGTTAATTGCAATTGATCGTTTCGGGGGGATCATTTTCCAGAACTACCCTCCTCCTGTATTGAACCACATAATTAAAACCATTCCTTACTTAATTTTACTGAAGTTCTTTCAGAAACACATCGCCTTAAATCAAAATGATTATTTTATCTAATCAGTTTGACCACAACCCCGACGATATTATTATCTATAAGAGGAACTAATTCTAAACTAAGCCTGTAACACATCAACATCACAATTTCAACACCTCTGTCCCCTCACACGATCCAACACGAACAACATAATATGTACAACATACAAAAACCCGTATATGTACGCTTTCTGCGTCCGCGAACTATGAGTAGATATGATTTCACTTCAAGTAAAGTGATAGCCGACGACAGGGTTCAGTTACGGGTTTGTGTCGTTTAAAGGTTAACGGGAACACGTGTTGGCAAGGGTTTGACACGAGTCGTGGGAAGGACCTTTTACAGACCCGTAAGTGATTCTTCGATTTCTTATTTTTGTTCACGGATATAGAAATTTATGTTTTGGCGAAGTGATAAAATTGAAAAGGTTTTTTAGCAATGGTAACAGAACATTAGTAGGTTTAGTCAAAGTGTATAATTTCCTAGTCGGTATTACATAACTTTATTATTCAAAACCCAAGCATTACTTTAATCTAGTTAAAGTCGTTTGATTGGTTGAATCTAGTTTGAAATGCTTACTTAACGCTTGCCTCTTGAGTTAGGTTCTGGAATAGTCCCTAGACCATTTTCATAATTGTACCTTAACCGATTATTGTAAATCATTTGTCAATAATGGCCGATTTTCTGTTTATGTTTTGACCAGTTTCAGCAATCTTCACGATCTCTAGGGGCCGATAAAAATACTATTTTACAGTTCAAACATTTACATCTATTCAGACTAAAACTAACGTTACATTTTATAAATCGATTACAAACACTACGACCTTCACTGAGACCAATTTAAAGAGGCTTCTTATCCGAGACGAAAATAACTCACGAATCAAAAGGCGAGAAAATAACACGATTACCGCACTTCTTTGAACATGATTAGACGAGGCGAGTGTTGATTGGTCGACGCCCACGACATTAATCTTGTAATACGAGTACGTTTATAATAAAGTATCATGTAAGGGGAGAGGACTTTTCGTTCATAGAGCAATTTGATGGTTTCCTGCCACGTATCGTCCGCATAACTGCTTACTTATAAAATGCAAGCGACCCGCTCCTGCTTCTCACGGGTTCACATGTGAAAACATCGAGATTTCTTGTATATCTAAATTAACGTATTAACACTTATACCTTTCGGAATACATGCTCTATAAAAAGGTACAAACTTCAAAAAATCCTTCGTGTGGTTTAGAAGATCTAAGCGGTCACATAGACAGACATTAAACGTTTATTTATTCAATAATATGCTTAGAAATAGGTAGATATTACTGAACACTGGCATACCAAATATCTAAGAAAAAAATACTAGCAGCAGACTGATAGATACGCCTGTATGAGACATCCCCTTTTACTACAGCCCACGTTGAGTTGGAAGGAGAAATTGATGGAATTGTAGCACTGTAAAGAATTTGAAGAAAATATTTTATGCGTTTATTCCCGTTGTCCCCGTACGCCGTGTCCCCGTCCTACGGGGACAGCGGTACTTCAATTAAATATTTAATAATACTTCCCGTTGTCCCCGTGGTTTGGTTTTACATTCAAAAATATGTTTCTGGCACTCGCCGGCCGCTGCCGCGGCACCGCTCGCTTCGCTCGCTCGGCTCGTGCGTTGTGTGGTCACAGTTCTAACCTAACCTAACCTAGCTGTTTCGATTTAAAAAAGGTTTGTCCCCGTTAGCCAAATGTACGTTATGGGGACAACGAGAAATAAATTAAATCACGTCCCGCTGTCCCCGTGACGGGGATATGGCATACGGGGACAACGGGAATAAACTGTAAAATACTGATAATCAGATACAACCGGTCAGACTGGAAGACGACCCCAACATAGTTAGGAAAAACGGCTAAGCAAATGATGATGATGACGAGAGTCAAAAAGATCTTCCTAAGAAATAAATGCAACCAAGGAATATCTCAAAAGGATAAGCTACTCCAGGGCACTGAAATTCCTGCCCATCCTATTAACATCGCCCGTCCATAGCCTCTTGGGACCATTAGTCAACATAAAAACGCAAATATTTTAAAAATAACAATGAAACCCAAAACCTCGGAACTTCCAAACGATGAGAAATTAAAGCATTCATTAAAAACTTTTCCGGGATATAACGTTATAGCTAAGCGTTTTTCTGCGAACATTTTATCTAACAAAATTGATCTAGTATAGTTTCGCGTAGTTGATTGGCGCCACAACGCCCTCGACTAACGTCTCGCCCACCTGTGGGATTTTGCCAACGACGTGAAATAACATACAAATTACTTGCCAACATTAGTCTCAATATATCCAGTTTACACGTTACGTGTATTGTTGGCCTCTTCTATTTTATGTTGACCTAGTAACTTAGGACATAAATGTTGAAAGCTAATTTCCTTTTTTAGACTTATAGATATTTATTTATAATAAATGGGTATTTTCTATAGCTATATATAAATCTTGGTGGTATCTAACTATTCATTCAGAAGGGTTCATAATTTATACATGCCTGTCTTCAATTTTAGCCGAGATTTTAGTGAGTAAGTAATATTCAAAGAAAGGTTACATGTTATCATAATTTCAACAAGGTAGTTATTACCTAAATACCCAAAACGTGCAAGGTGCAAAAGATTAACAAACATCTTTATGTATACAATGTCACCCATAGGCATGTGCCCGCCCGTAATTTTCTGAATATTCATGAAAAAAAATAAAAAATTTACATAAAAAGGATGGTCTATCAATTTTTTTTTTCTCATTATATTTTTTTTTTTTTAATAACTCATAAGCTTTTAGAAATAATAAACAGAATCCAAATCGAACCAATAACATAGTAGATATGGCAAACGCTACAAAACAAATAAAAAATTGAATAACTTGAAAAATATTAAAGATGAGACTCCCGCTTTTAAAGTTAATTTTCCATAATTTTTCAGTAGAAATACGGGCGGGTACATGCCCATGGGTGACATTGTATGCATTATTATAAATTAATGTCGCATTGCATTTCGTGTCTGTCTGTGTGACCGTGTTTTTGTTCTAAACTACGCAAAGGATACGGTTTTCACTATCATTTAAAAATGTATTGCGGAAGGTTTATAATACATTAATATTAAACTTACATATAACAAAAAAAACTCCATGTTTTGTCAAGTCTTAAAAACCGTGCCAAGCAGGGGTGCATCGCTAGTCCTAATTATTATTATTATAAATGCGAAAGTGAGTTTGTTTATTTGTTTGTCGCTAAAACGGCTGAACGGATTTAGATGAAATTTGGCATATGGGTAGACCATGACCTGAAGAAGGATACTTTTCATCCTGGATCGCAGACGAAGTCGCGGGCAACAGCAAGTTGTCTAAGATTTGAAACCAATTCTAAATTCTCCATTACAATTTATTCTTGACGATTCCAATGGAACATAAAATTGCTCTATCAAGTCTAAATCGAGGGAGCTGGAACATTAAGGCTCGTGCTACAAAAACGTTGCCAGACGAAGCAAAGGCAGTTTTCTGTGAAATAGAAACACCCCCACTTGTTGCCGACGTGACACTGCGACAATTAATCACGCTTCTTTTGAAGTAAAGCGCAAAAATATACCTACAGAGAGCTTGTTTCATACAACAGCACAGGCGAATAGAACAGCAAAAGTTTATTTGCCTAGTATGTAGGTATACAGGTTAGTTGTTACAAAATAATGTTTGGTTACAGGTAGGTACGTTCCGTGTGGTGCCGAACGTAAAGAATAATACCATCCCATTTCTTCCCGTGGGTGTCGTAAAAGGCGACTAAGGGACGCACTAGAGAATGGGCAGCAGCGTTCTCCACGCATTTTAACGTCATACTGCGATCGCCAACCCGCCTGCCAAGCGTGGCGATTATGGCAAACCCCCGCATTTGTGGGAGGCCTATGTCCAGCAGTGGACGTCTTTCGGTTGAAATGATGAGGTACGTTCTACTAATTGCCATGCAAACATTAGAACGTATTACTACAAATTGATGTTTTGGCCACTTAGAGTCACCAATATCAAATTGGTGTTATCTATTGGTGTTTATGCTTCCTGTTTCTCCATATAAATCACTTTACAGTATCTTCCATTTGTACCAGTACTTCAGACTAAGGCAGGATGCGTTTATATGGCGTTTTCTCGTCTCTCAAAAGCAGTGGTTGTTTGTCGTGGAATGGTCCTTCTTAACCTAGTTTTTAGAGGACATTTTTCAAGACGTGATTTCAGTTTTTTTTGTTAAAGTGTCATCTTCACGTCACTAAACAAACCCACGGCCGAGACTGACATTCTTTGGGCCGAGTCGCATGGAGCCACTAAGTTTAATAAAAAGCGGAGATGAAATACCATTTTTTAAATAAATAAAGGAGGTTAAAACATAAATTATTTGAACAGACCTTTTACTTTTGATCATTTATGATTTATCCAGCGTAGTTTACAGTTGCTTATTTCATCATTCGGCAGGTGGAAAACCCATACGAATTAGGAGTGTCCACCTGTTCAGTACCGAAAGAGGTGACTAAAAGACACCGAATACTAGTACATAATTTTGTTAAAAGAAAACGGTCTTTGTCTATTCCAAAATCTTGTCATGCATCAAAGATGCATTCAAAACAAATGGGGTCATTGCACAGGATAAATATCTATATAAATAATTAAATATTTCGCTTATTTTTTTGTTATTTCAAGAGACAGTTAACTACGTCATTCACAGATAACCTCATTGGATACGCAGATCCTAAGACAGCCAATCAGGAACTATTATCGTGTTAATGACGTTTCGTACGTCATTCCTTCTAGCATTTGAATTTCCCAAGTGATGCACAAGGCTGTTACTCTGACGTCATAATTAATATACCAAGTATACTGCGACTAAATAGTTTTGATACTTGAATGTCGTTTGACAACGTATTAACCACTCTCAATCAAAGTCGACGCTTATTCCGTTTAATTTGAACAAAGATTAAAGTACTCGTAATTAGTTTTCCTTTACGTCATATTATGTTAGTTTTGAAAGTAGGTCATACATTTTATATGTAAGTAGGTAATTTAATTACGGTATAATTAGTTATTATTTTAATTCTAAGTGTAATAAGTACTACATCAAGTATACTCTAGCTAAATGTTTTATCGGATAGATTCGTAGGAATATATTATGCGTTCCATATAGAAGTGAATATGTGTATAACAAATAAGTTCTAGAAAAACTCGTGCGCTTCCAAAGTCTTAAAATTGTGTTAAAGCACGAATAAAAAAAAAACATAATTCAAACAATTAAGTGCTAACAAATGACATCGTCAATCCCTCAAAAAATGTGTCAGTCCTTCTACCAAACACCCTGTATAAGAAACATTTTTTGTATCGACCGTAATTGTTATTATTTTGGTAAAATAAGGAAAAGTATCTGCAACGCTAAACTTCAGGTATTCACTACTAATTCGCACAGATTTCATAGCCACACCTTCATAATAAAATAATTACATTTCAACCGCTGTCCTTATGGCCATTTGTCAGCTCGTAGTACGTGATACGACTAACAGAGAACATTGTAATTAATGGCTTGGACGCTGTACGGAGACTTCATCACTCACCATACTAATCTTCAGCTTTATAGACACTTGCTGTCCCTTTCTAACAAAAGAGGAAGAAAGAGAGGGCGTGTGTTTAGAAATAAGGGCATTATTAGGTCTAAGGACGTGAGGGTAAGGTTAAGGAAATATTTAAATTAGGGATATATTTTTGTAGAATGTATACAACATAAACATAACACGCCTTGTTTCCCCGAAGGGTTGGGCAGAGGTGTACCCATAGTACATCGCACCCACATTTCGCCAGTTATTTATAAGTTTCAAGTAATAGGGGGCGAGCCTCTTGCCATCAACCGGGCACAAATCCAGACTCCGAGCTGTTACTGATAAATTCCAGAGAGAAAAACCCAATAACACTTTGCACGCCCTGGGAATCGACCCCAGGAGCTCATACTCAGAAGTAGAGCTTGCGAATTTAAAAAAAAAAAAAAAAAATATTTTTATTAAACTCATTATTTTAACTTTTACAAAATGGAATCGCTCTGTCTCAGCAATTTGTTAACAACCGATTACTCAAAAGACAGCTGTCCACTCAATCAATTTTAATAAGCGAAAATAATTCACTTCGTGACCTCGTCAATAAAAAAAATAAAAAAAACAACTTTACAGTTTGGAATAATCAACTGTCAAATTCAATAAATATTTCGGTAAGTATTTTGATAATAATTTATTTGCCGAACATCAAAAAAAAAAATGTAACTACACTGACTTTATAAAACCATCACTTTTGATGTAGACTGTACATCCGGAAAAGTTCCGAAATCCGAAAATGAAGTTAAAACACACCCGACTACACTGAAATTCAAAATCGAACGAAACATTCAAACCGCCTAGTAAAAAAAAACGAGGGCGCGCTCGCAAATTCGCAAACAGGAGTAAAATATGTCGAATGTCGATCTTTCCCTTTGCGTAACTCACTCGGGAATTCGACTAACAGCAAGTACTTGTAGGTATCAGGTGCCATTCCTGAACGACACAGGAAAATTGGTTTTTACGGGCGCTCGAAGACTTGTAAACAACTTTTCACCTCTTTTATTCTTTTTGCGATATAATTATAAGCCGTTGTTAACTATTAAGTAAGCGTTAGCAACTTAACATCAATTTTAATTAGGTACTTGTTAATTTCAGACTGCAAAACCGTCAGACAATACCTAAATAACATTAGACTAAAACAAAGAAGTAAAAATAATGAACCCTTAAAATCACTAAAACCACACTTTTCAGTATCAACCACTATTTTCACGAAACATAAGACAAAAGGAAATTCAGCCACAAAATAAGGGTCAGATTTTTCTTACGCGTTGCGTCGTTCGACGTAAACGTGGGGGGTCGGGATTGGCGTCTACGGTTTAGCGAATTCAACAGCTTAGGGTAATGTGAAAGCAATTTTCGCAGTGGCAAGGCACTGTTTCGCGTTTATAGGCGAGATGGTCCAAGATTTTATAAAACAAGGTCGACGTGTCGTGTGGGTGGTTTTCCGGGCTTGTAGGTTTTTCACTTATAGGCGTATACCTAGATAAGTTGGTATTTTACAGTTAATTGTTGAGTCTTAATAGTCAGTCTGTTCAGGTTCATGGCCCAAATATAATCCTTAGCAGTGTGTATGATGGTACTCTCATACGCACGGCGATTATATAAGTCCCTAATTACATAAATAAAAACAAAATAAAATTAGCATAGTAACCAATACATAGCTAAAAACCCTAGTTAGGAAACTAATACTACGTGTTCTTCTAACTGAACAGACAGCTGTGCTGCTGGGGAGTTTGTTGCGCCACTTCTTCTTCCCAGCTAATGCACTAGGAAGTGGTGAAGGGTGGGCGTTTTGGGGGACTGTCTTATGTAATTGACGTTCGAAAAAGTGCTGATTCTCAGGCTAGTTTGAATAAATGACTTTTGAATTTTGACTAAAACCCTTGTTTTGAAAACAAGCGTACCACTTTACTTACAAAAAACAACCAGAATTTTCATAATTATAAATTATACAGGTTTTATTCAAATAAACATTTAAACAAACCAACAACAAATAATGGCGTACCGGTAAAAATGTTCATGTGTTCTCCAAGTTTTAACAAATACGCTGAGTAACAACAACACACGTTACGGTCCACGTTTGTTATTTAGAAACGTACTCGCGGACTCACCGAGTGTACTCATGAATTTGGAGAATTAATTTTCATGTTGGTGTTACTAAAGAGTTTTGAATCGAAAATGTTGTAATTATTGTTTTGCTTGAGAACTTAATTGATTAAAGTTTAATTACATACATACATAACATAATCAGCCAATTACGTTCCCCCTACTGGGGCACAGGCCTCCTCTCAGTGAGACAGCCGTAATTGGACCAAAATAAACATAAAAGTTTAAGTAAGTCTTTTCAAAAATCAAAATTGAGAAAATAACATTGATAAAAAATCAATTCAAAAAGTTAAATGAACCATCTTTTTCTTTGAAAGAATATAAATATGATAGCAGAAAATTACTTACTACTTCGTCATAAACAACAAATTATCTGAAATTTAGTAAGATAACAATAAAACCTTCAGTTGTAAGAACATCTTTGTTGCAAACTATTATAGTAACAAAGAAGTTTTCCTTGAATTTTCAATGACAAGAAAAGATAAACACGATTTACGCCCATTCAGAAATTAAGACCCACGCACAGAGGAAACCTTCCGTCTGAAGCCGAGTATACGCGATTCAGCGTCACCGATCCAAACGTGACGGTTCAGTTTCGTTCACTGTTCAGAAAGAGCGCGCCTTATTTTTACTTCAAAACGATTTTCCACCATGTATTTAGGTCATTTAAACAATAAAGGCATAATTTCTTCTACGCGGCCCACGCGAACTACGTCTGCAGCGTTTTTTTTCTCCGTGAAAAACTACGGTTTATTCGCCGTGAGTAGAACCGGTCGTCAGTATTGTCCATGGATCAATATGGAAGCTTGTTGATAGACACATTTTTTCTACAGTGCGGTTTATAAACCGTACTGTAAAGAAACCGTGCCGTGTACAAAGGGCCGTCGTCGCAAACCGTCGCCTGAACTTATTTGTAACAAAATAGGTGACAAAGTTGTTCCAAGTAAAGCTTTTATTGTGAAATGTCAAAGGGAGGTTAGAACTGCGAACTAACTTTTCAACGTGGTTTTGTTCGCGAAGTTTGAAAGTTTTAAGCTGCGTAACTAACTACGATTGTTAGGTATATTCTGTAGGTCTGTAGGTCATTCAGAAAGTTCATCTTCCAAAAGGTCGTATTGTCTAAATGTTGATGCACCAATCCTTTTTATACCTAGGATTAATAATGACAAGAATGAATGACATGAATTTTATTTCTTTAAAAACGATTTTATATTTTATAATAAACTTACCAAACATCCCAAGTTTTTTGCGCCCCGAAATTTTGTATAGACAGCAAACATACCTGAAAACAAGAAAATAATACATAAATATCGCAGAAACTCAAAAGCAGATGGCGGGTGAATAATTTTAATAATAGACTAACTGCTGCCCGCGGCTTCGCCCGCGTGTAACCTAATTATTATATTTAAATAAAAGTTTTACCGCGTTCAGAACTGTCAGTGTCAATATTCCACAGCAATTTTGACACTTACTGCGCTTGAAAGCGGTTTAGATGTTTATTATTTACTTTTTTTCTTATGCATACAGTCTTAATACAGGTTCATGTTTGATTTATTCTATGCATACAGTCTTGTGTGTTGAACGCGTTCAATTTAATTTGTGAAATTCGCCCTTAATTACCACTAGACAGGATTTCTATAATACAAAAAGAATAAACAGAGATTTCAAATCACCGAAAGTTTATAGCCACAGTATCTAGTTTAGAACATGAGACAAAATTGTAGTATGCTGTTACAATGTAACCACATATTTGACAAGTGGTTAACCGAAGTAACACCTTTCCGACGATAATTATTTAATTGCACTAGCTAGGAGCATATATTTAATTCAGTATCTAAATCAATGCAAGCAAGCAATGTTGTCCATAGCTACAATAGTTTTATTTATTAAATATTTTTTATTAAAAAAAACACGACAAATATTTTCCTACATAAAAGATGCGCTTCGCTTAGCTATTCCCGCGTACGAAGTTTAAAGAAAACCGTATCAGACGTTGTTTCAAAAAACATACCAAACAATTTTATTGAGAAATACAAAGCATTTTCTCATTTTTATTCCTAGAACGAAAAGCTTAACCCATTGAAGCCCATAAGCCTATCTCAATGCTCCTCTGAAGTAGGATTAAAATGTATCCAACTGAATCGAATCTACAAAGGCGTTCAGCGGAAAATTTTCTATAAATATGCATCCAGTGTGACCATTGTGCATATGATCCGATGCGCCGCCCGCCCGTGTGGGCGGGAGTTTATACTTTACACCCTGTATACACTGAAGTCGGAACAGCCTGTATGATCTATAAAAGGCTTTGTGTATTTTTCACGAATTTTGCAGAGATTCAGCAAAACGCCTTGGTTGCATGTTTTGCTCCATTGATAAGAATAAAAATATATTTTCTAGAAAATAAAATACAAAAGACCGTGTATACTGTAATTTTTTTGTAAACGTGCACGTGGGTGTTCTGGTGGGTGATTTTTCATAAAACCATCTAGGATGTGTCCGGGATAGGTGTAGTCGTGGGATACAAGAGAAATCTGAGATACTTTAATGAAAAATAAATTGTAGGTACTGAAACGACCGAGCTGTGGTCTAGTTAAAGGTCACTTGAAGCCCGAGTGGGGACTGAAAGTTGTCTGTAACTTCTTGAAATTTAATAAGCCAGATAAATCCTGTAAAAGTATGAACTACATATTTTTATTATTAAGAGGGTAAACTTGTCAACATTTACTCTATTTTCTATGTTAATTTACCCACATAAAGCATACGATTTGCAATAGTAGAGCCACTAAATCGTACAAAGCTATGAATATTTATAGCTTCAGATAAAAGATAAACTCAACTGTTGTTATATTACCCCTTGGAAAACTAAGTATCTAGTTACCTACACCAGCGGGGTAATTGCGTTATACACATAAAATGACAATTGATTGCAATGGGTTTCATTTTGACAGTTCACCCACGTTCATTACGTCATTTATGTTGCTGGGAGCAAAACACAAATAAAAATTCCGACACATGTCTTATTCGACACCCAAAAAAAAACAAGAGACAGTCACAATTATCAAAACAAACAGTTGTAACAACACAGTCTAGAAACGAAAGCTGTTACCCTCAGCAATAAAACGTCCATAGGTTCACAGCCCCGTCAACTAACGATCATGCGCCTCCATTTGCCTAAAAGCCTGTGAACATTATGAACGAATCAGAATCCGGATAAGTACTGCCTTTTATCCTTATGGTAGGGCGTAAGTATATACGTAAGTTTCTTTGCTTATATCTGAGTGGGACAAATCTGGACTCGAAGAGTGCATCTAGAGCCACAGCTAGATTCATAGCTAATTCTTTCTTTTTCGTTTCGAAGGTACATCTATGTTTCCTTTATTGTTTGGACCTAGGTAGGAAGCCACATTCACAGCCATATTTTTTGTATCCACATTGTCAGATCTTCAAGTGTGAAATTGAACAGACATTTAATAGGACACTAGCAGATGCATAGTCTGTTCAGGAGCACCGTACTTGCAATGGATGTTGAATGAATCGGTAATAACCCATTTCGCCAAATTATATTTGAAGCGGCCTACTTGGGTACGCCGTATAATTATTTCTTTATAACATTGTGTCAACATTCTCTTGCCAAATTTATTTGGGGTTCCCGGAACATGTCTTCTTCTTCCATATTTCTATATCAGTCGTCACCTCAGTAGTCACCCTCTTTCTGTACTTATCATCTTTCACAGAGTCCATCCATCATTTCTTTGGTCTTCCCCTACTCTTATAGCCATCCACAATTCCACATTCATTCTCAAAACTTTTCTGATGACATTTTCCTCATTCCTCCACGTCACATACCTGGATACCCGAGTTCTACACAACTCTTCAATCACCGGTACCACTTTCAAACTTCCTCATAAATGGATAATAATTTATATTTCTATATTCTGACCACATGCGTAACACCACACATTTCAGTTCAAGTAACAAATATTTATCAGAGCCTAAACATGTGGGTTTAATGGTGCAACTTCAGGAAAAGCCAAATCTAACAATTATGAATGACACTTAAGTTCGTTGGGCAGCTTAGGCAGCCAGCTCTACTATTAATCTTCCTGAATTGAACAAAAATAAAGAAAGAGAAGAAATCAACTTTATGAAAAGAACCCCAACACAGTATTTCTATTAACAGACTAGTTTTTTCCCGCAATTTCGGCCACGTGGAGGTCAGAAATTACCACGGAAACTTACTGCCGGGATAAAAAGTATTCCATGTCCTAACCCAGGTCATGATCTATCCGTGTGCCAAATTTTAGCGAAAGTTCAGCCGTTAATGCGTGACAAGGTAAGAGAAAAGCAGTATTTATTTTCGCATTTATAATATTAAGGATAAATGATGCTGCTGTTCTAATAACACACCCACGTTAACAAAGAGACACAGAAGGAAGGAGTGTGGGTGTAACCGCCATTTAGCAAAATGTTGTAACCAAATTTTAAACACAGCTGTGTTCAGAAATTGCTTCAAACAAATAATAGGAACAAAGGTCAAAGCAGGTGTTATTACATCTGTTACGAGTAACCTACACTCACCTTTTGAAAGCCTTTCTAGGGCCCACGTATTTCTTTGTGAGCACAAACGAAGAACCATTGTGAATAGTTTTCCGCACCTGCGCCCTAATTGCGTACCACATTTTGAATCACAATCTAACCATTTTGAAGGCATTACTAATCGATTGATTCATAGGTTTGAAAAATGTGCCTGCTCAACAACGTGCAATGAACGTAGATGAGCTGTCAAAATGAAACCCTAAATATATGTTTGTTACGCAATCGGGATACTGTTCCGTTGAAGCTCTTAATCACACATTTTACCATTAGTACAGTCAGGAAAATGTATTATTGTTTATTAAAATGACATACGATGTCAATCTGTCGTTAATAGCCATTCAATACAATTGTCACAGAATGACAGTCTATTTCGATTCGAGTATACGGACAATTTAAGAATTCAATTAATTTCTGACTTTACATGTTTATCTGCCATCATTAGACTTATCTTTATCTTTGCCTTTATCAACCAGCTACTGAGAACATCAATATTCTACAAACAGACCAAATAAACAGTTCTAAAAACCGAAAGTAAACAATTTAGACTAAAACAGGCATTTCATCTATTTTATTGTCTAAGTCCTTGATCCAACACTTAAAAGCCTTGAATTACGAACAATTCCTTAATCTCGAGACAGATTCGTCTCCGTCGCCATCTTGTTTTATTTAAATACCTAAATGGCTAATCTAGGTTTCAATGTCATTCGAACAGGTTCTTCTGACTTGGGACTTTTTATCCTTTTATGGGTCGATTTGAATTGGTTGTTACATCATTTTGGTTAGCAACAGGTTATGAAGAACAGGATTATGGTAATTTTGTAGATGTGGTGCTATACAATCAGCCTGTCTCCATGACAGCTACAAAATATTGGAAATTGTACTAATCTTAGTATGTGTAATTGATTAAATGAATAATTGAGTCTGTGACGTAATTCAGAATTTAAAATTCAATAGAGATGGCCCATATTAAACGGTACCCTAACGGTAAAACTAAACCCGTAATACACGATCAATCAGAATCTCAATCATTTTGAAACAGATTGCTTCATAAGTTCGAAAAAATTATCTGCTCAACAACTTAAATAACGCAATCAATGTTGTTAAACTGTCAAAATGAAACAGATTAGTTGTAATCGTTAACGAAAATATGTTGCGTAATTAAATAGCGGGTCTGAAAGGGAAAATGCTAAGACTAGCATAAATTATTTAATTTCTGGGCAAAATTTTCTATTTTGCCAGAAAAAGATATTATTATGCTCCACGGATTTTCCTACTTTAATTCATTTTCCCAGACTGGAAATATGGACCGATTGATAGACAAAGCAAAGTCTTTTTTGTTACACACGGATTCAAACGGTCAAATCACAAGCCTTTCATACAAAGGCGGATGTTGTGACCCATTGAGAGCATAAAACAACCTATTAGCATACGTCCTTGTCCGACCTTGATAAACAAAAAATAACCAATAGTAAAAATTAATCTAAATTCATATCAAAACAATGACTGTGCACGTTTACCAATGAATTCAGAGTTTTTCTGTCAATGTTAGATACGTTTAGTTTTTGTCACTGGCAATGATTGATGCAGATTTTTAAATAGGAAATGTGGATTGTCTACGGATATTGTTGATAGTTAATGGAATTGACAACTGTGAAACTGTGGAGGAAAAAACGTAAAGGTTGTTCCCCGATTTAGGAATCTGAAAAGTCATAGATTTACTTGGCAGTTAATAACAGACAAAATATAAATTAATTAAAAAGTTGACACCCTATACGTCAAATTGCCGTGTTATATACAACTGTCAAACGACAGTTAAGCACACGTACAATAGTGTTTATATTATTATGTCAGACTCTAAGAAAGTGTTACGGACTTGCGTAAAGTACAATTGATTATTAAGTATAAAAATAAGTTCGATTAAAATTGCTTATTAGTCTTATAGGTCAGATTTTAATGAATTACTAAGAACGTGGTTCTTTTTAATAAAAGACTAGCTTCTGCCCTAGCTTACAACCTTCGTCAAGAAATGGACTATCTAATGCAAAAAGATTTTTTCAAATCCGACTGGTAGTTCCGGAGATTACCCTACATACACACTTAAAAACAAACAAACAAATTTTTATTCTTTATAATATTAGTATAGATAAAAGAAAAATAAAATTGCTAAGCATTTATTATTTTTAACTTTACCACAAAAAACTGTTGATAAGCTGGAATCAAAAATACATAATCTATTCTCACGAGAAATGAAAGAAGAAGGAAAACAGCTTTTCCCCCTGAAAAATAAACAGCAATTCTTAATAAATAATACCCACCACCAACGATACCAAGAAAAAAAAAACAAATCAAAAAACATTACAGTTAATGTTTTTTCAGAAAAAACGCCACAAATAAACAAGAAATTGCTTTCATAGACAGAAAAAGTTCACTTTCTTCTTTAACTTATAAACTGAGTTGTGAATTGAAACTGACGTCTTCACCCATTTCGCTACGTTCTTCCCTGTCGATTATTTGCTTAGTCTGTGGACTATACTAAGAAGTTTCTTTGAGTTTAGTTTGTTTATAAATTATTGGAGGAAAAGTATTGCGTGGAATATAAGTTTATATGGTTGCTATTGGTTCTCTTAACACTAAGCAGTAGTTAAACAAAGAATATAAAGAAAATCTGTTTTCCTGAAAAACAGACAATCCTTTAAAGCATGTAGAGATGTTTTAATTGAAAACTGGACGTTCCTCCACAAAAATTTCCATATAAATATTTAAAATGTGTATGCAAAAAGCAGTGGAGGGGTGTGCAATTTTAAAGTAAATGATTTCTCCCTTCTTAAATAACATAACTCTAGGATTCTCTGAAAGACAAATTTGATGAAAAATAGGTTTTCGTAAACCTCGTGGATGCGACTTTGAAAGCTAGATTAATCTCCAAAAGGTATCTTTCACAGCAAAATATCCCGTCTGTATCCTCAAAGGGGTAGGAAAAGTAGGATACAGTGAACCCTTATTTCATCAGTGTTGTTAAGACCCAAGAAGGTAATAGGGGTATGCCTAATGTCAAAAGCAAACCATAAAGAAGGAAGAAGAAAGAAAACTCAAAAACCCAAAATCCACCAAAACTCTATGGTGTACTTACTAGTCGTTTTACAGTTATTTTCCTTCCGAGACCTGTCTCCTAAAGAGCAGCCTGTCTAAAAGCCTAATACGTCGATGTGCGGTCGGCGGCGCGTGGCGCTCACAAAGGGCGGGCTGCGCCGGCGCCGCACCGCGCTACTTACGCGTTACGCTTTGCGCTTACGCTTCATACATAGTTACCAACTTAAGTGTTTTGTGACTAAATTGGTCATAAAAAATCTCAGTAGCTAATTAAAGATACTACATAACATATTTGTACATTTTTGGCGTATGAGAAGCCTATGTACCTACAGCAGAATACCGATATGGGATAAGTTTTAAAATAAATAATTTTGGACAGTTTATGAACTAGATAAAGTTTAAAGCTTTTCTAACGAGGTATTCTAGTTGATGATAAAACTCGCAAAGTGAAGATTTATAATTTTATACTGATTACAAGTCCATAAAATGGCGTGTAATACGTAATCTTTTGTAAGAGAAGAACTACGACCAAAGGAATCAAATATCTTCGAGTCAGATTTACTGAATAAACAAGTCCAAAGATGGCGGATCAGGAAGCCATATACAAAATTAAATTTTAATTAATCATTTCCCCAAAAATAGCCTTCAAAGTTTTACAACTTCATAAAAAGTTTTCTTGAGATTCCCTATACAATTCAATTCGCCAAGTTTATGTATGCTTCCCCATGGAAATACAATTAGAAAAACAAAAGACTAACATTTAGCTACTAATAACTGTTCAGCAATTTCAAAATGAAAGTAAAATACTTCATTACTTAAAGCTCCTTCGGTAACGTTTCCAGGAACCTTTGCGTTTCTTAATTAAACTAGCATGGACGGTGCGACTCGATAATTGAAAATTTTCAACCGATACCACCCTGTATATTGCATAAGGGTGGACATCGAACACGCGTCTAATTTGTTGGAAGTCGTGTGGAGAATGGTGATAGGATTTCAGACTATTCTCAGAATAAAAGCTTATTTTGTTTATTTTGAATGATCTAATGTAATGTGATTGAAGAGCCAGATACATCTCATTAGTTTATTATCAAGATGTGAGACGGCTGTATTTTTGTTATATACAAATTATTTAATTACACTACTTTATGGTTGTACACCTAGTAGGTAATATTATGGAATTACTGTATTTGTATATAATTATTTGTTACATTTAGTTCTTTATTTTATGTTGCTTTCTGTAATGTTTGTAGTGTATACAAATGTTGGTACCCGTAAATAAAAATAAAATTATACAGATCAAAGAGGAAGGTCGCTCAATGCTTTGAGAAACTCCATAAATAAAACTGTAAATTACACCAACAATAAATTATCTAATTAAGAACTTACAGAATATAGTCAATTATACTCTGATTTGCTTGTCCATAAATCAGCAAAAATACTTCCCAAAAGTCATTAAATTCTTAACAGAACTACAAATCTGCGCTAAAATGACAACACACAGTCGTTAATTCAGATCGTGTCGTGAACAGTAAGCTTTAAAAATTTGCATACTAAAATAATTCATCTAGCAATATTTATGGCTCAAAGGAAAAACCGCATCGAGATATCAAATGACGGATGGTCCACAATAACTAACGTTTAGTAGTAAAACCGCAAAAAAGTCGCAGAAAACTGTTTCATTTTCCAATCAGTATGGAACCAGGAATACTATAAATTAGACTGTCGTAAATGATTGCGTTTTAAATGTTCGTAGAATTTTGCATTTGTACGTTTTCGTGTTGATTAGTCGCTGCTTTTATGGCTTGCTTTAAATTAGTTTTGCCAAGTTGTTCCCGGCTGAGTACAGAACAGCTCGTTACCTACGTGGTGGCCTGACGTAACGAAAGTCTAAAGAATTCTAACACCTGTAATAAATATCATTCAATATTTTCATGAGAGTAGAATTCAATAGACATAGATATATTTAGTAACCTATTCCGCTTAACTATTCCTGAAGAGTCATAAAAAACCCTATAAAAAAATCAACACGTGTTTCACCTATCTAACGCGTTTTTTTTTCTAACTGAACAGACAACTGTGCAGCTGAGGAGTTTGTTGCGCCACTTCTTCTTCTCAACTAACGCACTAGGAAGTGATAAAGGGTGGGCGTTTTGGGGGACTGTCTTATGTAATTTTGACGTTCGAAAAGTGCTGATTTTCAGCCTAGTTTGAATAAATGACATTTGAATTTGAATTTATCAACGATGCATCCGCAGGATGACGATTGACTTGTCGCGAACCCGAACACGGCGTGTTGCGCGCGAGCGTCTCTGCGTCGGCTCTCGGCGTGGCAACTGTCTTGAGAGTAGAATTTTAAAAGATGTCATCTAACACTATTTTAATATATTTTTCTCTGAAAAGCAGTCAGTAATTGTGTTGACGTATTTCGTTGTAAAATTATTTTCTGGCTGCGGCATCAGGTCAAAGTCGTCAAATTATTTTACTGTCATCGTTTCGTAAAACATGAATCCAATATCTGGAAAATTCGGTTGCAAAATATTTTATTTACACGTAATTCTTCATACTAGTCTCGATACAGGTCAAGCGTGTAAAAAACACTCATTCATTAAAAGTTCCAGACAGACAACACCATTAATTTGTCTACAACGACGGGTTACAAGTGTTATGACACCTTTATGAGAATTGAACGCACTGATTCGCAATCCATCCATTTAACCATACTTTAAAAATCAAAATCTGTCTCTGTCTATATGTAACGTTATCACGGCTTAACTGCTGAACCGAATTTGATAAAATTCGGCATAAAGATAGCTTGAATCATTTAAGGTAAAACACAAACAAAAAAAACACCCCAAGTTTGGATGAGAACATCTGAAATTCACGTGAGCGAAGTCGCAGGTAAAAGCTAGTTCTAAATAAACGTTCAGTGGTTTGTAAAGACAATGCATCAAATATCTGGTTAGCCTATCACAAAGACATTAGCCATTAACATGATAGATGACTAGTACATAATGATTATTCGCAATTTATAGGAGATGCTGTGATGAAAGAGTGGTGTAGATATGTGACATGTTGGCATTATAGTGCTAACTTAGATTAAGATAGATGGTAGGCTCATTAGAGGCTTTTGTGTGGCGATATATTGTGTGTTGTATAAGGTCACGCGGGAGGTTACCGATGTGGTGGACCGATCAAATTAAATTCTCAGTTTGAGGCCCTGTTAATGAATATGTCAGACTGTCGTCTAACAGAACCAGGTGGAGAGAGATCGGGAGGCGAGCTACGACAATCAATCTGCCAAGCCTTTTCCCAACTATTTTGGGGTTTTCTTCTAGTCTAACCGGAGGCAGCTGAATATCAGTATTGTATATGGAGCGACTGCCTATCTGACCTCCACAACCCAGTTACTCGGTAATACGATACCCCTTGGTAAGACTGGTCGTCATAATAGGGACGATGACTCAAAAAACTTTTTTTTTCCGTCTTTGAGATTATAAAAAAATATTGGACACGTAGTATGTTTTCGTTTTTTACGTAATCTAAAGATTACGGAGATACATTGAGGTAAAATGTGCCATGACGTCACGAGTATGTAGATTTTATACGTACTAGTGACGTAGAGACCCCCACTCCCCAACCTAAAATACGTTTTATATAAGTAATTGTTTATAAAAATGATAAAGCAAAAAATACGTGTCTAATATTTTTTATTATGTGATTGACGGACTAATTAGTTTTTTTTTTTTTACCCAGGCATCATTTCATTTCGGGCTTCTGACGACCCGTAACGAAAAAATCGTAAAAGGACCACGAATGGCAGCTGCGACCAACGGCTTAACGTGCTTTCCGAGGCACGGAGGAATCTCGGTATGTAATGATGCAATGGTCACCCATCCACGGGCCAACCCCGGCAAGCGTAGCTTAACCTGATGGATCGACCCTTGCAGTTGTTATTACTTAGCCATGAGCTCAAACTCAAACTCAAACTCTTTATTGCATTCATGTGTACATTAAGGTGTTACATTTATGTAAGTTCCAACATGAAACCCGGTTAGGGCACGGCAACATAATAATAGGGGCGGCTCCTCTTGCGAGGAGGTGAGCTACGACGACACGTGTCAATCAATCAACTCAGCCTATCGCAGTCACTGCTGGACATAGGCTACGCCACAACCCTCTATCCTCTACCTTCCACATCCAGTCTGTCCCAGTCACCTTCTTAAGATCGTCGGTCCATCTAACTGGGGGGCGTCCCACACTTCGCTTGCCGATACGCGGTCTCCACTCCAGAACTCGTCTACTCCACCGGCCATCGGTCCTTTGACAAACATGGCCAGCCCACTGCCACTTCAGTTTGCTTACAGTGCAAGCTATGTCGATATCTCCGGTTCTTTTCCGGATACTTTCATTCCTGATTGACATCTGTGATTGGACAATTCACCGTGATCACGACCGCTCAGTCACGAGCGAAGCGAAGATGAAGAGAGATGTTGTGTGTTTTAACTTGTGATGCATCCGGATGGTCGAAAAAGTCATTGTGGTAGCCGCTCTATGTAATATTATAATATGGATGTGCATTAAATCAGACTGGAAGTTGACCTCAGTCTTATAGAAAAACGCTAAGCTACATATCTTCACCAACCTAACCTTTGAAGTCACAAACACAAAATTTAACTACCGTTAAAAATTAAACGCAAGATACTTGGTCTAAATATAAACAAACACGTGTGAAAAACTATTAATAGTCGTAGGGATAACATTACAGACAAAAGGCATCCTCCCAAAACAATTCCTCTATACGACACTCACAGTAAGAAAAATATACCTTATTATTTTCGCAGAGAACCAATTGTGCAAAACACACCAGACAAAAAAAAACCGTAATACATCCACAAATGTTACACCTAGGTTCAAAGCAAGAGGGTTTGCAAAACAGAATTGCGCCACGGAACGATCTCTCCGCATTCCTGAGATGTTAGCCTTGACGCGAACATCGGCTGTCGGTTATGACTGCACTTTTAGATGCACCCGCCACGAAGGTGAACTACCTAGGCGCGAAAGGTATGTGTGTTTAGGGATATTTCTACATCAGACTACGAACCGAAAGTAATCCATAATATACATTCTAGTAACTCTGTCTGTCTGTATACTTTTCACGCCTCAACGGATTTGAATAAAAGGCACACGGATAGACCATTACCGGGATTTTATCATACGATACTTTTTATTCCGGTGTACTTTCTCGTGGGATAATTTTCGACCTCCACCCGGGCGAAGCTGCGAAAGCTAGTATGTTTATATACAGAAATACCATAAACAGGATTGTCATCGCATTGATAAGTCCGAAGCTATTTATAAAACTTGATAACAATATAAGTGAGATCTAGTTGATGATACACCTTTCGAAACAACAGAGTGTTCGTTGGTGGAAGGCCACAACTGATCTATGGCAAATATATTGCTATGACCAACTACATAGTTCATAAGTTGAACTTTAGCGGTTAAGTGACCTATTCGGTGTAACCTGTCACCAAAACCTGTTTGAATTACCTTTGACCGCTTGAAAATTTTCTTCGTCTCTTCCTTGAAAGAAAAACATTGCAACTACAGTCGTCGTCGGTAAAAATTGAGGCCAATGTCAACTAAACGCAGCCACCATTTTGTGTCACTAGCTCTAAACGGCGCTAGCGCAATACTAGCAACCTGTAATCAAACAAACATCACTTCTAAACACTAAAATCTATTGTCAAGTACATCGTCATATTATCTGTGGGCATAAAAAACCCCGCGTGTCATCTACAACCACGTGACCCGGCCAAGGTCTTCGGTAAACTTGTTAGAAGTCCCCCCTGCACCCCCCCTCATTGAGCCCTCATTATGTAAGACTTCGTTGCATGCGTCCTACCATAACAATGCATTATGAATCATGTGCTACTAACATAACAAGACCTATACACAAATAGAAACTACTTGAACAGGTGAGCCAAACGGTGCTGGTATTTGATCTTCTGCAGTACAATCTTACTTTTGCATTCAAGTTAGCAGAATTTCAACATAAGTACAAGGCAGTAAGAGTCTATATGCTAGCATACATAGTGCGTGGGTGGATGCAGCGTGCGTAAGATCGTAACAGTTGATGCGTAAAATGCAGAAACAGGCACATGACATGTTCGAGAATAAAATAATAGTGTTTATAAAGTGCGTGCAGTAACTGAACTGATGTAACCTTTATTTATGGATTATAGTTCTGGGAACAACAGAAATATCGTTCTAGGGAAAGTTATTTTTAACCCAGAAGTCAGCTCTTTACTGGATAACTTCTATTTTCTAATTACCGGGAAACGTAGACTCCGACAAAGAGTTGAATCTAGAACTGCACTAACTAATGGCATGTAATGAACTTCGTATGATTTTTAACCAAAGACATTTTGTAAGACGAGATATCTTGAAAATTAATACTAGTGTCCATGAAAATATCGTGAGAAAATATGGACCTAACATAAGTAAGCAAGACTAGTGGTCAATGCTCGTACCTGCTCAATAGGAGAAAAGGCGATTACCTGCTGTGTGTGCAAATTGCAAAAAACGTAAGAAAATTTGAATTTCGCGGGCCTGAAAGTGGGCAACGTCGCAAATAGATGTCAAATATTTCGCTGTTTTGATTAATTTGGCAATATTACTGTATGTACCTAAATATGAAATGTGGCTAACTAAGGAACTAGAATATTAATAATGAATTGCAATTATAACACTGAATTTTATGTTGTAACCGTTTTAGGTGTAAAAAAGGGATTTGGAAAGTTTCAAAATATTTTTTTACATCTAAAACTAAATATTAATTATTGCATTTCATACTCAATATTTTAGTTCAGTAGTTAGCCACATTTCATATTTCCATACAGTATTATTGCCAAGTTAATCAAAACAAGTATATATTTGACAGCTATTTGCGACGTTGCCAACTTTTACGATCTCTTGATGTTATGTTAGTAAGTTTTATGCTACAAATCATACATTCAATTAATTACCAGAGGTATGTGTGTTAAGCATACAGTGCTTAACACACATACCTCTGGTACGCAACTTCAAAGGTTAATATTACAATATTTTGGCATATGTGCATGAATGCGTATAACGAATTGATGGTTCGATAGATATTATTGTGTGGTTTGAAGCCTATTGGAGTTCATTGCTAGGCAAATAACAGTTACAACGAACTATATAGTTGTGGTTGGCATCCAATTTGACATAATAAATGGCTCAATATTAGTATTTTCTGCAGAGCATATGCTGTCTGATCACTAGGAAGAAATTACTGGATGTCGATAATAAAATTATGAACGTACTTATGTTAAAGTTAGAGTAATTGTAAGATTTTCGGGCTAATGACTACCTGCATGATAGCGTAAGAAGTTAATTATAATAGTGTTTAACCTTTTCAAGAACAGTAGCTGAAAATCCGCATGTCTCTTATTTGGCTGTCCACTACAAACCTGACTTATATAATGGTTTTATTTTATTTTATTGACCAGTGCCCTATGTGTTAATCCAGTACCCTAATTGCGTATTACATGATCAATCAGAATCTCAGTCGTTTTGAAACAGTTTGCTAATCCATTTCTACATTTAAGTTCGAAAACAAAATGTGCTCAACAACGTAAATAACGCAATGAATGTTGATGAACTGTCAAAATGAATCAGATTAGTCGTAATCGTTTACGAAAATGTGTTTCGTAATTTTATAGCCGGTTATAAACTACCTGTGTGTCAAATTTCATCCGACTCCGTGCAGCCGTTTTTGCGCCAATCCGGAACAAGCAACCAGACAAAGACTAACAAAACTTCTAAAAACTATATTTTCGGCATCGAACTCCTTCGTACATCTCGCAGCAATTATTTTTTTCATTAATATTCAATGTACAGTTTTGACTTCATTACTATTCTATTTATTGTACAATATGTAAAAAAAATACCTATCCGCAAGGGGCATACTGCAACAATAATATTACCTGAAAGTAATAAACAAACTTATTATTATTGAAAATAAAAAATTATTCCCATTTTAAAATAAATTTTTAGTAAAAATTACCCCAGAAACATTAAAAATTTGCTAATTTTCAACGGGGTAATGACTTGTAGACATCCACTAAACGACGGACCCCGTGCACCAAACCGGTAAAATAAACCATTTTTTCTATAAAAAAAAACAATTAAAAAACACCCTCACGGATCGGACAGGGTTTTTTTTTACATGTTGTATGTATGGATGGGTTTGGAATACGATTCAATTTAGCCTTCAGTCAGCCCTATTCCAACGACATTTTTGTAAACAAGGTTTATTAACATGTCAGATTACCAGTAGCTGCAAATAATATGCCAGAAAATTATGCACGTATTATATTAAAGTATAGGCAAAGTTTCTTAACAAGTTTTGCAATTTCCATACAGTTATTAGTACTTGAACAAAATGATTGCGACTTATCTTACAAAACTGGCTAGTCTTGGTCGTCATAATTATTGTGTACTGCTAGATTTATTAATACATGTAAATTATACTTGTCACTAGCTTTTGACTAGTTAGCTATATGCACAACTGGACACTAGTGTGATAATTTGTAATAAATCTTGGAGATTATGTGAACATATTTTACTTCTTGAATAATATTGATTTAGGTGTCATAAAATGTCTGCTTGATGATGAAGATGATAATATACCTTTGGAATTGCAGGCAGAAAAGACTGTTCAGCTTTGTCCCAAAAGTCAGCAACGCATTTAACTTATTTTTAGAATTGTAGATAATTATGTAGCTATACTCTCCATATTTTTTTATGTGTATCGCTTTCCTGCAATCTGTGCACAGAACATAATATACCCTAAAAGTCTGAGGGAGTGATTTCGTGAAATGGGACGGAAGCGCTATTTGATTTGGTCAATAAGCGCACGCGGTTCTAGAGTTGAGTTGAAGTCAAGGTCGTTTCTGACAAACGACCTTGACGAGACCCTTTGATGTTGCTTATTACCAAGGTGAGATGCCACATGTGACTACTGCAAGGCTCGCTCGTTTTTTTTTTTATTTAGAGCCGTGACTCAGTTTATTAAAAAAAAATGCTGTAAGGTGAACTGTCGCGTGCCTGAAAATCGACCACGTCTCGGTCCTAAGAAACACGTAAATATCTAGCCAGCTATTTTGCTCAGCAGACTCTTTCAATATCGTCGCAGAAAACTATCTGATATTTCATTTTATGCTTTCACTTCAGCGGCTCTAAAGAAACTGAATGTTTCAAAAATAAGATTTAGTATCTGTGACACTTCAACAGTCGCTTTTAGCTCTCAAGTGGATTCCGCTGAAGTGAAAGATATTTCAGTACATGTTAGAATAAGAGCTAGTTTTATTTCATTTACTTTATGTACTGAAGATACTTTATAGAAATATTGTGTGTTGTGTTGTTTTCTTGTGTGTATTGTGTTGTGTTTGTGTATTGGTCTAGCAAATATAACATAACGTTTGTTTTCCATGAAGGGTTAGCCAGAAACCATAGCAGATCACAATTCGCCAGTTATGTTGTCTATCATTTGCCAAATAAAGTTGGGATCCCTTCTAGTATATCCATTATCCACGCTTAATATTTCTAGGTCAACTATCTTCTGGCGACCACAAATCAATAACCAGGGAATACCGATAAAATTAAGGTCAGTTCGGCAGGTATGCAGAGAAATGAGGGACCGGGCATTGTATGCAGAGAAATGAGGGACATTTCGTGAGGAAGGTTTTGAGTATGAGTAGAGGAAGACCAAAGAAACGTTGGATTGATTGAATTATTGAATGAAAGATGATAATATGACTAGAAAAGGTGGTGAATACTAAGATAATGATGGATAGAGATGTAAGAAAGAAGAAAACTGCACCAACCACTATTAAATTGGAATGAGGGCAGAAGAATGGTGATTAAGTCGGTAAGTAGATTAATGATACGCTATGTCAATGTGCTAGTACATCTCTTCTTGGTCGCGTTTCATTACTGAAGGTCATGTCCCTGAAAGGCCTTCGTGGCTTTATGTATGAAGGTCCTCATTCGTCATTCGGCGTCAGTCCTCATTCGGCTCTCCGCTACTCTCAGGGCAGTCGTAATAGCTCTCTCTCTCCTTCGACCGCCCTGGACTCTTCCAGTGAGGGCGGTTACTTGGTCTGACCAACGGTTAGGTAACCGGCCGCGAGGTTTTTTCCCATCTACCTTGCCTATCACCACCGACTTTTCAAGGTTATCTGGTTCCCGACAGGCAATGTGACCAAAGTAACCGAGAATCCTTTGGTAACAGAACGTGGATAGACTTTAGTTTCGTGCTATTACTTAAGACATGTCAATGATTACTAGATTCTTTTTTTTTTTACTAGCCTGCTCTGTCCCACTCCTGGGCAAAGGCCTCCCTCCACTGCTTCCATCGATCGCGAGACCGCGCGTCCTCCTTCCAGTTTTGATTGGATTCTTAAGTGACAATTTTTGCAAGTCCATTATACTTCCATCACTAAATACACAAGGTTAATGTCATTTAGGACTTCCTAAAAGACGTAAAATTACCCAAAACATCAAAAAAGCAACCTTGTTCAGAGTATTAACTATGTAACCAATCTGCCACAATCGCCTTTTGATTACTCAACAATAATGATAACATAATATAAAATAACAATCGTATTTCACAGAAAATTCTTGGTAATTGGGTATATTTGAACATTTATTATGAAGACCGTCCTTTTGGGTACGAACTCGTATTATATTTTAGTAACTAATAGAGATTCTCGGAAGGAATGGTAAATTCATGAAACTGTTATTTTAAGGATTTTTCCTCGGGCTGGTTCTTTCAGAAGTTATATACCGCAAATGAATTTTATTAAAATATTCATTTAAGAAAAACCGGTTTCTAATAGGTAGTTCGACCTAATAAGGTCGAAAAGTGGTCAGGCGCCAGTGTCCGCGATGGTACATATTCGGTCTATCTAGCACTATTTGTAAAAAATAACACATAAACGTAATATGACGCCTAGTTTCCCCGAAGGGTTAGGCAGAAGCGTACCTATAGTACACCTACATTTCGCCAGTTATGTTAAAACTTTATGCTGGACGTAATGCTGACTTCATCAGCATTATTACGCCTTTATTTCCGGGATAACTTTTATAAGGTAGGGGTAAGTTTTATAACGTAGGGGTAACTCTTATAAGGTAGGGGTAACTTTTATAAGGTAGGGGTAACTTTTATAAGGTAGGGGTAAGGTAACTTGAGCATCCTACCTAATTCAACTAATATTATGAATGCGAAACTTAACTGAACGGGCTGAACGGGTTTGGATAAAATTTGACCCAGTCAGAGACCAAGGACATACATGGGCTACATTTCATCCTGGATCGCAGACGAAGTCGCGGGCAATAGCTAGTTTATCAATATCGATACTATACTATAATAATACTATAGACAGGTAAAATTTCTTTGTTACTTACTAAGTTTGTATGTAGGGGTTAATCTCCGGAACTACCAGTTAGATTTGAAAAAATATTTTAGCATTGGACAGCCCATTTCTTGAGGGAGATTATAGGCAATATCAAGCTAAGACCCTTAGAAACCGATCAAAAAGTTAAAAAAATTAAAGAACGGTAAGCGAAAACAAAGTAATAGCGCTGGCGGGCGATGCGATGTGACGGGGTGGGTTAGAGGCCGAAATTTCACGCGAAAGAAGTTGCGGGCAAAAGCTAGTATCTGATAAAGTTCTTGGTTCTAAAAACTTTGTTTTAGAACCAAGAACTTCTTTACAGCAAACCCGCGAAGGGAAACAAAAGAGCCGTCTATTTTTGGCATCCTTCGGGCCTCTTACCCTCTTACAATTTCTGCTCCAATAACTTGAAACTGTTCAATGAATACTTGAATCCACTTAAAAGTCAATGCAAAGATTCGGTGGTTTACGTTAATTAGTTAAGTTTATGAAAACCAAGTCGGGCATGCGCAGAATCTATGAGATCAGGGGCATCCTCGCCTGTTATTATTCATCGCTGACTTCATAATTTATTTAGTTAAAGAAGCTGTGGAAATTGGCTAGACGGGAAAAATATTGTGGGACTAGAGCGCGGGCGGGTAAACACTTTTGTATTTTTTTATCGAACATTCCCAGCATCCTAATTACGTAACACACTTTCAATCACAATTCGAAGGTCTTCAAAGAAATTCCTAATCCATTGCTTCAAAGTTTTGAAAAAATCGTCTGCCCAAAAACGTAATTATCGCAATGATCGTGGGAGATCTGTCAAAATTGGAAGGAATTTCAATCAATTGTCAGTTTATGTGTGTTACGCAATTACCTCGGTGGCTTTTTAAAATCTGCGTTGATTAATCTATGGATGAGTGACACAAGAGGTTTAATCTTCGTTCACAGATGGCATATAAATATTTAGACAGCAGTTAGTAGTATACAGGAAGTTAGATATTTACTCAAAAATGTTAGACCGGCACACAGATAGTTTATTACTGGCTATATAATTACGCAATACATTTTCGTAAACGATTACGACTAATCTGTTTCATTTTGACAGTTCAACAAAATTCATTGCGTTATTTACGTCGCAGAACATTTTGTCGAACTGATGAAGCAATGGATTAGCAATCAAAGTGGTGAAGGGTGGGCGTTTTGGGGGACTGTCTTATGTAATTGACGTTCGAAAAGTGTTGATTCTCAGCCTAGTTTGAATAAATGACTTTTGAATTTTGTTTTTTTTTTTATCTGTTTCAAAACGATTCAGATTGTGATTGATTGTGTATTACTCAATTAGGGTACAGCTATCAAGCCATATTAGACCAGTTGCCAGATTTTGGAGATTCTCAAAGTCAGTACATTATCATAACTAAGGACAGTGTTTCTTAGTTTTATTCCGTTGTGAACTTTGGAAATAAACCAAGGATACCACAACACGCCACTCCCAGGTGATAATCAAAATAATTCTTAATAAACACGACCTAAATGACAAATCCTAGATTAGCATATTAGGCAGCTATGTTTGTATCCCACATCAAATGTCACTTGTTTTACCAGCGGTCAATACGTTACAAATTATATAATTCGTACGCTTATTTCGACCAATCACCCACACATAATTAAATAAGGTTGTAGTAAGTATTTGATAATGAATGCGGCTGTTTCGCCTTATACGGAGGTTCTATGAAGATTAACAGATGTTAATCTATGTTTAATTTATACGGTTGTTTAGTCATAGGTTATTTGGAATGGAAAAAACCGGGCTAATTATTTATTTTTGTTTATTTTAATGTTTGAAAATGATTAATAAGTGGGTATTGTTTGTTATTTTTATCAAAATTCAAAAGTCATTTATTCAAACTAGGCTGAGAATCAGCACTTTTCGAACGTCAAAATTACATAAGACAGTCCCCCAAAACGCCCACCCTTCACCACTTCCTAGTGCATTAGCTGGGAAGAAGAAGTGGCGCAACAAACTCCCCAGCAGCACAGCTGTCTGTTCAGTTAGAAGAACAAAAAAAATGATTATATATAATAGTATTCAAAATAATTTACATTACGCAACACAAAACATAATTTAAATTATTAGCCATATGTTAGCTAGCACACGCCAGTATACCACACAAAATCATCGAGAACTATACTCAGGCAGAAATAAACACTAAACGTAAACAGAACTTAATATCTAAATAAAAGCCAGGCATAAAGGGCGTGCCCGCATAGTTGCATACATATAGTTGTAACTGGAAGTTATAAATGATAAACTAGGGCCATCGAGATAAAATAAATAAAACAAACAGTTAATTACTAATAACAATAAATAATATGATCAATTGTCGAGGTCACTAGCTAACCACATATTGCAATACAACTCATTAAAAAAAACATTGTAGTGAGTAGATTATGTCAACAATAAATTTAAATTAAATTAAAATAGCTTGACTTATAAATACAAATTAAAAAAATTAAAAAAAAAACAATTAGCAGTAGGTAATCTGGAGAAAGAACATAAACATTGTCTTGAGTTAATCACAGCGACCAACTATTCTTATCATTTAAGTAGATTATATTTTATATAACTATCTATATGACCTTTTGAAGGCTGCAGGAATTCGCTGGAGCCGGGAAGCACAGAACCGGTCGAAGAGGCGGTGCTTGGGGAGGCCTATGTCCAGCAGTGGACGTCTTTCGGCTAAAATTATGATGATGATGAAACTATTTATATCTGTATGTTATATTACGTAGTAGGTACCTATGTGCTTGTTTTTTATGTGTAAAATAATTACCTATATGGTTTTAATTTCGCACAAAATACGGAATAAAATAATGCATAATATTATTTAACATATAGATTCTGTCTTGCTTGCGTCTTCTCTCTCAGAATAACTCAATTAAAATTCACACTATCAAAGTTAGAAACTTAGACCTTCAGTTACAGATCTCCATTGCAAATTCCAGTTTACCAACTATAAACTTTAATTATCCAACCTTTATGAACGACTAGCTGCGTCCTGCGGTTTCACCCGCATAAGTCTCGATCCCATCGGAATATCGGGATAAAAAGTATCCTATGTCCTAACCCAGATCATGGTCTACCTATGTAGACCTTTACCTTACTGTACCTTTACCTATGTAAATTTCATCTAAATCTGTTCAGCCGTTTTAGCGTGAAAGCGTAACAAACAAATAAGTAAACAAACAAACTCACTTTCGCATTTATAATAGGGATGACGACAAAAAAAAAAAAAACCGTCTTTGAGATTATAAAAGAATATTGGACACGTATTTTTTCTTTTTTTACGTAATCTAAAGATTACGAGGATACATTGAGGTAAAATGTGCCATGACATCACGAGTATGTAACTTAACTTACTAAAACTAACTAACTTAACTTAAAATGCGTTTTATCTAAGTAATTGTTTAATAATATGATAAAGCAAAAAATACGTGTCTAATATTTTTTTATTATCTGACTGACGGACTAATTAGAATTTCATTTTTTTTACCCAGCCATCATCCCTATTATTAGTTATATATGAGTTAGGATATCGTGCCTCATCGTCGGGACCTTTACCTCTTGTAGTTTAGTACTGCTAATGACTACTACCAGATTAATAGGGCCGTAAAATATTAATAAACCAACGCCTTTTCTAGGAACTTTGAAACGGAGAGCGGCCGACGGTCCTTCACATTTTATGCAACAGGTTTTTTTTAAGGCTCCGCGCACGAAAAAAAAACATTTTTCGTCAATAACGTATCTAATTGTAAGAAAGCTTTAAATAATTGAATCTTGTGTAAGTATAAAAGTACAGATTTCGTGGTGCTAAACCATTCACGTGTCAGTCACAGCACCAGTTGCATCACTTTTGCGCTCTCGAAAATATGGTTTATTTCACCTTTGATTTACTTAATGAAGATATTAAAAATAATATATAACATATAATTGTAAAATAAAAAATTGTCTTTATTTTAAGAATAGCTAAAGACTAATGTGTGATTTTTATATTTCTTGATATTGTTTGCTAAATAATAAGAAAAATACATTACTTAAAGGGTTTAAAAAAAAATGGTGTTTTCAACATTATTTTTTCTGTTCAAATTTGTATCGAAGTTGAAAAAGTGGTATAGCCACATGCGAGTAGACTATATAACGATGTTGATGATATTTTTGAATATTCAAAATCAAAAGTAGTTTTTTGTAAAAATGTGATCAAACGTCGGTCTCGCGTCATTTTTCGGAAAACTTGTTGAGAATATTTGTGATTTTCCATGAATATTTAATTTATTTGAAAAATCCCTTTCAGCCACATGCAAAACAAAGAACTCAACTTTTCAAATCACAAATAGTTTTGTTTAATATATTTTTCCCTTTCTCACATTTAATGAACAAAATTAATCAAAATCAGTCGATTTCATGCACGGCCTTTTAACAATCACTTAACTCCACGTAGCACCCTATTTTCAACGCTCTAAGATTTATAATTGTTTACCAATTAGTTTGGTGGATGCAAAGCATGAGTTTGTATTTACATCTGTAATATTTTTCAATGACGATAATATGAATGAGAATAAAGGCTATGGGATATGATTGGGGTGGCGTCAATTGGTTATCAATTAGAATAATATCCGTGCGAAAAATATTATCTGCTTTAAATATATATCACGAGTTACGAGTACGTAGATATATTTACAGGGTGTGAATGCAGATCAAAATGTCTCAAAAAGTTAAGGACAGTCTCCTAAGACCGTTTCCTTGTAACGACAACGGTTATGGTACCTGTCCTATCTCACAATCCAAATCGGACCAGCCGAAACTGTACCCTAATTGCGTAATACACGATCTATCGAAATCTGAATCGTTTTGAAACACATTGCTAATCCATTGCTTCATAAGTTCGAAAATAATATGCTCAACAACGTAAATAACGCAATGAATGTTGTTGAACTGTCAAAATGAAACAGATTAGTCGTAATCGTTTACGGAAATGTGTTACGTAAATAGGTAGCTGAGAACCTCCTTCTTTTTTTGTCGTAAGTCGATTAAAAAGACGCGGTACCATACATAATAAATGTCACATTTTTTCTTTAAAGTTGTTATTTTTACAATTAATTTGTATTGCATAAAGACGCAATATTATGGACGTCAATCACGAAGGTGTGAAAAAAAGACAATTAAATGCTAATTAGATGACCTTGCTGGCGATACGTCAGCGATACGGACACGACACGATGTGAATGATTTACTGCATGAAAGCTGAATATTAATGAAATTAGAAAGTATTTATGAATTAATACGTAAAACACCTTAGATTGGTTTGCGGAAATATTTAAGAATATAGACGTCTTTACTCCGAGATTGGTAATGCTGATTTCCTTTACATTAGGAAAGGTATGTTTGGCTTTTTTTAGGTTTGCCGTAGTCGGGTAAAAAAAGGTATTTTGCTCACTTGTTTGCCCCTGTAACACAGGTGTTTTTCCTAGCGCAGGAGTCAGGCCTTCACTTTGTTTGTACACATTTTTTATGCCAATATATATTTTTTTTTTCTTATAATTTATTTATTTATTTATAATCAGTGTGCTGTCGTTGGCTTGAGTGTGGAAGGACAATATTTGTTTCTTGTTTTACGTTCCATTTCTCTTTAATTCATAATCATAAGTCAATGAGTACACAATTTTTAAATTATGCATAGAAATACTCTGCAAAGAAAAAAGAGGAACAGGTAGGTAAAGAGTCGGGAAATGAATGCAACAACCTCAATCCGCATAGAAATAAGCAATAAATTTCAGCGACGGAGTGGAAAAATAAATAAGTATTACAACTGAGTCGATGACATAATTATTATTGGAATCTAGAAAAAGTAAAAGACAAAATAACTGTAGATAATATTAATGTTACTAGTATGCGATTGGAACGCAACAAATTATTACAATTCTATGTATTTATAAGGCAGTTCGTTGAAAAGGAATTCCTTATTATGGACTTGGACATCATTGACAGTTTAAGTTTCTTTGCAGAATGGTCGTTTAACTGTTGTCATATTGCTTCCATCGGAATCGTTGTTTTATTTTCTAATTGCGTATTTCTAATGGGGAATTAACCTGTAAGGTTTTTTATTATATTGTTGACCCCTCGAATAAGATAATTACAGGCTTTTAATATGTGTGGAATTTACGTCATAATATTATACAGGGTGGCAAGGACATCGACGTGAAAACTGTTACCATGGCTTTAGTACATGATTCTGAACCTGATTCATAGAAAAGTGAAATACCGACGCGGTCAAAATGTATGGAACAGCAAAGCAAAGCAAAGCAGGGGTTCAGAATCATGTATTGAATCCATGGTAACAGTTTTCGCAAATAGGTACAACGGGTGGGCACTTTGAACTGGCGACCTCCTGGTTGGCAGACCCTAACCGTCAGTGGGTGTTTTTTATTTAGATATTAAGTTCTGTTTACGTTATTTTTTTTATCTCTGCCTGAGCGTAGCTGTTCTCGATGATTTTGTCTGGTATATTGGCGTGTGTTAGCTAACATATGGCTAATAATTTAAATTATGTTTTGTGTTGCGTAATGTAAATTATTTTGAATATATGTAGAATCTTTTTTTTGTTGTTCTTCTAACTGAACAGACAGCTGTGCTGCTGGGGAGATTGTTGCGCCACTTCTTCTTCCCAGCTAATGCACTAGGAAGTGGTGAAGGTTGGGCGTTTTGGGGGACTGTCTTATGTAATTGACGTTCGAAAAGTGCTGATTCTCAGCCTAGTTTGAATAAATGACTTTTGAATTTTGAATTTTAGTTTAATTTTATGGCGTAATCATATTAAAAAGGCACTGAAAACCGAAATACAGGCTTTGCCTAGTTCGGTTGCAGTGGCTACATCCATTATATTAGAAACTATTACTGCCAAACTATTTTCTGTAAAATATTTTTAGTTTTTTGAGAAAAAAAAATATTATTATTTATTATTAATACTAGAAAAATAATCACGCGGTCGATATCATTATATTGTAAAATATTTTTAGACTAGTATGAACCAGGTAAAAATTAGAGGAATAAATGGTTATAGTGGAATGAACGCCAACGACCACGTGACCGCGATTCATCTTAGAGGTCCCCAAAACGATCAATTGCGATTGATCAATTGCCATCAATTTGTATTGTAGTAATATTGTTAATCGCTTCAATTGCATTTGGTAGACGATTAATTTGCGCATCAATCACGTAATAATTGTCAATATTGCAATTGATCGTTTCGGGGAACCTTTTAAGCCCAACCATAAAAACTAGGTAAAATACTTCCTAATCAATCAGTCACCATTCAGGTAATTTTATTCAAAAACAGACAATGCTTAGGTTTCCTAAAACATTGAACAATGAGACAAAACAATTTAGCGTACCTAATTTCAATGACTTTTCTTTGTTTGATGCAATGTTACGAAAAATCTAAACTTAAATAAAAATGATTAAGTACGATATCCTCTAAGTTAAGCATAAAATAGGTCCAACTATACGTCAAAAAGTAATTAGAGATGGGCCAATATCGGTTGGTGTTAGATGCGACTTAGAAATTGCATTCTTTTTGCGTTTACTATGTAATTTTTATCGAAAATATTTAAATAGTTATTTATGTAATTATAAGTAGACTGATTAATACAAATCGCTTATCAATGCGTAAAAAAAACAGTTAATGAAAATAGGTTACTGAAGTTGATAAAGTTATTGTTATTCTTCTCATAAATAAGTGTTATTATGTTATTGGTTACACTTTACTAGTAACGCTTTATAAACCATGAAGTAAGTGCCTTATTTTAATGAGTTAAATGCTTGCAGTCAATAATATTTTGTAATAAAACTTAGAGCTGGTTTATTTTCCTACTGCTACTAATTGTTATGTAATTGTGTTATGCACAGTTTAAATATGGTTAAAAAACGTGATTAATTTACTGAACCAACGACACGAGCATTTTTTTTTTTATGACATGCTTTTATTTACCCTCTTTGCCTATTAATTTTTCAAATGAAATGAAATGAAATTGTTTGTTCTTTAAACAGGATATTGGAATCACTTTTACACGTCATATTAAAAAAATATTAAAATAAGCTAGATGGGTTCAGCGTTTCCTATCTGAGTACTCTGAGAAGAAAGGCCGAAACAAACGCAGAGGTCTCAGTCTCTTTTACATAAAGTCCAGACATAATCTTGGTCAGGAAATATGAGGACCATGTAGATTAGTGTCTGAAATGGTCTTTTGAGGAAAAAACCACAAATATTTGAATGTGCCTGTCCAGTCAGTGCAAGCATTTGTCAGTAATCGTAGAGCTCGACTCAGAACTTAAGGAGCTCAACTCGACGAACAATACCAAAGATAGGAAATTTGGGTAGGCCGCATAAACTACTCATATTGCAAGACCATCATTAAAACTAACTAAGAAAGAAAAAAAAAAAAACAAAATAAAAATCCAAAGACAATCGTATTAAGAGTAAACTCCAGTCTTGAGTCGAAGCTGACTCACACACACACTTTATTTTTGTATTTTAAGGCTTTCGCGGGATACTTGTCACGGTAGTATACTGTTTGCGCCGCCTGACGTACCTAATAGTTATAAAATGCACTTAATTGTTCATAACAAGTATGTAATAATACAACAGGTCATAATAAGCCGAAATATTCTGTAAAAAAATTCACCTATACAAGTGAAGTGAGCTGTCCATAGTGTCAATCCGTTGAATGACAGCTGTTGACGATGAGATTTTTAAGGAATAAATCGGATGTAATAACATAGGTAAGATGGAAACTAATAAGACAATTATGCCTAAGGTCGAGCGCGCATTTTGGCATACTTTTGGAACTATTGAGAGGTGACACCTATTCTATAAATAGCATAATATACCCCCCTATTAGGTACCGTCTGGACTATCTTGTTGATCAAGGAGCTGCTGAGAAAAAGAACCGTCGGCTTCACATTTTTCTTAAAACACCCACCACCGTTTCTTGGAAGAGTGAACCCTCGCATACACATAATACTTCTTAACTCGTTAACTTCCATAACCTTGAATTAAAACTTCAGTTTTTCCTTGATATTTCCGTTAACGAGTTTCACAGTTATAACTGAATATTTCAATGAAATCTACTTAGTAAAACTCTTAAATTCACTGATAGACAACACACAGACTAAACCGCTGTTTCTAGGAGCTTGAAATTTTGCACAAGAGTTCCTTATACAACAAATGTGAGCACTAAGGAAGGATTTATGAAAAATGAAAATTCGTCCCCCAAAGGGGTTAAATAGGGGGAGAAAATTTGTATGGAAGTTTGCTATTTTAGCCGATAGGAAATCCCAACGGGTATACGGTTTGTAACTGTATCTCATAACTTTACAAAAACAAATAAGTAGGTAAATAAAGTATTGTAAATATTATTTGTTTTATTGTATAAAAAAACTAGAGCAAGAGATATTATAATCATGATTGACAGCCTTGTTCCACCAACCAGCTGAGTAGGTATAGGCCCCTCCTTTTAGTGGCATGCTTTCCTGGTCTGGGCCACGGTCCTTTGAAAGCCACCCACCCTGGCTGTTGGCTGTTCGTTTCTCAAAACACACTATATTCAACCAAGAGACACAGCTATGCAAACATCTTTTGGCGCGTGGCCAAAATCGGAACTAACGCCGCCATCTTGTTTTCTCAATACAATTTCTGTGACCGTTTCACAAATGGTAACCAACAACGCCCCCCTTGTCAATGTCATTCAAACACCAAAAGATCCTTGTGACACTTTATGTAAAGGACTATGTCGAATTATAATTATTATGAGGTTTATAATTTTGTCCCAATCCGTGACAAATTTCACAGTATAATGAGATAGCTCAACAGGCTATAACGAACTCGCTAAGCACCAGTATTTAATAAAAGTAGATATACTCTATTTAAATAAACGCTAGCTAGTAACAAAGCTGCGGCCGCCACTTGTGTGCGAGGACAGTGTAAAAAGAAAATAACGAAACCTGCTCAAAACCTACCGAGATACGGTCAGAAGCAGAGGTTCCGTAGTAGTAAGACATATTAATTTAAATTTTTATGTGTTATTATTTATTGATTTTATCGTTTTTTTTTTAGGGATCATGTGGTCTGTAATAAATATGTTTATTTTAGGGATCATGTGGTCTGTAATAAATATGTTTATTTTAGGGATCATGTGGTCTGTAATAAATATGTTTATTTAGTTATTATTTATTTATATCTTGAAAATTTTTCCATGAACATAAAGTTGTTTTTTGCAATAACGTTGTGAGACTGTCAAAATATTTTGCATTTACAGAAAAATCTTTGGCGAGGATTTCCGTCAAATTATGTCATCGTATCCAATCGACAATTCTGTTTAGGTTCTTCTATAGTATAATCACAATAACAGGTGCAAAAACTTCAAAGTATTGTATTATTGCTATTTTGAGGTCCAAAGATATACTTATTGATAACAGTTTCTTCGAAAACCATAACTCCTAATGCCTTATTTGCAGGTAACACGTTCCTTCTAAATTTAATCCAGTATTCTCCGTTTCAGTTCCACTTTCCAATTACAAAAATAAAGTAGGAAACGTAGAGCCACTCTCAATTTTATTAACTCCTAATTGAGATACAAGTGCTCTAACAAACAAGACGCACACCAGACCCACGGGACTCCAAATGTCCTAGCCGCCATATCAGAACAATTTTCTTTCCAGACATCTCCTATTTATTCACATTAAGATAACAATCCCCCAATAGAAAACCAACTCTATTTTCTCCACTATATAATACAAAATTACCTGTCAATAGTTTGACATATTCGTAGGGAAAATCCCAATAGAATTTGTTCTTTATAAATTGATTGTTAGAGTTGTTTTTGCATTGGGGAGGTGTTTTTCGAGGTCAGTGGATCATTCCCACACCCTTTGCAACAAGTGCTATCGATCGTGGCGCCATCTACCGTCCGAAGATTACCGTACCGAAGATTGGGATAATTATTGTTGGGACAGTTAAGTGGTTTATAATTGTGGGGCAAGTTGGTCACGTCCGGTGAACTACGATAGTTGGTTGCTTGATTAATTTACAAACAGGGTTGTTCGTCAGGCACTGATACCGACGTTTTGAATTAAGTCTTTGTTTTTTTTTAGTTTGTTAAGTTTTGAATTTGTTCGTTTTAACCGCGGCTTTAATAAAACACCAGCGCTTATATAGGGAGTGATTACAAAAAACTTAATACTCAAAGAAGAAGGGGCGACTGAGGAAAAAAGAACTTTTAAAGAGTTAGAAAAACAATGGTGTATGGCGGAAACAACGCAAAAACAGTTTAAACAATGACTAAGCTGAAACATAATCATGTTTGATTAAAACACACAAACGTAGTTAAAAGCTGATAGCAGTATTTGACAGGTTGTCAAATCATAGCATATCTATAAATTTACTGATTAACAAATCAGTAAATTTACCGCCTTATATGCTTTGTTGAAAGTGCCTACATGTCCTACATAAAAAAATGGCGGTTGACTTTAATCAAAGCTACTTTTTTAAACCTTGTTGTGCTTGTGTGTGTACTGGAGTTACTCTAGGCTCTTCAGAATGTCATTACTTAAAAAGTAAACAATAGTATTACACCTGCAAAAACAAAGAATATAGTCAGTGTAATGCAAAGATTTTTATTGATTCCTGTGTCCTAATTTTGTTGCCCTTATCCCAATTTATTTCGGGTGTTCAAAGTAGTTTAATTATAATTAATTAAAAACGAACTAATTTAATATAATTATTTATCTTTTTATATTTCCAACTTAGACCCTCTTCCGCTGCCTAGCAACCAACAAAGCAAACCTAAATAGTCTTTGACAGTACGTAAAGATTGCAAGGTGAGAAATTTTACCCATATTGATGGGTAAAATTTTTGAATGAGCGCGAAATTTTTGATTTGCCAAATATATTTTTTTCTTTTTTCTACTCTCAAAACGGTGAAGGCAAAGATCGGGAGGAAACCGACATATCCTAGAACCAATAATTCGAAGAAATGTGACATTTACCAACCCGCACTGGGCCGCGTGGTAGATTACGGCCCACTCCGTCTCGAAGAGAGGAGGTCTGTATCTCAACAGTGGGAACATTATATAGGCTGATTACGCTACTAATTTTCTATACCCAAATCCAACTTTCAATATCCTTTTACCAAAACACAATACAACGTCAATAGAAGAGGTTCCAATTAGGTACCACAATCGCTCGACAAACACACCGATTAGCGAGTCACGATTATATCGATCGGTGTTTGTACAAAATCACCATTATTTGTACGAACTATTGTGTATTTCGAACGAACAAAATAATAACGTTTGCTTTACAATTTGCGTAGTTTTTTGTATCGCGTGATTTTTTAGCGAATATTCGAATGTTTGAGTGCATTGTGTTTGAATTTTATGTGCGGTATTAAATGACATGTTGCGCAATTTTGGAGTACTGTCATTTTTTATGAAAGTGAGTTGGTATACCTGCCCTGATGAAGTCATGTAGGTAGGGTAGGTAGGGTAGGTAGGGTAGGTAGGGTAGGTAGGGTAGGTAGGGTAGGTAGGGTAGGTAGGGTAGGTAGGGTAGGTAGGGTAGGTAGGGTAGGTAGGGTAGGTAGGGTAGGTAGGGTAGGTAGGGTAGGTAGGGTAGGTAGGGTAGGTAGGGTAGGTAGGGTAGGTAGGGTAGGTAGGGTAGGTAGGGTAGGTAGGGTAGGTAGGGTAGGTAGGGTAGGTAGGGTAGGTAGGGTAGGTAGGGTAGGTAGGGTAGGTAGGGTAGGTAGGGTAGGTAGGGTAGGTAGGGTAGGTAGGGTAGGTAGGGTAGGTAGGGTAGGTAGGGTAGGTAGGGTAGGTAGGGTAGGTAGGGTAGGTAGGGTAGGTAGGGTAGGTAGGGTAGGTAGGGTAGGTAGGGTAGGTAGGGTAGGTAGGGTAGGTAGGGTAGGTAGGGTAGGTAGGGTAGGTAGGGTAGGTAGGGTAGGTAGGGTAGGTAGGGTAGGTAGGGTAGGTAGGGTAGGTAGGGTAGGTAGGGTAGGTAGGGTAGGTAGGGTAGGTAGGGTAGGTAGGGTAGGTAGGGTAGGTAGGGTAGGTAGGGTAGGTAGGGTAGGTAGGGTAGGTAGGGTAGGTAGGGTAGGTAGGGTAGGTAGGGTAGGTAGGGTAGGTAGGGTAGGTAGGGTAGGTAGGGTAGGTAGGGTAGGTAGGTGCGCCGTAGATAAGAAGTACATAGTGCTACCCAAGCAAAGCCGGGGCGGGCAGCTAGTAATAATATAAAAACAACAGTTTCTAGTAAATCGTAACACTTTAACACACGAGAAGTTAATCATTGGTTATTACTTGAGGCGATGAAGGCTGAACGGTTCAATCAGCCAATTATGAACAAATTCATTTGTGATTAAAGTTATTTATAGTATTAGGTCAATGGGTGCTGTTATAAACAATTATTTAGTTCTAAATTATTTTTGTAGATAAAAGTGTATAACAAGATGAAGATGAAATGAATACGAACAGGATTTAATTATCTAACCTAGAGAATGCATACACACCGACAATGAAACGAAATGATGCACCGTAGCTAGTGCCATATTCTCTTAGGCTCAATTTACATTGTCGCGGAACGGAATGGAAGCATTTTTTTTTGTACAATGCATAATGAATTTTATGGCAATAGTGTAACGTACAAACTAAATACGAGTCAAATAACAAGTGTCGCGTTTTCTGGAGAACTCTAGTGCATTCTCGGTAATTCCTGCAGTTACAAGCCCGTATCTAGTTTGTTCGTTACACAATTGACATAAAGTTAATTTTGCTACATGTACAATATCGTTACAAAAATTCGCCGTTCTATGGCAACGTAAATTGAGCCTTAAAGTGGAACGCAGTATTTGCTTGGCAGCAAACATGGTTTAGATAACAATAACTACTAAGTAAAAACTATGTAATTATTTTAAAAAAACTATTATAATATCTACACATCAGAGTGACTTAGCGCTTTTTATTTATAGACAAAATGTTGTGATGTAATCAAACTAATCACGCAATCACTGTAAGCTCTTCTTTACCTACATTATAAGATTTTTACTTGTTTTTTTTTTTCATTTTCTTTTATTTTTTTTCAATTAATAACATAACGTTTTTGACGGTTCTTATTCATTGGTTTCGAAAAGTTCACAATTGAAACTATCCTTCTGACAATAAACGAATAGAAATCATACGATAACAATAACACAAAAAATTACAAAATAGTAAGGTTTCAATAAAAAAAAAACACAAAAAATTAATAACCACACGTGAAAGTAGCAATCACGAACCGCATCCGACAATGTCGACTCCAATTACATAAACAATCGTCGATTACACGAAATATATCGAGTGTCGCATCGACGCTCGACCTTGACAATGTCACGGTTGTGAACACGGTAATAGTCCCCCGTTGTCTGCGCACTTGCTGATGTACTGACAACTGCACGTCTATTATAACTTTTGAGTTTTACGGCGCTTTGATTCAGTTACAGAAAGGTTGGTGTGCGCCTTGTGAACCTTGTTCTAAAAGTATCTTATGAAAATGTAAAAAAGAGGATTAGAAAATGTACCTGTAGATGCATATTAGTAGTCTGACTTACAAATCGAAAGCTTTAAATTGATTATTTGAATTCTAAAACCCGAAATTGTAATTTAAAATTTCCATACAGATGCTTTTCGTTTGACAATTGAGGATAATTTTTTAGCCTACATTTTTGTCGACGAAAACAAAAATACAATATAATAATGTTCTTCAAACGATATATTACCTTCTAAATACAGATGAATGTGCTTCTAATTTCCTTTGTAAGAATTTCACCTAAACAAGGTTCAGTTCAGACCATAGTTCAAGTATTACCATTGATGCGCGGGTGACCGTACTGAAAAATATTTCAATGGAAATTATTTTAAAATATTTGTGTGTATATGGGATGTTTTCTCTTCATATTATGTGTGGTCGGCTGACTGCGGTTTGCGACGTAGTTACAATTTACAATAATAGTTTTGCTTTTTATCTAGGCTGTGGTTATCGGGCGAGTTGATAATATTTGTAGAGCCAACTATTATAGATAATTAGTGATAGTTTTCCTTAACAACATCGCTCTTAATTCAAGAAAAATAAATTCGAACTAATTTTTTTTTTTTTATATTTCACAAAATATTAATATTTTAGATACCCTTCACTGCGCGAACTACAAATGCAGTGCAAAGGTCAATTGTTTTTAGGAGCAAAGACTTTTTGAGTCTTTGGTTTTGTGGAAACACGGTTTTATTCAGGCTTGGAAGCTACTGCATAATTTCTGACTGAACCAGTTACAAATTCTTTAATTTATTTGGTGAGTCAAATAGATTGAAAACTAAAACAGAATTCGTATGAAATAATCCGGTTTCACGCGAACATAGCTGAAGATGAAACAGGACTCCAATTAAGTACTAACTTTTATTAAATAAAACGATCAGATAAAATGATCAGGGGATCACATAAATACACAAGTTTTGAGCATCAACACTGACCCAAAAAGTGTGAAAGATCCCTTCTAACTTAGATGTCCGTCGTAAATAACAACCAGTACGCACAAATTAATGTCTATGAAGTACAGACACGTCTGGATCACGGCGAGTAAAACCGACCCTAAATGAGATGGAATAAGGCTAGGGAGGGAAGAGTGTTCATGAAGTTTTTTGCCCGGTTTTTCTCCGTCGGAACCTACTACGCTTTGGATTGGGCAACTAGCTTCAACGTTCTGACTGCCTCCTTGATAATTCAAAAGTAATTGGTTTAATTGAAGTAAATGCTTTGAGTTTGAGGGAGAGTTAATTAAATCCATATACAACATTTTTAGACGTTAACAAATAAAAAGCCAAAACAACAACAGTAAAGTGTCAATGCGCTGCGCCGCGCAGCCGCGGGGAGAGCGGCACGAGGGCGCACGCGCACGCGACGCGGCGCGGCCTTGTGCGCAGTTCCGTGAAAGGCGATCGGCTTAGCTAACACCAGTGTAGGGTTGCACTGGCTTGCCTTATTACTGCTAGAGATACAACTATTTTGATAGATTTTTTTAAATAATATAAGTACGGTGCAAAGAAAAAAAACCCTGTATTTTGGCAAAGCTTGATGTAGCTTGAGTTTCATTTACAGTGAGCAGACTCTGGTATAATTATACATAAAATCACACCTGTTATTCACCAAGGGATAAGCAGAGCAGAGCCTGTAGGACACTCAGATTTCGCCAGTTAGGTCTAGTTACTATGTAATGGGAGTAATGTGTTTGGTACAATTATTATGCAATATTATGTTTTAATTATGCGATAATAACAAAAGAAACGTCACGGAAAATAATGAGGATGGCAAGGCAGAAAAACCTAACACTAATATTGCATATTTTGTTTTCCATCTATATCAAAATCCGCGAGCCGTATTTAAAACGCAAAGCAGCTTCTCTTTCTCAGCTGGCTCGACATAACTAAATTATGCCTCGGTCTGACGGGCCACAAAGAAAATGCAAACACCTCCAAAATTTTAATACACACCTACACACTCGATAGGGCTGCTCCAGATTTAGAAATCTATTTACAACTTGAAAGGAGTTTCGGGTCTCTTAAGGAAAGTTAACGTATGTAAATATTAGGCCCTTATAACTTTGAAACATCTTTACCGATATTGATACTCACGGAACTTCATCCTGAATTAATTAGTTTTCGTAATCTATAAATAGTATAAAATAAAGTCGCTTTTCGTCTGTGTCTGGATTGGATATGGGTTTTACCATAATTTTGAACATTTGTTCCGGAAGGTGTATTTGTAGGTATAAGACAGATATATTAAACTTAAATATAGTAAAGGAATATCGAAGTTTTGTCAAGTCATAAAAACCATGCGACGGGCTGGTGGCTAATATCCAAGAAAGAAAGAAAATACGTTTATTTGCGGTGAACATTACGCAAAGAAAGAACACAAACACGGAAAGAACAAATTGGGGGAAAATATCCGTCAGATCCACGCAAAACAGCCATTACTCAGCATGTTGCTGCGACCCTATGCGAGACAGAGCCCCCAGTGCTGCTGGTTTAAAACCTAAAACTTATAAAAATTGCAAACATGAACTGTCTGTTATCGAAAAGCCTTTTACCCTACATAGATAACATATTAATTGAAAAGATAAAACACAATAACAAACTCATGCAGAATCAAATCATTCACCCGAAAGTCTATTTATACATGTCACAAACAATTGTATTTTCAGCGCAGTTAACCATTTTTGTAATTGACCTTTTAGCTGCGCAGTACAAAAAGTTATTACAAACAAAATTTCCATCAGGGAAATATCAATGAAAAATCTACCTGTGTTTTTGTACGCTCTCATCGAATTTGCGTTGGTTTTTCAATACGTTTTTAACAATTCAATCACACACGAGTATCAAATTACTTTCACACGCAAATGTTTAATCAGAAAACCGGTTGTTTTGGGCAAAATAGGGTCGATTGAACTTAAAATAAATCTATCCATATTAAAATAACATAACATCACGCCGAATCCCCAAAGGATTATTCAGAGGTGTACCTAGTACACCCACATTTCGCCAGTTATGTTTAAGTCCCATGTAGTAGGGGGCGAGCCTATTGCCATCCACCGGGCATAAATCCAGCCTCCGGGCTGATGCTGAGAAATTTCTGTTGGAAAACCCAATATCACTTTGCCCGACCTGAGAATCGAACCCAGGACCTCATGCTCAGCAGTAGCGCTTGCGACCACTAGACCAATGAGGCAGTCATAATAAAATCATATTTATTATAAGTCATAATATAAATTTAAGTCGTTTTTCGTGTCCCTCTGACTCCCCGTATTACTCTAAACTCCACAAAGGATTTTGATCATTGAGAGAATTTATTCCGGAAGGTTTATGTGTATAATACATAAATATTAAACTTACATACCATACAGAAAGCTCGATGTTTTGTAAATTCGTAAAAACTTTTCGAGGCAAGGTCGGGTCGCTAGTTTTTGAACCGCATTACCGCATTTTTGAACAAACAAGACACAGATACACACACAAAAAGTCACACAACATAATACGCGCTTTACTAAACTAGCTAATCTGACATATTTCTTTCTGCTCAATCGCACTCCGACCCCCAAGATACAAGCCCTGCTTATTTTGGGGGTCAACGGTCAAACCAAAACATTGTGATACATAAACATAATTGTATATAAGTAAGATTACTATCAACTTTTCCTTTGCTAATAAAACTTTTTGTATTTTATAGAATAAAAAAAAATATTGGTACCCAAGATACTAGTTTCGGTATAATGTAAAACCCCTGTAATCTTGTTGGCAATAAAGTTCAAGACACAATAAAGATTATGTTCCAAATCCCTAAACTTCTAACCTAACCAGCCAGCCCTATACGTATCCAGTGCAGCTTAACAATAACTCAGCCTGGACGAACATTTCGTGCGGCGGCGCTGCCACTCGTTAAATTCACTATTTACTTTCGATAACGAACGCTGTCGAGATTAGTATCAACTTGGCGAACTAAATTTCCGTCGTGTGCTTAATGTTATGTTAATATCATTGTCGTCTATTATTTCCTTGTTCGTTTCAGTTGTTCCGAGGGGTTCATTGCTAAGTAATAACAGCCGCACAGGTCGATCAGGTAAGGTAAAGCTGTAGTTGCCGCAATCGGTCCGTGGATGGGTGACTATCTTTAAGTACCGTCAGTACCGAGACCCCTCCGTGCCTCGGAAAGCACGTTGAGCTGTTGGTCCCGGCTGTCATTCGTGGATCTTTGACAGTCTCACAGTCGTTACTGGTACCAAAAACTGGGTTGTGGAGGTCAGATAGGCAGTCGCTCCATGTAAAATACAGGTCTCCAGCTGCATCCGGTTATGACTGGGAGCCGATCCCAACATAGTTGGGAAAAGGCTGGGCAGTTGATGAGTTTTCGTTAGTCCGAAAGGTAATTAGCGGATTATAGTAGTCACTGAAGATTGAGAAGGAAGCAGTCTTTTGTTTTGAATGCCATACACCGTGTTATTCTCCGAGGACATTTCGTTTTGTCTGCGTTTGTTGTAAAGAGTGTTGTGCCTCCGCTAGACTTACTTAAACTTGTTTTTTTTTTGCTTGTGCATCTTTGTCTGCCCTGGCATTGATTTGTGGCAGCATCTACATCGCTATATGCGAACTACGCATCAAAGACTTGACGTCACTCAAATCTAGCTTCGCGCAATTACAGTTTACTGCGCGAACGATATATAAGACTAACCGACATCAATCGTCGGGCAGTTGCCCGCCAGACACTAGACCAGTCTGGTCGGAGGATCCTCCCTTTTCTAAAGAGGAGGAGTGAACTGTATACCCTGTTCCTCATACCTCTAAAGATGAATTAATTCCTAACCCGATGACGATCTATACCTATGTACTTATAACTTCAACAACTTGTCACGATCTTAAACAATATTTTCCTTAAAACCAATTAAGAAGCTTCTCCTTCTTTTAAAAAGAACAAAGTGAGAGTGTCTCTTGACGTGATTAGCTTCTAGCCAAAAAGCTATTTAGTATCATTACTAGTAAAGGCTATGAATGTCATGTTAATGCACCAAAAGGAAGCATCCATATTAAATCCGATACTTCTAAAGCTTTATCTATCTAAACTGCGAGAAGCATCCATTCATTTCCTACCTCCATAATGTCTGTTCTCAGACAAGAACATATAACTTGTATGAAGGAGTGTACTTTATAGAACCCACTTTACTAACGCCGCGTAGAGCGCCATCGCTCACACGTGGCGGGACCGTTTTGTAACCGCTTGGGTAATGTTGCACCTTCGTGAACAGATAAGTGTGTCTGATCTGCTGTAGAAAGTAGGGTTTGTGTTCTAAATGCACTTATTACATAGTGAAGTATTGATGGTAGACTAGACCTATAGAACAAAGTCGTAAAAACTGAGGTTAGCACCCTAATTGCGTGACACACTTTCAATAACAATCCGAGAGTTGAAGGATATTGAAAAAAGAAAAGAAAGAAAAATAAGTTTATTTGTGACAGAAACACGTGCATAAAAAAAGATAATAAACTCGAGTAAACCAAGAACGTAATACACAATAAAAATACAATAACGAGCACAAAACAAAAATAGTCGGCAGCTGCTGGCACGTCATGGCTGTGACAACAATGCTTTCACTCAGCGTGATGCTATGCTATGGGGACCCACAGCACAGCGCTGCTAATCCATTGCTTCATAGGTTTGAAAAAATCGTCTGCTCAACAACGTAAATAACGGAATGAAAGTGGGCGAACTGTCAAAATGTAACCCATTGCGATCAATTGTTATTTTATGTGTTACGTAATCACCCCGAAGGTTTCATTAGCAATGTCAAGTTTTCTAAATTCTTTATGGTACGTACATAAATAAAGAAAATTCTTTCTGTTTTTGGAATAGACATTAATTAGGTCTTGTCCTCATTGCTAGTGGATGTAAAAAGAAAAAAATAAAGGAGTTTTCTCTGTTAAAAAAGAGCAACAACACTTTTAATAAATAAACAACATCCTTTCTCACAGGCCATTTTTTCATGATATTTCTGAAATGTTATTTTACGAAAAAGATGAAGATGAACAGTAGGGAATTCGGTCCTGACATTACCTATGAGATCAAAGTTAAAAGCATCCAAATAAATCCACTGAAAATAGAAAGATCCACATAAAAATGAATTCACTTACAGAAATATGTCTCCGATATGAAAATCCTTCACATTTTTCAAGCGGAAAGCACGATTCAAAAGTTATCCCTCCATTCTCGAGCCGCTTTAAAATATCATCAACAATATTGAAATCATATTGAATTCATGAATGTAATACGGCGATGTGGGAAAAGAATTTGAAGAGTTGAATGTATTATTCATTCATATCGTACATAAATTCACGCCTTATTCCCATGGGACAGAAACTACAGAACGTCACCTGCTACGGTCCTTACATACTTCTTTTGCTTCGTTTACGTTCGATCTGGTCATACACGCACGTCGGTTGCGAGTACTACGCACCTGACCTTTCTGAAGAAGCTGGGACAATAACTAATAATATTTATAAAGTCAAACGGGTCGACACTATTCAAGAAAATTTCAAGCAGTGCTAGAACCCAACCTTACTGAATTAATGACTTCAAAGTCCTTGGGACTAACGAGCTTGTTCACGTGGATTAAACGGTTTCTCTTTTCAAAACGGGTAGGTACTGTGTCATTTTAAAGATAGTGGAGTCATTTTTTATAACCTTCTATTAAAATACTAAAGGCCGTTTATGGACCCAAATTGAGCTCATGTTCGACATAATTCGGCAGATAAAAACGACCCTTAAACACCCTTCCTCAAAGTACATAATTTAACAATCGTGCATCAACAGGCAGTTCGCACAAAACAAAACAAAGACTATTAATAAGAACAGAACACGAACAAAAAGTGAAAACAGACAATTATTACATAACACACCAAACGTTTTAATTAATAATTTTCCTGTTTACATCTTTTAATACATAACTTCAAGGTCAGTGCCGGTTTTGCTCCAATATAACTGTATTAATCGATTTTTTGCTCGTGTCCGTCTGTGGTCGAATCCGTACCGTAGGTATATCTACGGTTATTGATATAAAATTATAAGTAAATTGGTATTTTTGTCGTTACGATTGATATTGCAACCAATTTTTATCATAATCACTTTGACTGGGGGCTTCAATCCGGTTCTCAGTCATCATTTCAGCCGAAAGATGTCCACTGCTGGACATAAGCCTCCCCCAGGAACCACGGGAACTCAGTATTTGCCAAAAACTAGCTTTTTACTTTTGTGACAGCCTTATACAAACCTATCTTCAGGGGCAGGGTCAATTAGGAGGCCTTCAAATTCTACAGAAGAACTAACCCCATCTCCATACCCAGTCCGTCCCAAATGCATTTTAACCACTCAACTATAAGGTTTTTATTAAATGTTAATTCAAGACCGCCGCGGCGGATAGATTAAAGTCATAGGCGCCAAATACACTTGACACTTTAAGGCTTCTCATCACTATCACTTCTCGGAAAAAATACTAATTACTCCCGAAAAAAAAGAGTAATTAATAAGATAAGTTTTTATCGTAAGCACTACATACATTAGTCAGCTTGTTGCCGGCTCCAAAAAAAAATTGACGTAAACGCCTCATGGTTCCAAGTCACAACTTTGCAAGCGCAAATGTAAAGCTTCAGGTTTGAATTTCTATAAAAAGGTGAATGAAAAGTATATAAAGGATAATGGTTTCTGCTATTTTCAGGTATACACCACAACAGTTAGTCTTTCCGGTCTTCTCAAATACATACCTTCCAAACTAATTGTTGCCACAAAATGTCAGCAAATCGTCTCCCACACTTTCATGCATTTGCATAAAACAAATGGAATCATTTCAATCAACCTCTCTTCAGCCAGTCTTCATACACTACAATGACAGCTACATGATATTAAAACATGTCTGACGTCACGTCCGGCCCATGATGGCCGCTACACACCACACTGTCATTACGATGATTGACGAGAGCGTCCTTCGTCAAGTGCATCGTGCGTATATTGTACGGCTTTTTATTCTTTTATTAGATGCAGCAACATGTTATGATTGAAAAATTGGATAACGGAAAGTTTTTCCATACTTAAGGCCCATCGTCCACGATAGCCCATCACTGGGTAGCCCGAATGTCACTCAGCACTAGTATTTCAATAGTGGTTCGTACTCGACGCAACCAATGACAAACTAGTTACCGTTCAGCCTAAAATGTTCCCACTTCTGGGACACAGGCCTCCTCCCGATGGGAGGGAGTGGAGCGTAATCCATTACGCGGGCCCAGTATACCCGCGGACAAATAATATTATCAGCGAGTATGTAATTCTATCACTGCAAGACAAAAACATTCTCATAGAGAGAAGGAATGATAACTCACTACAGACGATTTTAGACGATAAATCCAGAATTCCTCACAATGTTTTCCACTTTATTTAAATATTCTTCTTTAATTCAGATACATTACCCATAATTTGTTAGTATTACTTAAACTATGTTAGTATAATTGATTAAGAAAAACATAAACAATTAAAAACAATGACAATAATACAACATATACGACTTAAAGAACCCTATATTTCACCAGTGCCTTAAATTACCTTAGTTTTTGCATCAGTCTGTAACCTTATTAAGTTTGGTCAGTAAAGTACTCGGGATATATGTTATCTATGGTCTAGTGTAAGTATAGTGTTCCAAATAATCTAGACAAATTACAGGTACTTATTTCCCACCCTTGGGAGATAAGATACAGTATCACTAGATAACATTTGGGTAAAACTTGTACCAAATTATTCATGTTTTCGATCGCAGACCTAGGATCGTAAAAAAGCTTTTATGACTAATAAATTAGTCGTAGTACAATTTGAATAACATATTTTTACTAATGTGACTTAAGCTGAACAAGATAGCGACATGTCTGAACATGACAAAGAGATAGGTCGACTATATTGAACTGATGTGGCACATAATAGATAGGAATAGTATATATCTAGAAAGAAAACAGTCGATAACTATAAGTGGCATTACTTTCGACGAGGTGGACTCGAACTTCCACGATGCTGGATTACGGGCCGGCCCACTCCCTCTCGCAGAAGAGGTCTGTAGCATTAGGAACGTTAAAGGCTAGCCGTGGGAACATAAGAGGCTGATTATGATCTCAAACTTGGTGAACTCTTTCACGAAGAGCTAACTTGTATTCCTTCGTTTAATTCTGCTTATCATACTCAAAGAGAAACGATGAAACGACCGATCAATCCTTGTACTGGATGTCCTACACGACAAATATTTAACGTCCATCCAACATTTTACTCGCATTACTCAATAAGTTATTCTGAGCATAAAAAATAAACTGAAACGAGTAACAAAACCTTACGATCAGGTCCTTAGGCTCACGACTTGTTGCATACACTTTTATTTTTTTACCAAAGTTTGATGACCCGGAAAATCGTAAGAGTATTACGTTTCATACCTACATACATATGCTGTTTACCATAATGTTTGTATTTCATAAGCATGAAGGCCATTACACGTAGGTGGTTTGTTTATCTTTTTTGCAGATGAGGGTCCTTTTAGGTTGAATAATATCAGGTGGAAATGTAAACAATTTTGGGATTTTACTCCATTGAAAATTGGATATTGATTGGGAATTGGGGAGGCATTTGCTCTTTGACCTTTGCAGTGGAATGTTAGGAGGGAATGGTAATAAGAATGGAACAGTGCTAAATCATTCGTGATAATCGGTCATTTTGTGTCGAAAATGTTAAATCTTTCCTACGGATAACGATCCTACTCCATATCCTGCAGCTCAAGAGCCTCATACGGTGGCTTTTTTATCTCTCTCTCTTGTTACTTATTATGTCCTTTTTCTTTAAATATCCATTACCCAAAAAAATACTTCTGCTTATGTCGCAGCTAAACGAAGCATAAGCATACAATTGTAACGCAGATGGCAGATATAAAAAAATAATAACACTTCAAAATATCCGCGATTGGATTGGCGTCGTTAGCCAAATGTCAAGGTTATTCATGTATTTAAATCACACTATTTTTGGACTAGCCGTTTTGCATAAACTTATTATTTATTGTCACACAGATATTGATAATGCATTCATTGAATGGTGTTGGAAGATATACATGAAATTACAAAGGAAAAATTCATGAGGATAATGATTCATGATATGTCAAAATTAGATTAGGTTAGAAAAGGAGTAGAACTGAAAGAGAGAAGGAATGCAAAATAACAAGAAGGAACCTCACCCTCACTCTTTCCTGAAACTTCTAACTAAGAGATGGGTTAAAGAATCATTTTGTGCTACACATAAAGCATACGAGAATTACGCAGTCCATTCACAAACCAAGGTAATTGTAAGACTATTTCCCTGTAGGGTTCTTCAACTGCAATCTAATTATGTCCTTGTACTGCAAAGTCACATTTGCAACCAACTTATAAAGAAAGAAATTACATTTAAAAGGAAAAGCATGCAGGCGTTATTTGTCAGAAACATTTCATTCGGGAAACAAGAATGTCGAGTGAGCGAACAATAGTGTCGAGTGCAAGATCGGTCGATGACATTACGTTTGTCGGGAATACCCGGACATTAAGGCCGAATACAGGAAAGAATGGCATGAAAAGTACGTTTACGTTGTGCGACATAAAACTGTGGACATCATCCAAAGGTTTTGTCCCACAACGTAGACCTATCAACAATGCTATATCACGACAAATTTATACTAATATTTGTTCTTTAACTAAAGTCGCTAAGTTAGTAACGAACTTCAAATCGAAAAGTCTAAAGCACAGCCGCGTATTAACACTATACGTACTTCAAAACGTAGTAACCACAGTAAAATTTACCAAGCAACGAACGATTGCTACAATTTCTTCGACGTACCTTTCCCTAACGTATCAATTGCTAGTACCTAACCTGCACCTACTTCGCAACGCGGAGATTGGAAGATCTGGATTCTAGCCAAGCGCGTTGGCACACTGTGTAGTTACGTAGTTACTCTGTTTTAATTTTGTATCAATTCGATTTGCATTGAGGTAGGTAGTGTTTGGTGACGTCAGTAATAAGTTTTTAATTGTTCAGCTTGTTTGGATTTTGTTTCTTTTTTTACTGTAGCTTCAAACTTTAACGAAACATTATACTTTGATGATATCATAATCATAATCTATCTTTTCCATCCTCTTGGAATTCAAAAGCTTAAAACCATTTTATGTCATTGTTTTTCTGTTTCGTGCCTATCCTGTCTAGGCCTTCTTTTTTCGGTTTAATCTATTACATCATCGAACCATACTTCAAACAGTATTTCTGCATTATGAGCCATCTTAAAGTATTATTTAGAAAGTACGCTATCTTTTTGCTAACACTCCTCGCAAAATCACCTTGCGTGTTTGTGTGTTGTGTACTTGAGACCTTGTAATGTACCTTTACTTATAAATTAAGGCGTTTATCACAATCTCTTACCAAATAGTGTGGCTATTACACAAATGCGACGTGTCACGAAGCAGCTCTGTGACGGCTGCTAGGAATATACAGAAAGTGAATGTGAACGCGAATTGTCTTTGTTTGTCAATAATTGCTGAAAGGAGCAATATTGATGTCGTAACTCGTAAAAGCGAACTTTTAAAAGCTCAGGCCATCTTCCGCAAAAGTTAAGATTTACACGGTGCGATTTAATTACATGTGGCATACTATAAGTCGAAGCAACAATAAAAGTTGGACCGTCTAAAGTTCCAACAGTGTCATCTGATTTCAAATTTATTGTATGCCACAGGCAAGAAATTTACATCGTGTAAATTGGACTTTACTACAGAATACAATGTACTACAATCCTTATATAATTTACTTATTCCACGTTCATAAATCCATTTTAAGGTGAAAATTTTTTGGTCTTCTACCTAGGCAGGTTTTTGATTTGTTTTTGGTTTTTTCCGACCACTTGTCTTAGTCTGTTTTCGATATTGTATTTCCAGACAGTTAGGTTGAATTAAACCGGTCGCGGTAGACTTTGACGGGGAATAAAAGATGGTGTGAGAAAGGTATGTAATATATGGCAGGATCAGGGTTTATAGAACACGCATCATTATTTTAGGCTTGCTTGAACGTTTTAATATAATCCTGGAACTACATTGGTACATTATAAAATACAATAGACGACGTATATTTAGTAACCGAATCCGCGTAACTGTTCTTAAAGAGTCATAAAGAACCCTGTAAGAAATCGACACGTGTTTCACCTCTCAACGCGGCATCCTCAGGATGACGATCGACTTGTTGCGAACCCGGTCCCGACGTGTAGACACGTCAAGCGTCGAGTGCAGTGTGCAGTGTGTGTAGGTATATTATCATTTTGGAAATGCTAACCCAATGCTAAAATGCAAGGGTGGTTTAATGAGATAGCGCATCGAGAATTGTTTGCGTCTATATCCTCAGAGGCAACGTTAATTTTGCGTTGCCATATTATCCCCTACGTTTCCACTCTCCAACTGAATGCGCACAATATTCCTCATCAAAGCGTTTCGATCAAGAACTGTCTAATATAATGCAGACGTCGTGATTCACACTATCCTTTACCATACTCTTTATTACTGCACGTATCAATTCCTAATTCTACTACGCCTTAAATCCCTTACACCTACTAACTGAAATTCAACCTTAACTTTACAATATCAGGGTTTGATTTCCAGTGAATTTGTTATATAAAGGTTAGGTTTCAATGAAATATAATAAAAGGTTGGTTGTTGGGTATCACAAAAGAGGTTTGAAATGATCACACAGTTATCGGGGACCGCAACGCGGATGATAATTGGAAGTATCTTTGCGAAATAATCGTGTGGTGTATTGTTGAAAATGGTTCTCCCTTGGTGTGAAATTGGAACTGTAATACGATTTAATTTTATGGACATATAATAAGGTTCGAAGGAAGCGAAGAAGCAAAGGTTTCCGAAATCATTCAATATTTCTTTAATAGAATTTTCAAGTACGTCTTTCGTCAACAAAGTTGAGCGTTTGCAATTACATCTCAACGTTTTTAAATGTTTCTCTACAGAGGAAAATTGTAAAAAAGCCCAAAAAAACGATCCATTTGCCGACTCGTCGGTTACAGCATCCAAATACTGAAATATAGCAAATTCCTGTTTTACAGGGTGCAACTTAGTTTCATACTGACCATGTGCAAACATTGTTTCTCGTCCTGATTATGACAGAAATTTGAGAAAAACTCACATAAAAACAATGATAAGACTTCTTTTTTTGGGCAGTCGTAAAAACCTCATGCAATTTCCATCAAAAACCGTAACCAATCAAATAAGTTGTTTGATAAATAAATTGCTCATATAAAATTACTGTATTTGTCATATTATTGTTCTGTTGGGTAGAGGTCGCTCGTATGACCTTTGTGACTGTCAGACTGTATTGTTAGATGGGATATACGATGATACTACATTAGCTTTTCATTTTATATTATGTACTTACTTTTATTTCGAATAACAGCCGCACTGGCTGATTCAACAGGTTTAGCTATGCTCGCCGGGGTTGGTCCGTGGATGGCTGACCACCTTTACATACCGAGACTCCTCAGTGTTTCGAAAAGAACGTTAAGCTGGTTGGTCACGGTTGTTATTCGTGGATCTTTGACAGTCGTTACGGGTCGTCAGAAGCCCAAACATCCGACAACCAGTCTTACCAAGCGGTATCGTATTACCCAGTTACTGGGTTGTGGAGGTCAGATAGGCAGTCGCTCCATGTAAAATACTGGTATTCAGCTGCATCCGGTTAGACTGGAAGCCGAACCCGACATAGTCGGGAAAAAGCTAGGCAGATTGATTGAATTACTTATATTTTGATTGCAGTGTAGATTAAACAGAAATGAAATCGAGTTGATAGATTGGTTTTTTGTCTGATTAATGTACCTATTTCATTTAAGTACATTTAAACTAATACTATACGTATATAGAGAAAAGATAAAAAAAACTATGTTTGTTTGTAATGAATAAACTCAAAAACTACTGAACCAATTTTAAAAATTCTTTCACCAGTAGAACGCTATATTATCACTGAGTAACATAGGCTATAATTTATAAAGATATCACGCGGGCGAAGCCGCTGGCGGAAGCTAGTTTCTTATAAAGTGTTGAATTCGATATTCCTATCTTACTTGACAAGGAGACAAATAGTTCGCCGGGTGACTTGATGGTAATCGTTACTACTGCCTATAAACACCTTGAAATGTCAAGGGTTTAACCGAATCTTTACTAACCTTAGCAGCAAAGTAAAAATGCCTCATGAGCTTGTAATTTCACCAGCATCTTTACCTTTCAGTCTAACAGACAGCAGTGCTGGTTGGTGGTAGAAATATCCTGAATATCGTAGCTAATAATATCTCCCCGAACAGTAATGACTCCAACATACCTACATCATCCCTGGTCTTATGAGGGCATCGTCTACATCGCCAGTCAATACCCTTCTTCATCCCTCTCCCCAAAATTCTTAATTTCCCCAATTATTCCTACAGCTCAAAAACATCGTGCTCTACAAATGGCCGAACGAATATAAAATGTAATCCTATTAGGGACTGTCCCCACGTGCTAGCTAACTACGTATGTATAGTAATCACGCCGGGATCTGCCTGGCGTTACTTCAAGGTCCATGGTGCTTGTGGGTTTTCATTGAATTAGCTGTTTTGGTGGAAAGTTTGAGGATGTGAGGACCTTGAGGCAAGTGTGATAACGGGTTCTCGCTTTAGTACAGGCATTTTGAAAGTAAGATTTCTAGCAAGTCGGGCAATAATCCCACTTTGGGTAGTGAACTCACGGCATCAATTATCATCATAATCAACCAATAACGTTCCACTGCTGGGATACAGGCCTCCTCTCTGTGAGAGGGAGTGGGCCGTAATCCACCACGCGGGCCCAGTGCGTTTTGGTAGATGTCACATGGTTCTAGGACATGCCGGTTTCCTCACGATGTTTTCCTTCACCGCTTTGAGAGCAGTGGTGATGAAATTATTTACACAAAGTAAAGCGCCTGGCTGTGTTCGAACCCACGACCTACAACTCGTAAGACGGAGCCGTTACCACTGGACTACCACTGCTCTTACACGCACGGCATTTACGACAATAGAATAGTGAGAAAATGTGTAAAGACAGAGTTAGAAAGAAGATCGTATCTTTATGACCAGGATAACGCTAAAGCAGCACATAATACATCAGGCTAACAATAACAGCCCATGCGTTAATCTTCTATTGCCTACTTTGTCGTGTTTGTTTGTGCGAGCATTCATAAAATAATCATCGTAAATGAAATAATAACTTTAACTTGAATTCCCTTCTAGAGCCAAAACATTAATCAAGTTCACCTAAAATAACCTACGAATAGTCTACGATAGCCACTAAGATACCCAAATAGAAACACCAAACACTACTAAAGGACGAAAAATCAATAACTACAACTCCACATCTCCTACCGCTTTTCTTAGGCCAGTACTGTCGATTAACCTAACTTAACGCGTAATGCACATCGAACTGATAGGAAACCTACGCACGTTAGCTACTGATAGGACATGCAAACCGCTCGATTGAAGAGTACTTAATACGTTTCGCCCTTGAGCGAGCATCCGCCAACGCAATATCGATTTTTACATACATAGATTCATTTACAATAAGGCTTCACTGTCCACAAAGTTTGTATTACAACACCTAACTTATCTTACGATCACACTCATGGGAAAACCTACCTTACATCTCAATCACAAAGTTTAGATTTCTATGGGGGGGAGTGCCGCTTAAGATGTTTCAAGATAACAAAGCACTTACTAAGTTGTGACCGAGCAGCAGTAATTAAGTATGGGCATTAGTGCTCTAACATATGACCTTGTGTAAGATTCGATTTGTACGAGAACTGTTTGCAAGAAAGATATTTGTTGGTAAACTTTCCCTGATGAGGGGCATAATTCTTCTGGAGAAAAGGAATTGGGTCACTCGTTCTAATTTGTAAAAAGCTACATACACTAAAGCCTCGACATACTGAACACGGGTGATTTGTTTGTATCTTCAGCTATTCTGTAAGAGTTGTAAACAAAGGAACTATGGAACAAGACATATCAAATATGAGCAATGACTTGCCAGTAACCTTACTTACAATCTGCTGAACGCCCTGATTGCTCAGGAGCCCGATGTTGACATATTAATGTATAGCAGTTTTATGTTAAATATTTGCATGAAGTTATTACCTAAATATTGTTGTTGGCTTGCTGCGCGCTTAGGTGTTTACTGTAAGTGCAGTAAGCAATTGCTATATATATATATGTATATATATAAATAAATATAGTGGTTATTTCAAAATAACAGTGTGAAAAGACTTCTCAGGTCAACGAACCGTTTACTCAGCGTGATAGTAGCTATAAATAACATGGATTTTTCCAGAGTATCGATTTATGTAGATTTTATCAGGCACCTAATAGTGAGACCTCCAACGGAGCTTAGACAGGCGCAGAACCTGATGTTTGACGAAACTTGATGTTCTATGTTCTGAAGAAATCTAGGTATCTTAATAAAAATGAAATGCTGTTCGTTGGTAAGTGCAACACTTGAAAACGGCTGGAGCGATTTGGCAATTCTTTTTAATGTTCAATTGGAAAATTTGGGAAAAACTGAAAGTGTTTTTGGTATGGGTTTTTTGTTAGAGTTGTTGACATTTGGACAGGGCAATGTCTGTCGGGAAAAACTGAAAGTGGTTTTTTTCTATGAGATTTGTGTTACAGTTGTTGGCTTTTGGACATTGCAATGTCTGTTGCATCGGCTAGTTTTTAATCAAATTCGATAAGGGTTGATTAAAGGATGAGGCTGGCACAGGAGCGAAATGAAAACAGGAAAAGAAAGGTCTATGCCCACTAGTGGATGAATTCGGCCTGTAGATGATGATGAAGGTTCCTAGCTATCATAGACTTCTAAATGTTCACTACTTTAGTCAGTATAGATATTTGGTGATAGGTAGGTACGTAGAAAATCCAAGAAGATATTTTAGCTCAAGTGTTCCAATCAGATCTGGCCAGGTGGGATATAATCGACCCATCCCAAACACAGTGTGAGTGTGGAGCCCCGACACAGGATATGCACCATCTCCACTGCCCGCCACGAACAACTACCTGCAGCCTCTAGGACTTAAATGATGCAAACGACAAAGCTGTGCAAGATGCTGATCAGACAAAATATAGGTCATCCACACGAGAAGAAGGAGAAGCTCTAATGTTAGGTCTCTAATGTTAATGTCAGGTCCCACAATCATGTTACCTACGTTAAATTCCTCAAAGGTACATAAACCTGAGTATGCGCGTGATCAGATTACTGGCACGTAGTTAACATTTCCCTTTACACGGATTCGTACAAAATTTACAATTTAAATTAGAAAATAAACAGATGCTTTAACCGGGAGAGGTACAATACTTGAATCACCTAATTTACGTAATGAGAGGATGCAATTACCGCATCTGAGATATCAGCTTAAGTAATAAAAAAAGGCTGTTACCCAAGCCAGGCGAAGCACTGACTGGCATGCCCATACAATAAGACACTAGATTCAAAACCGTTTATTCTGCAGTAAAAATAAGATTCGTTACCCAGCAATAATTTTGGAAAATGTTACTTAAGGCGCAGACAGTCGCGACGCGACAGCGCGACTTAACTGTAATAGAACAATTTCACAACAAGAGAAAAATTATTCTACAAGAAGCGGGTAGCGCTGTCGATAATTCGATCGAAATTTCATCTAATTAAAGACGGGAGCCTTTAATTAGATGAAGTTTTTTACACCACTTTTAAAACAGTTTTTTCGATAGATTTTTGTCAACATTGAGTATGAGCAGTCTCATAGTTTTGTTGGACACCGCCATTGTTTTCGGGAAAACTAGTCTACCTCAAAACAGCCTTGAAGCAGGTCTACGAACATTTCAATATCTTTGATCTGTCACCTCGTATGCTAGCTAACTTTAAAATGACGTCAGCATAACGTTCTTTCATTGCCAACCTATAACAAAAACTCTAATTCGAATTGTCACCTTCAAAAACAAACATAATGAACAATATGACACAAAAACATTGTTAAAAACCAAATGACAATCGTCTTTATAAACATGAATGATGGGTACAACTGATTCATTAAAACTTTGAAGGATTAATAAGACCAAGTGTTACTAATTACAAAAAGTATAAACATAAATTTCGCGCCAAAGTGTTAACAGAATAATCCTAAGTGCTTGCATTTTGAATTATTCCAAATATCTATCATTCTGTGTTACTAGTGACCCATCCTACTACTGTGGCGACATACCAAAGCATCCAGGCTTGTGTGCTATATAGAAGTTTAATATTAATTTATTATACACATAAACCTTTCGGAATAAATTAGCTAAATTATGATGAAAACTGAATCAAAATCAATTGTGTTGTTTAAAAGAACCAAGCGCACAAACACATGAAAAGTGACTTTATATCTAAAACAAAAACCTTTTGATACAGGAGAAATTCCTTGTGTGGGGCATTCCCCACGCAAGGAATTTCTCCTGTATAAAGAGGTTTATAGACACATCTCACATGAATAGAAACATCAAAAACATTAAAAACATAACCCAGCCAGACCCGAAACAATTACCTATTAAGTTACATGCAGATAACACATTTCAACCTTGTCTTTGACACATAGGCCGCATCTCGGGTAGATGCCGAGCATGATGACTTATAATGAGGTATTATAAATGTATTAAGCTGATGTTACCGCAGCTTAGCAGGTGATACATGTGCTAGTTTTGAAACTAGCACAAGCAACATAAAATTGTGGGCATGGACTAGCTTCTGCCCGCGACTGCACGTGAAATTTCTTGTTTTGACACTCGACAATACTGTTGCTTCTCGTTAGTGAAATTTCTTGTTTTGACACTCGACAATACTGTTGCTTCTCGTTAGTGAAAGAATTTTCTTTATAACATATTTACTATAGATTTAATGAGGCTACATCAAATCTACCGCTCTATGTATGTATAGCTTGTATCATTCATACTCAAAGATCAACACTCATTCATCTTTAGAACTACGTCTTATAGCAAAAAATAGTACAATAGACTGTATTTTCCTACCTCAGTAAAAACTATGTTGCGTATCAGAATTTAAAACAATAAGTCTGGTTATTATTTCAATACCTATATCCTTATTTTTATCGCCGGTAGCTACACGTGGTGGAGCTTCATTGTATAAAGGAAAAGGGAATAGTTTTATCATTTGTGTAGCCATTTACGACCCACACTAGGGCCTTGCTTCGTAGTCTATTGACTCGGGACTAACGTGAGAAAATTTCGCCATTACATTTTCTCGAGCCGAAACTAGACGTCCATGGCTAATAAACACGGTCATTTCTCCTTTCGGCGCGATATATTGTGACGACATTATTTTGTCGTGTTTGACGTGTCAGACTCAGGCCTCACAGAACTATGTAGTATGTTTCACAGAACGACTAATTCCTGACCTACGAAATTCAGTCACTGGGATATATTCGTTTTGAATCGTAGTGTTATTGTTCCAAAATAAACGTTTTATTATTTAATTATTATAATATTCTTCTTTTCGTGTGGTTAGTGACTAACCTGGTGTCAGAGTTTTAAAGTCACCCATGGGCATGGACTTGGCTTCACATGCCGTTGAGAAATATTTCTCAAGCATGCCGGTTTCATCTCGATATTTTCCTTCATCGTTTACTAGTGAATAAGTTCAAGCAAACTGCCAGAAAGAGAGCTCTAAATTGATTACAGAAACTGATTTAGGTTAAAACTTGTCTTTATCGGCCGGCGAGCTGCCCATGTTACAATGAATGATACCTACGTACTTCTTACAAAACATTATATTTTCGGGGGTACATCTAAATAACAGGGGCCACTAAAACCCTACTAAGTACAAGCAATTCTATTGACCCGAAATACTGAACAATGTCCTATTTATAAGTCGAACACAAAAGGATTGTTAGACTAGAGGTTCTCGAGTTGGACACTAAGTGAATAAGTTTCAGAAGAGCTAGTTAGAAAAGTGCTAAAATATACCACCTACTAAAAAACCTATTCAATTTGATCTGAAGCTTAACGTCATATCAAATTGAATGGAATTCAACCGTATCAAATCATAATATTTTATTTCACACATACATAGGCTCTTATGAAACGTCAGAAGCTATTGTAAGCAATTGGTAGTCAACTCCACGGTTACTCTTTTAAAAGTAATTAGTATTTACAATGTTTTCAAATTACAATGTTAGTAGGTATGCGAGGACAGTGTAGTCCTGTTAACAAGTACCAGGTACTTAACAAAATAGAAAATTTTAAGATCGAAGATAGAAAATGAAGATATCAGAGGCTTGATCTGGCGTTCAATCAATATTCAGAGGAAAATCATTACGCATATCTAACATTAACTGCATTCGGTAAACCCAAACAGGCTTATACAGAAAACATAAATGCCTTGGGATAACCATTCAACTGACTTGCCCAGTCTTGAATTCAATCTTCGTATGGCCCTCAGGCAGCAGTGATGGCCCAGTGGTAACGGAACCGACTTAAGAGTCGTGGGTTCGAACCCAAGCAGGCGCTTTACTTTGTATAAATAATTGCATTATCACTGCTCTCAAAATGGTGAATGAAAACATCGTGAGGAAACGGGCATGTCCTAGAACCAAAAAAATCGAAGCGATTTGACATCTACCAACACGCACTGGGCCCGCGTGATAGATTACAGTCCACTCCCCTCTCGAATATATGAGCCCCCAGCAGTGGGAATATTATAGGCTGGATTATATGGCCCTCAGGTTAGGTTGAGCAACGATCTTCGTAGAGTGGCTGGTAACAGCTGGATGAGAGCTGTCGTATATCGAGATGAAAGACATGCGATTGGAGAAGCCACTGCTGATGATGAATATGATGATGATGTTGGCACGAATATATGCCACTTATCTAAGAGCTAAGAAGTGAGCAAATTATCGTGGTGGCTTAAACAGGAATCATTAAATTTACACCTGCCTCGTTCGCGTTGGTCTAGTGTCACAAGCGCTACTGCTGAGCACGAGGTCCTGGGTTCGATTCCCAGGTCAGGCATAGTGATATTAGGTTTTTCCATCAGGAATTTCTCAGTACCAGCTCGGAGTCTGGATTTGTGCCCGGTTGATGGCAATATGCTCGCCCCCTATTACATGGGACTTAAACATAACAGGCGAAATGTACATGTGCCTACTATAGATACACCTCTGCCTAACCCTTCGGCGAATTAAGGCGTTTTGTTATGTTATTGAACCTACAATTCTCTGTACCTCTAATCTTTATTCTGTAAACTTAGAAGCGACTCTTTTAAGAAAGTGTTTCTTCGTATTTTATGCTCATTTTCATTTGGTGGTATTTCTGTTTCTACTTTTGTTAGTACAGTCTGTAGGCGATCCAATATTTTGATAGCATTCATAAGAAATATTCATGACGAGCTTTCAGGAAAATTAAATTAGTATAAGCCGTTAGGTACCTTTAGTACGGGACAAGTGATGCTCATTCAAGAATGGGAATATTCAATCAAATCAAAAACGATTACAACGTTATTCATGTTGTATTAGGTATTGGTACGCAACTAGAAGGGACTATAATACGGAAAATATTGTAAAATTTAAACACCATCTCATGAATCTTAGTTTTTCAGAACTTTATGTCACGGATGATCCAAATGTAGCTTATAATTATTTCATTGAGATTTTCAAACTATTATACGATCTGTGTTTTCCATTAAAAATAGTTAAAATCAATACAATAAGAAGATCCAAATGGTTGTCAAAGGGGATCAAGTTATGCAGTAAAAAGAAAAGAAAACTCCTATGGCAGTTTAGACTTAATCGTAGCAATATTAATAAAACCGTATTATATAATTATTCTAAATTGTACAAAAAAATAATCCGTTTAACACAAAAGGCACAAAACAATTACAATATAAAAACATCTAAAAATAAATCAAAAACTGCATGGCAAATTATCAATCGTGCAAAGTACAACGTACCTAAATCTAACATAAATAAAATTAAAATGAGTGGCATCGTCCTAACACATCAAAAGACTATGGCTGAGGCATTTAATAATTTTTTTATCGATAAAATACAGCCAAAACTAGCTGTCGACTGCAGACCTAGGACGTGTACACTAGTCTACAATGATAAAACTATGTTTATGGCCCCTAGTATTCCAGACGATATTAAAAAGATAATAATGTCCTTGCATAATACAAACAGTGTGGGATATGACAGTATTGCGACTTCTATACTAAAACACGTTGCGGATGAAATCAGTGGTCACTTGAGTCATGTCATCAATCTCAGCATTAGTGCAGGCGTCTATCCTGATGCTCTAAAAGTTTCTATTGTCAAGCCACTATTCAAGAAAGCAGATAGGGAGTTAATGGAGAACTATCGGCCTATATCACTAATTCCCATAATTTCTAAAATATTTGAAAAATACATTTGCAAGGAAATAAATTCATTTATAGAAAAACATAATATTATATGCGAGGAACAGAAAGGATTTAGAAAGGGTAAAACTGTTAATATGGCCATTTACGACTTTTTATATAATGTTACATATAACGTCGACAAGAGGAACCCAGTCTGTGGCGTATTTTGTGACATGACTCAGGCGTTTGACTATGTGCACTTTGATACATTATTAAATAAACTTGATGCATATGGAATTAGAGGAAATGTCAACAATCTAATTAAATCATACTTACATAACAGAACTCAAAAAACACATATTAACCAAATTGACATGAAAAGTAAGCATGACATTGTATTTGAGTCTTCAGAACGTACAGTTTCGTTTGGTGTGCCACAGGGGAGTGTTTTGGGGCCTCCTTTATTTATAATATATATTAATGATCTTCCAAAAGGCATCCCTCAACCTCTGACACTATTTGCCGATGACAGCACCATAACGATACCTTGTAAAAGTGTAGATACTTATGAAAGTGACATAAATGATTCAATAAATTTAATGATAAAGTGGCTAGATGATAATAACTTAAAAATTAACCTAACTAAAACTAAAGTTATACATTTTAGTCAACGTATTGACAGTAACAGTAATTTAAATATACAATACGATGAGCAGCCTATAGAAGAGGTAGAAACAACAAAGTTTTTAGGACTCCATATTGATAAAAAACTGAATTGGAAAACCCATATCGAAATCTTATGCAAGAAAATCAGCAAATCTGCTTATGCACTGCACACATTATCTTCTATAATAGGTGTGGAGGCATTACTTACAGCCTACTATGGCATAACGGAATCCCATCTACGCTATGGTGTCGTCTTTTGGGGCAATTCAACAGAAAGAGAAACGGTGTTCAAGGCTCAAAAGAGATGCGTCCGTTCAATGTTTAAAATTAAACCTACCGATAGTTGCGTGCCGTACTTTAAAAAATATAAAATACTTACGTTGCCATGTCTTTACATTTTAGAGGTAGCTGTATTTGTAAAAACGAATCCATACCGATTTAAACAATTAAATGAAGTTGTACCACGTAACAGGCGTGACAACAGTAGGATATGCTCTCATGCTGCGAGAACATCACTCATGCGCAAAAGTATTTTCTGTATGGCTCCGATGATATTTAATAAATTGCCTAAAAGTTGGAGAGAACTGCCCTTGTCACTTTTCAAAAATAAGCTGAGAATTTTTTTAATTAATAAAGCATATTACACTATTTTACATTTTTTGGATGAAAAGGACTTTTCTATTCCGACCTCTAATGTAGATGGTTAAAAATACAATTTTATAATGTGAACACAGTTAATTATAGTGGACATAGTTAATTTAATTTATTTTGGACTTTAAAATCGTGACATCAATTTTTATTGTTTATTTCTTACGTATTTTCTAATGAATTTAAAATGACGTGACATGAAATGATTATAATGATACTATTTGATAATTATGTATATATACTGGACATAATTTAATTTATTTTTGACCATAATATACTTTAAATCTTGACATAAATTATTAATGAAATGATTATGAATGTTAATCCAATTAAATGAAATTTTAACTAATAACTTACAACTTATACCATTTGTACGCCGCTATTGGCAAAACATGGACGCTCACAACAAAATATTAACTCAATACCTTGCATGTCTGCCTTGTCAGTTTATGTATACGCATGTTTGACAAATAAATTATCTTTCTTTCTTTCTTTCTTTCTTTCTTTCTTTCAAATTCAATATTTCCGTTAAAGGAACACTTTGATTCGTCATTTACCAAATCAAAAGTTTAGTCATTTATTCAAATTAGGCTGAGAATCAGCACTTTTTGAACATCAAAATGACTTATGACAGTCAGCCAATCGCAACTTTTACGTTTAAAATATTATTGTTAATACGCACCTCTGACTTTTTGGATTCATGTGCGTATTGTATAATTATCACTTGGTTAAAAAACGGTGAAGGAAAACATCGTGAGGAAACCGGCATGCCTGAGAGATATTTCTCGACGGCATGTGAACCCAAGTCAGGCCCATGGGCGGCTTTAAAACTCAATACAATGTATTTTGCGCAATGATTCTTACTTTTTCAACATAATTCCAAAATCATTGTCCATCGTTTCATTGCCTATTCCACAAGTGACTCAATAACTGAACTATAAACAACTTTTCAATCGAAATAGCTTTCAATTGACGTAATCACGACCTTTACCTATCATACAGGTGATCTTCAAAATCGATGTAGTAACAAATTGACACAGAAACGATAATTTCCACCGCAACTACTCACCTTAAATTACGAAATAGAAAAGAGACGAGTAGCCAAAGAGATTGTTATAAAGAAAAAAGCGGCCAAGTGCGAGTCGGTCTCGCACACGAAGGGTTCCGTACCACCGTGTGAAAACATGCAGATTTTTTTTTAATCCTACTGTCCTACTATTCTTATAAAACTATTATTATAAATGTGAAAATTTGTATGTTTGGATGTTTGTTACTCACACAAAGACGGCTGAACGGATTTAGATGGATGGCACACAGATAGCTTAGAATCTAGATTAACACATAGGATACTTTTTATCCCGGTAGTACGTTCCTGTGGCATAATTTCCGACCTCCACGTGGGCGAAGCAGCGGGCGAAAGCTAGTACTTTAATAAATAAACACTTTTCTAGTATCGGGAACCCCTTTAATTTTTAACTTTATTTCGTTGTTATAGCGGCCATAGCAGAAACAACACTGAAAACTTCAAGTGTCTACATAATTCGGTTCAAAAGATACAGCCCTGCAGACAGATGGACGGACAGCGGAGCCTTAGTAACAGAGTCCCATTGGCACCCTTTAGTTACGAAACCCTAAAAAGACGAGTAGCCAAAGAGATTGTTATAAAGAAAAAAGATTCTAAGGCCGCGAGTACATTGTTGAATGTCGAAAGTTGGTGGTGGACTACATCGAATAAATTAAAGAGAGATTGCGACGATTACACCCGCATAGTTTTTGCAGTAACAATGACGAATTTATCGATTTACTATTAGCGTGGAATTAGTGACCATAGCAACTGAAAAAATTTAAGTTAAATAAAATGCGAATAAATTCAGAGTCGGCGTGGGTGCGAAAGAATAACAATGCAAGATTTTTCAATACGAATATTTTTATCTCACGCAAATTGGAAAAGTCATTTATGGAAAACAAAATAACAACAATTGACATGGAAGGTCCTGATAGCAGAAATTCAATTTAAACAAGAAGATTTTATGTTTTAGAAGAAATGTTTTTAGTTATGGTAATTAACAATGGGTACGTGAAAATGATGCGTTCTCAAGCTAGGATTGCCGTATTCAGAAAGATTATGTTTAGAAAAAGTCTAACTAAAACAGAATAGAGAATGGCCTTTCCCTCTCGTAATCTTTCGTCGATATTCGGCTAACTTCGTTGTACACTCGGCCGTATGATGCATCGCGATTGCCCGCCATTGCATAAGCTACCAACATTCTCCGTTGTAACATCTCAGTTGCTTCACAACAAGTGAATTCTATATGCAAATTATATTTTTAAATTACGTCAATTGTTTCAAAATTATCTCGAGCCTTATCGGTGGTCTTGTTGCTATTGTTCTTTTGGTCCTGGTCCTGATAACTCATGTTGTTGTTAAGGAAAAGAATGGAATAATATTTAGTGAATTTAAGAATAACTATATAATAAATGTACTTAAGTAATAAAAGAACGAGCAAGTAAATATTTTCCATTTCATCGAAGTGTTTTTTGCTCGTTAGCTAGTGAAGAGCAAGACAAGTATATTTTACGTTTAAAGGTTCAATTTATTTAAGATGTTTTTTTTTTCTGTCACCGTATTTTATTTTTCAGGTCACGCATGCACAGACCGATTAAAATAATGATCCACCATTTGTGGATATTACTTGTGTCTAAAACGATATACTAGAAGAGAAGAACCTAACTCACTTGAAACTATTAAAAGGGATTATTATTTGGGATGGCAAACACTACACCTCTAAGTACCTACCTATAAGTTTTTTTTATTTCTATTCCCATTAATTTCTTTATTCATGACTAGCTACAACCCCCGGATTCACCCGCATAGGTCTCCATCCCGTGAGAATATTGGGATAAAAAGTATCCTATGTCTTATTCCAAGTAATGGTCTACCTGTGTGTCAAATTTCATACAAGTCCGTTCAGCCGTTTTAGCGTGAAATTGTAACAAAAATCCAAGTCACTTTCGCATTTATAATATTATATATATAATTATGTAGTTATACTTATTATAATATTATAGTTATAGATAGGATTATCCATCCACAATGTTATTGCATATATATCAGCCGTCATTTCAGTTTTTTTTTTTCAAACACCCCCTTAATAATTCACCCCTTTTAGCCACATCATCTAGCTAGATCATTAAAAATTTTGTCTGTTTATCTGAATATATACTCCAGCATCACGCAAATACTACCGAATAGAGAATCTGTCTTAAGTGATATTACTGCTTTCAGGCTTAAACGGCTGATCGAATTAGGATGAAATTTGGCACATGGGTAGACTTTGACTTGGGAATATCGGATTAAAAAGTATCCTATGTCCTACATAGGATACTTTTTAACCCGATATTCCTACAGGATACAGACTTATGGGGGTGAAACCGCGGGGCGCAGCTAGTAAGGCTACAAATTATCACGCTATTTACTATGAGGGATGAGCGATATTGCTTAATGATCCTAGTTCGTCCATCGTTTCCTTCGTCTTCCCATTGCCGTTCACCAATCTTAGTTTTATTTCGATTACAAAAGCGTATACCACTAAATACATTATCCACCATTGATTCCTATTCTCTAAAGTTAAACCACTTACTAGCATGATGAAAGACGATGACGTAACGATATGCCCTAGTTCGATGCTACATCTTAGCTAACGCCATTGGTTTTAAGTCTTATAGTTCTGATTCTATGGCTGTCCCATGAGTTAGTACTGAAAGGTTTAGACTAAATAATGGTTTTGTATGGAGGTTGTTGTAAAGATTTATTCTTACATAAAATGTATTGTTCTGTGTTGTTGGATTATGTTTGTCTTCTAGGATGAAAATGTTGTTTCTATTAATCCAACACCTAATTGCGTAATACACGATCAATCACAATCTGAATCATTTTGATACAGATTGCTAATCCATTGCTCCACAAAAAATCTGCTCAACAACGTAATTAACGCAATGAATGTTGTTGAACTTTCAAAATGAAACAGATTCTCAAGCATTCACGAAAATATGACCCAATTAGATAGCAGGATATATCAATCGACATGTCGTTGAAAAACGAATCCAGAAAACAGTCTTTTGGCATTGTTCGATGTTGATACGAAAATTAGTTATTATTATATACAAATGAATGTAGAAGCATATAAAATAACAAAGTATACAAATGCCAAACGACCAACAGATCAACATAATGTCAATGGCACTGGACAGCACTAAGAACCTGACGCTGACTTTTAGCAACAATCCATTAATAAGGATAAAGAGTCCGAATACAGTACTATTCAATGACAGAGATAAAAACTATGCATTTATGACTTTACAAGCCGTTGCCCGCGACTTCGTCTGCGATCCAGGATGAAAAGTAGCTCATGTCCTTCTCCAGATCATGGTCTACCCATGTGCCTAAATCCATCCAAATCAGTTGAGCCGTTTTAGAGTTAAAGCGTAACAGACAAACAAACAAACTCACTCTCGCATTTATAATATTGGTTAGGATGTTAACATAATAACAAATTAAAGTGAATCAACATCCACCTGTAGTTTGATTACATCATATCACTAAAAACTGGTTTCAAGACCGAGAGCAGACGCTCAATACAAAACCAGAAAATCTACTTCTTGAGGATGCAGGAGATAATCTCTATATCTTACCGATCGTCATTAGTTCTTACGAAGCTCTGGAAATTTATGACATTTTATTACATGATTTTATATTCAGAATGATTGACGCCACCTTAACTTAAATAACTGACGAAAATGGCGAGGACAAGCAGTATTTAATTCACAAAGCGTCTGTCAATGTCAAGTAGTTTATGATAAGTAATATTAGTTGACTTAACCTACGTCAAGCTGTACAACAACATTTTAGAATTAGAGAACAACAACAAACCCACCATCGCTACCACCACCACCCACTTGTTGTTACCCAAAAAAATAAAAAATAAATAAAATAAAAAAGAATTATTTTTGACACTTGACTTGATATTACATGGACGAACTTTGATGTCAGTTTCTCTAGTAAAAATGACGCTACATCATTATGTACGTCAGAATGTGAGAACGGTGACTATGTGCTACCACAGGCTTAAGGTAAAGCCTATTATGATGTCCATGATCATTTAAATAATCATGATACTTCAGATAGTTTTGTTTAGAAACTAACTTATATTCTGGCTATTGAGAGAATGCGTTCGTGACACCTGTCAGTTGGACTCTATTAGAAACGAATAAAGTTTAAATTCGTAAAACACAGATTCTTTTGTACTCACAGTTATTTTACCTCTGCTTTTGCATCACAGCGATCTTTATTTTCTTTGTTGTCAGATGTAAAATAACTGTGAAAGTACTGTATAACTGACAGGTGTCAGGAACGCATTATGTAATTGGCAGGAGATTAATAAGGACAGAAATAAAACTATTACCACGAATGGTATCCTAGAATCTATAGAGGTTCTAGGAGAAGTTGATCTCCGACTGGCTGTCAGGAGAAGGCGCATGATATGCTAACTGATCATCAGAACGAATTAATTCGAGAACTACTAGACATGGGCAGAACATATTACAAAAGGGAGATGGTCTATCACAGAATTCACAGACACGAAACTGACAATGATGATATTTCAAAACTTTTGTCAACCAGTGAATATTTTGAGCCAACTTTTTCCTCAATCAAATTCAATAGAACCAATCCAAAGGCACAAATTGAAGCGGCAACAAAAGCTAACAATATTACGTAATACTAATATAATCCATCTCGACACAGCACACGACATTAAGAGAAAGGTACTCCAACTGAGCTAAACATACGTTTTGTAACAAAGTTAGTCTTATATAACTATTTCATGTTATATTCACTACACTGTGTACTGTTGAAATAACTATTAAAGGATGAATACAGGAATTGTTTGGATGATTTTGTTAACTATTTGAGATGAGCTTCTACCCGCGATTTCGTCCTCGTCAAATTTCTTGTTTTAATTTGATCAGTAGTTCCGAGGATACCCCCTACATACTAACTCACCTCACCACCTCAACTCACCTCCATAAAATGTTAATATAGATATACATTGTTACTCTAAAATAATGAAATTGACATTGATATCAATCAGTGAATTTGTCCGGATATACCTCTAAGTCTTACTTAGAACACCTGTAACTTTTTAGCCCTTCTTACAGTTAAGATGACTACAGGAATTTACCTTTTTGAGCAGACGATTTTTTTGAACCTATGAAGCAATGAATTAGCAATATCCTTCAAAACTCTCGGTTTGTGATTGTCAATATGGGTTTGACATTTCCACAAACTGTACTGAATAAGCAGGTAAAAAAATTGGCAATAACATTTGCAAAATCAACAGAAAAGAATATATCATACATTAACAAATGTTAATAATGTCTACTAATTTGTATAATTAAACGATAATTTATGGCTATATTAAGATAAAATTTTTCTCAATTAATTATTAATAGTTATAGACTGAGAGGTCTACTGCAGAAAGACTTTTATTTAAAAAAAATTGCAATATCGCCATTTGTCGAGGCCGGATTAAAAATATATGCAACCATATTCTTTGCAATGCTAATTAAATTTCTTAGTAAAATTGTTAATGTGAATTTTATGTATATTTTATCTTACATACTTTTACTGATTCCTTTATAGATAAAAGTCTAGGGAGTTACCTCAAAGAGCGAATCATAAGAGTTACACAAAAAAAAAGAAATATTTACGAAATCTTACGCAAGACTTGCAATTGCAGTACATTTTTCACATTCTTTGAAGCTCCTGGACTTCCTATAAAGAATAAATAAAATACTAGTTGCCTCTATACTAAGTTCCGTTTCTATGTTAATGACTTTTAAATGAGGTTTCTTACGAGAGTGCTTTAAAATACACCAAGTTCATAAAATAAAATAATCTATGCATATAGGTACTAGGATGTGCTAAAAACTCACTAAAATCACATCAAATGTTTCATGAATTGAGAACCCACAATTGAGAATGCCATTAGCTTTGTACTGTAATCTAATTACGCATACAGAGTACCTATATAACTTCTTTCCATATTGTATTACCAGTAGTCTTGGCTTGTTCCGTATTTCTTATTCTGTCATTGTCAGGAGATCGTACGGAAATAGCTTCGTTCTAATTGAGAGAGCAAATGCTTTGCATATTAAATTGAGCATTGAGATCGCTTGCTACATATCTATGCTTCCCTGGTACACGATTGAGTAATCGTTCTTTTTTTTTGCTAATATGGCAAGAAAAAATGCTTGTAAATAATGTAAACAAAATATACATAAACGAAATAATTTCGGCAATATATTCTTTATATTTATTTTTCTATTCGTTCTTGCGTTTAAAGAGTGGTAGTTTCATGAAAAAACTAAGTGCACATTAATCTTGTAACACTTATTATAAAGGTCATTTAGATAGCCAGGGAAAGACAAATGGGGTGCCTATTACCCTAGATAAATTGGCAAAAACAATGTCCGGCATTCTGCAACGAAATACTGCTTCCGACTAAAACTAACATTTCCGGGCATACAATAATATGTTTTTACATATACGTTAATTGTAGATCCCTAGAAACAGCTTAATCCCGTATCGTAAAACACATTACAATTGTAGATCAAATGATCAATCGTTTCATCAAGGATAATACCAAAATTAGTAAAAAAAACTCACCTGAACGAGAGCATCCATGGCGAGTCGCTCGATGTCCACGTTGTAGAAGCTGAGTTGAGGTACATGCCGCCTCCTCGGACGAATGTCATCGTAATACGCCACCACATCGTTGATAGACACCACGGGACAGTCATCTGCGACACTACAGCCACTGCTCACACCATCCACACCACTGTCCGAGTCCCCTTCACCCCCGAAACCCTCCTTCGAATCCCTACGGTCGCCATAACTTTGTTCAGACCCCTCCTGGTACCCAGATTCGATCATTTCATCCGGGGCAATGATGTCGGGGATCTTTGTCGTATCGTAATCATAACCGAGGTCATCGTCCACGGGGTCGATTTCGAGAACGTCAGCCATCTTGTGTTTAGTTAGAACGCGAGTGAAAATTTTAATGGTTTTATCGTTCACTGACTGCTACATGCTGGTACGGGAGACTTGATCACTGGTAGCGCCCTGTGGACAAAAGAAGATTATAAGTTTTATATTCAATATTGTTCTAGTTGTTCAAATTATCTTGGGTATTAGCAAGCGTAAGCACAGCTTCTTAATTAAATAATTATCATTTACATTAATAACTAAACGCGCACATCTAAATTACACGCCTGTCTAATTCTGTTTCATAGGACACAATATCTATGCGCATTTAACAACGATAACCTGTTCAAAAATGATGCCACGACGAGTCACGAGACGACTAGTTCTACACAAAAAAGACAGCCGCAAATAAACAGCAACCTATAACAACAAACCACACCCACATTTGGCAAACATTTGGCAAATCAGCCAATTTGCCAACTCAATTACACGAAGATGACCCAAAGACAAATTGGGACCAATTCGTAGTCAATTCCTTTGCAAATTCTTCGTAACCAAACGGAAACGTCCAATCCATTAAAGAATGAGGAATTAATGCAGATCAGAAAACGTGCAAGTACTTATCTACGACGAAGTTTTTCTAAAGAATACAAACGAGAAAGCAAAGTTATATCCCAAAATACAAGATAAGTTCATCAGTTTAACCCTTAAAAGGCCATTCTATATCATGAGCCTCCTAATGATCTCATAATAAAGGGACATTATACTTGGCGAGCAAATTGATGATCGCAGTCTGTTTTTATTAGCAGACAAGAAGACCCTGCTAAATCTTCTTGAGTTTTACGAAACGAAGGGAAAAATGGTGACTTCAGTTCATAACATCTTGTGAACAGTGCATATAGGAACTAATATAAAGATTCTTCAAAGATACACATTATGCACAAGACCAAGACAAGTGGAGAAAACTACCGAGTTTATTTTGTCGAAGGCTATAAGGATAATCGGATTGAATATCCGAGGCACAGAAAGGAAAAAAAAAACATCAAAGAAATAATGTAAAAATATCGCAAAGGCTGAATCAGGTTAAGCTGTGATTACAAGGAATCTATAGTTCATACTGTCCTGTCATATTCTTCGTTTCATAAACTCCTGGTATGAGGAAATTAGATGGTAACATACAACACGGTACTGGTGGTGTTAAAATAGAGTTTATTGAAATGTACCGACTGTATGAAACGTTTCTGGCATAGTTTAATGTTAGTCCAAAACCTCTAAACAGAAGATATAAAAGACCATATAGCTTTGCGGGCTATGACATGCACCTTTGGTATAGTGACAGTTTTATGGAAAGTATGTCTTGTATATAGTCAAGAGTGAATAGGTTATTCGTTTATTTAAACTAAAGTGGCTTCTCATGATGATTGCCAAAGAATTTAACAAGCCTAATCAAATCACATATCTATCCACATGAAATCAAACACAACGTCCATGTCATTCTAAATTAATAATACCTATGTAGAAAGTTATACATACCAATTGTGTGTAGGTATTAAAATCTATAGTAAAATTTGAATACTGCCTATTGCCGAGGCCTAATACTACTTATTTGTATGTGCAATAAAACAAGGCGAGACAAATGATACAATACCCAGTGACGTATGTCATAGACAATTTAATGCATTGACACTTAAATCTGTGAAGTATTCTTCCATGGAGGTATTTTTATCATTATGGTAGCCTTTATAAGAGACGCATAGCGGCGCCGTTTTTGTGACGCACTAAATAAACTAAAAATGTTTGCTATCCTCATGGACTATCTTTTACATGGACGCAAAATAAAAACGAAACAGAATACATTTAGAACTAAACCATGCTGCTACACATGGCTCCATCCCTATAATTAAAGGTGGTGTAAAGCTTAAACGGCAACACTTGGTATAATTTTATGTTATGATATCTAGAAGAACGCTTTTGCTGACCTATTCTATTCTATTCTAACCTGTGACATGCCAGTGCTAAGCAAAAGATCTCCCCTAGATACCAACCTACTCATCATTTTAACATAATCCTATTCAATATTACGTCACAGGAAAAAATCAACCTAATCCAATCCTTCTTCACCTAAGAAGTGGTTCTTCAAGATATTATTAGCTAATACCAACTAAGTCATAAACTAGCTCGCAAAAGACAACCAAAACAAAACGATCTCTATCAATACTATTATCCAAAAAACATCCAAACAATATTCTTTCGTAGTACTTTCAGTTTCGATTGACCACTACACTAATGTTACGGCAGACAAGCAGTGCCACTTTCGCTCTTAACCGCAACAAGTGACCTCGCGGCGCGGGGTCATCGGCACACTGCTACGATTTGGGGCGAAACGAAATGTTCTACGATATAGTAGGCTTCTTGAATGGAACTTGAATAATTTTGGGGTTACCTAAGAAAATGAAATGTTTCGTTTTTTTCCACAGTGTTTGTTTTGTATAAATATGACAGTGGCTTCACTATGATGGTGGCCCTAAAACATAAACTAAAGTTTCACAAAAAACCGTTTTGTTCTGTGATTTCGAACTCAACCCGTTTTTGTATTTATGGGAAGATCAAAATCTTCCCTTAAATACAAAAACGGGTTGAGTACAGAGATAGAGAGTGAGAACATAAACACAAAACACATACATACATAATTCATATTTTTCTCTTTTTGTTCTCACACACTATTGTCTACATTTCTTTCTCATTTCTCCTTTCGCAGGTCTGCTGGAAGAAATTTCTTAAGAAATAAGCAGTACCTTTGTACTCAAATTATAATTATGTCGTATCTGTATGTATTTTACTGTGTGTACATAAATAATAAAATAAATAAATAAACATATTCACCCCTTACATCTAAGCCAATATTTAGGTTCTATTTTTAGCATAGAACCCAAATTCTGATACGTATTTAATAAGAATTTTTAGTTTTACTAACATTTTGAGTTGCCAGGGAGTTGTTGCTAATTCAATCATGTATATTCATTAGGCATTATTATCTCTACCGGTTATTTTAGTTATGGTTTTATTGGTGAATAAATTCATTTTATTATGTTAAAACATGTTTTGTTATATAATATTCAAAGCGGGGATGGTTATAATGCGAACGGACGGAATTTAGAAAGGTTGATAATTTAGCGTTACCTCAAACGTAGTCAGTCTCGATTGTCTTGACATTTATGTAATAACCACGCCAGATTATTAGCTATTAGAGGTATCGGAAACTGATTATGTTTTTGTGTTTTAAAAAATTGCTAACAAAATCACCCTATAATGTTCCCACTGCTGCGATACAGGCCTCCTCTCTGTGAGTGGGCCGTAATCCACCACGCGGGCCCAGTGCGGGTTGGTAGATGTCACATGTCTTCGAATTTTTGGTTCTAGGACGTCCCTGTTTCCTCACGATGTTTCACCGCTTTGAGCACTGGTGTTGAAATAATTTACACAAAATAAGGCGCCTGTCAGGGTTCGAAACTACGAACTGCATTGTGACTTAAGAAAGGGTTTCACAGAAGTGGTGGCCCAGTGGTTACCACTTCTCTTAAATCCTTTTGCTTACTTTCACCAAAATATTTTAATAAAACAGACAAAATTGTATAATTTTTAAGACTATTCGAATGGTGTCTGATGTCCTATCAGTGTTCCTAAGGGACTTATAAACATGATTACTTGAACACACAAAACCATCTGTTACTAAATGATAGAAAGTGACTTCTGTATGAGTAATAACTTAGAACTCATAAATAACCTACATAGTCAACTCTTCGCATGACTAATAGTCGTTTCCCAAAGAAACCACAATTAAAAACTAACCACAATTCAATAGTGATTAATAAGAACTGTGACAGTTTCTTACCCATTGTTTACAAACATTTGTAAACAATAGGTCAATAATATTCAGGGTTAAGGTTTTTCTTGTAATAACCATAATAACTTCTAACCTAGATCCTTTACACATCTGTATAAAAAAGTTGTCATAATAACGGCGATAATATTCCAATCTTATTGGGAGTTATATGTTTGGATCCTTTACAAATCTGTATAAAAAATTGTCATAATAACGGCGATAATATTCCAATCTTATTGGGAGTTATATGTTTGACAAATGGCTCGAACATATAACTCCCAATAAGATTGGAATATTATCAACAATAGGGCTCCGGGTCCGAGTGCCAACTTGGTTTTTCGAATTATCGCCAACAAGTTGGTCGACTCTTCCACGTAACCAGAGGGCTGGCCGATTTTTGGCCAAAAAATCAGCATCGCCATACAACGTGGGATGCTGCCAACCTTTTGGGCAATTTTCCTGTTGACAGCGACGCGGATGAATTTTATGATGTCTTCTTCGTCTATCTTATGACACTTTCCCTTCTTTTTATATACATATTATTATTATTATTTTAAGTTTCATAGTTATTTATTATATATAAATATTATCTTGTTTGAAAATAAACAGGTACTAATAATATTTAAAAAAAGAAACAGCAACTTGAATAAATGTAAACATAGAAATGACAAGAACATAAGGAAGGACAAAGAGAAGACAGTATTAACTGTCACTATAATGAATTTCTTCCGTATCGCGGGTGCATTCACAGATAGGTATAGACCAGGCAAATATTAAATCAATTATTTGTGATACTAAAGCACTTTTTCCACATAAAAGGTAACCCCAAAAACCAATCGATTTTCACCAAATAACGGTCTGAAACAATCTTCCCTTTCCCAAAAACTTATTGTTCTAACCCAATAAAAGTTATACAGCCATGTTTGATTATCACGAACACTTTCACCGGGAGTGTAAGTAGGCTCCTACTTGTTGCTCCGGGAGGCAACCCTGACACGAAAAGTGGGTCACAGCAGCTTACACCATTAATAGGAAAATATGGGCAGAAGTTCCGCTTGAACCAACGTGTAGGCACAAAGCTTACGCAGACACCGCTGATGAACGATACAGAATGATCACTGGAGAGAGTGACATTAACGATTGTAATTTGTTTCGGAATCCTACGTGTTTCTAACTGCCGCACTCAGGGATGGTACTTAAAATAATGTTTAACTTTTATTAACTAGCATATCTTAGCACAATTAAATAATAAATAAAATATTATCAATTTTCACAGACAGTGTTCCAAAATATACTGGCCAATTAATGTTAATTATTGATTTGAAGTCCGTCCTTGAGTAGATACTTACTTACCAAACTAAGATTGTTTTCAGAAGTGGGGTGAATACTTAGATGATGGCTAATAGAGACGTAGGTATAAAAGAAGCAGACACAGCAGCAACCCCAAATAAATTGAGATAAGAGTTTGATAGCTATGTGTTTCTGACTATGGTGGCGATTGAGATGGCGGTTAATAGGAGGAAACGAGCTGCGAAGACTCCAAAATAAATTCGGATAAGCGCATGATAGTAAGAGGGTGATGATGTTTTAGAGGTGATACTTCTATGCTTTTTTGTATTTGTAGCTAGGGTTACAACTTGTTGCATTATGGTTTTCTTATTGGTGTTGGGGTGAACCTTGAGTTATTGGAAAGAGCGGTGGTATGGTGGGTTATGTTTTTAAAGGATAGATGTCCCATGGTCTTGTGGAGATCACTTTGTGGGTCCGTAAGCTTTGATAGCATTTTTGATTTGTTGGAGACCCTGCGGCTATAATAGTGTAAAGGGAAAATCTGTGTCCAGTTATATGAGAACATCGTACAAGGACTTCTGGATTCTCCAACGATTTACGTTTCATGTTTTTGTTTTAAAAGCTTTTCATTGAAGAAGACAGAGAGATATTTTGATAAAATATGATAAGAAAATATTCAAAAGAGAGAACTTTAAATGAAAATAGTAAAAAGTGACAACAGAATATGAACAGAAATATTATATTAAAAGCTCTTGTCGTTTCCATTGTAAAATTTACAAACCAAACATGATGATGATTATTCAGAACTCCAGTGAGGGCAATGCTACATGGTACATCCCTCAACAAAATTAGGACAAGTACAACAATTTTCTAATCTACTCACACCATCAAATCAAAATCCAATACAGACAGACACAGAAGCAACCCAACAAAGAGGAGCGTGCAAAATAACATCTGCGCTTCAATATTTACGGCTACGTGCAAATTCTAATAGACGTAATGAAAAATCCGTATTGATTGAAAAAGTTCCATCCAACTCCATTGAACAGCCTCGAGACTGACGATCCGTGAAAATGAAAAGTTATGGATGTTTTCTTGTATCCCCTGTTCGTGTCTATTGAAACAATGTTCTGGCTTCATTTTATGGACTGTTGGTTGGTTATTCGGTGATTGGGGTTTTGTAAGGCTTGTTTTTTGGTTCAGAGTTGTTGGGACTATTGTTTTGTTGGTAGATACAGGTGTTTCCGTTAGGCTTGTGTACAAATTCAATCTTAAAACTGCAATTAGTTACAAGCAAACAGGGCACAATCCTAGAACAAAAACAAGAGAAGCTACTGACAAATCTCAACGTGTAACTTTTCAGTATATTCAACGTGTAACTTTTGAATATATCCTCTACTAGCAGCGCTCCGTGGTTACGACCCACATAAGTGTCGATTCCGAGGAAATATCGGGATTTAAAGTATCCTATGTGTTAATCCAGGTTATCTGTGTGCCAAATTTTATCCAAATCCGTTTACCCGTATTTGCGTGATTAAGTAACAAACATCAAAAACTTTCACATTTATAATAATTATTATAATAGGAGTAGGATAGTAGGGTAGGGTTAAGAATTTGCCATACAGATTATCATATAGCAGAAAATAAAATGAACTTATATAAATTAATATATCTTCCTGATATAAAAGTTTATGCAACAAGTGACATAATTCTTACATCCTCCTTAGGTAAACCGCACAAACAATTTGTAACGCTTGATAAAACTAAAAATACTCTTTTATTTTTTGCCACTTGGCTCCTAGCCAAAATGAGTTCGTTGTCATTTTGACAACAGTCGCACTCTTACCTCCCATTACATAATGTAACATAAACCATTCCCTCTATTATTCGAACATAGACTTTATGATGTCGAAATAGAAGTTAATTTAGAGGTGAGATGAATGTAAGACGCATTCAGTTTTGGCAAGATGCCACCTGTTGCATACAGAGGTAACTGTTTTGGTAGGTTTTCGGCTTCCGTACTATTAGAATCTACTTGAACGCTCCCATATTTACCGTATTTCGAATAGTATTTCCAACATTCATTGTGACAGTTAAGTAGCATTTCGCCATCTCACATCGACGGCATGTGAAGCCAAGTCTGAGGCCCATGGGCGGCATAAAACCTCTGACACCCGGTTAGTCAATAACCACACGAAAAAGAATGAACACCATCTCACCTATTGAATTTAAAGCCTTATATGGGTGTAATATCTTGCTGATTGATAACAAGCACGTGTTTAGGGTCTCCTGATAAAAAGCATTGTTTTGAAAGTGTAACGACAACCTCTCGCTTTCTGTGGGAGTGATTTCGTGAAAGGCGACGGAAATGTATAACAGGAACCCGGTGAAGCGCGCGCTATTTGATTTGACCAATGAGCGCGCGCGGTGCTAGACTTGGTCGTCAGAAACGTTCTGAACGAAGCCCCGCCCCTTTAATGTAGCTTATTACCTTAATGTTACTTATTACCCAGGTGAGATGTCAAATGTAGCACATCATTATGTGACTACTGTAAGGCTCGCTTGTTTTATTTTTTCTGTAAATGCTTTTGATTCTTAAGTGATATTTTAGTATGGAAACAGTTTCATAGTTAAAAGTTGCTCACAAAATCTTTATTCTTGAAATAACCGCGACATTGAATCCTCAAAAAAATACCGTTTCCAGCATTACATGTAAAGATACCTAAATCACGGTGAACGTGCACGCCTATCTCCGTCTTCCCTCATAAAATCAACACTCAAAGGTTCAATCAGACAAACCACCAATTAACAATTTAATTAACTGCATTCAAAGCCAAGGTTGCTCTGAAAGTCTGCCTGGCGCCGACCCAACATTCGAGGCACGCTGTCCATTCATCCGGCATTCCCCACTATGCCGGTTATAGTAAACTTTATTGAGAATTCCGGCAGCTTCTGGAAATTGATGCCAGGTTTCGTTATGATGTGGATTTTGGTATCGGATTGTGCTATTTAATGGGAAAAGTTAAAGTTATCTTATGTGAGGCTAGGAAAATATAATGGAGATTTATTCGTAGATAGGTACGGTAACCGGTAGAGCTTGCGGTTGCTATATTTTAAGAATTAAAGAATTTTACTTCTTAGAAGTAAATAAACAAAGAAGAAGACAGGTATAACGAAACCGTGGAGACAGAATAAACACGTCAAGCCTTTGAATACATACCTAATTTAAATTGAGTTCATCCAAAATAATCATCATCGTCGTCATCATTTTTCACTTTGCCAGAAAGTATTTACTAGAAGTAAATAAATACCTATAAATGGAGGGATCTTTCTATCAAACACAGAACTTGCCAACCATTTGTCATCTAATCTTTGTCCGCCTTCTTGTAAATATTACACAATGTGATCTCAAACAGTGCCAAATCCCAAACGGCACGTAAGAAGTAAGAACCAAGACTTAAAAAGATTAAGATCTTAAAAATTCAGAGGTAACCTTTCTATCCAATTTACTAAGGCTAGATGGAAAAGTGGAGACATAACAGCTAAAACTTAAAATGTTTTAGTTTTATCTCACAATCGTTTAAACAGCTTTTAAAAAACTAAAGAGAAGTATTTTAATTCATTCGTCACAGATTAAATTATTTCTCAAATATTTAGGATCAATTAACACGTCCGAACAGATTTGCATACGATTCAGTGCATGCCTTTCTGTCAGACTACATTCCGCATACCAGTTTAGACCAGGGGAGATAACATACTAGACAAGCTTAAAGCTAGACGTGTTAGTCAATTCGATAGTTGTGCCACGGAGTAAGGAAGAAATGGAGTGCCGAGGAGGGAAATATTTTATGACAATTGGTCAACGCAAGTCTTCGTAAAACATCACACGAAAGATAATTTATAAGACGACGGTGTTCAGCTATTGCAAACTTGTTAACATTCAAAGTCACCTTTTGAAATCGTAAAGACTTAATGGATCGACAAATCAAATGAAATCAAAAATATTTATTTACTAGAATATAGTACAATAAATTTTACAGTAATTTTGGTTTCAGCATATCCTGCCATGATGGCGTGCAAATACATTTTATGTCAATTACAAATTATTTATGATTATTATAACACGATTATTACAAATTCACATCAGGTGTAGGTTCCATCGACTTATCCTATAAATATTCCTTAATGGTGTAATATTTTTTTATACAATATATGTTTAAATAGTTTTTTTTTTAACAATTTCAATGATAAATCTTGAAGAGAATTTGGTAAATGGTTATATATTATAATAGACATGCAGTAAACATTTCTCTTAATATTTTTTTTTTATGTGATCTTTGTGAACCTTTCAATTAAATACTTGTCATAGTAAGTAGTGTGTGTGATCTATGAAGTAGGTATCTAGTTTCTGTGACGACTTAAACTTTAGGTAGAAAAAAAAACAACTCCATTTCTTCATTACTCTTTGGTATCGGCTTATTCGATGCGTATGTTACGTCACTGCGAATGCAGCCTGTTTCGCCAGTCCGTTATCAGCTTAAGTGTAACCGTTGGGGCAATTCGAGGAAATTCGCAGCCGGTTATAAGAAATCCATTTTATTAGGAGACGGGGCCATTTATCATGGAGAGCAAGCTGTGGCAAAATTTAGCTCTGTTTCATGTTTATTATTATTAAACTATTTATAACTAACATTATAAATAGTTTGTTTGGATTGCTTGTAGTAAGTTTCCTATGGGTTTCTATATTATTGTTTACTCTGTCTGTCCTAGCGCTGTTTTGTTTATTCTTACTTTCGTGTACGTTTGATTCAGATGATTTTCCATAAATACGACTTCACACGATTGACATACAAAAATCACAATTGAATGAGTTTTAGTGTCCAGATAATCTTACGAGAGTCACTCAACCGCCACATTTTTACAATCGTTTTTCTTTACGACTTGGCGGCCATTAAAAGCAGAATTGAATTCCGAATAGATTACACACTAATGGCATCCGTATCTCTAACGAAGTGATAGATCAAAGCTTAACGGTAGGCAGAAATAGTGTTGAAGCATCAACAGGTAGGTTAATGAAGATAAGATATAGAAAACTTTGTAAGTAGAGGATATGGAACCTAAAGACTGAACTTGACACTATAGAAAAAAATTCAACAAGAAATTTAAGTCCGGATCTGACCTACTTCACAATAAAAGGAATTGTTATTTATTACGTCTAGAAATAAAAAAAACTAGAAGTCAAGAAGAACTTTAGCAATGTTGAATCAAAATATAAACAAACGTCTGACTTGTAAGTTTTCACGATCAAGACAACATAAACTCCATAGACATCAATTCAATTCATTCATCTTAAACCAATCACCACCAACATTCAAAGCAATACATGTCTAATTTTAAACCTTTAATTAAGAACTTGATACGCAGGCAGGCAGTGCCGAAAGTTACGAAACATATCGATCGGTGTCCGATATCCTGCGAGGCCGTACGACTAGCCCAGATATTACGGTTGGTACACTTGTACGTACTTGTAGGGCTGAGGACACAAGTGAAAGAACTTGAGATAAACTTAAACATGTTATAGTGGTTAAGTTTGTGAAAGATGAAGAAAATATTGGTAAAGAAGTAGACAACGATGGGCCAAGTAAATGATATAGCAGAGAAAAATAAAACAACGTTATCGTACAGAGAGAAGAAAGAATATAGGTCAGCACGGCTTATAATAAGGTTGTTTAATTAGAAGTCACACACTAATCCTCAAGTGGTTTTAATTTTTTTCTGTAGTAACACCAAAGACTAAATGAGAACAAAGACCAAAGAAAAAAATTGAGGCTGGAAGTTATCTGAAAGATTTTATCGAAATTGAGTATATAAAGCAATCTTAAAGAATCTTCTTTGAACTGACAAATGATCCAATAGATATGCCAATATATTATAATGATATCACAATACATGGCAATCAAATAGACACATTATCTTTATTTACAAACCCTAGTACGAAACGCACAAGCCACGCAATTTATCCATAAATCAATAAACCATTAAAATAGCCCACAGTTGTGAACAAATCCTAAAGCGAAACGTGTTCTGTCTCTACAAAATTTATTAAATAGTATAAGGAAATAATATCGCGCGTGCGTAAATTCTTGCGAAATATAGTCTCTGCTGCCTTTATATAGGCGGACGAATTAACATCGGAGATACCTTTCTCCCTTTAGGCACTACGGTAAATGATGTGGGTTATAAAACGGATAAAGGTTGTACAAATACTAATCGAATAATAATCTAAAAACCCAACGTAGAAAAAAGCTATAAGAAGCTGTTTTGTTCCCGAGTAAGAATTAGTTGAGACTCGCACAGGCCAGGGAAGCATGATACAAAAGGGAGGAGGCCTATACTCAGCAGTGGATGGAACAAGACTACCAATGGTAATAATAATTTAATAAGTTTAATGATGATGAATATGTTCCTTAAATTAATTTAAAATTGAGAATAATTAGTATGTTTCTTACAAAACCAGACTCAGAGTCACCATTAGTGTTTAGAAATCGGTTTGGTAATATTTAAATAGAAAAATAAATCTTATTTCTGCTTTACATTCACATCAAGACAATGCAATAAATATTCAAAAGCCCAAAGTAATTTACTAAAACAAAATGTTCCTTTTTTGCAATGCAAAGTTTTGCAATAAAATAGCCTAGGAGGCAGACAAATTGCTAATTTCGTCCCATTAGCAATAAGCAATGACCATTAGGCCAAGATTGATGAATTGGAAGAAAAAGATGATGAACGATGCTAAATTCACAAAACATGACGAAAGCCTACTTACCTACTTAGAAGTTGCTTTTGTATATAGTTTCATACAACATTACGAATAATACGTACCTATATCAACCTAAATATAACACCTAACTGCAAAGAACAAGGTGACGCCGAAAGCATGGTAAAGAATTTTGAACAGCCAATATGACGTTTTACAATATACTATTATTTCGAAAAATCAAGATCTTTATCAAAAAATAAATAAACGTTCAACTAGTCTATATAGATAGACTATGGACACGGGCCACAAACCACGAAGGAACTCCTGATGGCCACATAAAGCTTTAACACCTCATTTCCAAGAGTGCCTTTACCCAACTGCGACCTTCCATACGTCCCCACAACTGGACATTGGACAATAATGCTTGGAATTTCACGGTCTGACTTTATTGATCACATTCTATATATCCGGTCATAAATTTAGCTTAAGTGTAGTATGCCACCTTTTTGGAAATATTCACGGAGATGAGGAATGTCAGAAGTTAGGGTGATGTTGAGTCAAACTGATTAGTATTAAATGAAGAAGTAACAACAGCCGGCCATTCTAAAATTTAATTTTTTGTCTTGAAATCTGAATATAACATAGAATGTCTGTCCTTAATGTCAATCGATAGAAATAAAGTCCAAAAAAAATGAATTTTGTATTAATTATATTCTACCAAGAGAATTTTAAGTTAAAAGCTTTCATCATCCCCTAAAAAAGGACTTATAAATAATAAACTAGGCCGAATTTCAAGGTAAAATTCTCTTGGTAGAATATAATTAATACAAAATTCATTTTTTTTGGACTTTATTTCTATAAAGGTGGCATACTACACTTAAGCTAAATTTATGACCGGATAGGTCATAAATTTAGCTTAAGTGTAGTATGCCACCTTTTTGGAAATATTCACGGAGATGAGGAATGTCAGAAGTTAGGGTGATGTTGAGTCAAACTGATTAGTATTAAATGAAGAAGTAACAACAGCCGGCCATTCTAAAATTTAATTTTTTGTCTTGAAAGCTGAATATAACATAGAATGTCTGTCCTTAATGTCAATCGATAGAAATAAAGTCCAAAAAAAATGAATTTTGTATTAATTATATTCTACCAAGAGAATTTTAAGTTAAAAGCTTTCATCATCCCCTAAAAAAGGACTTATAAATAATAAACTAGGCCGAATTTCAAGGTTCTTATTGTGACGGAATCCAATTACTTTTTCCTTATCAAAGTGACATTTGCAAGGTCGTGAAGCATCAAATTATCCAGATACCTTGGGAAATGTAAAGATATGTAAAGGTCCAATAGGAGACCATTATTTCACAGACACTGAACAAAGCCATATGAGATTATTCCGGTGACATAATGTGGATTTGATGTGACCCAGTAAATAGCTGAAACTACAGTAGGTCAAGAAGGTAAATGAAGTAGTTGTGGATTTTTTTTGGATTAAATTGTGTTTAGAATTTCAATATGTACTGAGGTGTTGAAAAGTCTTCCCAAAATAAAGTTCACCTGTTTCCTTAAAAATAATCGGCCCTTATTGAATTACAGTCGGTTGTAAGAGGACAAAAAAGTAATTAATACTAAGAAAACCTTCAAAAAAACATTGTTTTATTCTAAAAATGGAGATTGATGATCTAAATTCTTCTAAACGGTTTTCCTAACTAATAAATGCAAAGGTGAGTTTGTTTATTTGTTTTGATTTCACGCTAAAACGGCAAAACGGATTTGTATGACATTTGGCCCATGGATAGACCATGACCTGAGTTAGGACATAAGATACTGTTTATCCCAATATTCCCATGGGATCGGGACTTATGCGGGTGAAATCACGGCGCGCAGCTAGTTATTTCATAATATGATTCAAATTAAGATGATTCAATTGAAGTTAACTATAATATTATTAACACTTAATAATACGAGATCACGATATAATAGATATAGGTAATAATATTTAATTTTGTATTTTCTTGTATCAATTTTAAAATTTTATAAGAATAGGTAGTATTTTTAGGTAGTCTAAAAATAGTTCGCGTCTAATTAGGCAAAAACCGTAAGATTTATTCACGAAAGACGACACGAATTACTATAAGACCCGTATCGTGACTAAAAATAGACTCTCCCATGATTTCCCATGGGGGTCGTATCTAATGGCGTTCTCCAATGGCGGTGCATCGGTGGTGAAAACTCAATTTGGGGCTTTCGTAATTCCCTTAGGTCTGAATTAAGTAAAAGATCAAATTGCAGAGCAACATGCAGTAGATACTTTCTTAAATACAGTCTAATTAAATGATCGGAAAAGATAGCTAAAATCCAAAAGAAAAAAGTAAGTTGCCCTACTGTATATCACTATGCTGTGGCAGATATCCATCAGGTCAACTGTGAAAACTCGAATAAGCGTGGAAAATTATTATCCTTACTAAACTCCAGTGCTTCAGTCGTTAACTTCTACGCAAAGTTCCGAGTTTGATGTCAAGGCTAGCACTAACATGGTATGTTGAAATGTCCTCAGTTATGGCGTCTTTTATAGGACTGTAAACAGACGAAATGACAAAATTTTCTATTGTACTTAGGGTGATGGAGGAAAAGGAGAAGTCTCATCTCCCACAAAAAATTACCCCACGTCTGACTGCAGACAGAAGTCTCTCAAAAACCCGCAAAAAATAATTTTAAAATAATACACTTCATCATTTCATCATCATCATTTCAGCCGAAAGACGTCCACTGCTGGACACAGGCCTCCCCCAAATGCGGGGGTTTGCCATAATCGTGACGCTTGGCAGGCGGGTTGGCGATCGCAGTATGGTGTTAAAATGCGTAGAGAACGCTGCTACCCATTCTCTGGTGTGTCCCTTAGTCGCCTTTGACGACACCCACGGGAAGAAATGGGATGGTACTATTCTTTACGTCTGGCACCACACGGAAATAATACTTGCTACCGGTTTAATCCTTACTGGCTAACATACGAAAAAAATGCTCTGAATATTCGTTCAGGGGTACTATATAATTTAGTAAAATCGGCAGATTTTAGTTTTATAAAGATTGTCGTGTTGATCTAGTGGTCGCTGCTCCTGAATTAATATGCAGAGCAATTTTTTCGTATGTGAGCCAGTAAGAATTAAAACCGGAATGTATTTTTTTTACAAATTTTTAGCGATAACTTGCGATAACTTGCGATACTTCTCTTTGCTGGCAGACATGGGGCATTATTTTTGTCATACTTCTTTGAAAAGCTCCGCGTGTACACTGTACATTAAAGAAAGCCTTCATTCTGACGCTTCAATTAACGATCGTAAGGAAACTCGCTAATAACATAGTAAATGGATTGATAAATCCAAGTAGGTACCTAATGTTCGTTCCTAAATAAAGTGGAACGAAACTGTGTAATATAATATAAAGAAAAGAAAGAAAGAAATTATGTTTATTTGACGTCATTAGTACACACAACAAATACACAAAACTTTATACACGGTTAATTTTAGCTCGTTCTGGAACGAAAAGCCATAAACTCGATCATCGAACTCGAAACGATTGGGACTATTATTTTCAATAAATTACAATTTAAAAAAAAACACGAAAAATCTAATTTATTGTTTTTTTGTGAAATAATGAGAACTCGAAGTAACTGCAATCAATGCATATGTGTGTAAAACGTATCGACGAACGACAACACTTGCGAACGGTGCCCATTGAAAAATCCATTCATCGATCAGGCAGCATAAAAACACATACGCAATAGGTACACAAATAAAAATACGAAAAGCGAATTCAGACTTTATTTCTAAACCGTATACGGTAACAAATAGAAATTTCACCAAACTAGGTACAAGGTAAGTAGGTACGCAGTTTACTAAAATTATTCTGAGAAGTGTCCGACCGGACTTTAAAAGAATGCACAACCGAATTCCGCGGTTACGTGTATAAAAATAAGGTCTTAATTCAGTCCAATATTTTCATAGAAAAGGGCACCACCATCTTATAATGAACTCTATTCGACAGGTAAAACGATTCATTTTTCTGTTTACATTGCCTGCCTTTGTAGAAGCCGCCGCGCCGCGGCCGCAAGCAAGCATTGTCGCATAAAAATTGGTTTAGGCAGTATTCTTTTTATTTATCATAAATATGGTAGGCAGGTATGCTTATTAAGTACCTATTAGCTCGATTGGTCGACACTCGATTCAAGGCCTTAAATACAACTCCCAAGCGTACTCGTCGTGTCTAGTTGAAAAGGTACGAGTACTAGTGATTTCGTGATGCGAGAGTGGTGAATGAAATTTCAATTAGTTTCTCTCGTTTACGAGGAGATGTGATAGTTGTAAACACCGTGCCGTGCTTTCGATACAAACGAGAGATAACGGAGGTGAATGAACTTACACCAACCTATCGTACCAGAAATGAAATACCTACTTGCAGGTAAGTACTTACTTGCAGCCGGTTATTCGTCCAACGTCCGTTGACCCACCGCGAGCTCGCTGTCAACTGATTCGCACACGCACAGCTGTGCCGCGCTACGTCATCACCGAGCGGATCGCGTACGATCTTGCGTTTATGAATGAAATAGTGAAAGCGCTACTAAGATTTAACTCGAATGACAGAATAAAAGTGATAAATTTCTAACTTCTATATTAGATGTCTTAAAAAAACAATAACAATGCTGATAGTACCTATTAATCGTCTGGAGTCACTGTGTTTCGGCTCCAGAACGATTTAAAATTAATCGTGTATACATGGATTAAGTATTTTTTTGGGTTTTTATTGTGACTGAAAATTTATTTCATGCTTACAGTAAATAGTAGAGTTTTTTATTCTTTATTGGAAGATAAATGAAATTGTTTAGTGAACTAACTGAATAAAGTAATAAATGGAAAAGAAACCTACAGTTTAATACAAAAAACAAATATTAGTCCCATGGAGTGATCAAAATGAAACGTTCTGAACTTGATATATGGTTTCAAGGTGTTATCGACGCGCAAACACCCGCAAAAGGTCACGGCGTAAAAAGATTCTTAGTACGTACTGCTTATGAAATAACTTACAGAAATTGAAAGTATAAACCAACTTATTGATTCTGACACAATCGGAAAAAATCACCCCAGTACCTGCATGACACGAAGATAAGAATGTACACAAGAAATCGCACAGGTTGTGAAAAACTATGACAAAATAAGCCGGGGTAAAAACTACAACTCTATATCGGCATTCAGTTTTCTGAAACGTTTTCGTCTTGAATCGACACTGAAATTACGTCATAAAAAAGGTTGGTTTAACTTATTAATTAATACCTAACTGCATACCGCAGGTTGGTATTATTTTGATAAACCAATAACAACAGCTCATGATCATCTGTCTAGCCTTTTCCCAACTATGATCAAGGTTGCCTGGAAGAGATCGCAGAAAGCGATAAGGCCGCCCATTGTATGTTTTGTAGTGTTCAATTTTTTATTTACTATGTATTTTCTGGTGTACAATAAAGAATATATAAATATGATAAAGTCGGCGACCAGTCTAACCGGATGCAGCCGAATACCAGTACTACCAATCATAACGTCTAACGGATAACATTTATAATTAGCTGCGCCCCGCGGTTTCACCCGCATAAGTCTCGATCCCGTGGGAATATCGGGATGAAAACTATTCTTTGTCCTACCCCAGGTCATGGCCTACCCATTATGCCAAATTTCATCTAAATCTGTTCAGCCCTTTTAGCGTGAAAGCGTAACAAACAAACAAACAAACAAAGATAATACAAATCAGACTTTCAGAAACCACCCTTCCCTCTACCCAATTAGCCAAATGACCCCCTCGCCTACTAAACCATTCCGCAACCACAGTAACCCACACATTTGACCGGAAGCATACGGTACATGCGAGCACACGTGCCCATTCGTCACGAGTCACGCTCGACGGGTACATCTGCGTATTTAATCAGCACCAACGTCCATTTAAAAAACACGATAAATACTGTCATGGACGAAAGTGTTATGCCATGGATCGAAAGCGTACGATAACATTATTGCGTGATTAGATTTAGTGGAGAAATTAAAGAGTTTTATTCATAAAACTTATTGGAAGCTAAAGTCATCTGTTGGACTTTAAAAAGGCTGTAATATACCGAAACCAGCGAGACATGCGTTATGGTAACAGTCAGTAAAAGTATGGCAGTTAAAAACATTCAATGTACTTTGTGATAAAATTACATTATATTCAGTTTAGGCTTTTGGTAAAAGTGAAATTCTGTAATTAATAGTCACAATAAAAATTTTGCTTGACTGAAATAAACAGACATAATGCACATAGGAGAAGTTCTGGGCTGTAAAATAAATCAGATTTTCATTAACGATCAATTTAACTTGATACCGACACAGTACCATTGTCTTTGGTTATGAAAGGTTTTGACCAACCGATCGATTCATAGGCTCGTAGGAATGACAGTAAAATAGTAGTTTGTTCCACTACTCACAGGGGAAATACCTCTCGACAAGATAGAAGGGGATTATGGAGGATACCTAATCATCTTTATGAGAGTCAGAATGGAAGTAGGTACGGATTGTGGATACGAAAATATGTTTGGAAATCGTGGCAGGATTAGCGAAATCTCTCAGTCTTATACCTACAGACCTCTTAAAGCATTTGATCACCAAAACCATTAACTGTTTTTATTATGAAAATCATAGTAAGACCAGGGACGATGGGTGGATGGTATCTTTATATATAAATCAGCCAGAGAATTTTCTAGAAGTTTTTTATAATTTTAAGTAAGTCTTCCGGTATCAAAATTAACATGTTTCACCTAATTGATTACAATCAAAATAAATCCAATATCATTAGATTGAAAACGATAACTGTAATAACACGATATTTTTAATTGAATTAAAAGATAACTCAAATGAAATCGTCGTAGAGGTCAACAACATTTTGAATATGAAAAAAAAAAATTATAAAAAATATCCGTATTTATTTCATAATAATTAAAACGTAGGTATACAAAGCAAAATGCATTGTAAAACTATATGTTGCCAATTAATTACTAATGAAGCTAAATTTAGATGGACTAATAAACTGATTTCGAAGCAATAACCATGGAATATGGAGCAAAACAGCAACAATTCGGCCACGCGCCGCGGTTTAGTGCATGCTGGCGATAAATATGACACATGAGTTGAAATGCAGACGTAATGACTTTAACAGTTCATTCGAATAATCAAAGTTCATTAAATATGCTAACGCGTTGTTATGGGCGTTGGGAATTGGGATGTTACAATTTTGAAAGGATGTTTAAATTCCAAACACAAATAGACCAATACTAAAGTACCTAGTAAACAACTAACAAATGAATCTGTTACTTAATATTCATTCGCATTATCATATTCACTGCTATTCATTATCAGTTAAACCATTTCTTGTAAATATGATAATAATCTATTTCAAGTTTTTCGTAAAAAAAAACACAATTGGTAAGGGAATTATTCGCTTTCGGTTTCAAGAAACCGACCTTAAGATGATTTGTGAAAATATGTCTGAACACACTATTGTAGGTAGTCCATACTGAACATACAAAGTACACGGAAACTAGACAGACTCTATGCTAAGTAAAGATGACTGGCACTACAGAAAGTAATGACATAATTATTGACAGGTAATGACCGAGTAGCTGAAGATGACATATCATTTGATCACTACCAGGTAATAACCAGTAGATATTATTAAACTACCTGAAATTATCGGAACTGAAATAATTAGAAATAAACATAGAAAAATACTATGTTGCTCCGGGTAAACCACCGATTATGCCCATCCGCTAGTTACATACACTGAAAGCCAATAGAAACATAAAAGACTAGATAATGCTAAAGAATTACATATTAATACGAAAGACAGAAAGAACTGTACATAAATATCCCAACTCTTTTACAATTGGAATGCAATTGGAATTCACGGACTGCTTTTCGACAATGGCATCAATATGATCGAGTTATTACGAAACGTCAAATTGCCTGTTATCTATCTCCTTTATAGTCTCTCAAAAGATAAAAAGAAATAACAATTTCAATCGAACTAAGTATTTTTTCTACTTTTACATCTGTTTTCTAGGAGTATTACGCCGACGGGTGGCATACCTTTCCGACTGAGTCTTCTTTCTTAATCCAATTGTTTGTACAATCCTCTACAAGTTTATTGTTAGCTACTAGACAAGGGAATTCTACTAAAGGAGTTAGTTTTAGTAGTGTTTACTTGTTGGAGTTTGTCTCTCTGAATTGCAAGACTTGATCTTTATCAAATGATGATGAGTGAGCAATTGCTTGTGATCGCCAACAATCAACAGAATTACCCATTTCCTTTAACCGATTATAGAGCTGCGCAGTTTCACTGTGATAATATATTTTTGTAGATTGGTATCTACTCTATTCCGCTCAGGTTTAATAATAAAGTTCAAAGAAGTTCTTGCTCCACTTCTAACGTCGTAAATCATTCTCTAAAGCTGAAAGCTTATTAGACCATATTTCCAAATTGTCAAAAAGGCAATCTAAACTGTACCCCAAGTATTTTAAATAAAAACTTAGTACAGCCAGTTACTCCAAATCCATAATTTTAGTACAGAAAAAAATATATTTGAAGCAAAGTTTTGTAGTAATAAATCAAATACAAAGACCGGCAAGGAAAGCTACCTCCTTAAATGGCAACGAACTATCGTGGTAGACAAAAACCTATAGGGCGACCTACAAAATGTATTCGAACCTTACAAGTATTAGAACAAGGTGTATATTAGTTTGATGGTAAAAATTCGAGCACACGATAGTAGCATGAACACCAGTCAGCCTTGGTACACTCACTTTTGTATATAACTATTTTATTTATTATGAATGCTGATTTGTAGAACGGCAACATTATTTGTGCAGTTAATACAACCTTTGATAATAAAGACAAAGAGTTGAAAATTGCTAATTTAGACGGCATAATTGTAAATATGTGGGGCAATATTGATTGACATTTTAAAATCGAGTTATGCAATTATTTTGTTGTGTTAGATGCTTTTGTTTTACTCAATCATTTAGTTAATAACTATCCATTTGAAATTGTTATAGTATTTGTAATATAACGTAATTATTGCATAGTTGTCAAGCTATAAAATAACATGTTTTTTATTGGCATTTATGAATACAATTGAAGGAAATGATTATGTTTTGTGGTCAACCTAGACTATCTTTCCCTGAGTCAGTTGCAGTTATGACACTTTAGAATATAGTTCTTCGGTTATATCACAGGAATAAATAAGGAGAAAATGCTAAAAAATACGTTTATTGGCTACAAAGCAAAAAAAATGTTAAAACTTAAAATAACAGAAAACAATGCAAATAAGAATACAGCCTAAATCAGTTTTCTAGGAAAATTTAATCCATTGTACTTCATCCAGAACTGATTTCAGTTCATGATCATCATTCAACCCATGAAATTCGATGATTGAAAACCTAGCTGCATTTGAAGGAGAAGCCTTTAAAGCCTAGTAGAAAAGAGAATAACAAGATCACCACACAATTCTATTGAACCCTATTAAATTACGGCTTGAACAGACAATGTAAAATTGTAAATATTGATTCAGCCCAAGAGGCCACCGGTGTTAATGATAACATTGTTTTAATCACTTTGTATAATATGTCCTTTGTTACAATAACACGGTTTAACATACTCCTCACTGATTTATAGGAGCCTACAGATCTACTGATGTCTCGAACACCAAGAGATTTCTGTGCTATATCTAAATTAAATATTAAACAAATAAACCTTCTGGAATAAATTATCTAAATAATGTTGAAAACTGCATCAACATTCTACAGTGCAGTTTAAAAGAACTCAGCACACACACACACACACAAACTTGAAAACTGACTTTGTTTTATAAAATTAATGGATATAAATTAAAACAATTAGTTTAAATGTGTTAATTGATATCTTATTGGTCAAATTCGTCTGATTTGTGAATTAATGTAATGTTTTCTTGAATGTTTGGTTCAGATGTGGTAAAACCAAATTTTTTGTGTGATTCGTCGTTATTTTCTTGGTTTTGACGGCTTTTCTTGTTCAAAGTTGAATTTACTGTAGAAGCATTTCTTTTTAGTAGTTTAGGGGTTCGTTGATGTGTCAGTTGATAAAATGTGAACTATAGCTCCCATAGATTCTGATATGATATTAGGTGCAAGAGGAAATCCCTTCCAGAAGTTATACTACCTAACCAAATAAATGAACGTTACACTTGCTCCGTAAGCATAATTCCAAGAAAAACTACAACCTCCAAAAAATGAAACAAACTGCCAACATTTATAATAAACAACCGACTCTTACAACAAAGAAGAATATCAATATCCAAAGAATTCGCTTGAGCAATAATTGTATGTACCATATTAGCTTATCAGCGAATCGTTGAAGCGATTATGTTGCGACATGTCGCAGAGTCGATCAAGCGATTATTTTGCTTGATCAATGAAATAATCGCTTGATCGCCTCGGCAGATCCACGAGGCAATTAGACGCTCATGCGAAAGACAGCGGTCGCTATAATCGCATACTAATGGCAATATTTTCTAGGAATATATACGAGGAGATTAATTGGTGCAGTTCTGGAGAAATATGTCTTGTGCACGTAAACAACATTGCAATGTTGTACACAAGACATATTATCAAGTCATATTCTCGTTTTTGGTGATGGCGTGGGTAAAGTTCGAATTTCCAACATTAGTAACAAAATTACTCTGAAAATAAAGCAAGCGTAATGTGGCTTTTTTTTTATTCATCTATTATTCATAACAAAATCTCCGGGATCTGAAAAAATAAATCACGTAAACGACTAATAGCAAGAGGAAGATATATAGGGCACTGGACGACACACGGGGTTGCGGGTTTGTCCGAAAGGGATATCGCGGCCCCGGCACACAGGCAACGGAAGGAACACGGGTGGGTTTTAGTCAGTAAAAGTCTGACACACCCTCTCGCTCTTCCCAGAGCGGGAGAAGTCATTTGATGATTTCCCATCCTAAAAAAAAAAAAAGGACTGGTCCTTAGGTCCGTACTCCTAAACATTAACTGTTAAATAAGTAAAAAAGAAAGAGATTGAATAAAAACAGACTACCTGTCTCGATTGCCTATTTAAGAAACACTATTACGAAAGCGCAACTGCTTCATATGTATACTCCTAACTAGATTGAGATCCAATTGAAAGTTTACATAATTTCATAAACAAAGTCGTGCGACCCTAAACAAAACCCGATCAACGCTGAGTTTGTCCGAACATTCAATACAAGAGATAGAAGGCCCATTCCTATCATTTGGTGATGGTGGTAACAAAATATGTCCAGCACATAATAAATAAGATATATCAAGAAATAGCTGAGGTTGTTAAAATGATTTTAATCAAGCGATGTCAATAAGATTCACTAAGTTTTCTACACCCGTGTTTTTGTCTCAACTTTTGAGAAATTCCTTCCGTATGTGGTAACATTCATCTTAAATCAGAGAGCACTGAAAATGCTAACAACGAATAAGAAACCTATCAAATTATTCTTCCTTCGTAGATAGAAGATTGCTTTCTATCTACCAATTAAAGGGCGATTGCATGACTTCTACTAAAGGGACATATAGTTTAAGTAGGTTTGCTGTCTTTGTGACTTCTCCCTCTTCTTTCTTCTTCTTCTCTTTTCTATTTCTCTTTTACCAACCCACCGCATTAGGGTTACCCAGTCGAAGGAAACCTTGTCATGTGTTCACTTTGGTGAACCCACAAAAGAACCAGATGAAGCTGTGGCAGTTGACCAAGAAGATGACGAAGTAGAAAAGAAAAAAAAAGAGTTTTTTTTTAATTTTTTTGCGATATTCTGTATTTATTTGGATTAAGAGTTGTAAAGGTAAATCACTGGTGCTTTTAGCCTTTAATGTTTGTGGTATTTTACTACAGTTCTATATAGAACGGTTCTTTTCAACGTCTCCATACAGTGGTATCAGTGTGTCCGAGCGTTGCGTCAGCGCAGTGCAGTGAAAGTTAGGCGACAGCTGATTGGTGCGCGTATATATCTACTTCTAGCTACTTGTTGCCGGCCCTTCCCGCTACTTGTTCGCCCCTCTTACTAAATGTTGCGGTTTTTGTTTAGCGGCCTTCAGTTGTTTTGATTTGTGTGCCAGTGTGGCTTTTGAGTTGTTTAAGACTTGTTACTTAGCTTTGTTGAATGTATACCTACGGTATGTCGAGCATTCTGACTACGACACTTAGACGTTGTCACCAGATACGATGGATAGAGCAGTGGATATGTTGATCAATTGTCACACCTTACCAAAAATCCACCAAGGCCAAGGATAATGGTGTTTGGACTTAGCAGAGTTAGCAAATCTCGTTTTGCGTGGATGTGATGCATATTTATTTTCCCAAAACGAATATCTTTTTGTTTTTCTGCTTTATTTTTATACTTTATGCACGCTACGTTTAGGACAAACAAATGCATATTGTTTCTTTTATTTTCTTTATAATTATGTCGTTTGTTCGACTAACCCTAGTGACTGACAAACGAAAGGGCACGCCCTGCGTCTTTTCGTTTCAGCAGCAGTTTTGCACTCAGTCAAACCAATTCCTATTTATCAAAATCAACCACTGAGATCTCGGGAGGAACGTGTTCTATGCTTCGCTTATGGCTCGTCTTGCCCGTCGCATTACCAAACCGGTACCGGCAGTGTTACAGGTGTCTTAGGACCGGCTCTATAGTCATCAACCTGCATCCCTGCTCTGTGACTTCTCAGACTATCACATAGTTAATGATTACGATGGGCCATCTAATATCTGTGGTAAAAGCAGACTACAATTGTTTACTTATTTATCGTAGGATAAAGTTTTTTTTTCCTTTATCACAATTTGTGATACTTCTTTACTTTCACATTAAAATCTAGCCTAATAGCTAATAAGTAATTTAAATATAACTTAAACTGCTAAGTAACTATAAAATTAAGAAAACGTCCAATAACGTCTTAATTATTCACTATAAGTAACTTAAGGAGAAGACACTTGATTCACGTGTTCTTTATAAAAGTCAGCACCTTTTTAGTCTTCGCACTAATTCAGTTTTGTCAAGGAGAGAAAAGCTTTATTAACTTTTTCTATCAGGGATTTGTTAGCAAAATCACGGAGTCTGGATTTGTACCTTGTAAGCGGTAATAGGCTCGCCTCTGTAGGTACATTGACTTAAACCCTACTATATATTTCTGTCTACCTCTTGTGGGAATAGCAAAAATGAACGACAGTCAGAAAGAATTACGCACTCAATACGAAAATGAATTCTGTCGAGTAATATGTAAAACCGCACTAATGCAAATAAACTTTTGTGGTATTCCCCCACGCATTTATAATAAAATACCTAATCTTATAAAAAATATGACTGTTTTCGAATGTAAAAGGGGACTTAACAAAATATTAATTGAAAAACACAATTGACGACTTCCTTAATGATGAATCACTGACTGATTGACATGCTATTATTCCATTTGATTTTTTTATTTTTATTACTGTATCACATTTGACATTTTTGTATTAATTTGATTTTTTTACTGTAATATTCGAACGATTTGACATTATTTTGTATTATTATAATTTCATAATTGTTGGTTAAAATTATAAAGTCTTTTTTGTGATAATTAAATATGATTTGCATGCCCATGTGACGACAGAACGTGGAGGACTTTTGTAAATATATGTACTAATTAGCCATGTTTGCAAAGTAATTAATGATTTGATTTGAATACAGGCGTAAAGAAGCTGTAAGCGTACGAAGATAACGATCTAGCTGATGTTCTGATGGTAAAAATAACAGTGAACAATATTGTGTATCATGGTGACATGGCCACCGACGCGATACCTACCATGGATTCAGTACATGATTCTACACACCCCGTGGTGTTTAGAATCATGTTGAAATTTTTAGTCGATAATTTTAAAAAAATCTGCTGTTCCATACATTTCGACCGCGTAGGTATTGTACTTTTCTAGGAAACAGATTTTTTTCATGTACTGAATCCGTTATCAGTTTTCACGTCGATGTCCCTGCCACCTAGTACAGAACAAAGAATGAGGCTCTTATTTAAAATTAAATATTAAATTAACAATTTCGATTACACACTAGTTAATATTTGTTTCTCGGAAACAGAAAATTCCCAATTGACGTGTATGTTCTGTTAATTACAATTATCGACTAATTAGTGTAGACATTTGTTGGAAATGTGACCATTGGAAATTATGTTCGGCATTGCATTTTCAGGTCAGATAGAATTTTAGATTATTTATTTTATTTTATTTTTATTCAAACGGAACAACAAACAGCTACAATATAAAACATAGAAACATGAAATTCATTAAAAACATATTGACAATATTGCAGATACACAACGCTGTTCACAGATTAGCTACAGGATACAAACAGTGAGTTTAATCGCTAGGGGGTAAAATACATATACATTTTTGTTTATTTTTTTTAACTAACTTAACTAACGTGTTAAATATATTTAGTATAAATCGATATAAATCTTAAGAAATTGTGCACAAAAAGAAGGAAATATTATGTTCAAGAAAGCACCTTAAGTATAAGACTTTTGAACGTATAGGGAGCACAAACAAAAATGTATATACGTATATGTTCAAAAGTCCCATTGTAGGAATCGACCATTCTGCGAACAGTTATTTACGTAATATATTATAGATAAGAGAGAGTGCAGTGGAGGCCCAGGACTAAGGGCCGTGACTTACGAATTGTAGCTCGTAAATTCAGACCCTGACAGGCATTTTACTTTGTGTAAATTATTTCATCACCATTGCTCTCAAAAACGGTAAAGGAAAACATCGTGAGGAAACCGGCATGTCGTAGAACCAAAAATTCGAAGGCATGTGACATCCACCAACCCGCACTGGGCCCGCGTGGTGGATTACGGCCCACTCCCTCTCACAGAGAGGAGGCCTGTGACCCAACAGTGGGAACATTATAGGGTAATTATGCTATATAGATAAGGCCTTTTTCGGTCGAATTAGTATCAAAAAGAAAGAAGACTAGTGAAAGAGAATTCAATGCCCTACATGATAATTTCTCATGTTTCTTAAGTGTCATCACAAACAGAAATCTCTCATACACGAACACACACTCGGAAAAGCCAACTCTAACCCACTGTGCTAATGAAGCCCTAACCAACCTACGACCCAATTAGCAAACGAAATCGTAATCTTAACTTAATTTTATAAATGCGAAAGTGAGTCTGTTTGTTTGTAACGCTTTTACGCTAAAACGGCTGAACGGATTTGGATGAAATTTGGCACATGGATAGACAATGACCTGGAGAAGAACAAGACTTGATATCTCGGATCGAGACTTATGCTGGTGAATCCGTGGGCCGCAGCTAGTAGGAATTATATACATACTATTATACTAAACATTTCACGTCTGTAGGTATTCTTCTAAATGATAGGCAGATACCTATGGTACACTCACATTTGGCCTCAACTCAATTCAAGGGATTTATTTCAAATAAACCAATTACAGGCACTTTTGAATTGTCAAAAAGATGAAGCTAATTGCCCATTCCAAAGCATAGTCGACTGTATCTACCTATGAAGAAGAACGGACAAGAAACTCCACAGATACTATTTTAAATTAAAATATGGTTACAAAATATTGGTTACATCATTCATTAGGAAATTATACATGTGAGAACGACGCAGAACGTTTAAAGCGTCCGTAATAAAAATATATAAAAAAACAATAAATTAAATTAAGCCGTGGCAGCTAACAGATGACCTGACCCTACTGACGGCGCGTTCACGAACCTGACGCATGTATTAAGTAAGCCTGTAAAGATTAGATCCCATGTAATAGAAGTCGGCTACTACTACTCATCAACTGGGAATATAATCCAGGCTGTAAGCAGGCTGCTGCTGAGCGATTCCTAATGGAAAAACCTCACAACGCTCTACCTGACTAAGGAAATGAATCCAGGACCGCCCCGGCACACAGGCAACGGAAGGAACACGGGTGGGTTTTAGTCAGTAAAAGTTTGACACGCCCTCCCGCTCCACCCAGAGCGGGAGAAGTTATTTGATAGTTTCCCAGCCTCAAAAAAAAAAAAAAAAGACCACATTCCTCAGTATTTGTGCTTTCGAACAATAAGATCAGCGAAAATGTATATATTTATACTTGCAAAAGACAAAAAAAAACCTAAATAAAAACAGTGGTTGGATAAGTTTAAAAAACTGTATTACGTAACACCGTCACAAAAAAATTAAAAAATAACTATATATATATACGATTTGTGCGTATCATCAAAGTTTTACTTGAAAAAATGTTTAATAAGTAACAAGTACAATTAGTGTACCTATAGTGTGTGTGGAACCAATCACGTGGCCAGAAACTGGTTGCTATGCTGATTGATTGTTATGAATGTTGAAGTAGGTTACTTTAGGTTTAAACAGTAACGTAGTGTGTCGGTGAGTTGTGCTATTTAGCTGGAGCCCTTTGCACACACACGTTTTTCTTGCCGTGAAAACCTACGGTTTATTCGCCGTATGTAGGCACGGCCGTCAGTGTTGTATGGATCACTATGGAAGCTTGTTGACCGACACGTTTTTTCTACGGCGCGGTAAGTACCACGTATCGTAAAGAAACCGTGCCGAGTACAAAGGCCCTAAGGCGCAGAGGATGTATCGTGCTCCAAGGTTCTTTCGGCGCGTGGCCGAAATCTAAACTAACGACCCCATCTTCTTTTGTCAATACAATTTCCGTGACAACTTCACAAATGTTTACCAACAACGCCCCGCTGTCAATGTCATTAAGGCATCAAAAGATTCTTGTAGCACTCTACCAACAAATAGATCTTTGGGGGTAAATTGTTGCCATATACTACAAACACAGCAGTTTAGGGAAATTATGTAGTTCAGTTCCTCCGGGAGTTCGTCGAAGTATCGAATGCAAAACACGAATTGCATTGTTGGATTCTATTTGGAGATAGCTGATTCTTAATGCTGAGGATAGACTCGAGACAGATAGGATAGAAAGGAAGTGTCTGACTTCTGAGATCACGAATAATATATAATGTATGGAAGAGGAAGACATATGCTGGGCGGGCTTCAAATAAGGAGAATGATGACTCGAAAGACCAAAACACTGTGTCAGTTTATTTCTTACAAAGGACCATTTTATTATCCTTCTAATCCTTATTATAAGTAGAAACTTACAAAAGGCGTTAATTCTACAAAAAAATGAAAACATTATTTGTTATTAGTTTTCCGAATTAAATTAAATAAACTCTACATACCTATACCAACATTTTCAACCAGTACAAAAACTACTTTCAAGATCAAAATTAACTTACCTAAATACAGCTATCAAGGAATTACCGGGGCTATAATATGCGTGTCCCAATCGATTAACCGTACGCAGCGTGCGTTCAAATACGATAATTAATAATTTTCTACACTGGCCGTATTCAATTTATGGACTTTAATTTTAAAATAATCCGGTACGTATACATTTGAAGAGAAGAAACGAATACGTATCGCATTTATTTAAAAACGAAACTCGGTGTTCATCTGTAAATCTGAAAGAAACCAGCTCCACGTATTTAGGTATAGGGCCCTACAATACTGCAGTTTTACACCTCTGTAGGTGTAAAACTGCAATATCGTAGGATAATATTTATACACCCACAGGGTTGTCATGTGATTATGAACTTGAATGGTCCACGGGAGACCTTTCATTGTCTGATTTTTGTATGGTCAGAGACAGGTCAACAGTACACTTTCAGCACCAGCAAATCAGTTCATAATAAATCTTAAATGTAAAAAGAGACTTAGGAGATGCGCATAAAACAAGCATCGCATCGAAAGGGCTTTATAACGATACGTTTATTAAGTATAAATACTACACATAAATAAGTACAAGAGATAAATATAAATGACCAAAAAACATTTATAAATAATTACAGGATTTTAAAAACCCTGGTGCAGTCATTTCACGCTTTATTCTTGTTTTCTTGCTAACGCGGCATCAACCATTGCGACATTACTTTATGCCAGTGTCCTTTTTTGTCGTGATGTATTTTGATTTCATGACAAGGTTTGAAGAATTTATCAAGAAAAACAATGGTCAAGTGAACATAATTATGGTAGAACCAACACAAGAGAGGTTTTGGTAAATCAATTACATTTTCTAAGTCTTAAACTAGCTCATGCATCTAGTTCGAGAAAAAAAAAAATACTCGGAACAAAATAATACCACATTTTGCACAATATTACTACCAAAAACCTATTTACATAAACAGTACCAACCACCTACATATTCGTCACAAAATATTCAATAGGTGTTCCAAAACGTAGGAGATAAGATATGACACCTACGCCAACATCCTGCTTTACTGGCACACTCATATTGATGACAAACTGACATTCTATATATGTGGAATATATTATGTGGGTAGAAGTAGGCATCACTGCTTTTGATAAGGAGGTCGAAGGGATTATTAATCCTGCAGTAGTAGTTGGTGAAAGGACCACCACATTATAAGCGAGGCTGACGTGAAATCTTCCTTTGCAAATCCTACTGGAGAATTTTACGCTTGAACTGATTTCATAGTTCTAAGAATACATTGGACCCTTTACACACATAACATCACGCTGGTATTCCCCGAAGGGTTAGGCAGAGGTGTACCTTTGGTATACCCACATTTCACCAGTTATGTTGAAGCAGCAGGAGTTGTGTTATATTTACGTACCATAGGTTACTACTGTTAAATAAAAACGATTTACAAAAAAAAAACAACAGACTTCGAAAAAAAGAAACACTACAGAGTGAAAAATAACTTTAATTTCGGAAGCCGGTGTCTTTGGTTTTGACGTTTTGTGTTTTTTTTATAAAAAGTTTTTATTTAACAGTAGTATTTATTTTTCACTTTTTTGTTGTGGTACCTACCCCACACAAATTCGAATACCACTACCTGCTATGTAAATAACAGTCACAGGAAGTTATCATCATATCATCCACATATACTAAGTGGGAAAAATACTTAATATTGAAGATTTTATACAAAAAAAGAATTTTCAAAATCGGTCCACAATTGACGGAAAAATCGGCGGACATACATAAAATACGCGACGAACAAATAACCTCCTCCTTTTTGAAAGTCGGTTAAAAAATCACCTACCATGTTAGAAAATTCAATCGATTCGAGAGCGGATCGAACTATAAAAACAAATGAAGAACAGTCAAGAAGAGAAGGGCAACAAATTCTATGCTAGAATCTGCGTTACTAATCAGCCGCATTATAAACCCGATAGCGACCTTGAGAATCAATTACAAAACCTTTCACAGCTGCCTCAATCAATGAAGTATTTAATTAGAATCTAGAACACAACTCTAGTAGATCTAAACTTAAACAAATGGCACCGTCCTACCTCAAGTATTGATTTAGCTAAAGCTTATCAGCGATATTACCACTTTACACGTACGCTTTTCAAACGATATACACGCACTAACTCAGTATAACACGTTTGTTATCAGACACTTATCTAGACAAGTATATAGACACACAGTTTTAGGTTCAGAAGTATTGGATCAGACAGGGACCTGACGGGTCTTGTGACGCATTGTGAAAAGTTTAGGTAGGTAGTCTGTCGAATCAATAAGGGCTTAAATGGGTCATGTTTAACATCTATCTACAGAAGATATTTAAGTTATAAACTCTTATATTTTCGCTTTTGATACAATTGCATTTTTTTTTACCACCTCTACAAAAGCCTGCATCTCACCGGCTGGTAATTGATGATCAGGGCGAAGGTGGAAGCGAGCTTTATCCGGAATCTTCAACCACAGAGGAACTGGCGATGTTAACTCTAACTTCCAAAACACAACAATGCTGTAAACATTGTTGTGATAGCGATAGACTTCGATAAGATAATGGTAGCTAGCCAGGCGGACTAAGAACAAGCCGTACCATAAACCAAACCGAGCAGTTTTGTCCCAGCTGGGAATCGAACCTGGAACCTCTGAGTCTGAGACAGGTGGTCTACCAACTAGACCACAGAGGCGGTTAAATCATAAGACTGAACTAAGATTTGGAATTACTTTCTCACAGTCAGTTTATCAATTCGCATATCCATTTATATGTAATATACAAACATTAAATCATAATGGTTGCCCAGACGGTATCTGTATCTGAAAAACTAATTTTTACATACCTTAACCGACAAAAGAGATGGAATGCATGGATCTGCCGAGCAGGCAAGGAATATGGTGAACAAATGGTCCTAAAGTCATCGAAAGGCCAAAAGCAACCACAGAACAATTTATTACACAAAGGAATCAGAACTAAAACAGAACCTGTCTCAAAACTGAAATAAAACTAAATAACAGCAAAACAAACCAAACCGTGGAAAGAATACAAGCAAATTGACACCGGAAGAATCTAAAAGGCGTATCACAGTCGCATGTCAAACCAGTCTTTAACTACACAAAATAAAGCAATTTCGCATTTCCCACAATGCTTGTGAACGAACGAATGAATGACTGTGTTTGAACGCTTTCATTCATCAGTCGTTCCCTTGTAATATTGTTACAATGAAATTACTTTATTTCTCTTTTATCCTGGGTTTCCCGACGTACTGGCAAGGTCGGTGATCCATAAGGAATGTGTATTTAACTGTACTACCATGCGACTTTGCTTTGCCCGATGATGTGTTCTATGGGATTTAAAACAGAACGAGATGAGTTTAAGGAAATCGGCTCATATAGGGGAGAGTGAGAATTAAAAGTACAATATAGTATGCAATTTATCAACTCCATGGAACAAATTGAGAAAATTGTATGCAGAACTAAGTATAAACCAAACACAAAAAGTAAGCAGAAAAGAATTGAAAGAATAAATTAGTAAGAGCACTAAGAGCTGTCACATGAAATTGAATTAAAACTTCCAAGCACCTTAAACGGTGAAGTTCTACGAATTTGGCACCAATTTTCGTCTCGACAAGTCTAAACTTTCGCCCCTTTTTATTATGTCCATTTGAACACTCAACTTGTTGCAAAATTTACATTATTGGCAAGAAACTTAAACAATGTAAATAATGCAGATGAAACGGCATTTTGCAAATGGGCAATCTTTCACAACTGTTTTAATTACAAAATTATGTTTTTCTGCAATGTCGAAAAATCAGTAGGCCACTATTTCTAATAATAATCAATGAAGAAATAACACTAATTCTGTGTGTATAATTTCTTAACTTAATGAGAATCTCTTTAAACGTCTTCCATTTTGGAATGACTTATTAAACAATATGTCACGTGTTTGAGTGAATGTTTATAATTTGTCACTTGTCTCATTTTATGTCATAACTTTTATGTCTGAATTATAATATAATTTTCCGCAGTTTGTCTCTGAGAACATGCTATGTCTGGTGGAACATTTATATCAACACTTGGGCGCCAATCGAGGTAGAGAGATTTTCAGATGACCTAAAACTAAAGAAGCTCTAATTAGGATCATTATTAGGAGTGTTAGTGCAAATTTAAGGAGGCTCAGCGCGTAGCGGAGCGGACTATGCTCGGAGTTTCTTTGAAGGATAAAATCAGAAATTAAATTATCCGAAACAGAACCGGAGTTACCGATATAGTTCGCAAAGTAAGCAACCTGAGGTAACAGTGGGCTGGCCATAACAATGGCCGGTGTAGCAGACGTGTCCTGGAGTAGTGACTGCGTATCGGTAAGCGAAGTGTGGGACGCCCCCCAGCTAGATTGACCGAGGTGGTTGGGACAGACTGGATGATGAAGGCAGAGGACAGGGTGTTGTGGCGCAACCTGAGAAAGCCATATGGCCAGCAGTGGACTGCGATAGGCTTAGTCAATTTAGGAGTGCTGCATAACATTTTCAGATTAAATAAAAGTCCTCAAGGTGACATAATTCTTCACGGATGTTTATCTACCGCATTTTAATCAATATTTTTACTCAAATTCGTTAATAACTGTTTGATTAGCCTAATTATTTTGTTATCATTTGTTATGCACGTTATATTCCATTCTGCATAATAACAATATTATTATCTTCATACTCTATTTCCTTTATAGGTATGCTTGTACCTACCACTCGTTGGTTATTTGGAAACCTACTGGTTTACCTTAAATAATTAAAGTGTTTGTTAGAGAACAAACAAGACTAGAAATTCATCATTTTCCAGAAATGGTTTTCCTTTTACGAAAAAAGATCCTTCGTCTCAATCTTCTGTATTTTGAGAAACTCGCGTTTTTTTTTTTGAAAAACATTTACCCTATGTTATTTAGGTACTCTTAAACAAAGTACCTAAATAAAATAGGTTAAATGTTATTACTTAGCCTCAAGCTCCTCCAAACCAAGCCAAATACCTGTACAGGGTCAAATAAAATTTGCTAGCGAAACTGCAGGCGTGATGGCTATCGATTTAGACATCGTGGTCATCTCTTATCTGCCATGGCTTATTTTTAATCTTATATTTTGAATTGTTTTGATTATTTTTTTTGTACATTGTTCTCACGTATAGAAGCAACAAGAATAATGTACCTAGGATTTTGTAATTTTCTATATTTAAAAGAGTGTCCTTGGAGTTTCTTGCCCGTTCTTCTCCATAAGATCTACGTTTTGAAATGGGCAACTAGCTTCAACTTTCTGACTAACTGACGCGACTATTTGACAATTCAAAAGTGCCTGTAAATGGTTTAATTGAAATAAATGCTTTGAGTTTGACTTTGAGTTTGACAAGAAACAAAAAAAAGTTTTGAGTTTGAAGTGTGGTTACTTAAAGTTAAAGTACGAATTGAGAAAATCTGTTTTGTTTTTGTTTATCGTGTTTATATATTAGCTATTTTAATTTGATCCTGTATCTAAACTAATATTATAAAGAGAAAAGATTAGATTTTTTGCATGTTTGTTTGTTACGCTTTCACGCTAAAACGGCTGAACGGATTTAGACAAAATTTGGCAAAACTCAAACTCAAAGCATTTATTTCAAATAAACCAATTACAGGTACTTTTGAATTGTCAAGGGGTCGGTCAGTCAGAAATATGAAGCTAGTTGCCCATTCCAACGCGTAGTAGGTTCCTATGGAGAAGAACGGGCAAGAAACTCCACGGACACTCTTTTAAATCAGAATATTTTTACAAAATATTGGTTACATCATCCATGTTGTAATTATACATGTGAGAACAATGTAAAAAGACGTGCACGTTAAAAGCGTCAGTAATAAAAATAAAATAAAAAACAATTCAAAAATTAAAATAAATTCAAATAAGCCGTGGCAGCTAAGGCACATCGGTAAACCATAATCTGGGTTAGGATGTAGAATACTTTTTATCCGGATATTCCCACGGAATCGAGACTTATGCGGGTGAAACCGCGGGCCGCAGATGGTATTTAGTAAAGAGATTCTTAGAAGCCCGAGCAGCTATATTTGGTATCCTAGCTCCCTCTTAGTTAGCCTGATAAATGGAATTAGAACCACCCCTAACTACATAAACCATAGTATCGTCATCGTTCCTGCGTCTTTCTCAAATTCAGTCTGCACAGTTGTGCTTACACGATTTCCTTTATAGACTGATATTTTAACTAACTTCTCGCCCTATCTTATGTCATGGTTTACCCATGTGCCAAATTCCATTCAAATCCGTTCAGCCATTTTAGCGTGAAAGCGTAACAAACTAACAAACTCACTTTGGCCTTTATATTATTAGTAGTTAGGATTCATAACCTTCGAATAAATTAATAATAACTGTTAACTTTATAGTTTTACTATGCGTTGTAAACTAACATACATAGAATTGCTACTTTATATTGTTCTAATCTACTAACTGGTGGAGAAAATGTGCGACCTTGGCATTCCTGATTGGCACCGCACTGACTATTATCGACTTCATTCTGTTATTAGAGTTATTACAATCATTGCTTATTGCGTATCAAGGAGTTTTTTACCTTAATACATAGTTTAAAGAGAACTAAGTAGCATAAGTATTGGCATGGTCTACAGATAGTTATTTGGGTATTTGTGTGTGAGATTTGTGTCTGTAAATGCACGCACAAACAAAAATATAAATAAAGTAAAATATTCAAGGTTTTTCATTACTTAGAATTATTTCTGGTGACTATTAATGTATTGGTGCCCAACATTTAAAAAAAAATCATAAAGAAAATAATATTATAACAAATGTTTTATAAGCTTAACTGTTAACCTTATTACGTTTTTTCATTCTCAATTATTGGTCTACCAAAAGAATTGCCGTTTGCGGAAATACGTTGTATAGTAGCTGTTACAAACATTCCTCAACAAAAGTATTACAATTTTGTGAAACAGAAGCCACAAAATACTTCAATTTAATACAACACGCGAAACAAATTCGCGATTATGACGAGCATTGTACTAGAATTCATACTTAATAAACGAATACATAATAATGACTATTTTAATCGCCGTGGAAGTGTGGAAGGTCACAATTAATACGCTCTCGAGGAATTTAAATTGTGGAGGAAATTATACCAGGTGCCGTTCAGTTAGGAAACTAAGGCATTGTTGGACGGATATTGGCAGTAGAATTTACCTAGGAGCTTGTGGCTAAGTAATAACAACCGCACAGGTCTATCCATCAGGTTAATCTACGCTTGCCGTGGTTGTTCCGTGCCTCGGAAAGCACGTTAAGCCGTTGGTCGCAGCTGTCATTCTTGAATCTTTGAAAGTCGTTACAGGTCGTCAGAAGTCCGAAAGTCTGACAACCAGTCGTACCAAGGGGTATCGTATTACCCAGTTACTGGGTTGAAGAGGTCAGATAGGCAGTCGCTCCATGTAAATTACTGGTATTCAGCTATATTCGGTTAGACTGGTAGCCGACCCCAACATAGTTGGAAAAGGCTAGGTAGATTGATTAGCAGTAGAATTTACCTGAAGCAAGAACGAAGAAGCAAGCTCCTATAATTTATAGCCGAAATACTTTTTTTTTGCCGAAATACAGGCTTTCGCCTAGTTCGGCTACAGATGTCTGATTAATTTGCAACTAGAAAATATCCTTTAAACATATCTGTAATAATGTGTTTACATTTATTGAAATAAACTTATTATTATATAATGATTTCCTTCGTGGATATCTTAAATTAAGATGGGAGAGTTATAACAGACTCTAAATGACTTACAATCTCTACTCCTTTTTCCACTTTTTCTGGGTAAGATAACCGGGTATTGATTGTATTAATACATTGGTCCCAGAAGACCAATCTGAGATACTAGCTTCACCATAAGACCAAGCGCCATCACATCTTTAAAGCAACATATACTTGTATCTTGTCCAAACAATACCCTCCTTTTTTAGCCGCGCCAGAAAAACAGCAATGATCACACACCCAGAAAATAATACCAAACCACAACAATTCCAAAACAATATTGTGCAATTTTACTGAATTACCCTCGGAACCGGGTATTGCCCTCATAGTGTCGACAGGTAAAACCGCTTAACACGAAGATATTTAATACCGAAGCGACGTAGATAGATCGGATGTCACGCATTCAGCATAATATCTGACATTCTTTGACGTGGCTGTGCTGATTCTGCATGGGAATGTACTATGTACCTGAATATGTAGCATGAACATTTATGGATCTGTTTTACAACATGGCCTTGCATAGTTTGTTCTACATAAGACTCAACATCAGAACTATCATTATTTAATCATGCATAAAGGTGAATTGCAACGTCTGTACTGATTGGTAAAAAGAAAAGGACCAAAATAAAACCTAATCATTTTGACATGTTAATGTAAAGGTATTATCATCTGAATTCTCACCATTAACAATATCATCATCATCATCATCATTTCAGCCGAAAGAGGTCCACTGCTGGACATAGGCCTCCCCCAAATGGGAGGGTCGCCACGCTTGGTAGGCGGGTTGGCGATCGCAGTATGGCGTTAAAAATGCATAGAGAATGCTGCTGCCCATTCACTAGTGAGCTCCTTAGTTGCCTTTTACTACACCCACGGGAAGAAATCAGATGGTACTATTTTTTACGTCCGGCACCACATGGAACAATTAATTAACAATATAATTACGTATAATAATAATATTATAACAATATAATATATATAATAATATTATTACTTACTAGTTGTGTCCCGCGGTTTCACCCGCATAAGTCTCGATTCCGTAAGAATATCAGGATAAAAAGTATTTCATGTCCTATTCCAGGTCATGGTCTATCTATGACCTAAATTTCATACAAAACCGTTCAGCCATTTTAGCGTGAAAGCGTAACAAACAAATTCACTTTCGCATTTATAATATTATATCATTAAGATTAGGATAAGCTATCCTAAACATTTCGATTTCTCCCCGTGGGTGTCGTAAAAGGCGACTAAGGGCACTCACTAGAGAGTGGGCAGCAGCGTTCTCTACGCATTTTAACACCATACTGCGATCGCCAACCCGCGTGCCAAGCGTGGCGATTATGGCAAATCCCCCCATTTGGGGGAGGCCTGTGTCCAGCAGTGGGCGTCTTTCGGCTGAAATGATGATCCTAAACAAAATGTCTGAAAAAATCATAACATAACATCAAGCCAGTATTCCCCGAATGGGCATGCAGAGATGTACCTGTAGTACAATCGAAAAGAATCCTCCAAAAAAAATCTAACATGACTTGTTTTAGTTAAACCCTGAATTCTGCTGATACTATTCTTAAAAAGCGTAATGGCCGCCTACTAAAGTAGTGGTCAAGCCAAACCAGGCTCTTTAAAGCAATAAATAAAGCCGATAACAGCTGAAGCCTTTAAAGCTGATGATAAAAGTCGTTCGGACGTGATAAGGAGAGGGCCGTTGTAAATTTTGGACCCTTTTGAGACCTAACAGTGGACAGGGTCAAGAATAAATAAGGATAAGAATGAAATGTGAAAGATGACATTACTATCGAAGGGCTCTTTCAAGAGAGACATCACGGCATAAATTTCAGTTATGAAGATTAGAAATTTATAATGATTTAAAGAGAGTAATTGGCATATGAAGTCACGAAAATAGAGGTCTCAAATCCCCGTCTAAGATATAACATACATGCTGGGGTTGCGGGTTTGTCCGAAAGGGATATCGCGGCCCCGGCACACAGGCAACGGAAGGAACACGGGTGGGTTTTAGTCAGTAAAAGTCTGACACACTCTCTCGCTCTGCCCAGAGCGGGAGAAGTCATTTGATGAATTCCCATCCTCAAAAAAAAAGATATAACATACATAAAGATAAACCAAGTTTTTGTTGTTGATACAATTAAATATTGCGTTGGTAGTGGTTAGTGGCGGTGGTTCTAGCTGATGTTCTAGTTGAAAATAATGTTGAATGACTTTACGGTATACTAATCAGTTGGGGGTTAAGATTTCCTGGCAAAGAGGCAGTCTCGTATCACACAAGCTCGTAATTCTACAAATTGGAAGTAAATTTATAGACAAATAAACCATCTAAGCCTTCATGATATCAAAATAATGTAATCATTGAAATTACTTTCTTCCTGCCATTTCTGTTTAATAACAAAAACATTTTTATCTTATCATAAAACTTAATGCGCAAGAATTACGTATATAAGGTCAATGAAAGGAATATTACAGCGATAAAATGTATGACTATTACACTATATTTCTCAACTAGCTATGCTGAAACTTCGATTCCACTCACTAAGCAAGGAGATGGTACCACACGACGTAAGATATATGAGCTTAAACTCAAACGCAAAGCATTTATTTCAAATAAACCAATTACAGGTTCTTTTGAATTATTAAGGGGTCGGCCAGTCAGAAATATGAAGCTAGTTGCCCATTCCAACGCGTAGTAGGTTCCTATGGAGAAGAACGGGCAGGAAACTCCACGGACACTCTTTTGAATCAGAATATTTTTACAAAATATTGGTTACATCATCCATGTTGTAATTATACATGTGAGAACAATGTAGAAAGACGTGCACGTTAAATTCACGAAGACCAAGCAGCCAAAGACAAAGATATTACTTATAACGAACCTATCTCTAAAGTTACTCAACATAATTCACAGCATATCAAACATGAAAATCAAACACTGCTAACTACCAACACTGCTACAAAAAAAGTAGGTCACTTATTCACACTTGCACATTGCATTTCTTTCCGGCCCGGTGGAAAAGTTTGCACCAGTCCTAGAGTAACCAATGTCCGCTTAGCATAATCAACGTGTACAGTTCCCACTAATGGAACACAGGCCTCCTCTCTTCGAGGGAGGGGGGAGTGGCCTGTTATCCTCCACGTCTTCGAGTGTTTGGTTCTAGAACATGCCAGTTTCCTCACGATGTTTTCCATCACCGTTTTGAAAGTAGTGGTGATGAAATAATTTACACAAAGTAAAGCGCCTGTTAGGGTTCGAACCAATGAACTAGAACTCGTAAGTTGCGACCGTCGCCACTGCACTGATCTCCTTACGTTTAACTAAAAGCATAATAATTAAGTAGGTTCATAGTTCATACCATACATTGTTGATAATTATCTCACGAAGATGATCACACTGGAGGAGTGTCACTAGTTTACATAGCTGTATCCGGCTCAGAAAAGGTTAGCAATAGGTCAGCTGATGCCTTGTAAAAAGACTAAGAAGGAGGACACAATCAAACCTTCAAGGTTGAAGATATAAAAGATACGACGGAGAAGGGCATGACCTCTTTTTGGTAGGTTTTGTAATATTAGAATAGAATTTGAATTTACAAAGTGATAATGTTTCAATATATTACATCTGTTTAGTTCATAATATAAGCCTTTGACTATCTTGCAGGACAAAGGCCTCTCTCGTGAGGAAAAGGGACATCGTTGATGTTCCCTGTTTGTTGGCGATTTAAAAAAATCTGTAATGCCAAAAATTTTAAACAGTCACTCTTACCATTAATTGCAACAATTAACCGTTTAGCTATAAAACTATAAACACAATACGATTATACGAGCATCAAGGAAAAATTCAGCCATTCTCGCTGTATCGATTAAAGGATTATTGACTTCGCTTTGAATTCTGCGAATCGTAACTCTTGCCCACGATTCTAACCTTTAAAGTTAGGTAAATCTGATGCGAATGGTTAACAGTGTCTATAGCGTATAGTCGACTTCAAAACTCGCAGAATATCGATACATGCATAACACATGATTCAGAGCTTAGGATGGATCTACTCGATAACAGGAGTTAAGGAGGGATAAATATGTACGAACTATGAATTTCCGTGATATGGAGGAAAACAAAACTATTGGTTAACTATCGTTCTGCATTATACAATCGCCATTAAAGGAACTAATATTTCAATTTTGCGCACAGAAAACTTCCATATTCAGTCTATAATAGCCTATATATATACTTCATTTTCTTTTAACATTTTAGCACGTGTACGTGGAAGCCTCGTGTATCAAATTAAAGCATCCGTAGAAAAATATTTGTGTGTATATATTTTATGAATAATATATTTCGCTCATTATTTATTTATTTATATATATACTTTATTGTACACCAGATTATAATTACATAAAGAAAAAGTAATACACTACAAAATATACAATTGGCGGCCTTATCGCTTACTGCGATCTCTTCCAGGCAACCTTGGAATGGACAGTGATTCTCTGGACATAAAATGGGGCTGTCTTACTTGCTCTTGCTCTCATTACTAACCTTAAAGTCAAAATCAATCAATTTGCCTAGCCTTTTCCCAACTATATTGGGGTCGGCTGCCAGCCTAACCGGATACAGCTGAATACTAGTATTTTACATGAGCGACTTGTAAATCTGACCTCCACAACTCATTTACGATAAAACTGGTTGTCGATACCCCTTGATAAGACTGGTTGTCAGACTTTCGGGCTTCTGACGGCCCGTAACGACTGTCAAAGATCCACGAATGACAGCCGGGACCAACGGCTTAACGTGCGTAACGCCTTACGAGACACGTAAATACTGAGACATTCTCAGTAAATAAGGATGGTCACCCATCCATTGACCAACCACGGCAAGCATAGTTTAACCTGATGGATCGACCCGTGCGACTGTTATTACTTGGCCACGAGCTCCTATTATTACTAACCGTATGTATTAGTGACAGTTAGGAATGTTCGAAGGCAGAACTATGTTCCCATCTAACATACGTAATACTCGTATAGACCGGACGTAAATCAGCAACGAGTAAGCAACTGAGTTGAATCAAATAGTTAGTTCTGATTCTGATGTACCGATAGCAAGTTAATTCAATACGACGAACAACTAGACAACACATTATCTTACATCCGGTGTTACTATATCATTATTTTAAGTAGTGTATGTTTTTTGCGTATTTGTAGGATTAAAAGTCTATAAATGAAAAATTTTACCGCAAAATTCGAAAACGAAATCGTGCATGTGAAACGAACGGCCTTGATGTAATACTGACACTATCACCAGAATTGTCGGCAAACGGATTATAGTAATTGCAATACTGGAAATTCTCACTCTGATCAAAAGGTTAGTTGTATGGAATAGAACAGATAGCCTAGTTGGCAAAATCGACAATGTTGAGAGGTCTGTATAGGCCGGGGTCGCGGGCAAGTCCAAAAGGGATACCGTGGCTCCTGGCAACGTACAGGCAACTGAAGGAACACGAGTGGGTTTTAGTCAGTAAGAGTCTGACACGCGCTCTCGCTCCGCCCAGAGCGGGAGAAATTATTTGATAATTTCCCACCCTCAAAAAAAAAAGGCTGTCCTCCAAAGAAAACTATACTTTATAAATAGTCAGCATCAGGAAGTAAGGCTTCAACATCCACATTGGAAAACAGGTAAACTAAAGTATTGTAATGAGCCGGTAACACAGAAACCTCTCTACAAAGAAGATTAGCTTGGTCACGTTTTAGTAACAGGATTATACATAATCCATAGTATGACATATGGAGATAAATTGTGCGGTTGTTCAGGTTAAGGCATGGTATAATAGATTATAGGTGTATTTTTTCAAATACACCTTCGGTGCATGTGTTCTTGTGTGTCATCTTTTATCATTTGTTTGTATTTATTTGAACTGAATCAGAAAGTCCGGGTGAAGATTTTGAATTTAAAAATTCACCAACCAACCAAGGTTCTCAATTCACCACCTACTTCTTTTTATTTCGGAGAAGAATCTTTAAAAACTTAACAATCAATCAATCAACTTAGGCTATCATCCACTGCCGGACATAGGCCTCTCCCAGGCTGCGTTACAACTCCCTGTCCGCCGCCTTCCATATTCGGTCCGTCCCACCCACCTTTTCAAGTTAGTTGGTCCCCATGTTGTATCTAGCGATCTTTTGCAACTGAATCGCTGCAATTTTGAAAATTATTTTCGATGTGTGTCCTACGTACCCAGTATTCCTCGTAATATAGATTCAAGTGACCTTTATTTATTTATTTATTTTATTATTTATGTACACACAGTAAGATACATACAGATACGACATAATTATAATTTGAGTACAAAGGTACTGCTTATTTCTTAAGAAATTTACACAAACAACCTTCCTTGATACAACCTTCTTTAAATCCTTGTCCGTCTCCCCGTATCCTTGCGGGTTTTAGAACTTTGAAGATCCAACGTTCTCTATTGCCATATGTATTCTTTACTACCGTCATTTAACTTTTTTCTCATCATGTTTCGAATTTTACTGGTATATTTTTAATCCTATTTCAAAGTAGTCGCTGTAACTTAATCTGTTGTTTTTCATTACATGCTCTTTCTATTTTTGTGCAGTAAGTAAATCTATTTTGCTTTTTTTGATTGAATATCAGCCTGTTTCTCATCTGCGCCAGTTGACAATAGGATCAAATGAATTTTTTTGGGTCGATAATGTTAATAGATTTTTATTTTGACCCTTTATATAAAAAAATTCGTTTGTTTGGTTCCTCCATCAATAGTCAATTTATTGGGTTTAATCGGGTCCGGAAAGCTTTACCAATGTGTTCCTTTTTTGCAATAATACTGAAAAAATGTCACAAAACACCAAGATTACCAATATTTTACATTCAATATAAACTTAATTCAATATTTCGTCACTGGTCAACATAGCAACTACTTAAATTACATTTTCCGTGGTTATTATTTTATCCTATTCCAATAATTTTATTAAAACTTTCATACATTTCACTATCAGAGTTATATTAAATGTTTTTGCACAGTATAATCGTTCGCTTTCGATCCATATTATAATCGATTCATTTGTTCCACACTAGCCTATCGTAATCATGAATATGATCGACATTACTTGAAAAGATAGAGAATTAGTAGCAATTTTAACAATTCCAAAGTTCAGGAGTGATAGTCCAAAAATTTATAATGACGGTCGTAGTCCAAAAAGTAATTAAAAAACTACGTATCTACCTTATTGTCAGTAATGTTTTCCGTAATATCCCTAACATAACAAACAGTAATGATAATTGAGTAAAACAATAACAAAGCAGACTCAAATAAAGTTGGTGTGTATATTCAAGTCAAAGATTACTTAGAAGCAGCTGAAACAATTCTCGTAAGAACGCAGAAGGTTCCTGCCAGTCGGAAAATCGCCATAACGAGGAGTAAAGTCCGCGTCATTTAATGTACTAGGTACTTACCTACTGTTAAGTTCTAGAAATCTGCCGAAAGATCTACATATTTCCAACAGTTTAACTGAATGCAAAATTGCCGGATGAGAAATATCAAGTTTTTGAGTCAAAATCAACGTTTAAGTTCAAAAAAGCAAAAATGAACAATTTTAAGCGTCAATTTACTTTGAATGCACCAGTTTTTATTAGAGTAAAGGAAGCCGGTTTTCTATTACTATTTCGTCATATGTACGTTTATGTTGGGAACATTAGTCCCATCACGGTCATTTGTAAATCCTTTTGGAACATTTTCGTTACTGTTTAGTCTTCTTGTCCTAAAAGGATCATGTCCTAAATATTATTCCGGATCGCCTGAATTTTCTAGAACAGGAATCAAATTTAGAAATCAGCATATATTTTTAGAGGGCTGTTTTTCTGAAGTAATAGTTCGGCAAATTTTATGGTGCCTGGATTTCATGATTTTTTTAATATATTTTTATTCAAAATCAATAAGAGATCCAATATTTTGTTAAGACAAATACTGTGAAAAACTGGATGGATTAATCGATCCCATTTCATAACATATAGCAATAAGACGAATGTTTTGGTAGGTAAAAGTCAGCTGGCATCAGAATCATTGGACGCATAGTGCCTATTCGTTTTTGGTGCCAAAATCGTATGGCGAAACAATTCGTCGGATGCCGAAACAAAATGAATCGGCAACGCCGCAGATTGCCAAGAATCAACAAGTGCAAGACGCACCATCAACATCTCCCGGCGGTAAACAAAGAAAAGCAAGCAAGCCATGGAATTCGTTCAAGACAGAGGCAACGATCGTGAAAACTGGGCCGGACATGTGTGCCTCGGCCGTGACCGCTTTACAATCACTTTTCAATTAATAAAGAACAAGCAAGCACCTGCAGAATGCAACATATTCTATCACTCGCAACAAACAAGCAATACGCACGCGTTTGATGCCGCTCCTAAATAAATCCGGACCGCACTTTCACAGGTAAGTTAGTGTGTTTTGTTTACGTACTTTTAGGGTATAACACAGGGCACAGGCACACAGGGTAGCACGAGTCGAGTCGCGGACGAGGGCGCGTAGCGCGGCGTGCGAGTGGTTCGCGCGGTGGTCGTCACGGCACTGGCCCGAGCGGCGCGCGGCGGTCGGCACGGCGCTCGGCGAACGGCAATTCGCAACTCGAAATACCTACGTAACGTAACTTAACTCCATAATATTTTATAGTTTCGTAATCGTGTTACTCGATTACTGTGCGCCGTTCGCGTCTAATCGATGTCACGATTTCGGGAGCGGTCCTTGGGACTGAGAGAATCGAAACTCACATGCATTCCATGTTTGTTAAAAGCAAGCCTCTTAGGAAAGGTCAAAGTGTGCGGTCCGCAAGAATCACAACGTATGTATATGTCAAATTGTATACATTCGTCCTCCCACGTACCTAGTTTGCGAAGGCGAAGTGGGAAAAAGTTTCAATGGCAATTTGTGTGCTCATTAATTTTGCATCAATTCCTTCTGGATTACACCACTTTGCTCGCTCCAATGCTTAGACAGATGTGGGTAGTAAATAACATAATGTGAGAATCATATACAAACAAGAAACATGTTTCCCTGTAGGTATTTTGTGAAAACTTCATGACCGATTTGCGTTACGTCGCGACAGTAAACGACCCATGAATATTCAGAGGACTGGCAATGAGCAGTCATTCCATATTTCGCTCGTCTGGATGACTCCTGTCCAATATATCCGTGCTCTAATTACGTGTAATTCAATAATGATGATATAAAAGTCTGAAGCCCTTGGGAATTTGGGGCACTAACTGTCTGGCCAAAAATCTCCAATAGAACAAAGCTGCGAATGGACAAAGGTATAGTTCACTAAAGATGGAATTATTACCGAACAATATTGGGTGACCTTATCACTTTTATTAAGCCCAGTTCCAATTTGTATTAGGTACAGTGCGGGGTATTTATGTTGCCGAATATCTATAAGCTTTTGTTGCCCTTGTTATTTGGAAACAAGATCTTTTGGGAGGATTCCGGAACTGGTGCGTTCGTCCCAGATATTTTCAATATTAGGAAGTCACATCGCGTATCCTAATGTTGTTGAAATAGTAGACTATTGATTGGTAATTTTGTCTTTATTGATGAGAACTGCACAATTGTAGTAAAACACTTAATTTACGACATATCCAAAAGACTTTAGTCTTACTTAATACGTTTTTGACTATCCACAGCGTTTACGCGCGCTGTTTTTTCTTGCCGTACTTATATATACAATCCACAAAAAAAAATAAGTATCGTTACATTGTATGTAAATGCAAAATTCCAAGCGTTATAACAATTTATTAAAAAAATCCACCCAAAAGAACAAAGCCAAAGATTTTGATACTGAACTTACGCACAAAATGGTTTTAAAATGACTTGTATTTTGCTGCCTGCTGACTTATCTCTTTTTGTTGACTGTACAAGAAAACTCCATTATTCAAAGTTATTTTAATGATTTTCGCTAACGATAAATTGCTTTACCATCAAAATTGTTTGCTTCATTTTTTTGACGCCCTTTCTCTGTTATTACCGAGCGCTCGTCCCACGCAAAAAGCTGTTCATTCAGGCTTCACGGTTCTTGACTGAGGGACATTTTACTATAATTATCATTCAGTGTCTATATTTAGTGTAGCTATGATATCAGAATTATGTCTCTTATTTATAGATTTTATGTACTGAAAACATTTAGTTCATGAATAAATATATGGGAATATATTATAGGTATGTTTACCAACCCGCACTAGGTCCGTGTGGTGGATTATGGTCCACTCCCTCTCACATAGAGGAAGTCTGAACATTATAGGCTGATTCTGCTTATGCTTTATGTTTACCTATCTGGTTTTGGTCCCATATTTCGGATTCATTCCTAACTTTTGAATATTGTTTCTATATACCATTCCGCCTGTTTATAGCACACCCACATTTCGCCAGTTATGTTTAAGTCCCATGTAAAAGAGGGCGAGCCTATTGCCATCAACCGGGCACAAATCTAGACTCCAGGCTATTACTGGGAAATTCCTGATGTGAAAACCCAACAACACTTTGCTCGACCCGGGAATCGAACCCAAGACCTCATGTTCAGCAGTAGCGATTGCAACCAATATATACATCTCTACCTACTCTTTCATATTTTATGTTGGCCCCATTGTTTAATTGGCTGTATTGTTTTAAACTATTGAGTTTGGAAACAACATTATCTTTTCAGCTTGAAGACTACAACATTTAGACCTTAATCACCAATAACACATCTTTAGGGATACAAACCGACTAAATACCTCAACCTAACTCACCAAAACCTTCGCTTATCAACACCAGTTACGCTTTAGGAAGAACGTTAACCTAACAGGAAAACATTAAAGTTTATTGTAGTATTAAGTATCGACAACATGTGTGTCCTGCGACATTGAAGAGGAGGGAATATTCCGCTGTGTTTAGGTGATTTCTGTTAAGGGATCGGCAGGAATATAGGGACCTGAAGTATGAACAAGGATTTAAACAGGGCTTTATTTTTAAAACATAGGTAGTGATAACCTACTTGTCTAAAGTCGTCGCCAAGAGAGGCCGGGGAAACGCTAGCGTGATGACTTAGACGCAATACACAGAGAAGTGTGCCCAGCAGTGGGAAATATACTATAGAATGGAATAAATAGCTACTAGTGGCGATACAAAAATGTTGAACTCAAACTCAAACTCAAAGCATTTATTTCAATTAAACCATTTACAGGCACTTTTGAACTGTCAAGGAATCGGTCTGTGAGAAATATGAAGCTAGTTGCCCATTCCAAAGTGTAGTAGGTACCTATGGAGAAGAACGGGCAAGAATCTCCACGGACAACCTTTTAATTAAATTTAAAAAAGTGTTACAAAATATCGGTTACCTACATCATTCATGTTGAAATGAAACATGTGAGAACAATGTAGAAAGACGTGCACGTTAGAAGCGTCCGTAATAAAAAGATAAAACAAAGAACAATTCAAAATTTAAAATCAGCCGTGGCAGCTAAGGGTTGATCAAACTGACGGCGCCTCTTCACGAACATGACGCATGGATCAGCACCATTCAGCTCAACCATTTTGAAGGGAGCTAAATGATCCAACACACGCGCCACCATCAGCGAGACATCTGAGTGAGTATGACATACAATATTAATAAAATAAATTAGTCATATAAAAGACGTATTACCCGGTAAATGGTAGCTCTTTAGTACATAGTACTCACACCTGTGCTCTGCAATTATATAATACAAAGGAGATTGATTTTATACAATGCAAAGATTGTCTTAAAATCTTCAGCAGCTCCAATAGTATTTTCAAATGTTAATCAGTTGTGTTGACCTGGTGAACTCCGGGCTGTTACCGCTGGTGACAGCTTGCTGACTGGCAAATACATAATTTAAAAATGGTGGCCAAATTATGAAAAGTATAGAGACGAAAAAAATAAGAACTTTTGCTAAAGCACTCAGATACTCTTAGAGTATTCTTATGCAGAGAAAATACGTAAGAAAACTTTTGTCTATCATACCTACTTTATTGATATGTGTTATTTAAAAGTAATGAAATTTCTCGGAAACCTCTTTTATAAATACTAATAAAGGTTAATAAAACTGCAGTAAATAGTGTCATCTTGGCAGTGGCACCCTATTCACTTCATACGGCTAAACAACAAGCGTAGATGTGAAACACGCCCACATAGGATGACGTTGTTCCAAATGATAGTGGGCGAGCTTTCCTACAATTTTTGCACACACAACACCAATTTCCGACTTTGGGGCGGCAATTTTCGCAATTTTTCGCTTCACTATTTTCGTTTGACACTGATAATAATGCGTTGTATAATGGGGAGGTCACAGGAAGGAAGTTACAGAAGCTCAATTTTGGTTTAGTTTTTTTATTTAGCTGTAAAGTTTGTACGTAGATTCATTTAATAATCATGTACACTACGATACAACTTATGGCAATTTTCTTTCATTAATTTCAATTTTACGATTTTTTTTGGTTATGTGACTTTACAAGTAATGCGTTTTCGTAAAGATCATTTTCACCTAAAGGAGTAATATAGATTGGTGATTTTAAAGGCTCACTCAGTTCGGATGGTGATCGGTTTTACGAATTTTGCCGATGCTATATCTAAGTTGTGTCGTACTGTAGCACAGTAAATTCTGTCTAAACTAATATTATATAGAGAAACGATTAGATTTTTTATATTTTGTATGTTTGTTTGTTACACTTTCACGCTAAAACGGCTGAACGGATTCGGATGAAATTTGGCACATCGGTAGACCATGACCTAGGTTAGGACAAAGGATACTTTTTATCCTGATACTCCCACGGAATCTAGTTTGTGATACATTTGGAATATACAATGTGATGATACGATCAAACAGGCGTTAGGCTTTTTAGTATTTGCCGTGTATTATAAGATGTTTTTTTCCTTAGGGTATAGACTATGTTGTTTGGATAGTCGTTGACGTTCAACTGCTATTGGAGTTTTACAATACTTTTTGCATCAAGGGAGGTCAAAAGTTTTGCTGTCTGCCCGTTTGATGATGGACACTCTGAAGGACATTCAAGAAGAGGCACCCTAGTACATGCTGTTTGACGAAATCATCGTTCATATCAATGAAGATGCACCTGAGATCGGTGATGATTGATGGAAGGAATGAATGAAGGGTTATGTTGAGCTCTTAAAGGATTGTCGCCGTCTGCTCTAACTAGGACTTCTGCCCTCGTCATTCTGTGGTATAGGGCAGTTATTGCAAAACCTTGTCTGCGGGAGGTACATGATAAAGCAATATGCAAATACCCGGGGAGTGAACCGTACGCGCCGAATAGTTTGAACGGCTGTTTTTGTAGTTGCTAGGAGAGTAAGCTATGGTTAAGGTGGGTAAGCTTAGGGCTTTAGTAAATGTCTTGTTGGTGCTGCTACGATTTCGTAAAATTGGCGGAGATCCTTCTTTCAGTTTGCTCGTGTGAGATTTCTTGGATCGTCAAGCAAATTTTCAGTATCACTCCGGAATTTGGAATGGTTTTAGTAATAGTCTCTTGTCACAAACTAATCTCCTAATCTACCATAGAGTTTAGGTCAACATGCATGTTACGATTATTATGATATTTTAATAGCAAAAAAGGCTAGGCTAATGAATGCTTTACCAACACACCAAGCAACAAGTTAAAATCATTATAATAGTGGAATAACTATTTAAATTACAGTATTGCACACAATCACAGCAATTTAGGTGTTACCATGCATAAAAATCACATAAAGCTACCTACAATTACGTTCAAGGTTATTTCATTCAATATTTTGTCGGTAATCACCGATGATCACTGGTTATGAAAAATGGTGATTGGTGATGTCGTAATGGTGATCAAAGGTAAAAACCTGGTGTTAAATAGGAGGTTTTGGGTTTCACAAGTTTGTGAAATTAAGATGGGTACTAATATTGGTTTAAGATTTTAATAGGATGTTAAAACGATATTGCTAATGTTTCCTATCGCAAGTGATGATTAAAGTTAATAAACTACAACCTATCCATCCCTAGAATTAATTAATCTCCACTACTCTCAAAACGGTGAAGGAATACATCGTGAACCCGCACTTTGCCCGCGTGGATTACGGCCCACTCCCTCTCACAGAGAGGAAGCTTGTACCTACTACTTAGCTAGCGGTAGTTGGAATTAATTTTGTCAAGTATCAATTCGTTTGTTGATTGACTTTCAAGAATGCGGCTTTCAATAAGTTTTGAATGACATGACGACTTTAATAATAAACTGAAATAGAAAATATGTCTCTAAATGCAAAATCGGGCAAAGTTTTTTGGATATTCCCTCAAGAATTTCTCAGTAGCAGCCCAGTCTGGATTTGTGCCCGGTTGTCGGCAATAGGCTCGCCCCCTATTACATGGAACTTAAACATAACTGGCAAAAGGTGTACTATAAGTACCAACCCTTCTTCCCCAACCAGGCGTGATGTTATATATGTTTATCTTATGTTAGGTTTATACTAATAAAAGATGAATTTAGGCGAACATTATTAGCTCCTAAGCGAACATTCATCAGCTTAATGCTTCCTTTAAAAGCGTATCAACAAGTTATGTTTGGCAACATTACTTAAAGGTCAAACTTGCGTAATAGACAGCACCTAGTTAAGTAAGTATAAATAAATAAGTAAAACTTTATTCAGTTCAGAAAAAACACAGTAAAATATTAAAAAACTAATAGCAGATTACAAAGGAGTTTTAGCTGCTAGATTTACAAATACACTAGGATTCCCTGTGTCGTAGGGTCCAGGGAATTCATAATGAGGTCCAATTTGTTTTTACTAACACCCAATAACGTATTCAATTGAACTGCTGTTTAGGACTAAAATTATTCGAATGTTTCAGTTACAATTTCATTTTGAAAGAGAAAGAGTTTTTTTGTAAGTTTCACTTGAGATTAAAGAAGAAAAGAAACGAAATCGACCAAAACTAAAAACATTTTTCACATTAATTTTTTACACATTTTAGTTAATAGACATTTTAGTTCACTTTACCCACGTGCCTTAATAGAGAGTTTATTTACCTTGGAACCGCAGTTTCGAGAAGTTTATGTATTTATATATCTCTCTTTCTTGTAATGTTGTAAATGTTTGACAGTCGTCACAGATCGTCAGAAGCCCGAAAGTCTGACAACCAGTCTTACTAAGGGGTTTCGTATTACTCAGTAACTGGGTTGTGAAGGTCAAAAAGGCAGTCGCTTCATGAAAAATACTGGTATTCAGCTGCATCCGATTAGACTGGAAGCCGACCCCAACATCCCAAACTGTTGCAGTATTTAATCGTTATCTTTCCACAGCGTCATAGATAGTTGCGTAGGTATTTATATTTTATTACATTATAATTAATAAAATCTTAGTGATATTTATTTTAGAAGTATGTATGTTTGTATGTAAGTATGTATATTCTCATATTATTTGTTTTATTTTATTGCGTGAATTGTTCTGATTTTATGTATTTTACTTTCTCTCTACTCTTACACACGGTGTCTACATCTCTTTTTATCCTCTGTCCTATCGCAGGTATGCTGGAAGAGATTTCTTTAGAAATAAGCATCACCTTTGTACGTATTTTTCTGTTATTTTCTTCTTGTCTGTATATATGTGTGTACACAAAAGGTTAAATAAATAAATAGTTGGGAAAAGGCTAGGCAGTTGATTTCTTGTAAGGTCGTAAGCAACAAATCTTTCATTTATACTTTTCTATGTTAGAAATATGATTCTACTTCAATCCTTGGTCTCTTAATAAGACCAGTGAAATAAAAACAGGAATAAATTAGCTACGATGTTCATTAGATTTCTTTTGCTTGCATTTCCATCTTTCCGCGAATGGAATTTCATTTCCAAGATAAAATATGTAGTTTTGAAATGAACTGTCGTAATTTCTCAAATTGATCAATGACAATCTAATTGGACAATTACCTAGATTGTCATTGATCAATTAAGATTTTAATATTATAATATTTCATTTGACTTAAAAAAACAAATACTAAGTTTGTAGGTACGTACTTACCATTTATGGTAGTTCTGCGAAAAATACACCACCATTCTTCGAGAGAATGGGCAGCAAACATTTTGGTATAAGCAGTGGGGTTGCTTATCATGGCAATACTGCCAAACTCGAAAAATAAATGAACGTAAACGAAGCAAAAGCAGTATGGTAGGTTCATAGCAGGTGCAGTTCTGTAGTCTCTGCCTACCCCTAGGGAAGAATGCGTGAGTTTATTTATTATTTATTTATGTACACACAGTAAAATACATAGAGATACGACATAATTATATATATTTGAGTACTGGGGTACTGCTTGTTTCTTAATAAATTTCTTCCAGCAGACCTGCGAAAGGAGAAATGAGAAAGAAATATAGACAATAGTGTGTCAACAAAAAGAGCAAAAAATTTGAATTTGCGATGTCTTATACAAAAAAAAACAAAATATACCTACACGTATATCGTAATAAATTAACATATACTTAAATAAATTAATAAAGCTTAAATATATATACATACATATTATAGGCATATAAATACTTACAGTAGAGAGGAAAGGTACAGTTTTTAAATCACGATTGCTAGGCGGAAGTGAGTTCCACAATCTTAGTGCATGGACAGAGAAGGAATAAGAATAGTATTTATTTATATTACTTTATTATACATCAGATTATGTATGTATGTAGGTAATATTGGTAGGTATATTAGGAAATGCAGAAAAAAAAAAATTACAGAACCACCCGTAAAACTTATCCACTAATAAAAAGAACCCATTTTCGAAACAACTTACCAAACAAAAAAAAAAAATTGCAAGTTATTTGCGGTCACGCATTTGCACGAGACTTTTGCGGTTTAGTAGAATGTCAGTGACTGACAGATGGTAATGTCATAATGTCAGAAATTACTTCACCCACACTAGGAGATAGAAGTTACATCATAATGATGGTTTAGAAAGATAGATTTAGTTTAACCTTTATAGACGTGACGTGTAAGGTCAAAATGGTATGCAACCCAACACCTCGGCTTGATGGCATGATAAATATCTTTAAAATAAAGTTGGTGCAACGTCCGTGGATCATATCAATCAAATCAAACATTCATAGATCCTAAATAGAATAGCAAGATATGTCTGCTGGTGACGCTGGTGTGTTTAATTTTTATAGTAATATTTAAAATATTAAATCTATATTATTAATTAATTATTATTGACTTGATGACTGAACTGAACAAAATATGAAGAGAAAAAAATATCATCCATCGGACATAGAAAAACCTGGTCCGCACACTTGTCTTCTCCATCTTTCTTTACGGGGCAGAGACTTGGACGATCAAATCTACCGATAGCTGAAGAATTGACGCCTTCGAAATGTGGTGCTGGCGCCGCCTACTAAGGATACCATGGACAGCGGACCGCACAAATGCCGCGATCCTGAAACAACTAAAATTAGATTTCTCTAATTTTAGTTTTTTGGGTTTTGTTTAGGTGTTTTCACGCAACAACTGTCTTCAACCTGCCGGCAACGTATAGTGAGACACTTCGGCCATATTGCTCACAGAGGTACCAATAACATGAAACTAATGCTGACTGGAAAAATAGAGGACAAAAGACCTAGAGGCAGAAGCCCAAAAATGTGATCGGATCAAATATCCGAGCATTTGACGCTATCAGCGCCGCCCTTCACCAGGCCACTGATCGTAACAGATGGAAAAAGTCCGTTGACAATTTGATACGGAGTCACGATTCTCAGCAGTGAGAGAGCGATTGAAACGAAGATAATTTTAATTAATTATTTAATTAATTATAATTATATAAATATTTAACCTTACATAAACGACAAGACGGCACGGCGGCATACGATTAGTTCCGATTTCAGCCGCGCGCAGACTTACATTGCGCGCAGTTTAAGTAGCTTCTTTAGATTATGGCTGCCTGTCCATTGAAGCGGATGAGGCAGCGGAGAGGAGAATGGCAGCGGAGTGGAGCGGAGTTGCGGACGGTGTCTGTCCATTGATACAGGGCGAGGTAGCGGAGCGGAGTTACGGACTGTGCGGAGCGAGGTAGCGGAGCGGTGTTGCGGACTGTGCGGAGCTAGACCGAGTTCACGCGACGAGTAATAATTCCTCGCTCCACTTCTCCGCTCTTTTTCCCCGCTCCGCTTCCCCTCTCCGCTTCTCTGCTCCGTTTCCCCGCTCCGCTTGCCGGTTTTGTATACATTTTTAAACAAGTTCGCAAATACCTGTCCACTGAAACGGAGCGGAGGTTTTATGCAATTTCATTGGTTAATATTGGCACACCGCTACTCCGCTCCTCTCCTCTCCGCTCCAGTGGACAGGTAGCCTTATTGCCAATCATCTTCGCTACACCTGCTGTCAGCCAAATTGGTTAGGATATAGATTTTCTTAGGGGACGGTATCTTGTAAGTATTCGGCATTAAAGAACTCCTAGATACTTAGAGTACTGGCTCAAGACTTGACATTTTTTTTTTTAAATTCTATAATTCAAAAATCATTTATTCAAACTAGGCTGAGAATCAGCACTTTTCGAACGTCAAAATTACATAAGACAGTCCCCCAAAAACGCCCGCCCTTCACCACTTCCTAGTGCTTAAGCTGGGAAGACGAAATGGCGCAACAAACGCCCCAGCAGCACAGCTGTCGTTTCAGTTGGAAAAACTTGATTCTATATAATATGCAAAACTAATTTACATTACCACAAATTGCTAATTCAACTCATAAAACAGAAACATTTGAATAAGTAGATTATGTCAAAAATAAATGAAAACGAAATCAAATAAAATAATCAAAACAATTATATGAGCTCATATAGTATCATGTACTCTTTGATTCTAAAACAAGTTGATGATCCAGCGCGTGTTTTTAATTCATCTAAAATATCACAGTTCTTCATTCTGCCCTTGTTCCATTCATTCAATCCATCTATGTTTTCTTAGGTCTTCCTCTCCATCTATCCATCAGCATGTATAGCGCTTCATCCGAAGACCAATTAATTTTAAATCTAGTCGATCTAAAACTCGTCATAAATTTTGGTATTTTTACCAATTGAGTTTAAGATTAGTTCTTAAAAATACGAGACTATCTCCTCTGATCACGAAAAATACCAACACAAACGATTCCCTTTCTACTTTTCTGTCACATTTCTTAGTTAAAACACCACTGACTTTGGTATAAAAAACATCGCCAACAAGCAGGTTACAAGTAATGCATCAACGCTTGTTCTTTATCTGTATTATAAAAGGCTCTTTTCTCTGTAATGGTACAAAAACTGACCAGAGTAAAGACTAATACCATTCTTCATTTAAACGAGATAATCTCAATCTCTTCGGCACTAAGATGCAAGGTTTAAAGATCAAAATAATAAATAACTCAGGACAGGTTTATTATCCCATTTCCTGGACGCTATGAATCATTTCCTTTTGTTGATGATTCCTCGGAAACCTGCTAGGGAACTGGTCCTATTCGGAAAAGGACTAAATTTGCACATAGAATCATAAATTACATCTATAAACGTGGATATAATAAGTACTAGTGACCAATCCTTGTGTCGCACGGGTGCAATCTACTAATGTTGCGACATGTCAAAACATGAGATTTCTGTGCTATAATCTAAGTTAAATATTAATGTATAAACACAATACATGTTTCGGAATAAATTCTCTAAATATTTTGGAAAACTGCATCTTAATCTATAGTGTAGTTTACAAGAGTGAAGCGGACACATCTTTCTTATTCATTTGTCTTTATAAACATTTCGCAGTTTTTAGCGACTTTCTTATTAAAGTCGGTCTATGTACGTACTTCATGAAAGACGTACTTATTACTTCTTAAAAAAACTCGCTTCGTAAATCTTATAATTCTAACAACACATCATCATAATTTTTGTGATGAAATCTTTTCAAATATAATACATCAAACTTAATCTTTCGTTAATTCCAAAAAGGTATTGCACGTTCATTAATTAATATTATAACAATCATCACAATGCTGATGAAATCTTTTTAAATATTAGACATCAAACTTCCGATTTATTCCAAAATGTGTAGCGCGTAGCATTTCGTAGCAAATTAATTCGTAGCCGACGCGTTGAACTCTTTTATTCTAGACCGCATTCATTATTGAGTTGGATCAATAACTTGACTTTTTTAAACTATAGATAGGTACATTCTTTAACCAATCGCTGCTTGCTTTAGGTATTCTTAAATTAAGTTACCCTCGGGTTTTGTTTTTTTTTTCCTGAGGCTGTTTAGAACATACACTTAGGTCTTACTTTTAAATAAAATAGGTACTAACCTTTATATTTTATTTTTTTCAGCGTCCCCGGAGGGATGTAGACCTATTCTTTGAGTAGCAGATTGTCGGTTTAAGCCTGTCAAGTACCAAGACTCCTCCACTTCTAACACGGTTTTTTTTTAAATTACATTTTTTATTTTATTTACTTTTAATCAACCAATTAGATTCAATAAAAAAGTCTTATTCGACATCATAGTAACAAAACCTATCATTTATTTATTTACAAACTGTTATTTCGTAATAATAATAACACAACTGCCACCGTTTTCTAGGTCGGGTTACTAGAAATCGTATTAATAATGATCTTTTATATAACTCTAATAGAACTACAGTATATTCTTATTTAACTTGTCGCTGCCCCGGTTTGGCCTGCGGGCAGATGGTACTCGTACAATCTCTATGATATTAACATAAACTGGTTTTGGATTGGTCAGGTTTTTATCGCTCATTAAATAGTTAATTAGTAGAAGCTCCTTTACGTTAGTTTGAAGGCTATAGAAAATTCCAGTCACTAGAGGCTTTTGACTTTGTCTAACTGACTGTGTTTGTTGAGACTTTGTCTTTGAGCCTTGCAACATCTTTAAAAAATCATCATAAATCCGTCTAGTTTGGTTAGACTATCCTGCGTGGTATTGCTATAAATTCTAACATTTCAGCTGTTCATTAGCCGTTTACCATCATTTCAGACGAAGGACGTCCACTGCTAGACATAGGCCTCCCCCAACCACCGCCACTTCGACCGGATCTGTGCTTTTCGTATCCAGCGGATTCCTGCAGCCTTCACCAGGTCATCGGTCTACGTTGTGAGAGGCCTTCCAACGCTTCGTCTTCCGGTACGCGGTCGCCACTTCAGAACCTTTCGGCCCCATCGGCCATCTGTTCTACGAGCAATGTGTCCTGCCTATTTATCATCGCATTAATAAACTATGACTACTGTCTCTTTAGACGCAGATATATGTGACCTTGAGGGGTTAGCTTGCGTGTTCTGAATTGAGCTCACGCAACGCGTCGTACGTCCAGCCAGTAATAGGACTCACCCATCAAGGAACGCTGTCCCCAATTTGACGCATTATTAATTTATTACACATAAAAAAAGATATTTTAATAAAACACATATACTAAAATATCACTAATTAAATTATCTTTAAAATGATGAAGAATTCAGAAAAATGCGCTTGATAGATTTCGCGAGATTCTCAGTGTTTTATCGGCTTTAGACATAACTTTACAAATTAATTTCACTATGTAATATAAATATAATCTAAAATATTCGTATATTAAGAAAATGCTGTAATTTAACATATGTATTTTTTTTTCTAAATCATTAACACTACTCGTTTAGACGTGATTTATTTATTTATATATACTTTATTGTACACCACAAAAATACATAACAAAAAAAATACTTAATCAAACACTACAAAATATACAATGGGCGGCCTTATCGCTTTCCGCGATCACTTCCAGGCAACCTTAGAATGATCTTCAGTATATAATCATTAAAAGTCGGTTATTGTCGCCTTAAGATAGAACGTACCTGCTAAAAAGGTCTTTTAATTTCATCATCGTCTTGAACAGCCTTTTTCCAACCACTGCTAGACATAATCCTCCTTACTTCTTTCCTGGTTCTGGTGGACTGCCTCGTTGATCGTGATCGCAAGCTAGGTTCGATTTCCGGGTCGGACAAAATGTTATTCAGTTTTTCCATCTGGAATTTCTCAGTAGCAGCCCTGAGTCTGGATTTGTGCCCGGTTGATGGCAATAGGCTCGCCCCGTATTACATGGGACTTAAACATAACTGGTGAAATGTGGGTGTACTATAGGTACACCTCTGCCTAACCCTTCGGAGAATACAGGCTATAATGTTATGTTATGTTCTTCCCTGGTATTCTCCAATTTAATGCAGATCTTTCCGACGGACTAAACTACTTTATTGATCCATCTTGCAATCACCTCATTAACTGCAACATAGAAAATAGATAATATATAATTCGATTAGTAATAAATCCTATATTAACGTTCAACACAAATGCAATAAAAACTTATGGGATCAAAGGTCTAATAAAACTATAACCTATAGACGCAAGATGAAAGGTGTAGCCGTCAATACGTATTGCTAATCGGTCTTAACTCTTAAGCAAGCGGTTTACTTGACTTAAGTCGTAGAAAGATGAACAAGTAAAGCGGTGGTCTTTTCATAGTTAGGCCCTTTGTACGCAAAAGTTTGGGTTGCCGTAATAAACTACGGTTTATACCCCGTGTGTAGGCACGGTCGTCAGTGTTGTATGGATCACTATGGAAGCTTGCCGAATTCGTTAAGAAAAACCTACATTTAAAATTAAACCGACATTCCATATGCGACTTGAGTGAACCCTACAGGAGGGCTCCCGGCACTGAACGTGTTGACATGAGTCCAAAACTAAGAGCTGAATTGTATTGCATTTTGTTACGTGGTTTATATTTAGTGGTCACGGTTGTTTGCTAAATTGGTAAAGCGCCTATGAATTTTGAAACAGTGGATGAAATATTAACGTCCTCTGTATTTCCTTCATTTGACATTTAGGATGACATTTAATTCATTTCCAACATCAGATTCTCGGGCCACATCCAATCTTTAATGAGATCTCTCAACAGCACATAAATGAGAGCGTTTTATTAATACAGCCTTAGTATGAGGCGTGACGAGTATGCAGCTCAGTGTACAAATACGTGTATATCGGCTGCGCAGGAGTCATCGCCCGTGCGGCTCTCGTGATCGAAAGTAAAAGTGACAGCTATGTACATAGAGTATAGTATGTATGTATGCGTAGACAGAGTATGGCAATAGACAAGGCACTAAATAATAATAATAATAAGACAAGGACACACTTAATAGATCCAGTAGCAGTTGTAAACGATACAGAAAGATTTTTTTCTCTATTCTCTATCTCCTTCGCGTAGGCAAATTTTTTGTCTGGCCCCAGTTGTTAGTCTACAACTGGAGCCCTACCAAACGGCTGTCACGATACGATTTCTTTCGAAAGTATTACCTGACTTCATAAATAGTACCAGTTTACAAGTGACTGTCAAAGAATATCGCTATCTCAAGGTATATGCTGATCGGCTAATCTATACAATTCTCTATCTACGTCTGTATGCGTCAACTTTGTGCAGTGCACCTGAGAACAGTGGTGACAATGAGATTGAATTTCGTTTGTTTGACGCATTGTGGGGATATGGACCCGCTTTCTATGTACAGGCTTGGAGATGGTTGAATTATCAATATATGCTAAGATAACTATCGACGCGACTCTTTTATTGCTGATATCAATAGATAGATATAGAGAATACTCTTTATTGTGCAGGTACACCAAAAAATCATCAGAAAATATATTTTTTTCTTCAATCCAGTGGTACTTATTTGCCATAGGTGTATGTTCAAGATAAAGCGAAGTAGTAACTTGTTTTTCTATGCATAACACAACCGCAGGACGTAATTTTAACCAAATGAAGATGAAGAGAAGAGAAAATGTTAGTCTTTAAAAAAAGTGTTTGTTTTCTCTGTTCAGCATAAATTCAAGCCAAGTCAGAGGCCCATAGGCGGCATGAAACACTCTGACACCAGGTTAGTCACTAACCACACGAGAAAGAAGGAGCATAGATTTAATGATGATTAGTTGTACGCATACGAATTTAGGGATGACCTAGAGGTCTTCCCTCAGCTGAAAATTACGACTTTAACCCCTAACGTTTACAACCTTAACTAATATTAGAGATGCGAAAGTGAGTTTGTTTGTTACGCTTTCACGCTAAAACGGCTGAACGGATTTAGATCAAAATTGGCACATGGACAGACCATGACTTAGATTAGGACATAGAATACTTTTTATCCCGATATTTCCACGGGATCGAGACTTACGCGGGTGAAACCGCGGGGCGCAGCTAGTATTGTATAATTTCAAAAACCCATCACAGAACACTTGTGCTGCCGGCTATCGAAATATTTTGATAGTCATTGGACCAGAATTCTTCAATCGTCCTAGCCACTTCAAGTAAGTACCAACTAGAATTTTAATCGCTTGAATCAAGTTTCTGTTACCAACACATCTAGGATAATAAAATCCCAACGGATGTCAGCAGCCAATAAAAATAGCAGCAGACGCACATATTCCAGAAAAAAACTCGTACCATTTTGAAAACTCCAGAACATTAAGATCTAAAAATAACTGGACTTGCTGAACTGGTATCGTTTACTCTGTGGCAAGTTTTGTTCATGTGTGTATACTTATTCCTACATATATTTATGTTTGTTTGTGTGAATAGCATGTCGGTTAATCTTGAACTAGTTTTGTGTTTGTTAGCTCTATTTATGAGCGAATGCTTTATTTTTTCGTTATATAATAAATATGTAATTATTAAGTTGTCAGTTGGCCTTGGTTTTAACCGTTTCTAACTGTAAAATAATGTTTAAGGACTTGGGTAATTGGTATATTGAAGACCTCTATGCAATTATTTGATTAAATAATGAATTTCTTTCCTTTTTATCCCTAGGAGTATAATAGCCCTTTTAAACAATTTTACCTGACAATTAATAACGAGCAGTCTGGAGTTAATGGTTGCCGGATCAGGCTTCTTAAGCCTGGTTCCAGAATTAATCAAATTGCCATTCAACAACAGAGCACGATTCTAGCCAAGGTCCAGATTCTAGAACATACTCATATTTTGCATAGGTACCTACTTTGAGTCTATCTCTGCCCGTAGCTAGTTATATGTTTCACCTAATTTTTTACCTATAGCACAGAATAAATGAGTAGCAGTATTATATCTCGGCGGTGACCTTGAAAAATTTACCGACGGCTGCTTGATAGATAAACCTACCGCGTCCGTGCGTACCAGCCGCGCACTGGATACTGTTATGTGCTGATATACACTGAGATTTCGAAGCGCGTCGTTTCGGCGGTCTTCTATGAAGATAGAATACTATACTTATTTATAGTGTGCCTACAGGCAGTCACAGCAAGATAACAAAAGTTCCCCGGTACCTAAGTAGGTATTTAGTGCCCTAGAAATAATTTCACTTGATAGAAACGCACGGAATGTTGCGTGCGATTATGAGAATTGTTGAGGAAAACGCATTGTTTTACAAAAATGCAGTTATGCAGGTACCTATTGAATAACTGGTTCTACATGGTTACCATGGTAATCATAACATGATTTATTATGTAGGTTGTATATAAATCGATATTTATGTGAATAATAGATACTAGCTTTTGCCCCCGGCTTCGCTCACGTGTACGTCGGAAAGTATTCCACAGGAACGTACTTCTGGGATAATATGTCCTAACCCAGGTCATGGTCTACCTGTGTGTCAAATTCCATCGTAATCCGTTCATGAGGCGTGAAAGGTAACAGACAGAGAGAGTTACTTTCGCATTTATACTATACTATAAACTAAATGGGCAATATTTGTATTAATTATATATTTTAATTTAAAGTGTTTCCTTTTGTTCGTAAGTCGTCTCATACAAAGTCCGAGGGCTTGAGGCGATGCGTGCCGAAACACAGGATAAAAACCTACTTCAGCAGCAGATCCTAACAGGGCCGCACCGCCCATATGTGAGAAGTATACGGCGCCAGGGCACAATATTTACGTCTGTGGTTCAAGTTTACATTATTTGAACAATGTTTAAGTCTCGGGTTTTAGTTTACAATAATTATGAGCTCTGAGTTAAAATAAAAAAAAATGCGGCTGTCACTCAGGCTGCGCTCTATCTGCTACAATAGCTTTTTTTGTATTATAATGATGTACTAACTACTGCCCGTGACTTTAACGACACCCATAACAAAAAATGTGAAAATTTTGGCAGCCATTACGAAAATTTTAAATAACTTAGAGAACATTAGGCAAACCCGTCAAAAAATGAAAAAAAATAATTGCGGCGAAGCACGACGATAAAAAAAGCACTTCATTGGTTTCGCACACAGGCGCAGCCGAGTGGCGGCGCGGCCCTGGATGCTAATAGACCCAAGTGTTACTGATTTACTTTTAAGCATAATTTTAAGTAGCTAGAACAAATTGTGTAACATATTTATTCTTGTTGGTCTAATAAATAAAAAATATTTAAATTATATTTGTAATCACGTTCTCGAAAACGGCTCTAACTATTTCGATGAAAGTTGCAACATAGGGGTTTACGGGGGCGAAAAATTGATCTAGCTAGGTCTCATATCTGGGAATATTCATTTTCTCTATTTTCACCTGAGCAGAGCTCGGTCGCCCAGGTATTAATATTATAATAGGTATAGTATGGAATATGGATAGTAAGATACATAAGTTAATATTATTGGAGGAAGTATATTGGACTCATAAACCTGTAATGAGGTAACCTCTGGCTCTGGACTTTACTTCAAATAAAGTGGCTTGTTACTTGATGGCTGAAGTCAGACTCATATGGAACTTCAAATTAAAAAATATTGTTAGTTCGAGACATTGAAGCATCTCACTGAACCCGATTTAGCTAGTAAATAGGTGATACCATGAAAGCTAAACTCGTACCTAAAGGCTCCCGCGAATTTAGTAGAATTTCCATACAGTTTTCATAGAAATTGTTCTACTGGAGTCGCGTCGCGCTGTCGCATCGCGCCTGTCCGTAGGAACCTTAACTCACACGGTTTATTGTTTTTACTTTTTATTGTATGTTGCAAGGAAATCAGCTGTAGCTGAAGGACAATATTTAACATCAATAGGTATCTAATTAAAAACAATAAAGAATAAAGAAATATTAATTATTATTATTTTCTTTATTTAAAATTTTAACATATAAAATACATTTTTAAATATTTCTTAAAAACTATATAAAAAACATTTAAAAATATAAAAAATAGTGTTCCGCCGGTGTCGGGAGCAGGGTCCAAGCTACCGGTGGTTAGGGCTGCAGAGACAGGAATCTCCTCACAATGCGAGCCGTATCGAGGAGTACTGCCTTCTGGATCAGGCCCTTGATCCAACCGCCTAACGAGAGCCTCGAGAGATGTTGGTCGAGGCTTTCGGCTATCAGGCCATTGGCCGTTACGACAATCGGCACAATGATAGCCGAGCTCACATTCCACATGTCAACAACCTCGTGTGCTAAATCTAGATATTTGATCTGTTTCTCTTTCTCAGCCTTCACGAGGTTCTCGTCATGCGGAATGGTAACATCGACTATCATTGCGCGGCGCACTGATCGGTCTATCACCACTATATCAGGCTTATTGGCTACAATAGTCCTGTCAGTAATGATAGACCGATCCCAGTATAACGTGACATGGTCATTTTCGAGAACTGGGTCGGGCACATACTTATAATACGGTACCTCAGAGTCAACAAGTTTATATTTCAAAGCAAGTTGCTGGTGAATAATCCTGGCCACTTGGTTATGCCTGTGTAAGTACTCGCCGTTAGCCAGACGCGAACAACCAGAGATAATATGTCTGATGGACTCACCCGGACGATGGCATGCCCGACACACGTCAACCGTCCCGTCCTTCATAATATGTCTCCGGTAGTTATTCGTCAAGATAACTTCGTCCATAATTGCACAGACAAAACCTTCAGTTTCCCCGAAAAGGTCACCGAAACGTAGCCAGGATACGGACGCTAAGAAATCTACACCAGGCTCATGAAGAGCCCGATAGTAGCGCCCGTGAAGCTCCTTGCTTTGCCATACCTTCTTGCGGTCATCTGTAGTAAGTATTACAGGTTTGCGCCAGTTCTCTTTAGCCATGGAGAGTGGGGTGAGTCCCTTGTCCACTGCGACCACATCCCGATGCATACCCACTTCGGCTTTAAAAAAATAATCCCTGAGGTTGCACACCTCGCGGTTGTGGAGGGTCTTAGCGTTTAAAAAGCCTCGACCCCCGCACTTCCGCGGGATGTACAGTCTCATCACTGATGAACGTGGGTGATGCATCCGGTTTGCGGTCAGGAGTGTACGGACCCTTCTGTCCAGGGCGTCGAGTTCGGTCTGAGTCCATTTGAGTATGCCGAAAGAGTACATCAAAACCGGCATGACCCAACCGTTGTAGGCGCGCACCTTGTTTCCGCCCGAAAGAAGACTAATTAAAACCTTCTTCAGGCGACCAAAGAAGCGCTCCTTCAACGATTGCTTCATGTCAGCATCTTTGATGCCTAACGCTTCCGACATACCCAAATACTTATAGCTTTCGGCTGAGGAGAGGGATCTAAGGTGTATGGAGTCCGAGAGTTGAGTTCCCTCGGATTCCATAATCTCCCCTCGCTTTACATGCATGACTGCACATTTGTCCACACCAAATTCCATCCTGATGGCGCTACTGAATGTTTCAGTTACCTTCAGTAGCTCCATCAGTCGCAATTTGTTGGGGGCAAAGAGTTTCAAGTCATCCATTCATTATTTTTATTATTATAAAGAATATTCTATTCTATTCTATTCTATTCTATTCTAATTATCACTGATACTTTGGGTGTCAATCGTCGTGATTCAAACAATCTGCCCAGCCTTTTCCCAACTATCTTGGGATCGGCTTCCCGTCTAACCGGATGCAGCTGACTATCAGTACTTAGTACTTACCAATTTTTTTGGAGCAACTGCATTTTTGACTTCCACAACCGTTACTGGGTAACATGATACCCTTTGGTAAGACTGGTTGTCAGACTTTAGGGCTTCTGACTACCCGTAACGACTGTCAAAGATCTAGGTACGAATGACAGCCGGGACGGTGCTTTAGGCGTCATGATTATTTCACAAGGTAGATATCCCTCGTCTGGACAAGTATCAGGTTAACCAGTGTTTTTCAACCTTTTTCATGACGCGACCCCCATATCAAGAAAAAAAAATTCGCGACCCCCTTCCCTCCACTGTTTATACTCTGTATTTTATTATAATACAAATATCAAATACGTACAACTTTTTATCGTTTTTTTATAATGATGTATCGGCTAATTACATAATTAACAGACATATTGCATCGCCAAACGCCAGACCCCCCAGGGGATCGCGACCCACAGTTTGAAAAACACTGGGTTAAACAAACGACGTTACTCTTACTTGACCGTTGCCGGTTGAGGAAAATGTCAGCACTGTTTGCCCTTGTGATAAAATCTTTATAACTCTTCACTGACAGGTGCCACTCTGTTAATTTCATTGCAGTAAACGATAATGGTGTTTCTCGGCGACATTATTGAGAAATAACTGCCGTTATCGTAAACTTCATGAGTAACTAGGTAGGTACCTACATTAATAAATTTAAAAAACTGAACGTCCCTATTATGGTAATGGGTAATCAATACAACAAAAACAATATTGTAAAAGAGAAAATACACCACTCGTTACAAAAGTAAACAAATGTACTATAGAGCATTATAGTAGGTATACAATGTGTTTTTTTTTAATATCCCCATAACTCTAGGGTTGAGACCTTATCAAAGAACCAACTGGCATATATGAATTATTCTTCAATCATCTTCTTTTTTTGATTTTCATTTTTCATACAAAATAATTCGACGAAGTCACGATTATTAATGTAAAACACCCTTACGTGAAATATGACAACGTCGCATTTTCTTAGCTTTAAATATGAATGATTGGCTTGAATAAAAATGAAATACTTTACTACACTAAATCAATTACTTTACTACTTTACTACACTGCGAAGTTTGGCAACGTCGCAAAAGTAAAGATTCGTCATACTGGTGACAATTTTTGCTCTAATTTTTTTTTTTTTTTTGTAATTTGTGCTTGCTTTACATTTATGGGTTTATTTATAAACGTTGTTTATAGTTAAGTGACGTTCAAACGTCAAAAATGTGTGGTTAAAAAGTTGCTAATCATTACTTTCAATTTATCTTCAATCTTTATTGTAATCCATAATGTACACTTGGTGAGTAAGTAAGTGTACATAATGTACACTTTATGCAACGTTTGTAAATAGACCCCACATTAAACAAACAAGTTAAACAAAAAATAAAATGTCGTCACTGTAAATAGAATCTGTTCTCGCAATCAATGATTGCGATAAAAATTATATATGCGATAAAAATAAAATAAACAAAATAAAATAAATATTAATGCAACATGCAAGACAATTACGATTGAAATATTTTAATTTTATTGTTCTTTGTGTTTTATGAACTCGTGGAAACGGGTTTTAATTTTTAATTAAATAATACAGCAACGCGTTATTTATCTACAGCCGATCTGCATCGTGCATCGCCTTCATAAACTACAAGCAGGTCTAATAAATGTCGTAGGATGATTTGATCATTCGAATGCGAAAGTTCTTAAAAATTAAGGCTCGTGTAGACCAGCGCAACGCGACGCCGGTTATTGTTATATCATACCGTTTTCTTAGAAATTGCATTGTTTGAGTCGGCTCCCGCCGTCGCGTCGCGCTGGTCTGCACGAGCCTTTATGGAAATTGCCCGGGTAAGTCTCCATGACATGACGGACTCAGCATCGAGCACCTAGAGCATGCAGGTCCCCCACACTAAAAGCAGTTTAATTACGATGATTGATAGTAAGGAGGTCTAAACAAAAACGATTACATCAGTTGCCTACCTATCTATTGAAATGTGGGGCGAAGACTATTAAAATTGCAATACCTGGTGGATACAGTAATAGGATGGAAACGGTTAAGAAACGTTGCCCGTAAAATTAATAGGTACCTACAAAGATGTAACCTCACATTAGCCTACATACCTACATACTTTGAATTTAACAATAACCACGGCTAGCATTTACGCCAAGCGGATGACGAATCGTTTAAATCCTTTAATCATACTTAGATTTGAGATTTTTCAGCTCATTTAACTACTCTGAAATCATGAGCGATAGAAAGAAGATCGACTTCTAACGACGAAGTTTATCAAATTCAAAGAAAATCCTTAAAAATATACTTGCAAAATACTAATCTATGCGGCAGTACGAACGCGTCCATTTAATTTGACAGATATGACAGCTTTGTCTACGTGACAGACTGACAGTAACAACCTCGGCACCATTGCCATAAGGAAAAATAGAATAGAATAGACAGTAACAACCAACAACTGTCAGATAGTTTTTATAGGTTATGTTTTCAAATACTTAAATACTTTTGTTGCACTTATTTATGCCTTATTTGCTACGAACAAGGTTTAAAATGGAAAGAAATACACGTAACAATAACATTATCTTCGATCACCAACGTCAAGTTGTAATGAAAACAAGAATGTTTCGCCTTTCGTCATTCGACCTCTTATCAAAGAATTTTAATCAAAGTACAACTAATTACAATTGTAGATAAGATGTATTACCTAATGTTTTAATCATTTCCACTGGAAGCACTATGCACGTTAAAATGGCGAGTTTAGTCACGAAAAAAAGCGGTTTGTTTGTGAAATTAGTTAAAAATGTGAATGATTGTTCCAAAAGACTTTCTTCTCATTTTATTTACTATCCTGATAATGAAAAACCCGTGGAAGGTAAGGCATTACTCGTATGCAATAGCAGTAATTTAATTTACAAAAAGTATTTACCCAGTTGATTTACCAAAGTTGTTATAAACTACCCAATATCAACAGAAACATTTAAAAGTTATATTCTATCCGAAATAGTAAAATAAAATCCTTTCTGTTTACTTTATAATAATCTTTGTGATCAAAATGAACTGCATTTTAAATAAATTAGGTAGGCACATTCTACTGGTTACTGTTATTATTACCATTGTATGGCAACAAGATAAAGAAATAAAAGATAGCAGTGATTGAAATCAGTATCAGCAATGTGTTGACATTATTTTATAACCCAATAAAAATCGATATACTTAATACTACAAAGTTACTTACCTACTTTAGTAGTGCACTGTTACCTCTCAATATGCAAATGCTACATTCCCACTGCTGGGACACAAGCCTCCTCTATGTTAAAGGGAGTGGGCCGTAATCCACCACACGGGCCCAGTGCGGGTTGGTGGATTTCACATATCTCCGGTTCTGAGACATACTGTTTCCTCAAGTTGTTTTCTTCGCCGTTTTGAGAGCAGTGGTGATAAATTTAATTACACTGAGTAAAGCTGCGGCTTGATTTGAACTCACAACCTATAATGTAAGTTGTATACCACTTGGCCACCACTGCTCTTAAAGTTCCTAAATATTTCGATTATTTTTGCCCCTTACGTTGTGTTGTTACATCCTACATAGTTATAGCCATTCTCACTAGTTAAGGGCAAGAGAATATTGATGACTGGTTATTGGTCATCGCCATGATTTATTTATTTAAGTGAAGGTACAGCGATGTTTCAGATCATACTTTTTAGCAGAATAATGCTTGCTTACTGGTTTCACATTAAACCTGCACTCAATAAATATATTCTTCTGTTCTATTCTCAAAACATTACTCAATCATAAGCTTTCATACCATCAACATAAGCTAAATCAAGATGTTGGTTAACCATCTTTCAGGAGAGACCACCAAGATGAACATGATGCAGGCCATCAACAATGCGATGGACCTCACACTCAAGACTGACCCTACAGCTGTACTGTTTGGTGAAGATGTGGCTTTTGGAGGAGTGTTCAGATGTGCACTAGGGTTACAGGTAACAAAGATTATTAACATCTTAAATAAAGGAATCAGAACTGTACTCCTGTTGACAATTGTGGACCTACTTTCTGCTAATATTTTTTTTGTGTTATATACTTATTGGAAGGCCCATATACTACAGCAATACCTGCTATTATTTCATATTCTTTGCTTCGCTGCATGTAAACCACAGCTACTAAAACCGGCAAGGTTGATAGGTTGAGTAGCACTTCTGTATGACAGACCTATGTGTTAGGATGCTCTCATAAAGAAACAGATTTTTGGGTCCAGTTCCCGGTACAGAACGCTGCTGGTTGATCTTCAGAAAGAAATAGATACATATTTTAGCTGTTTCTTTAAGTGTAAGCCTCTTTAAGTGGTGTGATAAGATAACATGGGACTATTTCATGGCACCAATCCATTATTATTATTCAGGTGTATATTGTTCTGTTTGGCCTCATTGCAAATAGTACCTACCTAATAGAATGTTAAAGAATGAGTTTTATCTATATTTTACCTATTTAACTAAAACTCATCCTGTTCTTTCCAGGAGAAGTACGGTAAAGACAGAGTTTTCAACACTCCTCTATGTGAGCAAGGCATCGCAGGATTCGGCATCGGACTGGCCACAGCCGGCGCCACAGCTGTAGCCGAGATACAGTTTGCTGATTACATATTCCCAGCTTTTGATCAGGTTTGTGTTACCCAATATATACATTAACAATGAAAAGATTTTGAATGAAACTGTTGATAATTATTGGGCTTGTTCTGGTTCTTCTAAACTAATATTATAAATAAAGAGAAAAGATAAACATTTTTTTATGTTTGTTTTTAATGAATAAACTCAAAACAAATGGACCAATTTAAAAATATATTTCTTGTTTGCATCACACTACACATGACAAACATTTAAATCTTAAGAGCTGTATCTCAAGGATTGCCTCTTTGGTCTAGTGGTCCCAAGTGCTACTGCTGACCATGAGGTCCTGGGTTCTATTCCCAGGTCGGGCAAAGTGCTATTGGTATTTTCTATCTGGAACTTCTCAGTAGCAGTCCGGAGTCTGGATTTGTTGAACCCGGTTGATGGCAATAGGGTCGCCCCCTATTACATGGGACTTGAACATAGCAGGCGAAATGTGGGTGTGCTATAGGTACACCTATGCCTGACCCTTCAGGGAAACAAGGCGTGATCTTATGTTTATGTTATCTCAAGAGCATAAGCAGAAACGAACTCAGCTCTTCTCACTTATTTTTAGTCTACAGCAGGGATTCCCAACTGCTGGGGCGCGCCCCCCGCGGGGACCGTAAAGTGACCACTGGGGGGGCGCGGTGGCTCCAATAATAAAGTATAGATTTCTTAAATTTTATGTTCTTGGTATTAGAAGATGAAAAAAGATTGCATGTAGCGGAGATGAGAATGTTGAGATGGATGTGTGGAGTAACGAAACTGGATAAAGTAAGAAATGAGTATATAAGGGGAAGTTTAAAAGTTGCGCCAGTGACAGAAAAGTTGAAAGGAAATCGTTTGGCCTGGTATGGGCATGTGATGAGGAGAGAGGAAACGCATGTGACTAAAAGAGTGATGAATATAAATGCTGATGGATGGAGCGGGAGAGGAAGGCCTAAGAAAAAGTGGATGGAGTGTGTGAGGAATGATATGAAAGAGAAGGAAGTGAATGATAGCATGACAGTTGATAGGGGAGAATGGAAAAAGAAAACGTGTTGCGCCGACCCCAAGTAACATGGGACAAGGGCAGGAAAATGATGAATGATGGTATTAGAAAAGGTTAACACTAGTTTAGTTTCCAAAACCCAAACGTTTCTTAATACTGTACTTAGGTACTGTAAAAAGAGGTTCAGTTTTTCTGCATAAGTCGACAAAATACGTTTTTCTATTTCTGTATGAATGGACTAACGAAAACCGAACCTGTCCGAGGCGGCTTACTACAATTTTCGAGCTCGCTTCGTTCACTCTTCCATTCTATATTCTCTTGATTCTTCAACTTTTGTGCATGTCGACAAAGTAAGTCAGGGGCGTAGTGGTTTTAAAAGAAAGTTAGGGGGGCGCGTATGTTAAAAGGTTGGGAACCCCTGATCTACTGCATTAGGAAAACCTAGTATTTTTAGAGAATTTCTTAAAATACAATTATTAATATTCACCCGCGCGAAGTTAGGGCGGGTAGATGGTTTGTCGTATCATTCATAAAATTATCACACACTTTCATGTGTTTATTTGTAACTGATGAAACAACTGGGCGATTGTATACATCATGAGAACAACATGTGCACGTGTTGAAGTGATCGCAATAATAGTTAGAACATGACTAAATGCTGTCGTTTTACACTTTGACGTCATAGTTTACTATTTGTAAACAACTTTGTTTGTAACATAATATTCCTAGAGAAAAGCATGATTGATAAGATCCTTTATTCTTATTACAATGAAAGGAAAGGAGATAGAAAATACAATTCAAACTGCGTTAGAATCGCTTTCAAAAGAAAATACCTACTTCGGTGGCTAGTTGAGAACTCGTGTATTAAAAAGAAAACCGGCCACGTGCGTGTCGGACCACGCACAATGAAGGGTTCCGTAGTTATCCCAAGAAGAAACTTAACATTGTAGTTGAAAAACATGTTCGCCCATACATTCCAACTGATGTAAGTTTGTATGCACAATATTGAGAGATTTACCATGTTATTTAAAGACCATAGATTTCTTATAGGTTTTCCTGTAACCTATGACTAAAGAACCATTCTCTGTATTTTTTACAAAATTTTAGGCTCAGTAGTTTCGGGAGATAAGGAAGGGGGATGGGGGGGGATTGGGCAATTTTCATAAATTTTCTTGAATATCTTTAAAAGAAAAGTATTAATTATAAAATTATTTTAAATAAAAAATGAGATCCTCGCAACAAACCTTTTCATTTGATATATAACATGGTACAGTTTGCTAAAGTTTATATTTTATTATTCTTATTTGCCTCAAAAGTGATATATATCATATTCAAAATTCATTTATTTACGTTACACGTCCGTGTTTGGGTCACAGAAATACATATGTGTACCAAATTTAAACCTAATCGTTCCGTAAGATTCGGAGCAAATTGGTTGTGACAGACGGAGAGACAGATAGGCACACGAGTGATCCTATAAGGGTTTCGTTTTTTCCTTTTTGGTACGGAACCCTAAAAATGGAAAAACTTTGAATTTTACTGTCATAACTTTAACTGTTGGCCCAGTGATTAAGGCCTCGCCTCACATGCACAAGGTTCTGGTTTCAAATCCGTGCAAGTACCTATGTGACTCATTTAATTCGTATTGTAGTACTTTCTAATTTTATCTTGGACATCACTGACATCGGTGAAGGAAAACATCGTGAGCAAAACCTGAACTTATAATTAATACAGGTTTGAAATAGCCAACCCGTCTGGAGCAAGCGTAGTGATCAATGCTCAGGCCTTCTCTGTAAGAGAACAGTCGGTCGATTCTGTAAAAATATTAACGTGAAGCTTAGGTGAAGTGAGCGTGAAGTGAGATGTCACTGCCACAGAATCGACCGGCAGGATGCTAGGGATTAACACTATTGACAGCTCACTTCACCTAAGTTTCAAGGTGATATTTTTACAGAATCGAACGGCAGGTCCTTGCCCTGAAGTGGGACAGTACTAGGCTGGTATTATTATAAATGACTTAATATGCTTGTCACTGTGATTTAACTTACATTGTGAAGAATTTGAACTTCAAAACTTTTATTGCATCTAGCTGACCCGACATTTGTCGTGTCCTTTCAATAATTCAGACAAAAATAGATAGGACGGCTTTTGGTCCGAATATGATTTTTTTCCGGGCAACTTTTAAAATTTTGAACGAACATTTTCAAACAACAAATAGCCAAATCCGTCCAGCCGATCTCAAGTGATGCGCTTACCAACGAACAGCATTAAAATTTTATTTATATGTATAGATAAAGATAGTACCGTAAAAACACAAATGTTCTATAATTTCCAGATAATAAACGAAGCAGCTAAAGCCCGCTACCGCTCGGGCGGGCAGTTCGACTGCGGCGCGCTCACCATCCGCACGCCGTGCAGCGCCGTCGGGCACGGCGGCCTGTACCACTCGCAGAGCCCCGAGGCCTTCTTCGCGCACGTGCCCGGCCTGAGGGTGAGCTCCTTACTGTACAACTGGGGTGCTGACGCAGCTCGGCCTAACTAGCACGAGTAAATTGATTGTATATGATAAATCAGTATCAATGTACGAAAACATAACATACTACTATACTACACACGCCTGTTCTCCCAAAGAAGGTTTTGAGGAACAGGGTGTAAAGTTCACTCACCTCTATGGAGAAGGGAGGATCCTCCGACCAGACAGGTGTCGATTGAAGTCGGGACTTCGGGAGCTTGTATATATGTCCATCGCGCGCTAAACTCTAATTGTGCGATGTAAGATTTGTGTGACGTCAGATCTCTGATGCGTAGTTCGCATGTGGCGATGTAGATGCCGCCACAAACGTTTACAGAGAAGTACATTTTGCTCATTCCGCGATAGAGTGTGTGTTATCTGTATTTTTGCGTGTAATGCTAGGACTCCACCAAAGCGGAGGGGAGATCTGTGATTCACACATCTCGTCTCCACTTAGCTTCAGTGCATACCACTGAGCGGAGATGTATCATATTTGTATGGCGTGATCGAAGCGGAGATGTGTATACTGTGCCTCGCCGAGATTGTGCCTCGCAAGCTAGCGACGGCGCGCTAAGGAGACGAGAAGAGATGTGCGTTCGTCTCAATATTTAACGCTCGCTCACGCAGCTCAGTTTCGCTCTAGCCAGCACACATCTCCGCTCTACCCAGCACACATCTCCTCTCCAGTCTAGCCAGTAACCATCTCCGCATAGCTTCGGTTGCTGAAACACATCTCTCCTCGTCTCCGCTTCGGACATCTCCGCACATATCTGCTTTGGTGGAGTCCGGGCTTAATGTAACGCGAATTCCGCATGTGGATGGCACTACGCATACTTAACGCTCGTACCGCCGCTTGCGCTTATGCCCCGGGGGTTTTTACGCGAGGTCAGAGGAATTTCATTTTTCTTGCATCATTCTTGTAGCGAGACAGAGGGCGCATCTTTTATGACTTCGGCCACCAAAGATTATACAAACTGTTGAGCGTAATTGTTAAAAATGACTAATCCACAAAGTGTGGAAGCTTATAGAGGCATGAGGAACAGGGTGTAAAGTTCACTCATCCTCCATAGAAAAGGGAGGATCCTCCGACCAGACGGGTGTTGTGTCTGGTGGGCTACTGTCCGACCGGTTGATGTCAGGATGTTGTATCAATGATATACGCGCGGTAAAGACTGCTTGCGCGATGCAAGATTTTACATGACGTCAGTGTGACGCGTAGTTCGCATGTGGCGATGTAGATGCCGCTACAAGTTCATAAAAAATGTAAGTACAAACATATAATCATATTTTCCAGGTGGTAGTGCCCCGCGGTCCAATCACAGCCAAAGGCTTACTTCTGGCTTGCATCAGGGAGAGGGATCCCTGCCTGTTCCTGGAGCCCAAGATCTTGTACCGTTCAGCCAGTGAGGAGGTGCCTGTGGAAGACTATACCCTGCCACTTGGGAAAGCACAGGTTTTGAGAGAAGGTAGATATTTGAACTAACATAACGCTTGTAATCCCCGAAGGGTTAGGCATAGCCCACATTTCGCCAGTTATGTTTAACTCCCGTGCAATAGGGTGTGAGCCTATTGCCATCAACTGGGCGCAAATCCAGACTCCAGGCTGCTACTGACAAATTCCAGAAGGAAAAACCAAATTACACTGCCCGACCCGGGAATCGGAACTCTGGATCTCATGCTCAGCAGTAGGGCTTGCGACCATTGGACCAACGAGGCATTCTTTAGAGCTTAGTTCGGCCAAAACGAACAAACCCACCTCAAACAATTTCCCATTTTCCGAAGTAACTGTACTGATTTCGGATAGTTAATGCTGGTTAATTTTAAATCAATTTAAAGCATAAGTTTTCGACTGTTTGTACCACATTTGAAATATTGGATTCGGTTTTTTTTATAAGTACTTACCGAAATGCGAAGGCGTTCGATTGCGTAGACCATGAGACACTTCTGCTGAAACTAGTATAGTGCTCTAGTTTATAAGGAATACAGCTCTTGATTTACTAAGATCATATCTGAATGATAGAAAAGTTAAAGTTCAAGTAAACGGCGTAAACTCATGAGGGTCTGAAATGGCAATGGGCATTCCTCAAGGATCGATATTGGGTCCATTCCTCTTTTTAGTTTATATTCATGATTTTCCCCAATTACTCCAAAATCAACAGAAGATGGTGTTATTTGCAGATACATCATTGATCTTTAAAATAAACTGACGGTCACAAAATCTTGACGACGTGAATAGCTCTATTCTTCAAGTCCAAGATTAGTTTACGGTAAATAACTTGGTACTAAGTAAAATAAAAAAGGCATTAGATTTAAATTACCTAATGTTAGAAGTAGCGAATGTGACATCATATTGAATGGAGAAAAACTGGAATTTATTGATCAAACTGTTTTCCTAGGAATGACGCTAGACGAGAAATTACAATGGGGACCTCATATAACATCTCTTGCGGGGCGGCTAAGCTCGGCCGCTTATGCTGTTAGAAAAATAAGATTTAACAGGTGTAGAAACCACGCGTTCGGTCTATTTTAGCTATTTCTACAGTATTATGTCGTTTGGCATTTTACTGTGGGGTCGGGCTGCTGACATTGAATCCATCTTTATTTTACAAAAGAGAGTTGTCAGAGCCATCTATAATCTACATCGTCGCGAATCTCTCAGGGAACTATTTAAAAAGATTAATATTATGATAGAACCTTGCCAATTTTTTCACCACCGATTGTTTTTTGCTAGCATATGAAAGTCCTGCTTTTTGGAAACCCGCGCGTATTGTTGGCGGGAGATGTTGTTGAAAGTAATAAAAAATTAAAAAGAATGACGATGCTGCAGGAAAGCCTCGATGCTTTATCAGTAGGTAATATATTTATATCGAAGCCAGATCTCGAAACACGACCATTTCATAAAATGGTCGTGTTTCGTGAAATGGCCAGCAAAAATTAACCGTATCTTTTAAACGTCAACATTTAAAGTGTAGTAAAAATTACCAAGTGACCAACTTGGAAGTATCGCTCGGCAGCCACTGGTATTTGGTGGGGGTGCCAAAAGTGGCGGGAAATGCAACATAACACTTAAAATTTGTTTAAAAAAATTAAATATTCACGCCGCTTGATTGAGCGTTACTTCCAAGTTGGTCACTTTCCATAATATCATATTTGGAAATAAATAAAATAAAAGCCTATCGATTTTTGTTGTGTGGTTTTCTCTACTTTGTTTAATTTTTTGTATGCCACCGCCATGATGCACAAAAAAAACAAAGCGACATCTACGCCTCTACCTGTGGATAATCTAGCTATTTAACGATTTATGCTCACTAATGTTTGGCCACATCATGAAGTAGTCGTGCGTTTAACTGTTCATATCGTCAAACGTTGAGTATTCAATGATCTGGACAGAAAACATGATGAGCATATATATTAAAAAAAAGCTTTGGTTTTTATTGTAATACCCACATTACCCACGTATCTCTTTCGTCGTTCTTACATATTCTAAGGTACGTACTGATCTATCTCGTTGTTATAAATACGTTAATTTGTTTTTAAAGACCGATACTAGTTAACTAGTGGATAGGGGGGCCCACAGGCGTGGATTGCTTAGTGTCTGGTGGGCAACTGCCCAACGATGGATGCCGGGACATTGTATATTCGCGCGGTAATATCTGCTTGCGCGATGTAGGAGTTTGCGTGGCGTCAGTGTGATGCGTAGTTCGCATGTAGCGGTGTAGATGCGCCAGTCTAAACGCGAATATTGAAATAAGAACCTAGCAAAGACACTAATGTCATTTACTCAATATCACCAAGTACCTCTTCATCTTGCGCCGCATGTATTGTCACCTGTATGCGTGAGGACCTAATGTTAGCGTTGCTGAGTAAGTGGGCCAAACAAAAAAAAATACTTTTAAAACAATATTTGCCACCGACACGCTATGAAGAACACAAAGAACTTCATCATGTGCCTTGCCTTTTCCCAACTATGTTGGGATCGGCTTCCAGTCTAACCGAATGCAGCTGAATATCAGTATTTTACTTGAACCCAACTAGCAAAAAGTGGTTTTTAAACTATCCTAGAACCATCATTTATCGAGGACTATATGAGACTTATATCTGCATATAAGTCTCGAAAAGGGCCCACTTTATAAGTCTACTTTTACTTATAACGTATTTATATTAGACCGCTGAAGTTCCATATACGCCTATATTGCTCCTGTAATTGAGTTACGTCAATGCAATTACTCCTGTAAATCTCAATATAAGTAAGTTATAGTCAAAAATGAGATTAATACGCGCCTAGAAATGCTTCTATAATATATAGTGAACAGTCGAAGTGAGTGTATCCCTTGTTGTGCTCTGTAAAAAAATATTTATTAACATCTTGAGGGGAAGTACTTACCTATATGAATCAGAATGTAAATGTCAACCTTAGTAGAAAAACAAAATCTTATTGTTGTCAATTTGTTGGTCTTATAGCTTATTCGTAGGGGAATGTGAATTTTCTGTGAAATCTATCATGGATTTGATAAAAAAAAATAAAGCGCCTTTTGAAATTTGCTTATTTACATTTTAGTATTAATTAATATTAAATAAATATTATGAAGGCAGCTGCCATTTTCTTGGTGAGCATTTCCAAGTATGACATAGTGCTAAAATAAGTATTTTTAGCATTTCCAAGAGTGACATAGTACCAATATAACTGTATTGGTTCTATATTGGGTTATCTCAAAACCGAAAAAGATTCGCCATCGTTACCGATTAGGGTTCTGCAATGCCCAGATGAAAATCGATTCAAATCAAATCCTACAATAGAATTTGCAAAACGATATAAAGCGCGTTTTCGCCTTTACTGGTCGTTAACAAGCAAAAGTGGCTTCGTAAGAGGATTGTTTGTGAAATGTTTTTTTTTTTTTTTAATAATCTTGGTGGTTTATTATTTTTAAAACGTGGCTATGTAATTCATTTAACACTTACTTTTAAGTTTATGTAAAACCAAACCAGATACATAAATGATTTACAGTAATTTAACTTTAATTTACTTAAATTGATCATAAAATATTAGCTTATATGAGGTTATAAGTAAAAATAACAAGAGTAATTGCTCCTCAGTGTATATCTTCCTGGTACATGCTCCTACAGGAGTATTAAGATTTAAATGGTCCGCAGATGTTATCTTATAGGCGCATATAAGTCTGAGTTACCGGAGTAATTACTCCTGAGTGCAATTACTCTTGTTTCATGCTTTTATAGGAGTCTTGATCCTATATTTGTCAGGAAATATGATCCTATTTACCGATTTAAGTACAAATTATAGGATTAAACGTACTTGAGTAAAAACAGCATGTATTTATGCTGTTAAAAGCGCAGTAGCAACCACCAAAACTATCATCGGAGTTTTATAAGTCCACGTAGCATTATAAAATCGCATTCCAGGATTATTTTGCTTGTTGGGAAGCGACTGCTTTTCTGACCTCCACAATCCAGTTACTGGGTAGTACGATATCCCTTGGTATAAGTACGATTCAAACTGAATGGCGGCTAGGAATTTAGCCACTCACTGCGCAGTACCGCACCCCTCGCCCCCGCTGACTCATGAATTCGTTACTGCGCAGCGACTCGCCTCATTTTCCGAGCCGCCATTAAGTTTGAATCGGGCTATAAGAGTGGTTGTCAGACTTTCGGGCTTCTGACTACCCGTAAGGCCTGTCAAAGATGACAGCCACAAATGACAGTCGGGACCAACGGCTTAACGTGCTTTGCGAGGCACGGAGGGGTCTTGGTATGTAAAGATGGTCAGCCATCCACGGACCAACCGCGGCAAACGTAGCTTAACCTGATCGATGGACCCGTGCGGCTGTTTATGTATTACTTAGTCAGAACAAGCACTCAAAAATCTCTTTTTGACAGGTGACGCAGCGACATTAATAGGCTGGGGTACACAGATCCACGTGTTGTTAGAAGTAGCACAAATGGCAGAAGAGAAGCTAGGTGTCAAGTGTGACGTCATCGACCTGCAGTCCATCCTGCCCTGGGATGAGGAAACTGTTTGTAATGTAAGTAGACTAACGTTTAGGCTGGAGCACACAGAACACGTGTTATTACAAGGAGCACAGATGACTGAAGAGAAATTAGGCGGCTTAGGTTACACAGTGCGAGCTAGCGTGCGAGCCGGCCTATCGAGTAGCTGCAGTGCAGCAGCTCGCATTGTGTGGACGTAACATACTAGTTACTCTCACTTGCGAGTTGGAAAGTAGTTGGAAATAAAAAAAAATGAAGTTACTCGGCTGCCCGAGTAACTTCAATTTTTTTTTATTTCACTCGCCTGCTCGCCTTCCCCATCACTCGAATGACAGCAGCTTGCACATCGCTCGCATTGTCGCTCGTCAGTCAGTCGCAAGAGGATCCTGTATTTTTCCAGCCAATTCTTTTACTTCCAGTATTGCATGTTTTCGTCTCTCGCAAGAGACTAGGCAGCTTGAAAACAGCCAAGGCAAGCCAAGCAACTGACATGCGAGTACACAGTGCGAGCAGCTCTCTACTCTCTTGTCAGGAGCTCGCCCTGTGTAAACCAGCCATTATCGCCCTGGGTTGAGGATACTGATGACTCTATTTTTTTTGGGATTTTTTTAAAGCTGTATCACAAAACCAATTTTATTATTTGTCATTAGAAACCTTATCTTTAAATATCTTGGTTAACACGTCCCCGGATAACAGAATAGTACAGAAGACGCACTCAGCATTTTAGGTATGACGCTATAGGCACACGGCGGGCTCGTCTTGTCGGGGCAATTCAGTGAGTTTAACGTTGTCAGAAGATCTAAAAGTTACGCGATAGAAAGAGAGACAACTTCTAGGTGAATATAACTGTAGGTAATCAGCACTGCGACCTGAATTACACTTTATTGTGTCGTAGCAAGAGTCACTTTTTATTTAAATGATTTTACGGAGTGAACCGTCTGTATTAATCTGTGCCGGAACGCAGAAAAACGATCATTTTCAAGCAAACAAGTCTTCAAATAAGAGGGTTCTATCTTGGTTATAAATATTTGTTTTGTTCCAGTCCGTAAAGAAAACCGGTCGCTGTCTGATCGCTCACGAAGCGCCTCTGACGTCAGGGTTTGGTGCTGAACTGGCCGCTACTATTCAGGTAACACTATCATGAAATAAACCTGGAAACCTCCTCCATTAAACAGTAAACTTCCTAAAAGATAAGTAAATGAGTCTAATAAATGAGCAGACGGATTGGTGATTGTTGTCTTTAGCAGTATGCTGGGGCCGCACCTGCGTCTATCGTGACAAAGCAATGCGTGCAAGCTTCGTATGTTTTGCTTGCTCTAAAGTTATCGCGCTAATGCTTTGCTGACATTAGGGACTTCGTAATTTTAATGAATTATCGTGCAATAATCCAAGATCCTCTCCAACAGTCGAAATGACCAACGCTAGTCCGCCCACGCGCCACGCTTGTTATGTACCACCACCCGGGCGATAAGTGCTACGCAGCCCGAACTATCGCGACGATAACCGATAATGTGTCCAATTACATCTGCGTCGATTGTATCACTGTGCGAAGCTTCGTCACGATAGACGCTGTTGCGGCCCCAGCATAGGACGCTCTTATTTAGTTGTTGCCTTGAGAACTGCACATCTTATTTCATCTGCTGAGTTTTAACCTTTTCACCGCCCACGTACACAGAACGCGATGCCTCGCCAGGCGCCAAGCTATATACGTAAATGTATAACGAAATAATATAGTAAACAGTAGTGATGAGGGTATCGTCATATCGATGAATGAAACTCTGATAGTTCCTCGAAATCGACTAAAACTTTGCGACACGAACTGCTACAGTATGGCGGTTAAGCTATACAACAAGCTACCGGAAAAAATGAGAAAACTAAATGAATTAGAATTCAGTAGAGCCTTATTTAATTGGCTGTGCGACAGATGTTTTTATTCCATAGATAACTTTATGAATTGGAAATCCTTTTGACATAGTGATTATTTTATTATTTTTTTATTATTGTTAATGTTAATTTTCTTGTTTGTGTTAATAATGTAAGAAGACAAAAAAATATTTAATTGTATACTGTAATTGACATAGTGATTATTTTATTATTTTTTATTTTATATAAATAAAAAATAATATTAACATTAACAATATTAATGTTAATATTATTTTTTGTGTTATTAATGTAGGAAGACAAAAATTTGATGTAATAATTTTTTTTTAAAGCTTTGACTATGTCTATTTAAAAATTTGCACGACTTGAAAGGCGAATATAGTGAAACCATATAAAAATGTACCATATACAATGTACCTATATTCTGGCAAATAAAGAATTCATTCATTCAATGACATTCATACGCGTTAAGTTTTAATTATAATTTTCGGATATAAAAAAAAAACTGATTAAATATTTCCATATTTATTTTATTTCACAGTATCCCTAGTAAGACAAAGACAAAGACAAAGACATTTATTCGTCGGATATGGTACGTACAAGTTGGTTAGGTATAATATGTTCAAGACACATCCGCCGCTAAAAGCGGCATACGAATATTTACATTTACATGGTCATAAAAACCTAACTTATTACTACGAGTACATAAACTCTATTAACAATACGAAAAACTAAGACTATAGATATAAAGATACATTTATACTCTATTAAAATAAAACAAAACAGCAACAATATTTGTAGGTATTATAAAACTAAATAAATCTATAATTTATTACCCTTATATTCAAAAAATTCTTTCAGTGTATAAAAATTATTTTGGAGAAGCCATGTTTTTAGATTTCTTTTGTAGTAATTAAATGGTAGTTCTCTTATTACTTTTGGAATATGGTTGTAAATTTTTATGGACATAAGGTAGCTGTTTCTGTAGTGCAGAGCGCTGTTACAAAATTGGTTTTTTAGCTTAGTGGGGTCCCTTTTTGTAAATCTATTGTTTTCGGTTACTGTGGAGAAGAAGTGTGAATTTTTCCTAACAAATATGGCTATTTCTAAAATATAAATAGAAGCCAGCGTTAAAACCTTCAACTTTTGAAAAATTGGTCTACAGCTCTCATATGGAGGCGCCCCAGTTATTGCTCTCAAGCATTTTTTTTGCGCTATGAATGCTCTTTGGATATGTGACGAGTTACCCCATAGGAGTAAGCCGTACCTCAATACAGACGCTACGTAGCCGTGATAGGCGTTGAGTGCAGCTTCTTCATTCGCTGTTTTACGTAGTTCTCTTAGTGCATATACAAATCTGTTAATTTTTTTACATAGGTTTTCAATATGTATTCCCCAATTACAATTTTCATCTAATGTTAGACCTAAAAATTTTATACTATTTTCTTTGTTGATTATTTCGTTATTATGGTTTAAATTAATTTTGGGGGGGTTTTGTTTATAGTTTGCAAATTGAATGTATTTTGTTTTAGATAAATTTACTTTTAAGTTGTTTTCAAATAGCCAATTTATTATATTGTTGATAGTTTGATTTACTTCTTGTTGATGTAATGTTTTATTATTTTCCGGTATTATTACTGACACATCATCTGCAAATAGTAAGAAAAAACAGTATAAATTATAAGTATCAAAGAAACAAATACATAACTCAATTAGAGCTTTAGGAAATGAGGTACATCTCTATTTATTTCATGAAGTCATTCTTTGACTTAATTTCAAGCCGTTGGCACTCAGAGCACGTTAAATTTAATTTGGATGTGGTCTATGGTCTTTCTTCTATTTCTGTCTACTCCCATGTTTTTTTTAAATACTTCAGTCAACGTTTTTTACCCTAGCTAAACGCCAGAACTTTTCAGTGTATAGTGTTTTTCGAAATGGAAAATAAGTATGGATTTAAGTTACACACTCGTAGTAGTGTACCTATCACAGCACTGTTTTTAAGCTTTGTCTACAGAATTCGAAGAAGTCCGATTCCACACCTTCTAAAATGTTTAATAGCTGATCTGAATCCAGTTCTTCATTAATCTTCTCACCTATTTGTTTACTTCGATAAAGAATCCGATTAGTTCCTGCAGCCTGCACTATGCCAAAGTGACCTTGACAGCCGTACGTTTATGACGTCACAGAACCACTTCTATAGTAGTCCGTGGCGCCCAGGGCACTGACAACCATAAACTTATAGTTGTTTTGTAGAGATGGGAATATAATTATCGACAAGGATTGCTAACAACTATTTAATTCAAAGTCGGCACCCGTTTGAAGGGTGAAATTAGTTTCCCTTTTTTATAAATTAGTTAACTAAGTTCATATTTTACTGACCTCAAATTGTTTTCGATAATAATATTTATAAATATTTCAACGGGTGAAATCAAACAGTGATAACTTTCGTGTCACATCACTGGCCGACTATATATAAAGTCCTTGGCGTTCTGCACGCGTAGCACGACAACCATAGAAACGGGGTTTCTACAAGTTTTGTCGACGGAAGAATAGACAAAATGACAGATTGTGATTGTTTAGTTGTCATCATGTCTATTCTTCCGTCGACAAAACCAGTTTCTATTATGGTCATGCTACGCGTGCTGGGGACATTAAAAATGTTCGGAGTTTTTGTTTTTGCCAATTTTAAGACAAATAACGGATTATTTTGTGTGGAAAAATATAAAAAACAGGGCATTGGACTGCTGTATTAAATAATAAAATGAAAAAAACCTGTTAAATACAGTAAATTTATTTCAGTACTTGCCCGTGGTCCCCCAATCTAGTTCCCCTTGGGGTACCACGAGCAAATATTATTGCCCGTGGAACCCCCAAGGGGGACAAAGGGGTACCATGGGCAAATTACTTGGCCCGTAGTACCCCCCCGCTAACCGTTAAATAAAATGCAAATACAATCTCTTTCCTTAATGCATTAAGTGTCAGAAGACGTACGAGTATGTTAATGAAAAATAAATTTGTCACAACGAGAGATGTCGTTTCCTGATAAGAAATGGTGATTGCATCCAGTCCTTGCCCCTTAATATATGTTTATTTTGAATTTCAATTCAACATGGATGAAAACAAAATATGAATAGGAAAAGTACAGCAACAAAGGAATAAACAAGGAAGTTTATAACATAGTTAAAATGAAGAGCTTCTGATGAAGTCGTGGCGCTGGTGGCAAGAAAATCCGGAACTTCTATTGAAGTTCGTGGCGGTGAAAAGGTTAACCAGTCCATCTTAACTGAATATTCTTGCGTTAAAACTATTCACATCGAGGGTTGGATTTAATGCCCTCACGCTCATCAGATGAAAGTTACCTGTAAGGCTGTAGTCTCAACGCTATTAGTTATATCTGGTTGCAGTGATTTCAGAGACCACATGAGTACATTTAGCATCGAATCGCAACTTAACACAGCGAATGCGGCGTTTGCAGGAGATTTCACCTTTAGGCCATTGCTGACTTCATTACACCAAATTGTTTCTACTTCCAGGAGGAATGCTTCCTGCACCTGGAGGCTCCCATCTCGCGCGTGACCGGCTGGGACGCGCCCTTCCCGCACGTGTTCGAGCCCTTCTACCTGCCCGACAAGTGGCGATGCTACCAGGCACTCACACAGACCCTGGAGTATTAGTGTTATAAAGAATATTGTATGTGATGGATTCAAATAAGTTACACTTTTATTAAATGTTTACTTTTTATGTTCAGGAAATAAGTATATTTTCTTGTGAGATCCAAGTTATCAACTCCCTTCTGTGGACGTCTTCAAACAGTTGCAATGTTGGAAGAGTTAAAGCAAACAAATAATTTACTTATCAATTTATTAAAAAATGAAAATCAATCCATAAAAATAACTAGATATTAAGAACAGTGAAGTTAGTAGAAATACTTAAGAACAAAATGTCAATTTATACGAAATTAAAACACACCTAGGTCTCCTTGCGTTGTGCTGTCGCATTGAAAACTTATAAATTATAAGAGAAATAAATCAAATGTGTGTATGCGTCGGATATATCCTATGAAACTTATGTCCTACTTAAAACTACCGTTTTTAAACAATTTGTTCCAAAACATCAGTAAATTCAGTAACAAATTTATGCCCTTGAAACTTCGTAACATAAATCAAACAGTAAAAAGAACATTTGAACCTTGTGATGTCAAATATATACAACAATTCAAAAGAGCAGATTTAATTTCACATGCTTAAACTATTGAAAAACATTTTTCCTTCCAATCTAAGGCTTTATGTTAAGACCAGCACCTTATAAGGAAAATAATCAGATCAGTGACTACAAAGTCGTAAAAAAATTAATTGACAAGTACAAGGATTTTAAGCTTGGTGCTATGGGGCACAGCCCATTTTTGGGATATACTTTTTATAATAATAAAATATAACACAGGTACAATATATTACAATCATTGACGTATTCAGGCAAGACTTCGTACAAACCAAATATTTCATGACTCTATTTTTATAACATATCTTTTCATGTTACCAATGTTTTACAAATCTAAGATGAGATTAATGGAAACAAAAAATAAATGAAAAATTATTATGCAGTATATTTATTATGAGAAAATGTTAGAAAACGAAGGCTAATTAATTTGGAGTCAGTTCGCATGCAATCTTTATAATTACATCCACCCTATGCAATAGTCAAATCAATCCATCAGACCAGAAAAAATGCAATGTAATCAACTCAACCATCAACTTAAACTGCAGACAACAATCCTTGAAAGTTACTCGTAATAAATAAATGAAGCTTACATGCAAAGTTCTAAAACTTCTGTAACACACAAGTATAACATTCCTGAAGTGCCGCTGCACTGTGTAGCCCTCGGCCTAGTCGTCGCCCCAGGCCCCGCGCCGCGCGTGGCGCAGGAAGGGGCCGGCGGCGGGCGAGGCCGGGAAGCGCTGCATGTAGCGCTCCAGGCGCAGGTACTTGACGGTGATGAGGCGGCCCTCGTACCACCAGCCGTGCAGGCTGCGGTACACCACGCCCGCGTCCTGCGGCGACGCGCACTTCACGTACACGCAGCATGACGTCCTGTCGATGTCGATGTGCAAGATGTTGCAATGTGTGTCGCATTTTTCCAAAATAGCATCCTGAATCTTAACCCTCAATAAAGAGTTGTCATCGTTTTTGTCGAACATGTGTCGTATTTTGAGGCAGGGCGTCGGAGAGACCACTAGGTTGTTGACGGAGCCTTCCTGGGTTTCAAAAGCCTGTCCTTGCCATGACGCGCTGCGCTTCGGGCTGCTGGTGGGTGAGATCCATCTCCAGACGCGACTGTCCTCTCCGTCGACAGACTGCACTTCCATGCGCACTCTGCTCTCATTCCTCTGTATGAACTTCACAGCGGCGTCCCAGACAGACGCCATCTTCTCCCTGTTTTGCGGCGAAATGAGTGTGTCTCTCACATGGTCCACAGATATGTATGGTTCTCCACTATCCTCAGTCTCTTGAGATATCACATCAATAATTTGTTCCACCATAGAGTAGATCTCTTCACTTTTCCTCTTCTGATACATCATATAATATTTGTAAGCTCTTTGGAGGCCTAAGCCTAGTAAAGTAAGGAGGGCAACAATAATAAGACTGGACCCGGCTGAGTATAAAGTGTTGATAAATAAGCAAGAAAGAGGTGTTGACGGATCTGTAAGGGTGATAGCAACAGTACCTTTAGTTCTTTGTTGTACAATCAAGTCTGTGGAGCTGATAGGAGAGTATTCTACATCCTTAGTATAGAGGCTTTTCAGTTGGACAACATTGAGTCCCCAACGAGGGTTGCTTATCAGAAGAACTTGTAAGTTATTCAGATCTGTGCGACATTGGCTATCAGCAATCTCTGCCTTAGCACTGGCAATTTCAATAATTTCTCGCTCAGTGAGGTAAGGCAGGATTCCTGGCTGGCCACATTTGTATGATGCTATCCTACTCGTCAACTCGGGATGTATGACTTTAAGAAGATCTTTAGCGTAACTGAGTTGTTCTTTAGGCACACAGTTAATCCCTGGTCTGTTGCCAGGTATGTTCAACTGACAGATTGGTATGACACTGTTCTGATCATCTGCCACTGAAGTGATGTCGTTTTTCTTAACTATATACATGAAAAATAAGCAAAAAAAAAAAAGAGCAACTAACACAACCAGAGCAAGGGACACAAGATTGTTCTTTAAAAATTTCTTGTCAGTAGCAGATTTATAGTCGACTACATCAGACCGGTTAACGCCAGTGATATAGGATCTACGTGGTAGCACAGTGCTTCCATTATTTGTGTCCCGGTCGAGGTAAGATGTGGGTTTTGGATCAGATTTGAGTGCAGATAGACGCCTAGTAAAGTTACTTAAATATGGAGATTCTACCTCGTCAATAGTAGAAGTAGACGGCTGGTAAGTACTTGTTGTATAGTTTGAGCTATAGTTAGATGTGGGTATAATAGATGGACGGTCTGCCATTGAAGATGTCAAACCCAACCGTGAGCGTATTGAATTGAGATTATCAGAGGAAGTCATGCCGGGTGAATATGTAGATGAGTAGTTAGTGGGTATGATAGGTGCTCGAGAGAACACTGATGGTTTTGGGGGGCTGATGTTAACATCGACGGAGGGTAAGGTGCTCGAGATATAGTCGCTCGACCTAGAATTGCTTCGGAAAGGACTGGACGTCTTCTTGTCGCCGTCGACGTCGCTATCAGAGCCAGTCTCGTAGTCGTCCGGATCGTTCGCCGCATACGTGCGTTTAATAGTGCGGGTTGTCACTGTTTCCACTTCTTCGCGTGTCCTCACGGGCGGCTTTTCTTCGTCAGACTCAGAACCCTTGTCGGAGTCCCGTTTAGCGGGAGAACCTTTTTTAGGAGGCGGGCGACGTGTTTTATTCGCTGCGGGCGGCAACATCGCCCCGCCGGTCGTGGCCCGTCGGCCACGTTTCTCTTTAGCATTCGTAGTTGTGTCCAAATCGGACTCCTCGCCGCTCGAGTAGCGTGCGAGCGACCGCCTTGTATCGGCTTTGTTATCGACGCTAGTTCTAGGTTTGCTTTTGTTATCTAATACTAATTTCAACTTTTTCACCAACAACTTCCTTGTGGACGCCGTAATAGGCATTATAGGGAACCCATGCTCGGCTAGTTTCGTTCGCAGCTCCGCATCTGACATTGAGTCGACTTGATCGGCCATTGTGAAGTCTGCAAGCACAATATTACAGGTTATTTACACATGCACTCACTAGAACACTGTTTATGTAACGCTATTAGTAATAGTTCACCTTATTTTTGAGATATGCACTGAAGAATTACGTCAAATTTATAATAAAATTCACCGGCGCGTCATGTCGCACGCACCGCGAAAGAACGTCGTTATATAGTGTTGCCATAAATATTTTTAATTTACCCACTAAATTGTATTTCTAACGATCACTTTTCAAAATATTATGCAATAATATGATGTCACTGTTCTATTTATAAAAAGCTACAATGCATGTTTCGTATTTCATTACCTATATGAATAAATATTTGTACTTTTGTTGAAGTAACCAGAGGACTAATACGAAATAACCTTGAAACAACCTAGTATGTTGCATTGAACATGCTAACTAAATGTTATTATTATTCTTCTTCTTAGCATCTTTTTAAAAAGACAGTCAAATCAAATGAATCAGAATAATTCTTTAGTATGGAACTAAAGAATTATTCTGATTCATTTGATTTGACTCCACTCCACCAATGAAATTACTTTTTTTTACTCTGGCAATTATAATGAAAATTATTAAATTTGTGAGAATAACAGCTAACCTAGTATTTTTTTCCTTTATAATTGATTAATAAAATAACGGAATTCAGTTTTATTTAATTGTTTTCATCATTGACATAATGACTAATCGACATTAAGAATGGAAAATCCCTTCCCGGAGGGAAATAACTTGTCGAGTTGCCAGCCTACAAGGGACCATATTAACCATTTACAAAAGTTAAAAGTGGACCTACACAGTGAGGTGACGAGGTGGCCCCGACCTGCATCTGTTAGTAATCGTATCAAGGTCATGGTTTATCAGTTCTATCCGTTCAGACTTTCATTTAGTAAGTATATAAATCATTCTGTCCATCTGAATGACGGTTAATTTCATGTACCTATGTGTAATACAGACAGAAGAGAGGCTTGTGTCCCAGCAATGGGGGCATTATAAGCGGATTATGCTATGCTCATACAGACAACAAAGTAAAGACACCACGACACACCATGTTTTCTTCTACTAGGCATCAGACCTAACGTTCGGCCGCTCTACATTTTCTGACAGTGTTGCCTATAAATTAGGCATTGACAAATCAAATGGAAAGGGCAGAGAGAGCTCTCTGCCCTTTCCAAAATAAATAAAATTGTGTTAAAGCTAAAAGTATTACGTTTATGTTAGGTTGAATAAAGGAAACATTGAAAGAAATAATACACCATGCCTCGCACCACTTCATTTATTTGTTTCGCTATAGCCAATTACAATACAAGGGCGTGCCAACAATAGTCAACTTATTACAAGAATTATATAACTAATATTTAGTTCACAACTAAATATTACATTTACAGCAATAAGTTATAAAACCATAATTTAATTAAAATTTTGGAATGCAAATTGATATTGAACTAATTTAAAGCACTCATCCCAAGTAACTATAAAATATCCATTACCACGTATATTGGTATTTAAGTAGGCTTATAATAACATCTAAAATTTTCAGCATACATACAAAATGTACAATATTTTATAAATAAATTATAATGTAATTACATAACATGCCTAGAAAATTTTAAGATACAACAATAATTCGAAAAGTTTATGCGTTTTCAATAAATAATATATTAAAATACTGTTACAATAAAAACCTAACAAACAAATTCATTAAACAAACAAAACGACACACAGGTAGATAATATTTGAATAGCTAATGAAATTGGGTGCTCGACTATTTTATTTATTAAAAGTAATAAAAAAAATACCCTGACATGTATAAAAAAACAAAATGTTTGTAAAGACAACACTCCTTACTAGTACTTATACATATTCCGTTTAACGGGAAAAACATAGAAAAATTTACATTTCAAAAGCTTTTTAGGTATAACAATTTCAAAAATAGTCAAGTACCCGATCATTTATTTATATTTTATGACGAATTTTATAGGGTTTACTATCACATACATTTAAATACAAAATAGATAGAATAAAGTAATATGAAATGTTCTATAACAATTCTATATTATTTATTTTCTGGTAAAAAAGATAAACCACGCCATACATGTGGTTTGTTTAACTTATAAACGTATTTGGTATGTTTCACTTAGGTATATTACTGGGGCATTTTCCAGCCACCGAAGCCGACTTCCAATTGTTTGGCAACTGCTAAACATAGTCTGTCTTGATTTGGCGCTGCTATTACCTGAAACACAAAACATTTAAAAAATCTCGTTCAAATATTTACAATAATAACATTGTGTTATCTATGTATAAGAGAATGTGAAGAAATCTAAAACCTTTTTGGTGTCACAGGTTATCACAATGATTATTTTAATATCTAAGGTCGTATTTCTTGCGATAAAAAATTGACCCGGAATTTATAGTTAAAATAAAACAAACATTGTTTTAGTTTAAATCTATTCAATTTTTAAGTTCGATTCAGTAAGTCATCTGAGTTATTTGCTTCTCACTCGCACAATATACAGTATGATAAAAAAAACAAATATACAGGTAGTTGATTTTTAATTTACACCTAAATTATTGTAGGTATTTTTTGTCTTACCTGTACGCCAACTGGCAGCCCTTTATACAGCCCCATGGGCACAGTAGTGGCCGGCATGCCGAGGATGTTGAAGGCCATCGTGTACATAACGCCTGAAGCCTTCATAAACACCTGGTTGTGATGGTGAGCCTGACCGATGAACACTGGGTAGATGAACACGCCGTTGTCGCCTAGGACTCTCTGGAAAACAGAATAGGCCGTAAAGTTTACGTTTTTCATGTTAGGTAGCAAAGTAAGCATGAAAGTGTTGATTCATACTTGTTTAATGGACAAAGATTGAGCAAATTAAAACATACCCAACACGTCTGTGAAGTTTTGCCAAATCATTAAAAAACCCTTATTATATAAGTTAATTTTGGAAAAGTTTTAACATATAGCTTAGCGACCGCAGAAATCAGACAAATGTTTGCACCTTTAGATAACTAGTCTTTGGTAATTATTGCATTTTGATTTGGTACTTATAAACCTGTCATAATGCTATTATTTACCTGCATGTGTTCACGTAGTTGATTCGCTTTTCCGTTGTAGTAACCTCTCCGTGAGTCCGGTATGAACAAGTGACTTCTGTTTATAAGAGAGAAGCTCAGTCCTTGCAGTGATCGCGAACCGCCACCGAACATGTATTTTATTAGTTCCACGATTAAGCTTTTATCGCGCTGAAAAAATAAACAGAAATATTTATTCAAACTATTTAATAATATTTGGAGAAATTATTATGTATCTGTGGAAATCTATATAAGAAAAGTATAATTAACCGAATTACCCAAAAATATGGGAAAATTATTTATGTTTTCTGGCAACATTGTACAAAAATGGAAGCGTTCCGTTTCGCGGCACTTACTTTCGGATGTGCGGGATCTTGCAAAAGATTCGGAATGTCCTTCATCGAAAAAAATACAGACACCGATATTTCGACAGAGTCTTCTAAATCCTTGAACTTTTCCTGTAACAGAATAAAATAAATATGATTTTGTAAGATTGTTTTGTTTAAAAAAGAATATGTAAAAAAATAAAGGTAGCAATATGGTTTGATTGAAGTATGCAATGAAGTCAAATAAAAACTTCTTTTTTGAAGTCATTAAAAGTAAGTAAGAAAAGCTCATGAATTTTTTTCATTCATTCATGAAAATCGGATGGTTTTCACGTCGGATCCAGAATTTGTTTTTTGTTTTTTCCACATGGGCCAGACAGTTAAGAAGTGTCTCCACAGCTAGTATTGGACGATGCTGTTTTTGGAATTCATTCTTTTTCAATGATATTTAAGAATAACTACAGTAAAAAAAAAACGGCACCCCGTATCGGATGGTATAGATTCTCTTTTGATAATAGATACAGAAATAAGAGTTAAAATTTGTCGACATAGGTAGTCAAGTTTAAGAAGACGATATATGCCAGTGGCCTTGAGTGAGCTTGCGTGTTCTGTACTGAGCTCACGCAACGCGTCGTATGTCCAGCCAGTATTAGGACTCGCCCATCAAGGAGAGCTGTCCCAAATTAGACGCATTATTAATTTATTATACATAAAAACAAAAGGTATTTTAATAAAACACGTATACTAAAATATTAATAAATAAATTATCTTTAAAATGGTGAAGGTTTCAGAAAAATACGCTTTATACACTGCGTGATTCTCAGTCTTTTATCCGCGTTAGACATAACTTTACAAATTAATTACACTATGTTATAAACATATTCTAAAATATTCACAGTTTAAGTTATTTGACAGTTCAACAACATTCATTGCGTTATTTTATTTATTTGATTCAGATACATTGATCCTTAGGAAAGTGCTCTAATTTAACATATATTTTTTCCCAATCAATATCGCTACTCGTTTAGACGTGATCTTTAGTATAAAATCATTAAAGAGAAGAGAACCTAGGCTGCCAGAGCGAGCGAAGCGAGCTCAATAATTTTTGCATCCCACCTCGAAATTTTAAAATTCATAGTACTTATTAACTAAATATTTTTCATGAGTTGAGGAAAGCTATAAAACTTTGGACGCGCAAAAACGACGGGAAAGATATTGATTTTACCTCACTAATTGTACAGCCACACTCCCCCAAGTATTTGACGGCGTTACGAATAGCATCTTTTATGCAGTTGTCCACTTTCAGCAGGGCTACCGAGCTCGTTGCCTTGAACATGTAGTGAACCTGCAAAAACAAAGCAGATTCGATTAGAAAATGGGACATGAAAATATAAAGGATATCCCAATGGTACTTAGAACACATTAATTGCAACGGTTGACGATTTAGGGCGAATTTCACCCATGAAACTGAACGCGATCAACAACTCAAGAGCTGTCAGAGTCATCATTGTTGGGGGAATATTGACACTGACAGATCTTAAACGCAGTTTACATGTGCTGGTCGCGTTCAGTTCTATTTGTGAAATCATCCTTAAGCCGCGTCCGAGAGCTGTCAGTGTCAAATATGGTATAGATTAAGGACACTGACAGCTTTTCAACGTGGTTTAGAAGAGCTGATCGCGTTCAGTTTCATTTGTGGAATCCGCGCTTAGAGACAAACACATAATATAATATCAGTCATGGTATAATAATATTCTTCGCCAGGTATGGCATTACGAAACACAGTGGTCACGTGGGCAACACAAGTCTACGTCATCACATCTGTGTTACCAGAAGTTTGTAATAATAACTCCCCAACCACCTTTATTACCTGTGCGAATCCGATAAAACAATGAGGTTTTAATTAAAAATTACGTTGGTTTATGTTTAAATTGAATTGTTTCGTTTGATTAGACACACGAAACGCCAATTTAAAAGCTTTGGTTTCTGAAAATCTTTCCTTAATCGTGTTTTGTTGCAATAGAGTGGCAATTGGATAGTGACGTGGGCATGTGTTAGTCCCGGAATGCCAGACCTTGTTTTATTAGACCATGATATCAGTTATGTTTAAGTCCCCATCTCAGTAGCAGCCCGGAGTCTGGATTTGTGCCCAGTCCATGGCAGTATAGGCTCACACCCTATTCTAAGGGACTTAACAGGCGAAATGTGGGTGTACACCTCTGCCTAATCCTTCAGGAAATATAGGTGTGATGTTATGTGATGTAAATTATATTGTTATGACCCAATTTTTATAACTGTGCGCCGGTATTACAGTGTTTTTGGTTTAGATAATATAAATAAGAAGTTAATGAATATTGGCAGAACTGTGCAGACGACACGAGTTGCGGAGACCGTACTAAGAGGCGTCGGCGCACTGAGGAGGTAACCGGGCGATTGATTCAGTGCTAACAACCTACAACTTTGACAGCTCTAAGCGCAAAGTTATAATAAAAACTATTTACAAAAAAAAAAAACACACAAAAAAGCGAAAAAAACTTTTAAAGGCTTGTGCAGACCAGCGCGACTTGTCGCGCGACGCGACACCGGTTATTGTTATACTGTGAAGTTTTCTTAGAAATTGTATTGTACGTGTCGCGTCGCGCGACAAGTCGCGCTGGTCGGCACAAGCCTTAATTTCGGAAGTCGGTGTCTTTCGCTTTGTATTTTCGTTTATTGCCACCGACTTCCGAAATTAAAGTTATTTTTCACTTTTTAGGGTTTTGTTTTTGAAGTCAGTTGTTTTTTTTATTGTAAAATGAGATACCTACTCCACACAAGTTCGAATACCATTACCTGCTATATGTAAGTAACAGTGACAAGAACTATAACACATCATCTACTTACATAGAATAAGTGGGAAAAATACGTATTATTGCAAAATTAATAAAATTTATATGGGACCTCTGAAGTATGACTTACCAAAAAAAAAAAAAACATCAAAATAAATTCATAATTGGCGGAGTAATCCAATAAAAAAATTACTTTTTTTTTAAATTATATAAGTAGTTAGTCCATATCCAATGTACCTATACATTTTTATTGTGTAAATATATTTCTCTAAATAGTCTAAGTAAAAAGTCCAAAATAAGTTCCCACCTTAACACTCTTCATATCGACAGGTTCATCCAAGTTGAGCTTATTCCCCTCTCCAGCCATGATGTTCATGAGGAGCGCCAGGTCTTCGGCGCGACGGGTCATGGGGCCCACGGTCAGGAACTTCGGGAAGTCTTTGTCGCTTAGCGTCGGGATGTGGCCTTCTATTGAGATTACTCCTGGAACATTTTAATTATGAATTAATTAAGTGGAGGCTCCCTAAATTGTATGTTATTATTATTATTCTTTTTTTATACTTTTACGTATCTCGGCGTTGCGCCGGATTTATGGGGTATTACGGGCCGAAGCCAAGTGCTACCCCTGGAAATTGGTTAAATTATGATGATGGTGTATTCGGATTATGTGATGGTGAGCGTGTCTGTCCATGAGACTGTGTTTGTGCGGTGGTTGCTGCACTCGTGTGTGAGGTGATGATTGATGTATCGTTGTCATTTTGCAGAAATTTTCTGACAATCCTGCAGGTATTCAAAATTGAAGCTTTCTGAAGAGTCTGATATGTGTAGGGTGGTAAATCGAGTGTTTTTAAAGACTGGTGGAGCTGTTTAGGTATTACACCTGTTGTTGACAAGACTATTATTATTATAAGCCTGTGTCGTCCCACTGCAGGGCAAAGGCCTCCCTTCCCTCTTTCCACTTTTCCCGGTCTACTGCGATTGTGGGCCAATTGTATGTTAATTTTCATTAATATTCTGATGAAATTGAAAAGATGAAACTTTAGTATATGATTTATTGGATCTTTTTCTTTCCATGTAGTTATTGTACCATTTTCGCTCGATTTTTTATTTGAAAATCATGGTTTTTATTTAAATAGACACAAGATTATTCAGCTTTTATGTCTGAAATAAGTATTCACAGTAAGAAAGTATAGTTTATTATCTAGCCACAAAATATTTACTATTATTATTATTATTTACTATTTATTTATTCTTGAGACTAGAGATGCCGATCCATTCCACCAACTTTTATGACAAATCTTGTACAGTTCAAGCAGTACGGTTATGGAATGCCTTGCCCGTGTCGATAAGGCGTGCTCAATCTTTGTCCACTTTTAAAATTCTGGTGAAAAAACACTTCCTCTTTCCTTAAACATCATCATTACATATAGTTCCTTATTCTTGTTTCATGTTTATTATTTTATATAAATCTATGTATATATATGTATATATTTATGTGGTTAAGTTTATTCTTTATGTATTTATTGTGTATATAAATGGTACACCACTGACTACCTGCAGTATTGTCTCTCCTTCTCCCTTTAATCCATCCAAAGATTGTCTGTAAAAGATCGCTTTTAGCGATAAGACCGCCCATTGTGTCACCCTATGTAAAATGTGTACATTTATTTCTGTAATTTGTATGGTGTGCATAATAAAGAATATTCTATCTATCTATCAATTTTTTCTCTAGATAGTTATGCATGTGGTGTTTACCTATAAGTAACTGATGCACTGTTATTTTACTATTTTAAATGTATTATGTGTTTGTATCAGTGTAATCAATCGTTGGTGAACCAAATAAAAAAAAAATATTGATCAATTATTATTTTAGATATAAGTAAACGAAATAAGAATTGAGACTTACGCCTTTTTAGTTTCACTCTCGAGCACGATCAAAGAGCGCACGCGATATTCGACCTTATTACTAATGTGTTAGGGTTTAGCACATATAGGAGTGGCGTTGTGCATGGGGGCGGAGCTTGCGTGGAAATTGTCTTAACACGTTCACTGTGCAGCTATAATGAGAGACTACCCCATAAGATAAATGCAAACGAAAATTGTACATAATATTTTGCCACACGTGTGAACCGATAAAAGTGGCTAAACTCACACGTGTTTGAGGTTATGAGCCTTTAAATTTGCAAACAACTTATGCCCCACCCATGGGTCATACACGTACGATGGGCAACTCGATATGCCCCATCGGTGGGTCGTGCACAGAGAACGTGTTAAGGATTAGATTGCCTGGTCTTAAAAAAAATCTTCAATATGGTAAGGTTTTGAATTTCAGCATTAAACAGATTAAACCCATAGATCATTGTTGGCCCAGTGGTAACAGCCCCGACTTACGAGTTGAAGGTCGTGAGTTCGAACCCAGGCAGGCGCTTTACTTTATATAAATAGTTTAAATACCACTGCTCTCAAAGCGGGGAAGGAAAACATCGAGAGGAAAATGAGGTAACCTATTCCGCTTAGCTATTCCTACACGGTAGTTAGCGCTATATAAGTGAGGTTGTCGGGCGGTATGGCTCAGTCTGCGTGAGGATGCCTCGTTGAGAGGTGAAACACGTGTTAATTTCTTACAGGGTTTTTTATGACTCTTTAGGAATAGTGAAGCGGAATAGGTTACTAAATATATCTAAGTACGTCTATAGTATTTTATAATGGATTTCCGCAAACCCCCCCGGGAACCCCTGAATAAATTAACTGCCTACAATGGAATCTTAAAATCTCACTGACTGGACAGGTCCACTCAAAAACGTGTAGTTCTTTAAAAAAATCTCAATTTACATGGTCCTCAGGCACATGATGACCAAGATATTATGTCTGACATTATAAGAGCTGTGACCGTGTGAGCTGTGAGCTGTGTGTGTGTTTGTTTCGGTGTCCCATAAAATAATCGGATAGGAAAACATCAATATTATTGACGTGATACTTAAATCTAGTTACAGAAATAAAATCATTTATCATTTAAACAAAATCGATATGACTCACCTGGCGTGGGCTTGTGCCCGAACACGCCGCAGAAGGCGGCGGGCAGGCGGATGGAGCCCGCGATGTCCGACGCCACGCTGAAGGGCGACGCGCCGCACGCCAGCAGGGCCGCCTGCGGGAGTTACTAAATATACCTAACTGTTGGCAAATCTAAAGGTATGATTCCGCTGCACGCGGCGGTGCTGCCGCAGCAGTGCCCTTTATTGTGTAGCACACAATCAATCTTCGTCTTCTTTTCGTGTGGTTAGTGACTAACCTGGGGGCCTACTCCTTAAGCGAAACCTGTACGTTCGGCCGTAGTTACGGGCGCTTCACTCTCTTTCTCACTTACGGTATGTCCATAAGTGAGACGAAGAACAAAGCGCCCGTAACGACAGCCGAAACTACGGAAATCGCTTAGGGAGTAGACCCCCAAATGTCAGAGACTTGGCTTCACATGCCGTCGAGAAATATCTCTCAGACATGCAGGTTTCCTCACGATGCTTTCCTTCACCGTTTTTTAAGCAAGTGATAATTATACAATGCGCACATCAGTGGCGTAGAGTCTTTATAGGGCCCTATGTCAAAACTTTTGTTGGGGGCCCTCTTTAAGGCTCGTGCAGACCAGCGCGACGCGACGGAGCTGCCCGACTCAAACAATGCAATTTGTAAGAAAATTGTACGGTATAACAATAACCGGCGTCACGTCGCGCGACAAGTCGCGATCGTCTGCACAAGCCTTTACCCGACGGCGACGCACTGAAGCTCCATAGCAGGTTTTCCTTGCGATTTTACTAAGAGAATGACATGACATGAACATGACCGAAATGAGCTAGAAAATCGGAGCATCCTGACTGGGATAGGTTAGAATTTCTGTGTGATTTTACTAAATTAATGCAAGAGCTTGATAATTGGACCGCACCTGGGGGGAGGGGCCCTGGAGCTTAGGGGCCCCGTATCATTGATACGGCTGATACCGCGGTAGCTACGCCCCTGACGCACATGAATCAGAAAGCCAGAGGTGCCTTGGGTTCGAACTCGAGACCTATGACTTTGGAGTCTGACGGTCACACCGCCCATCCCACTCACCGGCTATCACTGCCCATCAATCACTATCTCAATAATGTTGTAGGATATTGCTAATCCATTGCTTCATATGTTCGAAAAATTTGTCTGTTCAACAACGTAAATAACGCAATGAATGTGAACTGTCAAAATGAAAACCATTGGTAGGTGCCGTAAGTGTGTTACGAAATTACCCCGCATTTTCATACCTTTTGCAAAAACTTTTCCTAAAGCAAAGCTCACCTTTAAATGCGTGGAATTTATAGTTATGCCATCAAAACCACGTTATTTGATTCAAGACAAAAGGTAAAATTCTAAAAGGACTACCAATTATGAGTTCTGCAAAGTCGTAAAATCAACAAACATTAAATCATTGTTGACAATGATCAATGCGTACGAGTGGCCACTTAGCGAACTGTAGGAACGCAAATACGACCGCTTTGAAAAGGGCTCTGAGTTTGCGAATTGCGAGTAACCAATGAATCTGCGATTTCAGAGCTGCGTTTTCTGAGAAAAATGATTACAATGATATTGTTAGAATCAAGATGATTGTGATTTGTGATAATAGTAAACAATGCTGTCTTTGCTTTTAAGAATTTTCTTGAGTACTTGAAAACTTCGGTAGGTAGCACTCTATGACCAGCTATCTAATTACCAGTGATCGGAGTAGGTAGATTGAACTGGGGTCATTGATCCGAAACGTATATATTACTATGGACATTCCTCCGGAATTGGTGGATTATTAAAAAAAACCGGAACTTATGTAGGAATTGTATTCTGCCAGAGTGGAAGGAGTCATTTGATGATTTGCCATCCTCAAAAAAAAGGTAGGAATTGTAATAAAATGAGCAATTTTATTCTTTATTATTCTTCCTATTTTTTTTTTTGTCACGATTTGACAAAACCCAACGACCAATCAGAACAAAGGATCATGGGTGGTACAGTAGTAATAATATCACTACCAACATTAACAATATTTAATTGAATCCGGAAATACCGGAATTACTTTCCGGAAAAATGGCTTATCCATGTTATTCTTTCTGTGTGCATTTATGATACAAGTACTAAAAATCAATCTACCTACTCCGATCACTGCTAATTACGTAACAGATTTTGGTAAACGATTACGACTAATCTGTTTCATTCTGACAGTTCAACAACATTCATTGCGTTATTTACGTTGCTGAGCATAATTTTTTTTCGAACTTAAGAAGCAATGGATTAGCAATCTGTTTCAATACGATTCGGGTTCTGATTGATCGTGTATTACGTAATTAGGGTAGGTACAGTTCTTTCTGAGCGAAAACATCAAAACCTTTGAAAATTTAAATTATAAAGCTGAGTTAGTACCTACCTACCTATCAGAGGCGAAGTGTTAACTTACAAAGCTCTCAATCTGCCAAGCCTTTTCCCAACTTTGTTGGGGTCGACTTCCAGTCTAACAGTTACAACTATATGTAAGCGGGCACGCCCTTTATGCCTGGAGGCTTTTATTTAGATAAGTTCTGTTTACGTTTAGTTTTTATTTCTGCCTGAGTATAGTTCTCGATGATGTTGTGTGGTATATTGGCGTGTGCTAGCTAACATATGGCTAATAATTTAAATTATGTTTTGTGTTGCGTAATCTAAATTATCTAAATTATTTTGAATACTATTATATAGAATCTTATTTTTTTGTTCTTCTAACTGAACAGACAGCTGTGCTGCTGGGGAGTTTGTTGCGCCACTTCTTCTTCCCATCTAATGCACTTGGAAGTGGTGAAGGGTGGGCGTTTTGGGGGACTGTCTTATGTAATTTTGACGTTCGAAAAGTGCTGATTCTCAGCCTAGTTTGAATAAATGACTTTTGAATTTTGAATTTTGAATTTTGAACCGGATGCAGCTGAATACCAGTATTTTACATAGAGCGACTGCCTATCTGACCTCCACAACCTAGTTACTGACTAACACACCTTTGGTAAGACTAGTTGTCAAGACTTTTGGGCTTCTGCTTACCCGTAACGACTGTCAAAGATCTATGAATGACAGCCGAGACCATCGGCTTAACGTGCTTTCCGAGGCACGGAGGAGTCCTGATATGTAATGGATAGTCGCCCATGCACGAACCGACCGCGGCAAGCGTAGCTTAACCTTCGCTCAACCCGTGCGGCTGTTATCATGTAGCCACGAGCTCCTTTAAACTTACAAAGCTATATTAACATATTTTAAAACAGCATACACATTCCCATAGATTTTGCGCCGATTATTAAAAAAACTTGAAGACTCATCCTTCGCTTCTAGCAAATAAAAACCTGATGATTGTCGATGCCTACCAATCCTACCATATCCCATAATTATTCGCCTGTCAGCATTTTTAACCAGATTCCTACAACCTCGGTCTGTTTACATGATGGACCCGAAACAAACAGGCACAGTTTAACGATCAAAATTCTGCATACATGGTGTTGGAGTTAGCATATCATTCCAAATGGAAGTATTGCGTCAAGTGTATAGAATAGAGTATAGTAGCGCTACCATAATAGATATGATAAACATTACTTAGGACTATTACGGTGTTGAGGTGTGAATTGTCAATACTGTGTGCCTTTACTGTAGGAGTAACAATCCGCATAAACAGTGCGTTCATTATAACTTGACCCGCGACGCGATTGGTAGCACTCTCTGTCATTCACCATTTTGAACTCTATTAGTATTGAAACTAAGCTTGACAAGCAATGGTGCCAACATGACGGTAAGAGACAAGTTATAGTGAACGGTCTGTACATACCAAAACATATTGTCTAGGTGTCAATTACTCAGTGTTTTTTTAATTTTGTACGATGTGACATCTCACATCAGCTGATACAACTATTATTAATCGAGGCTTTTAAGGGGCATGCGCTAAGGTAGCCCGCGAAATTCAAATTTTCTTTAGTTTTTTACATTTTGCAGGTCAGTGTGAGGTTTTATGTTGATTAAAATATGATTCGTGACCGTAACTAATATGGCTTTACATAATTATAATCATTACAATTAGCAATACAACTCCGTAAGTAAGCACAATCGCCAAATGTCATGATTACATTAAATAATCATTCAATGCGATTATATGAACTTAGAGAGTTGTATTGTTAATTTTTATGATTATAATTTTATAAATAAATATTTGATACGGCCGCAAATCATATTTAGATCAACATACAACATGATACTGACCTGCAAATTGCAAAAAACGTAAGAACATTTGAATTTCGCGGGCTACCTTGACGCTTTCACCTTAAATGAAAGCATCGCTCTTCTTCAATAACTTCAAGCCCATTATTATTCACTCCATATTTATTTATACTTATCCCTCACAAAATCATCTAGATTTATATAGATAGTGTTTGGGGATAAGTTTATCCCCTATCCATCAAATTTATCCATACTAATAGGATAAATAATGTGAAAGTAACTCTGTTTGTCTGTTACTTTTTTACGCCTTAACGTGTGAACGGATTTCGATGTAATTTGGGACAGGATAGACAATGACCTGGGTTAGGACAAATTATTCTTTCCGACCTTCCCTAACTTCTCCTCGATTTCTTCTCCAAGCTATACAAACATAAAATATATTTGCTTAAAATCTGCCTAACCTCTCCACCAGACGATCCCCCAGGCGTCCTATTCAAGCAGTAGGGGTTGTTGGTGGTGCCCCTCAGCAGGTTGGTGGTCTCCCAGCCCAGACACAGCTCGGGCGTGTTGGACACCAGCAGGGGGATGGCGCCCGCCCTCTTCACGAGACTCACGACGCCGCCGTCCGCGGTGGCGCGCCGACCTGCGTTCTCTAGGCATCCCACTGAGTTTGACAAGCCTGAAAAGAATATTTGGAAGACATGACATACTTATTATCCACCTTAAATACGCCTGTATGAAAATGGATTCTTTCTATCGCATCCATTGCTAACTGCGTGAATAACGCAATGAATGTTGATGAAGTGTCAAAATGATCGGCATTGCAATTGTAAGTGTGTTACTGCAATTACCCCGCAGCGCAGGTTTACACATAGGAAGACATTAACATCCTTTCCTGAAAATGCTCGGATTATGTACCTTAATAGTTGCCATTGCAATGACATTTCTAATAGTTTCTTTTTTTTCATCTTATCTAAAATAATTAACATACGCAATTCTTATAGACAATCGACGTTGGCTTTTCCATCAAAGTTAATTAATGGTATTGTAAAAGTATTTCATGAAAATGTTAACAAATAGATCAGAAAACGTGCATGTAGATGCCAATTTGTGGTGCCACTTACAAGTTGAGTACTTTGATTTGATTATTTGAATAATTAAACCCGATTTTTTTATATTTAGTCACCTTAGAGATATTTTGCATTTGACGGTTTGAGGTTAATTTTTTATAACCTAAATTTTCGTCGATTCTTTTTTAATGCAATAAAAAAAATGTTATTGATACAATTGTTAGAAAAAGTGGTGAGATATTAAGTTGAAACCTTCTTTAAACTTACAGGTGAATGTGTTACTAATTCCCTTTAGTGAGTGATTGCGTAACAATCTAACTTGACCATGGTTTGTTTACACTTTTATCAAATACTTTTAGAACAGACATTATGTTATTTACTGGCATTTATATCAAATTGGTCTAATCATATCATTATCTTTCACAGGATCAATCGCTTCTAACCTTATGGAACACAAAATAATTGCGCTATAATTTTGCAAAACCAACAAAAACTCACCTGTGAGCGAACAGCTCTCCTTCACAGTGAACGGCACACCGAACAGTGGCTTATCCTTTACCAGCTCTTCGAACGAGCCATTCTTCTTGGCCTCCTCGATCTGTCTGTCAATACTCTTGGCATCCTCAGTGGCGGCTCGATACCGCTCCTCCACCACAGCGTTGAGGAACGGGTTCACTTCCTTGACGCGGTTTATGAAGATCGTTACCAGTTCCTCGCTCGTTATCTGGAGGGATAAGGTTTTTGGGTCTATTTAGTGTTATGCGAGTTCAAAATCAGAAAAAAGCTATCAATTAAATCGTTTATTGGGAACAAAAAACAAATACATACAAGACAAAAATGTTAAACGATGATGGCTGCAATAGTTAAAACTGTGGCGCAGCTACCAACGCCCGACTCCTAGTGAGAGGGTAGGTTGTTCCAGGACGAATACATATTTTAGAAATATTTAAAGAAAATAATACATTTTGAGAAAATAGGGGCCTAGAGGGTTGAAGAAATAATGTAGGGGACGCTATTCTCATCGCTGAAGGATGAAGAGGCCGGACAAGAGGCCTGCCTGCTTATAAGCACATGGTGCATCTGCAATCTGAATGTTTTGGTTAGTTCCATCTTAGATATTATCCATCGCTTTCCATCGGGCAAAATCGAAATCAAGAGCGGTATTATTTAATGATAGGTAACAAAAAAATATTGAAGGAACGTTGGCGACCAACAGCTAGATGGGTGGTTGACCTACAGAAGATCGCGGTGAAGACTTGGACGAGCCTCGCACAGAGCAGGGAGGCATGGCACAAAAGCGAGGACGCCTATACTCAGCAATGGGTAGAACAAGGTTGCTAATGAATCAACAAAAAAATCTTTCCAAAATCTATAATCACCGATCTGATTGCCAATTGGTGAATCCAATTTGGGTTAAAACTATGTTACACAAAGAAACATTGGTCGTTGTTTTATATCCAACTATAAATACTCGTATAACAGCATTCAAACATTACTCAACAGTTACAACATAAGTAGTACTATTGTCTATATCGTAACAGCAGGAAAGCAAACAAATAAACGTAAGTGCAATACAGGACAAGCCCTTGAATTGTTCGCCTACAGTTCAAGGCACAAAATCTGTAGTCAACTCAGGTGTTACGGGGAACACAGTAAATCAACGTCAAAGAAATTAATGTATTTTGATGTATTCTAGGACTTTGTTTTATTTGGGTGTTGACCTTAAAGAACCAGCTATCTACCTAATAGGGTTTATGCCTGGGTAAAAAAAAAGAAATTCTAATTAGTCCGTCAGTCAGATGATAAAAAAATATTAGACACGTATTTTTTGCTTTATCATATTAATAAAAAAATACTTAGATAAAACGCATTTTAAGTCGGGGAGTGGGGGTGGGTACGTCACAAGTAAGTATACAATCTACATACTCGTGACGTCATGGCACATTTTAACTCAATGTATCGCCGTAATCTTAAGATTACGTAGAAAAAGAAAAAATACGTGTCCAATATTTTTTAATAATCTCCATGACGGACTAAAAAAAATTCAGTCATTATCCCTATTGCGTAACACATTTTCGGTAAGTAACTGATTAAGAGCGTTTATCCTAAAAGTTGGCAACGGCGCAAATAGCTGTCAAAAATTTACCTGTTTTGATTATTTTGGCAATATTACTGAATGCAAATAAGAAATGTGGCTAACTGGCGAACTAGAATATTAATAATGAATTGCAATTATACCATTGATTTTGATGTTGTACTCGTTTTAGGTGTAAAAAAGGCGTTAAAAAAGTAGTCGGAAAAGTATTTGGAAAGTTTCCAAATACTTTTTTTACATCTAAAACTAAGTATTCGGTGTTACGATACTAATTATTGCATTTCATAATCAATATTCTAGTTCGCTAGTTAGCCACATTTCTTATTTCCACATTTCTTGCCAAATTAACCAAAACAGCGAAATATTTGACATCTATTTGCGACGTTGCCAACTTTCAGAATAAACGCTCTTAAGACTAATCTGTTTCATTTGACAGTTCAACAACAATCATTGCGTATTTACGTTGTTGAGCTGATTTTTTTGGAACTTATGAAACAATGGATTAGCAATCTCATTCAAAACGATTCAGATTGTGATTAAGCATGTATTACGCAATTAGGTTGTTGGAAAGGCTATGCAGACAAGACTTTTAGTTTGTTTGACTTTTACGTAAGATTAGATGGCTACAGTAAAAGTACGTGAATCCACAATTATCTTAACTATCAACCTGCCTACGCCTTGGCCAAAAATTTGTCGCACTTCACCGTTACCACACGCACGTCATCGTTATTAAAAGTGCATAGATTACAGATGGATGTAGCCCTATGAAATGATTTTTTGGCCTATAACGACATCTAAGTAAACCTAGTAGCGCTTCTTCCTTGAGAACCAGCACCTTAATGGCGTAACAAACAGTCAATCACAATCTGAATGATTTTGAAGGATATTCCTAATTCATTGCTTCGTATGTGTGAAAAATTACTCTGCTGAACAACGTAAATAACGCAATTAATGTTGTTGAACTGTCAAAATGAAAGCCATTGCTACTGATAGTGTGTTGCGCAATGACCCCACAGTTTATTTAGCCAATAAAGACAGTAGTATATAGCTTGTCCACTCTGAAATGACGCGGCCCACAACCACACTTCACGTGTGCGTAAAATGCGGTAGTGGGGCGCGTCATTTCAGAGTGAACAAGCTTTACTCACGTAAGTATATAAATCTATTTACTTAAGTCATTTTAGAAGCATATTAATACAATAGGTACCACATTTACCATACGTACAATGTCATAATGTAAACTTATGTACTTAGTAGAATGACGTCAAGAATGCATAATCGCAACATGTTGCTCGATATATCGTGCATTTACAACACCCACGGGAATGCAGGAGCACCTATTAACCTTTATAATAACAATATCTGCTCTACTGTTATTCCAACATTCGGTTCAGCGGTTCCAATTGATTGTACTGACAATTTAAGTATCGCATAACCTGGGAAATAAATATCAACATAATTGGGTGAAGGCATTGGCGGAATCTGAAATAAATATTGACACAAATATTTGCTTATTAATTTGTTAAACGTTTCACTGCCTTGTTGGTCTAGGGCGCAAGCGATACTGCTGAGCATGAGATCCTGGGTTCGATTCCCAGGCAGTGTTATTGGATTTTTCCATCTGGAATTTCTCAGTAGCAGCCTTAGTCTGGATTTGTGCCCGGTTGATGGCAATAGGCTCGCCCCGTATTACATGGGACTTAAACATAACTGGTGAAATGTGGGTGTACTATAGGTACACATCTGTCTAACCTTTTGGGGAATACAAGAGTGATGTTATGTTAATTTGTTAAAAGTTAAACAACAATCAAACTGCCCGCCTTTCCCAACTATGTTGGGGTCGGCTTCCAGTCTAACCGGATGCAGCTGAATACCAGTATTTTACATGGAGCGACTGCCTATCTGACCTCCACAACCCATTACCTGGGTAATACGATACCCCTTGGTAAGACTGGTTGTCAGACTTTCGGGCTTCTGACGACCCGTAACGACTGTTAAAGATCCAAGATTGACAGCTGGGACCAACGGCTTAACGTGCTTTCCGAGGCACGGAGGAGTCTCCCACCCATAGACCAACCCCGGTAACCGTAGCTTAACCTGATGGATTGACCCGTGCGGCCGTTATTACTTAGTCACGAGCCCCTCTTAACATTTAAACACCACGGTACAACATTTTACATCACATCGGTATAGGTGCCCCGAAGCTGGTCAGTAGTGCCCCTACATTTCGCCAATTCTTCTTCGTCCAAATTAAATTTTGCTGTTCCAAAACTTCTCCACTTCCACGGCAACGTCGGTGATAGCGCAGAAGTCACTATGGCTGCATTTTTGGGCACAGAGGGCAGGATATAGGAGGTGGAAGATAGTTTAGAAAAAACATTACAAAGTGAAAAATAACTTGTATTTGGTTTTGAATTTTCGGTTTTTGCCATCGACTTCCGAAATTAAAGTTATTTTTCACTTTGTAGGTAGTGTTTTTTTTTGTAAGAAGTTTTTATTTTTCAGTTTTTAGTTCTGGAACCTATTGACGGAGAAATCGGTGGACATACATTAAAAAAAAAACATTCATACGCGACGAACATATAACCTCCTCCTTTTTGGAAGTCGGTTAAAAAATATCTTCCACCTCATAGCCTGTCCTCTCTCATTCTAAGTTTCAGGTTACCAGGTTAGTCACAAACCACACAAAAAAGAAAGAAGTTTCATGTAATAGAGGGAGGGTCTCTCGATTCTTTTTCCAGTAACCAAGCACAAATGCGAGCTCTGGGCTGCTACTGAGAATTTCCTAATGGGAATTCAATTAAAACTCATCACAACTGGTTATTATAAAGTTGTCTCAGTGGGCAGTGACATTACGCTTCGTTAACTGCCCATACTGCACAACTGTGTCAAACAACTGATAATTGACAATTGTGACTGCAATTAATAAGAATTGCAGTCAGTTGCAGTGTTGCCATTTTATGGGCGTTTGTCAGGATGTGGCAAGTATGTCAATTGGCGTGCAGCAATAAAAATATTATAGAGGGCTTGGAATTGAGTGTTTAGGTTTTAACAATGGATGGAAGACATTAGCAAGGTTTCAGGAACATCTAGTTTCAGGAAATAAGGCTAATTGCGTCATAGCATGGCATCATTAAGAATACCTTCTTCGGTTTGATTTCCTTTTTATTATTCGGGTTGTTTTGGTTTTTGTTATTAGTCCAAAATAAGTTCAATTTTCCCATCAACCTTTATCTTTGAATACCTTGATTTTTCTGGCAATAATTACACGAGAAAAGACGAAAACAAAATCATCACATCTTTTTTGTAAGTATTCATAAGTTTTGTGTCGTCTGTCTATGTTTTTTACTGTGTGTAAGTAAATAATAAATTAAATAACATAACATAACATCACGCCTGTATGCTGACGGGTTAGGCAGAGGTACCGTGTTCCTTTAGCACACCCAGATTTCGCAAGGCATGTTTAACTCTCACGTAATAGAATAGGGGGCGAGCCTATTGCAATCAACCGGGTACAAATCCAGACTCCAGGCTGCCACTGAGAGATTCCATGATGAAAAAACCCATTAACACTTTGTCGAACTTGGAATCGAACCCAGGTGCGGCAGTCTAGAGATAGCGATCGCTATACGATCGAATCCGGTCGCAAAGTCCTAATGACGTCCCTAGACGCGCGCGACGTGCTTGAGAAGCACGTGATTTTTTCTTGCGTGTCAAGTAATTTTGACCGTGGAGGGGCACCCTTAGAACTTTGCGACCGAATTCGGTCGTATAGCGATGGCTATCTATGTCGAGAATGCCGCCCCAGGATTTTATATCTACTCAGAAGCGCTTGCGACTACTAGATCAACGAGGCAGTCAAATTAAATAATTAACAAATACTAAAATAATTAACAAATACCAAAATAATTAACAAATACTAAAATAATTAACAAATACTAAAATAATTAACAAATACCAAAATAATTAACAAATACTAAAATAATTAACAAATACTAAAATAATAAACAAATACTAAAATAATAAACAAATACTAAAATAATTAACAAATACTAAAATAATTAACAAATACTAAAATAATTAACAAATACTGTCAAACAAATCTGCCCGAATTGATCGGTGTTAGGGCTTGTTCTAAGTCCGGCTGGCTTATCTTATGTCAGTCGGCAGTTAGAGGTCGCAACGCATTATGACAGGAAAAATATAAAATACGAAAGCGTATAACTTTATAATAATCTACCGGCAGATATCAGGAGCAGATCCTCCTATAGATTAGCTGAACTCAAGCAGTACGTCACTAACAACATAAAACTATTAAGTTAACGACATAAAACAGTCTTGCACATAAAATACGACACCGTACCTACCCGCAATACTACTTATTTGCTACTGGACTACACTTACCTTACATAGTTAAGTATTTATTCGAACAATGTATGTTCTTTTAGAATAAATAAAGAATCTTTAAACCCAAGATAGCCAGTGCCTCTGTGGTGGAGGATTCCGGTTGAAGCTCGTTTCCACCTTCGTCCTGATCATCACTTACCAGCAGGTGAGATGCAGGCCAAGCGCTTCCCCGTTGTGTCTACTTTCTGCTCTACATTCTTACTTCTTGTACTTTGACCTGACTATTCTATGTACTTCAATAGTGAATAAGATGAATAGCACTTACGTCACCATTCCTAACAGCAGCAGCTAATTCAACAGCACTCTTGCGCAGCACAGGGTCAGTCGCCGGTGGCAGTCGCCGGCTGTCTCGCGCGCGGAACCAGAACAACGGCGCCAGCAGGAAGTTGAGCAAGCGCAGCATTATACCCACCAACTGGACTCCTACCTCCATCCTGAGTGAAGAGGGGAAGCATTATTAGAAATGGTTTTTTACTGCATTAAAAACTGATGTAGCGATCGAAGTTTATCTAGTTTGGCTGGAGACTTTCTACCCCAGCTATGAAAGTTGGGAGCAGTTACTTTTGGCTTAAGTTTTTGGGGTCTAAGCATTTTCGCGATCAGCATTTTAGGATTGCATATTTCCGGATGGACCTTCCATTTCGTATGGCCTGCAGATTAATTGTTCTGAGTGACACTGGTCTTTTAGCATGTGAGACAGTAAACTTAAAGTACCATACGTTCTATTATTTTCAAGCAGAAAAATAGGCTTTGTTCAAGAAAATTCATAGATTTGCCATGTTTCTATTGACCCTACACGTACATCTCAGTCTCATTCATCTATGGCGACTTCAAAGAGTGATTGACGTCCTTTGACTTCCGTATTCCTTCAGATCGGTCATACAAAGACGATAACATTGGTAGTTAAGTATATCAGTGCCTTTGGTTCATAGTTTATCCTGTTGTGCATTGAGGATGTTTCTCCTAAGCAAATCTTAGTCACTCAAGTTTCCATATTAGAAAACAAATATCTCATTAGCTACGCATAATAGCAACTTTAATAGCGTGTAGTATTATCAATTATATTTGCTAAGATTTGATTATGTTTGTTTTGTGATTATTACATCACATCTTTAACGGAATACCTTCAGGAATGGCGGGAAAGGTCAGCAGTTTCTTCCTGTTCGCTAATCTCAAGAAACTGATCATCATTAGGTATTTTGTAAAGGTTTATTTTGATAATAAGGCTTTAGTTATGTTCTGTACAATTACTTACAATACAGTCAAGTAAAAAAACTTTTTTTTTTGGCATGGTCTTAGGGTGTCTATAAAACATGATACTAGTTTGAGTAAGCATTGATTGTACGCTTTATACCGACCCTTCCAAGTTATTTAGATATTAGCATTTACCGCACATGAATATCCGATAGGTACTAATCTTTGGCTTAGGTATAGAATTCTGGAATAATGTTAGGTGTGCCCGTTATGTGGCATTAACCAATCTTAACTAAAGTTTACTCACCTCGAATAGGTCTCACACCATTTCTGGCTCACTCAGTCCGTAACTATTTTGCAATGCTCATTGAAAATTATAATTTATACGATGTTCCGAATAGATTGTGGTTAAATTCCCGTGTGATATGAATCGTGAATCAAACGGTAATGTTTACGTATCAATACTCTGTAAAATTTGTTTTCAAAGTTTCAACATTGTTGATGTATTGTGGTTTGACGTTTTGTCATATTTTGGATTCTTGTCACTATGGCAGATGATTATTGTCTGACCATTGAGAATGGTTCATGGGTTCTTGATTGGGAGACGAAAGAGGTCCCTGGGTGAACGTCGAATTTTATGGCAGATGTAAAGTAAAAATGAGCGTTAATCTAGTGCTTACGATTTTCAGTTAATAGTCATTGCCAATATGAAGTCCTCTTGAAACTTCTGCAGAACAAACAAGTTCTCTACTATAATTTTAGATATAAGTATGTAAGTAGGTACCTAATGACTGTTCTTGATCGTTAAGAGTTTTATTTTTCCAAAATTCATTATACCTACAATTTAAGTTAATGAATATACTAAAAATTATTTTAAACTTTAAAATACTAATTATACTTTCCGGGACACTGAACGAGACATAATAAAACTTTTAAGACTCGTGCAGACTGGCGCGACGCGACTAACAACAATAATATATAATACTAACAATTTCTAAGAAAACTTCACGGTAGATTCAATTACCGTATTCGCGTCGCGCGACAAGTCGCGCTAGTCTGCACGAGCCTTTATTGTTAGTACGACCGTGGGCATTTAGTGTCCCGGAAAGTGTGCTAATGAGGTTAAAAACGTTTTTTTACCTCTTAAATCTATTGTGCTGGTTTTTGCTTTAAGTAATTTTGAGTAGATACTAATTTAAAAGTGAATCCATTAAATTTTCGGGTTTAACGAAGTTGAACTCTTTTGATGTGTAGTATTGACACTCGGTGGCTCTTTTATTTAAAAACACAAAGTATAAACTCAAAGCATTTATTTCAATTACTTAAATCATTTACTGAACCTTGATTAAGTACGATAGCACTGAAAGCCTCCTTATTGTTTTAAGATAAATGTATTTTCAGCCTGTCCATCACACCCATAGATATATTATGATCACACCACACTACACCACACCACTTTTTAGGGTTCCGTAGTAAACAAGGAACCCTTATAGTTTCGCCATGTCCGTCTGTCTGTCTGTCTGTGTGTCTATCCGTCTGTCCGCGGGTTAGCTCAGAGACGGTTAGTACTAGAAAGCTGTAATTTGGCATATGTATACTTATTAATCATGCCGACAAAGTGGTAAAATATAATCAAGAAAAATATTTTTTTTAGGGTACCTCCCCTACACGTAAAGTGGGGATGGTTTTATTTTTTGCATCTACCCGATATTGTGGGGTATCGTTAGAAAGGTCTTTCAAAAATATTGTGAGTTTGTCGAAAACCATTTTTGGATTCAGGGATCCGTTTGCGAAATATTAACCTTTTTTTTTTGTTAGAGTCAGGTGTGTCCCCCCCCTTCTAGCTAAATGGTTGTACTTGGACTTGTGAAAAAATTCGCAGCAGTAGTATATATAACGAAATTAAAAGGAAAACTATGAGAGCTAAGTAGGCTGTACAGGTTAACGAGAAATAATCAACCAACTTAAACTTGCAGTTTGAAAAACATGATCTCCCATACATTCCGTATGGGAGAACACGTTTTTCAACTACAATGTTAAGTTTGTTCTTGGGATAAATTCATCCCAACTACGGAACCCTTCATTGTGCGTGGTCCGACACGCACTTGGCCGGTTTTATTTATTATTTATATATTATTTACAGGCGCTTTTGAATTTTCAAGGAGTCGATCAGTCAGAAATATGAAGCTAGTTGCCCATTCCAAAGCGTAGCAGGTACCTATGGAGAAGAACAACAAGGAAACTCAACTCAGCTGAACCATTTTGAAAGGAGCTAAATGATCCAACACACGCGCTACCATCAGCGAGACATCTTTATAAGTACTAGTACATAAAGACACTTGATATTCCTTAGTCCAATATGTAACGAACACACATTGTGTAACTTAGAATGATCATACATAAGGAAAAGTACAATGACACTAGTAAATCGGCAGCTACTTAAATTGAAGGACTTTTCCCGCGTTCTGTTCGACTTCGAACCGTACCTACCTCTAGTCTCAGTAGTTCGGGTTTGCTCGGTTCGGCCCCGAACAAAACAACCGAACTACTGAGACTAGAGGGAACCGTATACAAAATAGAAAAATCGGCCAAGTGCGAGCACAGGAAGGGTTCGTCGTACGTACCATGTTTTATTATTTTTTGTTATAGCGGCAATAGGAAAACACAATCTGTGAAAATTTCAACTGTCTACCTATTACGGTTCATGAGATACAGCCCGCTGACAGACAGACGGACGGACAGCGGAGGCTTAGTAATAGGGTTCCGTTTGGCACCCTTCGGGTACGGAACCCTAAAAATGTGCTATATTCTAAAGTTTTATAAAATGACAAAGTAGGTTAGTATAACTGCTTTATTAACTCTCTGAAAGATGCTTTCAGAGAGTTTTCAGGCCCGTATTTATAAAGCAGTTGGCGCCAGTTTGAATTTCAGTGAGAAACAGCCGTCAGATGACCGAAAATCACACTTCTTAAGATATTTTGTTATGGATGGATCATGTTCAAATAACAAGATTGAAAGTTACACCTTCAATAATGTGCTATACAAAATGTAGGTAGACAATTGAAAACCACTTGAAACGGACTCATCATTATGCCCACTTTTACATATTATAGATATTACAAAATCCTGGGTACGTTATTCTTGTTGCTCCTTTAAGTAAGAGCAATGTAAAAAAAACAAAAACAATAGAGAAAAACAAAAAAAATTTTAGTCCATCTTTGGGATTATAAAAAATATTTCGTATTTTTTCTTTTTTTACGTAATCTAAACATTACGGCGATACATTGAGGTAAAATGTGCCATGACGTCACGAGTACGTAGATTTTATACATACTAGTGACGTATCGACCCCCATTCCTCAACTTAAAATGCGTTTTATCTAAGTAATTTTTTATTAAGTAATATGATAAAGCAAAAAATACGTGTCTAATATTTTTTTATTATTTTACTGACGGATTTTTTTTTTTACCCAGGCATCATCCCTATTCAAAATATAAGAATAAAACAAAAATAAGCCCTGGCAGATAAGAGATAACCAGTCTCAACTGACGGCGCTAGTTCACGAACATGACGCCTGGATTAGCACCATCCAGCTCAATCATTTTGTAGGGAACCGAATGATCCAACACACTCGCCACCATCAGCGAGACATTTAAGTGGGCATGACATACTCTCAACCGCCATGCTCTTTCAAGTCAACATACAACATATAAACATAATAAACGGCTCCATTACAATTCATAGCAATTAATGTGCAACTGATACAGCCTTGGCAATAACAAATATTGTCCATGTCAAGTTCACAGTCGCGTTCAAACGAAGTTACATCATAGTGTCGTTTATTACCTTGTTAACTATGTGCTTGAGTTTTATGTATTTTTCAATTTACACTATGTATTATTTACCATGCTGGTAGATGCTGAAGGGTTATAGTACTTTAGAAGAATATCTTGATACACGTGGAACATTGTATTTTATAGGTAATTTATTTGGTCTAACGAAATGGAAATTCAAGACAGCGCATAGTGACGTGACGCGCGCCGGTATCGTAAACATGTGTGCACTTAGTGAGGTGTAGTTTGATTACCTATATAAATGGTTGTAAATATGTGCGTGTGAGCATGTATGCACAGACCGGAGGTGTAGTTTTGGCATGCTTTGGATGGGGAAATTATCAAATAACTTCTCCCGCTCTGGGCGGAGTGGGAGGGCGTGTCAGACTTTTACTGACTAAAACCCACCCGTGTTCCTTTAGTTGCCTGTACGTTGCCAGAGGCCACGGTATCTCTTTCGGACTTTCCCGCGACCCGCAGCGCTATGTCTTGGATTTAGAATTTGGTCTGAGGTCGTAGCTATGAAAGTGAAAACAAGAATAGTGGGGTAATTCCGTAACACATACAGAATGCCAATTGGGTTTCATACAGACAGTTCACTCACGTTCATTGCGTAGTTGAGCAGAGAGTTTTTTTCAAACGTATGAAGCAATGGATTCGTTGATCCTTCAAAACTCTCTGTTTGTGATTGAAAGTGTGTTACGCAATTAGGGTTCATAAGGCAACAAAGAAGTTCCGTCTAAAGGTGTAGAAACGACACTGGGCCTATTATACGCATTTAGGGTGCGATCGGATCTTTTCTATGCTAAAAACCCAATGTAATTTTTTGCAGAAATGAAGAAAAAGGCCCTCCATCTTCAGCGTGGTATTGCGTAACACACATAAAATGGCAATCGATCCTAATGCCTTTCAATTTGACTGTTCAGCCAGTTTCATTGCTTTATTTACGTATTTGAGCAGACGAATTTTTTAAACCTATGAAGCAATGGATTAGGTATTTCCTTCTAAACGTCGGATTGCGATTGAAAATGTGTTACGCATACGGTGCTGGTCTTTAAGCCCTTCACATTCAGAGCACTCACTATTCTTAGTTAAAATTTCTTATATCTTAGACTATTTCTGGCCTGAACCGAAGTGGGAGTAAAATCAACACTTTACTTCATTGAATGGAGTCACGAAAATGTTATGAATAATGTAGTTTATCGCCTATAACTACATAATAGTTTAGACACGTTCAATGGGGAGCGCGAATTTGCCAACTCCTCGCCAATGAAAATAGTATTAACATTCAGTGCTACAAAAAAATCATTAGGATATAAATTATTTAAATACAAGCCGTGCTCCGATGGGATTATCCATCGGCAAAATAACGAATGTTCGAAACCCTCCCAAGTGCTCACCTGCGTTATAGAAGGAAGTTTCGCGAAAACTTTCATGCTTTTAGACTCAGCGGTTTAGACAGTGCGTTGTCTGTCAGTGAAAAAAAAATGTAAATTTTTATTATGTAGACTTTAGTTGAAAGAGTGCTGTTGAGAAAAGTGGGAATAAATTGTAGAAGTTTGAACTCGAAGTAAATCTTAATGGTGCAAACGGTTTCCGGCCAGAGATCTTGGAACTCGTGCCAATGCTAAAGACTCGCAGTGTGAGAAATATAAATCTCACAACCTGGGAAATATGACAGATTTTTATTCACAAATTTTATGCAGAAAGACCTGTTTCTAAGGAGAATTTTAGAAGCTTGTCTCATAGCAATACAGCCCGTCCATCCTGTAAAAATCTCAACTGGTGAGATTTGAAGCGTAAAGTGAGCTGTCATTCGCTCAATTCAAGCACACTTCACCTAAGTTTACACAATATGATATTTCAGAATATATCGGTAGGTCTTAAAGCTAGTACATTCTATTCCTCAAACCACTACAATAGACCCAAATTGACGGCAACTCAAATTAATTAGTGCATCAATATGCTTTATGCAATCAAAGTGAACAATGCGGCACGTACGACGGGCCGTAGGTATTTGTACACACGGCTACATATCAAGGCATTCATTTCCAGTATAAGCTGATCTACCATTTTATGGGATTTCCGTACAATGCGAGGTCAGCTTAAACTGGAAATGTATAGCTTGATGTGTAGCCGTGTGTACGTACAATCACCATACAAGACTTGGACCCGCTATATAATAGTAAGGGGTGTCTATACCCAAGGCCTATTGTGTGGATGACACTTACACGAGCGAAATGCCATACCATTGAGGATATTTGAGAGGATTCCAGTGTTTGGCTGTTCTAGGAATAAGGCAGTGTTGTGAATGCAGCATTGTTTATATCTAAGTACTAATTCATCACATATATGATTCCAGACCCCCTGTGGTGTAGTATGTATAGTTCGATTCAAACTTAATGGCGGCTCGGAAGTTAGCCACTCGCTGCGCAGTACCGCACCCCTCGCCCCGCTGACACATGAATTCGTTACTGCGCAGCGACTCGCCTCATTTTCCAAGCCGCCATTAAGTTTGAATATTATATATACATTATATTACAGGTGTATGTATGTGTGCTTGTATTATCTTTGAAAGGACCAAATACAAGCAGTATTTAACCAGCATGCGAGATGTTTAATTATGTTTAATTTCCGTCCTTATAAGGCAAAAAAATCTGCTGTTTCATACAAAACGGCAATACGAGTAAAACAACAGTGAAACAACAGGTTTAAAAAAAAAAACTTCCTAGATTCATTGAATATTGAATAGGGATGATGCCTGGGTAAAAAAATGAAATTCTAATTAATCCGTCAGTCAGATAATAAAAAAATATTAGACACGTATTTTTTCCTTTATCATATTAATAAAAAATTACTTAGATAAAACGCATTTTAAGTTGGGGAGTGGGGGTCGCTATGTCACTAATATGTAAAAAATCTACATACTAGTGACGTCATGGCACATTTTACCTCAATGTATCGCTTCATATTACGTAAAAAAAGAAAAAAATACGTGTCCAATCTGTTTTTATAATCTCAAAGACGGACTAAAGATTTTTTTTTGTCATCATCCCTATTCATGGCGTGTCGATGTGTTTTGTGTTGCGTATTTCGATACGAATATACCTTAGTAATAATATACAGGTCTAAAAAAGTGATCATGTCCCTAACAAGAAATTGCTATTACTGAACTGCTTATTTACCTTGATTAGTAACAATTACACATGACTCCTGTAACACAGGTCTCACCTAGCACGGGAGTCAGGGTTTCAAATAGAAATGTATAACCTTTTTCCTTGTGTCAATAAAACATTTTTATTATTATTATTATTATTAATTACTCTCAATTGCCTATTGTTAGTTTAAACAGCATCGTTATTTTTATAAACTCTTCGTTCATTTCAATAGCATGATCGCACGAACAACGCAACTGTAAGTTGAAATCCTAGTTACATCATTATTAATTCGTAGCGTAAGGTAAATATCTGTACATATTACCTACCTGCAGAGCGCACACATTCAAAACATGTTTTTGTCAAACATATTCTCATAATAATTAATCTTATCAATATATAATACATCATTGACTAATTAACTTTCGCTGTGATCAGTTTTCATTATACCTTCGTCAAAAAAAACCTAACCAAGGCTGGACCTATTTTTGGAATAAACTAGTACGTTGTCACTACGTCACGACACAAGCTGGTCAAGAGAATAACGTCACTATAGTGGGCGAGCATATTACTTCCGCTTAAAATAAACATAAGTGACAGCAGCGTTCAATCAAGAAAATCCTCAGACTAGAAGTAAGTAAAACAAAAGAAAAATAATAGCTCAGAGCTCAACTGAAGGTAGATTACTCGTCATTTATCTTCCGCAGAAGTCTACAACAGAATAACTTCTTATTTAGAAACCCTAACGGTTTCTAGCTCATTTGAGCTTTGTAGACTCCGACTTAGTGGATCCTAATCCAAGATGGCGGTTCGGCCAGCTAGAAAATCAACTGTAGGTGGTTATTTGACAACCTAAAATGCAAATCATCGAATTGTAAGTCCAAGGTTGGCAGCGAACTCAGTTGTAAGTAATGTACGTGACACTAACCCACAATGGCGATATTACCCTAGATTGAATAGTTTACGGCAGTAGCTCTAATGCCTTGGGGCTTGCTGATCTAATTTCGAAGTAGAAACAAGAGCGTATTGTCGTTCTATGGCGGTACTTCGATGAAGGTAATTTCTTAACACTTCATTCTTCATTTCTTTGTTTTTATCAATGACATTATTGGACTAGATGCACAGGAACAAAACGAAGTGCTGCAAGTAAAATAGTTATTTAGGCTATAAGTGCGGAAGGTAGGTGATTTCCGACGAGTGGCAATTTTATTCACGAGCGAACGAAGCGAGCGAGTGTATAAGTCGACACGAGTCGGAAATCTTTGTAATTGTGCGAGGAAATAAATAGAAAAAACGAGCGAGCCTTACGGCAGTCGCCTGTGATATGTAACATCTAACATACGACGACGTAAATAAATGATAAAAACAAAATTCATGACTTTGCCTTCGACTTCGACTTCGACTTTGACTTTGACTTCGACTTCGACTTTTTGATTTTGACCATCGTCATAATCAACGCCATCGTCGTCATCATCATCATCTGATTTGTAAATACAAATTTGTGAAAAAAAATCTCAAATAATAAAATCTCTGAGACGAGACGGGCTGACGACGGCCTCAAAAATTAAAAAAAATAGAAAAGTAAAAAGCACTAGTAAAAAAAAGTGACACTTTCCGCACAAAAATCCTCGTGGTAATGCAAGTGTCCAGGGTAGTATGCCAATAGCAGATGGGTATAACAATTTACGGGAAGTTCGACAATTGAACGCAGTTGTAACGCCTGCAGCAGTGGATCATACAGCAGAGCGCCTATTGTTCGGAACAGAGCGTCTATTACTTCGCAAAATGCTGGTCCTAATAGAAAGATTGGCAAAGGCTAAAAATAGACTGTCTTGTATGAGAAGCGACAAAGATGTACTAGAGGAGTGTGTATATGAAGGAGGAAGTCGAGAAACGGAAAACGGAAAGCTATCAGGGCGGGAAAGTGAACACTTACAGAAACTTTATTCTAGTATAGAAAAAAATAAAATAGGTATTATCTTTACAATATTATGTAACAAAGAGACTTATTAAACAATAATACGGATTTGCGTAAGTTCAAGTTCACTGTTTGAAATTATCATTATATTTTAATTATAAATGCATTCACATATACTACGTACTGACAAAACAATATTCTTTCCATAGCTTTGATAACAAAGGGAGCTGTCTCGTTACTTTCGAATTGGATTCATGACATGCTAGCTAAATTTATGAAGTTGTAAATATAGAGCAAACACTTGACTTGAAAAGCATGATACGTTTTAATTCTCTTTCTACGAATATTTCTTTCTTATCTCTTTATTCTTTCTTAAATTACTTCACATAATGAGTGCTTCAGCAGTTTATGTTTGGATTTGATTTAGATACGCTTCAATCATATAAAATTCTTGCAAGCCAATTCAAAAACGTCCGTTGTATTTTCGGAATTTCATTAACCACAGTTTTATCTAGGCGTTTCATTCTCTAAGCTGCAGGTCTAGTAAAGCAACAAGTGTGATCGATACGATGTCGTCAACCTTCCGTGAAGCAGACGGTCATGTTTACCTTTGGGGCGTTCGCATTTCAAAGTGTCTGATGAAAAATGGAGCCCGAAGGCCCGAAGTATATTAAAAGTGTCAAAGGCTTGGCTGTGTTCCGCATTTCGGGAGTATTTCCACCGAATTTCATTTTTTCAGGGTTTGATTTAGATGCTTGAAAAGGTCGGGTTGTTTGGTTTCTGTTGGACAAATGGATTGCAAAATTGACCTTTCATATTTTAGGCAACGTATTTGTTTGTTTGGACAGTCCGTTGTAGTTTTTGTCGAACATGAAACAACATCAAAGGTCTTGCCGAATGAAATATTTTGTTCCAGCTCGAGCAGGATCAACTTTTTTTGTAGCTCTCAATGATATTACAGAATGCAAACGAAATAAATAAATAAAACAACAAACAAACAATGGATTTAGGTACCGTTAAGCTGCTCCCAAAAGTTGGCACGATGCCAGCGAATTATCTGCGTCCATCAGCTAAGGGTCATCCTAAATGTTTCAGGTCAGTGACGGGAAAAGCCTTATCGTTACCAACGCCGACGATCATTCAGTTATGGAGACTAACTGGATATCATATAATATACTAACGAGATATCACAGGTACCTAACTTTGTTTATAACAAGTTTATCCCAATTTCGAACTGTCCTGTGCAATTTGTAAAAGGTGACTAACATTGTCGAGTCGAATGAAGCTGGCAGGAACAAAATTAAATGAGACGAAAATGAGGATAAATTCTTTTGCCGTGTTTGATGGCTATGCTAGTTATTGGAAACGATAGTTCATTAAAGGAGATAAGAGGTCTGTAATCAGTATTGAATATTGATGAGTTGATGACTTTGATAGTGATTCTTGGACTTGTTTTGACTACCGTAGACTGAGTAATTCTCATTATGATGATGGAAAAGTTTATCAGTATTAAGTCATGTCAGAAGCGTACGAATTCATCAAAAGAAATAATATTTTTGATCTCTTAGAACTCTATGAACCAAAAAACGACCTCTTAGCATTATATTGGAATATATTATTATATTTACACATGACACATTGGTTTTTGCAAGTGCAATATTGTTTTCAGACCTTGTCTCTTGACTTTTAAATCAATATTCATAGTTAACTATTCACTTAAGTAGTTTAATATTTCAATTCTTCTGTGACGAAAATAAATAATACACAGCGCGGTCGATTGTAATGGAAGATATCAAAATATGAATTGTATTCACCTTTGTTTTTTTTCTTCTCTGTAAATCCTTTCTAAACCTTCCATCTTGCATTTCTATTTATATTTCAGTGAGGGTTTTCTAAAATGCGTTCACTAGGTGGCAGCCCTGAGACGTCAGGTCCTATATATATTATATTTGATATTCATAATCAAAATGGAAGACCTCTTGTCAAAGTGTGAATTTTCATGAAAACCCTAATTGTAAGGATCTATATTACAATTATTATTATTTTCTAACACCTATACGAACGACCTAAACACGCAAAATTTAGCTTTCACAAACTAGTTCAGTGAAAGGTAGGCTTGGCCGATGAAATGGAAACATACAACATGCTATAAGCGAAATAACTGCATCAAGAAACAGTAAATCGACTGTTATGTTTTCCGTACAACAACCGCACTTATATTAGAGTCACAAGAATGAAAATTGCATGATAATAGGTGGAATATAATAACATTAGCTACCTATCTAGCATAATTAGGAGCGCTGTGGAGCGTGTTATCTTAAAAACCATAACGAGGTGTATTTAGCAGGAAACCTACCCTTTACAAAGGTGCTCGTGGACGTGGGTGGACTCTTTAGGTACAAAAATTACCTTGATCATAAGTACATAGCCTTTGTTTTTCACTTGGGTAGATAATAAAGACACGTGCCGAGCATAGGAAAACTCAAAGGCAGGTTTTAAAATGATTTAGAATAATGGAAAAGAGTGGGTTTGTTTTTACAGCTTCTCTCTACCTACCATTTTCTTCGAAATCCATTTGTTAAGTTAAGGCCATAGTCATTGCTATCAGTTCAATTATACCAAAAAGTTACAAGTTAAAAGTCGAAGCAATGTCACTGCTGGGGAAGAGTGCGATAGAAGTTATGCAGACTTCGGATGACACAATAATTATAAAATGAACGACATAGGTTAGTTTCACAATCTTCATTAATCTAATAAACCAGAGTGATCATTAGAAAAGCCTTCAAAGGAAGTGTGCATACGCGATACGTGAATCAATTTAATCGTCAAATAAACTCCACGAGAAGCCATAGTGACGTGATATTATTTACTAGGGATAAGTACCTAAGTGCGAAAAATTGCACCTAATAATTATATTAGTACACATCGGTAAAGGAACGTGTAAAATTTATACGCGTTGAATTTTTTGACTTAGGTAAATACGTTTTGGGCTTAGAGTACGTATATATAATACTGGAGAAGCCATAAGCGCAATGTTCCCAACAAAAAAGTCTATCACTTTTTGCGGGGGACGGGGTAGCTACTGTCAAAAACAACAATAGCTGCTCGCCCGGATAGAGAAGTCCGTACCATATTTTTTATTTTTATCGATATCGAAATTCATTCGGAATTTTGCTTGAACCCAGAAATAAAACAGCTGATGTATAGAAAAGTAAAATTTTAATAATAACAACTATTAAATAAAAGTTTAAAAAAATAATGTTATAGTACCAACAATTAAAAAATCAGTAGGTACATAACACCTACTGATTTTTAAAATGGATCAATTTGGAATAAATATGGCGAATACATTTTTGAAAGTCCCTTTTTTTGGAATGTGCGCAATTCTTGTATATTTGGTCATTACGGCTTTAGCTAGATCTACTTCATGACTATTCAAGACATCGTTATCATGATCTTGTGAGAACAATGTTTTTCCAACAAGATTCCGCAGAGCCCTTGTTACGACATATGTGGTGGTATATTTAATACTAAATTTTTTGCGGTCATCTAATCCAAGCCTTAATAACTTCTCACATTGCTGACATAAAGAAATTACACTTTCAGAAGCATAGATTAAATAACCCTTCGTTTTTAGATAAGCTAGACTTTTGTCGTTGCACAATCCAAGTAGACTTTTGATGCAATCATTACATTTGATTTTTTCTCAGAGTATATAACACTGGAGAAGCCATACGCACAATATTCCGAACAAAACAGTCTGTCACTTTTAGCGGGGGACGCGGTAGCGGAAAGAGAAGTCCGTACCATTATTTTTTATTTTATCGATATCGATATTCTTTCGGAATTTTGCTTGAATCCATGAAATAAAACAGCTGTTGCATAAAATAGTTACATTTTAATAAGAAGAGAAAATAACTTCAATTAAATAAAAGTAACAAAATTTGTAATAATAATAAATCTCAATAAAAAATTAGGTCAAGTTCAAAAAAATATATATTTATATACAACCCCTTCAGTGGACATAAACAAATTATAAAACATTGAACAATCAAAAAAAAAGTAAACAAAAATAATTACTAAGTAATGTTTACTAAGAAATTATCGACATTTCAATTTTAGTTTCAAGCATGACCAAAACCCCACCTACCCCACCCACTACCTACGGTAGTCTCGTTAACATTTTTACTAGAGAACATAATCGCATGTCAAGTGCGTGTAAGTTTTGCTGATTTGACGTATATTTTCGTAATGTAAAAGAAAAGCATTTTGACCTTTACGAACATAAAAACGAGATGTAGCGAGGTGACGTCACAGAAGCAACGTGAGGAAAATACTCGATTCATGCTACGTTTTATATTGAATCATGGTTGAATCGAATGAAAAATCGAATTGTATTATGAGGTTAGGATTTTAAATTTCAATAAAAACATGACTAAATCTTAGAAAAAAAAATTAACATATAGAAAGTTATTCAGTTCTATAGGTAAATTTGACGTATTTGAACGCTTTTTACACCATTTAACAGCACAAATAGGCATTTTCACGGAGCTCCGCGCGCCTTTTAAACGATTTACGAAGTGCGTTAGAATCGATTTGAAAGTAGTTTTTATGAACGTACTAGAACATTTGTTCTTGTACTTTTACAGAGGGGAAGTGTTCCTAAGGCTTCTCCAGTGTTATATACTCTAAGGTTTTGGGTTTAGATTTAACGTAATAAGAAAAGCGTTTTTCATATCTCGGATGGTAATCAATTATTATAACTTGAGGCTGCCAATCTAAAAATAAATGTTTAGTAAAGTGCAATCTTTACTAAACATTTATTTTTAGATTTATATAAGGAAATCTGATCCTAATTAGCAGGATATTGCATATTGGCTGGAAAACAACCGCTGTTTAAGTTTGTATTTAGCGTTTCTTCTGATTTTCCTGGATTCTCACAATATATATATATATATATATATATATATATATATATTTATGTAAATATTATTATGGAACATTAGGATGGAAATTCTTCTACCTTCGTATCAAAGACAGGAAATTTTGTAGAGCGTTTATAAATGGCCAGTTTTTATAAGGATTTTACAACCCTTTATAGTTTCAATTCACTTAAGTTTTAGTAGACCCATTTTCGCTAAATTGAAACTCAAAGCTACTCGAATCTCAGTTACGTCGATTTAACCTATAACCTTAGACTTCAGTTACAATAAACCACTTGCATTATGCATTGCTACTCGCAAGTGTCAAGTAGGAACAACCGTGCAGACTTTTCACAGTTACATGAATACACTTCATTCCATGCAGAAGGCTTCACTCCGCTCTGCCTTGAAAAGTATTCGAGAAAATCGGGATATAGACATCTCAACTTAGGTTGACATTTATTCACATTATGGTTCTTGATAGAGCGCTAAACATCGTGTGAAATAGTAAATGTGGGTAGTAAAGGGAAACTTATTACTATAGTGTATATGTATATTATTATTATTGTGTGTTTATATTATTCAATGACAGATAACGCACAGCCAAGAGCAAGAGCTGGGTAAAAGCATGAAATTTTGCACAATAGTTCCTTACCTATATACCGCAGATGAGCACTAAGGATTTTTATAAATTCATCCCCTAAAGGAGTGACTAACCTGGTGTCAGAGTTTTTATTGCCACCTACTTGCCCTCGACTTGGCTTCACATGCCGACGAGAAATATCTCTCGGGCATGTCGGTTTTCTCACGATGTTGACCCCTAAAGGTTAAATAGGAGATGAAAGTTTGTCAGGAAATGTCATCGAACACACGGCTTGATAACTTTCAAGTGCATCTCCACTGGCGAGGTCCTTATTTATGTTGTTTTGCCAGATCTCAAAACAAAGCAACACATGGCTTATTGTTTTTTTTTAAGACCGATAGGACTCATTGAATTAAACAACTAAAAGTGAAAATAATACTTATAAAACAATAAGTACTAACTTTCTACGCCGCAATTTAAATATTTAATACAAATAATCGATTGAGTAAACCGCAAAAGGTGGAAAATGCTTTGACGAGGGGCTAACGATAGGCGCCAACTAACAGTTGGCACAGTTACTACCTACTGTTATTGACCATTCAGAAAAAAGAACATTGATAGTGATAACTGGAAGGTTTGATTGAAACAAATTATGGTTTGATCCCTTTGTTGTATCAAAATCTATACTCAATAGATAGATAATTTATTTATTTAGTGCACACAAAATAAGGAATATCGGAGGTACCTGGGCGAATCATATTCCTATTAATTAAACATCATACAAAAACAGGATTTCGGACCTTCGGTGAAACGCACCGATAATGTGCAGTGCGTTTAGAAAGTCCTATGCGAAACAAAGCATTTCTCCTGACAATCTCGCAGTGCACGGAAACACGAGCTTCGATCTCTTACATAGTGGAGTGGAAATAAGGCACCTTGCATATGGAATGTAGCAGTTTCTAGTTGCACTACTGAAGTCTATAGATGTTATCGATATCTGGCGATGTTTGGAAGAGCGGAGTGCAAAATTGAGCAACTCCATGCCTTTAGGACATCATACCGTATTTAAACAGGTCAAATACATATATTCAGGCGGCTAACAAACGTTTCGTGTGAACGGATTTTTAGTATAAAAAAATAAAATAAAACATTCCTCTATACAAATCCTTGTATATAATTGAAGGTTTTTCACTAAACAAATATCAACTTTACATTAGTGTGAATTTAGATGATTATTGATTTTTTCCATCATATAAGTTATATAGATCGAAAGCCTTACTTCAAATGGAACATAACCATGTTTGGTATTTTAATAAAATCCCAGAAACACTAACACTGATAAGAGTGCAAGAAAATTACTGAAATAGCGCTTCTTGCTACTTGGCAGCACTTGCTAACGAGCCTTGAAAGCTGTCTCCTCCAGTAGTTAAATGGGTCATGAAGGATTAAAAAGCCGTAGATAAGGAATAATGGCTCACAGCTGGGTGCAATAAAATAGCCTCCACTAGTGGCGATACTTAAATGTACAGCTATACAAGGATCTTTTGGTGTCTGAATAACATTGACAGGGTCATTGGTAAGGCGCGTTCATTAAGGTTGCGACCGGCTCAGCGATTGAACGCGTCCCAAAGGGTCATGGCCATTAGGCTGGTCAGAGGATACTGCACGGTCTCCCGTGAGGCGGCGAGTCGTCTTGCCGGACTACCGCCATGGGATCTGGAGGCAAAAGTCCTCGCGCACATGTGGGAGTGTCACCAGGAGGCGAAACGCCGGGGCGTAACTCCGCTGCCGCGAGAAATCACGGCACAGCGGACAGAGCTCCGCCGGGGGATTCTCATGGCGGCATGGAGAGTGCAATTTTCGCAACCCAGCGCTGTGCACGCCACAATTATGGCGATAAGTCCCCTCTTTGAGGAGTGGCTAGAGAGGCGCCACGGCGTCCTCACCTTCCGGCTGACGCAGATCCTCACCAGACACGGCTATTTCGGCAGGTTCCTGTTCCGTAAAAGGCGGGAAGAAACGCCCGGGTGTCACCACTGTGTGGATCGCCCGGAGGACACGGTGGAGAATACGCTGGAGGTCTGCCCTGCTTGGGCAGAGCACCGCCGTGTCCTCATGGAGGCGATCGGCGGCGGCGATCTCTCGCGTCCGGCCCTGGTTCAGGCCATGGTCCAGAGCGAGAGTGCATGGGAGGCCGTCACTTCCTTCTGCGAAGCAGTAATGCTCGCGAAGGAGGAGGCGGAGAGCGCGAGGGAGAGGCAAGATGCGCGCTCTCGCGACCCTAGTCACCGCAGGAGACGCCCCGGGCGTCGGGAGTCGCGAGCCGACTTCCGGCCACCGTAGGCGCGGGCTTGCGGACAGTGAGCAATGGGTAGCTCGCCGTCCGATTAGGACCAGGCCCGGGTCGACGGCGCGTTGTGTTCCACGCGCGTCTCTAAGAGATATCAGCACCAACTGACGGGGTCCGTAAGGGCCAATGCCTGCCAGGGTTGCGAGTTTGTCCGGGAAGGGATATCGCGGCCCCGGCACACAGGCAACGAAAGGAACACGGGTGGTTTTTGGTCAGTAAAGTCTGACACACCCTACCGCTCCGCGCAGAGCGGGAGAAGTTATTTGATAATTTCACACACTCAAAAAAAAAAAAGGGTCGTTGGTAAACATTTGTGAAATTGCCACAGAAATTGTAATGATAAAACAAGATGGCGGTGTTAGTTCCGATGTTGGCCACGCGCCGAAAGAACCTTGTAGCGTTGTTTACGTCTGGGCAGACTGCCTCGCTACCACCTTGCGAACTGGATATTTTTTACCACGGCATGAAAGAGTTATTCTTATAAACAATAACAATAAATCATCAGAATTATATATTGATTCATTTAACTTTATGCAATCTTTATCTAGTATTAAAAATTTCCTTTTTCGTGTCTGGGGGCTTAAGATATTCTAAACTACACAATGGGTTTTGATAGCAGTTTTCAGTATCATTTATAGCATTTTATTCCGGAAGTTTTAAGTCCTTATTAGGGCAGGGCGGGTCACTAGTCCATAATAAAGCCATAATATAGATCCGAAATTCTGCAACATTATTCCCTTACACCGTGAAACAAAATAAATCGCTGAATCCTCCCGAATCATCCGAATTGAATGAACAACTGACAGAAATCAAGTTACACACAACAACACAAACAACTGTCCAATTTATGACAAAAGTTGAAATTAACAATGTTTGTGCTGATACCAAAGTCATCAAAGCCTTTTGAATACTGACGCAGTGTAGGTAGATTTATTTAGGTTTGTTTAATTAAGTATTGTAGAGAATTTACATAATTTTCGGTTTCATTCTTTACCGCTGTTTCTAATAAAAAAGGCGAGAACAATAGTTACCTTAAAAGTTTTAAAAACAGTTTGCTCTTATACAACATGTAAAAAAAACCTGTCTGATCCGTGTGAGTGTGTTGTTCGATATCGTACTGAGAGAAAAATATTATGTGGAAATTCTCAGGAAAAAATAAAAATTGCAATAGGTCATTGACCCACAGTACAATTACCAGCATTATTTATTTCAGGAACTGAACTATAGTCTGTTAACGTCCTGAGTCAATATCTATCGTGATATTCAACATGTTCCAATAACGACAAACCATTCATAGTTTATTGTTTGGTTATCTACGGAGATATGAGGGAAAGGGCAATGTCCGCTATTGCCATGATAAAGCGATTCGGGTATAGCAGGTAAGTACTTACTCACTTCAGTACTGAAATTATCAATGTTCGGCAAAATAATTAAATTAAATAACATGAAAACTGAATAAAATATTGCAGCAAGTCAACGTTAATTGTAGGAAAAAACTGCTGTATGCATGCAATTTTTTATTGAATACTTACGCTGAAAAAGTTTGATAAGATTAATACCTATAGATTTTAATCCTCTGAAGGATAGTGGGAATAAATAAATCTATATTTTGTAACTTTGCTTATGTCGAAAAAACTGCTATATGTAGATAGTGTACCTACAACGTCCGATTGGTAGACAAAGACCTTTAAGTTATCAGTCAAATGATAAGCCTTGCACATTATTAATTAATGTCACATGTATGTTCCTTATATGCAATTGTAAACAAAGTTTTTGTATGCATAATTAAATGCCCATTGAATAATTAAAATTGTGAGGGGCTCGTGGCTAAATAATGAACGAGCGAGCCTACAGTAGTCGCATAATAATATAATGGGTAACATCTGACATCTCACCTTGGTAATAAGCAACATAAAGGTAAGGGGCCTCGTCAAGGTCGTTTCTGACGGCCAACTCTAGCACCGCACGCACTCATTGGTTAAATCAAATAGCGCGCGCTTTCCCGGCTTCCTGTGACACACTTCCGTCCCTTTTCACGAAATCACTCCCACAGATTTGATTATTTAGATTTAGATTTTGATTACAGGAAAGCGAGAGAAAAGATGTTACACATCAATAACAGCCGCACGGGTTGATCGAAGGATAAGCCTACGCTTGCCGTGGTCGGTTCGTGGATGGGTTACTGTGGGTCATCCTTAAAAGATGGTATGCCATCGCGAACTTTTTTGGTGAACTTTTTAAGATGAACAATCCTGTAGAACATACATTGTATGTATCTTTTACGGTTTACGCGGCGCACGCCAGTGAAGCTCTCAGTCGGCATGATTTTGAATCGTCATATTTAAGCCAATTTACACAAAACCTTTAATGAATTATACATCACCTATACCACTATTATTACCTTCGTCATAAATCATGAGTTTATCGCGTTCAGACAAATAGACAAACAGACGCGGCGGGGGACTTTGTTTTATAATATGTATATGTAAGAATAAATAAACACAGATCTATAAAAGTTGCGTTTTTATTTTCTCTGCGAGTAAGTTTTTATTTAGTAAAAAAATATTTTTCCGCAGAAAATTGTATGTGTCAACTTTTTAGTTGGCTAGACCTCCAACTTTATCGTGCAAAAGATCACGAAGATTTGTTGATAGTTATTACGTGAAAATGTAATAAACAGATCTACCTTACTACTACGGTTTGGTATAGACAAACTTATTTTCGCAATTATAATATTAGTTCCTAGCGGAGTAGGGATATTATATTGCTCAGAAAAAATTTAAATCTTAGTTGTAGTATAAAATATACTTGATTCAAGAAAAAAGTTATGAAGACGGATATTATCTTATTTTCATAGTTCAAGAAATTTTTACTTCGTCCAAGATAATTTCGGGCATCCTAGCATTTTTCTATTTTTTTTTTCTTTTTTCTTTCACACGAGGTACACTTCACTACAGATTACTTTATCTTTCAAAGTGAGTAGCACTATACCAGCTGTCCACAACACATTTGTTGTTGTCACAAGTTGATGAATTTGCAAAAAAAACAATATTAGGTAAGCAGGTCTATCTAAAACAGAAAAACATGCAAGGTGGTTCACAACATAAAAACCGGCCAAGTGCGTGTCGGACCACGCACAATGAAGGGTTCCGTAGTTGGGACGAATTTATCGCAAGAACAAACTTAACATTCTATTTGAATAACATGTTTCTCCATGCATTCCAAGTTTGTTTCAAATTCAAAATGTCAGAAGCTAGGTGCACAGTTACAATTGGTCGTTTCCTATGGAGAAGAGTCGGCAAAAAACTCCACGGTTACTCTTTTAAAAGTGAATGGTTTTTACAATGTTTTTAAATTACAGTGTTCAAAGGTATGAGAGGACTGTGTAGGCCTACAACAAGTACCAGGTACTTAGCAAAATATAAAATGGTCCACTGATCTAAAGTCTGTTAAGCCTACAACGTTCTCACATTCACAAAATCCAAAAGAAAAGAATAAAAATGATAAATAAAAAAATAAAAATAAAGACCTATACATATAAACCAAATGCCATGACTGCCACTACAGCTGTAACAAATCTAATTTAATAAAAAAAAATATAGAATATTGTAGATATATAATGTCAAATAATGAAAAGATTATGTCAAGGAAGTATGTAAAAAAAAAGGTAAAATAAAATAATAATCGTAATTTTGGAGCAGTTAATAGACATTTACATAGTTATGCCGTTAATGAAGTACCAGAGAAACCACATGTGCAGAAGGAATTTTTGTCAAACTTCCTTGTCTTCAACGTAATTTTTAAACTTAAAATATGCTTTCTTGATAAGGACACGTTTGATGTGGGCTTTGAACTTTCCATCGCTAACTACTTCTGCAACCGACTTTGGCAACTTGATATAAACGCGAATACTGTTTATAAGAAATGAGTTACTAGTTTTAGTTAAACTAAATTTGGGTATCACAATTTCAAGAGAAGGCTAAATTAGTATATCAATTTCTTTCAATTTCAACAGTACGGAGCCCTACGTGTCCAGTATAACAATGCTTTCAGGGTGCTCTTGAGGCTGCCTCGCTTTTGTAGCGCGTCGGGGATGTTTGCCGAAGCTCGTGTGGATTGTTTCCACACAATCATGCGCAAACGGTGCACATCCCTGGTGCGTAGGATCCTGCTGGGGTTGCGGGTTTGTCTGAAAGGGATATCGCGGCCCCGGCACACAGGCAACGGAAGGAACACGGGTGGGTTTTAGTCAGTAAAAGTCTGACATACCCTCTCGCTCTGCCCAGAGCGGGAGAAGTCATTTGATGATTTCCCATCCAAAAAAAAAAAAAAAAAAAAAAAAAAAAAATGGTGCGTAGGATGCGGGGCAGCCGCAACAGTATCCTGAGCGCGTTTTCTGAACGTTTTGACTGTCAGTACGTGAACCACTGCTGTATGGTTCACGTAAAGACTAATGTTATAGTTATATTTTAAATCGTGAATCCAATAAATTTTCAAATGCCTATTTAATTTTGTAATATTTATTTTGTGATTTTTGTGCCTACTAACATAGTTTATAAGTTTCAATTGTTACTAACCATTATGGATCATTGTTTTCTGACAAATAAATATATATATATATATATATATTTGAATTTATTTGTATGGGACTCAGGACCCGTTTTATAAATTGCGCGAATTGCCCTCTTTTGTAAAGTGAAAATTGAATCTACGTCAGCTGCCCATGCCCACAACAGAACGCTATTGGACATAATACTGTGGAAATAAGCAACGTATACTAACCTAGCTATGGCTACATCAGTCAACTAGCTTATTTGTCTTACTGCATATGCAGCTGAACTTAATCTACCTGAAAGACTTCTAACGTGGGCGCCCCATTGCAATCTCGATTCTAAAGTAATTCTACGCCCAATATTGAGAGATTTACCATGTTTTTTTAAGACCGTAGACTTCTTATAGGTTTTCCTGTAATCTATAAGCATAGCATTCTCTGCATTTTTTTCAAAATTTTAGTCTCAGTAGTTTCGGAGATAAGGGGGGAGGATGGTAAATTTTCATGTACTTTCTTAAATATCTTTAAAAGTATTTATTTTAAAATTATAAAAAAAATGTATTTGAGATCCTCGCAATAAGCCCTTTCATTTGATATGACACACGGCACAGAACGCAAAACTTTCGTTTTAAATTTTCTTATTTGCCTCCCAAAAGTGACCCCCATATTCAAAATTCATATATTTACGTTACACGTTCGTGTTTGGGTCATAGAAATACATAAGTGTACCAAATTTCAAGTAGATTCGGAGCAAATTGGCTATGACAGACGGACAGACAGACACACGAGTGATCCTATAAGGGTTCTGTTTTTTCCTTTTGAGGTACGGAACCCTAAAAAGTATGGGGACCTCTGCTATAAAGCAAGGGATGCATAACATAGAAATTAATGCTGTCACAGACTTTTGCTTCTATGGCTCTATTTAGTGGTAAGATCACTTTTTATAACAATGTAAAGAGAATGTCAATTAATTGATATGCAAATTGACTAGGTACCAACGTAAATTATGCGTATATTCAAATCACAAATGTCATTTTTTGACAGTTGCAAAAGGTCCCTGAAACGATCAACTGCAATCGTGAAATTGTCAATCGCTTCAATTGCATTTGGTAGACGATCAATGTGTATCAATTACGTAAAAATTTACAACAAAATTCCAATTGATCGTATCGGGGACTCTTTAGAACTGTCCAAGAAATTCATGGGCATCCTCTTAAGGGGTCATTGTACTCACCATTATGAACAACTTTCATTATGGGACCAACCCTGAAATCGCGAAAGAAAAATCAGCATTCCCTATATTTTGACGAGCTATGCGAACATAAATGTGTACAAAAAAATACGCTTGTTAGATTTTGCGTAATTCTCAGTGTTTTATACGCGTTAGACTTAACTTTAGAAATTAATTTCACTATAAACATAATCTAAAATATTCCTACACTAATTTATTAAGAAAATGCTCTAATTTAACATATATTTTTTCCAAATCATTAACAATACTTGTTTAGACGTGATCTTCAGCATAAAATCATTAGAAGTCGGTTATCGACGGCTTAATTAATACTAGACGGGAAATATTTTTGCTATAACCATATAGGTATTGTCCTGCAGTTCAAAGAGGCCTTTGTCTTCCCCTTTTCCTTTGTTTGTTTCCTGTCTTTTATGTTATTACATTGTGTATTATTGTATTTTATTATTATATATTGTTATTTTATTGAGTGTGTATGATATTGTGTCAGGAAAATAATGTGGATAAATTCCACATAAAATTAAATTCATAATTCAAGCAAAGAATGAGTGGCGAATGCATTTTTTTTTTTTGACTAGTGCATTTCGTAGCTGTTCTTTGAGGTCATGACTACTTAACCGAGCTTTCCTGTGGCGGCCTTAAGCTACTACACTCAAAGCCTCCAGCCAGGGGCAAAACTATGCTAAGTAAATAAAACTAGGCGAGCGCTCGCTATGGGCACCACCTGTGGGGTACGGACCTCGCCTTAGGGCGTCGCTGGGGAGAGGACAGCAAGATGGGACAGGCTGCATCAAAGATATATCATTATTATTAATCGGGGAATTTAAAGCTACAGGCTCAGCGTCGGAGAAAGCAAAAGTGTAACACATCGGGAAATAAGCACCTGCCTACTTTCACACTTCAACTCCCGGTAACATTTTTCTTTGACTATTTATTAGAAGAAATAATGTATATGTATATATGAATTAAATAATTTGTCTGTTGTAGGTACACAATTAAGGTGCAAGCACCTAAATTAAGATTTATTATACTTAATTTAGGTACTTAATTAATTAATTCTCTAACTAAGGACATGTTACATCGACAATTTTAAATATAACCCCAATTATGGGCGCCAAGATCCTTCATTAAACTTAACTTAACTTTATAGAGTAACATGACAAAAAGACCATTAATAAAAATTCAGGGTCAACAGTTTAGTCTATACAGGGTGGCAGGGACATCGACGCGAAAACTGATACCATGGATTCAGTACATGAATATGAACTCCCCTTTTTTTTAATCTGCTGTTCCATAAATTTTGAACGCTTAGGTATTACACTTTTCTATGAAACAGCAATTTTTTTTTTCGCCAAAAAGCCTAGTGCGAAAAGCAATTGCCAGCACAAAATACAATTTTGATAGCGCCTTTTGAGAGGCGCAGGAGAGCATTTTATTATCCATCGACTGATTGAAATGAACACTAATAGATTTTATATAGCAGTAAAAGCTTTCTTAATGTTAAAGAAACAGGAGTATACTAATTAGAGCTACTTAATTTAATATATACAGGGTGTCAGGGACATTGAAATTGACGCGAAAACGGATACCATGGATTCAGTACATGATTCTGTACGCCCCTGCGTTGAAATTTTTCGTCGGTTATTTAAAAAAAAACTGCTGTTTCGTAGAAAAGTGCAATACCTACGTGGTCAAATGTATGGAACAGCTGTTTTTATTTTTAATAAAAGACGAAAAATTTCACCGCAGAGGGGTTCAGACTCATGTACTGAATCCATGGTAACAGGGTTCGCGTCGATGTCCCTGCCACCCTGTATACTTAGATATTTGCAATAAAAGTTGTTTTTTGAGGAAAATACAATTTATGTAAAATGAAACCGAAGTAGAATTTACGTCAAGTGCGGGCGTTGATCAAAGGGCGCCGAAAGACAATGTCGCTCTACCATAATCAAGTGCTAGGGCCGGCGCTGCTTACGAGTCGTAGGTCGTGGATGGGTTCGAACCCAGGCAAGCGTTTTACTTTGTGTAATTTCATCACCACTGCTCTCAAAACGGTGAAGGAAGACATCGTGAGGCAACCGGCATGTAGAACGACAAGACATGGTGGCATCTACCATCCCGCACTGGGCCCGCGTGGTAGATAACAGGACACTCCCTCTTCGTGAGAAGAGGCCTGTGTCTCAGAGGGGAACATTATAGGGTGATTACGCAACTCCCCGGGAATAAAAAAAAAATGAATGAAAATGTTGGAATATTTTTTTCACGATTACGATATTCGTCCCATGGAGAAATTTGTTCAGTTTGATAGTCTGTACCACACCTTTCTGATACAACCTGTACCAATATGTAAATTTTCCAAGTAAACATAGATTTGTACTTCAGTTCCTCAGATGTTTCCCATTCATCATTAAAACATACTGCCTACGTCAAGATGACCTTCCTTGATATTAATTATGTTAATCTACTTTAAAAAGGTGGTTATAGAAAAAATCATTAATTTAGGATGAGTGGAACAAACCGTATTATAATCATCCAGTCTTCTTGAAGTCACCTTGCATTGTAGATTGAATTACTTACGTCATGTAACTAATTAAGCATCAACGGTGCAGGGAGTTTTACAGGCACACATGATAGTTTTAAAACTTACCAGAACCCTAATTGCGTAACACACGATCAATCACAATCTGTTTCATTTTGACAGTTCAACAACATTCATTGCCTTATTAATGTTTTATTTCATAATCATAATTAAATTAACAATATCTTTCAAAATGATTCAGATTATGATGGATCGTGTTACGCAATTAAGGTGAGGGACTTGGAAACTTAAGAACTTGTCTCGAAATTCTGATAATCCGTTGGTGTTGCAGATGTCTGTAAGGGTCCATGTTACCAAACAATGATATTATGACAGAATAATACTGCTAACTTACCTAAAATACAAATCTTAAAAGTCTCGCTCAACATTTCATTACCAAACTCAGGAAATAATAAAATCATAATAACAGCTTTTTACTAAATGCATATAAAAGTATATAGATTCGTTTCAGCCATAGGAGGTAGGAACTCTATTAAAAATGGCTCTTTTATTCAAAGTAGTTTAATTATAATTAATAAAAAACTAACTAATATAATATCTTTATTTACTTTTCTAACTTAGACCCTCTTCCGTTGCCTAGCAACCAACGAAGAAAACCTAAATAGTCTTTATAGTACGCAAAGGTGGAGGTGAGAAATTTAGAATTTGGTTTTCCAAATATTTTTACTTTATCGTGTTAGATATCGATACCCATCACTTCTGCAGTCTCGCTAGCTAATTTAATTTGAACCAGTGTAGCTATCAGGTATAGCTATAGTATATAATATATCTAGTAGGTACCTGGCCGACCGAGCTCTGCTCGGGTGAAAATAGATAAACATATCGTCCATGTAACCAACGTTGTATCACATTCCCGAGGTTGTGAAAATAGAAAAAACGAATTTTCCCCGATATGAGACCTAGCTAGATCGATTTTTCGCTCCCGTATATTGCAACTTTCATCGAAATCGTTAGAGCCGTTTTCGAGAACATGATTACAAATATATTTATTATATAAATATTGCTCATTTGACACACCGTCTAAAAACAGTGCTTAGACAAATGCAACAGTATAGGATATAGGTGTGAACATTATTTATTTAGGTCAGCAAAACTTTTGATTAATAGCAGCTTTTAGATCAGGATTATTAATCATGATAAAATTATTTAATTGTATAAAGTTGGGTGTTTGGTTAAGCCATTGGGAGACGCAACATTATACAGGGTGGCAGGGACATCGACGCGAAAACTTTTACCATGGATTTAGTACATGATTCTGAACCCCCCTGCGTTGAAACATTACGTCGGTTATAAAAAAAAAAAAACTGTTGTTTTATAGAAAAGTGCAATAAGTACCTACGCGGTCAAAATGTATGGAACAGCTGATTTTTCAGCGCAGAACTTTTCAGGGGTCAGAACCACGTACTGAATCCATGGTAACAGTTTTCGCGTTGATGTCCCTGCCACCCTGTATAGTTGAGTAAAAAGATCATTTCTTTAGTCCATCATTTCTACATTCAAACATTGTTTAGTTTTATTTTCTACACACTTGACTGTAGGTATACATACAGCATACTAAAAAATTGTTAGCACAGCGCAGACGAAATAAAAATTCTGCTCGAGTTAGTTGTACGTTTATAGTTTTATGTAGTAATAGTTGATATAACAGCTGATGATCACATAAGGCAAACAAACAATATAGGACAATGAAGCTGTAAGTGCAACTGTCACATTCATCTAATATCACACATTACTCCTAGATGTTCTTAGATTCCTAGTACTTTCTAGCCGGATTTCGGAAGCACGAAATCTCATTGATTTATATGAGCAGACCACAAACGTCCGGAAATTGGACCTGTGCGAGCACCCCGCTCAGGTAAGGAATACTGAGCAAATTCCGGATACATCTGACAATTGGACCAGCTAGATTTTGTGGTGCCAATTAGTAAATTAAATGGTTAGGTGGCTTTTGCTGGGTCATCTAAAATTGGATCAAATTAATAAACTTGCCTGTTGCAGAAGTCGCAGAGTAGAGAGATGGGAAAATAGACTTTTGAAGTAAAGCTTATTCAAAACTTTCTATGAGAATATTTTTGCATAATTGCGACTTACAGCTATATCATAGCTACTTATACAATTTATTGTTTACACCCATTTTGTATTAAAGTATCTTACTTACTTGTATTTAGTAAAAACTCAATCACAACACTAAAATTCAAAACAAAACAGCACGTCTTCGCAACCAAACGAAACCAGCTTTCAAATTACAGGCGAGCAAATCCAATAAATAAATTTACGCGGTTTACGAGTATTTATTACGGAAAGCGCGGGAATGTGCGCGCGAGCGTTGCTTGGCGGGAAAGGCGGGTTTTCCTCACGCTCGCTCAGCCAAGACTAACGTATCGTACCTACATTCTGCCTCTCGCAGAGCTACAAATTGAAACCGATTGGAAAACTCGAGGGAAATGCTCGCCTGCCAACAACAAGACTGAAACCTATTATATATATCTTATTACGCTTAAACTGTTTTGATCGAGTTGTTAGTGTTGTTACTATTGTTTTCTTATGCCAATAAGTAAATAAGTCACGGAAAGTTTCCTGTAAGTAAATTTTACTAGCCGCAGTAAAATGTATAAATTAGGTAAGTACGGCAAACTTTGAAACGAAAACGAACGTCCGGGTACAATAGGTTAGCGTAAAAAAAAGCGTATTATAATAGGTACCAATTAAAAGTAGATTTACATGTCACAGAAATACATGCCTACAGAAAGGATAACTCGAATAAAAACAGATAACAAAATAGATTAGTACCTATATTTATATGAACACAGAACATAAATAGTCGGCAGCTGCACGCCGTGTGGCTGAAGAATCAGCATGATGGTGTGCCAACCCAGACTCAGCACAGTGCTGATTTTCAATGGTCACCCGATGAAGGTGTTTGCAGAGTTGGTTGATTTAATCATCATCATATATCAGTGAAAAAGAGTTCTCGTCTAAACGATTTCACTAAAGCCAGGACAAAAGGGATGATGCCTGGGTAAAAAAGAAAAAAGCTATTGTACTTAGTCCGTCATCGTAAGATAATAAATAATGTATTATGCAATTAGTGAATAACGGACGGATTTAAACCGAGGGCCATAGATGAATCACGAGCAAGTTAAGGATTCTAACGACTGAATCACGACCGTAGGAAGTGATTCAAGTGTTAGAATCCTGAGCGACGCGAGTGATTCATGGCCCTCGATGTAAATCCGTTTTATTCAAGAGTTGCAAACTATACTTTATACCACGACTACGAAAAAAATAAAGATTTAAGCGAAAATAGACATTTAATTAAGAAAAACGGAAGGTTAAAGTAATTCAAATGCACATTAAAATTTGAATAATTACTAAAATTAAGAGTAATTTTCTTATTATTGTTATTAGGATAGTCAACTTGTGAAGTGATATTTATTTCCTGTGTATCGAGTATTTTTTCGCAAGGAGGTTGTATAGCATTGATGGAGGTCGAGTATATTGGTGTGTTCTAAATTAAAAAAACCAAAATAGTGATTAAAAGAGCTTTTTATTCAGTTTTCAGTGAATAAAATAAGTTTTTTAGAGGGGGAATGGTATAAAAAATATTACCGACATGTATTTTTTTGCTATAAGTAAGTAACACATTAATAAAAAATTACTTAGATTAAACCCATTAAAGTTGGGGAAAAGTTGTTTCCAATATTTTTTATTAATCATTCAGGTTGATTATTAAAAAATATTGGACACGTATTTTTTCTTGAACTAAAAACTACTAAGTACAAAAACAAATATTTTAGTCATCCATCATCCCTAATACATTTAGCTCATTCTTGTGAAAATTTTACTAGACACATGAATTTTCCATTTCCTTCATCCGTGTTACTATAATGGAACGAATCAATATTGACTTGATCTTGGACGTAGTTATGTACCTGCCTATGACACAATAACTAACAGTGTGGTTCCATTTTTACTGTTTACTCTTTTCATAAACTGACGACATTTGTAATACGGAATGCTCGTTATGGTTCCGGGATTGTTTAATTTGTCGTTAATTGGAAGTGAGAACATTTTAGTACTTACCATATGTTACCTATTCAATTCTTCAAACGATTATCTTAAAATAATGGATAGTAGGTATCTATTAAGTACTTCTAAGTTTACCTATTAATTAATGGTTAACTACTTTTTTGCTTCCACTATTAGGTAGGTACTTATATTCAGTAGTGTCTTCAAAATTCAACCATTTTCTAAATAAGTTAAGTGATTTTTAAGTTGTAGGTGTAGAGTTTACAACCACATGATCTGCTATCTAATTGCAATGTAAGACTAATCTCTCTCTTTTTCGCACTTATGAAGGAATAGATTAGCAATCTAATAAATATTACGCAATTAGGGTGCTGATCTATCGTACCTATTATAATAGGTAAGTATTCAAAATGACCTAAGTACCTAATTCAAAACTTCTGCTTCAAAATGAAAACAGACTGGCATAAAAGCACAATTGCACAAATTGAGCTAACTTGTTTGAGCAAAGTTTTAGAAGTTTATGCATTCTAGATGAGCGCTCGATGCTCGTGCTTGCCAAATTGAGCAACAACCCGGGCAGAGGCAGTGAGGCAACCATGGAACACTTTGCGAAGAAAATTACAGATATTTTGTGTGAAATCTGGAAATATATTTAATAATGACAATTATATGGTGGGAAATGGAGTGTCGAAGTTAATGATAAACAAGCGCAGTTGCATGATATGTAAGTATAATGAGTAGGTACGACTAATTACGTAAGTACCTACTATTGCGCTTCGTTGCGACAAAAGTACATTTTCGTAATTAAACATTCGTATTGAACACTTTTGATCCCGAAAGAATTCATTTAATTTAATTTACGTCAGTTTTTAATAAAATTTAAATGTTTACTTGATTTGAAGTTTTTGAATTAAGTATGGGCAAATAATGTACAATGGAACGAATATAATGGGATTCCTACATATCAATAAAAACTGGCATGGTTTTGGTTAACGGTATCCATAACTAACTTATAATATATATAAAAAATAAAAAAACAAATAAGTACCTACATCTACACATTTATGAATTTTCCTCCATATTAAACACATTGCTTCTGCCCACGACTTCAACCGCGAGCTTATAACCTTCCTCAAGAATTGGGTTATCCAATGCAAAACTAATATTTGAAATCTGACTGGTAGTTCCGGAGATTACTCCCTACATACAAATTTCCAAACAAATAAATTTTACCTATTTATAATATTAAGTAAGTACAGAAGTTCTCTACTTTGCGAATTAAACAGACAATTGCCTGTTTAAATAAGTTGGCTGAACACTGAACATTGGTCGGACAGTGAAAGTCAACAGTCCAGTTCACAGATCCTATAACACCGTCTCTCCCCACAGTGATAAGATTTAGCACATCTACAGTACCTATACCCCGCAGCTACAGGCAGGCGTGGGGTATCCAAAGGTAGTAATTTCAAGAGTGCAACGTACCAAGGCAGGGTAATGTCCTTGTCCCACCTGGAACCTAGACAGAGGGTGGACAGAGGGGTACGAACGAACAAAAGAAAGATGAACATTCTAATGATACTGTGATATTTGCTTGACATTTCGGACCTTTGAGCGACGTATTCCTACACAGTGAGTGTATTTGTTTACTGGGGACTGAGGACAGGACAGACAAGTGTTATCTTTTGTTTCAACCACACTTTATTTGGCGGTATTTTTTTTTAAGGGGCAAGCGCTAAGGTAGCCCGCGAATTCCAAATTTTCTTTAGTTTTTTACATTTTGCAGGTCAGTGTGAGGTTTTATGTTGATTAAAATATGATTCGCGACCGTAATCAATATGGCTTTACATAATTATAATCATTACACTCAGCAATACAACTCCATAAGTAAGCACAATCGCCAAATGTCATGATTTCATGAAATTGTCATTCAATGCGATTATATGAACTTAGAGAGTTGTATTGATCATTTTTATGATTATAATTCTATAAATAAACATTTGATACGGCCGCAAATCATATTTAGATCAACATACAACATGATACTGACCTGCAAACTGCAAAAAACGTAAGAAAATTTGAATTTCGCGGGCTACCTTGACTCTTTCGCTTTAATTTGAGTGATTTTACGATAGGTCTTCGTAAAATTCTGGGAGAGAAGCAAAGTAATTTCGTATCGGTGCAAAAAATCACTTCCTTTTTTCAGAAACATAATGGAAAGATAGATACTTATTATTAAGGTAAGTAATACAGGGTACCTTAGGTATTGATACTTGAAATATTTCGTAGCTAGATAACAAAGGTGCAAAGGCACTTTCCGCACAGAAGATTCTCGAGAAATCCTGGGAAACTATAGGTACCTAGTTATCTACGTAGATATTCTGCATTTTGCCCTCAATTCAGTTCGCCATATTCGAAATGTAAATGTCAGAGTTTACAGCTTTTATTATATCGGAACTGACGTCACAGTGAAGCTCTCATCGGAATATGATGGATATTATTTGTACAGCCTCACCAGTTCGTTTTCATCCGGGTACTTTACCTACCTTTTTAATTCTCCTTAAAAGATTTTCTCAGATTCATATTCTTCATTGACACAAATCAGTCGTATCTTTGCCTACATTTGAATTTATCTGTACAGAGATTTTGAAATGCACGTCACATACATATTCTGAGATAATACACAATAACAGGTCATCAGCCCGGCTTAACCTGGGGTTTACAGGTCGTTGCTGAAATTGGTAATTAACGTCATGTTACTGGGTGTCCCTAGTGCACTCTGCGTTACATAACATTAAGTGGGCTAGATAGAGTAGGTAGGTACCTACATAGGTACATAGAGGTGTTGGATTATAGCTCAAAGCTCGAGTAATAAAATAAAGTAGCTTAGTGTAGTAAATAAAGTGGTTTCTAACAGTTAGCGACGGGATTAAAAGCTTTGACCACATTTATCACCTATTTAGCATCTTATTTATCACAAGGTATTCATTTGGTAAAAGAGCTCGCCAGGAGTTGTGAGATTTGAGCAGCCAATAAATATTTGTCAGTAATTGAACATGGAACAAATGTATTTCACTCCAGAGTGCCATAGTGCAGACAAGGGTTAAAATAATTTTGCGGGAAAGCGCGATATATGCGAAGCTTTCTAAACATCCCGTGATTCCTTCTAAAGTCACGTGACCCTGTTGCGCCTTGGTGTGACATCGTGTGAGCCTTAGTTTGTCCACCGCACCGTGAACGGGGGACGTCAACGACAAAAGAGATTACGCGGCCATAGTAAAGGTGCGTATCCACCAGAGATAAGCGAGGATGCGTAGCGAGGAATGTCAGTAAAACTAAACAATAACAACGCTAACTATGACAATGAAGCGATTGTTATTGGTAATTTCACACAAATCCTTCGCTACGCATCCTCGCTCATCTCTGGTTGAAACGCAGCGTTAATAGGAAGAGAGAAAGAAAGAAAAATATTTTATTTGGGACACGCACAGGAAATACAAACAGTAAGTAATAATAAAAACATATAAAATTAACATACAAACAGAATAGAAAAAATGATAATGTGTTGTTAATGTACTACTACTGTCGCTACTTCAGCGGCGCGTCATCATCTCGTTCTCGTTGACGTCCCATTCACGGTGCGGTGGACAAACGGCCTTAGTAGAAATTCAGACTACAGGAGAATGAAAGTATGCTGTAGATGGACCAGTCTAAAGGCCAATTCCCGTAATATAATTAAAAACGTTCAAGATCTAGTCGCAATCGCATCTCGGCAACGATCAATGTCAAAAATTAGTCAAAAATGTAGGCAGGAGTAGGGTGGGTATTACACTATCAAATTTCTAGGACCACAGATCTACGAGTCATATTTATTTGATAATGTAATATAAACATATGAATCAAACCGTCTTTGATCAAAGATTTTTGACATTTATTGTTAGATGGGATCATAGAAACAGGTCTTGCCATATTTAATAATATATATTGAATTTTCACATTTATTTTCGTAATTTCCTGATACAAAAACCGTCCATTAAATTATGTGATTTTGCCTTTTCCGTTCTGCTATTGCCATATCCTAAATTGTCGGTTTTATTGACGGATAAAAAGTAAGTACAACGAAATTTTGGCGTAAGTTCACACTATGCTTTAGTGGAATTCTAAAACTATTGTTGGCAGCACTGCTGTACAAAAACTGCTGCCGGGCTGCCGGAAGTTAATTGTTTAGAGTTCTATTTGTCATATTGTGTGCCGAAAGGCTTCAGTATTTTGTTTTAATGGACGATTGCAACCACATAAGACAAAAAATTGGATCCTAGATATATGATAGTGTAATACACAGATATGATCCTAAAGGTCATATATGTACGATAAGAGATAGGATCCTATATATGATCCTAGATATTTGATAGTGTAATACCCCCTAAGTAGTTTTGACTGATTGAGACTGAGATTAGAATTCGAACGTTCTTAGGTGGGTGTTACACTATCATATCTATGCTCATAGATACATGATCGAAGATATTATAATGAAATTGTAAAATAGACATAATTATGGGTAATTTGTGAGCTACGTAGATAGGTAATATGATATAAAATGATAGTATAATATCCCCTAAGCCCAGTATACTCATGTCTATTTTACAATATCATTGTACTTGTAGATATAATGTTATCTATGATCATAGATATGATAGTGTAATACCCCCTTAAGAATATCGGAATTGCCCCTGTATTGACATATTCCATGCACTAGATAATTTTATTCATCTGTTCACCTGAACATCAGTAATAATGAATCCTATTTAGTAACGTCTTTACCTATTCAAGAAATAGTATGCTTGTTTTCCCTAACACTGGGCGACACTAAATTAATGTCTACATAAAAGCGCGCTGTTGAATTTTCAACTTTCGGCGCTAAGCCGAGTGTTGAACTCAAATAGTGCGCATTCAAAGTCAAAGTCAAATCATCTATTTCAAGTAGGCAAATTAGGCTTTTGAACGAAGCTCGGATGACAGTATATTTTTCGAAACGTTTTCGTCTTAAATCCTAAAGAACAATTTCTTTCGGTTACGTTCGAACGGAAAGTTATTAAAACGTTTTTGAAGAAAAACAAAATTTAAATCTCGGTAAAATAAAACATTTTTTAAACATTTTTGGGTTGATCGATAGGATACTTGCAACACAGCCCTAATCAATACGTAAGCGGGAAGCGCATTGGAATCAATGATGTAATAAAATTAAGATAAGGTTCAATTTAACTAAATAAGTTTATGCTTGCCGACAAGCATACCGCACACCGTGCGCGGCTGCATCCTGCGGAATAAACCGGTTTTTGAAAATGTTCTCATTTTATTTTCGTTGTACAAATAAGAACGAGAACTGTTAGAAACGATATAAAAACGTTATTTTTAATAACGTTGCCGAGCCCTGCTTTTGAACGTCAAAATTTACAAGAAAATAGAATTGATTCTAGGCGCATCTCTAAAATGTAGTTTCGAATGGAGATTATTGGAGATGATAGTTACTCTTTTAAAATGTTTTACAGTATTTTGTACCTATACATTCATTATAGGTGGATGGGTGGTATGTGAGGTTGTGGGTTCAAATCCGGGCAAGTACCAATGTGACTTTTTCAATTGATATATGAACTTTCTGAGTATATCTTGGACATTATTGACATCGGTGAAGGAAAACATCGTGAGGAAACCTGGACTTATAGTAAATATAAGTCTGAAATCACCAACCCGTCTTGAGCAAGCATGGTGATCAATGCTCGTGCCTTCTGAGAAGAGGCCTTTGCCCTGCAGTGGGATAGTAGTAGTTTATTTAGGCATTCATTCAGGTGTCGCTTAGTGTAAGTGAAAACGGACAGTAATTTTTTAAGTTTCCAGCATGGTAAGTACTAAGTTTCAACCTGTACCAATTTAACTTGAACAGGCTTGATGGTAACATACATTTTCCATAGAAACCAGACTTCTCACAAACTAAGTATTCCACATTGAATATGTGAAGTCCAGCTTAGATACATAAAGTTTGAAGCTAAAACTCAACAACTTGTTTGAATGGGCAACTTTAGCTAGTAGTGTTGGCACAACCATTCACACTACTAACTTGGTCTTGGCTTAGATTGTAACTGTGTAGCTGTGTGAAGTGAGGAACTGAGGAAATATTACAAGGGTATAATATTACGAGTATAGCACTACAGTTGAGCATGAGGTCCTTTTTTTTTGAGGGTGGGAAATTATCAAATAAATTCTCCCGCCCTGGGCGGAGCGGGAGGGTGTGTCAGACTTTTACGGACTAAAACCCACCCGTGTTCCTTCCGTTGCCCGTGTGCCGGAGCCGCGATATACCTTTCGGAGAAACTCGCAACCCCGGCAGGCATTGGTCCTTATGGACCCCGTCAGTTGGTGCTGACATCTCTTTGAGGCGCGCGTGGAACACAACGCGCCATCGACCCGGGCCTGGTCCTAATCGGACGGCGAGCTACCCATTGCTCACCATCCGCAAGCCCGCGCCTACGGTGGCCGGAGGTCGGCTCGCGACTCCCGACGCCCGGGGCGTCTCCTGCGGTGACTAGGGTCGCGAGGGCGCGCATCTTGCCTCTCCCTCGCGCGCTTCGCCTCCTCCTTCGCGAGCATTACTGCTTCGCAGAAGGAAGTGACGGCCTTCCATGCATTCTCGCTCCGGACCATGGCCTGAACCAGGGCCGGACGCGAGAGATCGCCGCCGCCGATCGCCTCCGTGAGGACACGGCGGTGCTCTGCCCAAGCAGGGCAGACCTCCACCGTGTCCTCCGGGCGATCCACACAGTGGTGACACCCGGGCGTTTCCTCCCGCCTTATGCGGAACAGGAACCTCCCGAAACAGCCGTGTCTGGTGAAGACCTGCGTCAGGCGGAAGGTGAGGACGCCGTGGCGCCTCTCTAGCCACTCCTCAAAGAGGGGACTTATCGCCACAATTGTGGCGTGCACAGCGCTGGGTTGCGACAATCACACTCTCCATGCCGCCATTAGATCATTCTCGCAGCAGCAGAGTTACAACCCGGCGTTTCGCCTCCTCGCGCAACTCCCACATGTGCGCGAGGACTTTCGCCTCCAGATCCCATGGCGGTAGTCCGGCAAGGAGGCTCGCCGCCTCACGGGAGACCGTGCGGTATCCCCGGACCAGCCTAATGGCCATGACCCTTTGGGACGCGTTCAACCGCTGGGCCCGTCGCAGCCTCAATGAACGCGCCCACACCGGTGCCCCGTAAAGGGCCATGGACCGCACGCTCCCCGCGTAGAGACTCCGGCAGGAGGCGTTTGGACCCCCTAGATTCGACCCGACAGAAGCCGCTTCAGAGTAGCCCCAGCCCTCTCCAGTTTGGGAGCCAAACGTCGGAAGTGCTCCACGAAGTTCCACCGGCGACGAGTCCCAGGTACTTCATCGTCGACTCACACCGATGTGAACCCCTCCTGCGTTATCCGGGAACCCGACAGTGGCGCGTTCCGAGGACCATACAAACACATGGCCTCGGACTTGTGCAAGGCCACCTCGAGTCCCAGTTGCCGGATCCTTTCGACGATTGCCGCAACCCAACGTGTCGCAAGTTCGGCCACCGCCTCATGCGACCTCTCCTGCACCAGGACCAGCGTTTCGTCAGCGTAGTCTGCTACGCTGACGAAACGCTGGTCCTGGTTCACCGACCTCCCTAGCGGCGTCAGCGTAGTCTGCTACGCTGACGCCGCTAGGGAGGTCGGCGCGCAGCACCCAGTCGTAGCCGATGTCCCACAAATGCGGCCCCAAGACCGATCCCTGTTGGACACCGCACGACATCTCTCGCCGGTTCCACTCTCCGTGGTGACCGGGGTAGATGACGGCCCTATCCGTCAAATAGGCCTCGACCACTCGACAGAGATAGGTCGGCATCCGTTGATACCGGAGTGCCTCCCTAATCAACTCCACGGCGGGGTATTGACGGCATTGGCGATGTCAAGAGACACCGCCAAGACAACCCCACCCCGGGCAACAGCATCCCGCGTCGTGAGGGCTCGAACGCGCATGATGGCATCCACCGTAGAGCGCCCCGTGCGGAAACCAAACTGGCTCTCCGCCAAATCCGGCCCCACTCGCACCAGCTGCCCGACAAGGCGGTCTGCAATTACTCTTTCAAAGGGCTTGCCCACCTCGTCGAGCAGCACGATGGGCCGGTAAGCGGACGGAGAGTCCGCCGGGCGCCCCGGCTTCTTGATGAGGACCAGTTTCCCCGTCTTCCACCGAAGTGGGAACTGGCCCCTCTCCAAGCATGCGCTTAGGAGCCCTCGAAGTGGAGGCCCGAGAGCCTCTAAGGCGAGAACCCAGGCTTTTCCAGGTAAGTCGTCGGGTCCTGGGACGGTATTTTTGGCACTCAGCCTACGTACCGCCACTCTCCGATCTACCTCGGTCACCTCCGGAGTATCGTCGTCGTCGTTCCTGGTGTGGTCCGCATCGGGCACCGCAGGAGGCGGAGCCTTGGGCGGGGGAGTATGTTCCCCTCGCGAAGGGAACAGAGCGCTCACCACGTCCTCCACGAGCTGGGGCCGGAGACTCTGCGTCAGCAGTGGAGCCCATGGGGCCTCTGGGTCTCTGTTTAGAGTCTCCAGCGACTCCTCGCGGGCCAGTCCTCTGGCCCGGAGCATGAGGTCCTTCGGTGGCTTCCCAGGTCGGGTAGTGTTATTTGGATTTTCTATCTGGAATTTCTCAGTAGCAGCCCGGAGTCTAGATTTCGAGGATTACTGGGGTGATGTTATGTTATGATTGATAATTGAATCTCCCTTGCTTTCATTAATAGTTAAACTGTAATGAACCATTAAAATGGTCAATAAAGGCTTGTGCAGACCAGCGCGACTCAAACAATGCAATTTCTAGGAAAACTGTACGGTATAACAATAACCGGCACCGCGTCGCGCGACAAGTCGCGCTGGTCTGCACAAGCCTTGACTCAATGTTTTCCCAACTGTCCTGTGTGTGTTCTATCACTTTACAAAAATAAATAAAATAATCTCCTTTATTTAATTTATTTACGTATAGTGATAACTTAGCTGACCAATGTTAGGTACCTACAAATGGGCTTTTGGCTACATTTTTGATACTTACTGTTTTTCTTGTTATTGAGTTTGTGCATAATAAATATTTTTGAAGTGAAAACTTATTTAGGTGCATTGAGCGATTTTAGGTAGGGGGTAAACTTATTGATTCATGTGCTTTGCTATAGAATATAGATGGTGCTAATATCAGTTTTAAGTTTTCACTTATGTTGTCAGACTGCCAATTTTTTTTATTTATTAGTTGTTGCAGATGATTTTCAGGATAACTGACCTAACTTAACTTTGAATGTAGTGCATGTACTTACCTATTTTACTTATAAATAATACAGTCAAAACCGGTTAGAACAACAAAATTTTGAGGACCCAGTATTTCTGTTTACTTAACATAGTGTTAGTTAGTGGTTAAATGACTATCGGCTATAAGAACCGTAATCCGATGGTCTCTTCGAAGTGGATATAAACGGTTGTGACTGTATACCCATAATTTAAGATTGCTTAATTACTAAGGAGTTTGCATGTACACATGGCTAAACATCAAGCTGTACATAGTTATGTACCTACCTAATGTTAGTCATATGTTGTAAAATAAAAAAAATATTTAAGTATCTGCCTACCCACATAATTAAATAATAAAAAACAAAAAGAACTTACTAAAATGGAACATTGCTTCTCTGCCATTTCTCTTACTTTCTTAGTCTGAATCCCCTGCGAGTAATAAAAAAGTAAACATAAGCATCAACAAAAAATTAAGTCGGTGAAAAAATAAATAAAAGAAAATAAAGACCCGCCCGTGACCCGTGTATACGAGGATGCCCGAGCATTTAGATTATAATTTATATGTTTACTTACCTTACAGATTTTCCAGGACACTATTGCACTTGAAGTTCCTGCAAATATTAAATGATTGTGAAAAACAACGAAAACACTACAAATCCACCGTGCGTACGACGTTTTAAAGCGTTTTTTCTTACTTTGTCCACCAACAACATTGCTAGTAGGCTACCGGAAAACTCGAATTATATTTTGGCACATTTTTAACTCATAATATTTCGAACGAAACACCATTTTTTTCATTTACACGAAATTCCCGCAGTTTTTACAGTCCAAAATTACGAACATCAATCAATCTTCTAATAACGTTCCATTTCCGTTTGACATTTCTTATTATTGATTTCATGAAAATGTCAAATACGGTTTTACGTGAAACATATCGCGTTTGACAGTTACAAACTTTCGTTCGGAAATAAATTATAAAGTGCCTTTGTTTTTGTTGTGTGAATTACTACGCGAAAAAATAATATTGCGGAAATGTTCCGCTGGAAAAGTTGTGGAACTACTATTTTTTTTGCAATTTTATGTAATGACATAACACTAGCGCCGCGTCTATCGGACTGGATTGGTTGCGCGGACTCGTTTGTTTCTATGCTTTAGACCATTTAAATATGGAGTATACCTACGCGAGGTTTTCAATCGTTTTTAAGTCTTGAGTCTGTTTCCCGTCATTTATAGTGAACTAAGTTGACAACCGGTCGGTCGTAGCCCCAAAAAAAGAAAGGTCCTTCTTAGGCGGTTAATAACAGCGACCTCACTGCTGACGTGCATGAGATAGTGTTTACATCTAATAAATAGATACACTACACTCTACCTTATTTTATCAAAAGCTAATGACTACCTACAATCAACAATCTATCTAGCCTAAAGCGCAGGCCACACCGCCAGCTAGCTAGCGAGCGAGCGAGCCGGGCGAACCGTCGTTCCACCTCTTTTCATACTTCGGTTCACACACCGAACTACAGAGATGAGCTACGTCAGTATGAAAAGAGGCTCGCACGGCTCGCTCGCTCGCTCGCTAGGTGGCGGTGTGGCCTGCGCCTTAGCCGTTCAGACGAACCGATACGACTGTCAAAGATCCACGAATGACAGCAAGGACGGGACCACGTGTTTTCCGAGGTACGGAAGATGGTCATCCATCCACGCAACAACCCAGGCAAGCGTAGCTTAACCTGATGAATCGACCTGTGCGGCTGTTATAACTTAGCCACGAGCTCCTCCAAAAGCTATGAATGAGTCGGCAGATTAAGAGGTTAAGACTATGTTTTGATAATCAAATGCCCTTAATGTTTATTTAGCTCTTATAATGATGGCATTCGATAGCGCTCACCTAATAACGTTAGATTGGCATCCTTATTTTGATCAAAACCGGATCTGGAGTTTTGAAAATAAAACTACTTTTTGCTTATTTAGCTCTGTTACTGATGCCATTCGATAGCGAGCGCTATTGTCTTTCAGAAGTCGAAATTTTCTGTTCAGTTTTGTTGTATTGATCATAGTTATACGTTCTATGGTATGGATTGTGATATCACGACGATCTTACTCTATTGAAATAAAAATCATTTATTTTTCGAAATATTTTATTTTCCACTTGTAAAAACTGTACAAGTCCTAACAAACTTATAAATTAACATTACATATGGACATTGCATGGCACTGACGATAAAGCCACAACTTTCAACATGTCGGATTGTACTCCTACACCATATCGCAACATTTCAACACTTGCCTACAAAAAACTTCAGTCGTTCGTTAAAATTGATATTAAAAGGTCAATAGGTCTTTCAAAAATTTGTATAAAAGTTGATTGTTTTAATGATTGATAAAAGGCGGAGCTACATTCTTTGAGCAGCTATAAATTGCTGGCAATATGTAAAAGTGGCCCGTCATTATAAACATTGTTAAATAAAACTAGTTTACACATATTTTTCATAATTCCACACGCAAGGAGCACGACTTATCGAGTTTCCTTTCTCACAAAAGTTAAAATGATAAAATATTTTAATCGTCAGTGTTGCCTAATTATTATTTATAATGTTGGCAACAGGAAACATTCTGGGTTGTTGAAGTTGATTTTCAAAATGGAACACAATTCAAACCGTCTTATTCTAAATATATGGGATTAAAATGTAAAATATATAAATTATGTACACTTTCAAAGCACCTCATTTGACACTGGCGTTAATATCAATGTTTGTTCTGGGCACATAAAGTCTGGTTGTCAATATTATTTTCTACCTGAAGATATTTCTAAATAATTCATAGCTGTATGATATAATTTTCGAGACAATGACTTGATTTATTTATTACGAATTTGAGCGTTTCTCATTAGATTCGTGGCTACATTCAAATTCGTTTCTTATTAAAAAATATCTTCAGTTGAAAACCTTTCATTCTGATGTTATTCATAAGCACTATTTTATAGTTAGTATCTGATTCTAATACAGTTAAATTTAACAAAAAATATAAACCTACTTAAACAGAAAAACTTGTTTATTCAAAAGCTATAATATTCGATTGATTTAGTTCCTATGTTATATTAACAATATGATAATATGGGTTCAATAAAATCAATTTTATATACATTAAAACTTAACCTTTTATAATGATTATGTGTTAAGAACTCGCTTTGAAAATGCAATCAAAAATTGAACTGAAATGCGTTGTCGGAAATGTAATAATATAAGAGATTGGAAGGCGAAGTAATGGTATATAAAAGCAGCTTTTAAATGCTGCAAATGCTTAATAGTATAATCTCATAATTTAATAGAAATTGTAAAGCAGCTGTTTTGCTTTAGCTTATTTCGAGGAAGCGTTAATTTTTACACAATACAAGAAGACATTGTTATATCAAAGAAAAAAGTGGACCAGAATAATAATAAAAATTGATACACAATAAATAATACTGAATACATATTTTGATAACTTGAAATACTTATTCGAATTGTTCGTCAATAATTTTCACACATTTAATAAAAATTTAAGGTCACTTTAAAATGTAAAATATTTATTTGTTACACATGAGCAATTTCGATTTTAATTATTATAAAATTTTATAATCGTTAAAGATTATTGTCATAAATATTGGAGAAGAATCGAGGAGTAGGAAACACACTTGATTCTTATGCTTGTCACGGTGAATCACGATAAATATCGTGATATACATATTTGCTTCACTCACTAGCATAAACTTCTGACTCATATAGCCATCGCATAAGGTTCAAATTAAAAAGAATCACGCGCGTTCGCAATTATAATGATTTTGATTATCGCAATTATTTTTATGACGATATTATGATTTTGTCAAAGAAACCGATTCTTTACATTCTCAGCAGTGTTTCCTACTACAAAAATGTGACATGGAATAATTAATAAGTTAAATAATATTTTAACCCTACACCGAGCAGTGACTAAATGTTGATACGAAGTTACTCATACACTGTATATACAAACGCTGTTAAACGGTTACGATTTATCATAATTCGTTGTAATACAACACAAAAAATAATAAATAATATATAATCTATTAACATTCAACAACTAGACTAAGTTATAAACATAGTTTTTGAAAAATAATGATTATTAAATCAAAATTATACGGTAGAAGAAAGTTCGTAGTAAAAATCGGTTGTTACGGTACCTATGCTATCGAGTTAGGTCACGTCACTCATAGGGCCTGTGGGGTCTCGTACTACGGCGTGGAGCGTAGCGTGGCGCGCGGACTGTGTTCACTTCATATTGGCCGCGTGAAGTTCGCGGGGAACATTCCCTTTTCATTGGATGATTCTTTGATGCCCATCAGCCAGCCTTCCTCCTGTAATTAGAGATGGTTTTGTTTTAGATGAGGTTTTTTAGCTTGCTAATTTATTTTATTTACTTGTCGAAAATTAACAAAATTTAACAAAATAATCTTTATTTAGAATAATATAATTTAAATTAATATAACAATTTTTATAAATAATCTTTATTATTATAGCTAGCTTGCACTGTCGCATTGCTGGGCAAAGGCAGAAACACAATTCTGCTCTACCTCTTGCTTTAGCAAAACTGGACTTAGAACTGACATTAATAAAAATCGTAAATTTAACACTTTTTGAAAGTTAAATTACATAAGACAATCCCCAAAACACCCCGCTTTTTGTGTTGTAGATGTAGACATAGGGACCAACTCGTCCCTGCACGGTACACACATGGCCCCATATCGGTGTTTCAGCATACCAATCCCCCAACTCGTTCTTAATTCAGTCCCCATATGATAGTGTACCGTGGCTCCATATCCCTGCTTCAGCGTAGTAAACCTCCAACTCGTTCTTAATTTTAAAAAGTTCATCAAAAGGTACTAACTACCTGTTCATCAGGATCGTCGTACTCTACGACGCGTATGATCTCGCCAACGTCGAAGCTCAGCTCGTCGGAGTCCTCGCGCGTGTAGCGGTACGTGGCGCGCACGCGGTACAGGGTGCCGGGCGGGAGGCCGGCTAGAGTCGCTCCTGTAGAATGTGGTTCAGTGAGGGGAGGGTAAAGGGGGACGTTATTTTTGGGGTTAGTTTGACGAGTTTACCATGGGAAATTAGAGAAATTGGTGTGTGCTTGAAATACTCAGTCAAACGACTCAAACTTGATAAAATTTCATAGATTTAGGGTCGAGTACTCAAATGCGACTCAATTTTCCGTTCTCCGTCTCATGCCGTGTCTGTCACTGTTTTAGCGACTTTGAAGCGCGTCTCAAAGTGTCGTTTAAGTATTTGGAAATGAAGGAGAGTGATGATTAGCTACTGTGTGGTTGTCTGTCTTATTACAAAACAATATTTTTTCATATCGAGGTTCCATATACCATCGAGCCATTTTGGAATCTTGAACTTTACCTTAAACGGATAAGGTTCGAAATACAGAAACTGGCTGTATGGTTCAAGCTTGGACCAAAGTAAGTCGTTTTGTTATAAGACGGTATATATTTAATGAGCGGTCAAACAATTCATAGCTACTAGAAGAAACTTGAGAATAAGAAAGCTATAAGTTTCCCACGGTAAACATAACTAATGCAAACATAATATTTAAATACCAAAAGCAGTATTAATGGTTAACAAATACACGCGTAAAAAACAACTAAAAAGCGAAATAAATTGCACACAAATTAAAAGTAAAAGCCATACATATTATAAAATATTTACATACGTATATTATCAGCCGGTAAACCTATAGATTGAATAATAAATACAATAAAGCATTATAAATTATACATACCTAATAGAGTACAAAAACAGTCATGTTTTCCAAAAAAAATATCGATCATAAATTGTATCATAATTTTATCCAAGATTTAACTAAAAACGGCTCCAACTTGGCAGTTGGGTAAAAAACAAATTTATCGATCGACTATACATACATATTTTTATAATTATAAATATTAAAGTTGTTATTGCATAACTTACGATATAAGCGATGAGCTGTTAGGTCCCCCACCGATGAGCGTTGTAAATTTACCAAGATTTAAGAAGACCTATTCACACTAGTTTAGTTATATTTTAATATTAAATAGTTGATTTTTAAATAAAAATATAAATTAAATAATAATATATACAATTTAAGTAAAACCAATTAGCATGCGACAGTAAAACGCAAAAAAAACGTATCTACAAAGTTGGGTATATTTTTTCAATATTTTTAATTGTGTCCAATTTTTTTGAATCAAACTATATTCGTCTGGAATTCTGATTTAATGGTTCAAATCTGCCTGTAAATGCTATAGTGTGAACAGGCCTTATGTATAAAGTCTGCTGCTTAGTATGAAAAATATACATAAACGAAATAAATTGATGATATTTTTTATTAGATATTCCAACTCCTTCGTTTATATTTTCTCCAGACCATCACTTACCTACTGGTATGTCGTAAACCTCGTCGTTCTTGTTCTCACTGTCATTCTCCTTCTCTTTCTCGTCCTTTGGTTCTACATCTACTTGTCTCTTTTCTTCCGAGTTATTATTTGACTTCTCCGGCGGTACTGGCGACCCTGAGAGAATTGTGACTTTCTATTTGTCTACTGGTACAACAGCATAAAAGTGTTTGTGCAAGTTTTTGCAAATAAATAGTGCTGGATTACTGAATGAAATTACTCTGTGGCTGAGTGAACGAATTGAACTGTTTTATTACTTATGCTGTGGCATAGTGATTTGAATGTTTTTTTTTTATAAATACAGTGGGGGTGTTTACTGCATTTTTAATTTTATTAGAAGTTAAAGTGATTGCATTTAAAATAAAATTTTGCGTTATTTAGATTTATGTTGCTATTTAAATAAAATAGCTATAGCCATGCGTCTATCTACTACGACATTAAAATTAATACCATCTAGCTGATACGTTCTTCTCGCCCTCTACTCACCATAGGTAATACGGTTGTTTGACAATAAGCTTGAAGATACATCACCTAAATAAAAGTATTAGGACTTCAAAAACCATGTAAAGTTCGAAAAAATAGCATATAGGTCTTACTCGTGGTCAATATTGAAGGGCTTGAAGATTCATCACTTACTTACTAAAAGTACTAGGACTGCATAATCATCACGGAGATCGAAGAACAGCTGGGGACATCTTCCTTCAAACATTTTGCGGCTAACACAATCCACTATCAAAAGTACCAGGAGTCCATTCACCGTTCGAAGTTCAAAAATCACAGCTGTACTGCTTAATCTTTGTGTCAATCCGTCTGATCTCGAGCGCTTAAAAGTACCAGGACGGCATACTCACCAACAGGTATATCGTACAGTTCCTCGACCTTCTTGTCACCGATTTCCTTTTCTACGTTGTTGTTAGTGACGGGGGCTGTTAGAGCCTTGTCTTCTCTCTTGGCGGGCGGCGTAGGTGCGTCGGTTTGTTTAGCGGGCGGCTCCGGTGCGGCACGGCTGTCGTTGCGGGATTCGGTGCGTGACTCGTTGCGGGAGTCGCTGCGGGTGTCGTCACTGATGGCCAGTACCGCGGCGTCGCCGGCCGGCGAGGGCGGCGCGGACGAGCCGTTGAGCGCGGGCGAGGGGGGCGCTACACACACACTCGGACATGCGGTACATTCTACTTGTTAATGTTGCTCTTGGCAGATGACAAAGTTGACAAATGGAAGGCCCAATTATGAAAAGTGCAGGATATACTAATGCGATAACGTCTTTGAAACATTTTTAGTATTATTTTTACTGAACTTACGCTACCTCATCAAAATATTTAGCATTGTCTTTGTAACTTTGTCATTTCTCAATCAATTAGGATAAATGCTAACGGCTCAATATTATTTCATAGTAAGATTATTTTTAGAAAGCAATCACTCAAAACATTTCAATCCAATTATTTACTTGAACACAACACAAAAGCAAAAACATAGTTTTGAGATTTTTAAAACTTTTTTTTTTACATTTTCCAACTTATGGTTTCAAAATTCACAGAAATATACCATTTCAGTTGTACTGTCTGTAAAGCATTTAATTTAAATTTAATTTAGTCCTCGTGGCACAAAAGTATGACTTCCCTAAAACTCGCTCAGGGAACTACATTTTATTTGTTATTGGTTACCTTCTCTTTCAAAACATCCTACTAACTATACAATACAGTATTTGTAAACAGAGTTTTGATCCCTTGATCCTTTTTCTCTCCAGACTGTCACCTGGGATCTGAACACGATCAGCACATCTAAACTGGTTCTAGAGCTGTCACGGTCAATATTCCTCAATAATGATGACACTGACAGTTCTTGAACGCGGTTTAGATGCGTACAGTTTCATTGGTGAAATTTGCCTTAACACATTTTGTTTCACAGACAGTACAACCAAATCCCAATTTTCCCAATATCCATAGCCATATCTCCCCGACTCACTCTGCACAGTATCGGTGGGGGAGGCAGGTTTTCCGTTGTGCGTGTTGAGGGTCGCGTTGGGCGAGGAGGCCGGGGAGATGTTGTTCATGTTGATGCTTAAGTTGTTCGCCTTCTTGCTGTACGAGCCGCGCTGGCAGTCCGTGGCTAGCTTGTCCGTTATCACTTCCAGTTCGCCGAATACCTGGAATGCCGATGGGTGATGAAATTATAAAGGATTAGATAAATTATATTTATCATTTTTTTTATCCATTTATGTAAACAGAAATAAAGAAAAGTAAAGTACAAAGGTATAAGTTACTGATTACAGAAGCCATAACTTATAAGATACAACACATAAAATCAAAGATCGAGGTATAAGGAAATATACGAGTCATGCTAGAAAGTATACTGAACTCAATGGAAATAACAGAGATGTTAGTTTCATCACTACTAATCAGCAGTTTCCAGTAAACATCGCGATTCGGGTATTTCTATTCTGCTGCTATACAATCCATTATTCCTCATACCGTGCGAGGCAATTGACTACTGTGACATACATTAATATACTTTGAAAATTGGTTAGTATTGCGGCCAAGGGTTTTTGGACTTTTGCAATCGGGAATTGACACTGGCAGTTTAGTAGGAACTTCTTAGGGACTGCTTCACTCTCTTTATAACTGATTTATGAAGTTTGGTGTACCTCAGGGGACTATGTTAGGTCCCAGGAAATAGGGATTTAGGAAAGACAATAAATATAACATATAACACCAGGGTTGTTTGGGTTACGCAGTGTTTAGTACTCACTACGCCAGTTACTTTTAAGTCCCATATAATCGGGTAAGAAAAGGGGAGAGGTCCAATTTAAGACAATAAAGTAGAAAGAAGCGTCTTCGTACCAAGTCTCTCACCTTATGACTTTCAGAATGGAACAGTTGTTCAGCCGAGAAGAGTGTTTGCAGATTGTTGACGTAGAATAGAACGCGGGAGTCGTAGAGTGCAGGCAGTTCGTCGTGGAGTTCAGAGTTGAGGACTTCGTATGTGCGCTTGGCTTCTTCTAGTTGTTCTCGGCCTTTGGTCACCTGGAAGATAGACAGTGTTGGGTTAGAACATGTATGTATAATGTTTCCTTGATCAAGTCCCCACTGGCATTTTTCAAGATTGTTGGTAATCGATTCCGATCAAAGTTCTCGCACGATGTATGAAAGATTTTCAATTTTCCATCATGGTTTTAAATTAAACCAGTTACTTCCTGTCATTTTTATCATAAAATAATCATAGAAAGGGGGTATATACAAATAAATAAAATTGAAGTGTCTGTTTTTCAAAATAACAGCTGCATATACAGTACTCATAAAAAAAAGAAAATACTTTTTTTTTAACTTTTTTCCGTCTGTCTGTGTTTTTGTTCCGACTAATCTCCGTAACAGCTGGACCGATTTTGAAGGCACTTTCACTGGCAGATATCTGATGTTATAAGGAGCAATTTATTAGAGAAAAAGAATTAGGGCCCACGCAGGCGAACGTCAACGCCGGCTGTCGCTGAAAACCAGTGCTAGGGCTCTGTCTCGCATAGAGTCGCAGCATTATGCTGAGCGATGGCCGTTTTGCGTAGATGTGACGCATATTATCCCTCAGCTTGTTTCTTTTTTATTTTGTATTCTTTTTTTGCGTCATGTTTACTGCAAATAAACGTATTTTATTTCTTTCTTTTCTTCTTTAGCTAGTGCTAGATATGGCTAAAGCTACAGTAAAAGTACAGAAGTCACGATATTCACAAAACAGCTGGTTGGATGGTTGTAGTTACCTTCACGTCGTCCCTTCTCTTCGTTGCGTTCGATTGCAGATTCTGGAAGCTGTGTCTTTGACCGTCGTAGTCTACCAACTTGCGACCACGTTTCTCGATCTTTTTCTGTAAAAAACATCATTACTAACATTCATTAAAAGCATTTTGCATTAGAAGTAAAATTATTTCGGTATTAGGCCGCGCGCACTTTGGACACGAATTTATATCGTACGCAAACGTATGCTTGTGGTCGTCCGAATTGAGTGCGCACACAGAATACGTTTTTAGGGTTCTATAGTAAACAAGGAACCCTTATAGTTTCGCCATGCCCGTCTGTCTGTCTGACTAGACAGCTGTAATTTGCATGCATGATTAATATGTATACATATTAATCATGCCAACAAAGTGGTAAAATAAAATACAAATATTTTTCTTGGGTACCTCCCCTACCCGTAAAGTGGGGATGTTTTTTTTTTCATCTACCCCATGGTGTAGGATATCGTTAGAAAGGTCGTTTAAAGATATTGAGATTTTGTAAACCATTTTTGGATTTAGGTATCCGTTTGCGAAATATCAAGCTTTTAACTGAATTTTTTTGTTAGAGTCAAGTGTTGTACTTGAATTTGTGAAAAAAATCACAGCAGTAGTATATATATCGAAATTAAAAGGAAAACTATGAGAGCTAAGTAGGCTGTACAGGTTAATGAGTAATAATCAACCAACTTAAATTTTCAGTTTTTACATTTCTCAGTTTTAACACAAGAAAAATCCCAACAAGTTCGGATGGTTTTCGGACGTCGCAACTATACGTACGTATACGTACGACTAACTCGCACTCAGCCTGCGCGTTCCTTTCGTACTTGGAAGGTTGGGATCGTTCATGCGTGTTCGTAGGTGTTCGCAAGAGTAAAAGTCATACGAAAACACGTCCAAAGGGCCTTAAAGTTGTTTTTACTCCTGATTGAAACTGATGTTGACTTCCATTAAAAGTACTCTAGCGTAAATTTGTAGGTATATTTAAAATGTGATTAAAACATATCATGTCTAATTAACCTCGTTTAGACTCAATTAAAATAATTAAAAGGCTAGTAACTACATTAATTTGATTCTCCCAAATCATTTAACTTGTCATCACATTATTAATGGGATAATTATCTGATCCGGAATTCACAACTTTATTTACTTAGATTTATTTGCTGCATTATTAGGCTAAATATACCTATTACTAACATGTTCTTTAAAGTCGATGAACTTGGATCTAAATAGTTCCGTTGTAACTGTCAAAATCTGTACGCATTACCTACGGACTCAAAGCTGCTATTGCAGTTATCCTTTTTCGACTATCAATCACAAAATGAAAAAATATTTCGGGTCTATAAAATATGAGAAAAAATCTCGTCTAATCAGATTCCAATCCCACTTCATGTAAAACTGTTCTACAATACTTTAAATAATACCTTATTACATTTACACATAAACTCACCCTGAATTCAGGAAACTGGTTGGTGTACGTGTTGAGCGGTATGAGCACTTGGTCGCCGAGCTTGTGCGAGAAGTCCTGCCAAAGCATCTCCAAGTTCTGCGCCTGCACGTACAGCAGGTCGTGGCCGGACCACCCGCTCTCGTACACTTCCGTGATGGCTTCCATCAACGTCTTCGACGCTGTTTGCACCGCTGGGGAAGATGGAAGAGAGAAATCAAATAAAATTCTGATTTGGAAATGTTGTAAGGATGTGACGGAAGCCTATTTGTAAGAAGATTCCTTTGGCCAGTAAAAGAAAATCTATAAATTTTCCTACAAACTACAGGCCGTAGTTGCAATATTTTTTAGCTGATGTGATGATGATCATCCATCGCTCACAAAAGTGGCTGTGTCATTTCTATATACGGATTTCCGGAGATTTTCCGCCTTTTTACAGCGCAACTCATTTCGTTTTTGCACTACTCTAGACCTAATTACAAGCTGCGAACTATTTGTCGTAGCAGTGCACACACTTGGCACGCACCCAGAAGAAGTTCAAGCATCTCTGTACATCCGAATGTTAGTTATGCGTCATTCCTTTGATCGAATTGACGCAATTTAGCGAAAGTCTATAACTGGAGTCCCAGAAAGAGTGCTTTGTAACTCAAATGCTGGTTCTTTGTGTTCATACAATGGTATAAAGGATGTAGAGATGAAATGATCAGTTACGTCCTGCCTCTTAGTTCGCGGTTAGGTCAAACTAGCTGCTAAGTATTATGAGAAAACTGGCGGTCCGGTTTCGCACGTGTCGGCAATTTCAAAATCTTGCCCAGCGTAACCTGGGACGATTTCTTGATCGGTATTTGCGATTGCCCCAAATAGAAAAGTCGTTTGTACAGTTTTATCCAAAGTAGAAAAGTATATGTCGAAATAGTAAGAGGGCACTGTTGGATGTATATAGCAATACACGGAGAAAAGGGATAGAGGAAGGAGGAAACCTAAAGATACAAAAATTCTAAATATACAAGGCAGTAAAAAGTTATTCGTGGAGTAAACAAATATGTCATGATTTGAGTCAAGTCATCTTTAGGTTAACACAACCAAACAGTGCACTTGCTATTTCGACATATATACGTACTTTTCTACTTTGGATAAAACTATACATGTCAAGTCACGTGACATCCTGATGAGGGAAGAGATGACGAAAAGTCAATTAATGAAAAGGTCCTCACCTCGTATACATCTTATGTAGTTATTGAACTCCTTCTGAAGCCTGGTGGCCTGCTGGTGTTGCCTGTTGAAGTTCTGCAGGTGCTCTTCGAATATGTCGTCGAGGGTCCGGTCTACCTTGCCCAGGTTTTGAAGGAGCTGTGGACAAAGAAAGAGGCTTATTAGACACATGTGCTGAGAAAATATTTAATAATATTTTTCAGCATCGATTACGAGCTAATAATTTCAATAGAGCTATTTGCGATTTCAAGGATAACTATACAGTTATCCGCATTAACTTTCGTTCCAGAATATTTAAGAAATAAAATAAATGGATGGTTTTTTGACACAGTATGAGAGAGAGTGGCCGAAGAAGGTTTATGGCGTGTAATTGGAGGTTACGTCTAAGAAGGCGACTGCTAATAGCCTGACGATGATATTGATTTATGTAAATTGGGATATTGTTGAGACTGCCCTGCAACAATATCCAGTACAACATGAATATATTCCACCGATTTCATCATACATACCGCGTAACCCTACACTGGTTGGTAGCGCAAGGATATCTAGGTTTAGTACGCCGCAGGAATGAGTGCAACAATTATTGTTTAATCTATTACCATTCCAATTTTATTGCTTTGTTCCTGTTGGTGTACCAAACGGTTTGTTGTAGTTTGTTTTATATGGGAACCCCTGCAGTGTATTTTCATAGTCAGACTTGGTTTGTGGGATTAACAACCAAATCTCCTAGTAAATCTGGTGTCATATCTAATGTTAGTCCCACTGCAGCTGATCCAGACAGCAGACTTGTGGCATACTAAAAAACCAATAGTTTTTGTTGATAGACCATTAGATTTGACCGGTTTGACTGTTGATGAAATTGAGTGGGTTTTATAAATTTTCCGTAAAATTGCTCATAGTCAGAAATCTTAACTAAATTGATGAATGCGAAAGTGAATTTGATTTTTTGTTATGTGTTCACGATAAAACGGCTGAACACATTTGGAGGAAATTTGGCACATAGGTAGACCATGACCTGGGTTAGGACATAGTATACTTTTATCCCGATATTACTACGGGATCGAGACTTATGCTGGTGAAACCGCGGGCCGCAGCTAGTAAATTAATAAAAGTAGTAGAGCCAATGTCAATGATTCTACTACCTACCTAACTATGTACTTACAAAAAATGACGCAAGTCCTAATAACCAGTTATTACCTAATTAAAAGGTACATGCTAATGTAATGCGAGACAAAGATAAAGACAGCATTCAGCGATAGTTGTCACACCCACATTAGAACTATTCAACTTATCATCAACTAATTAAATGTTTGCTCTTTTTATTGTGACGCCATGTTTGAGGACCGTGAAATAAGCTGAAAATAATTGTTGGTTTGTTTTATAATAATGTATTTGCGTTTAATGACGTCATGCGTATGTCAATTGCGGGGAACGGTAACGAAGCTTGTAGTTGAGGGTTTGAATGATGATCATAAAAATAACGTTTCATTTACAACAGCCTATTTGTTCTCAGCCTAGTTCAAAAGGAAACAGGCCCTTAGGCTTTTATAAAACAATGCTTTTATGTTTCGATATTTCTGATATTTTGGGATACTACGATTAATGTCAAATTAATGACCTACGTGATGATGGCCCTATATGTAAAACTAAAACGTAGGTTCATCTTTTAGATCCGGATTTATAAGTAGGTAATATGCGCTTGGGAATCAATCAATCAGCCTAGCCTTTTCCCTATGTTAGGGTCGGCTTCTAGTCTAACCGGATGCAGTTCAATACCAATATTTTACTCCACAACCCAGTAACTGGGTAATACGATACCCCTTGGTAAAACTGGTTGTCAAAACTTTCGAGCTACTGTCAAAAGTCCACGAATGACAACCGGGACCAACGGCTTAACGTGCTTTCCGAGGCACGGAGAAGTCTCGGTATATAAAGATGGTCACCCACGGACCAACCCGGCAAGCGGCTGTTATTACTTAGCCAAGAGTTCCTCAATAGGTGCCTGGGAATAGGATCCTGAAATTAGCTTTAAAAATGAAAGCATCATCTGAATTTTAGAAAGGACTGTTAAAAGAGAGATTCAATTTCTTGTTCATGATCGTAGTCGATATATAGCTTAACATCATCAGCTTCTATGCCGCGAACAATCGATTCAACACTCAAATAATTTAAACATTCTCAAAGACACACAATATTATGTTTCAAGACGACAGCATACATTCGTTTCATAAGAGCACACATACTATCAGTCATTCTGTGACCTTGTCGCCTTCAGCACTCATTGCTGCATTGTTTGCAAAACATGCATACTTCGCACCTGAGCACACTGATTTGTTCAACGGTTGCGTTTCATGCAAGGCTGTTGGTAGATCATCAGATTTTACAAATGGATATTGCAATTTTGATTTGCTTTAGTAATTACTTCTTGCATTAAATTTTAGCTTTCAGTCATAATATGATTAATAACGTTGGTATTCTAGTACATTTTTGTTCATTTCGTTTCATATTTTTTTTTTTTTACTATGTGTCCAAATGTCTTTAGCTAAAAACAAATCAGTTCTTTCTTATTTTAATATCTTTCAGGTTAGTTCAATCGATCCATTTCCAGAAACACAAACTTTCCCAGTATTGTATAAAATTCATAAACCATTTTGAGGAATACGAATAGTTTTCCATTAGAACAATGAAAACTTATCCGAACCTGCGTTACTTAGAACCAATATTGAACTTTCAATAGCAGCTGGTTTAGTGATGGTGATGGTTAAAGCAAGTATTGCCAGATTAAGGACCCTAGATTTTAGTTCTAGAATTCCAATTATTGACTGCAAATTAAAATCTTGTTAGAAGCAAACCATGACCAACCAACACCGGAAAGCCACATGCCTGAACAAGCAATAAAATAGTCCTTACAAACAAGTCCGCGACACATAACTGATAATCCATTGGACATACCAAACGCGTACCTATAATGTCATCGACCGGCCGCTACTCCCATTGTTCCAGCGTAATGCGCGCAACACCATGAAATGGATGAAGCTTATTATATTAATTTGATTAAGCTTGTTTTAATAAAGTTTTGACACATGAAGAGTTGTACCTTACGTTGTAAAGGGCTTTTTAAAACCATTGGTATATTCTGCTAGAAATGCAGAAGTTATTGCAAATAATATATCTATGATTCGAATAGTTGTTCCAATTATAATATTGTTTGCTGATGTGCAGGTATGCAAATTATTTAATTAGCTGCAGATATCAATATACCATGATAATTATGTAACTTACGAGCCTATGGAAGATGTAAATTGCTAGCACCAGATAGACGCGGACTCTAGCACAACGTGCAATTCATTTTCGACCTTAGCTACACATTAAGAACACAACTAACATTTTCGGAAGTGACAATCAGGTGTAAGCGGTTACCTCGGTTACGTCCGTCGTCCATCATGACTGTGACGTCACATCCGCGGTCGCTTCCTTTCGATTTCGATTGTCTTTGACCGAGGCCTCTAATTACGATCATTGTGTATTGTATATGCAGTGAATATTAAAAAAAATATCTTCTTTATTTTGGACCTTAGTGTTATCGGAATAAGAGTCGTTATTATTCACGTCGTTTGCGATGTTTTCTGTTAATTTTATTGATTAATCATCAAGAGAGTTCTAGTAATTAACGAATTATTTAATTACTATTGTCTTCTCTATTTTCTGCTTCTATCATTGTTAAGTTTAATTGAATTGTATTTCCATTAAGGACGTGACACCTCTGCAAGGTTGTTTTATCGCATTCTTTCTTAAATATACATAATGAAATATGTAATCGGAATTTATTTACTTTCCACATTTTCCATGGAACATTCATTAAACTGATACAAGGGTCTCCTCGGCAGACTAGCGAGCACGGTAATCACAGTTTATTCATATAAAATGTGATAAAATTCGAGCCATGTCACAGTAAGCCGTGCTCGCTAGTCAGATCATTAAAAGTGGGATATGAAACATGGGGAGATAAACTGGATGAACTTGGACCGATGCAGTAAGCCTAGCAAGCATGATGCTGGTGTCATCGATAAAAGGAAGTTGGTAAAGACTCAAGAGATATATAATTATGTTCATATAGCAATCGCTGTAAATTGTAGGTTACAAACGCAATAGAAAGGTTTTAATTGTCACGGTGAAGAGCGTCTTACGTATAATGACACAGCATCTGCATTCTGCTTGCGTAGTTTATTGAGAAGAACAGGTTACCACTAAGCTGGTAAACGGTAGGTTATCAACCAATCAAATCGATTGTAATACTAGACCCGTTATCAACGTTTGTGATAGTTATTCACTTTTTGTTGCGGAGAAAAATAGAATTACCGTGTGACGACATACTGAACTACAAATTGTCGAGAAGCTACTGTGTAGCGAGACAATCAATGAATTAGTAAGTCATAAAGTAGAATCCAGCAGTGGCAGAAGTCGGGCTATGGATGATGAATGAAAGTAGAATCTGAAAATTTCAATCTACTATACGAGACATTGATCCAGGATTTGATAAAAGCAGAGGAAGAAGAAAGTTCATTATTAAAGATAAATAAATTAAGTTAAACATCAATGGTGTTTTCGTCACGATGCATGCCAATGTGTCAGACGTCATCCAGTCAATTATGAAAATGAGTTATTGTTCTATTGTGAATAATTGTGATTTATAAGCTGTGCATAATACTAATACACATGCACACGGGCATGAAGACTTTTATGTTGTGATATCGAAGAACTCAGTAAGCCCACATAAAGTCATTACTGTACTGAGAAAATAAATACAAGTAGTAAAACACCGTGAAACAAGAGTAGATAGTTGTAAATCATAATATTATAATTGCAACATCAATTAATCAAGATTGGCACCTTCCAGGAAACTGAGGCGATTTCCGAAACGTTCTGCATCGATGAACTTGATAATTTTTTTGCATCCTAAACTAGGGCTTGTATTGTGTAAAATATTACACTATTAATTAGCAGAAAAGCTATATGTATTTGCAGTGTTGTGAATCTCTATTCCCACATTTGAGTATTGTATGGACAAGCCACACTGCGAAGTACATTTACACAGTCGAGATTATTGAATAACAAAATTTACTTTGAATCAACTTTGATATAAAGAATAATCACTCCGCGCATAAAAACCTATTCTACAATTTTTTCAATACAAGACGTTGACAAGAAGGGCTGGTAAAATTATCCAACACCAAGAACAGTCTCGTAGATATCCTGGTATAACTAACCAGCATAATAAAACAGCTCATGAATATCAAAACAATTACTGCATCATCTCTCGAGTCCATTAAACGCAGTCTAGGGAACGATACTACTAAAACTAAAGGCGAAATATCCCTTTCAAATAAATACTATTCAGATTCCCATCTGACGTTCAGCATCAGTTTCCCTAAGCGCTTGTGCAAACAAGTTGTAAATAACTGGGCTGTCAAAAACTTGCGTATTTGATTGTAAATAAAATATTGAGCTCAGTTTTACTGAGATTTTTAGGTTTCCAATTTCCCATGAACTTAATACAAGATTTAAGACTTTCTTCTTCTTGTTTTGTATTTACTTTCGTAAGTGATGTTTTGTTACTGTTTTTTTGCATCGAATTATATTTCTGTATTGTTGAGTTTGATATTTTTATCAATATTCAATGCATGCCACATGCAGTGTATTGCAAGCGTAATTATTTTTCATACTTTACAAACTGTGTAAGAATGAAATTAAAAGCTGACGGCCACACAATTTCAGTCATCGTCATGCGATCTCTTGCTTTTATTTATAACTTCTTATTAGTTCGGTTTCATATTAATTGGATACGTCGCCTCGACTTCCGTTGCACTAATTTCGTCTTCGTTTTTTACTTACATATCTAATATTTTTTATCTCTGAGTTGTCAAAGTCATATGAACTAAAATTTTAACCATTATATGTATAAAAAAAACCAGTAATAATAATTTAATAAGCAACCTTAATAAAGTTTTACAAAATTTTATATGAAATTCAAATAGGATAGAAGCAGAGTAAAAAAATGCATCGAAAGCAAAATAAGAGAAATGTTATAGCCACTGGCCATTCAACTAATACCACTTACAATAAATAAGTAATACTTAGAATATACTTCTGAGTAATGAAACTGCTAGACGGACGGACGACAGTATGAATATGTATATTGCACTCGGCCCGCCCGCGCCCCGGCAAACATGTGCTGTCTAAAAATAAGCGTCGATAAGTCCGCTTTGTTTGCTTGCCTAACTTATTTGTTTTAACGTTTTTCATTGGAAACTATTTTGTTGGTGTAGTAAACATAATTTCTAGTTTCGTAATGTTTTCCACTACATTACATTATTTTCTATAGCTATGTACGTTCTAACGGTTACTATGTACTTTTTGATTTACTAAGGGAAATCCGGCGCAGTTCATAGTTTATTTGGATATACCAGTTTTATATGTATCCTATGTATATTTGGATTACGCTATCATCAAGATATTTCCTATTTCTTTTTTTACATATTTTGGGCAGGGATTCGGCCTCAAAGAAACTTAAGATGTGGTTTTCGAGTGAACATGTTTGACTAGAAGATTACCATTTACTTTTACTTCGATGTTATGGTGATTTGTAAAAGCGGATATTTTAATTATTCGCATAAATATGAAGTTCATTCATCTTTCGTGTATTTGTATGATTTGCAATGGCATTTGGAATGCCTTGTGTACAATTCTTATCGTTCATAGTTTCTGCTTTCTCTCCTTCGTTTTGTTGGTCTTGAGACAAGCCTGTACTAGTTTCCATTTTAGCATCAAGTATCTAATCTCCATTTTAACTGTAGTTCATGTTTAGCAACAGGTGTGCGGAGAAACTTCGACATTTTTGTGCAATTTTATATCTATTGATTTTATGCAAATTACTGATTCACACTTGGAGCGGGTGAGTTGTTTCACTCCAATTATAAACAAAGTTTATAAGCAATAAACAGCACTTGATCGGTGAATTATTGTTGCAACGACTGTAAATCTCGTAGACGTTTATATAGTGAGTGATCTTATGCTGGTTCAGGTGGACTTAGAAATCCAGACAAAAGTAATAAACAGATTTTCTGCTTATAGTTGAACCTATTAGATATCATATCATTCGCTAATTTGCTTCGGCGAGGGATTTCTGGCTCGCCTTCAAACGCTACCATGCAGACTTGGATAAACAATTTGGACATAAATGATATTTAATAATAAATAAAACCTGAAAACACATACACAAATACGGAGCTAAATACAGACGTGTGTGGTATCTAAAATTAAACAAGGATACTAGGAGTCTTTCAATATTTAACAAAAATTTGGGATAATAATCAAAGCACTAACCAATAATGAATTTGCGAGTGAATGCATATAATTTGCTGTACGTAGGTTCAGAATTTGTATTATGAAGGAAAAACGAGGGTTTCCTTCCTCCAACGGCTTTACGTGTGAAATCGTCTGATAACGCATGTAAATTACACATGATTGTTGTTTCCTATTTTTAAATGCTTCACAGTTCTTCGGCTGTAGGTTTTGAGGCCACATTATTGATTTCACATGACTTTTATTATAACTAGAAGTCACACCACATGCCAAAAAATATACCACAAAATTCTATAGATTATAATGCTTGTAATTTCTTTTCAGTTATGTGATTTTGTAGTCGGGTTTTTGTTTTTTTTTTATTATTTATTTCGTTTTAGTGTCCCGGCACACTCTTAAGAACTAAAACTGGTCCAACACAAACCTGTACCATTTTTACACTATCAAAAACTTTTTATATCATTTTATTATTCCTTATTATATTTAAACATATAGGTAACTTATATATATTCTTGTAATCCCCTTTTAATTTCTTACTTTGATACACTATTCGATAGGTTTGGTATTTTTTTTAATTAACGTATTACAATATCGCGCGAAAAATCCGCCATTTTGTTGTTTCAAACATCCGTCTAAGGACACTTGGGTTTTATATATATTTTATTCATACTGTTGGTTGTTGCGTTAGATAATATTCTATGTACTATTTGTTTTATTTTATATTTATGTATAATTCTGAATTTTAAACCTGACTTGGTTTCCGTACGTTTTTTTCGGGTGACCACTGAAAATCAGCGCTGTGCTGTGGCTCTCCATAGCACAGCATCATGCTGAGTGGAAGCCTTCTTGTCACAGTCATGACGTGCCAGCAGCTGCCTACTATTTCTGTTTTGTACTCGTTATTGTATACGTATTGTTATTGTTTTGTTACCTACTCGAGTTTTTTTTTTTAATGCACGTGTTTCTGTGACGAATAAAATTATTTTTCTTTCTTTCTTTCAGATACGCGCGAAAAACATAACCCTTCCTTGGCAGTCGGGTAAGAATATCCTATAGTGCAAGTCTTCTTGGGTATGAATAAAGGTATAACTTTTTGGAATTCCACGACGGTAAGAATGAAGCTTCTCGAAGACGTCAATGGCATACTCTGCATTCATGGTAAGTATTCCCGTGCAGAAATATTTGCTATAACGCGGCAGTTACTCCAGCAAAGGTTAACTGAATATGCCACGGTCGAAGCAACATTGTAATTGGTGTTCCCAAGATGACAACCGACGACAATCATGCAATAAAAACCTGAGATGAACGTAGCGGCCTATGAAGTGCTCGCTACTGCGACGTGAATGAGACTATTTACCGTCGGAAACTGAATGATCGACGGTGTACTTCTTTGTTATGGTAGGTATCATTAAAATCTGTTTTTGAGCCGTTCTTCTGCGTTTTGATCATTTTTGTATGGAGATCCTTATCACTTTAAATCTTTACAATAGTGAAAAACGCAAGTGTATCTACGTTTGTCACCAGCCATCATAACCAAATTAAGTGTGGTAGTGGTTAGATGTGTCAAATTGTCATAATGTGTGAAAATAATTGGGACAGTTAGTCACACGTTAACTTTAATTAAGTTATACCTGTGCAGTACCGCAGTACCGCTATAGATAACATTCTTTGTATTCATTTCCGGATTATTGCTATCTTTCTGAGCTCCGATTTATATTCATCTAATGAATATTTCATTTTTATTGTAATTGACGGAATCCCTAGCATTGACCTCAAAATGTTAAAGTGAATGTCATTGGCTTTCTGTTAAATGCTTGTGACATTTGAAATTAACATTGGCATTCGTTGATAAAGTGAAAAGTTTGTTGATAAACTATGTAGTAACGAATGGCAACCCCATTACTTGTCTGTCAGAACATCAACTATGTTGTATTGGACAATCATTGGCTAATAAGCACATCCAGCCTTTCTTGCTCCTATATGCAGGGAAGCCATAATACCATCAAATGATTTCGTTACAATAGGCACAACGGTCAAACTATCTCAAAGATCCTTCAAGACTTGACTGATGGCTGCATTGTCAGGCTAACAATGGACAGGTCGTTCGTTCCACTGCCAGATATACGAAACATCATTGCTTTGTTTAATTCACCTGCATGTTTTCAATTGGTACTGCGAAATATAGAGAACCTTTTAATAAATAAAATAAGCCTGTTTTTGTTGTTCACTAGGTTTTATATACTATGCTTTTAGGAATTTTGAGCTAGGCTTTCTGTCTCTAAGACGCAAGTATTATGAATTTAACATTTGAAGTATGAGTTTTGTTTTACACCGTCCAAAACTTCCTCGTAATAAATCAAAACTTTTGATTTCTTTTTAAATTCATTATTATATTAAACAACTTTTCTTGTTCATTAATAGTATCGCGCTACTTCCAAACCACTTTTAAATGAACAAGTTTCAATGCAAGTTTTTTTATCTTCAATTCATTTGCTTTCAACATCAAGGCTTCCTTTACAACTGTTTGCGGTTTACCGTTGGTACACTTGTATCCTATGATCTAGAAATATCTAGCCCTTGTTATGAAACCTAGCCGGCAATTGGTCACGTTTGCTTCTAGCTATTTATTTTAGACCGTTGTTTGTGTAACGGGCATACATACTGGTTGGTGAAGTCATTATATCGGAAATTTTTGAAACGGTAACACGTGGAAAACTAGCAATTTTCTTGTCATTTTGTAAAATGTAACGTTTACCCGAATCAATGATTTTTATTGTTTCATTATACTGTCCTGTAACAACTGCTTTAGCCGTTATCAATTTATTGTATGTACAATTTGATCATATTCATGTTGCAGGTTGTAAATAATTGAGAAAGTCGATGTTGCGTGTCGATTAGATGTAGATCGTTATCCTGTATTAAATTTAAACGTAATTGATTGCTGACAACAAACAGATTTGGACAGAAGCATTTAAAACTTGTACATAAATAAAACTCTATGTAAAGCTATATATAGATACATATACGAATATAGCTGAACTAGCGGCATGGGGCCTTTGGAAATTTTATGTATCTACATAGACGATGGGATTACCGTATCTCTTATCTTTTGAAGATAAGTTTAATAATTTTCCGTTCTATCTGAATCATGGCTAACTAAGACCATAAAATAAGATTTTGATGCTTTGGGAGCACTTCAAATTGCAAATGGAAGGAAAAGGAGTCAAAGACAAAACAAAAAAAATGGGAATCTCTCTAAAGACAAAAGCTTAATACAAAGTAGATTGAAGAATCAATTACTTAACACACATACAATAATAGGTTTGTTAGATAGTGTTGTGAATAGGCGAAAGTTTTGCATCGACGCCAAATTGTCATCAACATAATAGCATTTACAGCCTAGTAAAAATAAAGTAGTAAATATCGACCGCCACTCACCAGCGGGTGTTGTGGTTTGTATGGATTACGATAGCCTCAGTTGAACTAATTACCAACAAACACACTCATTGAATGAGCTCATAACTATACAGTACAATATTTCATTTCTCCAGGAGAAGAACAAAACTTGGACAACGAAGTTTAAAGCAACAAACAGCAGCTTCTGAAAACCAAGTCAAAAATTTGAAACTCAATATACAATATTGAATACTATATTTAACATTTCATGTAATTAAACATACGAAACGAACCCCGAACTCAATAAATACGAAGGCATGGCTAAAAAAATAGTAACATTGGCAATGTTCCGAGTTTTTGGTACTCGTAACGCACTAGACTGGCAGTCAAGTGTTCCCGTTTGATATTTGGAGCATAGATCAAACATTTTGTAGGCGCTCTCTGAAGAGACCGTGATTTTTGGAGTAGTTGGAGAGGGATTCTGCAAGGTCTTAATGTAGAGGAGGAACACAGAGATACTATAGGAATCTGGTTTAGAATTTACAATTCTAAAGTTTCTACGGAAGCCTCAGCGCTAATTGACTATTCAATTAGAGAGTGAGTGTTGTTAGGGGTATTTGTTGGAATGACAGATAACTCGTTGCATCTGTAGGCTGATAATTGAATACCCAATGCATTTTTTTTTTTGTTTCATTTACTGCTGTTTTTTTTCAGGATAGTTGTCATGTTCGTTGAAGAGTTTCATTTTCGTAATATTTACAAATACTATTACGAAGAGAAATGTGGCATTATGAAGGATCATTGACCCACTAATGTGTTACGCGTCATACATAATACTCATAATCTGTTCATGGAACCTCCAAATTAAAGTAATATGTAGTAGGTACTCACATACGGTACTGCTCGTAATTTACTCGCGTTGAGTTAGTTGTAAATTATATTAATTGTAGTACACGAAATTTTGTTGGAACTCAGAGCCAAGTAGAACAATTAAACTGAAATTCTGAGACTGGTGCGAGTGAAGTACTTCAGGAGCTGATCGTGCAGTTTAATGCGTGAAAATAACGATGAAATGGAGGAGAAACTGATGTTGTTTTACTGTAGATTATCCATTAGTCATGCTCAATGTTGGTGTATTGTAGTGGTAGTGGTCTATTTGCAGATTACATGACAACCATGACCCAGTCTTATGTTACTCAGATCAGCACAGTAACAAATCCAATATTCTTGAAATATTTGAAGCTGGTGGCGCCACATTAATGCACATTACACACGCACACTTAGAACTTAACGATGTCATTGGCTCACATACACAGGTGGACGTAACATTGCACTGCGTAGCAACAAACAATTGGGTCGCTAGCTCACGCACACATTTGTAATAATGGTTATGTATGCGCTAATGCGGCAAGTGCATCTGATTTGCTTGTTTGCTGTCATCGTGATGTTTATATTTCTGAGATATTAAGCTAAGATAAAAGACAAACAAATGAGTCAGCTGGTCTGAAACAAGATGTATTATTCTGCAGCTGAGATGCAAAAGCATAGAGTTGATTTGTAGTTTTGCGTACTGCGTATTTGTTTCGAACCTACAAACTAACCATTATAACGTACTATATATCAGTATGAGAAAGCACGCTAGACATGCACATAGATGTAACAGGTTATAAAAGTAGAAACTGTCAGTGTCTCACTTCTTCACAAACATGTCTTTTTTATTTATTTTTATTGGGAAATTATCTCATAACTTCTCCCGCTCTGAGCGGAACGGGAGGGCGTGTCAGACTTTTACTGACTAAAACCCACCCGTGTTCCTTCCGTTGCCCGTGTGCCGGGGCCGGGATATCCCTTTCGGACAAACTCGCAACCCTGGCAGGCATTGGCCCTTACGGACCCCGTCAGTTGGTGCTGACATCTCTTTGAGGCGCGCATGGAACACAACGCGCCGTCGACCCGGGCCTGGTCCTTATCGGACGGCGAGCTACCCATTGCTCACCGTCCACAAGCCCACGCCTACGCTGGCCGGAAGTCGGCTCGCGACTCCCGACGCGTCTCCTGCGGCGACTAGGGGCGCGAGGGTGCGAAACTTGCCTCTTCCTCGCGCGCTCCGCCTCCTCCTTCGCGAGCACTACTGCTTCGCAGAAGGAAGTGACGGCCTCCCATGCACTCTCGCTCCGAACCATGGCCTGAACCAGGGCCGGCCGCGAGAGTTACCCGCCGCCGATCGCCTCCGTGAGGACACGGCGGTGCACCGCCCAAGCCGGGCAGACCTCCACCGTATGCTCCACCGTGTCCTCCCGGCGATCCACACAGTTAACACACCCGGGCGTTTCCTCCCGCCTTATGCGGAACAGGAACCTCCCGAAACAACCGTGTCCAGTGAGGACCTGCGTCAGGCGGAAGGTGAGGACGCCGTGGCGCCTCTCTAGCCACTCCTCAAAGAGGGGACTTATCGCCACAATTGTGGCGTGTCCAACAAACATGTCTTGACATCATTAAAATGCATCGCTAAGATTTTGCCTCATTCAGTTGCATCCATATCTAAACGTGTGATGCATGGACCGGTCGACCTTGCAAGCTATGGGTGTGTTAATTGTATGTAATTTAGTACACAATGTACTCGCGTACTGGGCCAGCCCATACGACATTTCAATTCTGCCGTATCACTTTCCAGTTGTATTGTTTATTGTAGTAATACGTTGGTTCGGATCGAATGAATCAAGAGGCCCTTAACTGAAGTTTTTAGTAAATCTTAATTTCGACGACAATAGATACAGAATAAATCCACTGAAAAGTTCAGACTAACTTTAAGTAGTCATCTGCTAACAGCAGGTCACAAAGGCGCTCATAGCGATCACAGACAAGACGTCAGGTTTGGATGTTGAAATGCAATGAACGAAACTACAGAGTTCAACAGTAAGTGCTACGGATGATGATTGTGGTACCGCCAAGTTTTATTGAACACTGGACAAATCTATTAGAAATGTTTGTTGAACGTTCTATAATGCAGTCATTTCATTCCACAGATACTCAATTTAACAGCGCGAAGCATGCCTTATCGTGACGAGAATACTCACTAACGTCTGTCTCCTTCGCGTTTTATGGCTAATAACGCTTCCAACAGGACGCATTATATCTTTGTATTTTGTTACTCTATGGTACCGCAATACAATTCATTCATGTGGATAAATGCAATGTCCTAACGGGTTGAACAGTTACGATGAGCGCAAAATTACTGCTTGTGAGTACGTTTTGCATAGATATGGCGGGTTAAGGGTTAATATAATTGCATAATGAGTTAATAGTAGGAAGTTATGATGTGAGAATTCGTTACGACAGTGACAACCTTTTCACACTTGTCACTTAACTATAGGCACTGTCTGTCAAAAAGCTTTTGTCTCCATGCTAGCAATAAATTGACAGTCAACCAGGGTAAATAGTAAGATACCTTTTAATCCTACTTGAGGAGCTAGTGGCTATGTAATAAACGCAGCACGGGTCGGTCGATCAGGTTAAGCTACGCTTGCCGCAGTTGGTCAGTGGATGTGTGACCATCTTTACATACCAAGACCCCCGTTTCGGAAAGCACGTTGGTCCCGGCTGTCATTCGAGGATCTTTGACAGTAGTTACAAGTCGTCAGAAGCCCGAAAGTCTGACAACCAGTGTAACCAAAGGGGTATCGTATTACCCAGTAACCGGGTTGTGGAGGTCAAATAGGCAGTCGCTCCATAAAATACTGGTATTCAGCTGCATAAGGTTACACTGGAAGCCGACCTCAACATAGCTGGGAAAAGGCCTGGTGATTATGGTGACCTTTCAATCCTTTTTCAAATATAATGATGTATGATGGCCAAGTTATATAGCGCACTTTTAATTTCATATGCTGATAGTTTTATAAGCAGGCGAGAACTTGCTGCTTTTTTATGCATTAACTAAAACATTTTAGCTTTAATACTGGTATAGGTACTCAAACAAAGTTATCCTATCTGAGCAAATCAAACAGCAACAGCCATTTCTGGATATAGATATTGTAGCGAATCCTGCGCCAGCCGGCCATTCACCTGCAGTAGGATGCCGTAAGCAGTGGGGTGACCTTCATTCCGATGCAATTTCATTCAAATTCTTATTGAAACTTGTACTTTAGCCGCATACTGATCCGAGAATGCGAGGATACAAGATTATTAACTTGTGTAGTTTATAAAAGTGGAAGGTGACAAGTTTGTTTGTGTTATTAACTTATTACTGACTCTTGTCTCTCTAAAACATATCTGTAGGGCGGACTAGCTAGTATCATGAATTCTAGGAGAGCTTGTGAAGTCTGACTGAAGGCATGATTTATAATGATGAGATTGAACAAGAACTAAACTCTATAATGCCATTGTTAATGCGACGGTATTCACAAGCATAATAAATCTCAGAAAGAGGATACGCCTATGCATTGATCAGAAATTCCAATCAGCGCAACTCACTGATTTATAAACAAAAATCGATTTGACGTTCCAGATTCCAGACAAACATACATTAGATGGTTTATTTATAAAATCTTACTCACGTAATCGCTGTTAATGTACAAGATAATAATAATTGTGATTGTAAACAGTAGCAGCGTAATAAAATCAGTGCACAAAGTGGCAGCAGTTCCAAGGACGGTGGCGACGAGGCCGCTCTCCATACCGCTTCAGTAGAAGGGAATAAATCAGATAAACATAATAATTTGATTCATTTAATGTAATATTGCTATTTAATAAGTTATAAGAATGGTATTACAATGCATGGGACCTCCTTAGGACCTCCTCCGGCAAAACGAATTACGAAAGATGATTAATTAAATGCAATAGGTAGGTATTGCTATTTAATATAACCATAATAGCAGTAACTGGCGAAATGTGGGTGTACTATAGATACACCTCTGCCTAACCCTTCGGAGAACACAGGCGTGGTGTTATGTGATGTTTGTGTAATAATGGTGACAGAGAAGACTGAACGGTAAAGCAATTTTGCGAAGGTAATTATTGCAAATGGGGTGAGGCTTTTAAAACATAATAGGGCTATAATATTGAAGCAACTAAATATAAAGGATAAAACTGACATTCCACAGTCAATACAACAGCTTCCGATGACAATACAACATTAAACTAAACTGCCTATTAGTTAATAGAAACCTGCATAGCCTACGCAATGCCATGTAAATGTCGAAACGCTGATTAATTTTACGACCAACACACAGCTAAACGACGTGACTACTAAACAATATGAAACAATTTTTGATAATTACCAGTTAGTTGTCTAATTTAACTTCCCGGTAATTTTCTATATTATCAATTTCATTATTTGTTCAAAAATAACTTCGTTTATAATTCGTAGTTCATTAGCAAGTATTTATTATCTACAGGAAAAATTGTTTTATTTTAGCTGATTTGGTAAGTTTATGATATGGTTATGAAACTACAACTAAATAACTGACCTAGTATCTACAGAGGATAGTGCAGGTCTTACTATAATCGCCATGTTTCACAATCTCAATCGAATTAGTGACCGTAGCCGTACTGCTTACTAATCCAAGTCGTAGTGTAATGTTATTAGTGCACGAGCGACTATTGCCACTCCATTGTTCATTTGATACAACCCTTTTCTTAGTACCATCTTACGATAAAAAATGTGCCGTATTTCTATATGTAGCTAAGAGCTACTTTTCGTTGCCTTTATATTTTGGTCCTTAAGCTCACCAGATCCTCCAAAAATTACGTAAAGCGAATTCTCAAAGGAATTGCCACTACAGCATCTGATATAATCGTTTCCTTAGTCGCTTCTTACGATAGAAAATATTCCGTATTCATAGTTAAGGTACTTATCACGGCCTTAACATTTTGGTCCTTAGGTCAGCCAGAATCCCTGAATATTACATACACCAAGCAAATTCTCAAAGGAAAGAATTTCATTGGTTAAACTTACATGAAGCTTCGCCTCAAATAACTTAGATAGCGACGTGCAGCAAACTTTTTTAAATAGATTTGATGTTCGTGCAGTTAATAGTGTAGTCAAAAGAAATAAAACACCTTTTAAAGCTGCACCTGTCAATAACTATGCGGATTAAGCAGAAGTAATCGAAGAATTAAATGTAAAATTAAGTGCTAATACGTAACATGTGTTCATTGCAACAGACTAGAGGCAAGGTGTACTAGACGGCTTACGTTAACGTATCCCTACAAATGCAATATCCAACGATACACTGAATAACACAGACTACGATAGTAACAGTTTTATCAGCTATTCCTATAGTGAAAACAGCTTAAGGATAAATTAGGAGCTTGCTGTAGCCAAGTCTCAAATTTTGGCAAGCTCACATTAAATGCATTATTTTACGATGTGATAATATGAATGGTTGTGTTAATCTGGCGTTGCTATTCATATTAAATTTATCAAATGGCGTAATATTGTGCAGACAGTATACTATCTAATTTCATTTGCGTTTTTTTCACTGTCTTGACTTTTGAAAAGACCGTTAGCATGATAGATCTTTATAACGACTTTGCACATGTTCCTGTTGATTCGGAAAGGACAGTAAATTGCCTAGAACTCTAGTACTGTCTAGAACATCATCTTCCCAGCATTTTCCGGTTTGTAACAAGTTTCCGCCGTGCGTCATGTTCTTATACGAAAGCTACAGTATGCTCCCAATTCCTTAGTCTAAGCTTTACATAAAAAATCTTTCGTCTGACATCGATTTTCTAGACAAATTCTTTTAGTAGCTCGTTCATTATAAACCCATGTAAAAGCCACTATTTTCTAAACACGATTGCCTTTTGCCGTGTTTTGACCTAAAACCCGGAGTCTAAGAAAGGATAAGTGGCACTTACATTAACATGTTACTTTGTAGAAAACAAGGAGGCCTCGATACAAAATGTGGACACGACCAAAGGTGATGCAAAAACATGTGACCCTGATTCAAATGCTGATCAGCCAACGCACTTATTACGTTCTTGACTTTCACAGTCAAGTTCAACAAGTTCATTTTAAAAACGTTGACCACTGCAAAAACCTGTCAATGCGTTATGCAATATTTGGGATCGGCAGTTTTTTCATTCAGCGATTTCTCTTAAGTTACAAGTATGGCAGGATTATTTTTATGGGTAAATTGTTCCTAGTAGTGGCGGTGAAGTGAGGTGTTTCTTTTATGTTAAGATTTTACGACTACAAATTAACAGTCTTTTATGTTCAAGACATTAAATATTTATTCGCTTATAGCCTGATACCTCAGGAGCCATAATAAAAATCACTTTGTTATACATTAGGTCATTGGCAGTGTGTTAACGTCGCAAAGTCGCAAATCCTGGCGCTAACCGGTAAACATTTCAAAGACAAAGAATTTTTAGACCTCTTTCTGCTAAAATGTCATCTCAACCTAAACCATCACGTTCTGTAATACACAACATTACTTCAATTCTACAATAGTCTTCACCCGTCAAATTAAGAATACACTCATCGTTTCAGTAAACTAGATCGACATGTCCAGTGACGGCTATTTTGAGCTCATTGTTGACGCTGAATGCTATTGAGGACTGACAGATCACGAGGCTTGCATTTACAAGTGTTCGGAATATATTGTCAGCTTTGTATCCCGGATATTATTTGCAATGACCCATGGAATGGTCTCAGTCAGGTTTGACCTAGTTTTGGAGCGAAATATTTGCTTTTAGGTGACTACCTAAAAGCAAATATAAATATTTATTTGGAAAATTACTCGAGTCCTTAGCAACTTTGAATATTCAGAATTATTGGAATTTCAGAAGGAGAAAGTTGAAAGTTCTGTCAGTTTTAAGAATGCAAGATAATATGTTGTAACTTTGTAGAATGTTAGCAGAGTCACATTGTTGGATACAAAGGGTACACAACCGACATTTATGGAAATTATATCCTACCCTAAGCAGAAGAGCTGTGTTCAGCAGTGGCAGCAGCGGTAATCTCTGTTAATGTTGGCAACATTGAGAAACATCAATAGACATAAAATTTACAAGAAATATTACAACAAACATACAGGATGTCTACCTTCAAATATGTAGGTCACGAACTTTGATTTTACAGATTCTATGATTTCTGTAAACGTACCTACTACTCCTCATAGTTTGCTGAATTAAAATATCTTATTATTTATTACAGATAGAATTTCAGATGATTTTCGCTTAGAAAAAAGAGCATTGTGCGAAAGCTCAATTTCAGAGACCCCAATGAACATTTTATTCTATTCATCAGAAATAGAGCTGCGCCGGGTTTAATTTCACCGCCCGTGAAGGGCATCTGGGGTATGGAGGAGCCCACAATTTATTTAAATGGAACGCTGCCTAGACGGTTAAGCAGATTATATCTATTTTTAGACTTTAGTGTTGGGGACGAATTAATAATACGTACAGAAAACCTATTTAGTTGTCCTTATAAAGTAGTAAAGACGCCACTTTCAGATTATCAGCCCAACAAGTATCAGCTGATAGATACAACAGTGTCAAAAAAACAGAATGTTCGTCTTCATGTACTTATCTTATTCAGTATGACAAAACGCGCAAGTTATGCAGTTGCTTTACCACAATTACCAGCCACATGCTAGAGGACAAATTAATCTAGGAATTACCGAATTTGGCATATTATTTTCAAATTTCGTTTGCAACGGGAACGCAACAATAAATCGTGAGAGTATAATATATGGTAATTCTGAAGCCCAAGGCACTTTTAGAACTTAAGCGAAACCTATTCTCAAAATAAACGGCCTACAAAGTACAATAACCTAAAGACATAAATACAGCAATCTCGAGGAAATATGAATATTAATGTAATAGCGTAACACGATAACGGAAATGGGGAGCGCAACATTATTTCCAAACTCAATGCAATACCGCCGTACGAAACAAACGATAAAATAATATGTAATGCCTTTGATCACGTCTAGTTGCGTGAACTGAAAGAAATTGGACAACGAATTTGGTCTAAAAACCCCTTTTAACTTTTGAGAAGTGCAAGCTTAGGAAAGAATATTGGAGGATATTTCGAAACCCTCTACGGCAGGCTATCACACAGATGTAAGTCAGTGTTGCTATTAATATTAAGAGACCGATAAATGTATAGTAATTGTAATGACCCAATAGTCCAATAGGTTGAGAAGAACAACATATTTTATGACGAGGAAAGCATTGTCTTAAAAATTATGCTAGTCATTGAAAATCACAAACCACAGCTTTCGATAAGAGTACTCCATACATTCCCATAACCCAGTTCTAGATTCGAGATCAACACAACCCAAAAAGCAAGATACCCATGACGCTAAACAAACTCCATAGCCAAATTCACATGAAACGCGCTCCAATAAACATGTCGTAATAAACCCTTAGTCCGAACGACCTGTATGGCTAGTCACCTGTGAAGTACAAGCAAAGTTTGTCAATACGCGTCAACTACAATGACGCTCTCAAATTAATTCAGCGCTAAGCTATAGCTCATTGATGTAGGTTGCGTATGAATAGCGGGGCGACTGGTTATTGTTAACGGGGATGGTAAGTGAGACAAATGAGATGTAAAGGTTATGGATCTTGATTTTGAATGGGCCATTCCAGTAACCTAGAGAGAAAGCACGGGACATTAACCTAATTATAGGGAAAACTTATTTTCTCCAATGGGTACGAAGAGCAGGTTTATAACTGGTCATCCGCTTAGTTATTAGCGAACGACAAAGTGCATCCTAATGAGAGTCTAGGAAAACATTGGGATGAACGAGGGGAAGTCGACTGTTCTTAGAAGATTGGCTACCTGCCTGCCTCCCTGCAGTATCATCTTCAATTTAGCAATTATTGATAACTGCGGTCAAGGATACCATTACAAACAGATATTCAAGGCAATCCACGGAACTTCTAACCGAAGGAGTCATCAAAGAGTAATGTTACTGATTAATTTTTATGGGGCAAAAATATTCCTGCGATAGTCAATCTCCGATAAGCATCAACAAAACATTTCTGATAACACGAACAAATATGATAAGCTACTTGCAAGATTAAGAACAATAGCTTTATTAATTTATCAGTGCACTGCAATCAATGTACGATGTTACAATAAAGTCAGTACAAATGAATTCTCGACAGTCATCACTCCATAATACAAGAGATGTGACAAACGACAATAGGCATGGAAAACTGAAACAAAGAACAACAAAAACGCACGTTAACGAAGTTCTAGCAATTAAAAATAATCTCATAGTATAAGAGTCACATATACTAAAAACAAATCGAGTGCGACAGGCGAAAATAGAAAGCAATGGACGGAAGATGTGTGTCGCGACTCCGGCGCAGGTGGACGCGAAGCTGGGGGCAAACTAGACGGAGACGGCAATATACACGGAACTAATTTTACGCAAAAAGAAAAGGGACAGGGCGTACCGGCCAGTTTAACAACATCCACACATAGCAACATCTGGCTTTCCAAGCAACTAGAGAAATGTAATATTGATGGTTCGAGCAATTAGGAACACGATAACTTTGGACTTGAAACAACATTCCTAGAAATACTATGAAAATAGAGAGGTCTTGGGAAGTTATAAATCCACGGAACATACGGGCCGTGTGCGGTATCAGCTAAACACACAAGACAAGGACGCAACATTATAAAACGAAGCTAATGGCTTACAAGCTGCAAATATTATCTCAGCTGACACGCGTATAAATTAAACAATCGGATTCAAAATGTACGCATGTTGTGTGAAAACTGAATTAACAACGCAATTTCGTCATCTCCGTAGGCGGGTATCACGCTTTTGCCTCCATGACATTTGGCACATAGCTGAGCGAGGCAATGGCAACGCTCCGGGGATGCCTCGGGCTCGACTCTTTGGACGTTCACTCGCCGCATTCCAACTAAACAGACTACGCGTTGCGAAAATTTGAAACAATCTTGAGTAAACAATGTTATTTTCACGACATGAGAATAAAAGTAGAAATAATAACGTTTTGTTTACTTCTTTCTTTTAACTTGATAAAAGTGGCAGTGGGCGATAAAATATTCAAAATAAATGTGAATACATTTGTTCAACAAGCGCTGCCACTGAAGTGAAAGATAAAAACTTACGAGCTGTACAATAAAACAATTTTCACATTGATGACTTTGATGACAATAAACTTGCAACTGATAAAACTTTACAATAACTGATTGTGTCGCTTCAATAAGTCAACGACACGGTTGATAAAGTTCCAACAAAACTTCACTGACAATCATTCATAAATTATACGAACAATTGTAATATCGTGGAAGAACCGAAGGCTGTTACATAAAAATATCTACGGCAGAGTCTAATCTTGACCTCATTTCTCTTTTAAACTACGAGCGAATACGTCAACCGAAATGTGCCGTCTTTCGGTCTTTATACGACTATTAAAATTATATGTTACGTTCCCGATTCGAGTTTTATGAGTATGAATACCAAGCGTTATAGCGGATAAGCTGTTAGTTTTAACAAAGCATAGCATGGGTTTTAGGAAGTTGCCATTGGAATACATTCGCAGAGCAAATCTCGCTTTTAAGTGATTCACTAGCGAATTATTGATTTGACGATCTTACTGTAAAAATTAATATTTATCAAGGGTCACAATGAGTATCTATGGGCTCTCTAAAGGCTTTCTCGAAATACGTAACGATTCTATTCGTAGCAAACAAAGACCACACAGCTACCCTTTTTCTAATCCATAAGGGAAATGACCGGCAGGACACACACTCACGCGATTTAAATAATTTTTTGTCACAAATTAACTTCCCTGTGCAACTCTCACAACTTGCTCATGAAAATTCAAATGAGCTGATACTCTGATAGATTATAATCCCGCATTACTATGGAAATATGTAATTTCAGAGCAATTAGAGCAGAGATAGCCCAAATATTCAGTGTCTGTGACGACCTTGTTTTCATTTTCGTTCACCATCGCTCTACCGTCATGCTTATTGGGCTTGATACTCTTATTGTAATAGTAAATGACATAATGAGGTGGAGACCATAAAATATTAAAGATTTCTCTTCTTTAATCAATAGATGTGATTTTTTTCCTGAATCAATGTGATCAGACTCATCATTACTACTTCATATATTGCAATTTACATTACAAGACCATTACAAAATAACATGTTTGAAATCTCCCAAGTTTATTTCAACTGCATGTATTAATAAAACGTTCTGAATGTTAATCCAAATAATTTCAATGAGATTAAAATCTGTATGTTTTTCATAATTCCCAACTTTACGGATAGCGATATGAAATAACATGATGAAAGTAGAGCGCGGTTTTAAGAGTTATATTGCAATGCTGACGCTTTGCTTTAACATAAAATAGACGAGACGTCATAAAACCTTCGAGATCGGACAGTTAGTATCATCTTTGATATAAGACATTGCGGCTAAAGACATAAAGAAGTCAATTTGCAATAAACCATTGAATATTATTATTTTTTGAAACAAGAACAACGAAGACACCAAACATATTTAATTGAGCATGTAATTCATAAGACGTGTAGCTATCGAGACCGGATTCCACCGATCGGATCGTATAGAATGCATTGGAAAACGCATTATGTATGTAAGTGTACACAAATGGTACAAAACTTGTTCGGTTAGAGCAAGCGCCGTGTTGACTTTAACATAGACAGGTTCCACGGCGCGCTTTTTGTTCAGCAAGCTAAAGCAATATCAATAAACTCGTTTATCTTGAGAAAGATAGCTCTCCTTTAATGGCTCAGGATCCATTAGAAAGGTATATTGAATCGATTGTAGTGCGTTAACCATTAAGTAGCAGCAGGAACTTGAATAACATACGAGTCAGTACCTGCAAACTTGGACCTGGACCAAAAAAAACTGACCATGATTTCACCAGTCACCTTTATTGATTATACATAATATATTAATGATTAATTATTGTTGTCAACAAAAACAGCTGCCAAATATGCGCATACACATGCCCAAATAAATCCCGACTAAATATTAATGGGCAGCGCTTTAGCGCCAAAATACAATTCAATTAATGACGCATAACGATCGTGTTACACTTGTTGCGCCGTCTAAACATTACAATAAGCAAGTAATTACTACGCTGCATGACAATCAAGGCACGTGGAATCAGTCGACACGGTGAGCTAATCTGTTCAAACAAATATTGTAATACAATAAGGTTCACGACTTTTAAAGGTCCAGCGACATCGGTAGACAATAAAACGGCGCCAGAATTGAATGACACGTGCCAAAAAGAAGTTCGCATGCCATCGGACACAGAATCCAGCTTACTAGACGGGAATAGTCACAGGCCTGGCCTGGCGGCCGTCCATACGCGAAACCGCTCTAAAATGTCCTAACGCAATCGTCGCCTTATCGCAATTTTCAATCTTACACGTAAGTATTTAGGTGCCTTTTACTCTGAACTGATTGTGGATGTAGGTCGGGACGCTGATCATGGGACGGATATAAGTTGCGTCTGCGCCGGTCCTTACGTAATTTTTGGTTGACGGTGAACTCAATACGTCACAACGAGCTTCCGGAAGACGGATGGTCGATTTCGTATGTCTCTATTGTAAAGCAATGCACAAAAGGTATGGTCGAAGTAGAAACGACCTTGCGGGTACTGATCGTGGTGTTTATATTTAGACATAGCCATTAGATGGACTCCATTAGGTTGATGTATTGGTTGTTTTGACGGCACTTGAACTTCTTGTGGAGTGTTTGATTAAAGAAAGCGACGGTGCGGTTTGAATCAGTTCGGAAAGTGTTACAGATAAACATTGCGCGGATATCAAAGCAAAAAAGTATGATGGAAGACTATCCTCCGGTTGATTCCGAACGACTCACACACGAGGTATATTATATTTTCAGTGAAAATAGCTAGTTTGAATACTGCCCGCCAATTACGATATGCCGCATTTCTTGGGAAATCATATTTTACTCCGTTGACTTTGGTTGTATAAATAAAAAAGTGACTCAATATTAAAATGTTTCGTATCGTTGTTGAGACTAATGAATGAGACAACTTATAAATCCGTAATATACTAGATGTTTTTCATATTTTCAGTCATTGTTTCGATGCTGTAGACACCAATTAGGGAAGAGACATATAGCGGAAGCTTCGTGGCTTTAAACTAGGCAAATTCTTGAAAACTGAAGTCATCCGACGCGAAGAGAACTCATAAATTCCCGAGGAATATTGCTTTTACTGAAACTAAGTGGGAACGAAGTTTATAAGGTTTTATTTAAATATTCAGAAGCGTTTCGTAACGAATTAGCACATGGTAGCTAAGAGTTACCCGATACTATGGCCTTTTTAGTCAGTGGAACTATCGTGATCGCTTTATTAGGAAGTGAGGACATGCGTGAACAAGACACGAACATTTGGCAAGTTACGATAAAAATGACGAAACTTTTTACTTAGTTGATGATTGCTATTGACATATTGAAGGTGTTATGTGTCTGCTTTATAAAAAGTAAAGATGAAAACCTTCAAAATGATAAGCACAAATTACAAGTCCGCACAACAGTTAGTAGTTAAGGTACTAGCTAAGCAACTTCAGGGTAAATGTAACGGAGCTAGAGAAGTTTTAGATACATTATTATTCAAAATATTTCATTGTCTAGTAGACGCCGAATAAAATATTATCATGATCAAAATGAGACAAGTCCTGACTTAATATAAACAGTGACAAAAAGGATACAACCCAATAAAGCGCTAAACAAAAAGAGACAGAATATACTATAATATGCTACACATGTAGCGATTAAATTATTTACGTCAAAGCATTTACACGATCGATGGGGACACGATGTAAAAAGTAGAAAATGTTGTTATGGAGGATTCAGAGTCGAGTCACGTAGGTATATCGACACGTAGGGACCTTGATCCTGAACCAGTCTTAGTAATAATGGCCATAAAAGAACAGGCCGGGGGAAGGGTTTCTACAGATGCTATGTAAGTTAGCGTATAGTGTCATTTTGGCAATGCGTGGGAATTCAGGCCGTTCACCCGTGGACCCTGACTAATACGAACGTTTTTGGACCTTCTCCAAAAACAACAAGTTGTATTCACAGTATGGGGACATACCAATCGATCAACAGAGCGACGGAAATATGAAATCACTGGATGTTTTGTTTTCATTGTCGATTAAAAGAGAAAGATCGACATTAACGTTAAAAAAAAGTATTAACGCCAGAAAAAATAAACTTAGCAAAGAAATGAAATATTAATTAACTACCCGTGTTTCCTGTGTTCGTTGAACAGAAATACAACGAAATAGTAATGCTCGTTGAGACCTAAATACTGAGCCAATACATAACAAAGAAAACAACGACGTAAATGAATGTTACGATATGAAATACGAACAAAGCGAAATGCCCGAACATAACAATATTGAAAAAGGTAAAACAGACGCAGATCAACAAATGGTATGATAACAAGAGATAGTGATATCTGTACCGAACAGCAATGTGCAAATACATGATGTAGGTAAACATTTTGCTGATCGCACACGCAATGCTCTGCAGACTTGCTTTTTGTGGCAGTTTCTTGTAGTGTCTGGTATAGATTATTAGTGAAATATTGAAAAGGAAAGTAGTATTGGTTGACAAAAATTAAAAGAGGCAAGATTTTTTGCCATGTCAATAGCTTCTTTCATTTCAAACAAATGTGTCTCGTTTTTGTAACATATTCCAAATATGCTTTTCGAACATGTGGCTCTTAAGGATTCTAACAGTAAATGTTTCAATTACAAATGTTCCATACATTAAGCCAGTGGTCGGCAAACTCATTAGTCAATAGAGCCAAGTATCAATACTATAACGACTAAGATTTATTATGAGAGCCCATCCCTTCTGTGTGTTTCAATACATTATTCTTAATCGTTAAAACTCCCATTCCCTTTCACTTCACAACTTTTCCTATAATTAACTTGCTAAGAATTAGGATGCCTTCATCATCATCATCCATATCGGCTAATAATACGTAGTATGATGAAGGCATGTTACTTATTAACAAGTTAACCTTGGAAAACTTTGAAAGGTAAATGATTAATTTTCTATATCCTGTTAATTTTTGGTGAAAATACTTCGGAAATAAATCTTTGAAATATATTTGAATTTTGAATAAAACTTTATTTCTCGCTTAACAAATTCGAGTCCACCCACTTTTCATAGAGCTCATATGCCATGTCGCCATAGATATGCGCCATATACATATAGTGGACCCTCCAGGGGGGTCACTGGCACTGAATGTGATAATGACCGAGATCTGTGGGTTTCGGAGTGCGACCTTGGATACGCGCGGGGTCTGGAACCCCTGATGAACATTTGTACAGAGCCGCACTCTATAGACCAAAGAGCCGCGGTTTGTCGACCACTGCTTTAAGTGCAGTGGTCGGCAAACCGCGGCTCGTTGCCAAGGACTTTCGAAGAAGGAATATAAAAATGAAAACCGTTTTAAAATTTACTTCAGTTGCAAGGTGGGCGAAGACAGAAGGAAAAGGAAAAAGACAATACTTTAGCAAGACCTACAATAAATCATGAAAGACACAATACATTCTTGAAGTTTTAGAAGAGTTACATAATAAATATCGCTAAGACGCGACTTCTACACCAAAGAATGTATGTATACGTCGAGCAATGTGTCTGAAGACTCGCTTAGGATACGGGAACAGCCGCTTACCGCTAATCTTGTGTCTGAGGCCAGAGGTCACAGCATTAAGAGCTGTCATTTGTTTAGTCATCTAACTTGTAATCATTCGCTGTCTGAAGATGTATAATCGAGCCTTAATGTGTATGTATGTATTCATCTCTTAATCCTAGGACGTTTTTAGTTAACATGTAGTGCTTCGAAAATGTTGCGATTGGCAATGAGTGGCTTCATTTGCTCTAAAACATCTTAAATTCGTGCGGATGAGTCATCTGACAAGCTTTATCTATCTATACATATTATGGCGATATGGCTGAAGCATACATAGGTATTGTAATGATAAAAATTGTTACAGATTTAGATATCTTTTGTAACAGAGATCACGCAGTTTTTAAAAAGGTCATTATTATAGATTTTTGATAGGCGCCAAATCAAAATAAGGCATGACCAAATAAGTCAATAGCCGTAGGTCACCGCTAGACGCTAATTACCATCAATTGAGAATATATTAATGATAATCTTCGTAGGTGTGATCGCAGTATTGCGTAAAACGCGTAGGTATCATTGAATTCTCTGCGCATTTTTATATTGACAATAATTATTGGTTTGATTCAAAAAATTGTCTTGCTTACTTACAGCCACAAGGAAATCAGGTCACGAGTAGGCGAAAATATAAGCAAAGCAAGATTGCAGCAATTTCTTTAATTAGATAGGTACTTATGTACAACCTTGAGATGGAAAAGATCGTCTCATTGAGATGTCACTGTTATCTGATAAAATGACAAGGAAAATGAATGTGCGCTAAGATACTATGGTACGTCAAAAGAGTAAACACTTAAAAAGAGGTGATCTGAAAACTTTGTTCTATTCTACACAACTTGTTCTAAGATTGTAGGAAAAGTGTGGAGGTTTATTGTTGCACATGACGTAATCGTCACGTTCACGTTCATCGAAGCAATATGTATTGATGTATCATCAGTTTACATCATTAATATTAGTTTTGATGAGAATGAGACACAGCCAGCGCCACTTGTAGAAAATCTTCAATGCTACAAGTATACACAAAACGACAAATTTTTGCACACTACTTACGCCTTATCAAGCTGAAGATTATTTTGAGGTCATACCTGAGAACAATAAGATACAAATTTTAGAAGATAGACGATAATGAATACATATATATAATAGAACACTTATTACGATAAAAAATACTCATATGAAATGTGGGCTCAAATTAAAACGCACACAGTCAAGGTATTCGATTAAAGTATTTATCATCTGCACAATACTAACGTTATAGAATTACAGAGACAAATAATGAACAAAAGGTCAGGCATGCAAAATCACGCTGATATTTATCATCTCTAGATTCCAGGCAAATGCCTCAACAGGCAAGCATCACAAAATGCACAAGTCTTGAAAACAAGCTTATACGTTTTACTTGATATGCATAATAATTTACACCCTTACGCTAAACTTTTAATCTATACACCTTTAAATACAAAATTGTAAAATTGAAATGTTTGTAATGTCAAAATAAAATATATAAAATAATGTGCTTTTTAGTAAAACCATAATTATGAAAGTATATACGGTACTTACAACAAAAAAAAACAATTTTAAATTTTTTTGTCTGTCTCTTTGTTCCGGGTAATCTCCGAAACGGCTGGATCAATTTTTACGGGACTTTCACTGGCACATGGCTGATGTTGTAAGGATGAATAGGCTATTTTTATTTTAGAAAATAATTAGGGTCCACGCGGGCGAAGCCGCGGGTAGCAGCTGTTGAGTTTTATAAGTTTATATATATATATATAGAATTCATACTAAGTCATTCACGACCATACTATTCAGAAGGATACAAATCAAGCAAATAGCAATGCCAACCAAACTTACGAACTGTGAAACTGTCCATATCAGAAGAATCCAACTAAGGAACACAAAACACCGAACGATCCAACCTCAGTAGGTCGTCTCGTTGGAAATATCCGCACAAATACCGCGTCGCGAATTCAGTGTTACCACAAACACGCACCTGAGGCTACGTGCCGACTCGAGAAAGTACAAGTAAGAGAAGAAAGTGCGTGGACGCAAAAACAAGCGTCCGACTGACGATCGGAATTCAGCACAGCCTACCGTGCGAACAAAATATTGGGATTGATGAGAATGATATGGGAGAAGATGGCAGATTGGCTATGGGATATGGATTTCTATCGTCTAAAATGGACGGAGTTAAACCATAATGATGTGTTGATAAACGTATTACCCTAGTAATCAAAGAATTTGAAATGTTTTATTTTGTACCCCTAGGGTTGGGCCTTAACTCGCCGATTCAGACACAAGACTATTTCGCTCGAACTAATCAAATCAGTATTAGCTCCTAATCACAATAAAAGCACGACTGAAAACCGAATCCTAATCCTAGGGCCAAGTAGATTGGTACTCTATTGGAATAGGAGGGACAGAGTTTCCAGTTTAATTAACTCGGCCGTTCGATAATCTTGCTATATCCAACTATACGTAACATATCTTAGGTTGCGGCTTCAGTGCGACTGAAGTATCAAACGATTAAATCATGAGCCATTTCTGAAAGAAAATCATCATATTGGACCATTTTACGATTATGTGCCTTGTGAGAACCTTCAAGCGATCACCAAGTCATAAACACTGCTGTCTTACTGATTATTTTTCTATACAATTAATGCTTGTGTACTCAGATAAATCAACACCGTTATGATATTACAGGAAAATTGTTTAGAAAAACTACGCTTACAATTCTAGCAAATCTTCAAGATGGTTGTAAATGATTTAGATCTAAATTTATTGCATTAGCCTTCAGATGAAATAATGTGTAGGAATGCATATTGTTAAAGAGTGTCACGATTAAATCAAAGGAATGTGCACTCGAAGGTGATCCAGGTGCCTCTATCGGCAATGGACATATTAATATACTTGTTAAAGCACATACGGAAGTAAAAGTAAATGCTCTTGTTTACAGGCCCATGTAAGCAAACCATTAACTTGCTTTGGTCTTTATATCCAAGACGTTCATCATGGATACCTTCTTCTTGAACAAGATGCGGCATTAACATCGTAGAAAAGAATTCCAAGAATTGTGTCGATATTTGAACCACCCATTCCAGTTCCTTTTAACATAACCAGAATGCAAGGATACATAAACCTACATTCAGATACAACTAATTTCCTAAAGCAATAAAACACTGTGACTATTTTCAGGTCATTTAAATCTTCAACTTTAATGTGTTAAATCTAAAATAATATAATGTGATGATGAGTCATAAGGAAGTCTCTGACATTGGCCATTATCACTATAGCAACAGATTTGATTTTCAGTTCTTAGCCTTACTGCTACATTATAAAATAGTCGCTATTTTTTTACAAGGTTCTTCCGACGCAAGTTTATAAAAATATTTAAAATGAATCATTCCCGCGACTTGAAGTTATTTAAGTGTTATTGAATAAATTATAATATTACATTCATAATTCATACTTTCTAAACTAGAAACTACATATTTTGATTTAACACATGTTTTGTCTCTTGCATTGTAGTCTTTTTCCTTATATTCTCCTTACTTGACCTCAATAGTACACATCCAAATCCAACTTTAACAGTTTCTACTATGTGCGACAAACCTTTTAGAGCGCCATAGCCTTGAGCCTAAGCATTAATTTGATTATGCAAACTTATCTTCTAGTGCCCCAGTTTCAGTATGAACTTATAGTTCAGCTGTTAGAAGTAGCACTTTGGAGTCCAGCGATAATTTTTATACTCAAACTCAACCTCTTTATTGTATTCAATTGTAAATTTAGGTACTTATATAAGAACTGTTTGATTCAGTTCACCATTGTTTTCCTTATGTCATTGTTCTGTTACGGCATTTAGAGTGTTGACTCTCTCTGAATGTACTTCTCTCTTCATTTAGTAGGAACACATTATTTAAGGGACTATCATCCTCTATCCACAGTTATTCTTCGAATGTGATAACGTTCTAGAGTTTTGCCTCCAAAAATAACCCGAGTAGCTGTATAGTACCTATGTCTCTGGAGGACCAATGGACTCACTTCATACCATCCATGTCATGAACGGGGAACTCCAATGGTCTTTATATCCTTTATAAATAGAGTGAAAAGCATTCATTTCTATATCCATACTATTACTAGTGTAACAATTGGCAACAGCCGTAGGAAGTGGGCAGCCGTGGTGAAATATGTGCCATAGCTTATTGACACGGCATTTTATATTATGGTCGACGAAAACGATTACGGTATTTCGATGTTGCGTAACAACATATTGGATTTAATTGAAAGTTACCAATCAAAATTCGGGGTAGGTATATCGATTGACTTTTTCAGGTTAATTGTGTGTTTTTGGACTGCAATCATTCAAGTTGAATCGGAATTTATTGGGTTCATATTATTACAGACCACTATCACATGTGGCAGTTTTTTATCGACCGTCAAATTAGTCATCTGGGTGAGATTTTCTTGGCAGGTTTTAAATACACAATGTGCGCACTCTCATATATCTTCATAACATTTAAGAATCTAAATCTCTCGGTAGGTAAGAACTGTACAGAAGTTATTAGCTCATTCGATGAGTCAGAGCCTCAGAACAAAAGGCATAAATTCTCTCAGCCGAGTCACAAGTTAAGGCACTACTCATGTGGTTAAGGGCAAAAGTAAATACGAGATAACACACGTTATGTTTTCCTTCAACTTCTAAAACAACACGATCGACGAAAAAAATTGAAGAGGATTTGATAATACAGCACGAGATTTAACTGTAAGTTTAAGATAACCTTGCAGGTTTCAAGATAATAATGACTGTGATTGTGAGCGATTTACTAAGATTATTCGAGAAGACATAAAACAGGAATACCATATCCTAAACCTCGCTTTCCAAAGAGATAGTACAAAAGCTGAAAAAGGTAGCTGATGAATTTATGGCAACGCGTTTTCTCCACATAAATCTGAGTATTATTAAGCAATGTGATTAAACGAAAGTGGTTGCTGATGGTAGGCGGAGCGTGGGATAGGCGCAGTCTCTATGTGGGTGCCAAGTGACATCAAGGAGAACACCTACAGATTGGTGACAAACTAATATGCTAATGTAAAAACTCGGCCAAATCGGATTTATACTGATGTCACCGTAGGCCCTCAGAATGTCGTCTTCTTATTGTTTAAAGAAAACAAGAATTTTCTTCTATTGTATGGAAACCTTTTATTTTTATAAAGGTAATGTGGTTCGATTCTTAAGAAGATATTGACAAACGCTTAGGCACACGTGATAATTTGAGTTGCCTTAGCGCATACGACTTCTCTGTCACATTTCCATGAAGCTATAAAAAAAATGACATGCCACAATAAAAATTTAAAAATGGGTTATGATACCGTTTTATTTTTGCAATAAATAAAGGCCAACCCAATAACAGAAATAATTCGGAAAGGCAAATAAAAAATGAGAGTGAAACACTTTTATCAATCGTAATACCATTGAGATTTGATTAATATAACTGGATCATCCAAATATACACCATAAGTATTCGAATTGTTTCCCAAACACCTGTCTGGTTCATACATAACAGCATCGTAATATAACATTGTTTGGCCTTGATTTACAGCTTACAATCCGTACATAATGACTGTGGACAAGTTTGTTGACCAAACAAAAAATGACCCGACCAATCACACCGGATAGTCGCAAGTCGCAAGATGCAAGACAAAGGACACAGTAGGTACAAATTAGAAAACTCTATTGTACGTATGAATTCCAACCTGAAGCGTTTAAATTACCATATGTGAAGTATTTGTTCAACGTTTGACAGTCGCGTCTCGTCTGCATCGGGGACATAGAAAGTTCTTCATCTAGACAAAGTTGAAATTGACCATACACAAGCTGTCTAGGTGTGGATTTGCATTACAAATATTAGAATACAACCATTAGAATGGTCACTTTCAAGTTTCAACACTACATTATTTGGTAACCGTCCAAACTTATCCGAATCTATTTGGCTGCGGTTGAAAACGAAATTGAATATTTGAAATTATTGAAACCAAAACCAAACTACCTGAGGTTTGGTTTCGGGGATAATTTTAACCGTGGTTCTAAAATATCGCAGCGGGAAAATGTTCTTAGTTTGACGTACGCTAAAGATACTAATAGAGCCGATAATAATGTAATGCGAACAATAGTTTAACTCATATACCTACGTCCTACATAAATTGAGAAAAATTTGCTGCAAAAATGAAAATCTCGCCGCCACAACCATCATTTTGCCGCCTAATTGATGTTATCTCTTAAAACTCTCACTCATTTAAATTCCAACAGACATAGAGAAATGTCCCCAGCAGACAATAAAAACTATGAGTTGTGGGCGTCGGCTGGCGTTCCCATGACGACTGCACAGTTCACAGTTAACCCAACTGTTAGCATTAAGCATTGTCACGTATCGACCTTTGCAAAACATGCTTACTTGGTGGTATCTACGAATCAAGTCCCTATGTCGACGCAATAAAGGATACGGAGGAAGTAAAGATGATTTTGCATGATACGTTTCAAGTTATTGGAATAGCAAAGGGCTTGCGACTTCCTCCTGATGTTTGCAAGCGGAATGCATGAATGATGATGATAGAAACTTTCTCATGAGTTGATTGGCTTTGTGAGAAGATAACGACTGTGGGGACTTACTAGCTGTTAGACTACTAGACGAAGAAAGAAACTATAATAAAGTGTTCCAAAGAAACTATGATCGAGTAAACAAATCCAGCGCTGAAAGAATGTTAGTTTCTCCTTTGTATATTTAACAAGGAAATAAATCTGATTTAAAACTTTGCTTTTTAAGTTAGCAATCATGTTTTTAAATATAATAACAGATTCCAAACTATCATATCAAAAACAGTTTGCATATTATTCGAGAGTTTGAATAAGCATTTAAACTTATTGGTGTTCTGGCCTTGGTTATTTAATGTTGGAACCACTCTATCATAATAGTATCAACATTTAAGGAAAATCTAATAAAGCAAACAAACCTATTCAAACTCCAGATTTTATAGAACAATCTAACGCTCCCAAACGTGTTCGCAGCGCGCTGACAGACGATTAATTAGATGAAATCCTAAGCTTAGTTCACACTCGGGGTCATAGACGTGAAGTTCATCTTATTGATCATTTTCAAATAAATTGAATAAATCCCAGAGCTATGTCTTATGCCCATGTCTCTTATGTCCACGTATTTTGGTGTAACGGTCAGGCATATCATGAAGATTGGCAATTTCGCGCCCATTGTGTATCCATGTCCATGACAGAATGCGTAGTTGCCTTTTTGCTTTTTTCATTCAAACGGCAAAAACTTTTTGACTGACGTGTATAGGTGCATGGTTGTCGGCGTGGCTTGCTTAATATTGCTTGTTTTTATACTGATCAAGATTGCTCACGCAATCCTCAAATTCCTTAACAGTACAAGCTACATATTTTTCTATTTATAGAAAACTAGAGGTTCCAGCTTCTAAATATGTATTTTTTCATACTCTCTACTACTTTCTTTATGTCAGCTTTTTGCACATACGACGGAAAATAATTGGTCGTAATGGGGACCGATTTAATTTGACATTTAAAACATACTCATTGTTGATCAACTGAAATCGACTTCAATCGCTATTGAAATTATATAACTGCAGCCCGTGAGCCCGCACAATGTCTCTATTTAGCTGACATTTAGGGATACAAACGGTCGTACCTTCGACACGGATTTATGTAATATCATCGAGCATACAACCTATTTTTATAAACCAGTGACCCTTAAATCTGACGCCAGAGTTGGAAAATGCCGCTAGATTATATAAATCTGACATAATATTAGCTGTTATCTCAGTGGCGTGCGTAACGTGATAGATAGGTTTAATTACTAGCAGTTATTAAAGCGGGAAGCGAGAAGACAAATCGCATTTTATCATGGCAGGTGCCTTACTCAATTCGTATAGTTTTTGGGGTCTTGCTGGGTCAGATTTTTGTTTTCGAAAAAGAGAAAGCTGAGGGAAATATGTGAGGCCGGTCATTTACAGGTTTACCGAGTTACGGGATTTGGGCACAGCTTCCAAAAGATTGACAGGTAAACATAGGCTTAATTATAGAAATGACTAATATTAACAATATAAGCGGTAAAATAGCTGACATCATTAAACGTTTTATGCAATCGGTCAATACCTAATTTCACGAGCTTTTCCCCAAAGGTAAACTGGTTTGTTTTAAACCTGATCATTAAAATATAACCTTGATAAATGGATTGCCTCTAATATATTAAATATATGCTCTTGGTTTTATAAACAAATAAGTATGTACGACGACAAAGATTCTTTGTCAACAACGCTTCTGTTTAAAAATGCTTGAGCACACATCAACTGCACTCTGATATTTCCGAAGCCGAGAATGAACTAAAGGGCAGAACAAAACCGGTTGATAGTAAAATGTCCAGATTGCCGAATACCTTTGGGTCACGTTTTACGCGTTTTGTGTGGCTACGCGGCCGGTGTTCCGCCGTTAATTTGTAAAATTACCGTTTATATAACAGGAATATTATGCTGTGATGGCCAATAAAGCGGTTAGCTCGCCATGGCAGGTTTTAGGGAATTTCTGGAATACCTACTATACGACAACCCGAACGACACAGTGGATCGGTATTATGTGAATATTTTGGGAGATTCCGTTTAAATTCATGAAGCTTCCGAGATATTGTAAGTTTTCACCGACTAGACATAATAATATGAGACAAGAAAGTGTGAAGTTATAAGTGGATTGGATACCGATACCGGTAAAAATTAACAATATGCTCAGCTCTGGAATTTGAACTAAGGCAGGTCCAAATTCCAAAGTTGTAATGCCCTTCTGACGTATTACGTGTGCGAGTAGGTTTAGCAACCTGTTCAAGTCACAAGCATGCTCATGTCAAGAACATTCGGATGCCTACTTGATGCCACTCGCATGGCCACCGGTGATTCAAGCGCACTCGAACTTCGTCGTTTGGCGCAAGTGCACTTCCGATACGTTCTGTTTCAAGCCAACAACTGGTTGGAAATTAAATTCGCTTGTGCTCTGTGCTAAATAAAGTTCGGTCTTTCTCTCTGTCTAATCTAGTGATTCTATATTGCATCGAAGAGGTCCAAGCAGCGAGTTCGGACGTGATGCTTATGCAGTAAAGCTGAGAGTGGGCCCGAATACTAGGCTGTGGATAAACTTCCGTGTAATCACTCATTAAAATGATCTTTATTTTAATTAGCAACGTACATAAGGTGTTCCTTAAAAAGAGTAATCGTACTATGCTGTTGCATAGTACGATTACTCTTTTAGTGACAGTAGGACCTATATTATTCAAGCCCATTATGGAGTCTGTTCGAAACCTTGCTTATGTTTTGCCGCAAATTCCCGAAGGTGTTGATCAGAATAACTATGAAGATTTTTTGTAGAAATAAGTCTACGCTCCCTTGCAAGCAGGGACCGAAAACCTTTATAACTTACGATACAGGTATATTTTTGAAGATTTTTGGTTACCGCTATCTGGATAATCAAGAATAAGAAAAATGTTACCGTTTTAATACACAGGCGATGCGCGCCCTTTGACTAATGCCGACGGCACGTGTAAGAAAGAGGTAATTTTTGATTCGGTAATCAGTACTAATACTGGTTGTATTCAATTTAAGGTAACCTTTAAAAATACCTGTAAAAATATAAATGTTGTAACCGAAAAAATGAGTAAGTACCCGTATTGATCAACCGGTTTTGGTCCCTGCTTGCAAGAATATTTACACTATACTATTAAGACGCCATAGGACTTTAGAGGACACAAATTGTATGGCAGTTCGTTCACCTACTCAATTCAATTACCAGCGAGGGTGAATTATTAGTATTCAAATGACGTCATCAGGGGTTTCTATTATTCAGACATTCCCATAGGTCAGGACGTACTTAATGCTTATACCGGCGACTTAGAGGTACGAATTGGCGGGTTGAATGAACTTTTTACTTATGACTAATTACCTACCGTGATTGAGTAACAATTGATAGCGCAGAGGTTGTGTTGTTTATTGCCAATCAATTCATTTAAACTGTTATTAATATTACATGAACAGTTATCAGGTTTTATATTGTGTCTGCTGTGCTTTTAGTCCGTGACCTATATTTAGAACATTATTTGTTTCAGTGGTAGAATATTACAAATTGATTTTTCGCTCAGTTGGTTGATTGTTTACTGCTTTCACAGCAGAATGAAGAATGTTCCATTTTATCAAGTACATATTTATAATCAGCATTTGTGTCAAATAATCATAAACATGAATAGATAATAGAACTGAATGGTTTATCAAGCTAAATTTAGAACATGTAGATAATTATGCAAAATTGAATGTGGTGTTTCAGGACTAATAAATTGTCACGCTGCAGATTTAATTAGTGTTAATGAGCTTGTTCAAATGAAATGAGTAAATTAAATAATCTAATTAATTGAATTATGTACCAAGAAAAATTTTGATCTAACAATTTTGGATGAATAAATATTTATACTTAAAAACTATTTGTTTGTAGTGTGGTACCTATTTCATTATGTACAAACAGTAAGTGCCTACTTTCTATTTGTTCATAGATGTATAATCTCAATTAAGAAAGAAGAATTTATAATTTCTTGATTCAAAACCCAATCTATTAAACTTGACATTGATATAACGAGTTTTTAAATTCCATTAAATATGCAGCATTATTATTATAATATTAAACAGCCTGATTTCTCTGAATATAGTTATATAGAAGCTCATCTTCATAATATAATAAATTAAAAGAAAGTGTTAAATATTGATTTTAAATTCTTTCATCAATGAGATTTTATACTTTATTCTATACTCTAGTAAATACTAATTGTTGGCAATAATTTCATAGAAGTTGATGATGCTATTCGGGCCATCTGCCAGACTGGGTCAATAACCGACTCTCTTGTGTCTATGGTAGGCAAATCAAGTTCTTTTTTCTAGGTAACTAGGTAAAGTTTATGGTTCAGATATTGCAAAATGAAAGTAGATAAAAAAATAAAAAGATAGCATGGGGCAATATTGAAACTGTATTTTTTATGATTTTTTTAATAATTTCGCATTTTATATTAGATCAAATTAAAAAAAAAAACCATATTAAATTTGAATTAGATATTTCTATTCTAATTTTATATCAAGTAGAATAAGATTAATCTTAACATTTCAAATAAAAAAGTAATTGAGGTCAAATTATTATTGTATCAAGTGTGAAAGGTGATTCACTAAATAATTTAACAAATAATGGTACAGAAAGGTTCCATGCCAATAGTAACAATTCTTATTCACAGATCCCACAGTCACAGCGAGACAGTCCACATAAAAATAGATGAGTTGAAATATCCACATTATTTTTGCGAAACCAGCACAACAGATCGGCTGTCTCTGTCCGCTCCCAACCCACAGTGTTATTTTTAAAATGGTCCCAATTCCCTAGAACTGTCTTGTGTAATAAATGGGTTTATTAAATTAATGTGCACCAATCGAGTGCTACGCTAGTTCGCAAACTGAACTTGTCGTATCCTATTCAACTAAATGTTCCAATCCAAAATTATCACGTCTGCTCACAACTATAAATAGAAAATTAAATGCCCTGGAAATGATAAAACTGCAGCTCTGCGACGATACTGTCTGATACAATATGAGACGTGTGCACTTACTACGTACGTAAACAAATATGAGGAAAAACACAGGTGTTTCTTACATCGCCTATCAGACAAGCAACAGGTGAAATTCGATGCACAAGGAAATCGTCTTACGGTCTAGTCGCAAGAAACCTGCCCTGGCGTGCCGCCGATCTTCTCAAAACCATACTTTCACAACACATCAGCAGCTAAATACATAAAAAATCACCATCACCTACTAACATCACTCTTTCCACGTAAGGTGAATAAAACAATAAGTAAATACCTTTTCCTTCGCACGTCCGGCATGTTTTTGCACTGTTTTCGCGATCAACGCACCTTTACTTTCAGCCATTTCAATCACTGTTTCATTACAAAACGTCTTTATTTCGATACACTATCAATCTGCAACCGAATCTAGCTGCAGCTGTTTGCTGTCACACGTCAAAATCCAAATGCGTGCTGTCGCCGTATTGTACTGCCGCGAATGAGAGAAAATTGTCACCCTAGCGCCTCGTCGTAAACGATTTGCATCGTAAGTTATCGTTGTTAGTATGTAACAAAAACAATAGGTGGCGCACTAGTAGGCCAGAACTTTCGCAATAGTTTCACAAAGATATAGCAAATTCAAGTTCATTTTCTTATTGTTGTATGTATTTGAGAAAAAATGGAATGTAAAAACGGTAGACATCATGTGAAAATACCAATTTATTTCCTAAATTGTATTTTTATGAATTTATTACCATGCCATCTAGCTGATTTTATAATCAATCCAACAATCTGATAATGACTAAATCATGCGCCAACAGATGGCTGACAAATAATTACAATTTTCATTAAAACGTAAAAAAAAATGGATAAAAATGGCTAACGATTTTATAGATTAAGTAGGTACTAAATATTTAATAAAAAATCCAGATTAATTTACTTTCACTTATTGAAACATGGCTGAATGCGTTCCAAAACAAAAAAAAAACAGAGAGAGACACAATGCGATGTGACATTGACACTTCGAATTTTGAAAATCAACGTTACGCTTTGTTTATTTCGAGTTATTTATTGCCTATTGCTTCTGATTTGATTATTTATCTTGAGAGATTAACTTTTTTCCCACGAGATCATGGTAAGAATTCCTTTCTATTAATATTTGCAAATCTTGGTTGCTGTCGTGAATGAATTTCAACTCCATGCTGAACTTGGTTTTCAGGAGGCAAAGACGGAGCTTCAGCGCAATGCCATTCAACAAGTTCGTCGTAAAGAGTTGGAAGTGTATCAGCGAGCTCTCGACATCCAATGGCTGAACAGCCGCATGGAGGATGGCCGTATGAACCGGTGTCTGGCGCTCATACACCGGGAAGCTGCGATGGAAAAGAATTTCCAAGAAGTAAGTTAACTTTGTTTTTGTACCCAGATCTTCCTTCTCGATGGCTAATAACGACCCTTATGGTTTCTTAGTTATTCAGGCTTAAAGACACAAACATTCTGACTGTGTCTTTTTTAATTTAGAGAACCGACCATGCAGCTATTGTAAATGCCAGAGCCGAGAAAGAAACAAAACTTGGCATTGAAATAGCAAAAGTGCGACGTGAGGAGGTCTGTAAACTACTTAGAAGACATTACTTGAGAGAAAGGGATCCCAGTCTTAAAGAACTGTCTAAGAAACTGCAAGCTGGTTACGTCTGCAGGGATTTACAGCAACAAATACTACATAATGAATATAAAAGACTGCAGGAAAAGGTACGACTACAATTCATACATTATTCTATGTAAAAGGTCTGAAAACAGGCCTCCTCCAGTTACTTTAGTTATGTCCAGTACAGTTGATCTGTTATTTGCTTAATCTGCAAATACTTTATACCTGCCTATTGTAGTATAGTTATCTTATTCTAGGTTCTCACATGAAGTATATAGTAGTATCTAATTAATGTAATTGGGGCGATGGCGAAGGCGATGATAACCGACTTTTAATAATTTTATACTGAAGATCATGTTTAAACAAGTAGTGTAAATGATTTGGAAAAAATATATGTTAAAGTAGAGCATTTTCTTAATAACTAACTATACAAATGTTTTACATAGTGAAATTAATTTGTAAAGTTATATCTAACGCAGAAAAAAAACAACAGAATAACGCAAAATCGATCAAGCGCTATATATATATTAGTTTAACACGTATAAATTTTATCAATTGTTTAATTAATTTCACCATTTAGTCCGAAGACATACGCACAAACAACATACTCCTCCGTGCTCTATATGACGATAAATCTGCTGAAGAATATGCAGAGAAAGAAAAGATGGAACGCACCACACAGTACTGCAAGGACTTGCAGCAGCAGCTTGTGAACCGGCAGCTTCAGAAGCAGTGCCAGTATGAAGACAGCTTGATTGAGAAGAAGATGCTTGAAGATATCATGCGGACTATGTCGGATGAGGATAAAAAGTGGGTGATTGTTGATATTGTTTTAATTATATTATATATTTTATTATAGACATTTGTTACCACACTGTCACAGTAATTTTTTGACAGTTGGTATTTGTGCATCTGATCTGTGCCAGAATATAGATTTGCCCAATTTCCATGATTGCTGCATAATATATATATTCACGAGTTTTGAGGCGAATCGCTTATAAAGCATTAAGCCCTACCTTGAAAATAAATAGTACCTTGATGGGCGTGGCTTATTTCCCCCGCACACGGGGAGTGGCGGTTCCATCTTCTGTGGTCAGCCGCTACATCGCCGGCACAAACTTATCTGAACCAGTGTCCAAAATTCGAACTACCTATTCCATAAACTTAATAAGGTACACGATAAAGAAAAAGCATTTTTTTTTCAATATATCACCTTATTTAATGCCGCTTAAGACTAACGCCCATTAGGGCGGAACGCGCCGCCATGCTACATATTGCAATTAAATAATCCTCCTACATGACCTTTGTACTTTTTGTAAAGTAAGGGAACTTATTTCTTCAGCAAATTGACTACCAACTTAAATTGCCCGTATATTCAAATCACATCTGTCAATTGTATGAAATGGCTACAGCACGGCAAATTGACGTAGTGTGTCAATTCAATAAACAATTAATTTCCATTACTATTTCTTGTTTAAAAATTCGATCCGGCCAAGCTGCTGTAATATGCACTGGCCTAACAAAATTGTTGCTTACATTGCAGAGAACTGAAACAGAAACATGATCAAACGGACAAGATGCGTCATGAAATGAAGACGTTCATGCAAGCGCGCAACGCTTGGAAAGAGAAGCAGAAAGAGATGGTCATCATTGAGGAACAGCAGATCGAGGAGCAGTGCAAGATGATTTCCGATAGGAGCTCAGCTATGTGAGTAGTATGATATTATTGCAACAACACAAAACATAAAGTTGCGTCTACACTAGGCAAGTTAAGCACGAGCCGTACACTGCCGGCAATGTTATTATGAAAATCCATATCTGTCGTGTTTAGTGGCCATTAAATTACTATGAAAACTCATACCTGTCGTGTAATTTAAAAATGGAACGTACTTTTTACTTTGACACAGCAACCAAGGAGGTAACTTATCATTCCCGTCGATCAAGTGTGAAACCTGAAAACATTGTAGCTTGCGAAAAAATCAATTAATTGAGTCAAGTTTTTTTTAATGGATTCGTTTCACCCATTGGAGAAACCCTATTGAAAGTGGCCCTTTTAGTCTAAAGTAGTTTTTTTTGTACGATCAAATGAGCATAATGGGTTTTTGGGCACATTTGAATTTTCCAAAAAAAACTTACCTTTTTTTTTGCCAACTGAGCCGTTGTCGACTATGCTGCCGGCGTCATGCGTTGACGGCAGCGCAGCGATTAAATGTTAGTTAACCGGTAACGTACCGTTAATGAACCCGTGCCTATCGAAACCATACCGTAACATCTTTTTTTTTAATATTGTGTATGTCGCAGGCAGATTGTATGATTCGCAGGCCGATTCCCGGCCACCGTAAGTGCGGGCTTGCGGACGGTGAACCACGGGTAGCTCGCCGTCCGATAATGACCAGTAGGCCTAACATGACACACGCGACAATTACTCACTCTCGCGTGAGTAATTGTCGTCTATTTGCGCTGCCATACAAAATAGTCGAGTCGTTCTGTCAAACTTGATGTTTTTTCGACAAACCCACATTAGTTATCTCGATTTTTGACAATTCCACACGAGATAATCTGCGAGTTTACTGTTATTTTGTCGTATTTACTCGTCCTCGATTTTGACGACTTGAAGAGCATGGCAGTTTCACAAGTGTACTTATGTCATATTTTTTTTTACAATAAATTAATGATGAAAATATTTAGTTATAAAGTACTATTTATATTGGAACGACATGTTTTATAAGAAATTTTTCGCTTTTAGTATGGAACAATAAAAAGCTACATGTTGAGTTTTAGGGGTTTATGGTTTTCATAAAGGGGGTCGAAATATTCATTATTTTTGCGATAGGACACCATTTTCTTGATATAAGCAAAAGATACAGTACTATTTTTGCACCGCCGAAGTGTTGGTGTGAATTTTGGTTCATGACAACTCATTTTAATCCACACCTTTTTAATCGCGATTAAAATAGTCAGATTTAGATAAACTATCAAAATTTAAGGTAAAAATCGTTAAATTCAGAGTAGCTAAATTTCCATTTTCACAAAATTAATAACTCAGTGCGCATATTAGTGGGAAAACGTCGTTTGACAGGAGTAAACAAAATTTTGGTGTTTTTTAGTCTAGAGGCATTTGTGACAAGAGAATCGGCACTATTGAATGAATGAAATCGAATCTCAAGCCGATTTATAAAATATTAATAAATGATTTGTTTTTAATAATTTGCAACATCAATTTCTCGTCGCGAGATATAGAAGTGGCAAAGTGCCTTTTTCGAGTTTACTCGTCGTTTACGGTCATGTTAGGGATTAGAATGACCTCAGAATCGTAGACAAATTTCGACAAAACGAGAAAAGAGCGTTCTCGCGCTTGTCATGTTAGCTATACAGGCCCGGGTCGACGGCGCGTTAGATTCCACGCGCGCCTCAAAGAGATGTCAGCACAACTGAAGGGGTCTGCTAGGACCGATGCCTTCCAGGGTCGCGGGAAAGTCCGAAAGGGATACCGTGGCCCATGGCAACGTACAAGCATCTGAAGGAAAACGGGTGGGTTTTAGTCAGTAAGAGTCTGATGCGCCCTCTCGCTCCGCCCAGAGTGGTAGAAGTTATTTGATAATTTCCCACTCTAAAAAAAAAGGCAGGTTGTAACAACACAGACAACAGCAGAAATTAACAAACGCTCGTAGTTATATAAATGCCGAGATGAATGCTTGGTTGAAGAGAGTTGAAGTCGCTTGGCAGGTTCGGCATCCACGCGGTCTTATAGCGGTATTTTGTTTTTATAGATAGAGAGAGACATAGGTTGAGTTGAGAATCCTGTTTCGCACAGTTTGTAACTCCGGTCCAAGTTCAAATAGCCTTGTTAAAGATTTACGCCGAAATAATCATCTCACTTCTGTACGGAGCAGTAGTATTTTATGTTTGCTGCCATAATCTTCACACAATATTGAAAACAATTGGTATTGCAGTGGACAAGTTTTGACGAAATTCTTTATTTTTACCAAAGATTTCAATCGTAGATTCGCCCTGCCGCGTTAAAAGATAGTCGCGTTTCTGTTTCGTTTTGACACCTCTGACACATAATATCGCAGACACTTGACTTGATTGTCATGGAAACGCCATTATTATTGTGCGAGGCCACTCTTCTCAGTGTGGACACTTTTTAGGGCGACGTAGTATGGTGAGGGCACGTCTACGATTTAAATCTTTGATTTTTACCGCTTCCTCAAGCACTAATTAAAGATTTGGCGGCATTTGCTTAGTCGCTATTTTTTCAGGTGTCGCATAATTTATTCCACTGGGTCCAAGTTTTTTAATTTTTTATGTAAGAGCATGTTTTTTTTCATCACGAATAAAAAGTAAAGCGCCTGGTTGTAGTTCCATTGTACATAACCACGTGTGCAATGCTGGACATTATACATGTGGTTATGATTATGCCGCCAAATCTTAAATTAGTTCTTGAGGAAGCTGGGCTCCGTAAAGCCTCTGTGCTCCGCGAGAATACTGGTCACAATGAACCTGTATTTTCGCGGAGCCCCAAGAAATGCCTAGCCTGGCTTGTATATTTTTATCTTTAATTGATTTATATGCATATATCAATAAGTACAATATGATAAATATTATGCATTGGGCAATACCAAAGTGGGGGTACCAAACCTTTTAACCGCATACCCTTACCCATCATAAATGAATAAAATAAAAATAATACAAGCCGTGCCCCTGATTAGATTTCCCATCGGCAAAAATTAAGAAGTTCCATATTAACATCCCCTATTTAACCTTTTTAGGGAGTGAATTTTCAAAAATCCTTCCTAAATGCTCACTTTCGTTACATATCAAACTCTTTCGCAAAATTTCATGCTTCTAGTTACACCCAGCGGTTTAGGCTGTGCGTTGTCTGTCAGTGAATGAATGAAGGGATTCTATTAAGTAGATTCAAACAACAAATGAGGAGCTCGTGGCTAAGTAGTAACAGCCGCATGGGTCAATCCATCAGGTTAAACTACGCTTGTCAGGTTTGGTCCGTGGATGGTTGACCATCTTTACATTTCGTGACTCCTCCGTGCCTCGGAAAGCACGTTAAGCCGTTGGTCCCGGATGTCATTCGTGGATCTGATTCCCGCAAGTCCGACAGCCAGTCTTACCAAAGGGGAAGGGTATTACCCAGTAACTGGGTTGTGGAGGTCAGATATGCAGTCGCTCCATGTAAAATGCTGGTATTCAGCTGCATCTGGTTAGTCTGGAAGCCGACCCCAACTTAGGAAAAGGCTAGGCAGATTGATTGAAGTAGATTCAAACAACATTAAACATTACATCACGCCTGTATTTCCCGGAGAGTTAGGCAGAGGTGTACCATCAAAGAAGTTCAATCTAACCAGTTTCAAAACAAAATCCCGTGAACACGATGACCACATCTGTTACCGGCCCGGTGCTTTAGTCGCCGAGCGCTGCAAGCAAGAATAGTCCTTACGGTGGTTAGATATGAACTTCTTCGATGGTACCTATAGTACAACCACAATGTCGCCAAGTTGCAGTCGCTTCTTTACTCAAACATATATTTGATAAAAATTGCTAATTGTGAAGGTTCGCCTATTTCTTCCAACAAACACCGTAGCTGGTTACTGTGTTCGTGAACTTTGACATTGAAGATGTTCTTAGGGTGGCGGTGCCCACTTATCAGGTGGATTGTCGGCTTGTTTGCCTAATACAATACAAAAAACCGCTGGATGTGAGAAACACAGGAACGGTCGACGCGGTGACGCTTGAGCGAGCCCTATGTCCAGAGGGGTACTTGCGTAACACACAGTAGCAATAGGTTACATTTGTCAAAATGTAACCTATTGCGACTGTTCAACAACATTCAACGTTTTTCGAACATATGAAGCAATGGATTAGCAAGATTATTCAAAAATCAATCAGATTGTGATTGATAGTGTGTTACGCAGTTACGCTTATAATATCCATCAAAAATCGATCAGATTGTGATTGATAGTATGTTACGCAACTAGGGTGCATTAGTTGACTTATTTTGGCTGAAAGACAGTTGTATTATCATTATCATAACTTTTTTATTTTTCTAACAGTCCGACAGCTATGTGTGATTAGTACAACTAGCCTATAATATTCCCACTGCTGGGATACAGGCCTCCTCTCAGTGGGCCGTAATCCACCACGCGGCCCCAGTGCGGGTTGGTAGATGTCACATGTATTCGAATTTTTGGTTCTAGGACATGCCGGTTTTCTCACGATGTTGTCCTTCACCGTTTTGAGAGCACCGTTTCGAACTCAGACAGGCGCTTTACTTTGTGTAAATTATTTCATCACAACTGCCATCAAAATGGTGAAGGTGTGTGTTTGACAGACAATAATTATCGCTACAATGCGATAAACTTGAACAATTGCGTCACTGACCTTTGAGGAATTAAATAAAATACGCCTGTAACTTCAATGATGGTTATTGGTTTTTCAGTGTGGCGGAAAGACAGCGAAAATTGCGGTTAAAAGAAGAGATAAATGAAAAAATGTCTGCTAAAATACTAGCTGATGAGGTAATAATATTATTAGTTATTTATAGGTACACACTGTTGATTATCATCCTTATGTTTTTACAAATTATTAGTCCTGTATGTTCGCTAGTGAGTACAGAACCAGTCTCATAACTGTGGTCGAGTCTTTTCACCGACGTTCTACATAGCGGAACTATTTCTTAAACTCGGTGTGTCATATTTATGGCCAGGTACTGTATAATTATTATCCTTTCGGGTCTTATCGTAACAATACTCTCTACTCCGCTTCTAAATCAAATCCATAGCGACATCTATACCTCCACATACGAACTACGCATGACATTTGACGTCACACCAATCCTACATCGCGCAAGCAAAGTTTACCGCGAAAACAGCCTCACAACAACCATCGCGCAGTAGCCACCAGACATACCCCCGTCTGGTCGGAGGATTTTCCGTTTTCAATGGAGGATGAGGAACTTTCGAACGAACTTACGAACTTTTCTGTTCCTTTCTTGTTGTCTGTTTATATGTGTGTACATAAATTGTTAAATAAATAAATGAATCCATCCATACTTATTATAAATTAAAGTCGCTTTTCATGTCTGTGTGTGTGACCGCGTTGTTCTTCTAAGTTAAGCGGACTTTGATGCGGTTTTCACCACCATTTAGACGATTTATTTAGGAAGGTTTATGTGTATAATGGGGCCTGTGGCTTAATAATAACAGCTGCACGGGTTGATTCATTAGGTTAAACTACGCTTACCGGGTTTGGTTCGTGGATGGGTGACCTCATCCTTACATACCAAGACTCCTCGGTGCATCAGAAAGCACTTTAAACCTTTGATTGCGCTTTTCATTCGTAGATTAGAAGCCAAAAAAGGCTGACAACCAGTCTTACCAAGGGTATCGTGTTATCCAGTAACTGTGTTGTGGAGGTCAGATAGGCAGTCGTACCATGTGAAATATGGTATTCAGATGCATCCGGTTAGACTGGAAGCCGACCCCGACATAGTTGGGAAAAGGCTAGGCAGACTGAGTTGTGTATATTTATAATACATTAATATTAAATTTACTTATAATAAAGATATCCCGATGTTTGGTCAAGTCGTAAAAATCGTGCAAAGCAGGGGCCGGTCGCTAGTAAATAACCTTTCCATCCTTTTCTTTTATACCTCAAAACTTTTGAACTATACCTTATATTAGTATAGATGATTCACTCTGCAATATCATTTAAATAAAAAGCGACTCTTGCTACGACCTTGCAATAAAGGGCAATTCAGGACGCACAGCACTAATTACCTACACCTATTATAGTCACCTAGAAGTTGCCTCTCTTTCTATCGCGTAACTCTTAGCCCTCATAAGCACTAGCGGTCAACCGCAGGGGCGGCTAACCGCGCGGCTAGCCGCTTTTAATTTTTTTACTATGCAGCCGCTTATGGTTGTACGCACTTAGCCGCCATCAAACGCGGCGGTTGAATAGGCGGTCAACACTAGTGCGTAAGGCCTCTTAGATCTTCTGACTACGTTACACTCACTGAATTGCCCCAACAAGATGAGCCCGCCGCTTACTTGTAGCTTCATACATAAAATGCGGAGTGAAGCATCTGTATTAATTTGTGCCTGTACTCAATTCACAGGCCGCCCGCTTAGAACGAACGAACTTGATAAAAATGCTGCAAGAACAAGAGTTATTGGAGAAGCACCATCAAGATGACCTGGCAGGCAAGAGGCAGGCGGAGAAAGTGAGGAAGGAGACCATGGATGCTCTGGGGGCACAGATCAACGAACATAAGATGGCTGCACAGCATGAGAAGGAAGTTGAAGCCAAGTTTAGGAAGGAGGTATGTAGAAATAGAAATCATCTATTTTACTTACAGTCTGTAAGTAAGTAGTAAGGACTATTTCATAAGAATTCAATCTGATCTGTAAGTTACAGATCAGATTCAATCCATATGAAATAGTCCCGAAACATTTTACCTTATGGCATGTAAAATGTTCAAAGAGAATTTACAATTAATAAAAGAAAATTATATTATTATAAAAATATTGACTGCCTAGGTCTAGTGGCCGCAAGCGCTACTGCTGAGCATGAGGTCCTGGGTTCGATTCCCAGGTCGGGCAGTGTTATTGGGTTTTCCATTAGGAATTTCTCGGTAGCAGCTTGGAGTCTGGATTTGTGTCCAGTTGATTGCAATAGGTTCGCCTCCTATTACATAGGTCTTAAACATATCTGGCGAAATGTGGGTGTACTATGGATACACGTCTTCGGGGCATACTCATGACAGAGTTCAAACTCTGTCATGAGTATGCCATTGAGTTATTCTAAACTCAATAATTGCCTAAGAATCTTAGAATTAAAGTTTACATATTATCGCTTTTTAGACCGAAGAAAAAATAGCGAAGGACTTAGCCAAAGAGCGGGAGAAGAATCAGAAAAAGAAAGACAAAGGGAAGCTTTACACTCAGGAGCTGTTGCAGCAGATTCAAGAAAACGCTCGTAGGAAGAAGATAGAAGATATGAAGGAAGAAGACCGCGCCGTGCAAGTCTACGAGTATGACAGGAAGTGGTGAGTGTAACGTTAGGAACTGTTTGTTGTCAGAATCCCGCAAGTCTCACAACCAGTCCTAGTTGTAGGGCTTTTTTTTTCAAGAAGTGCGTTTATTTACCCTCTTTACCTTTTGCATATTCAAATACAATCGTATTAAGGAGTAAATTCCAGTTGTACGTCGGAGCTGACACAACTTTTTATTTAACCTATTCTGTCCCACTGCTGGGTCAAGGTCTCTCCCATTGTTTCCAATTGGCTTTATTATGTGCCTTCTCCAGTTAGGAATGAGTTTAAATCATCACGCCAGCGTTTGTTAGTACCGGCCACGGTGACGGCGCCCGTCTTCAGGCATCCACTGTGTGACGAAATGAAACTAATTAGTTAATACAGACCATATCCTGTGGGTATTAGAGGCCACGAAATCCTCGCACATTACGCCGCCATAAATAAGTTTTGCTGTTTCAGTATTTTTATCTCTCGAAGCGACGCGCGCTTTATTTGTGGTAACCAAATGTACAAACACGCCGTGAATGTGTGCGTGAAAACGAGTAGCGTCAGCAAGTAAAACGCACACACTTCCGACTTTGCCCGTGTCTCGGACGGTACCAAAAGCTCCTGTGCTTACTCACACATTTCAGTGTATTTGTAACCACAAGTAAAGCGCGTGTTAGAAAATGGATTATAACTACATTTATAGGTATAGATATCCACTTAATTATCAAGTTTTGAGTGTCAGGATGGTTAAGTACCTACTAAATATTTACTTTGTATGTAGGTACTTTCTATGAATAAGGTGTGTAGGGAAAGGATTTTATGAAGAAAAGCACAAAGACAAGACCAGGCATTTATTTTTAATTAGGCTTGTCAATACATAGGTATCGTTAATGAGAAAGCTAGTTGTCCGTTCCTAATCTAGGTCATCACGGAAGAAGGACAAGAAACTCCGTGGCAGCTTCTTGTATATTATTGGATCAACACATTACATTAATCTCTTGGACCATTTCTCCAAACTAGCAATATTAGGCATATTAAAACACACACAGAACAAAATAGTTATCAGCAATAATCAAGATATAATAATTATCAATTAACTTACATGAACATTGTGTCGATCTTTCACAAGAAGTGATCTGATGATCAATACCTTTTACAATAATGGCAGAGCTTCCGCTATGCAACATGATTTATTCTTACATTGGCTTTAGCAACTTTATATTACGGACATGGACACCACTCAGGGTCCGTCCTGTAAAAGTCGGAGGTCCTGTGTCGTCCAACCGTTTAACCCAAGTTTCTTTTCAAGATTGGCGGTCACCCCATCTTAAAGCCTATCAACCTTACTAGTACCTCAAACATTCCCGCCCATTCTCGATTATAGACGAATCATAGATGGTCATACATAAATGTTAAATAACTTCTAACCAAAGTAATAATTAACAAATCTTATGTAGTGGAACTATCTTAAAACTGAATAACATTATTTAGCAATATACACGGTTAATTTTAGCTCGTTCTGGAACGAAAAGCCATAAACTCGATCATCGAACTCGAAACGATTGGGACTATTATTTTCAATAAATTACAATTTAAAAAAAACACGAAAAATCTAATTTATTGTTTTTTTTTGTGAAATAATGAGAACTCGAAGTAACTGCGATCAATGCATATGTGTGTAAAACGTATCGACGAACGACAACACTTGCGAACGGTACCCATTGAAAAATCCATTCATCGATCAGACGGCATAAAAACACATACGCAATAGATAAATAGGTACACAAATAAAAATACGAAAAGCGAATTCAGACTTTATTTCTTAACCGTAAACGGTAACAAATAGAAAATTCACCAAACTAGGTACAAGGTAAGTAGGTACGCAGTTTACTAAAATTATTCTGAGAAGTGTCCGACCGGACTTCAAAAGGATGCACAACCGAATTCCGCGGTTAAATGTATAAAAATAAGGTCTTAATTCGGTCCAATATTTTCATAGAAAAGGGCACCACCATCTTATAATGAACTCTATTGGACAGATAAAACGATTAATTTTTTCTGTTTACATTGCCTGCCTTTGTAGAAGCCGCGTAGCTACTCGCAAGCAAGCATTGTCGTATAAAAATTGGTTTAGGCAGTATTCTTTTTATTTATCATAAATATGGTAGGTAGGTATGCTTATTAAGTACCTATTAGCTCGATTGGTCGACACTCGATTCAAGGCCTTAAATACAGCTCCCAAGCGTACTCCTCGTGTCTAGTTGAAAAGGTACGAGTACTAGTGATTTCGTGATGCGAGAGTGGTGAATGAAATTTCAATTAGTTTCTCTCGTTTACGAGGAGATGTGATAGTGGTAAACACCGTGCCGTGCTTCCGATACAAACGAGAGATAACGAGGTGAATGAACTTACACCAACCTATCGTACCAGAAATGAAATACCTACTTGCAGGTACTTACTTGCAGCCGGACTCGCACACGCACAGCTGTGCCGCGCTACGTCATCACCGAGCGGATCGCGTACGATCTTGCGTGTATGAATGAAATAGTATAAGCGCTACTAAGATTTAACTCGAATGACAAAATAAAAGTGATACATTTCTAACTTCTATATTAGATGTCTTAAAAAAACAATAACAATGCTAATAGTACCTATTAATCGTCTGGAGTCACTGTGTTTTGGCTCCAGAACGATTTAAAAATAATCGTGTATTATGTATTTATTTGTAATCTTTATGTAAAATGTCATAATATAATAACATCAACTGGATGTTCCCAAAATCGTTTGAAACACCATGTTACTGTAAAATTGCATTATAAAATCGTGATAAATATTATTAGTATTATATTAATTATTACTTATTCAATATTAATTATTGATTGTACTGTTGTGTTAATAAACATTTATTTTGGTCTTCATAAAACCACAAATCATAACTTGTTCGAAAACTTTAGAATCGTTGTTTATGAAACAGCCTTTTGAGTCACATTAAAAACTATTTATATAATACATCTGTCTATGAAATATCAATTATAGAAATGCAAATCAAATATTGCAGCCTTTATATTCATTAAACATTAATTTACGTATATTAAAATATTGTTGAAATGGAACGTTTCCATACGTCAATGTCATCTATCGTTCTGACAGCTGACGTTCACACTGTGGTTTATTGTTGTAAACAATCAATATTGTGATTAGTACAATTAGATATTCTCTTGTAAATATGAATAATCTCACACGCGCGTCGCTTCGTTATCGTGAGATAAAAATACTATATGAATATCATCATTTGCCTACCCTTTGGTGTTATTAATATGGGTCCTAGTATCGGAAGTCTTGCCCACATCCACTGAATTCTTCCCACAAACAACACTACAGCAAAAAATTTCTTTCAGGCGCGAGGAAGTATCAAAAGAACGCGCGAAGATGATTCAAGAGCATGTCCCACATCTCCTGGGGTACTTACAAGCCGGCGTCGTGCACAAGGATGACCTGCCCGCCGTGCGCGCCGGCGCCGACGCGCTGCCCGCGCTGAAGCAGCTGGACATAGAGGGCATGGCCGTGTCGAACAGACCGCCCCGGTTCTCCAAGTGTAACGCGCAGTGTCGGAAAATTAGGGATTATTAAGTCTCGTTTTCTTGGGAAATAAGTTGAGAAACAGTTGCTTAAGGAATGCACTCTGAAAGTTGGCAACGTCGTAAATAGCTGTCAAATATTACGCCGTTTTGAGTAATTATTCAATACTAATTTAAATGATGAAATATCGCTCTATAGTGGACTAAAATATTGATTACTAGGTTCCGCCAGCGGCTTCGCCCGCGTGATGTATTTGTAAATTATAGCCTATGTTACTCTGCGATAATATAGCGTTCTTCTAATGAAATATTTTTTTTATCTGTACAATAATTTTTGAGTTTATTCATAACAAACAAAGATACAAAAACTTTTATCTGTTCTCTTTATAATATTAGTTTAGACTAGCAATCCGCCCCGGCTTCGCACGGGTAGCAATATATATTAGGCCTACATTTTTTTTCGGTCGTAGTGTCGCATCAGTCTTTTGCGTCGAGCACGTCGATTACATTAAAATGTAACTAATGTTCATCCTACTTGGAGTATTTTTCATCGTCATATTTCACAAAACTTTAATGAATTATACACCTAAACCTTCCTTATGAATCACTCCGTCCATTGGTGAAAACTGTATGAAAATCCGTTTAGTAGTTTTTGAGTTTATCGCTTTCAGACAGAGGCGGTGGGGGGAATTTGTTGTATAATAAAAATTCCCCCCACCGTAGTGATGAATTGCAATAATAACGTTGAATTAGGTGTTACTGGTACTTTTAGGTATGTATAACAAAAGCTAAATATTCATCATTACGATATTAATTATTGTAATCCATCCTAACTAATATTATAAATGCATAAGTGAGTTTATTTGTTTACTCGTTTGCTTGCTACGGTTTCACGCTAAAACGGCTGAACAGATTTGGATGAAATTTGGCAAATGGGTAGACCGTGACCTGGGTTACGACAAAAAATAGGATTTTACTAGGATATACTTTATATTAGGATATTCCCATTAGATCGAAACTTATGAGGGCGAAACCGCGGGGCGCAGTTAGTTATCAATATTTTTGTGCAGTTTTTCATAATTTAATTTAGTAATATTGATCAATTACAGCTATTTGCGACCTTGCCAGCTTTCAGAATGCACCCTCTGAATATGTTAACAACAACAATTGTCGAGATGTTCCGGGTTGTTAATCATGATTATGGAACTTTTATTTTGCATGTTGCCAACTAATAACAATATTGTTGTTGCTGAAACAATGTCACGCAACTTTGTTTCCCAATGAATACGAACTTCTTGCCCCTGCCCCACAGTACACACGTTTTTTTCCTTCTTCTGTCAACCGACACGACATAAATAGGCCGCTTTCCGAATTAGAACATAATCGCTCACAGTGCTGACATTCAATAATTTGCGTTCCGATTTAGATATCACGATTATGACAGCTGAGGGCTGTCTACAATTCGGAACGCTCGTGAACGCGCTCACAGTGCTCGCTCAACGTCAAAACTTGCATATCCATATTTCTTTGTGCATATACTACAAATTTCTTCTTCTTTGATTGTGTCGCCACGATAACCAGAACCAACATTTTGAAAATGCCATGTCATGACGTCATCTATGACGTTTCACGGGACATCGTTATCGCGCTCACGCTTACTCAGAACGGGTGTAAGCACGCTCAAATCGATGACAGCGTAACTCGGAACGCAGGTATAATGTCGTGTCCTTCTTCTTTCATATCGTCACACAATAATTCATACTTTGTTTGGTCTTTCTCTCGCTTTCCATCCATCAACATTTATATTCATCACTCTTTTAGTCACATGGGTTTCATTCCGCCTCATCATATGCCCACACCAAGACAAACGATTACCAAACAACTTTTTTGTCACAGGCACTACTTTGCCAGCAATATGTTTCTAGCGACACAAAATTATGTTGCTGCAACAATGTAGCGTAATTTTAGTTTACCCACCATGGCTTTAGACGACATTTGGTTGGTCTAAATTGTATGTGCTGCTTTAGTGTAGTTTATTTTTGAGAGATATTATGAAATTGTTTTTTTTTATTATTCTGCAGCTAAAAGTTTATGTCTTTAGTATAGTACCAGACTTAAAACTGCCCCTAAACTGATGACAGATTGACAGGAGTACCAAAATACTGGAATGAGATACTTTACAACTACCTTTTGCCAGTTTATTATGTAACACGATATAATTATTTATTTAATTTACTCATTCATCACATTATATAATCTCCTTACATAATTAATACTCACTAATTTTGCAAATGTATTATATGTTTTAAAACTACTTTGTTATTTGTATTTCTCTTTTATAAGATTTATTGTAACAACAGATGGACACTAAAAACTTCCAGAATAATAACACTAACACATTTCTTAAACATAAGTGTCAAAACATACAGACAGACAGGCACTATAAACAGAAGTATAATATTACTATCATTATTGTAAGTATAGTAAAATTCTAAAATAAAATGTGTTCTAATTCTGGATGTTAAAATATTGACTACTTATGTTTCATGAAGTTTGCAAATAAAAATGCTAAGGGAGGTTTTTGGGGTTCAGGTTCGTTTATAATTAAGGTTTGTATACCTTAATTATATTATATTACTCATTATATTACTCGCAAACACCTTGTGACCTCCAGGGTTATATTTTGTTGTGTACAGGAGTGCCATCCAGGAAGACGCCCCACTCCGCGATGACTGTACTGTAACCTGTAATTGAGTACGGAGCGGAGAGGGGCGCGTCTTCGTGGATAGCACTATCTATATGTTTAGTTCCGGAACCTTTTTGATTTACATATACTGATTTCCCAATATTTTTTAAAACCATACATGTAAGCAACTTACGTATGTTATATTCAGAGTTTACCGGAGAGTTAAAGGTCGATTTAGTTAGACCAAGCGAGAGAATTCTCATTCTCCCCACCTCCTATTATATTATTTTTGTGTAAACAGACAGCGCATTCTTTATTGGTTCTTTCTACTTAAAATATCAAGAATAAGAAAAGAATGCTCTTACTCTTGCTCTAGTTTCATGTTCGTTTGGTCTCAACTAAACCTACCTGTAAGCCCCGTGTTCACTGGAAAATCAATCACGCAACATTGTTTTCCGCATAATTTTTTGATGTTGCGAGATTCTTTTGATAAGCGTCAATACGGTACATCAGCATGTAGCCTGCAACGTTCCATGTGGCAACATGTTTATGTATTTCCCACAACACAAAGATGTTGCTGAAACAATTCTGTGCATGTTTGTTTGCGGTGTAGGTGTAATGGGCTTTGCACATGTTCGTTTTAACAAGAATGCCAAAATTTGTGTCATGTATTAATTACAAATGACTGACTAATATTAATTAATTAAGCTTTGGATATTTATAAAAATCTAAAAGACTGAAAATTGTGATTAACAGAACTGTTCACCTATTTTTTATTATTATTATTATAATGAATATTAAATAAATAATTTGAATAACATAATATCATTTTTATTGATCTAGGTGTTCCGTGATGATCCTAACGTAACTGATAGGAACGGGAAAATGGTATTTAATCAATGCTTGCTGTATGAAAGGATTCTTAGCGAACCGACCTGAGGCCATACCACACAAAATTCCTGGCCAGACTGTGATTAATAAAAAATTAAAAAATTACTATTTGAAAAATTGTACACTTTAAGATGGAGCGACCAAGTCTTGGATTTCAAATCAGCCTATATAAGTTTAATACTGTAAATCTGCTATTTGCACTAATTTTAGTAACAGTTGTTTTTCTTAAAAAGCACTGTCCATTGATATATCTTAAGGCTATTGGGTGCCAAGAACATTCCTAAACTTAGGTAGCCAAGTAGTCACCTATTTCGGTCATTAACTCGGAATTGATTAACAATTAGCAAAAGTCGAGTTATAGGCATACATATTGCATTTTCATCAAGTCAAGCATTTGCATTCAGAAAGTTTCATTTGGTGAAGTGGGTCTGATGAAGAAGACCACAGATAGCCACCGAATCTCCTCAATGATAAGTATTTCATGGGTGGTGATAAGATGACGGAAGCAAAAGGATAAGAAAAAAATAACCGACTAGTTATGCCCGAACATCCTAATCCTAACTAATATTATAAACGCAAAAATGAGTTTGTTTGTTACGCTTTCACGCTAAAACGGCTGAACGGATTTGGATAAAATTTGGCACATGGGTAGACCATGACCTGGAAAAGGATATAGGCTATTTTTTATCCTGGATCGCAGAAGAAGTCGCGGGCAATAGCAAGTAATATATGTATATAACGATGAATTAAGAACACCTCCTTTTTTGAAGTCGGTTCAATATAATTTAAATCCAGAGTACATATCATGTAAATACCAATAAGCCCAAACAGCTAGGAATACTAGGATACATTCTTTTATTACGGAGTTCCGGCTTCACCCGCAGATCAGTGATAGCTTAGTTTTGTGACCGATGGGAACTCGAGACCTGTGACTTGGCAGCAAGTCATAGGTCTCGAGTTCGAACCCATCTTTGACTGACCACCTCTGAGTTTTCGGATTCATGTGCGTATTAAATTATCACTTGCCTAAAAACGGTGAACGAAAACATAGTGAGGAAACCGGAATGCTTGAGAGATATTTCTCGACGGCATGTGAAGTCAAGTCAGAGGCCTATGGGCGGCTTTAAAACTCTTGACACCAGGTTAGTCACTAACCACACGAAAAGAAGATAAGCAGATCAGTTTGATGGTACCATTTTGATCAGAACCTTTTATTTCTGATTTGTTGATATAGTTAACTCAAAATAATACTTCTCACTGCTCTTGTTTCCCAAACCCAATCCAAAGACGAGGCTTGCTGTGTCTCATCGGTCTCGTGAGTTCGGTTGCTAGACAAATTAACACAACATTGGATTTCGATACAAGCGTACCATTCAAAAATGTTTTCGCATCAGCATGTTCGCGATAACGTCATTCGGTATAGCGGTTTTCGTTTTTGTACTCGCAATAGGATTCGCACAAAAATTAATTAATTCGAGGGAAGAAAATAAATACAAACAGTACAACATATTATCCTTTATAAAACCGTTTGCAAAATGTAATGAATCACTTAAGGCATGTTATAGTTTAGATCTTACAGAAAACGATTGGATAATACTATGTATTGGTCAAAATGACAAAAACTCGAATCAAATTCAGTTTGAATTGCTGAATGTGTTAAACTATTTACATAAGCATAATGTAATTGTACTGAGTATTAATAAACATTTGTACTTAAATGAAACGAAACTAAATACTCTTTTAAAATTTACATGTCATACTTTTCATAATTGTCAATATTTGGATCTAAATAATTTATATGAATATTATTACAAATACCGTTACTTTCAGAGTCATACTTGCAGAATAATAAATTCAATCATAGATGCAGAGGACTATTATAAGGATAAATAGGTACATTCCTCCTGGACAAAACAACGAAACGCTACGTGGATTAAGTCGAAACGGCAAAACGAGTACGCCTAAAAAGGTACCATTCCCTACTATTTCCATGCTGTTAATCGGATTCCACATAATACACTGTCTAAAACTAATATCGAATCTTTTTTATACCTAATTTAAACGAAGCTGTAGAAGAAAAGTTAAAAATAAGACTACTGCACCAAAATATTGCAGGGTTATTAAATAAAATAGATTCTATAGAATTATGTCTAAATACACTTGCAAATTAAAATCCAATAGGTACAGATCTTATGCTTTAGTGAGACTTTCATTAAAGCAGGAGATGAGTCAAATATTAATATAAAAGGGTATAAAGTAGGTAGTCACTATTCCAGAAAGAAGCAAAAGCGTGGTGGTACGTGCATATTAACTTATAGTGGAATTGTTTGTAAATCAATAAAAATTTGCAAGGAATATTCTTGTGATAATATCATTGAATGTTGCGGAATATAAATTCCTAGTATGAACACTATTATTATTTGTTTATACAGGATACCTTCATCTAGCTTAAATTCTTTTTTCAATAAATTAGAAATACTATTACTTAAATAAGTTACTACACAAAATTGTAAATAAAAAAATTATAATAATAGGAGACTCAAACACATTAGTAAACAACAACAACACGTTAAACTTAAAAAACATATTATCTAATTTTAATTTAACATTACATATAAATGAACCTACATGCCAAAACAACTGCATAGACCTTATAGCAAGCAACCACGTTGACGCTATTGGTACAATTCATCCATTATATCTATCTGATCATGATACCGCTCAAATATTAGAATTTCCAGCAAACTATAAGAAAATTGAACCGTATTGGTACTGTCAAAAACAAGACTAGTCTAGAAAATATAGTAAAAATTTAATATTATTTATCACAACTATCCTGGGAGGAAGTCAACATAGAAACTGATATAAATAAAGCGTACAATTATTTACATCAAGAACTCATACTTTTCTTCAAACTGTGTTTTCCTTATTACAAAGTTAGAATGGCTTCAAATTTAAAATCTCCAAAATGGCTTAATAAAAGACTAAGAAAATCTAGTGCAAATGGAAGACATTTGAGATTTTCGTACTACAGACATAAAACAAAAAACACACAAGAAATATAATAATTATGAAAAAATATTTTAAAAATGTATATTATGGTCAAAGAAAAATATAAATAAAAAAATAATGAACCAAGCAAATAACAAAGGCAAAGCTACTTGGAGCATAATAAAAGATAAAAATGATAGCATTAGGACAATAAATAGTATAACATTAAGGTCAATGTGGGGAAGACCGGCATAGTTTTTAAATAGTTAACTTTCATTGGAACTAACTAATGGAACTATGCATTCTAGGATATCTCTTGATAGTTATAAATGATGAAAATATTATCTTGAATATTCTAAAAACACTTGTATTGCTTTAATGTCAAATATCACTTAAATAGAGCATTTTTTTTCGTAAATCGACGACTATACGGACTTGCCTTGCTCTTTAAGGTAAGTCCGTCTAGTAGTCATTTTACACCAGATTTGATAGATTACATGATGGAAACATTTTATTTCGATAAAGTAATGAATGGCATTGAAATATGTGCCTTACAGTCGTACTTATAAGGCTGCAATTAATTTAAATAGCTAAATTTCTCATACTTGAGGCAAGACCGGCATATATTTGTGTGATGGGGCTGTAAACATTTTCGATAAAATAAAATAAAAATATACATTCTGAACCATGATTTATTTTGTTACAAAGCAATTACTAACTGCTAATAATTAATGTATCCGACATGACGAGAAATCGAGATTTTATTTAGTACGGATTCAATTGTTTATTGCACATAGATAAGTCAAAAAGCAGTTGAATCCGTCCAAAATAAAATCATGATTCGTCATGCCGGATAATACTTATGTGAGAATAAACCGATAGAGTCTGGCAAACGAAAGTTGATCCTGAAAACACGCGCGAAATTTAAAAAATATATACTGTTTATCCTCGTACATAGTGCGTTAACACGTGTTGACACTTGACATTTTATTTTATTTAAATGAAATTAAATTTCTATTATCAACACGTGTTATCGCACTATGTACAGGGATAAACATTCTTGTTTTTTTAAAATTTCGCGCGTGGTTTCAGGATCAACTTTCGTTTACCAGACACTAGTTATTATTTTCTTACAAAAAGATACAAAAATAAACAGTCTTCTTACTTATTTATGTAAAATTAAATTATTAAAAGATATTTGGTTGTAATTTACCAGTTATATAGCTTTAATTTCTTACAAAAAGTTAACGAATCACTAAAGTGTTACATTTTTTTTAATAATAAGAATAATGTTATTATTTATCCGAATTATTCTCTATAAAATCCGTAAAGTACGTAAACAACAAAAACAATGCAATCTTTTCCCTTAATCATGCACACAGCCGTAAATTTAACAAATCACTAAAATCAGTCTTATTTGTTTTATTAAAAATAAGAAAATATAGTTACCAGAATGATTCTCTATGAAATCCGTAAAGTACTACAAGTAGTAGTCTTTAATCACACAAACCCGTAAATTTAGCCGAAATAGAAAGACAAACTGATAATAAAAAACAATATTACATAATTATTGACTACAAGGTATATTTTTATTTAAAAATATACCTTATCTTCAATATTACATAAGTAATATTGTTTTGCATTCACAGTCTCTATTTCAATTTTTTTAACTATCGACACTGTGGGTACATCATCACGATCTTTTCTCTTTGTCATACTAAAAACTAGTTGTGGTTTCTTAACAGTTTTTAAGAAATCTATGGAATAGTATGTTTCGTCATCCACTACTTTGATTTTCTCGATAAATCCAATGTAATAGTTCCACTTTTGTCTCATACGGTATCTCACAAGCACGGAATCATTGATACTGTAAGTTTGCTGTAAAATGTCATTGTCACTAGGATTATTAATTTTATCAGAAACAATAGTTATGGAGTCGGATGATGGCAGGCGGTTTCTTTTCAATGACTTTCCTGTTGAAGTAGTTGGACCAGAAAATGAAGTAAATCCTTTTGATGTTGTATCTGCATGAGATGTAGGAACGGAATATTCTTTGTCATTTTCAGGATCACTTAACGTGGTAGCAAATTCACCGTCAGGTGTTGTATCGTTGGAAGATGTTTTTCTTTGTGTTTTTTTTATTTTTTTCTTGCTTGGGTTAATTTTCCCTGGTTGGTTTTTGCTCATGGTCGTATTTTTCTTTCCTTGCAGTTCTTTTTTTATTCTTTCTGGAGGTATTGTTTGTCGTTCACCTGTTCCGTTATGCTGTAAGTTGTCATTGTTGCTAGTATTTTCTTGATGCACAACGCTAAATATATTAATTTTATCAGATGGGATAATAGAGTCAGTTGATGGCAAGCGGTTTCGTTTAGCATTTCTTTTCAATGACTTTCCTGTTGAAGTAGTTGGGCCAGAAAATGAAGTATCTCCGTTTGATGTCATATCTGCATGATATGCAGGAACAGAATTTTCTTTGTCGTTTTCAGGATCACTTAACGTTTTGGTAAAATCGTCGTCACTCGTTACGTCAGGTGTCGATTCGTTGGAAGTTGTTTTTCTTTGTATTTTATTTTTTCCTTTCTTGCTTAGGTTAGTCTTCTGTGGTTGATTTTTGCTCATGGTCGTATTTTTCTTTGCTTTCGGTTCTTTTTTTATTCTTTCTAGAGCTATTGTTTGTTGTTTACCTGTTACGTTAATCTGTAAGATGTCATTGTCACTAAGATTTTCTTGATTCACTATATAATTGTCTGCAAAACAACTGACTTCATTATCGAAGTCATAGTCGAACAGTGATCTATCGCTGATGTTCGTATCGCTATACACGATTAATTTTAAATCGTTCTGGAGCCGAAACACAGTGACTCCAGACGATTAATAGGTACTATCAGCATTGTTATTGTTTTTTTAAGACATCTAATATAGAAGTTAGAAATTTATCACTTTTATTCTGTCATTCGAGTTAAATCTTAGTAGCGTTTTCACTATTTCATTCATAAACGCAAGATCGTACGCGATCCGCTCGGTGATGACGTAGCGCGGCACAGCTGTGCTTGTGCGAATCAGTTGACACCGAGCTCGCGGTGGGTCAACGGACGTTGGACGAATAACCGGCTGCAAGTAAGTACTTACCTGCAAGTAGGTATTTCATTTCTGGTACGATAGGTTGGTGTAAGTTCATTCACCTCCGTTATCTCTCGTTTGTATCGAAAGCACGGCACGGTGTTTACAACTATCACATCTCCTCGTAAACGAGAGAAACTAATTGAAATTTCATTCACCACTCTCGCATCACGAAATCAATAGTACTCGTACCTTTTCAACTAGACACGACGAGTACGCTTGGGAGTTGTATTTAAGGCCTTGAATCGAGTGTCAACCAATCGAGCTAATAGGTACTTAATAAGCATACCTGCCTACCATATTTATGATAAATAAAAAGAATACTGCCTAAACCAATTTTTATGCGACAATGCTTGCTTGCGGCCGCGGCGCGGCGGCTTCTACAAAGGCAGGCAATGTAAACAGAAAAATGAATCGTTTTACCTGTCGAATAGAGTTCATTACAAGATGGTGGTGCCCTTTTCTATGAAAATATTGGACTGAATTAAGACCTTATTTTTATAAACGTAACCGCGGAATTCGGTTGTGCATTCTTTTAAAGTCCGGTCGGACACTTCTCAGAATAATTTTAGTAAACTGCGTACCTACTTACCTTGTACCTAGTTTGGTGAAATTTCTATTTGTTACCGTATACGGTTTAGAAATAAAGTCTGAATTCGCTTTTCGTATTTTTATTTGTGTACCTATTTATCTATTGCGTATGTGTTTTTATGCTGTCTGATCGATGAATGGATTTTTCAATGGGCACCGTTCGCAAGTGTTGCCGTTCGTCGATACGTTTTACACACATATGCATTGATTGCAGTTACTTCGAGTTCTCATTATTTCACAAAAAAACAATAAATTAGATTTTTCGTGTTTTTTTTTAAATTGTAATTTATTGAAAATAATAGTCCCAATCGTTTCGAGTTCGATGATCGAGTTTATGGCTTTTCGTTCCAGAACGAGCTAAAATTAACCGTGTATAGACTCATTATATCAGATATACTAGTTATGGAGTCAATTGATGGCAATCGGTTTCGTTTCCTATTTCTTGTTATACCCGTCTTTCCTGTTGAAGTAGATGGACCATAAAATGAACTATCTCGCTTAGTTGTCACATCTGAACCATCGTCACTCGTAATGTCAGGTGTCGTTTTGTTGGATGGTGCTTTTCTTTGTGTTTTCTTTTGTTTTTTTTTGTTTAGGTTGTTAGTCTTTGGTTGTTTTTTTTTCATAGTCGTATTTTTCTCTGTCTGTGGTTCTTTTTTTATATTTTTAATTTTTTCTTCCATTTTACGCTTAACAACGTCATTATGTGTTATAACTTCGGCTCCTGCAGCTATTTTTTGTCGTTTACCTTTTACATTAACTCCAGCTTTAACTTGCATCAAAAGTAGTTCTTCAAAAGTTACTAGTCTGTTTTCTAATATTTGGATTCTATTACTACTATTGTCAACTCGTTTTAAATCCTTATTGGATACGAAAGATTCTTGTTCCAGTTCTTGATGAGATTCTTCTCCTATAAACTGGTTTTCTTTTAAACTTTTGGCACCCTTTTTCTCTAAATCATCATTCTGAATACGGTCGTCAGTTACAAAATGTGCAGAACAGTGCTGATTGCTAATGCTACGATAAGAATTAATGCCAATTACTTGTATGGTGCAATTTAAGGCTAACGAAAGCAAACTTTGTGGCTCGTATGTTGTAGCAACGTACAAAGATTCGTCATTGTAACAAACGAGTCTTTCTTGATTATTGTGGTCATATTCATGTCGTTCTTGGGACTTAAGAACTTTGAGTTCTTTCCAACGTCTTAGCTGTAACGAATCAAACAGACTTTCTTTGATTTCTTCAGAATTGAACGGGTAAATTCCAGCCTTGCGGAAGCCATTTCTTAAAACTTGACTATCAATTTGAGCCCAAACCACTCCAATTAACCTCGCAAACTCTTTCTTTGGGAGCTTCACTCCGATATTTGAACGCTGCCATTTTACGAGCATTGGATCCCACCGATCTTTAAATGATTTCATGACCGCTACATCCAGCGGTTGTAATATGTGACTAGTATGCGGAGGTAGTTTAAGTATTGTTATATCTGCTTTACGCGCTTCCTCGATTATATTTAATCCTACATGAGTAGCGTGTCCATCATAAATAAGGAGAATCGGACGTTGATCTCCAACAGCTGGCAAAAAAACTTTTTTAAAATACATTTCAAAGACGTCGGTCTCCATCCATCCTTTTTTTGTAGCAGCGTAGGATGTGCCGGGATAAGCATACGGAGATGTCCATTCATCCCAAACGTTTTTGCCCTTAAAAATTATTAGTGGGGGTGTTTTTTGTCCTAATGCACTGGCGCCAAGCAAAACAGTAGTGTTTTCTCTACCAGGCGAGGAAATGACTCTTGTCGCGGCGTGTCCTTTCATGCCAACAATTTTTGATTTTTTGGGATCATTCGAAAAACTAGTTTCGTCTAAATTCCAAATGGCGGCTGGTTGATTCAATAAATTTAATTCTTTCAATGTATTATTAAGCAATTCAAAATATGGGTAAACTATAAATGGGTCTACGGCTTTCTTACGTGCGTATTCCACTGCCTGGGGTTTCTTCACGGAAAAATGATGTCGTTTTTTGAATGCAGTAAACCACGCCTGCCCTGGAGCTCCATTTTTGAAAGGCGTCGATATGAGATTACGGTTTACATACTGGCCAACCATTTCTAGGACCTCTTTTTTGGTCAAACCGAAACCATATTTTTCCATTAAATGTAGTAACGAAGCTAATTTTGTTTCGACTTCCAAAGTCAGCGCAGTGCTTCTGCCAAGAGAATTGGATTTAAATCTCCTGTTTTTCACATGGTCCATAATAGTCATGCGAGGAATATTATAAATTTGCGCAGCTTTATAGCCACTCAGATGGCCATTTCTAACAGCTTCTGCTGCTTCTTGTAACTTTTGTTTCGAATATGATCCTTTGTATGTTTTTCTTTTGTAATTGCTTACCATGATTGCAAGCAAAGATATCTGAAAAAAAAAAAGATTTATTTCTCCAATATAATGTGGATACCGTAGGGCAGTCTTATGTGCAATGTTTTGTATCGCGCTAAACCTTTTGTATCGGCCGACCCAAAGCAAAGAGGGAATAGGTACCATTTAGGCACAGGAATAAAAAAATACTTGAAAATGAATTAGAAGTTAATTATTTATACGTACCGTTTTTTGTGGAATGAAATAAGTTGGTTAAAAACAGTAAGTACATTCGTCTTCAGGGTAATGATCGTAAATTGCCATATGCAGACAGCTTTGACACCAGAAAAAATCAAAATGTAATAACAATTGTAAGTTCCATTTATGTATCATGAAGTGGGGTGGTAAGTTTAAGTCTGTGTAATAACCACAATGATAACATCTTCTAGACAGTATAAAATGTGTCACAAGCCATGGCCATATATGCTGATTTAAAAGTTCGAAATCATTTCTAGATAAAAAACGATCAACATCCAAAGGCATATCCATTATTTTTTAAGTATTTCTGTAAAAAAAAAAACATTTGTTGGTTTCTCTCGCATAGTCACTATACCTATCTAACGTCAGCAACGTGCAAGCTAAACCGCTGCATTTGGGGTGTATATAAATCGACCCTTCAGGTATAAAAGGCATCAGGGCGTTAGGTAAGGCATTTTTACACTCACTATCAATAATTATCTAGAAACAAAACAAAATGCCTTGATGACCCTTTGAAACCTGAGAAATCGAAATATAATGATTTAAGAATACGCGCACGCTACAAAAAAGGTTGACGATCTGTGCTTCGAGGCAAGACCGGCTTATGACGGACTTACCTCGTGCGTCTTAGACGGTCTTTCCAACTATTGCATTTTAAGGATACATATTTATTACACTTGATATTTCAACATTCTTAGAGTCATTGATCAATTCAATAAAAGAAATATATAGAAGGGCTATTTAACTACTTACGTAATATACACTCTACGCTTCACTTTGTTGGATTCGGTACTTTTTTTCTTTTTCACCGCAACACATGACACTCGTTGTTTGAGATCACAACACGACTAAAAAAGGAAGTCAATTTTCTTCCGCAGTACGACTTACAGCGACATCTATGATTCTGAATTCGAACTAGAACCACAATACTGTTTTACCGAACGAGATGGAGGCGGCATAGATAATCATAAACCAGCGCTATGGCGTTCAGACGGAGATGCCTTGTGTACGGACTTCCCAGCATTGACCTTACTACAACTTAACGGGAAACTTATTCAAGAACCTACTCAAATAGCATCTACATTTAATAAATTCTTCATCGATATTGCCAATGATCATAATTCAAATGTTCCAAATAAACAACGGCAGACTCAAAACCAGATAAATGATAATTCGATTTTTCTCAGACCGGCCACAGAGCAAGAAATCATTACTACAATAAAATCATTAAACGACACAGTAAGCAGTAGGTTATGATTCTATCTCCACACGGATTATTAAAGCAAGTGCTCATGTTATAGCTCCTGTTCTTAACCATATTATAGAAAATTCATTGTCACAAGTAATTTTTCCAGAGAATTTAAAACATTCTATAGTTAAGCCTTTATTCAAAAAAGGTGATCGAAAAGATCCAAATAACTATCGCCCTATTACACTCGTTCCTGTATTATCCAAAATCTTTGAAAATATATTCTATAACCGACTAATAAGTTTCTTAGATAAACATAATATTCTAAAACAGGAGCAAAACGGTTTTTAGCATAATAAATCAACATCTTTGGCAGCATTTACCCTAATTAAAAAGATCACAGAATATCTAGATGATAAAATTCCGGTTGTAGTACTGTTTTTTGATATGAGTAAGGCATTTGATTTTGTGGATTATAGCATTTTACTAAACAAATGTGAAAAATACGGTATCCGTTGTGTCGCTCTAGATTGGATAAAAAGTTTTTTAACAGGCCGACAGCAATATGTTGAAGTTACTAATTTAAATGTTAATCTTGAATCCACTGTCTACAGACCGTCATTAAGGCTGAATAAATATGGCGTACCACAAGGGAGCGTGTTGGGTCCCTTACTATTTTTACTTTATATTAATGATTTACCAGATTCAATAAACTATGATAGTGTCCTATTCGCTGATGATATTTGAAATGAAATGAAATGAAATGAAATTGTTTATTCTGTAAATAGGATATAGGAATCACTTTTACACGTCATATTAAAAATATATTAAATTTTGCTAGATGATTTCTGTTATAGTACCCAATAACACTAAAAGTTCAACCCATGAAAATAAAATATATGAAGCTGTACAGTCTGTAATAGAATGGCTTGAATCTAATAACCTATGTGTAAATATATCGAAATCAAAATTCATAAAATTTCGTACATACAAAAGCAAACTCTCCGATAGTATTAAAATAAAAGACAAAAACATAGAAGAAACAGAAAGTATTACATTCTTAGGTATAGCTCTAGACACATTTTGTAATTGGAAACAACACATTAACAACGTATGCAGTAAACTAAATAGATTTGTGTATGCATTAAGAAAACTTCGTATTGTGTCAGACGAAAAAACAGTCCGCATAGCATATAGTGGGTATGTTGAATCAATATTAAGATACGGACTAATAATATGGGGCAATTCAACAGACAATGATAAGACATTTATTGTACAAAAGAAATGTGTAAGAGCTATATGCAGTATCGGTCCGCTTGAGTCTTGCAGACCTTTATTCAGAAAACGGAAACTATTGACCTTGGCCGGCATATATTTGTTTGAAGTATCGGTTTTTGTGAGGAAACATAATGAATTCTTTAGATTCAAAGGTGACAATTACACAAAACAGAGACCAAGAGATGCAACAAAAAATTTAGTTCCTTTTTGTAATACAACTCTAATCAAAAATAATGTTTATCATATGTGCATTACAATTTTTAATAAGTTACCAACGATCATAAGGGAGCTCCCATTTAAATATTTTAAATTTAAACTCCGTAGATGGTTGATAGAAAACTGTTTTTATAGTTTACAAGAATTTGTTCAACATAAAGATTTTTTTTTTTTTAAGTTTCCTATTTGTTTTGTGAAGTGTTTTATTTAGTTTTTAAAGAATTGTTGTAACATAAACTGTTATTTTTAAGTTAAATTTTGATAAGTGTGTACTTATATTTACTGTAAAATAAAAAAATAAAATAAAAAAATACTATATTAGTACCTACTTATGTAGTTTTCTGTACCTCTATCTTAAATAAGGTACCTATTAGATACCTATATTTGTAAAATTAATTTGCATGCCCTAGACAGGCAAAGTATGGACTGTACATTAACCACCAACTTTTACAACTGGTAACACCTGTATTTTCTGCAAATAAATGATTCTTCTTCTTATTCTAATATTGAGAGATGATACTGGCAACTAGTTTTCTGTGGCACCATTGTGGCGCATTTTCCCGCGGGAATGCAAAGTAAAACGCACGCGTGATACTAAGTACTCTCCTGCAAGGTACCATTGTTGATTCCTGAAGTCAATAGGTACATTTACCTGCGTAACATGAGATAGTGTTAGTAGGTAGACTGTATCTACTGTAATAAAAAGTTGGCAAAAACCTGAAAGTAAACAGCAATTAACTAGAAGTGAAGTTCAAACAATAATTACTGGCCACTGCGATCGCCCCAGAAAATATTTAAACGACTGAAATTAATTCCAAATACAGCGCTTGAATATTAAAAGGGTGGATTTTAGGGTGACCATAGTTTGGTGTTTTTCGGGAGACTAAAATGTATGATACTAAATGAAGTGTAGTATACCTACGCGTTGGAAAACCTGAGGTAAGCTAGCTAATGGTTTCTGTGCCGCACGTACAAGCACGTGAGTACTCCTTTGTTTCTCTTTTAGTTGTAATCTGGATCATCCAACTGAATCCTGCTACTTTTAGTATTTTACTTGAGGGCCTACTTACGCTGTTACCTGATACACGCTCTTCAGTCGAGAACTTTTCACTTTTCAGTTCCATGCCAGTCATTTAGTGGGCTATGAACCCCATCATTAGCTTATCAGCGAACATAATCATCATCAACTTATGATGTACCAGAAATGGTATCATGCATAATCACCCTATAATGTTCCCACTTCTGAGACGCAGGCCTCCTCTCTTCGAGAGGGAGTGGGCTGTAATCTACCACGCGGCCCCAGTGCGAGTTGGTATAGTATGTCACATGTTTTTTTTTTTTGGTTCTATGTTATTCCGGTTTCCTCTCGATGTTTTCCTTCACCTTTTTGAGAACAGTGTTGATGAAATTATTTACACAAAGTAAAGCGCCTGACTGGGTTGGAATCACGACCTCCAATTCTAAAGTCGGGGCTGTTACCACTGGACCACCACTGCTACAAGGTTCATGCTAATACTTAATTAAATAGATACCATAAATGCCCACATTCAGTCTCAATCTGCCTAGCCTTTTCCCAACTTGGGATAGGCTTCCAGTCTAACCGGATGCAGCTGAATACCATTATTTTACATGGAGCGACTGCCTCCACAACCCAGTAACTGGGCAATACGATACCTCTATGTAGGACTGGTTGTCAGACTTTCGGGCTTCTTACGACCCGTAACGACTGTCAAAGATCCACGAATGATAGCCGGGACCAACGGCTTAACGTTCTTTCCGAGGCACGGAAGAGCCTCCCATCCACAGATTAACCTGATGGATCGACCCGTTCGGCTGTTGTTACCTAGCTACGAGCTCCTCCTTAGCCACGAACTCCTCAAATACTCCCCATTCAGTATATTCTGTAATTCTGTATCTATCTATAAACAGTATGATAAAGTCGCTTTTCTTATCTGTCTGTGTGACCGGTTAGTAATTCTAAAATATACAATGGGTTTTGATGTTGTTTTCACCTCTTTATATAGAATTTATTCCGTAAGGTATTTTTGTATAAAACACTAATGTTTAACATAAAGAACAGAACTCTCGGTGTTTTGTCATGTCATACACATGTCACTAGTTAAAATATGAGAGCGTATTCCTACAAACTCCTTCAATACAGCCACCCTATTCTCACAGTGAAAGTTAGCATTTTTGTGCAATAAAGAAATAAAATCCGCGTCGTCAGCGTTCGCCCGGACACGTTATGTTAAGATAAACATCAGCCCCTCTATATCGACAGCAGCCCCTTTATTTGCCGCCAGCTCTTATCTTTGCAACGCAGAATAAAAATCGTGTTTATTTTACGCCAAATTGCTGGCTTAGTGATGTTTTTAATTTGGCGTTATGTTATGAATGTTGTGTGCCGTGGGGTGTGTGGTCTCATGGCTTTTTATGGTGATTTGAATAGGTATTTATGTGGGATGGTAAAGCTATCTATGATTAGATACGCTTCGTGAGTTTGTATTCTGTTATTATTTTGTTGTTGAAGGATGGCGTTGACAACTGTATTGCTTTATGCACTAAAACTTTCATCTCTGTCGTAGTACTAACGCGTAGCAAATTGATGGCTATGAGCTACGATAGCGTAGCAGTTGGTTACGCAGCGGCGTAGCACTTGTACAACTCATTCTTGAAAACCTTGACGTAATTTTTGAAGCTTGACAGACTTACATGGATGGCTTCTACAGATTACAAACGTTATAACATTTACAGATAAGTTACGTTGTCACTTGGGAATGTTATCTAGAGTCGAGATTGGCAACTCGAATTCTCGCGTGATTAGTCTGAGGTCGAGATTTGACATTAAAAAGTATCTCGAAAAAATTGTTTCGCCTACTTTATTAAATACTAGCATCCGCCAGCGGTGTCTCCCGTGTGATATCTTTACAAATTATTATCTACTAGCAGTGCCCCGCGGTTTCACCCGCATAAATCTCGATCCCGTGGGAATATCGGGATAAAAATGTATGTTAATCCAGGTTATAAACTATCTGTGTGCCAAATTTCATCCAAATCCGTTCAGTAGTTTTTGCGTGAAAGAGTAAAAAACATCCATACATCCATCCATCCTCACAAACTTTCGCTTTTATAATATTAGTAGGATAGTACGTATACAGGATGTCACTCAGTGATAATATAGCATTCTTCAGGTGAAAGATTTTTTAAAATCGGTCCAGTGGTTTTTGAGTTTTATTCATTACAAACTTATAATAATGTAATACTACACACTACTACTACTACTTATAATATTAGTTTAGATTGCGACTTTTAAATCTCTTTTTATGTTTTATACGTTAGTCGCAAGCCATTTTTAGCAGAGTTGGGTCATTATAAGCACTTCACGATTACAATAAAGGTTTCTAATAGGTAACGCATTAAAACTAAAACATTTTATAAGACTAGTTTATTATAACCCAGTGGAACTTGCGGTAGTGCTGCCCGGGGCTGCCTTAGCGTTCTTCTTTTTCTTCTCTGCCAACTTCTGGACCGCAGCCTTGAACTGTCTCTGTTCTTTTAAATGCTGCATCTCTTTCATACCCGAACTTGTTTTCTGGGCGTACCATTTGAGGTATTTGTCGTATTCCTGTAAAAAGTTAGATGTGTTAGTTTCCGGGTAGAGAAAAGTTGTTCAGACGTAAACGCCTTTGAAAAATTTCTTCTGCAGGTGTTATGATAAAACCAAAAACTGTTAAGAACTTACTACTTTATTTTCTTTGTCATCTTCTAGTATAAAATCATACACTTCCATAACGTCAAGTCCAAACGCAGCTATTCTGAGAATAGAAAAATAATAGCTGACTAATAGATTTTGTTATTAAGTAAAATTTACGAAGTGTATGTTCGATCAAAAAATGAAGCTTGTACGCAAGAACGAACAAAATATAGTGCACACGAACATCGAAAACGGAACATTTGGATTATTCCTATAGGTGTGGACGTAAATTAACAAAGCGAACACGAACACAGTTCGACGTGTGTTCACGCTCAACCGTCCCCGCTCTCTTCAGTAACCATGGATTCACCAATGTTCGCAATGTTGCATCAAATTATTCCGAGCTTCTTTCTTGGAGCGCCACGATCGTTTTTGACGAACGCGATGTTTGACGTTCGTTCGTACACGCCACAATTAAATTCAATTCAAATAATGATTTGCTCGAATCTGGTACTAGAATAGATGTTACATGTATTTTTAGTTCCGGCAAAACCCTGCCAAACATGGCTTGCAAGCTTATCATATATAAAAAAACATTTAGGTTCGCATCCTTACTTGGCAATTCTGCCAGCTGACATGAACTTTTCAAGCGCCTCTTTCAGATATCCAAAGCTGTACCCTTGCAGCACATGAGCCAAGTTGGATACGTTGAAGTTTGCTGGTATTATTTGGTGCCTGGAAAAAGCAACCACGTTCTAACAATGTTTTATTTAAAGGCCAAAGTGGACGCTGCTGGACATTTGTTTTATGAAAAATCAGTTTGACGACGCCCTTGGGTCGGAGCATTATGTTGAGCGATGGCCGTTTTGCGTGGATGTGGCGCAGCGCTAGTTCAGTGATGCCCGTTATCACTAACAGAAGGCGATACCTAAATGAATGCTTATTGTTATTGAAAACAGGTATTAATTTACGAACACTAACTTAGCGACCCATTCCTTCAACATCTGTATGACCAGGGAGTACGTACAGTCTGCTAGAACAAGTACTACTGGAAACAGTTTCAGCAAAGTACTGGCCTTTGCCAACCATGGATCTGTACAGGTGCCTGTAAGAAAAGCAAGTATTTTTATCATTGTGGCGTCACGTATTGGGCATTTGTGTGTTTTAGTATACGTGGCGTCACCTGTATTAGTTTAGATAAGTATTTATAAGTTAGTAAGGAACGCACCTTGTTAAGTGGCAACACTAAACCACGATCCGGGGCGTTACCCATATCAGAGCGTCCCTTGGTAGTAGCGTCGCTAGTTTGCTTGCCAACCATAGCGATACACAGACTAGATTTTAGGTCATTAGTTTATTTGTCCCTAATAGTTTAATTAGTTATAATTATGTGTACCAGTGTGCCTAGCTTTAAACTAGGATAATAGTGTATGATAAATACAATGTCGCCCATGGGCATGTGCCCGCCCGTATTTTTCTGAATATTCATGAAAAATTATGGAAAATTAACTTTAAAAGGGGGGTCTATCTTTAATAATATTAAAGATAAAAAAAAAAAGAATATTATTTTTTATGTTATTCAATTTATTGATTTTTTGTGGCGTTTGCCATATCTCCGATGTTATTGGCTTGATTTGGATTCTGTTTATTATTTTTAAAGATTATGAGTAATTTTATCGGATTAACTAAATATTTTTATAAAATTTGTCGGCTATGAAAAAAAAAACGAGGAAGAAAAGAGGTGAAGACAATTTTTTCTAAAAAATATCTGTATTTATTTTTAAAAACACAAGCGTATTCCATAAAATCATAGCGGGATATTGAAAAAAAAAAGGAAAAAAATAAATAAAATAATGATAGACCTTTTTAACTTTATTTTCCATAATTTATTTTATTAATTTCTCAATATTTACATTAACAAGAAATAATTTAAAAACTAACAGTATTCCATAATTTGTCAGGAATATTCAAAAAAATACGGGCGGGCACATGCCCATGGGCGACATTGTACTTTTATTAACTAGAAGTTGGAGTTTCACTTGCGCTCACGATTACAACTTCACCTCCCATACGTGTAAGAGGAGACAGGTAGAATACCTTCCACTTACGTCCCAAAATCATCATCATCTATCGAGCCTTTTAACAACTATGTTGGGGTCGACTTCTAGTCTAACCGGATGCAGCCGAGTACCAGTATTTTAGATAGAGCTACTGCCTATCTGAAGTTCACAACCTAGTTGCTAGGTAACACGATACCCCTATGTACGACTGCAAGTCGGACTGTCGAGCTATTGACTACCCGTTAGCTGACTAGTAGCTGATTAGTTGACTAACGGTTAGAAACTGGAACTGGACCACTAACTAGAAGCAAGGTTTTTTAGAAAACAGTTTTTTAGTAAACATGGGAAATAGCCGTCTCACCTACTATCGTAATTTTATCATTCTTATGGATTTTTTTGCTCAACTTCTGAACAAGGAAGGACTTTAAGAGAGGTAGATTCATATCTGCCTCCACTGGTGGTATCTGCAATGAGATGGAGCGATGAATACGTAAAATTCAAAACTCAATCGATAACAATGCATAAATGGCTAAGCAGCAATATCTCTACCAAAAATTTATTTTTTAGGGTACCGTACCTCAAAAGGAAAAACGAAACCCTTAAAAGATCACTACGTTGTTCATCTGTCAGTCTGTCAAAAGCCTTTTTCTCAGGAACGCGTGGAGGTATCCAGTTGAAATTAATATCAAATACGAAAAAATTAAAAATCAAGCTTAAAGTCAACGTAATAAAAAAATATGCGACATTTATTTTAATACTTGCAAATATATCAAAAACTATAGGATACTTACGTTGACCTAGAATCCTGAAAGGCAAGAAGCAAGGTTTCACAGCACAAGTAAAGGAAAAAGTTCGGAAATCGTTCATTTGTATTATAAAAAAATAAAAAAATGCGATTAAAAACTTACATAATGAGAATTGCCCGTGACGTATATCGAAGAATGACAGAAAAAAAATCAACTACAAAGTTACGTTTGTTCTTGGGATAAATTCCGTGAATTCCGTGTGCAGGTCCGAAACGCACTTGGCCGGTTTTTTTCAAGGCTAATACAGGATATTATTATTAAAATACCTTAGCGTAAAACAATTTCTGACAATGTTTGATATGTATGACCGAAGGTTGCAAGGCTTTGGCGCATGTGACCACCATGTGCACTAAACGTTTCAAGAATTCCGGCGATTGCATGTCTCCTTGCAATTTGTAGGGGTCCAATACAAACAATACTGCATCTGTAATCAGAATAATACGCCTGTTTCAGAATGACAGAATAGGCACTACCTACCTACATTCCAAATGAATGAAACTGAATCTGTTTGTATGAAATTTGTGTTAGCTACATTAGATACTTATTCGGAGGTGGTAAAACAGCTATCTAATTACGCAACACATTTTCGTAAATGATTAAGACTAATCTGTGTGATTTTGAAAGTTCAACAAAATTCATTGCGTTATTGAGTAGATTTTTTTTCGAACATATGAAGCAAGCTGGCTATAATTATTGTAATATTGACAAAATTTTCTTTGCAAGAATAATAATTGCCAATTATGTATGCAATGATAAAACATAACACACACAACAGCCGCGTTGATCTAGTGGTGGCAAGCCTACTACTGAGCATGAGGTCCCGGGTTCGATTCCCAAGTCGGGCAAAGTGTTATTGGTTTTTAGGGTTCCGTACCTCAAAAGGATAAACGGAACCCTTATAAGATCACTCGTGTCTGTCTGTCTGTCCGACTATCACGGCCAATTTGCAAACGAACCGATAAAGTTGAAATTTGGTACACATACGAGTATGAATTTCTGTAACCCAAACACGGACGTGTAACGTGAATAAATGAATTTTGAATATAAAGTGACCCCACTTTTGGGGGGCAAATAATAAAATAAAATAAAAAAGTTTTCCGAACTGTACCGTGTGAAATATCTAATAAAAGGGCTTTTTGCGAGGATCTCAAACACATTTTTAAAGATATTTAAGAAAATAGATGAAAATTTACCTTATCTCCAAAACTACTGAGCCTAAAATTTTGAAAATATACAGAGAATAGTTCTAACCTTTATGAAGACTATGGTATTAAAATAACATTGTAAATCACTCAATATTGTGCGTACAAACTTACATTTGCAAATTGGATTGTTTAGGACAACATGTTTTTCAACTACAACGTTAAGTTTGTTCTTGGTATAAATTCATTCCAACTACGGAACCCTTTATTGTGCGTGGTACACGCACTTGGCCGGTTTTTTCCATAAGGGATTTCTTAGTAGCAGCCCAGAGTCTGGATTTGTGCCCGGTTGGTGGCAATAGACTCGCCCCCTATTACATAGGACTTAAACATATAACTGGTGAAATGTGGGTGTAACTTTAGGTACACTTCTGCCTAATCCTTCGGAGAATTACAGGCGTGAAATTATGTTATGTGATAAAACATTTCTGAACCAAATTAGAAAATTGCCTACCATTAACCGACGCCATAGCTTGGACCAATATAGTCTTCCCACTTATTTTGGGTCCGACCAACAATATTTTCCGGAAGCCGAGGCAGACTTCACGACATCTCTCCCACCACAATTCTCGGATTTCAAAGTTGAATGGAAATGCAGGCCTAACGGAAGAGAAAAAATATGCTAAGTGCATTATAACAAACAGGTAACTTATTTTTTGTTGTGTCTTTCTCTGTCGTCAGTCTTGAGTATTTTTTTTAAGATCGTCTTTGATTTCAAATAAAACTCTTTCTTCATAATCATTTGAAAATCAAAGAAAGAAAAATGCGTTTATCATTACAGCAGAAAAGTACTCCTTAAAACTATAAAAACAGAAATCAATGATAATAATGCCAAAAGGGCCTCAGCTCAGCATAATGTCAGATGACAACACGAAGTGTACCACCTGACGCTGATTTTCAGCTGCAACCCACGAGTGCCATACGCTAGAATAATAAACAGTAAGGAAAGTGTGTGTCCGTTTGAATAAATTAAGAGGATAAATTTTAGGTGATAATATAAAAAATCTCATACAAAATCAAGTAAAGTGTTTTGACATACATGTGTTCGGGATCGGGATATGGGTGTTTAAAAATTTATCTTATCTACAAACACTGCTAATTTCTTCTAATGACAGTATATCTACTCACAAAATTTGTCTACGGAGATCTTCGCCCCCAAAATTTGCATCTCCAATAAAATCTTCGATTTTACTTCTAGGATATTCTATCATGAAACCTTGCTCTGCCAAATCCTGATGTAGACAGAAATAATCAACAAACTTCCATCATTCTAGTGTACCTATTAAAGTCTTGGATGATAAAAGATGTTAGGTTAGTTTGTCATGGGATAAAGGGAGTCAGGGTGGCCATACGCCGAGATAGTCGAAGGCTCATTTCTATTCTTAGATTAGCTTTATCTATACCTACTAATAATAAAGCTGAAGAGTACGTTTTACTGTTTGAAAAAACCTTTACTAAAAAAAGATATAAGTATTTATTATTTACGAGAAGCATAATGTATTTTAATAAAATCTATATTTAAGATCACGCTAGGACCCGTAGAAGCCGAGCAAAAAGAAAAAAGCCAAAGAGCGCTAAGAGAAAACGAAGTACCTAAATAGCGCGGGCAGGCAATGCGTTGCGACGCGGGTCCCCCTGACCCGCGTCGCAACGCATTGCCTGCCCGCTAGATATTTCACGCGGTCGACACTACGTCTACGCGTCGAAGCTAGTTATTAATAAATCAGTTTTGATAACGTCAAATGTATCTTCTTAGTTTGTTCATGTATTATATTCCCATCCACTTAACCCTTATACACTGTTCCTAGATCACTTACAGTTAACAACTTACCTCAATCATTTGGACTTCTTGTGCGCTTAAACCATGCTTAACTTTCTTCTTCTTCTTTTCGCCTTTAATAGGCTTCATTAGATTAACTGGCATTTCTTCTTCATTTGCTTTGTAGTCTTCTTTCAAAGCTTGTTTCAGTTGCTGAAGTTCTTGGCTTAAATTACACATCAAGTGAATATATACATATTTCAAATGTCTAAGATAGATTTTTGAAGATCTACATGTTTTATTTACCGCATATGTTCGTCAGCCGCCGGTAAGACTTCAAGTTTCACTTCCATTATTGCATCTTGTAAATCTACTTTATGAACATACTTTACTTTCACGTCCAAAGTTTCCCATTGATCATACTCATCCCAAGATTTGTGATAATAATCTATAACCTGAAAAAGTTAATTTGTCAACGATTTTCCTAGGGCACTAAGGCTTATAGTAATTATTACTCTAGCGGTTAGACAATGTGGATCACAGACTGTACATGCAATTTTCATATTATTTTGTGCTGTACTTAATTCGGAAATTAAACGAAAAATTATTTGGAAATTGATCCTGTTTGGGATTTTTTTGATGGAGCAGTTTACAATTATTAATTATCGTGTTTTGACTACTTCAAATTGATTCAAAAACAGGCAAATTCGGGTAGCCCCCCGTTAATTGTTATAGATTGATTTCTCACCTCTAGAAGACGGTCAGTCTGTTTTGAAAGCGGGAAGTGATATCCAGGATGCATCGTTGGATTTTTCATCATTTTCTTCAATAACAGTGCTTCTGCTTTTATCTTCATTTGCTCTTCCCGTTTCAGTAACATTTCTTGTCTTTTCGCCTCCTTTTTCTCGAATTTGAGCTGTAAAATATATTCTTTTTTAAATTCTGTAATCTTTAACTGTACTGTTTCATTAGCCATGTAAAGTAATTGCTCTTTTGCAAGGGTTATATTGTAAGATGATGAAAAACTGATGTTTAAAGATATCTTAACTTACATCTTGAGGACTTTTGCTTTTGGACGCCTCATGTTTAATTGTAAGAGCTTTATTTTCTTCAAGCCATTCGTGAGGACTGGGGACTTCGGCTCTGAAGATTGCAGCAGAACCAACTTTAGGTATATCGTGAAAAAAATGTACCGATTCAAACCTTCAAATAATGAGTATATTATTAGTTTTGTATCTAATAAACATTGAGTTTATTTGTCCTAGTGGTAATTTTGTTAAATACTGCTAATATGAGCTCAAAAGACCTCATCAGTCTCCTGCCCTTATCCCAATTTATTTGTGGTCGGCACAACATTTATTTTTCTTCCATACTTCTCTATTAGTCGTCATCTCGGTATCCTTTCTAGGCAAATAAATGAACTTAAGAATTTCCCTTATATCGCTCATGTCACTGCATATTTTCTGTTTCATAAGTATTCTATTGACTTCTCAACCAATCCTAAGCCCTAATGGCTAAATTACTAAAATTACTTTACCATTCGATAAACCACTCCCTGATTTGATCTCGAAATTCATCACATAGTTGGGCGCTTTTATTTTTAAGAAACTTTTGTTTCAAATCCTCTCGGCGCGCCAGCCATTCTTTTTCGTATTCTTTATGTAATTTCGAGCGATTTTTAAGCATCTGACAAGAGAAATGAGTAATTCAAATAATATAGATGTAGAAATTTGTATGGAAAGGGTTATGTTGTGCTAATCCATGCGTCGGGTTCGTGAACGGGAGCCGCGTCAGTGGGATTCAAAATGTGAATTAAAATAAGCCATGGCAGCGAAGAGATGACTATCTCTTCGCTTATTTTAATTTAATTTTAGAATGTTTTTTTTTTATCTTTTTATTATGGACGTTTTTAACATTCTGCATCATTCTTACATGTATAATTTCAACATGAATGATGCAACCAATATTTTGTAACTATATTTTGATCTAAAAGAGTGGAGTGTCCGTGGCGTTTCTTGCCCGTTCTTCTCCATAGGTACCTACTGCGCTTTGGAATGGGCAACAAGCTTCATCTTCATACTTATATATTATAAATGCGCAAGTGAGTTAGTTACGCTTTCAGGCTAAAACGGCTGAACGGATTTGGATGCAGTTTGGCCCATGGGTAGACCATGACTTGGAGATGGACATAGGCTACTTTTCATCCTGGATCACAGACGACGTCACGGGCAATAACTAGTTTGAAATAAATGCTTTAAGTTTGAGGTAGTAAGCACAATACATACTTTTTCTGCTTGTATTCTTTGAATGTCCACATTTTTTATATCACAAATATTCAACCCCAATAATTCGTCTCGGTTGCAGTTTTTAATACGTTCCCTTTTTAATTCAAAATATCTTCTGAAATAAATACATCATTATATTCATGATTATAACTGCTACCTAATCAATTATTTATTTTTGCGTTTTTTTAGAATAATCTGAGTACCTGAATACTTTGCGTATAAGTTCGGCACTTCTTACTCTAACTTCAAATCTAGCTGGAGGTGGCAAACGACCAGTCAGTTCTTTTTCCCAGATCTCTCGTTTAAGTTTACTATATCGACCTGATCTCGTGACTTGTCTGTAATTTGAACATTGTCTTTAATGTTCAGTTGCAGATGTCGATAAACATTATCTAGTTAGGACTACTATATTTAGTTAGGACATAAGATACTTTTTATCCCGGTAGAACGTTTCCGTGAGAGAATTTTTGAATTCCATACCAAATGCAAATTGTAAGGAATTAATTTTTTTTATGAAAGAAAAGTAGGTATTTAATCATTTTGTTTCCTGATCGGCTAACTAAACCATTTCATCATACCTAGTTTTTTCTTGTGCCAGTATCATAGTTAAATATTCCTTTGTCTTGCGTATTGCTTCTGGAATTGCAACAAATTTTTTCTCCGATATTTTTTCAACATTTTCACCTGTATCCCATAAGTTATCTAACATTACAGCTGCAATTTCAGTTTCTTCGGCTGAAATCGATTTATATATTATTTTTAATTTCAAATCAATTATATTATATTATATTATATTATATCTTATTTCAGTGCAGTCCTTCACTTATGTTTATATTGTTTATGTACTTTTTCAACCGACTTCTTGAAAAAGGAGGATGTTTCTCAATTCGTCTGTATATTATACAATTCTTTTATCATTTGGTAGAGGAACGGGGTGATGCCACATCAATTTTAGTAACGTCTTTTGGGTAGTTTTTGAGTTAGGTTTAATAATACGTTTGTTTCCCACTTAGTGTATGTTGATTATGTTACAATAACTTCCTGTCACTGATATCTACGTAGCAAGTAGTGGTATAAGACTTTTTGTGGGTAGGTACCACAACTAAACAATGAAAAATAAAATATTTTTTAATTTAAGTAAGTTTTTAAAATATTTTATCTTACTCATTGTAAAAGCAGTTTCTTTCTTTTGCTTTACTCTAGCCAATATATTATCAAGTTCAGCCTGTATATTTTCTGTTCTTCCTGGGTTCTTTGGTATTCCAGTCATTTCAATGTCACATATTGTGTGATGGACTTCGATCAAACCATAGCCTATATATTGGATGTGACTACCTTCTAACTTCTCTAGGTTAGCTTTCAGTTCTAATATTCTGAAAAAAAAAATGTGGACATTACTCTTTTATACGTCAAATACTCGTAAATAAAATTGAAGTATCTGTTTGTAATGACAAAATAACAGCTTTTTACTAAATGCATTATGAAAGTTTAGTCGAATAGAGGGTACATAAAATCGTTTTTTTTTTTAATTTTGTCTGTGTGTTTGTTCCGGCTTATCTCCGAAACGGCTAGACCGATTTTGATAAGACCTTCACTGGCAGATAGGTGATATTATAAGGAGTAACTTAGGCTTACTTTTATTTTAGAAAAAGAATAAGGGTCCACGCGGGCGAAGGCGCGGGCTGCAGCTAGTTTGTCTTATAATTGTTGTAAAATCAGGATTAAGGGCTTCACCACTTAAGAATATGTTTGGGGCGGCATCTTCATCGACACATGCGAATTACGCATCAAAGACCTGACGTCACACGAATCCTGCATCGCGCAATTTGAGTTAACCGCGCGAACGACGTAATATAAGACTATATCCGACATCAATCGTCGGGCTGTTGCCTGCCTAATACGACACCCGTCTGGTCGTTGAATCCTCCCTTTTCAATAGAGGATGAGTGAACTTTACACCCTGTTCCTTATGCCTCTAAAAGTTCTACGTTGGCATATTATTTCATACAAATAGTGTTTAATTTTTCAAAAAATTTATTTGGTGTGTAGGTAGTGGTGATTCAGACATTGGGAAACAGGCTATCATATCTATTGAGTAAACCATAGAAACCATAATCTATCTAGATATGAAAATTATTTTTTTGAAATATTATTATGCTATTTGATTGCCAATGTAGTAAAAAAAACTATCGAGGTCACGTTTTCATACAAGATTGATCTCCAGTTTCATAACATACTCACCTAGAAACTATAGCTTTTACAACATTGTCATAATACACAGTCTTCTGTACTTGTAGGTTCTGCTGAAAACATTCAATAGCTTCATTGTACATAATCATGTACTGTCCCAGGATTGAAGTCAATCGCAGAACTGCTTGCGGTAGTGTTCGGTCGTGAGCTTTTGTTACCTGAAAGAATCAACTGAAGTAAGAGATGATTATTATATTAGGATAATCAATAACGGGTAGAACCTGGATGAGGCTGGCACAGGAGCGTGGAGATGGAAAAAGCAAAGAAAGACTTATGCCCAGCAGTGGCTGAATTCGGGTTGTAAGTGATCGTGATGATTATGAATCAATAATTTCAAGTGGAATGTCTCTTATGATCGGAAAATATGTAATGGTATAGTTTGACCGCGGTCGCTGTTCCGCGCTTTGGGAATGCGCGGCGGGCGGGACGCCGTGAGCTTTGAGCATTGACGAATGAGCGGCCTGCACTGCCCCCGCGCACGTACCTAAGGTGCCGAACAGAGGTCTCGGTCAAACTATATTTGATATATTTTATGAAGTAATAGTAGGCAGGTGGTTCTCATATTCTACTTTACCTGATACTGAATGTCAACATCAACTAATTTTTTCAGATGTTTCAGAGTCTCTTTCCACTTGTGAAAATAAAAGTCCTTGGACATTGTGAATTTTGAGAAATTAAATCAAAATAAATAATTCGATGCACTCAATACTGTAAGTTTCATGATAACCTACATAACAAATGATTTATTTTCGGTTCCAGTTGGCCATGGAATGAACATATGTACTTAATTCCCAAGGTCTTTTTAGTGGTCAGGTTCTTATTACTAAGTACACTAGAGTAAATCGTGGTTATATCAAAAAGCAAAGGTTAAAAAAAAACAATTCTTGTAAATCTAGGTTCATCAAAAAACCTCGTTGATCCCTACTTTGATTCACAGCGCATACGCAAATATTCAACTTTGTCACCAGCCTCTAACCATGAAGTAACAAAGCCTGGTCTGCCCTATGAAAGGGCGAATGATACCATTACACCTTATCGCCACTCCGGAAAACTTACATCATATTCAATGCGGGAAATAAGCGATCGCACTTGACGGGAACGCTCTTACTTATTGCCTTCCTTTGTTATTTTGAAAGAGCTTATGTACAAACTTTTAGCAAAGGATTGTGAACTTTATGATTAGTGCGATAAGATAGGTTTTGAAGGTTGGGCTGATGGTTGTTAGGTGGTTTTGGTACGGTAGTTTTATCGTGTTTTTGGGCTCTCTCGCCGCAGTTTCCGGCTGCTCTGAACGTTTGGCCATCTTGTCACCGGAAGTAGTAAAGTCTTCCGCAGCGCCGTCTGTCGGCGGGTGGTTGAAATGTGTTTTTTTTGTTGAAACACTTTTTTTGTTGTGTAAAGGTATTGTGGAAGTGTTCACCCTTTAATGTTGTTAATGATCGCTTGGATGGCATCGTGCTGCTTTACTCTTGGGGTTCCTATGGATGGAGAACGAGTAAAACAAAAAAAAGTTGAAATGATTATTTATGAAACGTGTTAATTTATGTAAGCATTTAGCAAGAGTCATCATAATCTACTAAGTATAGTTTGTTTTGATTATTCATCATGTCTAGGCTGAATAATCGTTCTCCATCTATCTCATCGTCAAATTATAGATTCCCAAAAAATACTGAATTTTTCAGTCCAAATGCTCACTCACAAGGTAATACGGCCCAGTAGGTACGGCTGCCTCTTTTCGAAGCTGTCATCATATTTTTCGGCTATATCGCATTATTAGCACCCTTGGGAGTTCTGCGGCATTCGATACTACGACGCTTAGCTCTTAACGTGTCATGCTAGCAGGATGCTTTAGATAAACTCATGTGACTTTTATTGAAGCTTTTTAGGCGATAGGTTTCCGATCAAACTCTGGTATAATGCTTACCAGATGAGACATAATATTAGCTTACACTTGGGTAGCCGACTTAGTATCGAGCGATATCTGCGATAATGGTAGAGCTGAAAGTCAGATGCTGTTATGCTACACAGGATGCCAGAGGTGGCAGGCATCTCATTCTCTCACCGAGCTTTAAGCGGTGTTGAACGATTATCAGACTCATTTATTATGAGGTTTTTGTCAATTAAAACTTCTTTTGTAGTTTATTTTATGTCAACTGTGCAAGGGCTGGGTTATTCAAAGATACTTGACGGCAGCAAGCTTCGCTTGACCAGAATAGAAACGGATTATTTCGACGCAAGAATAGACAAACTGACATAATAACAATCACAATCTGTCATTTTGTCTATTCGTCCGTCGATAAAACCCGTGGAAAACCAGTTTCTATGTTTGTCATACTACGCGCGCTGATGTAGGTTATGGTTATTGCTAACCCTACAAAATATTATGTGTAGGCATCTTGTAAAGGTCTCAATATTCAACTTTCTTCAACAACAACATTAAAGCCAAACTCTCTTACATCCATCGTCGTGCCAATATTCCTAGAATAGACCCTGACATATTGAATACTGTTAACAACAAACAACATGTCGAAGCTCAAGGTAATACATTCAAATCAAATTCAATCATAATATCGTCTTCAATATTCTTTGTGACATCAAAATATCACTTACATCTTACCTTTGCTTCAAAAAACCTACCTCCTATGTTTCAAGTAATAGAATTGAAAATTGCATGGCATAGTCTGAAACAAGCTTTCATAAAGTTGGTTTTTGTATCACAAAATATGTCACTTCATCATGTATCTATTCTTTTAGAATGTTTGATGTATAAAATAGTTTTTTTTTCGTTATGTTCGGTTCCCTTTGAGATGTATCGTATTTTATGTTGAAGCTGGAGGGGCTTGGCTGGGTCCTTTACATTACGGTGTCAGTTACATAACTCCCTAGGGAGAAGAACACGAATTTCAATTTTTTTGAAGGCAATTTTTAGGAAGATGTTTTAAAAGTGTAGGATGTAAGATTACTTTACAGAAACATCAACTCCCTTCTAAAAAAAATCAGTCTATCCCGGGCTGGCGGTCTTCATGGTGTCATACCATATATGAGCAATGACTGTTATAGTAATAATCAACTCCCTTAGCAAAGCTTAGTATTTACCAAGACTGGCAAGTTTTACATGAAGTATCCCTTATATATGATGGCACGTAACCATATTTTTTATTGAAAGTTCAAAGGAAAATAAACTGTTGTGAGTATGAAGAGCATTCCGACGTCTCTAACCCCATCACATCATTACAGTCTAACTATGACCTATGACCCCATCTGTAAAATAAAAAAAACAACTGAAAAATAAAAGAAAACCAACCAACAATAATCTTAGCATGGGTAACAATAATATACGCGTACCTCGAGCACAATACGTCACGAATAACAGCGTAATTTAGGAAATGTAGGCGACAATTTATTGGCGACACAAACAAGTTGCAAATTGGTCCGTTGGAACGACGTTTTCGCTAAATACCTATAAAAATGTCCGTTTGCTGTGAAATATTGTAACTAGCTGCGTGGTGCGAGGTATGAGATGAGGCGGTTGGAAAGAAAATATACTTTTTTGAAGTCCGTTAAAAAGTTACAAGCCGCACGTTGAGTTTTACCGTCGGTGATAATGACGAACTTCTTTCATCTCCTTTCCCTCACGTGGACGGGCGCTAACTTGTATGAAAATTAAGAGTTTATTCACACAGACCACATTTTGCCGTCGAAATCAACCGTGTACTGACCACATCAAGGCCATCTCGCAGACACAACGCAACCACCAGCGGGACCACTCCCTAGTGGCCACATCGCAAACCCAAAATTGGCCTGGACGTCTTCCTCTACGAAAGCCATTACCTAAAAAGTCCAATCCCGCATCCTTTTCTGAATATCGTCCAATATCCGTCTTACCGTTCCTATCCAAAGTCCTGGAACGGTTAATCCACAATCAATTAAGCACTTTCCTCTCCAAAAATAATCTCCTTAACCCCTTCCAGTCCGGCTTCCGTCCTGGTCATAGCACCACCACAGCGCTTCTGAATATTACGGATGATATAAGGTCAGCCATGGAAAATGGTAATCTAACGGTTTTAGCTTTACTAGATTTTAGTAATGCTTTTAGTACTGTTGACTTCGAGGTTTTGCTTGGCATTCTATGCTCTCTTAATATATCTCCATCGTAATTGACTGGTTTCGAAGTTACCTGTTCGGTCGCCGGCAACGTATTTGCATCGGCGAGACCTTGTCTTCCTGGAGTAATACTTCTGCCGGTGTACCACAGGGTGGCGTGCTATCACCTTTACTTTTCGCAGTTTTTATTAACTCAATCTCCCATGAACTAATCTCTTTCTACCATCTATATGCAGATGATTTACAACTTTACTCGAGAGCTCCTCTTGGAAATCTTTCAGAGGCTATCTTAACGATTAATCGCGATCTGGCCCGTATATGCGACTGGAGCAAGAGGTATGGACTTATGGTCAACCCCGTAAAGACGCAGGTTGTTGTGGTGGGCAGTTCCAGGATGGTCTCAAGGATTGACTGGACGACTCTTCCCCAAGTTACTTTTGACAACTCAGTTATCCCCTTCAGCGAGAAAGTTAAAAACTTGGGGATTTTCATTGATAAGAACTTCTCTTGGACTGCCCAGCTACGGGAGGTTAGCCGCAAGCTGTTTGCTTCCGCTGCGTCTTTGAAAAGACTACGTAATTTACTGCCGACTGCCACCAAGATTGCGCTTGCACAATCTCTTCTTCTACCCATCCTTGATTATGCTGATGCAAGCTATCTTGACCTTACTCAAGATCAACTCGATAAACTTGAGCGGCTTCAAAACTTTTTGTATAAGGTTTATATACGGTTTACGCAAATATGACCATGTATCCGAATTTCGCGTGAAGCTCAAGTGGTTACCAATTCGCCTTCGCCGGAATGCTCATATTCTTTCCCTTTTGTATAATGTCCTCTTTTCCCCTTCCACCCCTCTGTATCTTAAGAAACGTTTCCAGTTACTATGTGACTCTCACACGAAATTATTAAGATCATCAGATAACTTGAAGCTTAAAATGCCAATGCATTCCTCAACTTTCCTTGACAAATCCTTTACTGTCCAGGCTGCTCGTTTGTGGAATGCATTACCAGTTCCAATAAAGCGCGCGCAATCGTGGCCTGTATTTAAAAGACTCGTGAAAGAACATTACTTGTCGTTATGATTTTGTTCTTATCGTTAGCTGTAATAATATTCGTCAATTATTTTCGTTGCTTATATAGTTAGTGTGTATGTATCTATGTATCTATTATATAGCACTTATCTGTGTATCCATTATAGTATATTGTACTTATATACCTTTTATTTGCACCAAAGATAGCCCCATTTTATGTCCAGAGAATCACTGTCTATTCCAAGGTTGCCTGGAAGAGATCGCAGTAAGCGATAAGGCCGCCAATTGTATATTTTGTAGTGTATTACTTTTTCTTTATGTAATTATAATCTGGTGTACAATAAAGTATATATAAATAAATAAATAAATAAAGCCAGCGTTGATCTGTCTGTCTGCAAACACTAGCCACAACCTCACCACATCGCAACTACTAGCGACAACGCAACCATATCAAAATTTTGCTGTTACCACAACGCAACTGCAAGACGCTGCAGCGAAACTACAGACACGTAACCACTGCATGCCCACATTTCGTCGCTGCGCTTTGGTGTGGTTGTGATCGAGTTACCACAACGCAACTGCAAGACACTATTCACACGTAACCACTGCATGCCCACATTTCGTCGCTGCGCTTTGGGATGGTTGTGGTACTTGAGATCGAGCCCTTAGAGTATGAATTTTCAAAAATCATTATTTAGTGTTCACCCTCGTTGTATAAAGAATTTTGTGCAAAATTCACCAAAAAGACCCAGCGGTTTACGCTATGCGTTGTCGTGTCAGTGAATGAATGAATTTAAGATTTTTATTACGTAGAAGGTTAAGGCCAAGACCGAAGGGGTTTATCACGACTGCCATTGACAATTTGCGCTTGGTGATGATGATGATGATGATGTGCACTCTCTGTCTACGGTACAACTTCAAGAAAGCAACTTTCTGCCTGAACTGATAGCTGCAAAATGCAATTGATAGCAATAGAATCTCTTTTTAACCGACTTCAAAAAGGTGGAGGTTCTCAATTCGACTATGTTTTTTTTTTATGTTTGTTATGCGATTACGCCGCCAATTATGAATTGATTTTGATGATTCTTTTTTGTTTGATCATACTTTACAGGTGGTCCCTTATAAATTTTATAAACTTTTTTTTTCTTTTTAATTTATTCAAAATTTAACCTTGCTTGGGTAGTTTTTGAGTTACCTTCAATAGTACACATTTCCCACTTATGTGGATGATATGATGAACTAAAAAGTGAAAAATAAAAATATTTACAAAAAAAACAACAGACGAGAAGTCGATGGCAAAAAACGAACATTCTAAACGAAAAACACCGACTTCCGAAATTAAAGTAATTTTTTACATTATAGTGTTTTTGTTGGAAGTCGGTTATTACATAAAGATGACGGTCATATTTTTCGAAAGTATTTGAAAACCATGATAGTGGTACGATGGTGGTGTAAGAAATTCAATCTATGTGACACCTTGGTTTGGTTTTATCTTTCTCGACCTGCAGATAGTGAAACTTTGGGTGGAGATGATATACTGTTTTGTATAAGACTTCGCTAGGACATCTTCAGATGGTTCTGAAGATGTCCTGGCCAAGTCATAAAGCTAAACTTAGAATAATGTTTCAAAAGCTCCAAATTAAAATGAGCACCCTGCTCCTGCTCTTAAATTAGACCACCGAAAAAGAACTCTAAATTGTAGTACTCGCAGCGTCGGGATGGCTCATTTCGGCTGGTTGTAGCAAAGATACTTTATCGTTGAAATGTAAATTATCTCGCTCTTATCTGTTTTATTAGCTGCGAACGACCGCTGCGACGTCTTGCCGACTCCTAAGTCATATTTGTTTATCTTTGCTACTGTCGCAGTAGTGGCTGTGAAGTTTTTGAGGACCGTTGTATGTTAAAGAATATCTTAGTTTTGAAATTGGAAAGGAACGAACTAAAGGCTAAAGATTCCTATATTGACATGTAAGATCTTAAAAAAAGCCAACAGGGGTTTTGACAGTCCAAGTTTTTTTGGTCTAAACTAATAAAGACAGCATTCCCTTTACACAGTTTTAAACTCACTATTGTTTTTAGTTACGTCATCGTTCTAGTCCCTTAAATTCATCTTAATCTTCCCCATGGTCCTGCCCTGCAATTATTGCGGTCGACATACTTATAACTACAGGTACTCTCCTAAAAATGACATTAGTCTTTGCCATAATAATGGCACTGTAGGGCTCACAAGCATAATGGCTATAGTAACACAATCCACTACCCCCACATCGAAGTGAAAACCGTAAACAATCAACTTAATAAGCCATCCCCCACCAGACCAAGCGTATCAATCATCGTACATCACTTCCAGAGTCCGCAAACCGTCGGCTAATCTCCTCTCCTGCTCAGAGCCCATATATCAGAGCGGGACGACGTTTTTACGATCTCTTAATCAAGAAATATACGATTGCGCCCGATTAAGAGCGTTGGCTTAGCGTTGCTAATGCAGTATGCTGTGATGTATTGGTATGGAATATGATGGTGGTGGTTCTGGTTCATATTTTGTGGAGAATGAGTTTATTTTGAGTATATGGAGAATTTTGTTTTGCTTCTTGAACGGTACGCTAGATTAGTCAGTCAGGGTGGGTTGACTGTTCGGAATGTCGGTAGGTACAAACCCCTGCGTATCAAAAAGTCGTGTATAAAAGCATAATATATGATCCTAATAGCAAAACGACCTATAATAAAAACGACATTTTAGCAAAATGTCTTATTAGCAAATTGTCCTAAGAGCAAATGGTCTCAAAAACAAAAGAACGGAAACGGTACGTCATACCACAAAAGTCGATTTTCATGTACACACGGCTACACATCAAGCTATACATTTCCAGTATAAGCTGACCTCGCATTGTACGGAAATCCCATACAATGCGAGATCAGCATAAACTGGAATTGTATAGCTTGATGTGTAGCCGTGCGTACCTACCTTGCATATTTCTTAGGTAACGAAGTCACAAATCAGACATTAATGATATAGAAATAAATAAAAACGTGGGATGTGGTGTCCTAAATAGAATTATCTCATAAACTTTTAAAAGACTCGTGAAAAACTAGTTCCTGCATAGATTGAAAAGCAAGGATTTTCATCGAAGAAAACTCTTATTAAATGTTCTCAGATCATTATGGTATAGACAAATCTGTTCAAGACATTGTGTAAGGTCAAAATTGACTAAAAAGCTTTCAATCTAAGGTGCAGTAAACGTTACTATCACCAAGACAGCACAAAGCTGAACCGAGCATGTTATCCACTTACCAATTTAGTAAGCCAGTTAGTACTATCGTCTTGTCTTGACAGCGTAACCAGAAACCTCTTGTGATATTTCTCACAGTTAAATGGAAGTTGGAGACTAACCTTGGAGATTTGTCCTTGTCACACACGAATTCACACAATTGTCTATGGTCTAAAAAAAAATATTAGAGCGGGGTTTGGCAGGGGTAACTTTCGACTAACTTTTATTGGTTTCATCATAATGTTTATCAGTTCAAAAATATGACCCTCCTTTTGGGCTTTGCTGCAGTCGGGTTAAAAACAGAACAGTCTACATTATTGCCGTAAGGGTAGCGTAGTTTTTTGTTTTTTTGAGGTAGCAAGACACTGGAGCTTTTCATCCTCAAGATGACTTATATAAGTTAAGTGGCCTAAGCTCAGCGTGCTCTTGAAAATAATACAGCCTTCAAAGTTCTTGACAGCCTTTTATCCTTCAAGTACAGGCACTAAAAACTAACACATCTCCCACTAACACGTATTTGTCGTGAAGGTGATTCTGTAGTGACGGATGGCTGCCCCTCCCGACGTATTTCAACCCCCTCGCGCCGCTCCGGTCCTTTCCACCGCTGCCTGTCGGGAAGATTTACGAGCCGTCTGACGGAAAAAATGTGGACTCTCTAAAGATTTCACTGGTTTTTATTCGTGCCATATATTTTGAGAGAAATGACGCGTTGTAAGCTCGATGACTCGCGATTTATCCGGGCGATTTCCTGATAGTTTTTATTGGTGCCTTGAGTATTGGTTTACTGTTTGTCTTGGTTTATGAAAGGACTGAATGTGTAGATTCGACTTTCCGATCTGACTTTTGGTAAAAATAGTCTTCATGAACGACGATGATATTCATCCGATTGAGTCTGGGTCTGCTACCAACCTCAATGAAAAAATCTTCCATGAGCAGCACGCTAACGTAGTTCACTCTGTTCAAACAAGATTAACAGTATACGCTCTCAAATAAAAGTATTAAAATCATCGTTTTTCATACTTTCCTTTTAGGTATTACAAGAGTTTGTCTTGTGAACCACGGGCAAGGTAAATAAGAAAAAGTAATTAAAAATACTTTTTTATTGCGCAAAACTTTTTCAGTTTTACTTTTTTATTATGACAAATGGCTACAATTTCCTCTTTACTTTAGGTGTTTCAGGTGGTAGGTAATGTAAATGAACCGTTTTATCATCTTGGATTTGGCTCTTGGAGTTTCAGTGTATTTTAATGCAGTTAACCAAGCCAGAATATCTCGTACCATGAAATTAAAAACAAATTCACTCTATTTCAATATTATTTAATGAATCCCTGGATATTTCCAAAACATCAATCGTCAACCAGTGGTTGAGATTGTGGCGAGTTGCTTCCGTCCAGTTGTGGTCAGAGCAGTCCATCAACCATCTCATATAGCGGCTGTCAGAAAATAACAAGTATAAATAAAAATAAGTTTTCAGTAGAAAAACAAGGGTGTACGCGATGTGTCAGCGGGCTGGCCGTATTTTATGAAGGAAGTTGTTCATCGCACTATAAATCAGACGGACGCCTCGGGAAAATGGGGTTCAGGATCCGTGGACACCGAGAATTCTGGGGTAATATTGTACCCGTTGAAGAATGTTTTTGGTTCTTGGTTTAAGTGGTGGCTGTGAAGGGATTAAACGACGAATATTATAGTGATAGTGAATAAAATATACACTTATCAAATGAATAAATGACACGAGGAATAAATAAATGCTTATCATGCATAAAATCTTTTTTCGCTTGTAAAAAACTGGGTGGGACAATGTGGAATAGACCCTAATTTTTTTACTATTTACTTACCCGAAACTAAACCCTGTGAATTATATATATTCATACAACCCTCTTGAAGGCATTTGACCAACAAACAAGGTTACAGAAACACAAATCAAAACAAGAAGAAAACCTTTCTAAATATTAAATCGCATACATTATTAAGGGTGCTCGCACATTGTACCGTATTGCCCGCCCGGGTGATATATCGTAGGGAGGGCCGCTAGGAATCACACGCTGACAAATTCATTCTCCTCTTGACACCTTGCTCTGTATATTTTCACCCCCTACAAGTGGGGGGATTGTCTTGCTAATCTCTGTAACAGCATGAATTTTTCATGCGTAATGTTCCTCTCAGCTTTTTGTGACGTATCGTAGTTTGGCGTTCCTCTTTTGTTTTTTTTCTTGTATTTTTTGTGGGAAAGTAATTGGGGTAGTGTGACCTTGCAGTAATTTGTAGCTGTAATGTTTTTATATGGGGAAAGACGTGGCGTTCTCTTTGTAAGGTCATGGGTTGAAGATATCACTAACTTATGGTATTTAAAGATAAACATGAATGGTCTGACATTGTCAAGCAAGCGTGGTCTTCAATAGATTTTTTTTTTCTATACTCTAGACCCACTGAGAAATTATCTCACATACGCTCTAAATTCTAGAGCAAGTCGATACTACCAACATATTAAAGGATAATAAATCTCCTTTAACTTTTCAAACATTCTTATTAGTTTTAAAATCGCCTGATCTCAAAGCTTTACAATCCTTAGGGAAATCAGAATCTTCGCATGTTTTCAGTAAACAATTAGTGGGATTTTACTTCCTATCCAACAGAGTAGCGACTGGACGGACGCCTGAACAACACCCTCGGGATGTGATGAGATGCGGCACTCTATTCTATGCAGCATTAATTGTCTTACAGACATATCTGGACATTGGCGTCCCAGTGCGCTGCAATGGGCGGTAATAGAGATATCTCTAATGTAGATATTGAGTGGATATTAAAGATAGCAAGCAAATCATTTTGTCGTATTAATTTTCACCAAAATAATAAGGCGAATATGGCTGCGGTTAATCACGGTTTTCTCACGTGGTTAATTCGGGATGCCTGACTGGTGTTGGATCAGTTTTTTGGACACAAACTAAGCTCCTATTTACCTGTAACGACATCCAGGCTAGAAACTTCTTGATAAACTAAAGAACAACGCTACTTTGCCCACTACGGGTAAATTGTTTGTACCAAACAGACAAATTTCAGCTCAATGAAAAAAACTATCTCAGAAAATACGGTAGTATTCCAGCAACACAAGTTTCTTTATCATTCGTTCTCCGTCCCAGTCTTTATCATTCGTTCCCGGTCTTTATGATCACATAAATTCACTTTTATCTTTATGAATATTCAGTCGGGCTGTTAACTGCGACGTTTCTTTGTTGTTTCTCTTTTATTTTATTTTATCTGTGGAATATGGTGTTGAAGTTTTTTGGGCAAGCAGGATAAGAGGTAGGTATAGGTCACGCGGGAGGTCACCTATGAGGACGACCCATCAAATAAAATCCGCAACTGGAGACCCTGTTATATTAATGTCTGTTGAAGACAAATTGAACCGTGACAACGTGAAGTTGAAAATGGGGAAATAAATTCAGCAAAATTTGTTTTCTGAATGTGCCAGACTGTCATCTAACATAATCAATTGGAGACAGATCGTGAGGAGGGCAACGACTACACTTAGGATACAGGTCCTCGTGACCACGACCGCTCTGTCAACAGCGAATTGAAGAAGAAGAAAAAGGTTAACAGGTGTTAGTATATCTGATAGCTAAGCTCTTTATAAAAGACTTCTGTAAAGCCTTAAGCTACTAATACATGACTAATACATTTTCCGTTCCCGTTGCCACCAGCATTACTGTTTTCCATTTGAGTTTGTTATAAGCACTTTATGAACCTTAGTAACAATAGACAGAATTTGTCAAAAAGTCTTCAGCTAGCTCGCAATAAATAGCTACCTACTAAAAAACAAATCACAAAATACAGGCCGATTTTAAACAAGACGCTGTCTTATTATACTTCTTGATGTACTAATTCCGACCTATGTGACCCTAGCCATGCCCTACTAAGTTTAAAATATGACAAGAAATTAATTGAATGCAACATAAATATAGCCTTAAAAATACGACACAACTTAATCCAAGTTTCAAACTTCAACCACATAAACCGCTGGAAAAAAACTCGCCAAAAATCACGCAAACGAAAACTTTAGCGAGCATTAACAAGCCAAAGTCTATGTTGGAGTAATCCTCGTTCCACCCCGGGTGATGTATGGCCGACCCCTACCCTGCCCCTGCGACCTAACCCTATAACTCACCCTGAAAAGTAACCTCTGCGAGTGTTTTATTACCTGATGAAATGGCCCGCCTCTGAGAGCTGTGGCCTTTGTGAATTGGACAGTTTTCGACTCGGTCTGTAGCTTTGATGGCCTGTAGAAATGTTGTAGTTTTGTGTTTTGACGAACTAAATTTGATGGATTAGATTGGTTGAACATTTGTATGGCCTGCATAAGTATTTATTACCTTATAGCATAATCTATGACGATAATACTGGCATAAAAACTTCACTAAGTAATATCCAAGCGACATTCTATAATCATAAATTATTTGCGCATAAACATGAGGATGATAACGCCTGTTAAAATTCACTTAGCAATATTTTAAGCGCCTACAAAAAGAAGAAGCAATAACTTGGCGTTTATCGCCTTGCTATCACTTTTAAGGCGAGTATACTTTTATTTTAATACTTTTTAAGTACCTTTAAATATAGCGTTGTGAGCTTAGGGACTCAAATTATTCGTATATATAAAATGACTAGTTATTCTCTTTTTAGCAATAATGTTTATTTCCCAGTCTTTGATCAATAAATATCAGTCTACTTATCTACTCCACTTCAAGTCTTTCACAGCGATAATTAAAATGTTAATAAATAATGACAAATACACTGTAAAACACCATCACCTTTGATTATATCTAATTGAGACATAATAACCAGAAAATTACCTTTAACTAGCGGTACTTAGAAATTGTATGTTTCAAACGATCAGTCATATTGTTCTGTCAATTATGTTGATTTCCAAATCGGGACTGGGATCACAGGGAATATTGATTTATTATACTAGATCTTCTTTGTTTTCCGGAAACTTAATTGTAGTATATAAATATAGGTAGTTACTTAGATTTTCGTTACTTAGCAGTGTTTAAAAAGAGAGTGTTGAGATTACACTAGGTAGACACATCAGTACGAAAACACAATTACTCAAAAACTCATTAACACAGTGGTGATCAAGCTTCTTATAAAAATAGGGTTTGGTTTGTGTAATCTTACGTCGAAAAAGTTAGAAGTCTAGTTTGAAAAAGTACTTGTGTCAAGAAGAGACCTTAATATCCAAGTGTCTAACTTTCAAACCATCAACAAGTAGGTATGCATTGAGGTATTGCACAGAACCCGTCGAAGTGGCGGTGCTTGGGGGAGTCCTATGTCCAGCAGTGGACGTCTTTCGGCAGAAATGATAATGATGATGTATTGAAGTACCAAAATTGTGAATTCTTAAACAAAATAACCATGAAAATACCCCATGGTTACACAATAAATCCTGAAGATATCGAAATCGTAAGACAAATCTTTCAATACTTCACCTCCTGTATATGTAGCCTCTACAAAATCGATCGTACAATTTGTAGTGATAATTTGTCGGTAATTAGTGACAAAAGGAATTGTTTCGTTTCTATTCGAGTAATAATGGTAGCTTTGACAAGCGTGTCATGCCGATAATTGAGTTTTAATGGTGAGGTGAGCTGACTGTAATTATAGTGCTCATTTTGTATAGACTCGGCTATAGATATGGATAATGTATTGGTACCAAAGTACTTTTAACGTTAGTATCTAGGTATCGATGCAGTTTCTTTTTCAAAATAAATGTTCCGTAAGAAAAAACCTTTAGGTAAAGTAAACAGTACCTAGTTAGTTATAGTTACTTGCACCCTAAGTATAATAACAATACTTGAATCACTTGTTTTTAGGGTTCCGTAGTAAACAAGGAACCCTTATAGTTTCGCCATGTCCGTCTGTCTGACTGTCTGTCTGTCCGTCTGTCCGCGGCTTAGCTCAGAGACGGTTTGTACTAAAAAACTGTAATTTGGCAAATGTATACATATTAATCATGCTGACAAAGTGGTAAAATAAAATCATGAAAAAAAATTTTTTTTTGGTTACCTCCCCTACACGTAAAGTGGGGATGTTATTTTTTTTTTCTCGTCTACCCCATGGTGTGGTTGTTGTATCGTTAGAAAGGTCGTACAAAAATATTGTGAGTTTGTGAAAACCGTTTTTGGATTCAGGGATGCGTTTGCGAAATATTAAGCTTTTAACTGATTTTTTTTGTTAGAGTCAAGTCCCAAGTGTCAAGTGCCCCCCCCCTGCCAGCTAAATGGTTGTACTTGGATTTGTGAAAAAATTCACAGCAGTAGTATATATAACGAAATTAAAAGGAAAACTATCAGAGCTAAGGAGGCTGTACAAGTTAACGAGTAATAATTAACCAACTTAAATTTGCGGTTTGAAAAACATGATCTCCCATACATTCCGTATGGGAGAACATGTTTTTCAACAACAATGTTAAGTTTTTTCTTGGGATAAATTCATTCCAACTACGGAACCCTTCATTGTGCGTGGTCCGACACGCACTTGGCCGGTTTTTTCTTTATATAATAACAATGAGATGGAAGAGGCAGCCATCGAACTACTTGACTGCACGCGAGCGACAGAGTGAGAGATCGGTCACTCACAATGGGCCTCATTAGAAGGCTGAATGTCACCCAAAGAGAAATGGAGATGGCTATGATTAGAGTTTTCCTACGTGATCGAATCAGAAATGAAGAGATCTGTAGGAAAACCATGGTAACCGACATAGCTCAAAGAATTGCCAAATTTAAGTGGCAGTGGGCAGGGCACATTGGTCGCAGAACAGATGGCCGATGGCGCCGAAAGGCTCTGGAGTGGCGACCGCGTACTGGAAGACATAGCGTGGGAAGGCCACAAGGTGGACCGATGACCTGGTGAAGGCCGCAGGAATCCGCTGGATGCAAGAAGCACAGTGAAAATATTGAGCACCTACTTCGATGCGACCATACTTTCTTTTTCTTCGAATCGTAGTTGCGTCAATAAACTACGAAGGGCTTTAAAAAGATGGGCAACAGCGTCCTCTTCCAGCCAGTTTCTCAAGCGTTGTGATTATTAACATTTTCCCGTATGTAGGAGCGTTCATTAGGAGGCCTATGCCCAGCGGTTGATTTGTTTAGCCTGAAGTTTTTACTCTCGAAGAGAGAAACAAAGAGGTTTTCGAGACCACACAGCAAGCAAGGAAAACAAAACACTTATAACGTTTTTAGGCCTCTAATATCGACCTCCTAAGGGAATAAAATAAACATAAAATAAATCGTACAAAAACGTCGCCCGTTGCGTAGTGATGTAGAATAAACGATACGATGTAATGGATAATGGAAAATAATGGTAAATCTTACTAATCCTAACCAGCTCAACATACATTGAACTGTGAGTAAAAGCTCCGTCTGTCTGTTCATCATCATCTCCGGGGATCCAGGGTGTCTCTTGTCATCACTCCTATATGCCGAGGCCACCGTATAGTTTTACTCATTGGGAGTATCAATATTGATATACCTTCCGCAATTCATGACCTATTTCCGTAAGTTTTTGTGGGTTGCAGTAGCAGCGTAGTGATTATACTAAAGATTATCTATATATTATATATATATCTTTACAAAAAATGTAATTCTTTGCAATATATTCGTTTCTTTTGGCTACTTTTGTAGATACAAATAAACCCTCATCCTGATTCAGTTTCTGAGTATCTGCTGTGCATTATTACCTCTGGTAAGTACATGTTTGACCAAAATTTAGATATGCTTTCAGAATCATGGGATAAGTTATATGCTTTTTAGTCTGACGCATAGTTATTGAAATAGAATATTAAAAGCAGACAAAGCCACGGGCTAAACCAAGCAATAAATAATGGTAATTATACATAATTTATAGCTAATATATACCATCATTCTGGTAGCCTGTCAGTAAAGATGGATGTGGTCTTGTGTATTGTATTACCATATAGTTTGTGGCACTTTGCATGCGAGCCTGCTCTTAATTGGTACTTGATGGTACTTTATTTGCAAGGCTATGTGGTCGCATGTTTTTGTGGGGCAACGCACATAGAATCACGCTCTTTTGATGGGTTCTGCTGTAGTGGAACTGAATTCCAAAGTGCTGATTAGGAACTTTTTGGTATTAGGAAATCGTTTTGTTTTTTTATTCATGTGGTAATGGACAAATTTGGCAGACTGATTGATGAGCAATATATTTGTGTCCAGTTCCTGTAATTTACGGACGATTGATAGTTTAGCTAACGGTTCGTTATGCTAACCAGTCGTAAGTTGAAAGTATTTACTGACTGTTAGCACACACAAGGCAAGAGTCTCTTTTTGTGCATAGAAGGAACTTGCACTGATTTGCCACACTTCCTCACTAGGCGTTGTTGACCCACTGTTTTACGTCCAAGTTTCTTCACGATGTTTTCCTTCGCCGTAGTTCAAGGATCAAAATCCGAATGTACAAAAAGTTATTTATCACTAGCTGACCCGACAGACGTTGTCCTGTAAATCAAAAATTCATACAAAAATCTCATAGAAAAAGGAGGTTCAGTTTTACCCGAATTTGAACATTTTCCGGGAAACTTTTCCATTTTTTTTTCCATAAAAACCTAATTCGGACTATAACGAACGATCTCAAGTGGTGTGTTCAACACACACATTGAAGATAATATAATTATTAAAGCGAGCTAAATCCTTTAAAAATCTTAAATATATATTATCTTCACTGTGTGGTGGTCCATTAAATTGTACGATGAGCGATATGGCTAAGATAATATATATTGTATATTATCTTCAAAGTGTGTGACGATCTTTAGCAACGAACAGCATTTAATTTTTATTTATATAGATATAGTATTTTCAACTAGATATAGTGAATTCATTTATGTAATAAAAAAATACCATTGAGTGCAAATAAATCTTTAACACATTGCTCTACACAAATAAATGAACTCTTTGTCAGAAATCAATTTCATGCATCAGTTATTAGTTGATACAGCTGATAACAAACTAGATTAGCACATTATTTCAGTGCTGTGACGATCACAATAGTGATGCGAGGAATTATAAGTTGAGTGCGGTTCCCAAATAAGCGGGCAGTGCGGCGTAGCGTAGCGACTAGCGTAGCGCTACGCGGTTTGCTACGGATTCTACCTTCATGTTCGTTATTTTTCAGGCAGGGTTTTTACAATAATTTAATGTACAAATCAGGGGTGGTTTGGGATTTTCAGATAGGTCTTTAAATAGTGTGTTGACGTAAGTTCAAACAGAAATCCAACACTAGTCAATAAATTCTGTAGAGGGATAATTGAGCAATTTTTAAACATCCTAATCTTTTTTTATCACTTAAGCTTCACGTGCAAATAAACCATTCTGCAATCATAGAATTTACCTAATTCTCATTTATGACGGTCAGCTTTGAAGTGACAAGCGTCTACCGCAATTTTTCTTCCACTTAATCTTTATCTGTCAGTAATACCACTTTGAATAACGTAATCCGTTCCCAACTTATCATACAAGAGGTAGGCTCGCCCTTTATCTACTACTTTCTTTCTTTCAGTAACAGGCAGATTTGCCATGTGCCACCTATGATCACCGCTGATTCTATGCCCTCCTAATCCGCCTATTGTCAGCTCAGCAGTTAGTAAGTGGAAACCTTGTATTATTGTGTGTAGTGTGATAACATCTCGGTGCTTCAAACAAGTTTGTGTGAAAGGGCCAGGAAATGTCGTATTACTCGTTGTTTGCGGTATTTGGGGTCGGGGCAGCCCTAAATACTGGGTAATATGTCTGTTTGGTTGGTGACATACCGACAGAATATATGCCTTAAATAAACGATTCTAATGTGTACGTATGAATCTTTTTAGAAATAAGGAAGTTAAACTAGGCCTTTGTTGTATAGCTATCGCAATTGCTAAAGAAGAAAAAAAAAAAGACAAAAAAAACAGAAGAAGAACAAAGAAGTGAAAATAGACTTTCCAAGTTTCCTTCTCATAATAATTTTAAAATAGGTATCAGAATGTGGAATTATATCACTTGAATAACTTTTCTAAAACTCTACAATTAATCTAAATGAAAGCCTGGAAACCTCTTGCAGTAAAGTGGTTAGTGGATGTAAGGGGGTACATAAGGACTACATGCACTTAGAGGTAACATTAAATACTTGACTACCCGAGAGCTGCATGAGTCCCACAATGGTGAAGGGGCTAAAGTTTTACGCATTTGTTTTCCCTATTCTATACCTACCAATTCGAAACTGTGATTGTCCACCTAATTCCGTACCAGAGCTGAAGAAAGAAATATTCCAGTTCAGTAATAAAAATAACGTAATGATAACATCAACCAGAATTAAATAAAACATTATTGCACAACCGGATTTTTCTTTCAACAAAAATTGAACCCAACATCGCTGCATAAATACAACACCCTCTTTTCAAAAAGGATTAGGGCTGTCTCACAATGCCATGTATTGTCAAATAAATCTTTTCGCCGTTGACGAGTGATAATTACGCGGCTGAATGCCGCTTGACAGCTCACTGACGTGTACGAGACTTTGTTATTGTTACTGAGTTGACAACCTTGATGTTGGTTCACCAAAATATCCAATATCAACCTTATTAGATACTAGAGAAGGTTGAAAATTCAATGAGAAATGTTTGAGTGATTGTAAAGCTAGGGTTGTACGTCACAAAATACGCTTGTTTGGTTATCGGTTCCGATCTTAACCCGCAACTGATGTAATCGCACTAATTTATAAACGTGATATTTTTTTTTTATTGACTCGTTTTTGTTTTTGTGCTGGTTAAGGTTATGTTGTTATTATAATAGGGTCGTAAAAGAGCGATGCGAAGCTATAGATAATAATAGTTAAGGCAATCTAGTTATTGGGTACTTCAGCTAAACCTATTCATGCAAAAAAAATATTGTTGCATGTGGAGTTTATTGCGCCTCTTCTTCTTCCCAGTTAAAGCACTAGGAAGTAGTGAAGGGCGGGCGTTTTGGGGGACTGTCTTATGTTATATTGATGTTTGAAAAGTGCTGGTTCGCAGTCTACTTTGAATAAATGACTTTTGATTTAATATCCGGTCAGTATCTCTACATTCACGGTAGATAGGTTTTTGAAATCTTCGATACTGCAGTGTTAACCACCATTATTTCGAATGTATGAACATCATTTAATAGCTTGTCATCGCCTCGCTTTTGTTATGCACAGTACAAAAGCTTGCATGTCACAAAATATGGTATTAAAAGTCGCAATGAAGGGAATATAAATGTTGAAATTAATAAAAGAACATAACTCACGAACGTTTACTAAACTATGTGTTTTCGACTTTGCATAAGAATAAACAAAACTTAGAAACTTAATAATTTGAATAATTATTTAAATGTGTAGAAAAATAAATAAGTACGTTATAGGTAAGTAATTAGCTGCAAGAAAGCTTTTCAGATGTTTTGAATTTCATAGATAATTATTTTTTTAATTTCGAGAGATTATAATTGTTTTTTTTTAGGTGAATTTATGGTAGATTCCAAAAGGATACTTGAAACTTGTCTACATAGAAATTGTGTTCAAGCCAAACCACAGATTTTTTGCATAATGGGCTATTGTTACAAAGTGAGCATTCAAATCGGTCACATTTCTATTAAAATCGAATAAAGGCTTGTGCAGACCAGCGCGACTTGTCGCGCGGCGCGACACCGGTTATTGTTATACTGTGAAGTTTTCTTAGAAATTGTATTGTTCGTGTCGCGTCGCGCGACAAGTCGCGCTGGTCTGCACAAGCCTTAAAATACTTCTCAGATGATACAATTCACGTTGACAATCCATTTAATACAAAAAAAAAACATTGCGCAAGTACCTAAACACCAAAAACTAGAAAAAATCATCCCTATTATGCCAGAGGCTTATTACAAGCAGGAAAATCCTATTTGTAAACACGTAAGCTGAGCATATCGGCTCAAATGACCATCACTGGCTGTCCACGGGCTTATGATGGACCAACTTACACCCACCACCCGCAAACCCCAAAACAATCCGTCATATTCTACAACCGGCTGGTAATAAGGTTGAGTTTCCTGTGGCAAGGAGTTTCGCGAGTGAAAATGTAAATTGGTTCTTTAGGAATAAATGCCATGTCAAGTAATCTGTGACGAGTGACAATAGGAGAGTCGTATGACGTCACATTGTATTGGTAGGGGGTGGGCACATAATAGAGTGTTTAGTAGCCATTATGGAGTACGGTTATTGTATGGGTGTTAGGCAAATATGAACTTCTGGGTACTTTTTTTAGGGTTGGTTATGAGAGAGATGCGGTTGCTATGCTATACTATATTTGTATCTTTTTCCTGTTGCCTGGTATCGTTAAAAAAAATCGAAATGGAAATGATCTAATTAACTATCTATCTATCACTGATAGATCTTGAAGTGAATATTTTTTCTTTACTTCTTTTCTTTGTACATGTAGCATGTGAGTCGTACTTTAATAAAAACCGGGTAACAGTTATGAGTGACCAGTTAGGTTAATTGCAACTGCGCTTCCTATACTTTACACCGAAATATTCTCCGAAATATAAAATGATTGTAATTCTTCGAATAGTTTCTTAGTAAAATCCATTTTCAAATTATCATGATACCCTTAATTTTAATAACATAAATTTTTGGGTTTCTTGTCAAATTATACAATTTTCTGGTGTAGTTTAAACATTAAAAAGGTAGCCTTAATCATATTTATTACAGTCACGCAATGTGTAAATCAACCGAAATGAATGACCTTCTTTCGGCACTTTAGAACCAAATTTTTTATATGTTTTTTTTGTTATTTATGTTTTTGTCCATTTACGCCTTGTGTGATTGAAATGTATGTCTTTATTCAAGTAATTTGCTTTTTGATGACTTTAGATTACTGATGTCGTCATAAATACATGTAAACATTGTTGCTTAATGAAGATACAATGTTTTACATGTATTTTTTTGGTGAATTCTTTATTAGAAAGTCCTTTTACTCTCTCGTTTCGTTTGTTTTCGACAGTATCCCCGACGATCTATTTTTTTTTTGCAATAAATGTATTGATGAGTAAGTAACACTCTACACTTATGCATTGCGAAATTGAAATATCTCCTTTGTAAATTTTTCGCGGTTTAAAATAGTATTTTTAGAATATTCCTTCGTAAACAAGTTTCATGCCTAGCACAGCTTTTCAGGCGATGTCTTATGTGCAGCTGGTCTGAAATAAATTATGTCCATTTATGATGAAACTTGCGTTATAATGTCCCAATCATCAATTTCACTCCATTGTGTCGTTTGGCACAACTATCATCCATTTCACTTTATTTGATTAGAATTTATCAAAGAAAGGACAGAACATAAGTACTCGTTATGGAAGAATGTCTTTATTAAATACGCACGTGTACAGCTAAGTAAGACATCTTTTAGTTAATTGATTCAGGCGTGACTTTGATGTGTCCACACGTCGGGTCTGGGTTCGCAACAAGTCAATCGCCATCCTGAAGATGCCTCGTTGAAAGGTGAAACACGTATCGATTTCTTACAGGGTTCTTTATGACTCTTTAAGAACAGTTAAGCGGATTAGGTTACTAAATATACGTCGTCTATTGTATTTTAAGACATCATTTGCCAGATGCAAAAAAAAAACTCTAGTTAATAAAATAGATATTTAAATATTGTGATGCCTCGTTGGTCTATGGTCTAGTGGTGGCAAGCGCTACTGGAGAGCATGAGGTCCTGGGTTCGATTCCCAGGTCGGGTAAAGTGTTATTGGGTTTTTCCAACAGGAATTTCTCAGTAGCAGCCCAGAGACTGGATTTGTGCCCGGTTGATGGCAATAGGCTCGCCCGCTATTTCATGGGACGTAAACATAACTGGCGAAATGTGGGTGTACTATAGGTACAGCTCTGCATAACCCTTCGGCGATTACAGTCGTGATGTTATGTGATGTTATGTTATATACAAGGTGCAATTGAAATAACAGAAAACCTCATACGGGATCACTGTACCTATTCATCATTATGAATAACATAGAAAAACAAAAATCTGCCGCTCCATACATTTGAATGTGAGAACGCTGTAGGCTTAGTGGACTGTAGATTTATTGACCATCTTCTATTTTGTTAAGTACGTGGTACTTGTTGAAAGACCTACACTGTCCTCCCATACCTATTTATACTGTTATTTGAAAATATTGTAAAAAACAATTATTTTTAAAAGATTAACCGTGGAGTTTTTTGCCGGCTCTTCTCCATAGGAAACGACCAATTGGAACCGTGCACCTAGCTTCTGACGTTTCATAAGTGCCCATGTAGTTTTATGTGAAATAAAATATTTTGAATTTTGAATTTGAATTAATGTTCGCAAAACTCGAAAAAAAATTGGGAATATCATTTTTTTTTTCGAGATTACAAGGTTTGTCCCATTGTAATAATTGTTCATTACGATGAGTAAAAGGAGGTTTTCAGTTTAATCCCCTTACGATCCCGTTCTACGATAGTTATGTTTACGTTCGTATGTTCGTTTTACGTCCTACGTTTGTGTTGAGCTTAAAACGACGATAGATTACAAACGTAATAAATAATATCGTGGTGAAATTGTTATTCAGTCAGCAAAGTGTGGCTAAATTACTTGTCCGTGTCCAATATGCTATAGTATCGTCCCAAACTACAGGGTGTCAGGGACATCGACGCGAAAACTGTTACCATGGATTCAGTTCATGATTTTGAACCCTCAGCGTTGAAATTTTTCGTCGTTTTTTTTTTTTAATCTGCTGTTTCATAGAAAACTCTAATATCTACATGGTCAAAAAGTATGGAACAGCAGATTTTTTTTTAATAACTGCCGAAAAATTTCAACTGAATCCATGGTAACAGTTTTCGTGTCGATGTCCATGCCAGCCTATATACTCGTAGTTAAAGTAATTTTAATGACACTGCTTGAATCATTAAAAACCAAATAAACGCGAATGCTATATTTTATCTCCATCGCTCCCCACAGGATCCCAGCCCCATTCCCAAACCGACATTGTCCAAATATCGGCTTCCAGTCCCTTTGTTCGGCAGTCGCAACACTCACAATTCTATTGAGGATGTCTGTTATTGGCAGCATTATACTCATTTGTAATACTACTCGCGTGTTTGAGGGCGTTACTCAGTACTTTATTATTACTGTTGAATTGAATAGAAATATGAGTTGACTGAAGTGGGTCTGATGTGAGGTTAAATTGGCTTTGTGAGATTAGAGCAGCTGTTGTATGTGATGACAAAAGAATTATTGAGTGACGACTGCATATTAGATGGATTTTTTTATATTTGGACGATAGACAACTAAAGTGCTGAATGACAATGTTGAATGACAGAAATATATATTTTTTAAACAATCAAAAAGGCTTGATGAAAGACACATGCACGTGTTTGGATGTAGAGAAATACATTATGTTCAGCATCAACAAGAACATAGCTGTTACAGTCTTGCCGTTGAGAAAATGCGTTCCTGACACCTGTCATTTGGACAATTTATAGTATATGTAATAAGGATCAATTTCGCAAAACACATATTCATTAGTATGAAACTGACAGGTGTCAAGAACGCATTCTCGAGAAGATCTACTGGGCACAGGATATTAATAAGTCCTATAGCATTAACAAAAGCAGTTTGCGATTGAGGAGTTTGAGAATTCGTTGAGCGTGACGATAAAAATATTTGATTAAACGTAAAATAAAAACGTATGTTACTTTATAAACACCACATTGAAAAACTAACAACCCTATATTTACCCGACGTCAATCCAATAACTATTATTCAATACCAAATTATTTTCATAAATATTAAAACACAGAACCAGACAGAAACCTCAATGATGAATAGTTACGGCCTCTGATTGGCCTCAGTCACACACAACACAAGAAAAAACATAAAGGAATCGATCAAAAATTATTATAACAAGCCGTTTTATCGTTCTAGGCACAAATTAGGAGTATAACCAACGTTTAGCGGTTACTGCCATGTTATTTAGACCCATTTTAATTACGTTTAATGTATACCGTTTAGACATAACTACGGGTAGTTGGGCGACGAGGAAAAAAGAAGGAAATTATAGGTTGTATGTAGGTTAGAGTGCAATGTTCTGTGGCGCCGATTTTGATGGATGGCTGAAAAACTTGGTATGATTAAAGCGTTTATTGCATGTTTTATCGATCGCAAAAAAAAGCTTCTGGTTTTGGCACTTATTCGATTTCAAGATTATTTCGTTCTGATTAACTTAACCTTGCCGTTTTTTGTCTCATTTATACCCATACTTTGGTCCCAGGCAAGACTGAGGATGCCAAACGTTGCACGGAAACAACAGATTTCATCGCTTGAGTTGCATGTTTAGCTACATTTCAAATCTTTCCTAAGTTTTCAGATCTGTTTTTTGTTATCATCCAGCCACAAGGTTAAGGAAGATATAATTTCGAGAAGTCAAGAAGTTCGGAATCAATTCTCTCAGAAAGCCCAATGACGTTCTACTTAATTATGAAAAAAATAGAGTATTCCAACTTGGTCGCTAACGAGTTGCTTTGTAGATACATTACCATCCTCTTTGTTTTATCACATGCTTCATAAAAATATCCCCCTATATTGTCGCTACAGTTTATAGGATTGCACCTAATTTGCAATGAAAACCAATCGATGTAGTGCTGGGGGCAATTCTTTGCAAGTCAAATAGGACGGTGGTTAGAGGCGACTCTGCCGAGTGATTTTATGCTAATATCTCACGTTTATTATGCAAAACCGGGATGCTGCAGGGATGTGTCCTGAAGTGGGTTGGTATCGATATGTTTGGGAATAATATTAGATTTTTGTGACTTATTATTGCTCGTCATGACACCGTAGGTAATCATCTATCAGCTTATTAAACATTGTGATTATAGCAATTACCTTAAGTCGTTTATATGTATAAGAGGTCATTGGAATCATCTCCTCGTCAGTCCCTACACGTCCAACGCTCTGGGATTTTTGGGATTCAAAGTAATAATTACGTAATATTGAAGAATAGTATGGATTCTCCCAGAGCGGGAGAAGTTATTTGATAATTTCACACCCTAAAAAAAAGAAAATAAGTCAATCATCAGACATCGAATGGCGGACGTATCGCTTTTCAACAGCCGGAACACCTGTTTTATTCTAGTAGTAAATTTTACCAAATATATCGATACCTGATCACACTGTCCCATCACTAATACCCTCGCAGGCCGGTGCGCGGTCGCCAATTTGCGTTTTAATTAAGTGTTCACATAACAGCTATGTTTTTGTTACAAATTGTTTTCTCTGCCGAATCTGTGGTTTGTGTTCAACGTAATGGATAATTGGTGTACTTGCTTATGGAGTTTATCTTACCATCGCTATTATTTTAATTAATGTGAGGCATTAAAACAATGGCCTGGTCCTGCTAATATTGCTTTTTTTAGTTATTGTGTTTCGTCGGAAGTCAGATATTATCTAAAGAATGAAAAAGACTTTAACTCAGCCTATTGCAGAGTTATATGGTTGCCAGAGTCATATGGCAGTCGATCTGAATACATGATTAGCATCGTCATCCTCGCATCTCTTGCTGTAATACCCTGTTGCGTGTCTCGGCGAATACATTCGTAGCCAGTGGGTTATGCGGTTATGCCAGATTTCACAAGGTTAACTAAGACTTGTTCTACTAAGAAAAACCTTCTGCTATCTTCTGCTGCTGCTTCTGGTCTTAGAATCTGCTAGGTATTGACTGGGCTCAAGCGTCAAGGCGAATTTCTTTCTGCCTTCACCTTCAAACCTCACATAAACAGCTGCGATGCTACGTAAAAAAAAATGTTTCGAAAAATCCTTGAATTTGAACGTTAATTTGTCTATTTTAACAGAACCACAGGGAAGTACAGATGGTTCACTCCGTAAAACCATTTAAATAAAAAGCGACTCTTGCTGCGACACAATAAATTGCAATTCAGGTCGCACAGCGATAATTACCTACAGTTATATTATTACCTACACGCGTAGCATGACGCTTTCTACGTAGAATAGACACAGCTCTTTCTATACAAAGTGACATTTCGTTTCTTCATTTTTGACATCGCACCGTAGAAATGTTTCTACAATCTGTCATTTTGTCTTTCGTTTTCATCGATCTTTGTCTAGGTCCTTTTTATGTAGACTGTCAAACTGTCAAAATCACACTGACAACTGACAGTTGTCTACGGTAGTGAAGACAATTTGATTTTGAAATCGCCATGCTAAAGACAGTAGAAAACTTTCTACTCGACGGCCACAAAGTATAAACGGTTATCTACAAAATCATGATTTTACAGATCTATTTTACATCATTTAGTTAAAAGGGTATTACCAAGAAATGGTTAAGGCCAATATTACTGTAATATTTTGTTGTTCCAAAATATGGTACTTCGACACTTTGAGATTTTTTTTTGTAGTTGTCTTTATACACGTGACTTAATATCAGTAAAAATTGACTATCAAACAGAAAAAAAAATCTAAAGAATTCTGAGTCGATTTATGTAAAAAAGTGAATTTCGTAAAAAGTGCAGTTGAGTCTTTCTACTTTGGTGCCGTCGCACTGTCTACACGGAACGTCACTTTTGTCTACTCTTCCGTCGACAAAACGATGCTCACGCTACGCGTGCTAGACGTTGCCTCTCTTTCTATCGCGTAACTCTTATATTATTCTGACTACGTTACGCCCACGGAGTTGGCCCGACAAGAAGGGCCCGCCGCGTACTTGTAGAGTCATACCTAAAATATGGAGTACGCCTTCTGTAATATTCTGTGACAGAACCACAAAACCGCGATAATTATTACCAATTTGTGTTAAATACTCGTTAATTACCTCTACATTTAGTTTACCGAATCGTTTTCAATGTTATTGATTATCTGTTTGTTACAAGGGTAAGGTCAAAGAGAGATATTTACATAAATTTTCCGTTTTATGGGTCTTTTTACACCCTGCATTTATAGCGACAGTTTGTTTTAGTGTTAGTATGCGTTTTGTTTTTGTGGTGAATAGTCTAGTATTTATTTAAGGTGAGTAACAATTACATACTGAGTTTAAGTTTTGGTAGATTCTTCATAAAATATAATATATCGTGCTCGAGTTTTGAATGTGATTAGTGTCTAGTTTTCAAACATAAATAAGAAACATATTTAATTCGCGCCTTAGTGCACACCATATAGTGGTGATGTCTCAGTCAATAAGAAGGTTCAGGGGCCTTCTTATTAACAACAACAAATCAAGTAAAATAAACAATTGAAAAATAGTCAGGAAATCTATAACAGCTGTCTATACAAGATTATTGAACCGTTTCTTCTCCCCGTTGGTAGTTGTAGGAACCGGGGAAAGGTTTAAAAAAAATATCTCTAATCCTTGATAGGTCAATCCTCAAAGAAGAATGAAAGTTTGAGTCCAAAAAATACTTTTTTGTAATACACTTAATTTTGAAGCTAATCAAACATGACTTCAAAACACTAGTAGACGTAAAAAACCATATCTAAATGATCACAGAACCATACACCCATTACCCGGAGTAGCCTGGCACGATTCCAGGGTCCTTATACCCGTGGCTAGCAGGTCCTGTTGCAGCAACACTTTAGCGGCCATAAGTTACAAGGTAACGACAAAAAGCTGGGCCATTTAACGTGATATACCGTTGCGGGGCGGCTTTCATAAAAGTTAAGGCTCTGTTGATACATTGCTGTTTGTAGATTAAAGAAGGAGCAGATGAGTTGTGTAAATTGTCATTTTGTGTTGGTAGGTTTTTGTTGGTTGGATAGGTGATTTTCTTGTTCTGTGGCCTTGAAGTAGGTTTATAAAGGGTTTGTGTATATTAAAATGTCATTATAATCTTTGTTCATTAGGATTGGAAAAAAACTTGCTATGTAGAAGCACAAAAGGATGGTTATTTCAAGCAGATGCTGCATAAAGTAAGCAGTACATAGTGGGCATGTATGACCGGAGAGCATGCTATAAATAAGCATGCTACTTGCTAACAACTAAGCATGCTCTTTAAAAACATGTGTATTTTAATCTTAAAGTTATGTTTTTGATAAATATCGGGGTAACCAATATTAAGAAGTTAATGGAAATGTAAAATACCTTCAAGTCAAGGTTCTCATGAAACTGGACATTAAGATGACAATGTGTTTTTGATAAGCAGGATCAGGCAGGTATTTGTAGCAATCAGGAACCGTAGTTGTGCCAATTTTGGGCATATTGTAGCTTAGTTATATTCTGGTAGCATATCCTCTTGTTTTCTTAATCTGTGGCTGACTTTATTGTAGCGCTGCGGTTGCTTTGGTTTTTGAGCGTAATATTTTAGGCTGTGGACTAGTTCTGACACAGTTGTTATTACTTTGTTCCATTATTTTCCTACCGTGTCTTTCATTGAGTGTCGTTGGAGGAATATTGCTTCTGAATACTCTTTATTGTACGAAATTATAATAATTAATTGTACATCACGTACAACAAAAAAATTACAGTAATAATAATCAATATCAATCTGCCTAGCCTTTTCCCAACTATGTTGGGGTCGGCTTCTAACCGGATGCAGCTGAATACCAGTATTTTACAGAGAGCGAGCGACTGACCTATCTGACCTCCACAATCCAGTACCTGTGTTATTAGATACCCCTTGGTAAAACTGGTTGTCAGACTTTCGGGCTTCTGACAACCCGTAACGACTGTTAAAGATCCACGAATGACAGCCGGGACCAACGGCTTAGCGTCCTTTCCGAGCTCTCCGTAGCTCGGAAAGGCATAGTCTATATATCTATAGTCTGGTATGTAAAGACGGTCACCCATCCTTGGACTAACCCCGGCAAGCGTAGCTTAACCTGATGACCCGTGCGGCTGTTATTACTTAGCTACGAGCTCCTCAAGTACATTACATTAACAATAATATCACCTCTGAATTTGCGGAAGATAGTAGTGGTGACTGTTATGTGTTTGGCATTCAATTTAGTTTATGTTAGTAGTAGATAAATGAAATTGTATAAATTCATGGTCAAAAAGTAGAACCTTTATCACGTTTATTTCAGTGACGTTTTTATTTTTTGGGTTTTCATAGATTAGAAGTTAGAAAATACAATTGAAGATTAGAATGGTTCTGTTTTGTTTTTTCTATTATATAAATGATGATTTCCATAGATGTTCTCACTTATTCCAGAAGAGAATGGTCCTAACATGAAGGCCAGGCAGGCGCGATGCGACTGTAATAGAATAATTTCTTTAACATAAAAAAATTACTAGTGCCTATATTTTTCCACAAATTTTATCCGATGTCCCTTACTAAGGAAAGTATCACGGTGTCATTAGGACGTTGTATAATAGAGACAGCCTAAATTATAAAATCACTGAGCACCCAAACCTTACCCAATACTTTGTAACCTTAGCCGTATCTCCCAAAAATCTTGTAAAGCACCTTCCACACTAACTTCCACGATATCATTAGTAATAAAACATCTGAATCACAGTTGGGCGACTATTTTTATGAAATCTGTCGCCGCGGCTCGTAACTCACGTTAAATGGAGCAGTCTTTGGCGATATTACTGAGTTATGGCCGCCGAATAAACTCGATGAATGTGGCTGAATTATTTTATGTTTTTTTTTGGGAATTTACGAGTTTTTGGGATTGAAGAAGGTAGGTAGGAAGTGGCAAAGTCTTGGTTTAATTAATTTAAGATAAGCAAAAGATTCATACTTGTTTCATTGCGGTGATTACTGTTGTTCTATCTGACGTTTGGTTTCTAATATTTGAGAAAGTAGATCACACATGCATGCATGCCTGCATGTGTGACAGCCCCTCTAGATCGCATTTCGTAGTAGTGTTTATAGGGGCAGACCTCACATGCACAAATTATTGTGACAGTTGAGTTATGATCAGCATTATGTACCGCTGAACACGATGCCGTCCCAAGTCCAACACAAAAAAATAAACTACGGGTAGTATGTAGGTACTTAAAATACTGCTAAACGCAAAACTAATGTTCTCTAATCGTTTCCAAGAAACGGTCGCATAAGGATGTTCACTGTATCTAATCAATGCGCTTGACGAGCATAATATTATGACAGTGTAATGATATTACTATGACCAGTCCTGTCCGTCCGTCCAGCTACTACTTGTCTATAATTTAGGAACTACATGTAATCATATAAAGGAGCAACCAAATGAATGGTTACTGGCAGGATATCGCTGCATTGAAGACGTATTTACCAAGAGTATAGTCAGCTCTTTAAGGGCCTGTTCACGTTGATGCGCGGGCGCGTTCCTTCGTTTTCGCTTCAAAATGCATTTGTGGTGAAACTCACGGGGAGAAAATCACTGGAAAACGTGCATGTCAATGCGAGACGTTTGCAACATTATCAAATTGCTGAGTCTCAAGATGCTTTTTCATGTCAAACAACCTGCGCAGCTTGAGATCCATGTGTTTACGAATTACTTTTCCGTTAAAAGAATGTATTCGAATAAAAACCACAGAACAGCTCACTTAATATAATGAGATATACAAATTAATCATACAGTTATAAGGTAATATAAAGACTCCGGTACTTTCTCTTCTTTTTTGACTTAGGTACTGATGGATATTTTGACCACTCTAAAGTGACTGCTCATTTTCCAAAGTTTATTTAAATAACAAAGCAAAAGTAGTACCTATGTAAGGATCGTAATAGGTGCCGTTCTGCAGTTCCTGCCTAGCCCCATCGGAAAAGGCGTGAGTTTGTGTGTTGTAAGTAAATTAACATAAGTTCTTTAATTTCCACAATATACGTAGTCAATGTAAACATGAAATCGCCAGACAGCTCACTGCGCTCGCTACCGCGAATTGTACACCAACAAGCTCTAAATTAACGGTTTCAAGGCGTTCCTGTTCACATACCGTGACGTAATAAGGTATCCCTTATATTTTCCTTTCAATCAAACTTATATGAATGTATTATTATGGCAGACAAGCAGCATGTGTTTATCATGTCGTCAAAAGACAGGCGCTTCCGTCTATTGGTTGTATCTTTGCAATAATGGTCGGTCTTCCTGCCAGCAATTAGCAGGATTTTATTAATTTTTAACCTATTATTATTGTCCTACATACAAAGACTGTGGTTGGTTATGGCAGCCCTTTTCTTTATGTGTATTATTAGGGGAAGGATCAAAAGAGTGGGCGGTAGACTTGGTGTACTAATTACAAATCATTGTAATTACCAATTTGTTCATCAAGTGTGCGCTTCAGTACACTCACTTATTTCTTTATTTTTTGGGTAAGGGTTACGGTAAAATGCCAGGCATATGACGCACTTCGTAACTTGTCTTTAAGGTAAGTAACGCGTTAGGAAATTTCTTGGAGTATAATGTAACCATATGCCACCGGGCTCAGCCCGCCAAATTTTTACAACAGTCCGTGATATTTATGTCTACAGGCCGTTCAGGGTCTGGTAAAAACCACTCGGTTTTGGCACAAACTGTAACTCTGCTTATGCTCTCTTATTTCCTCGACGAACATTAATGTCACACGCAATCAAACTCGAACAATAAAAAACACAGTTTCACAACAATTTCCTCTCATAAATCACTGAATATTTTTATCAATATTTTCTATGCAATAAATCAAATGTTTTATCATCGACACTTATGACATGGAGTGTGAACGTACTATCATTGCGCTATGATTTATGGTGTCGGGCAGCATAATAAAGTATTTTTTGTGGCCCTTATCTGTTTATTACTAAATTATGTATGTTGTGGAAATATAAAAATAGGGTATTGAGTTTCGATAAGAATTGTTTTGTAATATTTGTAATTTTTGGGACGGAAGGAAACTATTAATTTGATATGGAGTTGTTTATTTTTATATATTGACTTTTTAATGATAGTACAATTCGAAATGAAACTGGAGTAATAAGACCATTAAATTGATAAGTTGCAAGATTTCAACCATTTTTTTGTGAAATTTATGCAACAGCAACCTTTGTGAAAATCTTATGTCCAGAAGAAACCTTTAATTTAAAACTTTTCACCTTATCCTCCCCTATTTTCATATTTTTTTACATCGACAATGACAATGATTGATTCGCCTATTACTCTCCTCACTTCAAAACTCAACAATTGGACGCAACTGCTGGTATTACACGCTAAAAAATAACTGTTTAAAATAACTGGAATTATTAATAACGTTGAAAAAAAAGAACTGCTGTTATTAATCAAGTTGTATTTGCATTAAGAGACGGCCCTTGTTAATTTGTTGGAGAGATGAAAAGTTAAGCTATTAGAGTGGATGCCTCCCCGGCGTTTTTCTTAGATGTTCTTAATCTTAGAGTGTAACAAATAGCGCCCTTTAAAAATTAATTTTAAATGAAAAACGGGAAGGTACTGCGGTTTGGTTATGAGAAGTGTATGTTTGATTATAGCGTCAAACCACTTTTAGGGTATTGTTGTCTTGTTTAGAACTATCAAATAGTTTACACGTTATATAGTTTCCAGCATGTTTCTGGCGGCACAGATAGTGCCAGGAAGACGCACCCCTCTTCTTCCTAAACGCTTACAGTACAAGAGTGCAACATTAGGCTAGTGTTTTAGTTTTGCCGTGTTTACTAATTACCCACTCATAGGTCATACTAAAACACGTGCGGTATGTTGCACACTTGTACTGTAAGCGATTAGGAAGAAGAGTGGGCGCGTCTTTGTGTATGGCACTATCTGTGTCATTGGTGGTGTTTAAATAAATTATTATATTGTTCAACTGCAATCGTTTTTCATTTCTTTCTTGTCTGAAAGACAGACAGCGACAAGAAAACTATAAAAAAAAGAGTGAAGTGCTAGTGTAGTTTTAAAAGATTTAAGGCCATTTATAAACCTTGTATTCGCAATGTAAAAGAGTCATAATTTCCACAACTCAAGTGAAGATCCTCGTTAAAAAAATGTTGCATTCCGCTACACTACAGTTATTCATTGTCATAACGTCATGCAACGTTTTGAAGCATCATTATTTTAATTAGCCTTTGAAGTTGCAGATGGTCGTTAGTTATTCTTTTAAATCTCCGAGTATTTAATTTTGATTTGTTTTGTTCATAATTTGTTGAGACAACGAATTAATAATGTTTTTCCTTTGTGTTTGAGAGCGGAGTTATGTTTTGTTTCGTTGATAAATGAAGGTTGTTTGATTGATTTTTTTGGGGTTTTTTCTTTAGTATTTATTAAGTTGGTGTAACTTTTATTAATGTCGTGGGTATGACTTGTTTTTATCGTTGCGGTTTCGTTTCTTTAGTTTTTTTGTCTATATTTGAAGTTATATTTTCAAGATTTTGCACACAGACACAATTGAGACTATTTTATCAATGTCAAGTCGTAAAATAATTCTCAGACAATCAGTCTCACTGTATAAACTTAATTAAATAAATCACAAACACACAGACACTCAAACTGTCCACAACACAAGATATTTACGGACACATCACTATCGGTACTGACACCTTGAGGGACCGTTTAGCAGTTATGCCGCAGTAAATATTAACGTTATTGTAGCGACTGTTAGAATGAACGGTTATTGTGCATGATAGACGCGGCTACTGATAACTTAGGACCAAGAGTTGTAGGACATGGATATGGTATTTTAAGTATTCGAGGAGATGTAGAATAAGCGCTTATAATCACCACATCCATCAAAATACTATTGTGTAAAAATTATAGTTTAATATAATAGTAAATTGAATCATCTTTAATGCAAAGAGGTACTTTCCTATGTTACTTACCTAACCTGAAAATATTACTACCAATTAGGTACTTCACCTATTAGGTCTCTGAGATTTAGGGCATGGCGACATCATTGTCAAGTCGTAAGTATTTCGAAGTGGACCTGAAACTTTTTACAAATACGAGTATGCCCTAATTTGACATGACATGTTTCTAAAACATACGGTGCATTGGATAAAGTGAGTGTGAGTGTGATATGAAATTCAGAGGACATAGACAACGGGATAATCTATCACCGATAACGATGACTGAGAAATCTACTGACATAAGCTACCGAAAAGCTTATGTCAATGTCGTAGGATGATTTGATAATTCGAATTTTCGCGAAAACCCTAAGGATATTGCGAAAACACAAATAATTAGAAAATGGTGAAAACATTTTTGCGAGCAACTTGGTTGAAATAGGTTAGATTAGGGCAGTGACAAATAGCGCGCAAGCCGAGCGAGCGAAGTGAGCGGTGCCGCGGCAGCGGCCGGCGAGCGCTACTTCCAAGTTGCTCCCAGAAATGTTTTCACCATTTTCTAATTATCCGTGTTTTCGCAATATCCCTAGGGTTTTCGAGAAAATTCAAATTATAAAATCATCCAACGACATTGATGTCGTTGGACGATTTTATAATTAGAATTTCGTTGAAAATCATTGAATAGTGCTGTAGAAATATGAAGCGCTTTGAAAGTGTCTAGGACCTCAGGTGCTGCTTTTTGTCACACGAAGAAATATCTATAAAAAGAAAAAATATCAATATTTAAGCTTAGCTTTCACCGCATACACCATTTCGAATTCCCCAAAATTTTCCAACATAATGCAGTAGGAAGATTTCAAAGAGTATTGTCTCGGATGCGCAGGAGTTACGACCAATCAGGACAGCGATACTAAAGTGAAATGACTTTGTTTACAACACTAATGGTTATGACTGTACTACAGTATAGTGTAATATTTTCGTGATAGAGATTGGTGTAGAATAGGAAATAGGTACTTATTGATATAGGGCGCGGTCGAAAATTTTGACAGTTTTGTGACATGCGATGAAGTGACACATTTCCGCACATTTTGAGTTGACGGTTGAAGTTGATTGCCCGCGGTTTGAAGGCCAATTCCCGTGTGTAAAAACGTTCAAAATCTAGTCGCAATGGTAATTTCATAGCGACAAATAATGTGAACAAGTTGTGAGGTATTTTTGACGGATCGAGGCTGAGATTAGACTGAAAACTTTCTTAATAATACGGTAGGTATTTAAGATGTAAAATATTCGTCTTCTAAATGTTTGAAAAAATTACTGACAACCAACAAACTGTTTTAGCGTTTGACAAAGAATCCGAATCAGAACATCACAATTTAACAATAAAAAAGTTAATGGACACCACACATTACCAATCATCTTTTAATTTCCACAACACATCAATCATCGCCACACATTAACCAACAGTAACACATACCGGAAAAAAAACAATTCAAAATGGCGTAGGTGAAGGAAATATCTTCGTCCGTTAATTAGTGTACGTTTTAAAATCTTTATCTTTCATCTTACAGGTTTGTAAACATTACTTCCTGTTTGAATTTTGGATTAGGGTATACGTTCATTGAGTTGTAATGTTGCTAGCATTGGTTATGGACGACAGAGGCTCCTAGGCAGCTTGTATGACATAAGGAGGGTCATATACGTAGGCGTGGTCTAGTGGCCGCAAGCGCTACTGCTGAGCATGAGGTCCTGGGTTCGATTCCCAGGTCGGGCAAAGTGTTAATAGGTTTTTCCATCAAGAATTTCTCAGTAGCAGTCCGGAGTCTGGATTCGTGCACGGTTGATGGCAATAGGCTCGCCCCCTATTACATGGGACTTAAACATAACTGGCGAAATGTGTACCTACTATGGTTACACCTCTGCCTAACCCTTTGGGGAAACAGGGCGTGATGTTATGTTGTTATGTGGTTTAGAACAGGGATTATGGGAGGCGAGGATCCCATGTCACCCTCAAAGGTCGTGTTGCGAATGTTGCCATAGTAAGTTTCGATCCAGGAAGTAAATAAAAGGAAAAATATTCAGAGTGTGATGGCCAATCGTCATTTCAATTGGAGAGGCACCAAGAGTTTTTTTTGATGGAAGCACCAGAAGAAGAAAATGATTAGAACTATAGAAGCGGGTAGGCTTTGAAACCTTTGATATTAATGTGTCTCAATACCAGTGCATGCACCTATGTACCATTACCATCAAAGAAGTTCATATCTAACCACCGTAAGTTCTATTCTTGCTTGCAGCGCTCGGCTGCCATCGAACCGTGCCGGTAACCGATGTGGTCAAGATGTAGTCATCGTGTTCACGGGATTTTGTTTTCAAACTGGTTGGATATGAACTTTTTTGATGGTACAAAACAGACAGACGCACGAGAGGAAACAAAAATCGTCTAAAAATTACGAAAAAGAAGAAAACAAAAGAAAACTCTTATTCATGAATCGAGCTCCCAACGTTCAGGGTCGCACGACACGTCACGTGACTATTTATGACAGTCACGTCGCCGCCAGCCGACACCATTTATAAAACTCAATTACCGCCGTCTCCGTTGCTTCGCTCCCTAATAATGATAATTGATGACGAAATTTGCGAGCTTTTTGCGGGGATCCTCCGACGGCGATATTTCTTATTTCGCGGTGGTTTCCACTGTTTTTACGGTACGGGATTTTTTAATTTTTTATTTTTCTCGCAAACTTTCCCTCTCTCTTGCAAGCTCATGACTAGAGTGACTACCACAGACAACAAGCTATAATAAGATAGATCAATCTGTTGAGTTTTACGGACTGCCAGGACTAGGACTACGAAATTTTGCCAGCTTGGATATATTTGCAGTCCTGAAAGCTTTATTCAGGTGTGGTTCTTAGTTCGTATGTTGAACTATACGAGAAGAGGTTTGGTGAAAAGATCAGATCTAGCTTGGAGATCTCGCTAAGCTTAGCCTTAAAAACATCCCAAACAATTTCACCGAGACGATATTCCAGAGGCCAATGGAAATACACTCTCACAGCTTGCGATATTTCTTCATAACACGGCCCCTGTTTAATTTGTAAATCGCTTGACGACTGATTAAAAACTCTTCTCTGAAATATTTACGACGGACGAGACGAAGAATTCTCGCCGTTTGCCACGCCACTTCAACGAGTAAATTAAAAAAAAACATTCATAGAGATAAATGTGAATACGTCTATTCAACTGCGAATTTCAGTTTAAAATGGGAATTTAAATTAGGGATGTTTATTGATTGGCAGTTTGTAATCAGGAATATTTTGTTTTTGTCATCTTGGTACAATTTAACAATCGCTTATATTCTGTTTTTTTTTTTTATAAATACGCGATTTTATTGTGTAACGAATATTATTTGAAAAGCAGGATTGTAAGTATTATATGTATTTAGAATAGATTAATGCTTGAGAAAAGATTGCATTCTTTTAGTTTATTACCATTTTTCGGTTTCATTAATTTTAGCGTCATCAAACATAACTCCTTTTAGAATTTATTTGTTATGTCTTAACTCTATCAGTACAAGCAAAATTCACTCGAGACCACATTTTCGACATCAGCTATCCGTAAGACCACAAAAATACACCTTAGTCAAAACAAAAACCCCACGATCAAATTCCAAAACCATCGACCAAAATGAGTGCTGTAAGATAACGAGCGGTTTGCCCGCAAACAGTCCACTTTACGGGCAAAGCAAATCGGAGGCATTCCCATCAATTTGCCACGGCCCGATATTACGGAGTGACGTGACGGCGCGTCGGATCACGGTAATGACCGGTGACTGGAGCTCCGGGGGGCTATAAATCTGTGGCTGTAAGTGGCTGGCTGTAGAGGTGGTTGTGGTATCGATTTTGTTGGTCGATTTGAGCAACGATCGATTCCAAGATGCTTCTTGATCTTATAGAAATGTGTCTTTTCATGGAAAACTTGAGTCAAGTAAACTTAGCATAAGCTGGACATACCCATGTTTGGTATCCTAAAAGATCTTTCGTCCTGGGCATAAAAAAGTGGCAATACCTTAGTTGGACTCTAGGCTGCCAGTTTAGTCTTACCGAATGCTAATGTTTCATGACTTAAATATTCTTGCATGGTTAGTATCGACACGAGAGCAGCAAAATCAAAAGCTTCTCCATCATTAATTTACTTCATTCATTTTGAGTCACAAGGATTTATTCGACCTACTTAAAACAGGACGAGGCTGCAAATCCTCTTCACACTAAGAATAATTTCTCATCTATGTCCTCTCTAAATCCAGAAAAATATAACCCAAGATATTGTTGTCTAAAATCGATTCTCTCTTCCCACCTCTAACAAGTTACTCGCGATTAGTCATCTCGCGTCCAGCGCTGCGGTTAGAGGCTGCACATTATACGCGATAACCATTAGTTAGACTGAAAGGTCTGCCAGGATTGCAGCTGATGATGTAGGGGCTCGCGTTTGTGTGGTCAGTCTTTGGGCCGATGGTTTCGTAACACGGAAAGAGGGTTAGTTATTATGTGAAAGGTATTTGCTTAAATCGGTGTTTGAGAATTTGCTTTGGTCAAGTTGTTCAATGCTCTGTCTTGTGATAAACAATGTAAGATAATAATAGGAGATCAAGAATTTGAAAAAATAGGTTTCTAAAGTTTTTATCATTATTAGAGGAACAGGAACAGTTTGTGGTTTGGATAACCAGAGCATTACTTGGTTACTTGTAGCAGGCTTTGGGTGAGGTTGTTCAACTATATGTCAAATATTGAAGGTGGTAATTAGGTAACACGCAAGTAACAGCTTGCAAACGACAAACAGCTTATAACAAATTGCTCTCAAAACAAAAACAAATGAAGAATAAAAGCAAGAAAATCGAAAAAGGAACTAACAACTGCACTTAGCACCCTCTAATTCCACACACATTACTTTTAAATTGACACAACCTAGCGCACAGAATTCAATCACCCCATACGACAAAATTATATACCACTACCATTTCGTCACAATACACTTTTGTTTTCAAAAAGTTTTGAACACAATTACATGAAATTTTCAAGTCGGGTTTTAAGTAACGGCTTCACTCGGCGTTTACCTGATTGAGTGACTCGAAAGTGCCTCAAATTACAGGCTGGCTGCCACCGATGTGTTATTATATGTGCCTCCAACATGTTTAACTTAACGAGGAACGTTTTAAGCCTCGTATGAATTCTGAAGACTTATTTTTAAAGGGCTATCGGGTTTCCAATCTTGGGATGGGTAGGGGTTGGTAGTTCTTTGTTTGCTGATAATATGGAGATGCTGTTGCTTCAGTAAAATTATTTGAAAGTAAAATAAGTCGGTAAAGATAAAGCTAGTTAATAGATAACTAATAGAAACGTTAATTAAATGTACTAGATCAACATTATAAGCTGTGCACAGTCTTGTCCATAGATGTATTTTCGGAAAAATATTATTTTCATGGATTAGAATTTATTTTAAGAGTGCTACTTGATAAGCTACCGGTTTGCTGTTAAAAGGCTTCTAATTTTATTTGCTTAAAATATTTGTACTTATCTGTGTACCACGATATCATAAGCGTAATACCTTCAATGGACGCAATAAATTAGTGTAATAAACATCTTAATAGCGTATTAAAAGTAACGTTACTGCCAAATATTTACCGTCTTAATGATGTTGCTTGGAGACGAAAAACGTCCATTTAATCCCAAGGCAAATATGACTTGGCATCATAATGCTAAGTCATATTAATTTTTACGACTCAACATAGTATGACAAATAGTCTAGTCGTGATCATAGTAATAAAGTGTGGCAACCTAATTATATTATTACAATGTCAAAATATTTTTACGACCTAACAGACATTAATTTAACGTTCTTTTCAGTGCCAAGGCGTTTGCTGACAATATGAGGTTTAATATTTATCGTGACAGATATAATGTCGGGGACGGACATGAAGAAAACGAGGCAAAGCAAGATTTTGAAGATGATTATGTGGTTAAATCAATGGGTGCATTTGGACGATGGCAAGCTATAACAATTACAGTAGCATCTTTGGGTAGACTGATTGCTATGTGGAATATACTTTCAATATTATTCCTAACACCAGCCACAGAATTTGTTTGTAAAAAACTCAAAGAAAATGCCACAATTGTTGTTGAAAATTCAACATGTTACGATGACTGTATGGAATATGAGTTTGATAAAGATATTTTTGAACATACTTTAATATCAGACTTTGGTTTGATTTGCGATAGAGCTTGGATGGCAAGCTTCACGCAAACGGTTCTCATGTTTGGATTGGTGATAGGTATTGCTGCTTTTGGATGGATTTCTGACCGGTGAGATAAGCTTGATCTTGAAAATTATTTTGCGTTAACGGAAAATAAAGCGCCTTTAGCCTTTTTTTATAAAGAGTATACTATTTTATTCTTTAGCCTTTATTTGATTTAATCAGTTATGGTACCATGTTCAATTTTGCATTTGTTTTGTCCGTTTTCAGGTTCGGCCGCAGCAAAGCTATGATCCTATCTGCTTCAATCGACGTCATATTCGTGATCGGCACAGCATTCGCACCAAACTACTGGACCTTCACTGCTCTTAGGTTATTTGTGGGCTTAGCTAGTGGAGGAATCATGTCAATAACTACTGTATATACTTTGGAGATTATAGGACCACAACATAGGGAATTTGTTGTAGCTTTAACATTACTTTCTGATTCTGTAGCCGAGGCTACACTTGCAGGTTTTGCATACCTAGCCACGACTTGGAGAGTTTATCTTTTAGAGTTTGGTAGTATTTCTGTGTGTATATTGGTGTTGTTATTATTTTTGCCGGAGACACCGAGATGGTTAATGGTAAATGGGAAAGCAGATGAAACTGTTGAACTTATGACTAAGGCTGCAAAATTGTGAGTATTGTTATATTTTTTATATTCCAAATTCAGAAATGATAATTTACCAGGTGCTACCCTATATGCATAGAATTTGAACATACATACCTGTTGGAAAGATTGAAAGTATGTATCTGGCCAAGTATTGAAACTATTGCTTCATTTAAATCTCAGTGTGGACGTAAACTTACTCATAAGTGAACCAACGACTTTAATAATTAAAACCTTTTCCAGTAACAACCGCATTGCTACAAACATAAAGGACAACATCGAGAAAGCTCTCCAAGAACTGAAACTAAAAGAGAATGAACCACAAAAAATGAACTACTTGGACTTATTCAAAACAAAGCAACTGTCTATGATAACGATGTCATCATGCATCGTGTGGTTTGTGACGGGGGTGTGTTATTTCGGTATCAATCAATACAACACGGTGCTCGGATCGAATATATTCATCGTTGTGGCTGTAATTGGAGTTATACAGGTCAGTCAGCTGAATTGATTGATGTTCGTTTGTCGTCGTAAACGAAAGGGAGGCGTTGCTTGTTGCATAAAAAAAAAATCTTTTCTCTCTCGATTTCAATATCAATCAATAATATTTCAACTATTCCGTTATTAACGGATCAGCTTCATTTGTTTAAAATATGTGGGAATATCTGGATATAAAATTATATTTTTAACTTATGTTACTAACTTTTTGATTCCAGATGCCAATGTCACCATTAGCAACAGTCATCACAAAAGTTTACGGCAGGAAATCTTCAACGATTGGATCCTTTATCATTATCGGAGTGGCTATGATCATACTAGTCCTATTTCCCAACGGGAAATGGGTTTCAACGATATTCGGCATACTCGGAGTATTGTCTGCTTTTCTCACATTTTGCGTCATTTACTTGTACGCAGTAGAACTATATCCAACACCAATAAGGAACATGGGCTTCTCTCTAAGCTCATCTAGTTCAAAATTAGGAGCTACGTTAGCTCCTTTTGTGGCTAATTTACAGCCACGATGGATACCGTCCTTAATATTTGCAGTACTACCTTTCATGGCTGCGGTAATTTGTCTTTTGTTACCAGAAACAAAAGGGCGGAAATTGCGTGATTCTGTGGATGAATGATAGCGTTAATAGCAGGGGTGACTATAAATTGGTTCAAAATGATAATGAGGATGTCAGTGCGTTATTAGAATATACAGCGACGTGAAATGTATTCAAGGATAGGTGTGGAAACTATATGGAAATGAAGATAAATGTGTTTGAGAGTGTTTGTTTTCTTTTCTTTAGTTTATGAAGAAATTGAATGCAGAGTAAGTGGCAAGATAAAGGCGAAGTTAAGGAAAATATAGGATAGCTTGGCCAAATTGTGTTCATTGAACATTAATCAGATAAATTGGTTCTTGAGTAAGCATACTCATGTTTACTAGAAATAAAGTAAAAGGTACTTTTTGTCATATCTACATTTTTTTATTTAATTTTATACCTTTCTTCAGGCTCTTAAACAGTCTTAAAAAAAAACTATCCACTTTGAAGCACCATTTACCATTAAAACTCACTACACGTAAGTGAAAAGTGACAGGAATACATATTTTTATATTAAAAATTAATCATCAGACAAAAATTAATCATCAGACAAAAATTACGTAAATAATAACGTGTTTTCTATAGTGAAAATGTTAAGTACATCCAAAATACATCTTTCGGGTACATGATTACATAATTGAGCGGAGCCAAATTGGTCCAAATTACATGTTACACTACCGTGCATATTGTATCGGTCGTCATTTTAAAAGATATTCTCTGTAATTTTTCTTGTGAATCATCGTTAACTTAAGTATTGAGATTAAGAATTTCAAAATTATTGGTTTCATGTTTGAAAATATCTTGGAAATATAGATTTTAAAGGTAATCGTAATGCAATCTTTCGACTTTAATGCTGCCGCGCTAGCGATAAGTGCAGTAAGTAAGTTTTGCATAGTTTCGAGTAATTGGCGTTCAAAGTTTTTCGTCACATTTTTACCTTTTCTGATTTGTTTTACTAACTTATTTAAATTCTGATTTTTAAAATCCGTAGCTTAAGCTACTTGCTTAAGCGAACTTTACTTAAGTAAAGTATTATTTTATTGTGTAATCATTAAATATGTAGTTCTATTAGAATACTTTTAAATGACAAAACCTATTTTATATCTAGTATGAGTTTAATAACTATAGCATCAATTGCTTATTGTAACCACAATGTGTAGTTACTGCTCATAACATTAGCAGAAGTAAACCATGAATGATGATAATTGCGCTGATTCCGAATCTATGTTTAATTCAATTTGGCCAAAAATTATACTTACTGCAGTTATCGCAAGCGCGGCAGAATGTTAATAGTTTTGATTTTGGTCTTTTGATACAGTTTGACTTCTTCAAACAAGAGCCATCAAAATATGCTAGGGAACTATCAAAGCAACGTTTCGCATTATTTAAGTACGTAAATGTTTTACAACTAAACCATTTCAATCCATTGCTGGTATAATTATGTCCAGCTAAACGGCCATCGATCGAATAATTGTACTGCTTTGATATCCCCGTAATAACTACTTCATACGAATAAATCGATGAACGTTGAAGTCGAGCTATCTACTCGTATCCACCAGTACCTACATTTATTAAATAGACGATGAACGTTGTTTTTTTTAAAGTACCTAATTGGGATATCTTTTTAGTAATTTGACTGCCACGTTGGTCTCGTTGTCGCAAACGCGACTGCTGAAGGTGGGGTGCTGACTTCGATTCCCAGGTTGAGCAAATCGGTGTTGGGTTTTTCGATCTGGAAGATCTCAGTAACTGCCCGGAGTTTGGAAGTTGGCGGTGTGACAACCCAGTGCTTCGGAAAGCACGTTAAGCCGTTGGTCCTGTGGCAGATGTCTCTCCGGTCCTGTTGGATTGTCGTCCCATCGGGCTATGAGACTGGGAGAAGTGAATGCACCTGTATCTGCGCACACACTTATACACTAAAATATCTCACGCGTAGATGGGTAGTCTGTCGCTGAGATTGGCTGCCATGGCCGAAATTCGGGCTGCAGAACTATTATTAGTAAGTTCGAAGAACAAAGACATAAAAACTATCATAAACTTAAATTATTATAATCCCCATTTATTATAATCAAGATAGTATAATCTAATCCTGACACTTCAAGAGTCTATAAACAACAAGGAGATAATAGATATAGCTCAAGCTACTGATAAGACTTACTAAGTGATTTGTATTAACGTTTCCAATAATCTGGGGTCATTGGTATCCGACCCGACGAGGGATGAGCCATAGATCATGGGGTCGGCTGGGTCACTCATAAGGGTGTTATCTGTTTTACTATCCATCTTTTATGGGCATTTAGTCACCCCTTTGACCACTAGAAATATTACCAAACGTAAAATGTAGAATGGGAGCTTTTGACTCGGGTGTAATTTGCATGCTACAGAGGTACACCTAAAAGCTCATAAATATGGAAAAGATTAATGAGTGCAGTACGTTAATATAAGAGAACATGTACATGCTGCTATCAATCTTCTTACCTTTAGTCGTGACGACACTCAGGAAGCGAGTTTGATATGATGCAAAAGGTCCAAAAGGAACCCCAAAAAAAGTACTTACAAAACATCCTCCTCAAAGTTTAAAAATCACACTTGTTACGTCGCAAGTTAAAAGGACCAATCATTTCATTGACCATCGGTCCTTTGATCCGGGGGTCAGCGCTGCTCTCGAGAGGGGGCGGCGCCTTTGACCACAGATATGCTAAATTGAATCAGATTGTATTTGTTTCAGACTGTAATGTATCACTTAGGTTGGTGTTGTGTGATGTTGCCGGTTTAAAAATGGCAAGTTCCGTTTGTTGTTGTATTTTATATTTGTAATAAATAGGTATGATAAATTTGAAACATTCTGAATCGTTATCATTAATCTACACGTTATATGGTATCGAAGTAACGTTTGATACTGTTTCTATTCCTGTTAATCTTAGCTTTCATTTGTTTTTCACCGTGTTCATCAAGGTTAGATTTTTTCAAGTATAAACTTGATGATACAAAAAAAATATTTGTAAGTAATACGCTGATATCGAGTTTAGAAAGACGAAAATCAAGAATTCGTAACTCCATTGCAACTTTGATCTTCAAAGTCCAACTCGAAAATTACCGTCTCAAATCCCAATCTAAATTGTTCACGAAGTGACGATCTCTGACGACGCCTGAGGCAAGTCGGGGTAAAAATAACTATGTAAACTGAATAGGATGAAGAACGTGATGCAGTTGCAACCAGACCTGTAGTTAGTCTGCGATAAGACCTACTATTTGGTTTATTTGACGGTATCTTACTCTCCAAGAGATTTAAGGTAATAGCGATTATTTTGTGAGCGAATTTCGTTGGATGAAGTTCATTGATGGCTTAAGACATTTTGGTATCTCTTTTAGAATATTTAAGAGGCTTTATTCTAAAAGTTGGCAACGTCGCAAATAACTTTCAAATATTTACCTGTTTTGATTAGTATAGCAATATTACTGTATGGAAATAAGAAACGTGGCTAACTAGCGAACTAGAATATTAATAATGAATTGTAATTATAACAATGAATTTGATGTTGTAACCGTTTTAGGTGTACAAAAGGATTTTGGAAAGTTTCTAAATACTTTTTTTACATCTATAACTAAATATTCGGTGTGGCGATATTAATTATTGCATTTCATAATCAATATCCTAGTTCGCTAGTTAGCCACATTTCTTATTTCCATACAGTAAAATTGCCAAATTAATCAAAACAGCGAAATATTTGACCTCTATTTGCGACGTTGCTCACTTTCGGAATAAACGGTATTAAACTTCCCAGAAAAACATAACTAATCCGATTTTAAAGACTTAGTATGGTTTGCAATGTTGTCCCGTTTTCGAATTACTTAAAATGGCTGATAGGTATTCACATTAATCAAAATATAATCACACCATCCATCTCTACAAACAGATAGATGGAGCGAATGGTACAATCTACTTAGAGGTTGCTAATGAATAAATTGCATCTGGTAAAGAAACTGTTTAATTACTACGAGTAGTAATAGTACTCGATAACTAACATCCCGACAATCAACACATCGGCACTCAACATTAAGAACAACAAACTCCTCAATGAACACCAACCAATCCTTTAACATCCCCGCAGGATACACCACATCTATTATAATGATTGATGGGAGCGACCGCCGGTAGGGGGCGGACGATCACTTTATCTACCATCTTTATAGCATCGGCGGTATCTGTACCCATTGTTTTACCCGTGATTTATGCTACGAAGCGTATGCTATCATATTGTGAATGTTTTTGATTTGCAGTCTGTATGGTGTGGACCACCCTATGGTTTTCTGTAGGCATTAGGGCTAGTGGTCATCATGTCTCGTCTATTGGCAGTATCTACTTTTATGCTTTATTTTTTTTTCTGTTAACAACATAATAAAACATGTAAATTTTTGAAAAAGAGCTTAAAAATTAGGGTTTCGTCCGATCGAAAAATTTTGGATTTTGACTTACATGATTTTTTTATGCATTGAAAGATCCATCACCAACTTTTTTTTTTGGTATCTGGAGGCCGAACATGTAAAAGTTTTCTACGTCAGCTAAAGTAACTGGTTCAGGTAAAATTAACGGAGAGAGAATAAAAATGAACAATTCGTGAAAAGGAAACGGAATAGAGCAGCTCCTTACATTTTATACTCCGGACATTACATACTATACGTAAACTGTTTGCTATGACGAACGTGAACATAATAAACCAAAGAATGTTATCTTCATTAATCTCATTCATAATTTTCATACACGATCGTGGATTATCAACACGTAGTTCCCACAATGAGGTCCCTGGAGCCGCCAGCCGTTCTAAGATTGGTATCTCTTCCGTTCGTGTGTGGTCTTCATTGAGTATGGTGGAGCCAGGATTAAGGTTGTGCTTCCAAAGAATCCCGGAAAATATAAGTTAAATCATAATCAAGGAAGCTCTCTTGAATATTTTCATATCATATTTAACTATCTTGTGGTTGCAGTTGTTAAGTTAGTCCTGTGGGGTAATTGCGTAATACACTTACAGTAGCAATGGCTTTCATTTTGGTAGTTCAACAACATTCATTGCGTCAGTTACGTTGTTGAGCAAACAAATTTTTCAAATAATATGAAGCAATGGATTAGCAATATCCTTCAAAATCATTCAGATTGTGACTGAAAGTGTGTTACGCAATATAGGTACTGGATTTGATTGTCTGCAATGATATTTTCTTCTAAGTAGCAAAATAATTTACTAGTCTATTGAATTTGGCCCCAATATATCACTTGCTATAACATAGGAGTCAGTTACCTATGTGATTTCATATTTAATTTATGATTCTCCATTGTTTTTACTTTTATTATGTTTCCGCGTTGTATCTAGGATCTTCACTGGTCTATTTGGTCTTATGGTACAGCCTTATTTTACAATTAGATTGTTGGCTTCAGCATTAACTTTCACAACATCTTGGCAATGCTTTATAGCCTCGGAAGGTCTTATTTCAAATAGTTAAGTAACGAGATGTACCTCCATACTATGCTGTAGATCTATGTCAATCCATCTACCGTCACTCGAATTAATGCCGTGATCTTCACGTGCCCGTCATAAATCTTCTAATAATGTTTGCAGCCTTACGTGTCGTAAAGTACTTTACTCGTTAGTAAGACTTTAATTGTTATGGTCTCAGTTATGATCATGATTTGTGTGTGGTCCTTGAATGTCGAAAGAGATGAATCAGTCATTATTAGATGAGTCTTTTGCTCATTGATGTAGCTTGTGCTGGTTGATGTAAAGATATTGAGGGGAATATTACTGTGCTTCATTTGAGCGTTTTTGGCGAATGTGCTTTAAAAAGGTAAAATCTTTTAGTGTTAGTAAACCAAGATCTTATAAGCTACATAAGATTTTGGTTTACTAACCTAGTAGCTAGTACCAGCCTATTATTGTCACACTGCAGGGCACAAGGCTCTTTTCATAAATTGAAGGCACCAGCATTGATCACCACGCTTGCTCAAGACGGGTTGGTGATTTCATAATTATATTAACTTTAAGTACAGGTTTCCTCGCGATGTTTTCCTTCACCGATGTCAGTAATGTTGAAGATAAACTCGAAAAGTACATATGAATTGAAAAAGTCACATTGCTTGATAGATTTAAACCACAACCTCGTGCATGAGAGGCGACGCGTTTTTCAAGGATGTCTTGATGGCCACGTGATTAAAGATTCACTAACACTGAAATGTTTTACTTTGTGACATGAAAGCGAGCACTAACCTTTTTCTTGAAAATATCAACTTTTGTTTCCAGTCAGCCTTTAAAACTAAGATTTCTTTGTCTTAACTTTATCCTCTTGAACATATAATTGCGTTCTAAAAATGCAACGACCACCTAACCCTGTTGCAAACGAAAATAAATTGCAATCACGGACCGACATCGCTGTAGGTGACGCAAAAAACATGTACTTAGCATTCACAGTGTCAACCCACGGCCGGTGGTCGACGATTCGTATTCACAACGAGTAACGGATCGTAGGACCGCAATTATAAATTATATGGGCAGTTTTAAAACTATGCTTGTTAATTAGCTAATGTTATTTTGATTGTTATTTTAGGCAGGTAGTGGTGCTATTTGGGACATCGGAAATAACCGCTATATATCATTCATTGAAGTCGTGGTATCCTGTTAGTGGATATAAATCAATAAATTGAATGAATGTATGTAATTGCAAGTTATGTCACGAAAATTTTATTGATTCTTAGCAGCAGTATCGGTGACGTTGTAATTATCTATGTGATGATTTGAAGGCTTGTGCAGACCAGCGCGACACGAACAATTCAATTTCTAAGAAAACTTCACAGTTTAACAATAACCGGTGTCGCGTCGCGCGACAAGTCGCGCTGGTCTGCACAAGCCTTAAAGGGTAATCTCTACTTCATAGTCACGTATTTTATCTAAATTAATCATTAAAGCATCAATCAACAAGGTTACGAATTGCAGTATTTGTATGTAAACTTGAGGAAAAGCTGTTAGGCAAGGATTCGTCGTTGAAAATTTGAAATCATTTCTGGATACAAAGCTAGCCTTAAGACGCAGATTTTTCGCCAGTGATCTTGAGTGGTTAGCTTGCGTGTTCTGTACTGAGCTCACGCAACGGGTCGTATGTCCAGCCAGTATTAGGACTCGTCCATCAAGGAGCGCTATCCTAAATTAGACGCATTATTAATTTATTATACATAAAACAAAAGGTATTTTAATAAAACATGTATACAAAAAAATCAGTAATTAAAATATCTTTAAAAAAGTGAACGTTTCAGAAAAATACGATTGATATATTTTGCGTGATTCTCAGTTTTTTATCCGCGTAATTTCACATATTTTTTTTCCAAATCATTAACACTACTTGTTTAGACGTGATCATCCGTCTAACATCATGGAAAGTCGGTTATCGTCGCCTTAACTTTAAGGTCTTGAACACGATATTCGACAACCACCAACCTAAGCAAACTCCGACGGAATTTTTCAATCCAAACAAGGATGCGAGCAATCAATATTCATCGTACTACGGTAAACAGCGAACCAAATCTCTATCGATAACCCAGCGGCTGGTCACGGAGGTCTGTCAGTAAAAATTCACAAAACGTAGGCCAGACGAGTTGCCCACTCGATTATTGGGCCCCGAAGACCCGGCCCGAATGGGAACGGGCTGATTATCCGGCCTGTTGAGGAACGTTGTGTAATAGGCCCGTTAGGAGATAGGACTCGGATCTTGTAACAGTTGGTAATAACGATTGTTATCTTGCAGTTTTAATCGGATTGGATCGACGAGTTTCAGTTTGAACTGAGTTTGTATAAGTTGAGGAAGGTGTGTCAGATAATTTGGTAGCTTACTATATATTTCTGAACGAAGTTCGAGCTCCTATATAAATGTAAAGTTTTATCTTTAACAATGTTCTCTCATTTTTGGGCTATTAAAGACCACAGGACCATAGACTTTCAGTAAGATTAGAAAACTGAAATTATATCAACGAGTTTTTTATATCTAAATTAGATGTTACTCACTACGGCTAGTCCTACGACACGACATTTGATTTTTGACAATTCTTAATCCTAAAAGTTTCAATATATTATTAAGTTCCACTTTAAGCTTTAATAGTTATTTCGCAACGAATAATGACTAAAACAACCTAATAACTCAGTCAACATTTTTATTTCCTCACACCAAAACTAGATGTCGCGTCAATTTGCGTTAAGAGCTCGGCTCCAATATATTTTACAGCGTGTAATGAACGAGCGACATCGGCGATAAAGATATGTATGTTATGTCCACAATCTTATGTACTTGAACGCTTTATTACTTCTCAGATCTCTTTGATTTTATTACTTTTAAATGTGCAGTTCGAAGCGAAATTTTACGTCTCTGAATTATGGTTCGGATTAATTCGTGAGATATGCTCGTGTTTTTATGTGAGGAGTTTGTGATGTGTGATGGTGGTCTGGGTTTTATAATTGATTTCAGTGCTTTTGATAACACTTCTGAGAGCTAGAAGATAGTTTTCGGGTTTTCGTTGATATTACTTGGGCGATATATTTTTTCAAGTGGCTATCTATGAGTGTTGCCTAAGCATAAAGGCAGCTCTACTGTGGGAAATATCACCATGATATTTTTACATAAACACAATAATGTGCTAAAATTGAGCGCAAAATTGACCGTCTTCGAAAAATAATAAGTTTAGTATTGAAATCGCATTGCATTTGAAATCTGGCGCTCATTACAAAGCGTCAGACCGGAACACTTTAATAGTACAGTGACAATACATGAGATTTAACAATAGCTATCTGTATTCCTAGACTTCCTCGAACTGAACTGACACTAAAACGCACAAGGACAGACGGACACTCATCGTGTCAGACACATTAGTAAACATCCGTAAATTAAAGTTTTAAATGACAATAAAATAAATTAACGTGTTGCGTCCACACTGACGTGTTTATGTGTGTGATAAAACGCGGCTGCGCCCGCGCCGATCGCGGGGATTTTATTGTTAGCGACCGATTTGATTGTACACACGGAGCGATTGTTTTAGCATTCCCTAATTATTGAGATCTTGCCGGTTTTAGCGTGAGCTTAAAGAGTTCGTGAGTGAGCTCTCTATGCATGACTTGGCGCAAAGAGAAAATAGACAACGTTTAGAAATTGCGCACCAATGTCCCAGTGGATATTTACTTTATTTTATGAATATTTTTTTATCCTGGTGATAAGAAAATTGCATTGCAATGGCAATTGGTCATAGTTGCATATTCAAATATTATAAACAATTCTACTTCAACAACCAATTATACATACAAAAATCAAAACCCAACGCTACAGAAAATATACCGACTTAAGAAGCTCAATAATCACCCAGTGTGCTCAACACTATGTAACTTGACGCCGAATCAACACGAGTAGTCCATAAAACTGCAGTTAAAATCAACGGATTTAACATCGGACATAAACCGAGACATCGGCCGTTTATTGTAACAGGCGTTGTATTTAATCGTTAGTTTCCAGTTACAGGCAATGCTGCTGTAGGAATTGTGGGGGGATTAGGTGGTTAATTTTCGGTGTTGTGGTTACTAAGGCCGTATTCTCGGCGGCGGCGGCAGCGGTGCGAGAGCGGCGTGTTCAAATGCGTAGTTTTATATAGAAAGGTTCTGGATGGCAGGCAGCGGCGCGGGGAGCGAGGTCAGTTTCATAATCTATACAATTGAGTGCGCCGCTGCCGCCGCCCGAAGGCTGCTGGCTTTTCAAAGTCGGAAATATTTTTAAGTGTTTTTCAGGAATAACATAACATCACGCATTTGTTCCCCGAAGGGTTGGGCAGAGGTGTACTCAAACATAACTGGCGATATGTGGGTGTAGTATAGGTACCTTTAGTACACCCACACGTCACCAGTTATGTTTGAGTCCCATGTAATAGGGGGCGACCCTATTGCCATCAACCGGCACAAATCCAGACTCCGGGCTGTTAATGAGAGATTAAAATAGAAAAACCTAATAATTGTTTACCCGATCTGGGAATCGGACCCAGGACCTCATGCTCGGCAGTGGCGCTTTCGACCACTAGACTAACGAGGCAGCCAGTTTTTCAGAAATTATAGTTTCAAAAGCCAAAAATCATCTATATTGTGGTGGTCAAGAGTCTAAGATTTGCCCGGTCTCTTAGGACCAATCCTTATCGTGCGGGTTCGGGTTGTGAGAGCTGACGTCATGTGTTTTCTATTGTTACCACTTCATCTGAAAGGAGCTGGTTTTTAGGGAACCGTACCTGAAGGGTGCCAAACGGAATCCTATTACTAGGCCTCCGCCGTCCGTCCGTCTATCTGTCAGCAGGCTGTATCTTATGAACCGTATTATGTAGATAATTGATATTTTCACAGATTTTTGTCGTATTTTCTTCGGCGTTTTTTGCAAAATATTGGTACCCTTCGTGTGCGAGTTCGACTTGCAAAAGTAATGGTTTTGTAGCGACTAAGAACCTTGAAGCGACTGTCAGTAATCAAAAACTATTTTTGTTTAATCTGACAGTGTGTAGTTTTATGGGTGGAGTCGTATAACAGGGTTTTATTAGCTTGAGATATACGGAAACACAGACTCACGTGTGGTCCTTGGATTATAATTTATCAATTTACTGCTGTGGTGGGCAAATTATACTGCATATTTATTGAATGATTGTCTCTTATTTTAGCTTTATATTGTACGTGTTGCCAATATGATTGCGTTACAAGAATAAATAAATATAGTTTTGCTAGCCCAGACGATCATTCGTCATTTTGACAATACAAAGCGTTTAACTTTTACAATTGTTTCGCAATTTACATTCCCAGTATTTATTAACAACATTAATATCAAATATCTTAACATATTCTTAAACAAGTTAATTTGACATTCAAACATAGTGCTATTCCAGACTATTCCTATGGGAAAACTTGGTAATATAAAGAGCACTCCACACTGCCGCGTCGTCGCCGCGACCGGCCGTATAATTTTCACATTCAATCAAACGTGAAGCCCACTTCTCGCAACGCGGTCTATTCATAGTGCTGCCTGTCTGTTGCAATTTCTGTCGCTTGAAAATTCTGGCGGCTTCTTTATTTTTGTTTTTCAAGGAGTTGTGTGTTTTACGACTCTTTGTTTTAGGAGATGAATAGTAGTTCTAAGTGCTCCAGGTAATGCCGGTACTGAGTACCTTGATATTAACGGAGGTGTTAGGACCACGTACGTGACTTTAAGTGGTCCTTAGCGACGCCAGGCTATTAAAAACTGTAAGAGATAACAGCTATATAAAAGCAACATAAATCATGACTATGTGGCGCTATACTACGCCACTGTAGATATTACAATTATTATTATTAAAATACTATGAAAAGCTTTTTATACCTAAGTCAGAATGCTTCTTGAAACTAAATACAACGTCGCCTTTTAATTTTATTTGTTTGATTTGACCCTTTTGCATGTATTTAAGGGTCAAATCAAACCAAATAAAATTAAAAATAAACACGTAACTGGTTTTTAATTTAAACATTTCACTTAGTGACCCGCATCTGTCATCGGATTTCAACCCTGGGTCGACCTGTTGACTGAGTCGTACCATTTTGTGACGTCAGCAACTTGTCAGAGTAGACTTCAACGCGATGATAAGTTTTATAGTATATAAAATGTTTATATTAGGATGTGTCTGTCAAAGTTTATTTTGTTACATTTTTATTTACACAAAAAAAAATTGTTGGGATATGTGAGGTTCTTTCAGAGTGTTATGAATTTATTGTTTAAAAGATTTTGATAATTTAAGGTGATTGTTTTTTATGTGACATGTACCAACCCGCACTAGGCCCGCATTGTGGATTAGGGCCCATTCTCTCTCACCTTATAGGCTGATTATGGTGAGATGATTGCTTTTTTTAGGTTCTGTTTTAATTGATAGCGAATTAGTTGAACTAAACTTTGCTGGCTATTGGATTTCAGCAGCTGATTTTAGCAGTTGTGAACAATACTAAAATGTATCTGATTGGCAATTTTTTTGGACATAATTAAAACTGATAAGAAAAATCACCTAGACAAAAGTTACCCAACAATTCCACCCCACACTATGAATACGGTCTTAAACAGCAGATTAGCTTGCGCGAGCGCACGACGCGTACTTCACATTTATTTCTTTATTTATCCGCGGCCAATAAGGCCTACATTCAAATAGTTCATTAGGCATAGCTGTGACATATCCAGCCCTTTATATGCGAAGCCCGTTTCTTTGGTTTATTTGACTGGCTGTTGATGAAAACGGCCGGGACATACGGATGGACAGTTTGACGAGTGCCTACGCTGAATGTAAATGGGTGAACTTAAAATTGGTAGGCAGTGGAAAAATACTAAATGTCCTGTAAACATGTTGTAGGAATTGCGTTACACTGTTTATCATCGAGATTTATGTAGAAAGTTTTAAAGTGATAGCTATTTTGTGTTAATGTATCGTAGGTATTACGTAATATGGGCTCTAACGTGCGTATTAATAAACCAAACTTAACATGGGAAAAATCTGAAAAATAAAACTTTAGCAACGTTTCTCTTAACTATATCTTCAGCTACGCAAAGGAAAAAAACTCAAGATTTATCAGATTGGAAAGTAGGTTTCAATGATCTAGATGGAGGTGTGGTCAATCATCGAAACTTAGTTGTAGAACCTAGATGAGACTGGCACATGAGCTTAATGATTGGCACGAATATAAAGATGCCTAGTAGTGAGAGATATAGGTCTGTGGAAGATGATGGTTAACTTAAAAAGTAAATAAAAATATTTATAGTCACACTGGTATTTGTCAGTTTTGAACTCGCAGATTAAGAAATCTGAATCTGGTTCCCAAATCTCCTAGAATGTATTTGTTCAGTAGGCATTAGACCAAGCGAGTCGGTTTGGGTGGATTCCTTAAAAATGGAAAAAAAATAAGGTTAGGATTGCGCGAAAACATAAAAGAAGTCCTTAGTCTAGGAGCAGGTAGAAAAAGCTAGCAAAAGTGATTTTCGCTCATCCCTTTAGTCTGTATGTCCCATAGGTTAAGCTGCAAATCACTGCGTGAGGTGGTTATATACGACTGCTTGCAATGGGAACGGAAAATGATAGCACGTTGGCACAAGATGGCCGGTCCTTCGAGATTGGTACATGTGTTGTAACTTGTAATACATGCTGTGATCATTGTGCGGTGAATATTGACGTCTGTTTAGTTGTGAAGGTCTTTAAGAAGGGATTTATTGTATGTCAGCTGATCGGGTCACTAAGTAGGTTGAGGTGAAGAAATAGTTACACTGGTGAAAATGTATATACAATTTTTTAAGAGCAGACGGAAACCTGAAAGATTGACAGTCAATATAACATTGAACTAACAGCATGTCCTTGTAGCATTCAGACGATTATCACCCTGTTGTTAATTAATAATTATCTCATCGTTTAAAAAATTACGATGCCGAGAGTTTGCTGACTGATTTAGTCATAAGTATCCTAGGCATATGCAAAAGGTAGAGTAATGATAGCACTACTGGTAATCTTGATTTTGGCGACCGATTTGTCATTCTACGAATAGAGTATCAAAATCAAACAGGTTGTGCCTATTGATATAGCTGTGCGCCTGTCAACGCCACAACAAAATATTACAGTATAAGTGGTTTAAATAACAAATTAACGAATAATAAGACAACACTGTGGAGACCATACGTTGTGTAGACCGTATTAGGAGGTGTCGGAGCACTGAGGAGGTAACCCCCCGATGAATTCAATACTTTCAATCTACAATTTTGATAACTCCAAGCGCACAGTTATAAAAATCGAGTTATATGAGTCATGATGAGATTTTCACACGACACGAAGTTTAAATATGTTTTTCGCACATAAAAATAGTGACTGCGTATTAAGGTAAAAAAACAAACAAGCATCAATCCTTCAATCTATAGTGATGGAACATTACAGTCATCGATGACGATCCCAATAACTTTAAACGATATTTATGATACCCTCGATCTTATTATTCTGGTCATGAGCAGACGTATTGAGTTATTGCTCAGTGCTTTGTAATTTGTATGTACTTTGATGTCATTGTGAGAATATGTATTGTATTGTTGAGTTAACATTTGGTCTGTGCATTTATTTGATAATTTGCATAAGTATTGGTCTAAAAGTTTTTGTTTCCGGCCATGATTTTGTATTAGTAAGTCGTGTGTTGCAGTTTTTGGTTCCTTCGGTTCCGGTTGTGAGTCAGTTTGCGTTAGTCAATCGTGCAATGAGGATTGAATTCACAAAATCTCCCTGTCTACCTCTCATCACGTCCACGCCAGCTGACGATGAAAACCAGTGCTGGGGCTCTCGCAAAGCGTCGCAGCATTATGTTGAGCGGTGGTCGTTTTGCGTGTCTGTGACGCATATTTTCCCCAGCTTGTTCTTTTCGTGTTTATGTTCTTTCTTTGCGTCATGTTTACCGCAAATAAACGTATTTTATTTATTTCTCCATACCAATGCCTAAAACTTAGCTTTTGGAGACATTTCAAACCCTGCTTATTAAGGGGCCAATATTTTAGCAAATATTTCAGATGATCAAGATGAGAGAGACAGGCAGAGAAAAAAGAGAGGCAGGTGGCTTCCTTCTTAGGTAAGATGACATTATAGTTAATTGTTTAGACCAGATGATAAAAGAAAATAAAAAAGGTGAATTCAAATTTTTGTAAAAGTAAAAGTTCCACCGACAGCGTGACGCGACGCTGGTGGAGAAAATTCTCTGAAAACTTCACGGAATTTGTCTGCCTTTAAGGTTACAGTGTCTTTAACTTGTTTCCTTACAAAACATTGTACATATCCATGATTACACACACAAATAGGAAAGCTTTATACAAAACCCAATTTACTTGTAAATAATACGTTGGCAATAAGTTCAGTGCCGAGTCTATCACTCAAGCCGTAGTGATGGGCATCGGCGTTAAAAATAATGTCGATAAATCGCGCCGAAGATCAAAGCACGAACAAATCGGTTGGGCGCGCCAGTGGGGAGGAGCAAATGAGGTTGCGTGGTTGTGGTATATTGGTATTTTTTTGTGGATCATGTTTTCACCTAGTAGGTTTGAAGGGGTTTCGAAGATTTATGATATGCATATTTTGTAAGAATATTTAAATCAAACCAAATAATGAATTTTCTGTATTTAGGGACTGACAACAAAATAAAATGCAACTTTTTCACTTAATACCGACATAAAATAAAATACCTATAAATCCTTTAATAAAATATTAGACAAATCTAACAATAATATCTATCATTTGAGTTGTGATTATACACAACATTCAGAATTTCACGCAATTTTTATTTTCACACAGAGAAAATGATTTCCTCCACAACCACGAAACAATCACAAAAAAAGGATCATCTAACCACCAATCACTTATGACCCGTAACAGAATCGCAAAACAAAAAATTACCTGCTTGTAACAAAACAGATCGACTTCCACAAAATAATTCAGCACTTCCACAGTTTCCCACGTCCATGGTTCCGCGTGATTTACTCTGTGCGAGCGGGCGCGGGGAGGGCACGGGGGCGCGGGGCCCGGGGCGCACTCGACTAATAAAAAACACCCCGACGCCCTCGTGACTGATGCGACAATTAATTTAATCCCATTTCTCTGCGTCTTTCAAGCCGTCAGGGCTGGTTCTGGTTTAAAAATTTGGGATTTCTTTGGTTGTGGAGGAAGTTTTTAAGGTAGTTTCCGGGGTTTGTCAAGGTTTTTTGTAAATTAGGAGCATTTTTTTGCAATCTTCTGAACTTCGTCTGCTAGTCCAATCTACAGGTCAATAATCGGTCCAATAATCACAAAAAAAAAAAAAAAACTTTAAACTTTTTGTCAACAAATCCCCATTATGACCTTTATTATTACCGTTACGTGCTCTTTATAAAGTTTTAAGAAAGATTTGATAAAGATTTTGATTATATTAAAAAGTTAATCTTTGTCTATAACAACCGTTTCATCTTACTAGCTAAATATTTTGCCAAAATGTTACTATTTGACCTGAAAAAATTGAAAGGACCAGTACTTTAGGAAATACAATTAAGTGGTACTGTTCAAATACTTGTAAGCTTGTGCATATTTCTACGTCGAAGCAAAGAGCACTTTAAAACAAAATGCCGCGCCATATTTCATTTCAATTGACATTCTAAAGCAAAAACCACAATAGCAAGTGCATAACTTGTGCAACTGCGCGCTCGTCTGTTCAGCACTTTTGTCTATCTGTCAGCTGTCAGTCTGTCCGTCTGTCTGTCAGTTAAGAGGTCAGACGTCGCGACAGACTGTTTCTTTTATTAACCTCTTAAGTGAAATTGTAAATGCTCTGTATTTGGTTTGCGTAGTGGGAATGTTATTGTTTTTATGTTTACTTGTCATGGATAGTTGAAGTTGGATTGACAGTTTTTGCAGTCTCCAAGTGACGCGCATATCAATGGAGTTTATTTCTGCTTGAAGTCTGAAGGCTACGTGTTCTGGTAACTTCTTAATTAAGCCTTCTGTACTCAATATTAATATGAACTTTTGTCTCGCGGCGATTGTGTTGACAAGGTTATCATTTGCAGGTAAAGCGACCTTTTAATAATGACAATTATTAGCATTTATAATTAGTTTACCAATCGATTTCACCTGTTCTGTATTCATTCAGGGAGCTTATTAAAAAGATTCTCATTAGTGTTTCATTATATTTTTGTATATTTAATTTCAAGACCTTCGCAAAGGTGTGTTAAAGTTATATGCCTTTACGAATGGCTTCAGAAATCTTATTCACACACCACACAAAAGCTCATAAAAGAAAGTTCCTTCGGTCCGCGCCAGCCCTGAAAGGCGCTAGAAGCAGACATCAGCGGAGCAGGCGGCTATTAAACAAGACTAATTGAGCGATAAATTCACGAGACGAGAGGCCGATATAAAAACGAACGAGAAACGAGAAAAATCTTAGATGAGAGAATATTGAAAGCGGTCCACGCGAAATTGATTACTGTCAATTAGGGACACGTCGGTGTCTGCGCCAGATGCTAACTCGATTCTATTAGGAGCTTCTTTGATCGCTGTTTGTTTACCCTTTTGTTCGATGCGTGTTGTGATAGTTGAGTTGTTGCTGGAGATTTCATTGTGATTTCGTGGCTGAGCGTAGTTCGAGCCTGGAGTTTAGCTCTAAATGATTATCTTGGCTAGAATCACGACGCTAGAACTTAAGCAAATAAGGAAAAGAGGTAAATAGCCACCGATATACTTATAAGTATATCGGTTACTATTTACCGCTTTTGTTTGATGCATTTTGTGATGGTTGAAGTTCCGGAGATTTTATTTTAATGTTCCGTTTTGTAGCTGAGCAAGGTTAAATACAAGGTTTAGCTCGCAAAATAAATATTCTAGATCTAGAATACCACGACATTGTGCAGTGCGGTGCAAGTGTTGCAGGGATTATCTTTATTTGTTTGTTTGATTGTGATAGCTGTGTCTATCTTCTTGGCATTCCAGACAGGAGTAGCTCTCTTTGGTGTATAATGTGCGTTTTATTTATTTAGAATAAACTATTTATCTTGCTTTACCTATTCTTTCTCTCCAAAATTTGTGTGATACCTATCCAAAGTCTTATTCAGCCTTGACTTATTTATTAGGGACATCAGTGTCTGCGCCAGATTCTGTTAAAAGCTCGCCTTTGAGCAGTATTTGTTTATCTGTGTCGTTCGATGGGTGTCTTGATAGTTGAAGATTTCATTATGCCTTTGTCCTCCTATAACAACGTGTTACTCTATAAAATTCTGTATTTCCGTAGGCACCAAGTTTGTACTTGACGAATGTCATGCTCTCTGCCAGATGTTAACCTGATTCCATTAGAAGTGTTTCTTTGATCTTGTTTTGTTTACCGTTCTTGTTCAATGGACTAACTACGTGTTGTGAGCGGCTAGGGTTCTATCGATAGTGGGCTAAGGTAAAAGTATTCTTGTAGATTTTTACTCCACCAAGAGTTATTCTTGAAGCGACTACTGAAATTCCACATAAATGTCTTTTCGGTGTTTACGATAGATGTTGACTGTGTTCTATTTTCCTTATTTCACAAGAAGTAAAAGACTCAAAACAAATATAAATATTATGATAATTTCTAATTTATGTAAACTCATTAACCCAAACTTTTCGAACCAAACATCACACGTTCCCACCACACCATACAACACGTGAAAAATATGAGCCCATCCCAAAAATTTATAGCACCACTAACGCAGCTTCTAATTCCCTCGACACACATTAAAATATCCGTTGCAACCGCCTTATTACACACGACAGTGACTTATTTCCATGAATAATAACACACTTTCATCCTTACAGAACGTATTATATGGATCATTATGCACAGAGACGTTCGCGAAGCCGCAACAATGGCTTTTCAACCTCATTTTTGAATGAACATGACTGATTGCCCGCTGCTTCGAACAAAAGCCGCTAACATAAACATTCTACACGATAATTTGTCTGCGATGTCAAATGGATGACGTTGTTATTTCTACCATCCTCATTCATTACCCCTTCTGCATGATATACTTAAATAAAACGCCACACATATGCGTCAATGAAAAGTTAACTCATCGATGTAGTCGCGCGTTTTTAGTTTATAAAATACCGTAGTGATGGGGCGCATGTGTCCGGGAGTCATGTCGATTAATAAAGTTTACAAGATGAAAGCCGTTGAGCTGTTAGTCGCGATGCGTTCCAGAAATAAAAAGCAGCTTTAAACTCGGCTGGGGATACTTACATCGTGTAGTGTCACCACGTTTTAATGGAAGGACAAAGTCAATGTGAACGTCTGAAGATTCCGTTGCGCATTCTTTGAAAGAGTGTGATTGTACTGCTGCATTTTGCAAATGATTTTGTTTTGATGTAGATGCATTGCCTATGCTATCTGAAAACATGGTATGAAAATGTTAGGTACAGTACATTCAAATTTCAAACATCAAATTTAAGCATGAAAAATACTGGGGCATAAAACATGGACCTTTTCGAGTTTTTATATCCGACTCTATAAAACTCGAATACCTAATCCTTCCGTAATAAACATAAACTGGCCAATTTTTAATTAACCAAAAACCACTCGTCCAAATTTACGACAAGCAATAAAAAAGAGAACTCCCTAACTGCCTATCAGCAACGAAATATGTCTACAACTGTTATAAAACGTATTGTATAAACGACAGCAATAATTGTCGCCCTACTCGGCCGCATGAAATATACTGCGTGCAACTAATAGGTGGGACGGGCGTTAAGGAGCGCATAAATTAGCTGATGTTGTGACGGCCGCGACGGCCGGCCATCTGTTTGTCGATATGTCACGGCACAACACTACGAATTTATATAGAGATGTTTATTTCACAACGCAGAATAATGTGACGTATATTTTTTATGATTTTTTGTTTGCACCTGTTGTTGTCGGCGAATTTAAAATATTGTTGCTGAAATTTTTAACGTAACTCCATATTTTATCGAGAAGTAGGTAATGGGATGTTGGGAGTGCGTCTTTTAATTCGTCATGAGTAATAAATTAGTTTGAATTATGACTTATATTAAATTAGAATTCACAGAAGTAAGAGCTTATGATTAATGAATTGTAGCAGTATCTAAATTAAGCTTATTAAAATTTGTGACGGGGCTTTTCATATAGAAATAGTTTATTAGTGTTTAGAATATGTTTTTTTTTATTATATTGCGGTGACACTCTTTGGACATATTTAAAAAAAAAAGTCTTTAAAAAACATTTAGAGTAGAGAGGCTATTTCGAAAACCCATCAAATTCGTTCGCCAAATTACAACAATACTTTGTTACAGTTCACCACAAAAATCTCAAGAATGTCAATAAAATAAAATGAAAATATAACGCAAACAACTCTGTATGATATCCTAATCCCATAAGTAAGTATTATTTCTGATCTCGGGGCCCCATGTGATGATGGTCGGCGACGTTTGCTTTCGTTTTTTCAGCTTCTTAATTGCCATACACATTTTAACGTCAGCGAGGGCGAGGTTAGATGTCATGTTGATGGTTCGGATAAGATAATAACTTGAGAGGAAATAATTATGGGACGGGAAAGTGAAAAATGGAATGGAAATGGTGTGAATAATGTGTTTGAGGTATCTGATAAGGTTTAAAACGGGATAGCTGAAGAGAACGGTTTCGTAATAGACGATGCATATAGTAATTTCTCACAAAATGTTTTATTTCGAGGTTTTCTTACTATTCCATAGATCCTTGCGGGGTAATTGTTGTAGCGGCATCTACATCGCTACATGCGAACTATGCATCAAAGACCTGACGTCACACAACATCCTGACGTCACACAAATCCTGCATCGCGCAATTAGAGTTTACCGCGCGATAAACATATATACAAGCTTCCCGACTTCAACCTCTGGGCAGTTGCCCGCCAGACACGACACCCGTCTGGTCGGAGGATCCTCCCTTTTCTATGGGGGATGAGTGAACTTTACACCCTGTTCCTCATGCCCCCAAATTGGTGACCCCGACGTGATCATGCCCCCAAATTGCGTAACACACTAACAACTGCAATGGCTTTCAATTTGACAATTCGATAACATTCATTGCGTTATTTACGTTGTCGAGCAGACACATTTTCCAAACATGAAGATGAATTAGGAATTTCCTTCAAAGTCCTTCAGATTGTGAAGTGTGTTACGTAATTAGGCTTATTGGTGATTCGCCCGAATGAACTCGCTGGAATTTAAGTCTCGTCCGAAGTTAATTTATTTGTAGGCGAATCGATTTCTGGAGTTGTCGATTCGCCTACAAATACATGCGAATCGCCTCAAGAAAAATAATATTATTTAAAAGTGTCGATTGCGGTGCAGAGCATCGTTAGTTTGAGTAGGTATCTAAAGGTATAAGATAGCCTCAATAGGAATCCAAAGTTCAATTAATACCTGAAATCGCCAACAAGCATTAAGGAAACGTGATGATGAATTCTAGTACTGTATGGTATGAGTAGTCTTGAGACAATTACTCACAGAATTTACAGCCTATGGTACCAAAAAAAAATACCATATACGACGTATATTTAGTAACCTAATCCACTTAACTGTTCTTAAAGAGTCCTAAAAAACCCTGTAAGAAATCGATACGTGTTTCACCTCTCAACGAGGCATGCTCAGGATGACGATTGACTTGTTGCGATCCCGGACCCGAGGTGTGTATTATATAGGATTACTGCCCCGCCCACCTCGGCTAGGATCGTCATCAGCGCGATAAGGGCGGGGCAGTAATCCTATATACGTAGGGCTGTCGGGCAAAGTGACTCACTCTGCTCTCAACAAGTCAATCGTCATCCTGAGGATGCCTCGTTGAGAGGTGAACCACGTGTCGATTTCTTATAGGGTTCTTTAGGACTCTTTAAGAACAGTTAAGCGGATTAGTTACTAAATATACGTCGTCTATTGTATTTTATAATGGAATTCCGCAAAGTTACGCCTGAATCAATTAACTAGGCTATACCAAAATAGGATGGAAACCGATTGAAATATAAAATGATAAATGATTTAATTTTTGTAAATACGTTTGTACAAAAAACTTTTTCACGTCAATCATATTTTAAAAACTAGATGAGGTCGGCGTTTCCTTTCCGACTACCCTGAGAAGAAAGGCCCAAAACAAACTCATATGTCACCGTCTCTTTTAAAGTCCAGACGTCATAGTCATGGTCAGATCATGTGTATGTTGGTGAATAACCAGCACTTAAATTATGGATGGAATAATTTTATATACATACTTAATCTGACCGGTTCAACATAAATTAAATAAGTACCACGTCAATAAACGAAGATTTAAAATGGCATGTGAGACATCAACCCAAAATAACAGTAATTAACAAAAACTGTCGTTTAACGCTTTCACGAATAAGACACTAATTGAGGATGACACAAATTAAAATTGATTATATTCGCACGTCGAAAGAATTACAGATCGACGTATACACACATTTAGTAATTGCCATCATCTGTTAAACACATCAGAAGTATATTTGGATCACTTAAATTCATCGCATGAATAGTTTAGTGTATTTTCATCTCGCATTTGCGCAGTTATAAAATGGTTGTGAATCGATAAGTGGTATTTTACTGCGCTCACATTAGTTGGTTTGCCAAGATTGTCGTAAGTGTGTAAGAGATCTTATGTGGTTCAGAGATTGTCAAACAGTGGGTTTTGGGGTTGCAATGTTGTGGGCTTACCTACAAGGTAAGATTACCTACGGGCAAAATATTTGCTCATAAAATAAAATAATGTCAATGTTGGATTTGCGCATTATATATAATAATTGCAAATTTGGATCATAATTTTTAATGTTTAATTGAAGTATATTAATTCTGGGTGGATGTTTTCTAAAAGCTTTTTAAATTTAAATTTTCAATTAATAGTTTACAGCTCACATATTTAAACAAAGTAGAAGCCCATGGGCGGTTTTAAAACTTCACTAACCACACGAAGAGAAGAAGAAGCTCACATAGTCTGGCTCGCTTTTTTTATTTAAGTTTATAGCTCAAACTACTATCCTGTGAAGAAAATTAAATGAAAACGCACCTTTTGGTTCAAAACCTATTGAAAATGTAGCACGGAAACAAAAAGAAAAACAATTGAGCTCCGCTGCCGCGCTGCTGTAAGCCCAATATTCTAAACACAACAGTAGCAACGGATAATGGACTTCTTGAAAAATTGTCTTACGGCCGTAAAGCTGTTAATTTACTACGTGTTCAACTATAAATAAAAGTGTTGGCCACATCTAATAGCACACACGTGTGGCACACTGTGTTATTGTCAAGTTATTTAAGAAATAGTGTATTAATACTCTTATTAACAATTTGTTACATATTTTAGAGTTTGGGATTGTTTATTTTGAATGTAAGGAGTCGTAAATTATGTTTTTATTGCGTGTTGGCGTCAAATGGAGCGTGTAGTGGGGTGATGTCTTGTTTTATGGGAGAAGTGTGGTAGTCGTATTGTCTGTCCGTCAGTGAGAGAGAACATTATTTAGAAATTCATTTGGAAGGTTTTTCAATCTTCCTTTCTTCTTTATAATCAGCGTTTTTGGATTAATTAATAATAAATTATTAAAAACCGAAATCAATGTATTATTTGTTTAGCCAACAAATCAGACTTTTGTTACTTTGGTAACTTATAAACCATTTTCAATCAATTGTATCTTGTATTAGAATCCTGATAGGTAAGAAGCAATCGATATTATAACCCACAACACTATCAAAGTCCCTTCACCAAAAATAACTGAAAACCGTTCCACAATTAGCTCACAACAAATCACCAATCCATTAACAATGTGGAAGACAAGACAAACGGCTTGTCAGCAATGAGGTAACAATTATCCCAGGCTCGTTCCGGTCCCGGGATCCCGGCACGTCCGGGCACGTCCCGGGATACCCCAGGGGACGGTACCGAACCATGGTTGCCCTACTCGATCGATATTTCGCCGGTTTGTGAAAAATGTGCAGTCGCTCATGCTTTTGATATGATGTCGTCGGTGATATTTTTTATTGTTGTCGTTGATTTTTGTTTTTTTTTTGGTGCTGATATATTGGACGCATAGTTTGAAGGTTTATCTTTTGAATATTCAACCTGTTCAATTCCACAGCTGGCCATGAAATAGGACTTTTGCATGATATTTGCCTTTGTTCCGTTCATTTGAACCTAGGTCCATAGTAAACAATATTGCCAATTAAGTCTGTTTACTGTACCATTGTTTTAGTCTGTAGAACCTTTAAATTGTCTCGTGAAACTTTAACTGAAAGATTTTTTTTTCCGTCTTAAAGTAGAGCATTTCTCAGTATTTTTCACGCATTTGCGCAGTTAGGTAAGTAGGTACCCATTCTTTATCCACACTTTATAAAAGTAATAAAAATAACACCACGATGATGCACATCAAAAATAACCACAGCACATTTCCATTTCACTAATTCGCATGCCCCACTTACGTCACTGACACATTAAACAGAAATGGTCAACATACAGTCCAGCATATCTACACACGTGGCAAAATTTGGAACTAACGCCAAAAATATACATATTTTGACAGTTGCCTTAGCAAGCAGCGCCACCTCCAAATGTCAAGATTCACCGGTTAGTCCCCATACGTCGTGCCTCGTTGGAATGACACTGCGCAGTCCACATCATGGCTGACAGTCATCGTTGTCAATTTAAATGAAACTGTAAACGCTGACAGCCGACAGTCGAGGGCTCAACAAAAAATAATTAATGGCCCGACTAATGAATATGAGTACGGTTAGCAGCGCAAGTTTCGTGGGGTTTTGTGGTTAGGGATTTTTGTGTGTGTATCTATTCCTTTGATGTTCTTATTTTAAACAGAGATTATTTTAAGTTTTGATTGATTAACTGATCTGTTATAATGTATTTAACCGAATTTCATTGTCTTTGAAACATTTCGAAGTAAATAATGTTAAAGCTCTGAAATATACGTAAATGTTAAGACTTCTCGGGCGATAAAAACATATTTTGAAATAAACATTGTCTTTTAACAATCTTCCGATAACATAAAATAATACTACAAGGAAAAAGTTCAGGTAAGGTCAAATCGAAAAGTTCTAGTCACCATTTTAAATGATAAAATTAACCTCACTTTGACCCTTAAATAATCAAATTACCTATACTTGCTCGAAATAAATAATAAAAACATTGTAAACCTGAAATTAAAATAAAGTAAACAGATCTAAATGTTTCTGCGGACCGTACCGCACTCCCCCGGGTGGAGTTAAACTTGATTTATTCACCTCATTTCCGCTCCTTGTGGTTGTTAGTCGCCCGGGCGAATTAACCGACGATTCATATGACCTTACAAATGTTCATATGATAATGTGCCTGTTTATTGACAACTGAATTTGTCCTGAAAATGTGGGTAATGCTGAAGAATTTTTCATTTGGTCGTTTTTAGATCAACAGTTTTCCGGCTGTAGTTTATCTTTGTTAGCTTCTACAAGTTTAGGTACATTTATGATAGTCCCAATGTCATTCATCCTTCAGTCATTACAGTTATGCTGAAAATATTCGAGAAAATTTCAGAGAGCACCAGTGATGTTTTCTTCTGATAAATTGGGATACTGATGACTAGCTAATTTATGGCTAAGAAATTATGGAAGAGGCTTCTTAATTTAAAAAAAATCTTAATATAAATCCCGGAATTCCATTAAATTAGAATGCACAACTAATCGAAATTTATCCGATTACTTTTCGGTATGGCAACGACTTATCAGCCCTCTTATGAAGGTTACTTTTTTAAATTAATATTCTACTGTAAACATTTTGAAACGAAGCTCAAGGCACCAAGTTGTTTGTCGCTATGTGCTATGCTAATTTGGTAATCTACTACTTTCAGACTTACTTGTCAAAAACTAAAAAAAATATCAATTCCGGAATCGCGAGATTTTTACGATCGATACAAAAGTGCATTCCAAATTAGCCAACTCCTGAACGTAAGTAAATATACATTCGATTCTATAATCTGAACTCAACATTTTTCGATCCCGGAATCCCAAGATTTTTTCGATACAAAAGTGCATTCCATAATAGCCAACACCTCAAGTTTAGGTGAATATGCATCCGAATATCCGATCTCTACTGATGACCTTAAAGCAAACTGATATTGCACAGTAACATAATTCTGATCTCATTTTGAAACTTCGGCTTAATTTTATGACACCAGTCTGTTTCTCGGTGGTTTTGATCGTCAGTCTTCTCTTCGACAACCTATTTTTTTCTATGAAAATGTATGACTCTCCACCTGAAGAAAACCCAAGATAATGTGGAGTATCTCTATCAACCATCTTAAGCCACACAGTAACTAACCTCAGCACATAAGAACTAGACACCCAGGATATCTGAAACGATTCTCACAGGGCATGAAAAAACCTAAAAACAGAATAAAAAAGTATCACAAAAATTAAACACAAGTGCTAAATGTTTTTGCAGCGACTCTTCATCCCGCGGGTGGAGGTAACCCTGATTTATTCGCGGCGGTTTCCGTTCCTTGCGGCTGTGGATCGACGGCGGAATTAAACGGTTCACGCGTTATACTGTCACAGATGAACGGATCTGTGGCTGGATTATGGATCGGAAATTATATATTCGGAAAGATAAAGAAGGAATTCCAAAATTTACCGGAAAATGAGCCTAATACAAAAGTGATGGTATGGTAAAGTGTATTCTTGAATAAACGCCCGTTTAACATAGTGCCAAAACCGTACATCAAAGAAATTGCAAAAAAAACTTGAACTGTAAGGACGTTTTAAGTTGAATTTGTCAGATAAGGAAGACATTGAGAAATTCAAGCTTTAAGATAAAAATTGCTGATAAACGTAAAATGGAAAGAAAACAACATACCTAAATAACTTCAAGTGCTTGATTAAAAAGTTAATAATTCAAATTAATAACTGGTAACAGAAGCTAAAGTAACGCTTGTTCTATTTAATCAACCTAAGATCTACTTACCGACCAACAACACAATTATTAATATGCATAATAAAATTATAACACAAAAAACACTTTCCATGTCCTCATAAAACGACTCACGATAAGGGAAAGAATTACCACATTTACACGCAAAAAAGTACATGAAAACACGACACCATAATGTGTCTATCTATGGCATTTTTTGCACGTTTCCTCCATAAAATGCCCATAAAATGACACATTGGACAAACATTGACTTTGCGTGCGCAAGAGCATCGCAGCATGAAATTTATTACTTCCTCAAGCAAAGGAAGACACCACTTAATGTTTGAAGGCACTTGGCTTTTAAACCAGTTTTAGTTATGTATTTAATTTGCATTGCAATTTAAAGTTAAGCTTTTAAATATCCTAATGATTCAATCTAAGATTCGGGATAGGTAAAAGGCGAAAAGCTTTTTCTGTTGTAAATTTTTATTTGTACCTGTGGACGCTAAAATTCTTGAAATATTCCTAGATTATCATCACGCAATTCGTGAAACATTCACTTATCAAAGACTTAAAATCGTCGTTAATAAATGATCAAGTTCCTTTTAAATATGATGTCTTTATTTGTTCTACGGTGTTTAACACCATATTTACCAACCACAATCCCCCAAAATCCCATATAAAATTCAAAGTCAAACTTGGGCTTGTCAAAACAACGAGTTAACACCCAAAACCGTCGCATCCTGAACCCGCTAACAAGCAACAAACGGCCTGAACAAACACCCAACTGAAATATCGCATCGGTCCTTCTAACTACCGCACAAATTGCGCCTTTGTACGCAAAACTAACACCGCAGCACCACCATAAAACACCTCTAGCCATGCGAATGGTAACCTTACTACTTCCACTTAAAGCTTCACCAGTCTGCACATGTGTGGTATGGTGTCTTCAAATGTTGGTAATCCAGAGGAAGCTGAGATTCATCACGCATCACTCATGTTTGTCTTGTATCCAGCTTTCAAAGCTGTTGGTCGTAAATATGGCGTAATCTTTTAATGTTTTCAACGTGGACGCAGAATGGCAATGGCAGGAAGCTGGAAGGATATTGTTTAGTATGATAGGATCTTCATTTCTTGGCTTTCTTATTGTTTCTCTCGAAGTTTGACACTTTTACAAGCAGAGCTTTCATGTGACTACTGGACTCAAGACTGATTCCTGCGCCTTTAAATGACATTCAAGTTTCTCAGCTAGCTATAAGCACTTGAAAACAAACATTAAATTGAGTCCTTTTGTGAATTTTCCTTATCCGGCAGTATCGACAAGCAAAAAGAAATATTAATTTCTGTCGGGCACTTGTGCAATAATTTACTTAAGCGCAAGCCCATAGGAATAAGATATTTATTACTTCCTTTCAATCGTTGTGAAGTTTTTTTTTCATCTGAAACACTTATCTTCTCCAGGATACACATTGTGCAGCTGGTGAAAATTGTAAGCCTAAAAAAAAAACTGGTCGGAATAAATCTTTACTTTGACAAACACTTCTTGCTGCCGTCCTTTGGACACCCCAGTGGGCAGGTGACGAGAGCTCTTGCCCAAAAACAGTTGTTAGTTTTTAGCAAAAAAATCTTGCAATTTGTCAGTAACCTGATGCTTGACATAACGCCGGCGCCAAGTTCCCATTGACCATAAAATTTTATCAAGCAAAAAATTGTGTTTTTACTATGTAGTAGACATTTGCATGTGATTTTTATAGGAAACTAGGTTGTAAAAGTTTATACGCTTTCAGTTTTACAAAACATATGTGCGGGTTTTTGTTGGTTCCGAGAATATTTTAGTAGTGCTTTTAAATAAGCAGTAAAACGGCTTTAGCCGTTTTGTTTTATTTTTTATTTGAGTATTTTTCCCTGTAAGTGAAAAAATACAAAGCTTTATATACTCTTCATAATAATTAATGTAGTCAAACCACATGTGACTGTATATTTCACGTGAGTTTATTACTTTGATAATTATTTGTATATTCCAGTAGGCGGCATATGGTTTTGGTTTAAAGCAGATGAAATAGAAGATAAAATATAGTCCTGCTATGGCGGGCGCAGAGAACACAGAAATCCACAGTTTCTGTAACACCATAACAGTTCTAAAAACCAACAACAAGAACACATCACTGACAAAAGCTCATACAAATCAGGCTGCAAATAATAAATAATTTATGTGCCTATCTGTGAAAGGGCGTGCCAAGCGACGTTTACACAAAGAATGAAAAATGACGCCTGCCACGGACTACTATAGACCGCCAGACAGTCAGAGCCACGAAGGATTAGTGGGCTTGAATAATGTCCCACTGTTGAATGACTGTCCAAAGTGTTATTTTTGTGGGCAAGTAGCTAAGTCATGTTTATGATGTGTTCTTAGAAGTTAGAAGTGAGTGGGATTACATTCGGTTTAAGTTTGGAGTATGTTTTGTGATTTCATTTGGGGTTTTGATATGGATCTGTTCAAAATAAGTAATGATAGATAGTAGTGTTTACAATGTAAGAAGATATGTAAATGCGAAGCAGTCTTAATATGCTTGGATTGGCAGGCCAGCAACTGGAAGACTAAATTTTTTTATATTTAAAATATTGTGTTTAAATTTTTATTTATTTAGGGAATTTAATAAAGTAGTTATTATTTTCAGTTATTATTATAAGTACTACTAGATTTTTAAGTTTTCATAGTTTAATTTGTAAGTAAGTTAATTTTAAGACCGCGCTATCGCATTAGTTATACACCTGTAATGATAGTTGTAAGGTAGATATTAATAAAAAAAAAATATGGCTAATTACCAGCTCATTTATAAAAAGTAACAACAATATTTGTAGTTTTAATTTCATGCACTGCTAATCTAAAAAAGACATTTACGGACAGGGATATTCAAGCCTGCAAGCTTATTGGTGACACCGGATAAGAAAATCATTGAATAAGCTTTCCATTGATTCATGATCTTCCATTTAATTTCTTCTGACGCACAGCATGCCAAACCTCACCACCATAATTTGCACGGCCACATTTATTCCCTTACAAACAAATGTCAATAAAAAACTGCGTTTTCGTATGCAATCAATGTGCGTACATTAATCAGGCAGCGGTCAGCGTTGTCAATCAGAGCCACTGCGCTGTCACAGAAACAAGTGACGTTCTGCGTGTACAATTTACGAAATGTTTTTCTGAATCGATGTGGTCTTTTTGTCCAGAGAATTTGAGTTTTGGCGCACTGGGTTTGCAGTGTTGGTTTGTGAGTGGTTTTGGGATTAAAAGCTTTGGTCTTTCTTTGTAGGGATAGACCAGAAATACCACTGTATTTCTTCCTGTGGGTTTAGTTCACGACCAACAGGTGTTATAAAAGGGAAATAGGATAGAAGATGATAATGTGGATCTTGAGAAAAGTGGTAAAAGATAGATAAAGCCCATAAAAGGCTTTTTACAACATCCTTCCATCATCTTGGAATAACAGACTGACTTCTACATCAGCAATCCGCTAACCCAGTTAGGTGATCACGGCAATTGGGTCCTTATTCAACAGTTATGAGCGCATATCAAAGTACACCAGGAACTACATTATCAATCTGCACCATGACGTATACGATAAAGGCTAAGCATTTAACTAGAAAATTATAGCAGTATATAAACAGCCATAAGTTGTGTCCCATCGCCTGAGAACGACATATTGACCTTATTCCCTCAGTGCATGTTGATAAACATCTAATACATTCGTGTATAATTTTATTGCCAGTTCGGTTAGAAATCTTATTTATTAACAACGTAGAAATTACTTTCTTGCCTACACGTTATTTTCTTTTATTGCTTTATTTGGTTACGATACGTTATAATAAACCGACAAGTTTTATCGTTATGATTGTAATGATTGGTAGCGGGTTTAGGGTTAACAAAAATAGGGTTTAGGCGTAGTTTACAATGTTTTTTTACACCCTTTATAATATAATATGATCGGCCAGTAATTGGTCTTGTGATGATGGGCAAATAGTAGGAACGAGCCCTTTGGGCCTGCCACCACCAAACTCTTTTGGCAGTATTATTTTAATTTTACTTCAGTGTTGGAAAGAGATGAAACTATACAGAATCATACTGGTGAAAGAGGTGGTGGTAGCCTCCCTGATTACCATATTGTAAGAGTATTGATAAACACGCAACTAGTTAGAAATCATCAACCATTTAAAAATGATTATATCTCCACTAGAAATCATTCCTGGAGATCACTCGTCGCACCCAAAATTGTTGGACAGACCTGGATACATTTGACAACAATTAAGAAAGTAGAGACATCTAACTGTGAAGATGTCATGGCAAAACGAAGACTATCTCCTTATCTCTCAAATTCAAAATTCAAAATATTTTATTCCACATAAACCTACAAGGGCACTTATGAAATGTCAGAAGCTAGGTGCACAGTTCCAATTGGTCGTTTCCTATGGAGAAGAGCCGGCATGAAACTCCACGGTTACTCTTTTAAAAGTAAATGGTTTTTACAATCTTTTCAAATTACAGTGTTATAAGGTATGAGAGGACAGTGTAAGCCTGTCAACAAGTACCAGGTACTTAGCAAAATATAAAATGGTCCACAGATCTACAGTCCGTTAAGCCTACAACGTTCTCACATTCACAAAATTTTAAAGAAAAGAATCTATATAAAAGATAAATAAAATAATAAAAATAAAGACCTATTTAAACCAAATCTCTTTTTAGTGATGAGGAGTTACCAAGGTTGATGATCAATGCAGCTACTGCACCAGTTCAAGGAATAAGACTTGGATATACAAGGCAAATCAAAACACACATCTCACCTCCGATATAATGTGGGTCAAAAAACAGAATTCCATTGTTTTTCTACCTTTTCCTTTTTCATACCCTTGACGAAGATTTGTTCGTATAATTTATGTAAAACTAGCTGTTATCCGCGACTTTACTCGCCTGAAATTAGAAATTAAATATTAAAATGCACGGCAATGCCATCTGTCGAGGAGGAAATAAAATGTTTGGTTATTCTCGCGGGGTTCGCTCAATTTTCCGGGTATATTTTCAGTAATGCGGGGTAGTTTTTTAAAACTATTTTATTAAAGAATTTTTTCTTTGTGGCTGGGAAATTGTAGGTTTACGTGGGCTGAGGTAAGCAATAAAAAATATTGTAAAGTTATGCTCGAATCGCTAGTAGGTACTGTAAGGAAAATTGGCGTAATTTAATGTCCTCGATAACCATATAATGTGTTCTAGGCCAAGGAGAAAGACGCCGCGTAAACATGCTGCTATACCTAGCTATCCAACACCAAGCCACAGCCACTTCTCCTAAGCTGGAACCGATCCTCCTCTCCAGTGATGACAAGACTAGGTTATTACTTAATACCTAGGACTTAACTAATTGTATACTCTTTCCAGCTATCCATAACACTCAGCTAACTAAACTAATAAATCCTTATTACAAACGATGACCAAAATAAAAGTCTCAAAGCTCCCGGCAGAGCGTGGCCCAATAAGTTAGCCTCTCCGGCCCACCGTGCGCCACTAAATTTTTATTTTATATTCGCAAAAAAGGGAAACTGTTATGTTCCCAGTGCGTTTCGCGAAAACTAGGGGAAGGCTCGGTTTGCCCCTTGAAAAACTCGTAAACTTTTGACTACTTTTTTGACGGACCTTTGTGACTAGATGTACTGAAAATCGAGAATACAAGTAACAAAATCGACTGCACAGTTAGCTAGTCCGATCGGTTTATCATTATTATGGAAACTGAATGACATGCCAATTTATCCGTAGACAATATTACAGAGATAATTTGCAAAAACAGAACCTATTCTTGGTTCGCAAACTGCTTAGTTTTAGAAACATACGATGGTGTTTTGTGATAATATTACCACATACACAAATTATGTATTATAAGCATCAACACGATCCTACAAATTCAACAAACAACAGTATTCAGCTACAATCAAAATCAAGCTATCTTTTATCAACACATCCTAATCACCATTCTAAACCCACCCCCATAACCAGAAACAACCCACTTCATAACCCCATATTATTAAATCGACCAAACTTATTACGGTCATATCATAAAGTAACCCTAAACAATTACAGTGCACCCGTTCGCGGCGTAAAGTCGTAAGTGGTGGTGTTAGGGTTGACACACACGAACCACTTTGCAATGACATACGACATTCTGGTTTCCGTGCTGTTGCAGCGCAAGAGTGGAGAGCAGAGCAGTGGTGGCCCAGTGGTAACAGCCCCGACTTACCTGTTGTAAGTCGTAGGTTCGAACACAGCCAGGCGCTTTTCTTTGAGTAAATAATTTCATCACCACTGCTCTCAAAACGGTGAAGGAAAACATCGTGAGGGAACTGATGTCTTAGAACCAGTATAGCGCTGCGGTATTTATTTTTAAATATCGCCGCATTATGCTGAGATAGTGGCCTTTTTAGCCTCGCACAGGTCTTTACTTTTCTGTTTGTATTTTAATTTTATATTTTTATTTTTTATTATTACTTACTGTTTATATTTCCTGTGCGTGTCCAAAATAAAATATTTTTCTTTCTTTCTTTCTAGAACCAAAAATTCGAAGACCTGTGACATCTAACAATCCGCACCGGGCCGCGTGGTAGATCCCAGCAGTGGGAACAGTATAGACTAATTATACACCTACAGTTTTATCGGAGTGTAGTTGTAAGTTGAGCTGAGGAATCGCAAAATAACCACAGTCAGGTCAACAATAGATTTTAAAGTGGAAGCAGTCGTCGGTATATGTATTGTCGGGTATGAATTGGTTCAATTTACAACTCCGACAACTTTGTAGAAGAACTACCAAGCATTGAATGATTGTCGTCAAAACTGATAGCAATGAGTGGTTAACGTGCTATGTCACATAATTATTCTCTGGCCCTAATCCCAGTTTATTTGAGGTCGGCCCTATATGTCTTTTGCTTCTATACTTTTTGATTTGTCGTCATATCCGTCACCCCCTTATTAGCCATATCATCTACTGCTATGTCACATATCTGCACCAATTTGCTACTCTTCACAGAGCACAACTTTTCTTCCAATGTCGTTTGAAAGTGGTACGTGTGTGTTAACCCTTACAGGGTTGGCACGCTGGGGTTAATACCGGGTTACATTAACGTCGCGGTATCAGCGGTATTAATAGACTATCATCGAGATAGGATACCGCGCCGCGTTTATGACTAAGAAATGGAGGCAGCCTGATAAATTTTATGTACAGTGTAATATTCAATATACGTTTTTTTATGGTGAGTGGGGGGTTAATTCTTTTTATGCTGTCGTTACTCATTGGTGAGTGGTTGTTATGCGGTTTTCTGTTTTGAATAATGTGCCTTTTAAGTCTATCGTCTAGACTGAGTATGGTTCATAGTGTTTCTAAATATTTTCTGGTTTAATCCTTTTCCTCCTTTTAAAATCGTAGTAGTGACAGACAGCTTACCGATGATCAAACCAACCGTTTTATGTTCCTAAAAGATACTTTATAAATACGTAATTTTATTGATCGAATTCAATTATCGATTAACCGCCCTTAATGATCGATCTCCTTTAATTTATTTAGAAATTCGGGTACTTCGAAATCAGGCGATGAAAGTTTGCAATAACGACTGATAGTACCTCAGTCAGTACCGCAGTCTATTGTCATGTTCGCTTTTCCTATCAACACCAACCTTTTCTCCAGTCCACTCCATCTTCAAGACATCATTAACCCACTCCACCACATGTAAATCAACACTCACACTAACGGGAAATGACACAACAGAATTCAAATTAAAATTACCGACACACGACACGACAAGCTTTTTTAATTGTCACTTACCACTTTTATGTAAATCCGCGGTGACGGCTCCCGCTGGGTGTCGGCACTGTTGGCCGTCTGACAGCTCTGACAGCTGACAGCGCTGACAACTGACAACCGACAGGTCGCCGTTCACCGGGCAATTTGCGACCAAGCGGCTGCACCGGGAGCAATATTATTTTACTTGCTTTTTTTCCGCGGGACAGTGTGCGTCCTGTCAGTCGGACGGTGTTAATTTCATTAGGGATTGGACTATTTTTTGTTTTTATGCTGGACTGGTGAGGTTCGTGAAGGTTGGAGGAAAAGTGTTGAGAGTAATTTGAGGATGTTGGGTTTAAATTGTGTCGACATCTTTCTTGTTGAAGTCGTAAATGACAGGAATCCTAGTTTCTGTGACGTTCTGGAAAACGTTGGCCGAATTATTAACGGCCTCTACCAGGTCTTAATTTTTGTAGGGTCCACTGGGAGAGGAACCCCAATATAGTTCGTATTCGTATCTGTGATTACTAGAAGTTTGTTTATTCATACACTTATGAGCTACTGGGTAGTTTTTTGTGTCAGATCAAATTAGCGCTGTACCTACCTCTCATTTCTACTCATTCCTATTCAAAACCTACATGCCTTCAAACCCAACATTTTACTACCATTTCTAAAACATTTATCCGAACAAATTCTCAAGAAAGCATCCTTCTGTACAACACATTAAGCACTAAACATTCCCTATCTAAACTAACACACAATACGGGCCTTTCACACTGGCGCATTCCGGTATCTCAAACGGCTACGTCGGAACGGCCGTCTTGCGCGGCGTCTTTCATATTTTGAATACTTACTCGAGTTATAAGAATTTACGCGACGCTTACTCGGGGGTAATGGGTCGCATAAAATCTTATGACCACTCAACTCTTGTGTATTGACTTTTACAGCGGCGCCATTACACGGTATATTTTAAGAGGGGTAGCAATTCGCATTTTGTGGGAGCGGTGTGTCTGTTATTTGCGAAATAATTTTCATTTTTTTACTGTTATCCTTTTTCTGTTAATGCTTTTTGGTGGCGGCGAATTTGGGCCACGGGTCGGCTTAATGATTGCTCGTTTGTGAATTTGAATTTGGGGAATAAGCTATTATGTAATGTGGGTTAGGTTGGGTTGGCTTCATCGGTAAAGGTCATGGCGATCATGCTACAGTAATGCACAGCAAAGAAATAGCCCATCAAGTAAGCCTGATGGCCTATTTTTTTGCTGTGTGCATTGCTGCAGCTTTTCTGTTGTCCGAGGAAACTTTTTTTTCTTTTATGAAAAAAAAGAGAACAATCACACGTAGTTCTTCACATGTCATCATCACTACTATCTACAGCCTGACTTCACCCACTGCTGGACAGAGGTCTATCTTTGCGAGTGCCAGTTTCCAAGCTCCTATGACAGTCTCATTCACATCCAAGTTAAGCTACATTTCTGTTCCTCAACTACAAACAAATAAAAATATTCCTCAGTTCCTCGCGCTCCGCCTCTACTAAGTCCCCACCCCACACGTGTTTACATGTCGCCATAACAATAAGTTAAATAAACGCCCTTTACGCTTCGTGACGACTGCTGTTTGAATTGCATTATGTTATGACTCGCTGGAGGAGCTCTCTTTGTGTGGATGTAGTTCTGTGTTATTGATTTAGGAGGGAATGAATAAGTGACTGTTGCTGTTTTCTTATTACAGTGATAATAAAGCCACTTTGCGAAAACGTTATTGGAGCAACATTCTATTGGATCTAGCGCATGCTGTGCTGGGCAGTTCACCTCACTAACAAATCTGGTAACTGGATACGTGGATAATCATTCAGTACGGCCAGTATGAGCTATTCGTGGTCACGAGGAAAAGTATCCTCAAGCCGTAAGTTGCAAAAGCGGTCAAGCTAGACCTCAAGAAAACAAAAAACAAACTCGTATCTACTACTCGTTCACGTAGAAAGAGACTGGCACTAAAGTAGTTACCCTATTTGTAACCAGAGACCACAAGGAACTAACTTTATTATGATTAAACCGGAATACCAACAAAACTAGAACGGCCAACACGGAACCGATAACAAACATACACAATTAACAAATCAACACATAAAATAAACAACAAAACAAATAAAACTAACAATAAACGTGGAATCTATTAACAATAAATCATATTGTTCGCTAGAACGCAACGATTGAGTAATAAATATCAATGAGTTTAATGTTCGGGCGTACACGCGATAACTGTCAGCCGCCATGTTGGTCCGCCATCTTGATTTATGACATTTTATTGTAAACTGTCGATAGATAGCGCGGAGCTATGAAAGGAGCTAATTGTTTTTGGTTTGATGAATAGATTTTGATTTCGGGTATAAATAGGAAATAATTCTTATCGTTGTTATTGTTATTTATTGTAGAACATGATTTTGTCCACATGTAGAACATATTCAAATGGAAGTGACTTACGTCAGAGAAAAGGTTCAAGCCCAAATGTTGATATGTATTTGTTTTCTTATTGATGTCTTCTTATTTATTTTTAATCTTTTTTTTTGCTATACTGAAAATCCATTTATTTACGCCAATAGAAAATATAGCTGGTAGTATAGTATTTCCATTTAATGTCCACCTAAAAAATAAAAATAAACACCTGTTTAGAATTACTAATTAATTCCGTCCAATGTTCCCTGCAGAGCCAATGACAGTAAAAACGTGTTAGATCAAAGATCACATTAGTTATACATACACAAGTGACAAGCCGTCAAGTCTTCCGCTGTTTACCTTTAACTCCTTAACTTGTGTTGAAATGTCATCTTACAAGTATTCTGTAAATATCAATGGTGTTTAATTCGTACTCACTGATGTGGTCATTTGCATAGGAATATGGGGAAATTTTGTACAACGTCTAATCGGAAACTACTTTGAAGATGCTAGTGCTAAGCATTGGGAGAAAAGGGCAAAACAAGAAATGGGAAATTTATTCGGCCTTGTCTGTAGTTTCATTGATGTTATTATAATAGAAATATATTATTTGCAATCTTCGATTCCAAAAAAAGGGCCTATATTAAAAATGTTGTCATCGCCTCTTTGTTTAGCAAACTTATATACTTATATATTCACTTAACAGACACCCAAAGAATGACAAACAGTTCAAAAATTTGCAGACTGTTCATTTTCTAACCGTATCACCGGTACTTTACCTTGAAGAAATAGGTAACGTCAAGTGTGGGCAATATTGACTATTCTTTTCTACTGTGTATGATAAAACGATCAGCTTGATCGTTTACTGACTCAGCTTTGAAAACTTTTTTTATGTTTACTAACTGTCTCACTGTAAGTCAAACCTATTCTTATAAATAGTAGAAAACAATATTGATCATGGCTCGCCCTTTTTTTTTTTTTTTTCAGGATGGGTAATCATCAAATGACTTCTCCCGCTCTGGGCAGAGCGAGAGGGTGTGTCAGACTTTTACTGACTAAAACCCACCCGTGTTCCTTCCGTTGCCTGTGTGCCGGGGCCGCGATATCCCTTTCGGACAAACCCGCAACTCCAGCAGGCATTGGTCTTTCGACCCCGTCGGTTGGTGCTGACATCTCTTTGAGGCGCGCGTGGTACACAACGCGCCGTCGACACGGGCCTGGTCCTTATCGGACGGCGAGCTGCCCATTGCTCACCGTCTGCAAGCCCGCGCCTACGGTGGCCGGAAGTCGGCTCTCGACTCCCGACGCCCGGGGCGTCTCCTGCGGCGACTAGGGCCGCGAGGGCGTGCAGCTTGCATCCCCCGTCGCGCGCTCCGCCTCCTCCTTCGCGAACATAATTGCTTCGCAGAAGGAGGTGACGGCCTCCCGTGCACTCTCGCTCCGAACCATGGCCTGAACCAGGGCCGGACGCGAGAGATCGCCGCCGCCGATCGCCTCCGTGAGGACACGGCGGTGCTCCGCCCAAGCCGGGCAGACCTCCACCGTATGCTCCAGCGTGTCCTCCGGGCAATCCACACAGTGGTGACACCCGGGCGTTTCCTCCCGCCTTACGCGGAACAGGAACCTCCCGAAACCGGTGAGGACCTGCGTCAGGCGGAAGGTGAGGACGCCATGGCGCCTCTCAAGGTCATGGCTCGCCCTAGACGTACCTTTTCCTTTACCGGTGATATGGTAAGAAAATGAACAATCTGCATTTTTTTTAACTCCTAATCAATGCGTAACATACTAACAGTAGCAATGGGTTTCATTTTGACAGTTCAACAACATTCAAAATACAAATTTAAAATTCAAAAGTCATTTATTCAAAATAATCTGAGAATCAGCACTTTTCGAACGTCAACATATTACATAAGACAAACAAAATAACCCCCAAAAACGCCCGCCCTTCCAAGTTCCTAGTGCTTTAGCTGGAAAGAAGAAGTGGCGCAACAAATTCCCCAGCAGCACAGCTGTCTGTTAGAAAAACTTGATCATCATTCATTGCATTATTTACGTTGTTGAGACAAATTTTTCGAACATATGAAGCAATGGATTAGCAATATCCTTCAAAATTCAAAGTATGTTACGCAGTTAGGGTGCTGGTCCTTAGAAGCGGCTCCTTTACGAAACGGATAGCCAATTTCATGATTGTGTCTCCTTCATAGATCCATGTTCCTATGAGTAATTGCGCAACACATGAATAACTAGCTAGCAATGTCGCAGTCTATACCAATTGAGACAATAGATTTTCTATGAACAATCTGTTGAGTTTCAAACGCGGTTGATGAAGATTACCTTTGTGTGTCAATGGGTCAATATGTTGCTCCAATTGTAGTGTCAAGTGGGTTTGTGGCCTTTTGGGTAGCAGTTTCCCGTTCCTTTGGTCTTCGATGAAGAGATTGCTTTGATGATTTTCAAAAGTAAAAAGGAGGAGCATTTTGACCAGTTAATGGAGATGTTGAAAAGATGTGGATGGTGTTCAGACCAAATAAAAAACCGAGACATAGCGCTGGGAACAATACAGTGAAGCTTGCCAAAACTACACCTCCGCTCTGTGCATACACGCTCCCACGCACACATTTACAATCAAACTACACCTCACCAAGTGCACACGTTTACGAAAACAGTCTCACGTCACTATTGACATCATCATCTGCCTGACGTTCTCTCAACTATGCTGGGGTCTGCTCTCACTCAAACCGGATATTGCTGAATACCAGTATTTTTTCATGGAGCGACTGCCTATGCCTACGATGTTTTTCTTAACCGTCAGTCTGAATTAATTAAGTTGGAAAGAGCAATCATGAAACGGAAAGAGGCTTACTTGCGAAGTTCAAATCCAATCTCCATATTGCAATAGATTACTTACTATTTAGGTAGGTTAAGGTTTTAAAAGATTTTTAAACGTCAAAAATGTATCGTTAAATAGTCGCTATTTATCAATCAACATTACTAAATTTTAAGCAACAGTTATAAATGGAGGAGCTCGTGGCTAAGTAATAACAGCCACACGATTCGACCCATCAGGTTAAGCTACGCTTGCCAGGGTTGGTTTGTGGATGGGTGACCATCTTAACATACCGAGACTCCTCAGTGCCTCGGAAAGCACGTTAAGCCGTTGGTCCCGGCTGTCATTGGTGGATCTTTGACAGTCGTTACTGGTTGTCAGAAGGCTGAAAGTCTGACAACCAGTCTTACCAAGGGGTATTACACAGTTACTGGGTTCTGGAGGTCAGGTAGGCAGTCGCTCTATGTAAAATACGGTATTCTGCTGCGTCTGGTTAGATTGGAAGCCGACCCCAACAATAATGGGAAAAGGAAGAAGATTGATTGAAGCAACGTTTATAAATAAACCCCTTAAAGAATTATCTAAGAAACGCTGCATATTTATGTAATTTTTGTGAATACGTTCTGAAAATAAAATGTTGCATGCATATTTTCAATCATTTTATAAATATTTGTAGAGTATTATAATAATATCAGTTCCGATGAACTTTAATAAAATAATGAGGTGCCGAGGCCTCGATGTATCATTACAATAAATTAACAGCAATAAAGTTCTTAATTTATTGGCAGTTTTTAATATTCATTATGAAATATTTATTTAATATTTCATTGCTTTGTCGTTATGTAATAATTATTAATTTATCAGTGTTTGTATTGCAGAAATGACTTTATTTAAATATTAATTTGTTGGTTCGTTGTTACGGAAATGTGGCATTGAATGTAGGGTTCCGTAGTATAAATAAGAAACATTAAAACTAAACAAGGTTCGGGTATGAATCCCAAAAATGCAGATCCTCAGTTTAGGAACCATAAGCATACTAAGCCTATAGTATTCTTACTGAGAGGACACAGGACTCCTCTCAGTGAGAGAGGTCGTATCGTAATCCACCACAGGGCCCAGTGCGGGTTGGTTGGGAAGAATTCGACAGTATTGTTATTAAATATGACGTACTAGTAACTAAGTACAGTTTAGTAATGCCTCGACCGTTCTCGTGAGCAGCCAGTCAACTAAAATGACTGTACTGCAAATAACAAGTACCTATAAATAAATACTCGACACTACAAGTGTGTAAATCAACTTTTACAGCTCATAATGTTTCCACACAAAGTTTCCTCTAAATCAGTCATATCTCCATTTATTATGACGATGTTCCTTCACCTCTAGAACAAGCGGTAACGAGCTGTATCGCGTATAAATCCTTCGTTCCCCGATACGCTACAATTTATTGATGTTGCTTCTCCCAGTCATATAATTGCGCAGCGCCCTGATTGATGCCTTCGTTCAAGTTGATCGTAACTCATTCAGAATGAACGGAGTGAATGTATCTGAATCTGTGTTGTTTGCTTTGTGTGGTTCGGATATTAAATTTGTTGAGAAAGGGGTGTTGTTTGTATAGTTGGTAAAGTCATAGACCATTTTGGTCTGGTTTGTCAGTTGAAAAATACACGGTAAATACGCAGGAGTTTACATACGAAACAAACTATCGTTGTCCAAAATATTGACATTGTAGATGTTGTATTTAGCTATCTAGCAAGTCATTGCTCTAATGGGTTCAATAATAAATTATGGTGTTGGAAATTCATCAAAAGTGACAGTTTCAAACATTATTCTTTCAAGCTTTTTCTTCCAAAAATAGCACACACCCAAAACTGAGCCCAGACTTCAAAGATAGCATAACAATCTATAACGCAGACTTAACCCTCCGAACTTCGCTCACTTTCAGAATATTAAATTTTAAACTGTCACCGCGCGCTGACTTCGTCAAAGTTTTTCTATTAAATTTTTCATTAGCATTTGACAGGACATTCATAATGTTCACGACTTTGATCAATGGGGCTCAGCAGCTCGGCTGTCAGCCAGGGAACGGCTAATGATATTTGCTTGAAACGCTTGATGTATGACGTTGGTGCGTGGCTTACTGGTAGCAAGATACATACGAAATTGAGATATAAATGTTGTACCTGTGTTTTTGTAACAATGCTACAAAATATTTGATTGTACTGTAGAACTTAAAGAACTAACGTTCAGTTAAGTTTAATTGAGGACATTTTAAAAGTCACTGGTGGAAACGAACAGGTTTAATTGGATAAATAAAAGATTTCCTTATTGTTATTATACTGTACCATTACCATATGTAGCGCACATAGCGTGGCAGTATTTTTAAGACGTTTTTTTATTTATTTATGAATATAGAAAACGGTATGAACTGAACAGGTTAATCGTATTAATTCCTAATCAAGAAGTTGTTTGTGTTTTTGAACAACCTTGTAAGTGTTCTTACAACAAAAAAGTCACCATGTATAATGCAATACCTAACATTATCATATTTATACCGAAATACTTTTCTCCCATTATGGGCCATAAGCGTGACGTATGCAAAGAATGCCATCATAGATAGTCAACATTATGGCTATACCTTGTTTTCGCAATATGGAAATCGCTGATAAACTTCTTGATAAATGTGCCTATAAAAAGTTAAATTATTCGGTGTAAGAGCAAAAAGTATGAATAGCTATTAGCCGTAACATAATAACTGTCTTCATGTAGTTAATTTGCAACTATGTTGATACGGTTACCGTGTTTGTAAAATTGTAATGTTAATAGTTGGTGGTCACGCGGTTTTGCTTCGATGGTAAATCTCTATGTATGGTAATAGTTGGACTCTTATCTATGATGGCTGACTGCTATGATTATGTATACTTCGGTGGGTACTTAGTTATGATAAGTAATGAAGTCGGTTAAAAAGTGTGTGTTACGAAGTTCTTAACGTGGCTTATATTATCTTTCAGAAATCGTCACGCTAAAAAGTGTTAATACTTTTCACTGTCATCTAATTCAAAGAGAAACAAAGAGAGAGAGAGAACGCCGGCAGAAAAAAACCAAAGACAAGAGTAAAGTGATTACAGTATCGTGGGCTAAAATTGTACACATCGGCCCGAGTACATGGCGAGAGATAGCTAAAGTGAATTTGGTCAAAATGAAAATCCATGATGGCGACTGCGAAAATTTTCACATTTTCGTCATGGGTGTCGTTTTCATAGTTTTCGAGGGTGTTAAAGCCGATAGTGAGGTCAAAATGTAAATCCAAGATGGCGCCTGCAAAAAAATATTTTTGTTTTTCAATCATATGTGAGAAATTGAAAAGCATCTTCGTTCCTGACGGGGGTCCACCGCACACGTTTTTTTTTTTCCAACCACCTCGTTCTTCGGGAATAGGTACCTAATGGGATACGGTTTTAATTAAACTTGTTTACGTCAACCACGTTATTGATAACGCCAATGAGTTTTTCAAATCATTTTCTGTTGAAATAATTATGTATGAAAACAGTACCTACTTCTTTGAGTGAATGCTTTCACACATAACTCTGTTTTTACTATAACCTTATTTTCTTATTTGTATCATCGCTAAGTCACCCCGCCTCGATATATTCTAAGCTTTCAATGAGCTTCACAAAAAAACTCTCAGTATCCCCTTTAATATCCTAATCCTAATTTACCACCCATCCACCAATAGTAACAAAATGCTACATCAAAAATACAGTGGAGCCAGCGACGGAACAATAAAGTCACATTTAATACAATTACATACAAAATATATTAGTGTTTATTTTGTAAGTCGGCGCGAATGTTTGCTACGACTGTACCGGGAGGTAGGTGCAAGGTGTAGGAGGAAGCGAGTTTGGGGGGTTCAAAATTAGAAGCTAAGCTTTTGACGCATCAAAATTCAGACTAGTCGCATTTTACCATAACAAGACACGTGAGAAAAGCAGTTTTCTAAGTATAATTTTATTGAGTTGTAAGTACCGTAAACATATCTTTTGTTTTTTAACTTAATGCATTGAATGTCACCACTGATTCCTTATCATCATGTTTCGACAGAAACTTAACCTATCTTTTAAATGAGCAAACTGTAGCATCGAAATCTACAGCCAAACAAAATGAGCTTTTTGTTTGCAAGTTGACTCATTATCGCATGTAATCGTGGTTCCTTTAGATCGTTGTTCGTTCATAAAACGCTCCGCTCCCGCTCACCCCTTAACCCCTTCACAGCTTACACACGATAGCTATAAACATACATCAATGATATTTATGGGAGTCATTCGCTAAAGCGTGTAGCACAACGATTACTAAGAACCAAACGTTAAGGCAGCGGCGACGATTTGTGACGAACTTGCCGCTACAATTCTTTTTTTAGTAGACAAAATAACGTAATTTAGCGGCAAACGACGCCACTTTAGGTAGTTCGCGTTTTTTATGGCCCCACTTTTAGATTTAGTTTGGTGGGGTTGGTACTAAATGGTGGAAGGCATACAATGTGGTGTTGGGTTATATTTTGGGGTGTCGGGCAAAACTTTTTGATGTATGAATGTTGGAAGGAATAAGTATAATGGCGTGGATGTTGCGTCTGACGCGGTGAATGGTGCATTAGTATGTTTTAAAGAAGCATTATTTCGTTTTATGGTTACCAAGTTATTTAGATGTGTGATTGTTCTGACTACACCATATTATTTTGCTGAAAACGGCAGTCATTAAACATTTTGAAGGTCAGGCTGTAGATGCAATTATAGATACGAATCTTAGATGCATTCAATGGAAGGCGTAGTACACACGGCTACACATCAAACTATACATTTCCAGTATAAACTGACCTCGCATTGTACGGAAATCCTATACAATGCGTGACCAGCATAAACTGAAAATGTATAGCTTGATGTGTAGCCGTGTGTACCTAAATAATTGTTATATTTGGAGATCAAACTGCAACCCTTAGCACTAAAAGCCATAATAATCGGGTCGACAAACTACAATCATGTTACATTATGGAATTGTGTAGTTGTAGAGGTACTATCAATAACTAAAGCATGTGTTGCTTTTATCTTTCATTATTTATTCAATGGTAAGTAATATTTCTAATCCCCGCCTCATTTAATACCTGTCACTTAACCACAGAACTTTGAACAACCCTCTCTATTCTAAATGAACCACCGAGAAGAATTCCTTACATTTAGCACTCACAAACTAAATACCAGCTTCAGTCGGCACCATTAGTTGGCTGTCACATCTGTCGACTGTCGCGACGCGTCACAAAAACGCGCGATGTCGCGGCGAACGCGCTCGGAGTCCCGACATGTTTACGATTGTGACGACAAAAATATCGCAAGCAGCGATTGTCCGTCGATTGAGTTACTGCGGGCCCTGTTCCCGGCTAATTTATCGACTTGTTAACTGAAAGTGTGCGAGTTTCACATCTTTGAAAGTTAAATAAAATTGTCGAGTTTGTTTCTGGCCTTTATTACAGATATCGTGGGCGGATTAAATGATAATTTTGTTAAGACTAATGTTGTTGATAGTTTTATGCGGTGATGTGATTACTGAAAGGTTTTATAGATATGTTTCTTTGAATCCCATTGGTAGAACTATAGAAGTAAAATTGTTTGGCACTTGTTAGAAGAGGAAAAGTGTGTTGTACTTTTGTAATGTTTATTAACATTGATTCATTATAACCTTAAAATATTCAACTTATATAAAACTACTTAGATGAGATGATACTGAACTCACACCCATCTAAAGCCAGGCATTAGAAAGCATGATGTGACACTATCTTACAAATGGATTAGATGTAAAGTATTTGCTACTGCAAAAAAGAAAATACACGAAAAGGCGTGTTGTATCGTACGAACCACAGCTGCACAGTAAACTTTCTAGTTCCTACCTTCTATCTCCAAAAACAAATCTGCTGTAAATGAAATGTAGGTAGGTAAACAATAGTAAAGCTAAACACTTGTAACAACAGAATTCAATCAGGCTATCGACGCGAGCTACAGACGTCAGCGCGACTGCGCTGCCGGCGACACCCGTCACTTGTTACTGCACCTCTAACAAGCCGCCGCACGTCGCATAGTGTGGACACGGCCTTAGTTTCTATTGATTTGGTGTTTATCTTTTCCTTTACGAAAGAGCAGGTTGGGCAGTGAGCCCTGTTACCTACTAAGTTGAGAAAAACTAATCTTTTCAACACGCCTTATAAAGCTATTCTTAATAGGTTGCTATCATTAAGGCTTTTAAGTATTATATTATCTTGGGTTTCCTTTGAAAATGGTGCCGTTACCATAGAACGGGCAAAAAATTACGTCTGTCATTGAAAATCCGTAATTTTTCGCGGTATTGTAACAATACTTGCGACCTTTAAGACATCATTGCTTTCTTGGTAAAACCAAGCTGTATAGAGAAGAAGTAGCACTCTCTGTTAGACTGAGAATGGCTATTCAGTCTAAAGAAGAGCGCTGTATGAGAAGAGAATTTGAACACGAAACTAAGGCCCGTATTACAGAATCTCAGTCAAGACTCAAAGCATTACTTAAAACTAGTTTCAATCAATCAAAAGGCTAAAAGTAATGCTTGAGTTTTGAGTAAGGTTCTGTAATACGGGCCTAAAAGAATCTTATTGCAGGTTCACCTTCAAAATTGTTTTTTTATTTCTAGTTCTTGGGAATTCAAGACCGAGGAAAGGAAGATTTTATGCCCCAAAACTCTAGCTAGATATACTACTACTACGAGAACAAAACCAAATATATTCCATTTTAAATCCTTCTCCATACTATTGAACCCCGTCTCGAAGCTAAGACGCTTGTTACTCCAAGTTTGCATTGAACCCCGCGGCTCACCCCCCAGGGGATCAATGGACAATGTGGGTGATTCGTCGGGTGACACCTGCGTAATGGGATAGCGTTTGTATGGAGGATATGACGGGACCAGATGTGTGATGCGGATGTGTGGATGTGGATGATGCAGATATCTGTGTTGGTTACATTGTGGGTGCAGTTGGAACAATGCGCAACAAGAAACAAGTTTGAATACTTCGAGTGTGAAAAGATTTTTGGGTAAGGGCTTAAAGGTGATTCGCCCAAAACGGGCGAATTGACACTTTAAAATAATATGGCTTAGTAGGTCACATACCTACATCAAAGCTTAACATTTTTAGTTTTATTTTCGCCAATTTTTTCCAGTTATTTTAACAAGGAAAATACCTTTCTACACCAGCTAAGCTATTAGCCGAAATGAAGTAAAGGGTTCTATTCTATTTTTTTCTATGGCAATGGTGCCGATGTCAAGAAGTAAAGAGTTGCAATTGTGTAGTACAAAATATGTTGTCGAAAATGTTTTAGGAAAAACGAACTAATATCTGAATGAGAAATGGCTGCAGCATACTTAGAAGGTTTAGCAAAATTGATCATTAGTTTGGCTAGTAAATACTAAAATAAAACATAATGTCACAAACTCTAACAATGTTATGCAAACACTTCTTCATAACATGCCACATGCTAACTTAGAACAATGCATATTTACTAATACTTTATAAACATCGCTTTGAGACGTGTCCATTCCATAAATTAACACCAACCGTAACAATTTATACGTAAACTGAAAAGTGTATAATATTATATTTAAATATCGTAATAATATATTTATTAAACTATCATTATACATAGTGTTGTCATAGTAAAAATAATGGGCAGACGGCTCTCCATTATATTGAATAATAACCGCCAGTGTAAACGAGGAAGTGCTAAAACAAATAAATTAACGAGAACAACTGTAAGTATGTTAATAGGTGCTGCAAATGTGGAAAAACGTGCATAATTATTTGTTATGTGTCTTTTTGTATCCGTCATGACTTACCTACTTTCTAGCTACCGGATGACCAAGATCTTAAAACATAAACAACCAAGATGTAGGTACTCCATGTGTTTTTGCCTACCCCAAAAACATTCTTTGTTATCAATGATAAATCTGGGATAAAAATAAGTAAGTATGGAAAAACGTTGGCTTGAGAATGAACATGCCCAAGACGAAGGTGATGTTAGGCGTCCCAGATGACTCAGTTTCAGCAATTATGGTTGGAAACGAGCGTCTGGAGAGGGTTGACTATTACGGTTATTTGGCACATGGTCTATCTTTTGGCAAGGAGCATCCCAATAAAGAGATTTCTAGGAGAATACAGCTTGGGTTGGTTGGTTGGCTAGTAGATCCAAAAATATCCCACCTAAAAACCCGCCTTTTCAACCAATAATCACCTACGGTACCGAGACATGGACGCTCACAAAGGAAACTGTTCACCGCAGTAGCACAAAGGGCCATGGAGCGCCGAGCGAGCCCTGCTTGGCATAACCCTAAAATACGGAGTGCGTAACACCGAAATCCATCGTCACTCGAAAGTCTACCGACGTTGGAGATAGGGCGATGCGGCTGAAGTTAGGCAGGATATCTAGTTAGACGCGGAGATGGCCGATGGAGTAAAGCTGTCAAAAGGGCCGTCCTTAAGCGCGTTGGGTTGCTGATGTCGTCAAAGTCGTGGGAAGCACCTGAATGAGAGACGCACGGAACCGGGAAGTATGGCGGAAAGAAGGGGAGGCCTATACCCAGCAGTGGGTGATTCCTGGTTAAAATGATGATGATGATGATGATGATGATGGAAAAAGAAAAGTAACTACCCGGTCACCACAAAACCTGAATGGTGGGACTTGGAAGCTTTTAGGGTGCTGAAATAATGTAAATATGTATGTGGTTGAGAGAATCTTATTCTGACTTAATACTTACTTACACGACGTTTGCACAACAGCAAAATCGACGAAATCGAGAACCGGTAGCCGACAGGCTGGAAAGAGGCGAAATATTGCCCATCCTAAGGGCACCCACGGCCAGTAGCGGATACAGAAAAAATTCAAGGGGCGCTAAAAGGCATCTTGAGCTATGGGCGTTATACTGTGTTATAACCATGTAGGTAACCTATTCGTTTTTAAATATTATTTCTTGGCGTGCCGTCCACGGCCGTACTTAGTGCCTTTGGTGATGACGATTCTTTTCCTGAGGATTTGCTTTTAAAATACAAAAATAAAAGAGTCTTGAGTAGAGACTTGAGTAACCTTTAGAGGTTACACAGTTGCACAGTATGACACCTCGAAAAAAATGTTTTCTTCTTCGGCATAGAGGTAGCTGATCGTTGAAAATAAAACGTACAAATTCTTTTAAAACAATCGCCTGTCCTGATCCAAAGCGTTCAGAAACAATGTTTGCACGTGCCACATGTGCTCAAACTATTAGGATAAACAACACGTGTCGCGTTTCGCAAAAATGTGCTTCTATAACGAGGGCTCAGTGTCAATCACCTTTGCAGATCAGACTTTGAGAAGAGGAGATTTGAGGAGAAACCTGTAACTATCATCGTTACGGTGAAATGTTGACATTGTTTCTTTTGCAAGGATATTGGCATGGCTGCTGAACACATATCTTTAAAAAGTTTGGTAAGTGATGACCAGGCTGAAAGTAGAAACCAGTTTCACCCGGAATCCTCAACCACAGAGGAACTGGCTATCTTACCTTTAAGGCGACAATAACCGACTTTTAATGATATTGTACTGAAGGTCAAGTCTAAATGAGTAGTGTTAATGATTTGGAAAAAATATATGTTAAATTAGAGCATTTTCTTAATAACTTAATATATTATGTATCAATATTTTAAATTATAATTACAGTGAAAACCGTTTATTACGACTTAAAGGGACCGTCGGATAACGGTTGTTATAGCCAATAGTCGTTATAACCAAAATCTAAGTTAAGTAAACAGAAATGCTGGGACCTCAAAATTTCTTCGTAAAAACCGGAACGTCGTTTTAAGCGAAGTCGTTATAAACGGTTTTCATTGTATATTACATAGTGAAATTAATTTGTAAAGTTATGTCTAACGCGAATAAAAAACTGAGAATCACGCAAAATCTATCAAGCGTATTTTTCTGAAACTTTCTCCATTATAACGATAATTTAATTGTTGATCTTTTAGTATACGTGTTTTATTAAAATACTTTTTAATGCGTCTAATTTGGGACAGCGGTCATGGATGGGCGAGTCCTATTACTGGATGGACGTGCGACGCGTTGCGTGAGCTCAGTACAGAACACGCAACCTAAACATATCCCCACAATTGTCTTATGTCATACTTGGTCAGCTTGCAGTGGTGGTGGCCCGATGTTTCACTTTCAAGTACCTACGAGGTTCCGTAAAGTTATATGCAATGGGACTTTTTAATGTTGGTATATTTGTTCGCTTTTTGAGTAGAATCTTAAACACTACCATCTGAGTCACTAGAAAAGAAAAATATTCTGAGAAAAACATACGACTCAAACGGTACGAAATTGCCAACCCCCACTGAGCATGCATGGTGTAAGGCCTAGCCTGCACTGTGAATTTTATTCGCTAGGTTTATATTCAGTGTATGGCATTGTAAAGAATTTTAAATCGCATGTGCGAGGTACATAAGATACCATGTGTTACAGATTTGCGATAAAAATTTCGCGCGATTTTTTATCGCAGTGCGGGCTAAGCCTAACTTTTGTAACTTTTCTCTGTTATGAAGCCTTTGTAATATAGTGGCACAAAACTTCAGACTGACATATTAGAAAGGGTTACGTACTTTTTTTGTCGGAAGCAACAAATTAACCATCAAGTTAAAGTAGGCTTAAAATTTTATGCAACTGTTAAATACTTTTACAACTTAATACATGCATTTAATATTTACCAGCTAACATATTGAGGTATGTAACAATGATATCACCTAGCCATTTTAAATAGACCTGTAATTGAACCAACTGTCTAGGAGTTTACGAGCATCTTATCTAGACATGTTGCTAGTGGCACTAATTTGACTATTAAGCGTCTTATTACATTTTGAATAGGGTGTGTAGGAACTCCAAGTTTTTCAGGAAATTATTGATTACATTCATGAAAACTTGAGATTAAACTGTCACACATAATTAAGACGCAGATATATGCCAGTAGCCTTAAGTGGTTAGCTTGCGTGTTCTCTACTGAGCTCACGCAATGCGTCGTACGCCCAGCATAGGACTCGCCCATCAAAGAGCGCTGTCCCAAATCAGATGCATTATTAATGTATTATACATAAAATAAAAGGTATTTAATAAAACATGTATACTAAAAGATCAATAATTAAATTATCTTTAAAATGGTGATGGTTTCAGAAAAATACGCTTGATAGATTTTGCGGGATTCTTAGTTTTTTTCCGCGTTAGACATAACTTTACAAATTAATTTCACTATGTTATATAAACATAATCTAAAATATTCATATATTAAGTTATTGAAAAAATACTCTTATTTAACATATATTTTTACCAAATCATTAACACTACTTGTATAGACGTGATCTTCAGTATAAAATCATTAAAAGTCGGTTATCGTTGCCTTAACTGAAAAAAAGGCAAATATGCCTTAATAAAGCATGGAACATCGTTCGTCAGATAGGCAGGGCCGCTAGGCCTACTATTCAGGTATTTAATACTACATCTCGACATAATATGATCTTATAAACAAATTTTTAATTATTGGCAGTTAGTTACATTTCTTGTTACTCAAACGTATCGTTCAAATTTGATCACACTAAATAACAATCTAAAGTAAATACTGCGTCGATATTACATTTCTGACACCTATCCTACACCACAGGAGCTGCGGTTACCTTTTATGCCACAGCTTCTTAAAATGTTAGAGCCATGACACACTTAGTGAAATACTATACGTATAGGCGGTTATGTTAATGTATTTTCAATTAGTTATAGATTTGCATGTTAGTCTGCTTCATAACTTTCAAATAAAGTCCAGTTTAATCAACCGGCAGACAATTTTATTTAAATTCTGACCAATATTTTCGGGTAGACGGTGACTATCTAGATAGGTCCTAAGTGGAATTCAAATACATTATATGTTAAACTAATAAGTAGGTACTTAGAACGACAAAATATTTTCCATTGTAGATATTTTCAGGAACACTATAATATATGGGTACACCAACAAAATAAACTGATTTCTATTACGAGCGTTTATTCGGAAATTGGGCAACGTCGCAAATAGATGTTGATATCGCTGTTTTGATTAATTTGGCAATATTACTGTATGGAAATATGAAATGTGGTTAACTAGCGAACTAGAATATTAATAATGAATTGCAATCATAACACTGAATTTGATGTTGTAACCGTTTTAGGTGTAAAAAATATGGATTATTGCATTTCATAATCAATATTTTAGTTTACTAGTTAGCCACATTTCGTAATTCCATACAGTAATAATGCCAAATTAATCAATACAGGTAAATATTTGACAGCTGTTTGCGACGTTGCCAACTTTTAGGATAAGCGCTTAAATAATGAATAGTTTTTTTTCTCAGCGTTGTCACTTGGTTACATTATCCTGCAAAAATGCACTTTTAATTGAGACATTGTAAGTTAATGTTAACTTAGTAATCGGTAATTTCCCGTACTTAAACTTACATTAAAACGTTGAAGATACGGCAAACGAGCGCAGGGGTTGGGAAACGTATTTTATATGCTAAATGCGTTTCTTTTTTTATTATTTGTTTAAATTCTTATCTTTACCTACAACTGTTTAGAGTCAAGTTGTGGCCATAAAGTTACTATTCCGTAGCTGACAGCAGGCGGCAACTGCAGGCGACGCCGCGACACGACTGGTTTTTATGAATTTCTATGAAATACTTTCCGTAGCTAGCGATACGTCGCCAGTCGTGTCGCAGCTACACGTCGCTTGCAGTTGCCGCCTGCGGTCTGCTACGGAATTGTACCTTTATGCTCTATGTTTCTTCAAATAGATATGGTATAAAGTGCTCAGTGAAGAACCAGAATAACTGACATGCTTGGTAGTGGGTTGTAGCTGGCATATCTTCTAAAAGACTTGACGGTTGTTAAAGGAGCAGACTAGTCCATCAAAGGATTTGGATCGACCTGAGAAGTGGAAATCTGAGTGTCATGGCACAACTTTGCAGACGCTTAAGTTTAGCAGAAGATCCCAATAAAAGTTGCTGTTCCTATAAATATACGCATTTACCGTGTCTAATAAATATTGAGCAATATTTAGTTTGTAGATATCTGTCAAATGATTTCCTGCTGCATTCAGGTGACAACCTGCTAACTTTATGTCTTACATTAGAATGCACATTACTTCAGATGCTAACATTAAAGTTTATGTCCCTATACAAGACGCGAACTAACCCATTTTCTTTACAAATTATAATATTACAATGTAAATCAGCGAACAAAATGTAAGACACAACATTTACGAGACATTATAATTTCGCATTCACGACACAAAATAATATCATAAATTATACTAGAAACATAAATCAGTATGTCAAGTTATGTCAAATAAATAACTTGGAACGGGTTAACCGTAGTTCCGAGCATGAGTCTGACCATTAGATAGCCGATTTTATGCGCTTGCACATCTATAATTTATGAGAAAAACATTGTAATTCGATTCTTGTTGAAAGACAAAAAGTTAGAGCTACTATTTGCTACTCAGCCCATGAAAGTCAATTTAGAGGGTGTAGGGTCATCATTATTATGATTTGATGTTGCAAAGACTATGAAGGGAAAGAGACTTTGTTTTTGATTGTTTGCTTGTTGGGAGCATACTGTTTAGTGTATATAGCTCAGCTCCGTGTAGTCAAAGAGAATCTATACAAATAAATTCAATTGAAGTGTTTGTTTTGTAATGTCAAAGTAACAGCTTTTTCCTAAATGCATATATTATGAAAGTGTATACGATATTTATAACAAAGAAAAAAACGAGTGAGCCTTAAATAGTCGCATAATGTGATGACATTTGACATCTTGGCTGACAGTACCAAACTCTCGGAAAATGGGTTCGTTTGGTCTGACGGCCAACTCTAGCACCGGGCGCGCTCATTGGCCAAATCAAACACGCGCTTTCCCGGCATCCTGTTACACACTTCCGTCCCTTTTCACGAAATCACTCCCACAGATTACAGGAAAGAGAGTCGAAAGATGTTACACATCAAAAACAATTTTAGTAAAAATCTGTCTGTTTGTTACGGTTATTCTCTAAAACGGACCGATTTTGACTTTCATCGGCAGATAGCTCATGATTTATGGAGTAACTTAGGCTACTATTATTTTAGAAAAGGAATCAGGCTTCACGGGGGCGAAGCAGCGAGCAGTAACTAGTTATACATGAGTCAATGATGGTGTTTTTATTCCCTCGCTATTTTAAGTATATTTCAGTAGGTAGATACTGTGTCATTCAAGAAAAATCTTAAGAAAATTTAATATAAAAAGTTTAATACAAAATCAACACTGTTTAGTTACAGTTTACAATTCTTGGAATACTGGAAAATAATAACACTGTAATTGATACCCTTCTAGATTCGAATCGTTCTCATTCCGACTATTTCCGACGCAATTTATTCGATTCTAAACTCGAATGATATCGATATCAGACTACTATCAGTTCTGGCGTACGAAATGAATGCAATGCCTGAAGTATTTGATATTTGTCGGTAACGTATCGGCGCATAGAGCTCGATAGAGCAATTTATGCTGTCTTGCCATTGGCTACAAACTGTGGAGTGTATTGCTACTGTGAAACAAAGATTAGCAGTGGCAGGAGTCATAATATTTTTGGATGTTTATAGCATTTGATAAAGAATAGGCAACGCTCAGTTTCCGTAGGCTATATAAATTCTACGTGTTGTGGGTACGTAGATTCAAATTTGTTTCTTAATTTAAGCGGAAAAATAAAATAAAGTATGACATTTTTAATACCTTATATCTGAAATTGAATGCGTCGTTGGTGTAGTGATCGTAAACGCTACTGCTGAGCATGAGGTCCTGGGTTCAATTCCCGGGTCGGGCAAAGTGTTTTTGGGTGTTTCTATCTGGAATTTCTCAGTAGCAACCCTGGGTCTGGATTTGTGCCCGGTTGATGGCTATAGGCTCGCCCCCTATTACATGGGACTTAAACATATTAGCGTAACATACAAACCTCCGAAAATGAAAAGTAAGTTTGTTTGCACATGGGTAAAACATAACCTGACTGAGGACATATGATTTTTATCCCGACTTTTTATCCCGATATTCCCACGGATCGAGACTTATGCGGGTGAAACTGCGGGACGCAGCTAGTAGTCCCTCAAAATGATAATTTTATATTGACTATGTAATTTACAATAAAATTACGTGTTTCTTCAGTAAGTAACAACTTAACACCAAACTTAACTTTTCCTTGTCTGTCTACAAGCAAGTCTCAACAATGAGTCCTTACTATCAGTTAGCAGTAGTTTTACGACTTACGTGGTAGCAGCTGATACATTTAACTGTTATTCTTGAATTTCCAGAATCGCGTAAAAGTAATGCGTTGTGTGTTTTTCTTTTGATAAACTGTTCGTAATGTTATGGTGGTAGTTAATAAGATGTAAAATTGTAGACGAGTTTTTGAAAGCGAAAACATGTTGAGTGTTTTTCGTCTGCAGGCATTTATTTCGCGATCAGTTTACACAGGAGAGCAACAAAAATGCCATCTTTATTTTTATTATATTTAAGTTTTCAGCCATATTTGTTTTCTTACCAGAATAACCGCGAAATTTCGCGGATTTTTGCATAAGTTTTTAATAATAATTAATTAAAAATTATAATAATTACTCGCGATTTTTTATTCATATTCTTTATGGTCATGAGCTATCCGAATATTTAACAAATATTTAGCTTAGGTCATAAGGGGAAGCCATGAAAATTGATTCGCTGTTACAATGTAACATGTATAAAATGGCTTGATTCAACCAAGGGTGATAAAGGAAATCCATTCTTTTGCCCCAAAGAAACAAACAGGTAAGAATAAACAGATGGTAGGTATAAACCTGTTTTTTTATTTCTACAAAAAGGATGTAGGTAGGTATAGATACTAAATAGCACTCCACCCTCAAAGATACAACAGCCATATAGGCACAAACCTCCCCCATTCCCATACTCTATGTCAAGACAACGGCGTTGCCATTCAGTTAGATTTACAACAACAGTGACGTTTTAACGATAATGCGTATTTACGAGTATTTACGTGTATTTATGCGTATTTACGCGTATTTACTGCCGGCGAGAAAGCCCGCCTGTTTAATTGTCGAATAAAATTGAAATTTACAACCGTTGATTTATGTGAATGCTGTGCCGGCGATACGTTTTACGAGTTTTTATGAGTTACCGTAGAGGAGGGATGAATGAGTTGTTTGACGGATTAAAAGAATGCGTTGCTGTACGCATATGGCTGTATGGAACTGTGGGCAGAGACAACTTCTGGTTTCGAATTACCTTCATCATTTCAAGAGGAACTTTTAAAATCGCTAAGATACTCGTACACGAAAAGCTTAGTGAAAACCGCTTGCGCTGGTACAGACATGTGATGAGGCGAGATGATGACCATGTGACTAAAAGAGTAATACATTTAGAAGACGGGAAAGAGTTCGTGGATGACCACCAATTACTTGGCTACGAACAATAAAAAAATATATGATATCGAGCAACACAACAAAAGAGACAAGCCACAACCGTACGATGTGGCGCAGAAGTACTAGGAGGGCTGATGAGAAAGAAGAAAAAGAGATCATTTCAAGAGAAAAGCATAATAGGTAATCTGAAACGTTGGAGACTGGTCGGAGTTTCTATCAATGATACGGATGTTCAAAGTAGAAGTGATTTCTTACCATCACAGCGTCGAGGTAACCGTAAGCCTGCATGCTTCTGATATTATGTTATCTGAAAAAGTGACAAATAAGAGTTCGGCAGTGGACATCTAAGCTGCCATAGCGTATTTTATTATTGAATAGGTTTTTTTTCTTTTTCTATTTGCTGTACTCTGGACGGCAAAGTCAAAGTCAAATCATTTATTTCAAATAGGCCCTTGTAAGGCACTTTTGAACGTCAAAATTTACAAAAAATTTAATTCATTCTAGTCGCCCCTTCCAAAACGTAGTTTTCGTATGGAGAAGAATGAGCAAGAAACTCCACAGTTTCTCTTTCAAAATATGTTGTATATGTAGGTACATTAGTTATATAATTATATGTGAAGACGATGCACCTAAAAAAAAATACTATACCACAATGTAACCGAGTGTTTTCTAATAAAATGAAACTGAACTAACACACACACACACTAACTGAATGGGTGTTATATATATATTTTTTTCTTCTAAATATGTACTTCTTTCTTTTTTTTTTTCTGTTTTTGTTTTCGTTTAGCATGCGTTCGTTTTCATACTCTGATGTCACTTCGTGGACAATAGTGTGGGTTATACGTTTTTTCGATTGTATTTTAACTATTTTTTGTAAATGCTGTAATGTATAACTGTTTTTTGTCCCAAATAAAATAAATAAATAAATAATGAGTTCCTCAAAGGTAGTTACGCGGAGGCAAAAATGTAAATTGTGAACAACTCCTATAAAGAAGGACATAATAACGTTTTATATTTTCATATAAGGGCTGAATATGTAAGACGTAGAAAAATAATAATATTATTATTTCCTTTATTTCATTTAAAACACTTATAAATTACATTTTTAAATATTAGAATATAAAAAAAATACATTTAAAAATATAAAAAAATAGTAGCCCACCGGTATCGGGAACAGGGTCCAAGCTACCGGCGGTCAGGGCTCCAGAGAGAGGAACCTCCTGACAATGCGAGCCGTGTCCAAGAGTACCGCTTTCTGAATCAAGCCCTTGATCCAGCTGCCTAACGAGAGCTTCCTTAGCTCTTGGCAACTAAGCCATTGGCTGTCACGACTATCGGCACAATGATCGCTGAGTCCACATCCCACATGTCGACAACCTCGTGAGCCAAGTCAAGATACTTGATTTGTTTATCTTTCTCTGCTTTCAAGAGGTTCCCGTCATGCGGGACTGTTAATTATTAAAATATTATTATGGCTTAAACATTTAATGCTCAGTAGTTACTGCTTTTTATAACAATTCAAAACATGATCATTATTACGATGTTAGTGCTTAGTAATCATTTTAAGATAGTGTATTTTTCTAGGTTGAATTCAAAGGTTAAAAAAATACTCCAAATAGAACTTTCATGCCACAATTAAACGAAATCACAGTGCTGACAGATCTTAATGATTAAAATGACGTGTTAATAGACGAGCGTCATTAATAAGGGAATTTAAAGGTTGCATAGCAGCGGCAGTTGGCTTACTGCCTACCTACTGTGGTAACACATCGCGAGCAATGTTTACTACCACATCAAAGGGTGACGTCGTAAATATACAATTCCATTGCTTCATCGGGTATATGGGATGTGGGTTTCAAATTAAAAAAGTTACTGGCTGCCTTATTTTCGAAAATGGAGTGATAAACACTATTTTTATGTTTCTTCTTAATTTCTTCAAATCCTTGGGTGTGCCGACTTTCGGCAACAGTTCTCAGAAGGCAGACAATATTAAACTTAATAAAGCACTTGATTAGGTTTAATTATGTTAAGCAATGTGACGCTATCTTTACACAAGACAGCTGAAAACCGTCTGTTCGAAAGTTTAGTGTCCCTCTGACACCTGTTAGTAGCACCTTCAAGGCGGCAAAGGAGAATGTAAGAAAAGATTAACATTTGATTGATTATCAAGAAAATATAGAGTTTCCTACTTATTAATATTTGGAAACAAAGTAAAACTCACTTCAGCAATCACAAGTTACTACTCCCTATATGAATGATTCACGTCTCTTCTGAGGCTTTAGGACAAATCCTAAAAGCCCTAAAAATTACGTACACGGAACGCGGCGGCAGCAGCGAGTCATCTATTTCAACGGTCAAAGGCTAAAGTTACAACAAACAAAACAAAATGTTCACAGTACTCTAGGATCGTAATATTCCATTAATTCACGACGATAATAAAGTTCAATTGTTACGAGTCCATAAAAATATTCAACGCTAACTACTATCATAAAAATGTTGGGCTAATAAACCTATTTTCAATGACACAGTTTTATTACGAAACGTCCAATGTTTTTTTATTGATTGGGACGCGTTGTTTCAGTATTTTATTTATTGATTTATGTGCGTATAATAGTTAAGATGATCGACGCAGATATTTGTACAGTCGAGCTACATACGTTGTTATGATCAGCGTAAAAAGATTACTAATACTGCTACTTTTAAACATCATCTAAATTGTTACAATATCCTAATGTAATATTATTAATTCGAAAGTGAGTCTGTTTGTTTGTTACGCTTTCACGCTAAAACGGCAGAACGAATTTGGATGACATTTGGCACACAGGTAGACCATGACCTGGTATAGGACAGAGGATATGACTTTTATCCCGATATTCTTACGGGATCGAGACTTATTCTGGTGAAACCGCGGGGTGCAGCTAGTTGCTCTATAAAAATATTGTATTTCGGTATTCATATAATAAAAAATAAAAAAATCTTTTAATTTTACTTATGCTTCGATATTAATTAAATAAGATTTTAAAAACTAAAGTATTTTTCGACTTTTGCCACTGACAGTTCAATCTTCGGTAGCAGGGATTAACATTGTGTAACTGGAAAAGTATACAATGACATGCCAATTTATATATTACTAGCTTCCGCCAGCGACTTCGTGACTACTCAGTTATAATATAGCATAGCATTATACTAGTGATTTTTTTAAAAATCAGTCCAGTTGTTTTTGATTTTATTCATTACGAAAAATACAAATCTTTTCTCTTTATAATTATTAGTGTAGAAAACCTTTCCTTCAAACGTGTCGGTGAATATTTTTCTTGTCGCTTTTCATAGAAAATAATTCGTACCCTATTATGTAGCTGTACTATTACACTTGCCTACTACATCGGGAATACAGGTTGACGGTATTGTACCTATAACATTACTGTACGTAGGCAACTCTAATTAAAATTATCGTCGCTTTTCATGTAAAATAACTCTACAAGATTTTGTATCTGTTGCGTACCCTATTATGTAGGGGTACTAGGTACAACACTTCAGCCTCCTACTTCGGGAATACAGATTCAAGTATCCGTAGCGTACCCTATTATGTAGGGGTACTAGGTACACCACTTCAGCCTACTACTTCGGGAATACAGGCTCAAGTATCCGTAGCGTACTCTATTATGTAGGGGCACTAGGTACACCACTTCAGTCTACTACTTCGGGAATACAGGTTCAAGTATCCGTAGCGTACCCTATTATGTAGGGGTACTAGGTACACCACTTCAGCCTACTACTTCGGGAATACAGGTTCAAGTATCCGTAGCGTACCCTATTATGTAGGGGTACTAGGTACACCACTTCAGCCTACTACTTCGGGAATACAGGTTCAAGTATCCGTAGCGTACTCTATTATGTAGGGGCACTAGGTACACCACTTCAGTCTACTACTTCGGGAATACAGGTTCAAGTATCCGTAGCGTACCCTATTATGTAGGGGTACTAGGTACAACACTTCAGCCTCCTACTTCGGGAATACAGGTTCAAGTATCCGTAGCGTACCCTATTATGTAGGGGTACTAGGTACAACACTTCAGCCTCCTACTTCGGGAATACAGGTTCAAGTATCTGTAGCGTACCCTATTATGTAGGGGTACTAGGTACACCACTTCAGCCTACTACTTCGGGAATACAGGTTCAAGTATCCGTAGCGTACCCTATTATGTAGGGGTACTAGGTACAACACTTCAGCCTCCTACTTCGGGAATACAGGTTCAAGTATCCGTAGCGTACCCTATTATGTAGGGGTACTAGGTACAACACTTCAGCCTCCTACTTCGGGAATACAGGTTCAAGTATCCGTAGCGTACCATATTATGTAGGGGTACTAGGTATACCACTTCAGCCTACTACTTCGGGAACACAGGTTTGTTATACGGTATGTTATCTACATTACAGTATGTAGGCAAGTCTAATTATAAAATTGCGCAATAAATATAATATAAAAATGATTATTTCTCAGTAAGAAATAGTTGTTAACAATTAAGTATTAACAGTAACTACGTATACTATAAATAATTACAAGAATTATATCAGTTATTTATCACTGAGTTATTTAACGATCGTTGCGTATTTTAAATATGTACTTAACTAAGTTTTATCTGTGTATTTAATTACATAACTATGTATTTAATTATGTTATAAGAATTTGTTCTTATTCAATCATTATAGTGCTAGGAGATTTAAAACATTCTTGAAAGATTCTAGCAGACAATTGTCACTTCTGATAGTATTTGCGAAAGGTGACTTATACCACACTATCTTATGCTTATATAAATTATTGGAGTACTTACCTACCTATAGATTTGTAGGTACTTTAGAAGATTTTTTGCTTGTTTTACCCCATACAGAACAACTAAGGAATTGTACATTACAGCAACTGACAACTGAACAGTTCATAAGCATGGTGGTGCATGGTTCCGCGATAAAGAACTTAAATCTATAATCAGCCAGAGATAATTCCTGCCTAGGAGTTTTTTTATATGAAAGTCGCCAAAAGAACAAATTACAGTTTGACATTTACTTTGTACAAATATTTTGAATTAAAATTATTATAAGGGTGAGCAGCCTAGAGGTGTGACCGTCAGACTGCCAAGTAAAAGGTCTCGAGTTCGAACCCAAGGCATGCAGCTGTGACTTTGTGGATTCATGTACGAATTGCATAATTATCACTTGCTTCAAAAACGGTGAAGGAAAACATCGTGAGGAAACCGGCATGCCTGAGAGATGTTTCTCGACGGCATGTGAAGCAAAGTCAGAGGTCCATGGGCGGCCTTAAAACTCTGACACCAGGTTAGTCACTAACCACACGAAAAGAAGAAGAAGAATTATAAATGTTTTAACCTTTTTAAATACTATAATTACATCAACCAAAGATATATAACCCAAAAAAATAAATACTTAACAAAATAGGTCCTATCTAACGGTCCACTTATCCAGTCGTGTGTAGCCGGCGATATTATCATATAAACAGTCAGTACATGCCATTAGGTCCCCAAAGGCTTTATTGCCAGAATATGTATAAATGTAAAACCTTCCTTAAATGGAGAATGGCGCTCATATATCGCGGTGTTGCGCCAAAGACGTACGATTCTCTGCGGATTTTGGATGTGGTAACATAATAGGGTGAAGTAACTTTCTAAAGTTCCTTCAAGGACGGACAAAGCCCACCTTTCTTTTCCTTCAGCTGCTGACAATTGCAAAAACGCTACTGTTTTTCAAAAAGTATTAAGAGTCGTTAATAATTCGTTTTAGTGACAAACAATTTATTGCCAAAAAGCTTAAAAAATTGTGTTTAATCAGCAATAAATTAATATAATTTCATTAATTTTATGGCATCCAACTAACCTATCGCCTCACTACGCCTTATTTCAGCATCTTTGAGGATTGTGTAAATGAAGGCTATCGCGCTTTAATACGCCGCTAGAGGCGCTGGTGTCTAGAAATGGGAAATGTCACTGAACGTTCACCGTTTGCGGGATTTTTTTAATGTGGCTGTATTTCTTATTATTGTTATTAATTGTTGTAAAGATTGTGCCATTCCTGATTAATTATGGCTTAAGATTAGAAGTAATACCTTAGGATCTAATTTGGTAGCACTTGGAGGAAGAATAATATTTATCTGCTACATGCTTGCTGTGATGGGCATGGTTAAAAAGCCTCGTCTCTCATGCGGTTGTGGGTTAAAATTCGGGCAAGTACCAATTTTCCTCAATTCATGTACTTTCTGAGTTTATCTTCGACATTACTGACATCGGTGTAGAAAAACCTCGCGATGGGAACTCTCAACTTACAGTTAATATCCGGTCAGAAATCACCAACCCGTCTTGAGCAAGAGTGGTGATCAATGCTCGTGCCTTCTGTGTGAGAAGAGGCCTGCAATAATAATAGGTTGCTATTATTACATGCTTGCCAATATTAGGAACATTATGATGAAAATATTTATTTGAAATTTTAAAATGTAATAAAATAAACATTATATGAAATTATGGGTACTTAAAAATATTCAAAACATATCAAATAAAGGCTTGTGCAGACCAGCGCGACTTGTTGCGCGACGCGACTCAAACAATTCAATTTCTAAGAAATCTGTACGGTATAACAATAACCGGCGTCGCGTCGCGCGACATGTCGCGCTGGTCTGCACAAGCCTTAAAAGTACTGATTGAACCTTACTCGCCAGTGGCGCCAACTGGTGGGCACAAAAACGATAGCCCCCGCTGCAATAAGAAGACGCAATTTTAGCATAATAATTATGATAGGTGCCTGCCTTGTGTATGGTGCATGTCATAATCTGTAAGTACAACTGACAACTCCAATTTTAAATAAAACTGCCGCATCCACGAGTTCTTGGCAGCACAGCTCGACGTGCGGTGGCCAACATGTTTGAGCGCCGCGCTATTTTAATTGATATGTCTCCGCCTGTTCGCAGCCAATACCAATTACACGTAGGGCTGTGCTCCAAGACATACGTGGGCTATGATTATGTGTGATCTGAGATATCTTCAGGTTCCTTGACCAGATCGGTTGGGTTTAGATGCAGTAGGTGATCATACAGTGGAAGAAACTGCTGTTGCTGCTAATCAAATATGATAATAATCTATTGATAAGTTGTAAAGGTACTAAATACCTGAAAGGAATAAACTAAGACAGGATGTCTTGATACAGTTGCTACATTCCCAAATTAAATCATTGCAAATCTTAGTCAAAAACCAAGAGTCAATCCATTGTCGTGTCACCTAGATTTATCATAAACATTTAAAAATGGAAATGGAAATGGCAAATTCAAATTGCTAATGTCAATAATAAAATATCACAATGAAATACAAGATATGTTTTAGTAACTTAAGTGTTGATTGCAATTGTGAAAAATTTGGCTTGTTCGCTTTACGACAGATTCGCTTTACGACAGATTCGCTTTACGGCAGATTCGCTTTACGGCAGAAATTGTACAGTCGTGTTGAAATGGTCTCCACGTAGTTTTCCTTGATATATAGGTATGCTGTCAAGCATAGGAAACTCCTATAATTTTCCTGTCAGTATCATGTTAATGGCCATCTATAGGTATATTTTTGACCAGCAAAATAATTATTAATTCATTATTTACGCAGTAACCTCACACTTTTTCCAACCTATCATCAAAAGGTTTCTAAATCGACGGAGAAATTGCTTCGTGCCTGTGCATATACTCGTAGCTAACGGCATTTGGGACTATCTGTATGCAATTTGGATCGTCAGGCTTTTTCCTGCCATCCATTCTGAGCTGTCACCCGTTGAAGTTAGATTGAAAGGTGCACGATACACTTGATCTAGTTATACTTGTAGCTGTACGATGAAACATGGATTGGAAAGATTCTGATTCTGAAAGTATATTTCTATTTCTGAGTTGAAGTTTGTTGAATTTTGATCATTTGTTATTTTGACTGGCAATATTTTTCATGGGTTATGTTCGCGGATCCTAGGAATTATTGCAATAATTTTTTGTAGATAGTCATCGTAAAATTCATTACTTCGGAGCAATTTATAATAAATAGCACCGGGTGAAATATCCTTCCCCAGAGTTATGGACAAATAAAATTTTAACTCTTATGTAGGTGAGTAAAATCAAAATAAAAGAAGCAAAGTATAATCAAATAAGCAAAGTATAATCTACTTCAGAGACCTCATAAAGGCTTGTTCAGACCAGCGCGACTTGTCGCGCGACGCGACACCGGTCATTGTTATACTGTGAAGTTTTCTTAGAAATTCTATTGTTCGTGTCGCGTCGCGCGACATGTCGCGCTGGTCTGAACAAGCCTTTAGTCGCATTGACCATTTATTTATAGACGTATTGAACGTAAAACCTCTTTTTCATACCTAATACATAATATAACCTACTGTATAGCCTATAAATAGAGGAAACATAAATTATGCTCATAGGTATTTTTATATCAAAACAATTTCTGATAACCATAGCTCAACAAAATTTATGAATTCAATAAAATACTTATACGAGAGTGCGAACATACTCGTAGTGAAACAATTCGAGCAACGCGCCATGAAAAATGCAGTATTATACTGACATAACATGCGTTTGATATAAAAACAAACTGCGATGTATGTATGTATGTCGTGACACGCACAAACGTCTATACACGAACCAACATAAATATTTTTGAAAAAAATATGTTGCACATAAATATGTCCTTATCCGTCAGTGGGGTGGGGTGTGACTGTCGGCGACACGCGAGAAGATCTCTTGGCTTCATTTGTGTCAATTTTGGCATAATTCGGTGGCGTAAGTTCGTGCCAAAACTTTTTGAAGGACTGGTGACTGTCCTATCTGTTCTGTTTCGTTTTTTTGTATACGACTAGGAAATTTTGTAACTTGTTTAGCTGTTTAGGATAAATACAAGTAGGTCCAGCTTTTGGCCGAGTTCGGTGACCGTAATTGAAAGCCAAAATACTTTGAAAGCAAAGGCTTTCAAAGTATTTTGGCTTTCATTTCAAGTTTAAACATGAATGGTTTAAAGATTGTATTTTTTTGGATTTGTGAGCTGGTCTCTAATTCTTTGTCTTTTTGTATATATTTTTTGAAGAAAGTAGCTAATGCTCGGTTCCTGTGATATAAAACGAATCGTTGTGCTTACCAATGGTAGCATTTTTTATTGCCAAACTGGGCATATAAATAGATTTATAAGCTAATTTTACCTGTGATAGCTACTTCCATATGGGATGGTCTAGTATGCAAAGTTATGAGGTCTTTGCTTTATTATTGGTAAATTATAGGAATCGACCATAATCTGGCTGAAGGTATATGTATTATGTTTACATGGAAATAAATATAATTTCAGTCTACAATTGTTTTAATCCTAACTTATTTCAACATGAAAAACACATTTTTTTTAAACTACGTTATTTTAATGAGTTCCTTTAGATTATATAATTTAGTAAAGTTTGTATTCCAAGACTACCAGAAGTTTGACAAAAAAATATGTACTTCGCCATATTGTTAAGACTTTCAGCATTTAATTAAAACTCAATTAAGAGTTATAAATAGAAGGTAGCATCACCGATACTTGGTAATTATCCCCCATTACGACTTCCGTGTTACAACCCCTTATCATTTACAGCCAATTAAATTCTTTTCCTTTCTCCAACACTGTATTTAACCCGCTCCCCGCTGGCGGTAGGACCACGCCTCCAGAATGCCGCCGCCTGCGCCCGTCACGTTATAATTATCATTTAAATTGTGCCCACCGCGCTACCGCTCGACACTTGACAAATGTAATGACGATAGACCGTCGCTTCAAGAATTTTTATACGCTCATATCCACCGTTTTATATGATCGTGTCAGATCCCCTTTATATGTACACCGTTTTACGTTTACACCCCGCGTTCTATCAGCGGACTTTATGGCCCGACTCATAAGGCTGGTTATACAACGTCTTTTTATTTTTGATAGGAAAAAATATATTTGTCGTAACATACAGAAAAACTAAAATGGGTTGCTTGATGAATACCCAACAATGGAAACTTAGTGCATTGTGTTAAAGTCGAAAATTGCCTAAACAGTTATTTTATTAGTCATTACAATGTGGTAATGATAAGTAGCGTAGTCAATGTTTTGCTCATAAAAAGCGCGATACTGTGCTCATAGATGACGTTCTATATAATTTCCATTTGATTTGAAGCCAGTTTTTGTGTAGTGAGCGTTGACATTTTTATTTTTATTAATTTGTTTGGTATTATAGTGGGGAATGATTAAGTTCTCGTTGAGCGTCAATTTATTTTTATTGTTGTTAGTTGAAATAAAAACTGTATCATGCTGCGTTTGTTTTAATTTGAACACTGTTGTTATAGTGATAGTCATTTATATACGTAGATTTGACGAGTCAAGAATACATAATACTACTTTCGTGATGCACATAAAAGCTTAGGTACCTAACCTTCAGAAAACATCACCATCTGAATGGATCATTTGAGATTTTGCTCTTCGTCTCTAAGGACCAACTTTCATCGTTTTCTTTCTTTTTCCTTATTCGATTATTCTCATCATCTTATAATTAACAAATTAGCATTTTATATTACTTAGATCAGTTTAGCTTTCGCCTTAATCTTTTCTAAATAACGTAATTCCGAAATACATACATTTAACTATCCACCGTAGGGTACCAGAACCAATTCATACCACTTCACACGCTTTCGTATCAGATTAAATTTTTATTGCGAAACGAAGAATTTATTACGCTCAGAATATTCTTAGATAAAATTTTATTCGTAATAAAAATACTTATTTAAATTTCATACCCATTCAAATTGAAAATGAGTGTGTCAACGCCGCTGGCTCCTTTTATCGATCAAATTATTCGATGTATGTGATCTTATCGGGGTCATTCTCTCACCATTAAAAACTCGAAAACTATACAAGTTTTGTCGTGTAACTCGACACCTCAGGTGTTTTAAGAAAGGTTGGGGATACACTTAGACCTACATTTCATCCGAGATTTATTATGTCTTCCTTATTGGCCAGGTGGGTGGACGACCAACAGAAGATCGCGGGGAAGGCCTGCGGCAGCAGTCTCGACATAGATAGCGATCGCTATACGACCGTATTCCCCCAGCCAGGCGCCCCTCGACGGTCAAAATTTTTTGTCACGCACAAAAAAATCATGTGCTTGTCAAGCACGTCGCGCGCGTCTACGTCATTAGGACTTTGCGACCGAATTCGGCCGTATAGCGATCGCTATCTTTGTCGAGACCTACGCCCTTGGATGAGACTCCCACGGACTAGGGAAGCATGGCACAAAAGTGAGGAAGCCTATACTCAGCAGTAGGTGGAACAAATCTATCAATGTCAATGAATTCTTCTTTCCTGCCTAATAACATAAACATTCATGTTACTGAAACAAAACATGTAATTTTATTTTGGTAAATTCCCATTCTTGAATGCAAAGTTCCAAAACAATATCAGATAGTTTTGTCTATATGTGGCTGTCTTGGACACACGATTGCATTATTTATCCTATAGAGGGCTCCATAAGATATATAAATAATGCAATCTTGTAATAGTTGTGTTAAAATCTGATTTACAAGTCCAACAATATATTAAAACAATCCACATTATTTCTTTAAAATGTAAGTCAAGGAAAACCGATGTTAAATTCTCTGCTGGTTCAATGTTAATCTTGGTGATGCATAAGATAAGATTAATGGACTGATTGTCATTCCAGCCTGCTTGTAGGTTTACTGCGAGAAATAAATTATGTTCTGATGACTGTAATCGATCACTGGTTCGTGCATTTACTGTTGCTGCTGTTGGACTTATTAATTAGCTCAATGATCTACTAGACATGTAAATTGCTCACAGAACAGATGGCCGAGGGGGCCCAAAGGGTCTGGAGTAGTGACCGTGGCGTACCGGAAGACGTAGCGTTGGAAGGCATCCCGCAAGGTGGACCGTTGACCTGATGAAGGTTGTAGGACTCCGCTGGAGGCGAGAAGCACAGGACCGGTCGAAGAATATTGAACTAGACTTTAAATTAAAATAAAACCTTACTACATCAAAATAAAGAAGCAGATTAGGGAACCGAAATTAAATTCCAAAAGGTGGGAAAGAAAAATACTCCGCTTCTTTCCTATTAACATAATAATTAAAACTTAACCATCCAAAGTTCCTCTCAGTGTGTCTCTCAAGACGACACACAACAAATAGTGTCGATAGTAATCGCCGGTTGTGAGTGTAAATATCGTCGCGATCCGCGCGATAACGTGCGGCTACCGTCCGTTTTATGTACGAGTTGTGATCGAGATAATAGGACGATTTATACGTACGGGATAGCTACTTGAGATGTTTTACGTGATTATAGATGGGTGGTGGAGATGCGACGGTCCTTGCTTTGGGAAAAGGTGAGAAAATTGTTGTTAATTGATTACGCTTAGAAAATAACTTTTATGCAGGTTTTGTGTCCATATTTGAATAATATACTAGCTTTTGCCCGCGGCTTCGCCCGCGTGGATGTCGGAAATTATCCCACGGCCACGGGGATGTACTAACGGAATAAAAAGGATCCTATGTCGTAACCCAGATTGCCAAATTTCATACAAATCTGTTCAGCCATTTTATCGTGAAAGCGTAACAAACCAACGAATTCACTTTCGGTTTTATGATAGATGGCCTTAAGAGGGCCCTTCCCGGTCCGTCTATCGTCAACGCGAGCATAGTCGAAAAGCTTCTTGTTTCATCGAGCGCAAGTGAGAACTGCTTACAAACAAGCGAGAACGCGATAACATTGTACGAAAAATAGTGTGTAAAAATTTGTATCAGGAAATACGTGATTTTGAGTAAACCTTACATGATTGTGAAAAAAATGTTTGATATTTAGAATTTCCATTACATGTGCGAGGTTTCTATGCAGATGTTTTCTTTACTTTTACCAATAATGAGTATATTATGACCGGCCAAAGTTCGGATAAAATTTGTGCAAAAAAGCAGATTTTTGGAGGCTTATACTGAATTTATTTCTCGATTTTTTTATTTTTTGCTTTCATAGAAACCTAGATATAGTGCACAAGATACAAAAAAAAAAATGATGAAAGAGAAAGAGAGATGAAAAGAAATAGATTTAAAAATTTCAAAGAAAGATGTGTTACAACGCCATAATCACGTACGAGCGTTTGTATGAAAAGGTCATACTTTTCATGCTCGTACGGGTTGGCCGCTCTTAACAATTACGTATATAATGAACTTTATAAAAGGAATATTTCATAGGATTCTATTAAAGACTGAAAGAGGCAACTCCATGAAACTTTCACAAATATTTTGCATTATTAGAACTAGTAATACCCTGGCTTTACCTACTCTGCAGAGTTTCTGTAATAAAAAAAAACTACGTATTTCGTATATCGCGCATCTAAATTCCCAAAAAACACCAATCTAATAAATCCCAGTTTAATTATGTGTGGGAAAACGAGCAGCCAAAACAGAAAGCACAAAATTCCTCACTAATTTATAAACCAACCAAACGAATGAAACGTTAATGGTGCATCTGTGTACCTAACCTTAATCTTTGCCACAATAACCAGTTGAAAAATCCGTATGTTGATAGCCGAGTGAAAATAGACATTTGATATACGATCAGCTGATGTTCGTAAACACAATTCTCTTTCAGATTTATGAATAACCACTAGATATAGGAGTCAATGGAAACGTTGTAAATTGTAATAAACCATCGGCCAAGAGTTACTGGCTCTCGTAAAATATTAGTTTTATAGTCGTGTTATAACGAAATATGTATCGGCGGAAACGTAAACGGGAGTAAAAATAATAGTTTACGGTTTCTTTATAATAATTTATGTTGTGTGTTAGTGTTGGATAGGTGTGTTGCGTTTTGTTGAAGGGATTCTGTTAGAAAACATCGTATTTTCGAAGCGTGGCTAAGTTTAATGCACCTCAACACTGTAGCTAAATAATTGATATACAGTACATACCTATTACTTACTTGCCATGCCTCGTTTGAGTTTCAAGTTCTGATAACGTTTTCACAGCATTGCTTTTTACCCGACTGCGCAGCGCAAAGGAAGGTAATGTGTTTATCAGCCTACATATATATGTACGTATGTTTGTTCCTTTGTGGCGCTCTAAAAACCAAACGCGTGGGACGTTTATGATGATTCTTATGTTAATACATTTTTTAAATGATTGATCAATCGTGACCTTACGTTTACTGCTAAAAGTATTGTAGTTATATTGTATTTGAATATACCCAAAGGATAGGCCATCCCATGCTTTGGTCTTTTGAACATTTGAGCTAATGCCAAAAGGACCACCTGAACCTCAACGAGATATTCCTAAAGAACCCCAAATTCTAGCATTCTAAGAAACATCAACACATTGCATAATTTGACATTGAAAGTAATTTACTGTTGTAATGTTTATATTTTATGTACGTAACCGATTTCTTTTTAAACAAAGTTTCATCTTTGAAAATTCCATTAGATTACTTTTCTACTGTATATTTGAATGTCTGACAGTTTGACATAACTTTGAGAAGCAACATCTGCCAATCAAATTAATTCTTAAAAATATTATTTTGAATCAATTATTTCTGTTATGACAACTAGTTAGTTTTATACTTTGAAAGGCGGCGCCAAGATTCCTAACTTATGGCATTATAATTAGAAAAAATATTATAACGTCTGGCACATTATTTATTGATGTTACACGAAAATTATAGTGTTACGAAAGCCTTCTAAGCCTTCTGACGTTAAAGAGGGAGACAAGTTAGGTAAGTTATATGAAGGTAGAGCAAAAAATGGTTATCGAAAGTGACTTCCAATATTCGAGAAATATTAGAAGTAATATAAGTAGAGTATGTATTTATAAAGAGCAGTGGTGGCCTAGTGGTAACGGCTAAGACTTACAGGTTGTAGGTCTTGGGCCCAGGCAGGCGCTTTACTTTGTGTAAATCGTTTCATCACCACCACTCTCAAAACGGTGAAGGAAAACATCGTGAGGAAACCGGCATGTCCTAGAACCAAAAACTCGAAGACATGTGACATCTACCAACCCGCACTGGGCCCGCGTGGTGGATTACGGCCCGCTCCCTCTCACAGAGAGGAGGCCTGCGTCCCAGTGATTATGTATGTACACGATAATTGGTAAAAAGAGATCATAATTTTTTGTCAATGATACGCCTCCAATGACGTAGACGTCTGGTAGGAGACATAGAGTAGAAATTAGTGGAGATGCGTCATTCATATAAAGGAAATAAAGAAGTTTTTGCCTACTGACTAATTTGACTTCAAATACCTAGCTGAAAATATCTGTAATTTATAAAAAAAACCTTTTAAGTAGGTACAATTAAATGGAAAAATTACAAACAGTACGTGCCCTACTCTAACTGGCCTGTATTGTTACACTGCAGGGCAAAGGCCTCGCTCACACTTCCGCACAATTCTGTCTTTTGCTAAAGTCCGGTCGCGAAGCAGAAAGAAATTCGTACAATGACCCCTCATTACTTAACTCTATCGCTCGCGCACAAATGTATTGCCGTCGCGCTCGTGCATTTGAAGGTCCTTCTAATGCGCGAGCGCATTAAAAAAAATAGTTTTTTTTTCTTTGAAATAAAGACATTGCCTCCAAGCTAGGCAAGTATCTTGGCAAACTCAGTCCTCCCACATAAGTGGTGGTGTTGTATTTATATGAACTGCAATATTTTAAATTTCCTACTCTTTCCTGGAGTACTGACTCAAACGTATAAAATAAATGCTTGCATTCCTATACAATAAAATACATAAATTGCAGCAGGTTTATTTGTTTATAACAACAGTGTTGGCATAAAAATGTGGCACTCTACACATTTCCACGAACATAATCTGCACCAATGATCCACAGACGGACAACTTGTTTGTTTTACATACAATATTTACGACACCAATTAAGAGCCTAGCTTATTAACTACTAAACGAATTTATGCTTCAAAATAACGGTTAACCAACGTACTGTTTGTTTTCTTAGCTACACTGTGACTTGCTATATTTAACAGATTTAACAAAGAGTAGACCGCATCTGTTTTAAATTTCGAAGGTGTTAATTATTTGTGTTTGAAACTTATACAGGCTTATCTTGTCTGTAAATATTTTTTGGTACTAATCTTTGATAATTTATTGTTAAAATATTGAGGATTTCACTTTATAATATTCACCTTTAAATTATTAACGGAACGTAACATAACAAAGCCCGTATTTCCCGAAGGGTTAAGCAGTTTGGATGTTCACCCCCATTTTGCCAGTTATCTTTTTAAGTCCCATGTAACAGGGGACTATTGGTCTATTGCATTGCCATCAACCGGGCACATATTGTCCAGATTCAGAGATCCAGAGAAATAAAAAACACAATCCAACCAAACCACCAGCCAACCAACGAATCTGATTTATTATTCCAGTAAAAGGGGTCTAAGTATGTAAAAGACATAGTTACAATCATTTTTACATATAAAATCAAGTCGTGTGAGTATCACAGCTGAAAATACATTTAATGGAGTGGAATTTCATTCATTTGATTCCATTTCACTCTTCGTAGAAATGTAGTGACCTGTTTTTGATGCCTAGCTATGTGCCTTCATGCTAGTAATTTAATAAATTATCCTCCTCATTTGCATTTACATTGGCTTACTCAAGAATGCATGGTATGGCTCGCAAATCCTTCCATATCCTAAGGGCACGTTCTTCCTTACCATTACCGTGCTACCCGGTCTACTCCTTGATGTGCAATGGCCTATGCAGCCCCATGCAACATGAGGGTCCAGGAGCTAGTGCAAATCTTGGGTTTCATTCGATTTATCGAGTCTGATTAAATCACGCTGGGATCGGTGCTCTCATTCATTCATGCATTGAAAAAGGCTCATGATTTGAACGTTCACTGTAATCTTTTCAGTACAAATATTCCAAAGTTTGTATTTCCCGACAGAACAGCTATAAGTAACCTGAGAGTATTCAGGACAAGAGTGGACGATGAAGCAATCTTCCTACTAACCAGGTATGCAACATAATGAACCATACCATCGTTTAACATTTAGGTAAATAAAGAAAGAAAAGGAATAACAGCAGGTTAATTTATCACAACAAATATTTAATAAAAAGTAAGATAAACTACATAGTACTTAGAATAAAATGTAACTATACAACCAATAAGATGAATAAATAGTACATAACATGAAAAGTATATATGTAGGCATCACTGTGCATAAATATGTACGTACTAGGTGAGACTTTGCAGTGGACAAAACCTTTATGAATAAAAAATGCTATTTAGAAACAAAATGTAAGTAGCTGCTTTCGCTTCTGATTGAAAAATTAACCCCTCTATAGAAAAACAAAATCCTTTCTGCTTTACCACTTTGTCTACCTTGACATATTACCTCTTCCGACTGCACCGGAAGTACGTCACGATCCTGCCATAGACTATCAGACACAATGCCGTTATCAGAAGGGGTGAACTCGTAAACAGGGGATGTTTATGGCGGCGCCGACTTCCGGTGACGTCACACCGCTTTTTTGTGAAAGTAATAGTGTAGTTAGTAGTTATCTGTGTTCAGAATTTGTAGGTGGTCCTGAATAAAAGAAGCCGAAAGAAAAATATTGGTGTTTGAAGAAATGATTTTCGGAAAATGAAAAGGGTCTCGTTGCGTCTTTTGGGTCGAAAGGCTCAAAATATAGTCCCATTTGAGCCTGGCAGCCTACTATACCCATTTTGGAACGCAGCGTGGTTTTCGTGACAAGTCATAGCTGCATGCACGATGACCGCTGGGTAAAAGTCTCCACACCATCCTCAGGCACCCATTGGTGCCTAAAATTGGACGGCGCAGCCGAGGCCGGTCAAGAAAGCGGTGGCGTACCACGACGACTGGTTCGAGGTGACGCGAGAAAAGAGTTCCTGGAATGACTAGGGGAGGCTTTTGCCCAAAAGTATAGGCAAAACAAAAAAAAAAAAAGCCTGAAGGGTTTCCACTAATGGGACATAGGCCTCCTCTTTGTGAGAGGGAGTGGGCTATATTCCACTACGCGGGCTCAATGCGGCTGGATGGATGACAAACGGATATCTATGGACATGCCGGTTGCCTCACGATGTTTTCCTTCACCGTTTTGAGATGAAATGAATTACACAAAGTAAAGTGCTAGTAAAGCTTAGAGGCGTGGCGACGGCGCGGCGTCGTGTCGTTGAGCACTGAGGGCTTAGACAATTGACAATTATTTTCGAAGCGTTTCGTATTTCTACAACGACATACAACAGGATTGATATAAGCTTTTCGGTAGCTTATGTCAGTTCCATACATTTTTGATATTTCCATCATCGTTACCGCTGCCAGAATGTTACTTTTTTCTAGACCTTCTGGGACAGGTTTGCTTTATTCATATTTATATATACTTTATTGTACACCAGAAAATACATAGTAAATAATAAATTTAACACTACCAAACATACAATGCGGCGGCCTTATCGCTTTCTGCGATCTCTTCCAGGCAACCTTTACTAGTATTGAACTGCAATATTAACTTAATTAACTGGTAGACCGTAAAATATTGACCCAGAAAAAGTGTTCCAAACTCCTTTTATCTGAAACATATAAGTCAAAGCACTTGAATACACAATTATAGACAGTGACATTAAAGACCTGGCTGTCAAAGAACTTCGCTGTCAAAGAGACTAGCTGTCAAAGAGGCCAGCTGTCACTGTCAATCAGTAGCCTTCCTTTTATGTGCCGCTGGTAATTATAGAGCGAGGAACACGTTACATTAAGACTGAATAGTCCGTATTGGAAAATAAATTATAAGACAATTGTAAAGCTTTTTGATGACCAGTGCTTTGAAAGGTATGTACTCGTATAGCCAATTAAAAAGCTTGTAATCTGTGTATACGTGAAATTCCGCAAAAACCCTTAATACAATCATGACTACAGCATTTATTTATTTATTTAAAAAAAAACTACTTGAAAACTACTGAACTGAATTTGATAAAACTTGCACTGTTCCCTAAGTTGAAATAAATATAAGCCAATAAAACAAATGGTTACAATCCAATTAACAGTTTCGGAGAAATGCGTATACCTATAAAATTTTGTATATTTGTTTGGAAGCCATAATAATTACCATCAATCAATCTGCCTAGCCTTTCCCCAACTTTATTGGGGTCGGCTTCTAGTCTAACCGGATGTAGTTGAATACTAGTATTTTACATGGAGCGACTGCCTATCTAACCTCCAATGGAACTCAGTTACTGGGTAATACGATACCCCTTGCTAAGACTGGTTGTCAGACTTTCGGGCTTCTGGTGACCTGTAACGACTGTCAAAGATCCACGAATGAAAACCGGTACCAACGGCTTAACGTGCTTTCCGAAGCACGGAGGAGTCTCGATAAGTAAAGATCACGCATCACCCATCCACAGACCAACCCCGGCAAGCGTAGCTGATGGATCGACCCGTGCGGCTGTTATTACTCAGCCACGATTTCCTCCCATATGTGAATATATTGCAGTTCCAATAATATAACATACATACGTGTCGAATTGATAAACTCCTTTTCTTTAAGTCGGTTAAAAATACCTATCTCCAGGTTACATTCAAAGTCACCACAAAAAAAAGTCATTATTTATTCGCATTTTCCTTCCGAAACTTAAAAAGCTCGTCGTGTTCCCGTTCCCCCCTCGCCCCCAATTGCCATCACTTGTTTGTCAATCTGTCTCTGAACATTAAAGCCAGTCTTTATCTAATGGATTTTAACGTCCAGAATGTTTACATATCAAACTCGAGAGAACATTATTTTTTCTTTAACACATTAAATTAAAACTGTTTGACTTTCCTCGGTATAAATTGATATGTTTATTTTGGGTGAGAAAACAGAGTGCCGTGAAGGGTTTGTGTTTTATTATTTTTTGGTTAAGTACTTGTGATGAGTACTTTAAGCTGACGGTTTGTACAGAAATATGTTTCTAGCTATGTGGGGGGCATGTTTTTTATTTTTGTTATTATTACGTTGAGCCAACCTCAACGTAATAAAACCTCAACGTAATAATAACAAAAATAAAAATAAAAATAAACCCGCAGGGCAGCATGTGGCGAGCTGTTGGGCAGTAGCGACCCCACGGACCCTATCTCCCGGGAGAAATCTTGTTCCTCATCTCTGGCTTGCCTTTGTTGGCCGGCTGGAATGAACACTGACGAGGAACAGAGCTCCCACCTCATTCTTGCCTTAATTGGCCGGCTTGAGTAGAGATTCGCAAGAGCAAACGTGCTCGGAGGAAGGAAGTATTCCAGTAAGTGCTCGTAGGGATCTTGACCATCTTCCGGGCTCTGGGATTGTTCTGAAAGCTGTGGAATACCTCTCCACTCCTCAAGCACCTCAGGACATGTTGCCCCCTTGTCGCTACGTCACTATGTGCTAGCGACAGTTTCGGGGGCCCATTATTGAGTGTGCAAGTGTCACCCCCTGCCATTTTTCCGTGTACATATAAAACATTGATCAGGCAGGGGCCATAGTCCTTCCATAGTTCCAGGTCACCAGTCAACTTTAGCCACCCAAACCCATAGCCCAATTTATTTTGTTTCCATGTTCTGCAATAGTCCTGCACCAACCTGGGGTTGTCCTTAGGTGCACTTGCGTAGTGCATACAGGGATAATCCTCGGTTGGTGCCTAAATACATAAAAATGTCTAAGGGGCCTCTGCGAGTTGGCTTCGGCCCCTCGTACGCCTTCCAAAGGTTCGGGACTCCAGGGTCCCGAGAAATGTCAATGAACAAAAATAAAAAACATAATAATAACATAAGTAAAAAGAGGGTTTGTCTTAAGGCGAAATCGTCAGGGTTGCCCGCGATTTTCAAATTTTCTTTTGTTTTTTTTTAATTTTCAGTTAGATCTAAATATATACGTATATCACTTTGTAGGTTGATCTAAATATGTTTCGTGACCATAACAAATATGTATTTATAGAATAATTATAATCATTAAAATCAATAATGATTTTAAAATACACTTTGTTCGTTTATGTATCAAGGATAAGTAGTACCTAAAAGCTATATTGCTATTTAAATTGGTCTTCAGCTTGTTACTTGATGTACTGTACCTATCTCACTGGCCATCTCCTGGGCATTGTTATTTTTGCCATCGACAAGCTATGAAGAAGATCTGGATAGATGATTCCTATTTATTTGAATTCCACTGTGCTGTGTACTCTAGTAGGCTCAAACCTAGCTTTTTCTCAACTATGTTGGGATGGGTTTCCAGTCTAACCGGATGCTGCTGGATAACAGTATTTTACATGGAGCGACTGCCTATCTGACCTCCACAACCCAGTAAGGCTATGGTCTCCTATAAACCCCGTCGGCCGCTTACAGCGTCACGTCGTATGCAGCGTCACGATGCTTACTGTAGAAATGTACTGTTGTGGTCTCCTACACACGTCGACGTCAATGTTAATGACGTTGTACGCGGCATTCAAACGCTTTATGTCGCGTCTCTAGTTATTTCGAACCATATTGCAGCTTCAGGAAGTCGTGTCAATTGTCAAGCCTCAGTAAAAAATGGCGAGATTTAATAAAAAAGAGACGAACTATTGATAGAATAAAATTTAAATCAAAAATAATATCTATAAACACCAATGTTGGGAAAAAAAATCTCCAGCGTCGCCGTCCCCTGCGGACGTACTGACCGCCGACGCTGTGCGTTGCGTTGACGCCGCGCGGCGATCGGAACGTTGACGCTGAAGTTAGACGTCGCTTAAAGGATAAAATAGGACACCAAAGCCTTACTGGGTAATATAAGACTAGTTGTCAGACTTTCGGGCTTCTGACAACCCGTAACGACTATCAAAGATCAACGAATCACAGCCGGGACCAACGTCTTAAAGTGCTTTCCGAGGCAGGGAGGGGTCTTGGTATGTAAAGATGGTCACCCATTCACGGACCAACCGCGGCAAGCATAGCTTAACCTGATCAATCGACCCGTGCGGCTGTTATTACTTAGCCTCAAGCCCCCCTGGCGCTCTAGTAGGTAAAGTACTTTATCCTGAAGAAACATCTGACATCTGTTTAATTAATCATAACAAGAAAAGTAGAAGTAGTAGTTTTTGCATCAATATGATTTATTTCTAAAATTATTCACAATGAGAATCGTTTTCCGTTTGCATTGTTGAAATGTAAATTTGTTAATAGAATATCTAGCCATCGCCAGGATCTTAGGTACTTGGCTCGTCGTATAAAATGGCAGGGTCTACGAACTGACAGGTAAAGTGGCAGTTGTCGCGGTCAGTTTGAAGATGGGTGACCATTTGGCAGAAATTGAGACTATAATTTGACTTAGAAAGCATGTTCAACTGCGTAATTGTCATCCTAAAAGCGTACTGAAGTCATTCGGTACAGGTAGGTCAACAAACTGAATCTGACAATTAATGTAGTCTTACTATTTCGGAGATTACTGAGAGGCCAGATGACAGTCGTTCAATGTACCTACCTTCTTCGAAATACTTACGTAACCACACACCAACCACCTCTTGATTGACTGTACTTAACTATATGTAATTAAAATAACAGTACACTCATACCTCCCGTAAAACTGTAGTAACTAACGGTTACCACCTGTTCCACCAAACCAATCACTAACTGAACTGCCAACACAATAAGAAATCGCACAGATTCATTCCAAGAAAAAATTTCATCCCAATCGCTTCCGAAAACAAGAACAAAGCGAAACTAAGTAAATAACAATTTGTTCCATCGAAGTAACATCGCACACAAAAAGATTAAACAAAAAAAAATAAAAACTAGACACTAGTTCAGTAGCGAACGTTAATCTGAGCTGACAACGCGCAGCGGCTTCAAAGTCGCGGGGCTACGTTAATCACTCTTCCACTCGACTGTACGATGCTTATCTGCCCATTGCTTTACCACTTCAGATTATTGACTTTGACTGTACCACCATACTACTCACGTTTCATGGAAAAAATATGGATATCTTTATGTAATGTAAATCGGGTGAGTACTGGCGAAGAGAGCGGTGTTATTTTTAGTTAGTAATTGTGCGTAGGCCTTAGGCACCTCAGGTACCCAAGTTATTGATGCGCAAGTTTTAACATTAATGTCACAGATGATAGATATTGCTTTCTAAGAAACTTGTTCATTTATAATAAAGTTTAGAGCTTGATTATCGTTTTATTATAACACTAGTATATTTTAGTTTATTTCACCCTCTAGATGATGTAAGGGGATTATCTCTGGTGTTGTAGTACCTGCCGTTTGTTTGGTGATACTGAAATCTTTTCCTGGACATAGGACTCTCCCAAAATAATCTATACTTATTATATTATAAAGAGGTAAAATTCGTTTCTTTGTTTGCTTGTAAGTTTGTATGTGGATTCCGTGTGGTGCCGGACGAAAATAATAGTACCATCCCATTTCTTCCCGTGGGTATCGTAAAAGCCGACTAAAGGACTTACTAGAGAATGGGCAGCAGCGTTCTCTATGCATTTTAACACCGTACTGCGATCGCAAACCCGCCTGCCCAGCGTGACGATTATGACAAACCCCTCCATTTGGGGGACGACTATGTCCTGCTGGACATAGTCGTCCCCCAAATGGAGGGGTTTATCCCCCCAAATGGACTTCATCATTCCAGCCGAAAGACGTCCACTGCTGTGGACGTCTTTCGGCTGGAATGATGAAGTTTGTATGTAGGTGGTAATTTCCGGAACTACCAGTCAGATTTGAAAAAATCTTTTTGTATTGGATAGCCCAATTATTGAGGAAAATTATAGGCTTGCGGACGAAGTTGCGGGCAGAAGTTATTTGTAGATAATATCATTATTATACCAATTATCATTTTGTAAAATCCAAAGCTGACAAACCACATTGGTACGAAAATTGCTTTCCCAAAAAGTAACATTCATTTCGCCTCCACACATCGTTACACTTGTTGACTCATATATGGCCGCGACAAAATACTTATTTCGTTTACTCACTCCGCAATACATCAAAATCATTAACACCTAAGACGACAAGTCGACAAGTCGTCAGTTTTTTACCTTGAAACCAGTGGGGCATGAGCTAGACAGCCTCAATTTGCCGTCACCGTAGATATATCTAGATTTCTAGTGTAAGCTGACCCCTCATTGTACTGGACTCTATACAATGCGAGATCAACTTATACTGGGGAATGTATGCTTGATGTCGTGGTTACTTTGCTGCGCGGATGTAATCAGCGACGCTGACGGAGCAATGACCGCTCCTCCTGCGTTTTGTAGAAGAGTTAGGTACTGTTTTTGGTATTTTATTTTTATTGTCTAGACTTGCTAATGTTTTGGAAAAGTTAACGTGGGTTACATTTAGATTAATCTAGAATATTTATTTTCGTTTGGTGGGAAAGTCTAGGTTGTTATTGTAAAGATGTTTCTTGTTCCGTAACTCGCCTGTGTGACACTACAGATAATAATTTCATTTTAGAATAGGTACAGTACGACACAACTTAGATGTAGCATCGGCAAAATTCGAAAAACGCAAAAAAAAGCAATTATGTAAAATGTTTGTGTTTTTAGGTAAAATAAACTATAGCTTCTAAGTAGGTTGAAGAAATTATTCAGTAGGTTTTCTGTCCATTATCGTTAAAAAGCATTTATCGTTAATGACTGAACTAGCATGAAATGAGACCACTTTATTTTCATTTCAATTAGGCAGCTCCATGGCACTCCGTGAAATATTGCCCCACATTAATTTTCAAAACTACCGTGAATTATTTTTTAACGAAACTCCCGACATTTAAATGTTTCGTCATCAACTAAAGTAATTACCGTCACCAAACTCGTACTACGTAAACGCTAATTACTCTGACATTATTGCCAATAATTTTCGTGTCAATAAAAATTAACATTTAAAAAAGTTTTTTTACTTTTTTACTCGACTGTACAAAGTGTCATGGCGTCGGGTGAGCGGCGAGATCAAAGCGGTCGGCGCCTTTGAACCGCCGCGTGTATCAACACTGCCGTGCCGTAAACGACACGTAGAGGAATGAGTGGTACGGTCTGCAGCGGAAATTAGCTGAGCGTCTGTTCAACGCCATTTTTTTTAATACAAATTACTAGCTATTAGCAGTGGATGGAATAAATGAGACGTATTTACATGGCTGTTACATTAGATCATTTGGAACGTTCGAAGAGATTTTATGTTTCAGTTTTAATCATTTAGCTGAAGTAGGTAGGTAGGTATATAAGTATATTAATTTGATATTGAATACTTGCATTAAAATATGTAAAGAAAAATAGCCAAATGCTATTTTTTTGTTTTTTCCTTCAGTACCTAAATTAAAGTAAGTTATGTTTTCTTTACCACAATATCCTTGAATATGCTAGTCGTTGTTGTCTTCAGTTGCACTTCCATCTTTCACCCAGTATAATAATATTACAGTTCAAACAACGGCACCAAAAACTGCAATTAACATTCACACCTTACCAGTACCGTTAACAAAAAAAAAAACTACTAATTAATTAAAGAAAATTAATTTGCCATCCCTCCTTCCTTACATGCGATCTATCAAAACTGACGGGGCGTAGTTTAAATTATATGTAGTATGTAAATAAGTCTAAAGGACAGGTTGACCCCATTGACTGCGTGCTACACCTGCTTACCAAGGTTCCGGGTTCGATCCGGTGTCGGTACATTAGTACATTTCCTTATCTTAAAATATTAACCCGGTAACTCATAAAAAAGTTGACATAGTAAATGCTTGATAAGGTGAACAAGAGTTAATTATTTTCTTATAATTAAAATAAAACAGTAATTAAGTTATAATTTAAGGGTCCGTTTGTGGCAATGACTATACAGGGTGTTTATTGCGATGTTAATACTTAAAGAAGGTACAGGCTGTTCTGACGATTAATTTAAAAAAAATCCTATTACTTGTGTATATCTCGTATATGGAATGACTTAGACAGCCGTTAGACTGAACATCACAAAAAAAAATCTCATAAACCTACAAGGGCACTTATGAAACGTCAGAAGCTAGGTGCATGGTTCCAATTGGTCGTTTCCTATGGAGAAGAGCCGGCAAAAAACTCCACGGTTACTCTTCTGAAAGTAAATACTTTTTACAATGTTTTCAAATTACAGTGTTAAAAGGTATGAGAGGACAGTGTAAGCCTATCAACAAGTACCAGGTAGTTAGCAAAATATAAAATGGTTCACAGATCTAGTCTGTTAAGCCTACAACGTTCTCACATTCACAACATCTAAAAGAAAATAATCTTTGTAAAATATAAATAAAATAAAGACTTATTTAAACCAAATGACATGATTGCCACTACAGCTGTAACAAATCTAATTTAATAAAAAACTAGACTAAACATCTCCAAATACTAAAGTTCTCTTGTCAGGTCTCGAGGCGGAATAGTTTTAGAGGTATGAGGAACAGGGTGTAAAGTTCACTCATCCCCCATAGAAAAGGGAGGATCCTCCGACCAGACGGGTGTCGTGTCTGGCGGGCAACTGCCCAGAGGTTGAAGTCGGGAAGCTTGTATATATGTTTATCGCGCGGTAAACTTTAATTGCGCGATGCAGGATTTGTGTGACGTCAGGATGTTGTGTGACGTCAGGTCTTTGATGCGTAGTTCGCATGTAGCGATGTAGATGCCGCTACATCACTCCTCTCCGGAGACCGGAGGTTGATAGCGGGCTGAGTCTTGAATCTTGCGATGCTTCACAGTGCCAGCTGTGGTTCCAGTGAGTCGGAACCGGGTGCCACATAGTTCGCGCTGAGTCGGAACTGTCTGCGGTGATTCCCCAGTGAGTCAGGGTGGCGCTGCGTCTTGATCCAGTGGGTCGGATGTGGTTCAGCGCCGGGTTGTGGCTGAGGGTGATGACCAGGAATGCGCGTTCGCTGCATGCTGGTGGTCAGGATACCCGTTGAAGCCGTGGGTGCTGACTGGCTGTGTGACTCGCCTCACGAAAGCTTGCGGGAGTGATGATAATGATGACGTCACGCTGAAGTAGTTGCACGAAGGCTGCGTTGACGTTCATGTTCGGGGTCACCAATTTGGGGGCATGAGGAACAGGGTGTAAAGTTCACTCATCCCCCATAGAAAAGGGAGGATCCTCCGACCAGACGGGTGTCGTGTCTGGCGGGCAACTGCCCAGAGGTTGAAGTCGGGATATATATATATATGTTTATCGCGCGGTAAACTTTTAATTGCGCGATGCAGGATTTGTGTGACGTCAGGATGTTGTGTGACGTCAGGTCTTTGATGCATAGTTCGCATGTAGCGATGTAGATGCCGCTACATAGTGACTCCATAGAGCATCTAGTTGTGAAGGGCAGAATAGGAGGTAAAAAGTCAAGGAAGTCACCGATGAGGTGGACAGATCAAATCAAATCTTCGGTTGGAGGTCCTGTTATTGAATGCGCCAGACTGCCTAACAGAACTAGAACGAATCTAACAGTACCAGATGGAGAGGGATCGTGAGGCGAGCTATGACTACTTTTGCAATTGGACACGATTCATCGTGACCACGACTACTCTGTCAAGAAAAAAGCAAAGAAGAAGAAGCGAAACCTCTCCACTTGTTAAATGTACCCACGTATATACCTAATTCGGTTCACCAGCCTTCAAGCCCTGGTCAACAATCGCACGCATAGATCCTGGAAATCTCTTCTCTCTGGAAACAGCAAATCTGCTGTCTATTGAGGTATACGACTTTAGTGGGTATAGTTCTAGTCTTTTTCGCCGAACTATTACTATAAATATACACTGGAATCAAACAACGGCTTTAACACGCATTTCTTAATAATAAAACACTACACCTTCCTTACCTTCAAGAATTACAAAGTATGCAGTTAGTTGTAATGAAGCAATGTACAAACACTACCATGCAGCGACCGGCTGCCGGCAGGAACAATCAACAAAGACATTAGTGACATTACGACAACCCGACACGTCAGGTACAATCAGACACAAAACTGTTACAATATAAAAAATTCAAAATTCAAAAATTCAAAAGTCATTTATTCAAACTAGGCTGAGAATCAGCACTTTTCGAACGTCAAAATTACATAAGACAGTCCCCCAAAACGCCCACCCTTCACCACTTCCTAGTGCATTAGCTGGGAAGAAGAAGTGGCGCAACAAACTCCCCAGCAGCACAGCTGTCTGTTCAGTTAGAAGAACAAAAAAATAAGATTCTATATAATAGTATTCAAAATAATTTAGATAATTTAGATTACGCAACACAAAACATAATTTAAATTATTAGCCATATGTTAGCTAGCACACGCCAATATACCACACAACATCATCGAGAACTATACTCAGGCAGAAATAAAAACTAAACGTAAACAGAACTTATCTAAATAAAAGCCTCCAGGCATAAAGGGCGTGCCCGCTTACATATAGTTGTAACTGGAAGTTATAAATGATAAACTAGGACCATCGAGATAAAATAAATAAAACAAACAGTTAATTACTAATAACAATAACTAATATGATCAATTGTCGAGGTCACTAGCTAACCACATATTGCAATACAACTCATTAGAAAAAACATTGTAATGAGTAGATTATGTCAACAAATAATACCTAGTAGCTTTAGAATTTGTAGTAATAATTCACATAGACAGTTTATTTTGAGTATTTGGAACATCTAAAGAAAAGTTTTTTCCATCAGAATTTGTGACCTGTGTATCTAGGCTGAATAAAATTCAGGACGGTAAAAAGTTCAGGGTACTCATTCTAACTCATAGGCAGATTCGTAAGGATATAGTGATAATTTTATTATTATATTTTTTCCACTGCAAAGCAAAGGCCTCTTCTCTTAACAGAAGCATTACCAACCATGCCCGCTCCATGTAGGCGACTTCAGACAGTTGTAGAATAGAATAGAATAAAATACCTACTCTTTATTGCTAGAGATTGAAAACAATACTTAGAAAAACATATTTTTCCTGGTTTGAACCCGCATCCTCTTGCTCGAAAGACATTTCGTTTTATCTCTGAGCCTTAACGACACAATGATGACAAAACCATTTTAACACAGCGAAAATATTCATAATATAAATGGCCAAAGACATCCGTTGTTGAGCCAAAGCGTCGCTAGAAATCAAATTAATTTATTGAAATTAAACGTGTGTATTCATTTTAATATTAAATTGAATGACAAATTGATGGTTACGCTAATACGTGTTGGTTTCCGTTTCGCTTTATAGCTTTTGATTTGCAAGCGAATAAAGACTTGTGCAGACCAGCGCGACTTGTCGCGCGACGCGACACCGGTTATTGTTATACTGTGAAGTTTTCTTAGAAATTGTATTGTTCGTGTCGCGTCGCGCGACAAGTCGCGCTAGTCTGCACGAGCCTTAATACGATTTCGATGTCATAGGATTCGTGATTATTAGAATTGAATAGTTTAGTAGGTTGATAGAATTTTAATTGTTAGATCATTAAAATTATGTGGTTTGTTGTATTACAGTCTGTTTTCCTGGACGGGTTAGTGTAGCTGGCGATGATGTTACTTATGAAGGAGTAAAAAACTCCCAAGTTTAGGTATCTATTTTTCTTACTTGCGTTGCTAAAATCCTGTTTGCTGGTAAAATTCTCGAATAATAGGTATGTGTATTTTTTGGTACTTCACCAATTACAAAGAGTGGATATTATTGAAAATGATTTGTTATATATTTCTACCTTTACATACCGTTAGTTACCATTTTGGTAAAATGTAAATTCCATATATGTCTACTGACAGACTGCATGTAAGTTGATAATCGTTAAATGAGTTACTGAAAACCCAATCACCTGAAAAATCTTTTATGCATGTATAGCAAATGAAACTCTGCCGCCACGCCACGCGCATTTCAGCGACCGATATTTTAAAGTTTCAGTAAGAGTTAATACGAGTATTCTGGTAATAAATAATATATGAGCTGCGCCCCTCGGTTTCACTGACAAGTCTCGATCCCGCGGGAATATGGTCTACCTAAATTTCATCCAAAACTGTTGAGTCGTTTTGGCGTGAAAGCGTAACAAACAAACAAACAAACTCACTTTCGCATTTATAATATTAGTTAGGATACCCAATTACCCATACGAGTTTTACTATGTATAATATAATAGTTGTCAGGATATTATGAATAACTTGATTAAGTCGCGACCTCTTATCATTTCATATCTTCTTTCATTTCAAACCACGTTGAAATCTCTTTCCCCTGAAACGTCACATGACTTGACACTTGACACATTTGGTTCCCTACAAAATGGTTGAGCTGGATGGTGCTGAGCCACACGTCATGTTCGTGAACGGGCGCCGTCAGTTCAGACTGGTCATCCCGCCCTGCCAGGGCTTATTTTTAATCTTATATTTTGAATTGTTTTGATAATTTTTTGTACGTTGTTCTCACATATAGAAGCAACAAGAATGATGTACCCAGGATTTTGAAATATCTATATTTAAAAGAGTGTCCTTGGAGTTTCTTGCCCGTTCTTCTCCATAAAGATCTACGTTTTGGAATGGGCAACTAGCTTCAACTTTCTGACTAACTGACCGACTATTTGACAATTCTAAAGTGCCTGTAAATGGATTAATTGAAATAAATGCTTTGAGTATGAGTTTGACGTTTTTTGTAAGCATTTCTTAACCTACATAATACCTTAAACTTTTAGGGACAGCTTTGAGTATTCAGCAAAAGTGACGGAGAATATAAACGATCTGATTAAAATAAAATAAAAGAATGCACAAAGCATCATCTACCTAGGTCTTGTTTTGAAAGTTTCATAAGTGTATTTATTGACGCCTTCCCTTTTATAACAGACTTTTAAAAGGAACGCTTCCAGAATGCTCCTGCTCCTACGTTGCATGAAAACATAAATAATCCACGTATAATGAACTTCAGTGCACGCAGTCTCAACATCTTATTAATTCAATATCTGGCGAGATGTATCATCATAACTAGCATAAGTCTGCGCTCATAACTCTAGGGTGAATGATGCGTTTGTCGGACGGAAGTTCAACAGAGTTATGTATTAATATTTATGTGTATTAATGTGGGTTTTCTCTGGCATGGTTTAATCTATGGTGTATTTACCAGGTTTCTGTTCTAGAAGTTTTCAATGCTTTAAATGGTAGTGAATGACAATATTTCCTGAAGTTATAGGTACCCGCAATTTTCGCCAGTTATTTTAAGTCCTAAAAAGTACAAACCAACCCTTCGGGCCACACCAGAGCTGTATTATTCATTTAGTTTTAATAATGCAATAAAAATGAGTATTAACCATTACATTATCGTCTTTAAACAGTTTTTAAACTACACTTTACGTGGAAAAATGGTTTATAGTCTAGTGAATTATAAGAAAAAGAATTCCGAATTTCACGGATCGACAAATTGGACGCCATTGAATGAATAGCGTTGAAATTCGTAGAAAAGAATAAACTATTAAGGCTGACACTAAATAAATTGCTAGCAGAAAACTAAATTGTTTTCCCGAGTACACAAAGTCATGACCTGCCTTTTTAACTATTTAAAACGAGAGTTTTTCTTCAAGAACATTCCAAAAGAGACTGTTAAACACAATAAAATGCATGAAACAAAGACATATTATACTCATTTACGACATTAATGAATATAATAATGCGAGAATTATACTTTAGATATGTTTTATAATTTTAATATGCTTTTTGGCATATATATTTCGAAATCAGCAGGAAACTATAAAGTTTTATTATACATAAATACATACTAACATTGTTTTTGTAATCGCCATTAGTTATAATAAAATGAATGGCGTTATTATAATTTAATTTAATTAATTTAATGTTTATTATGTTTAGCGTCTGTAACGGCGTTTAGTATGTAATTTATAATTTAATTTTGGATTGTTAAATAGTATGTTAATATGATTTAGTGTTAGAAACTTCTTTACTTATTCTAAATATACTGTATTTTTAGTAAGTGGCTTGTTAAAACTATGTCACTGTATTTTTATTAATGAAAAGTTAAATTGAAGGTGTATTAAGTACTTGGTAAATAAAACCATATCAATATCAAAAAATCTAACATTCAGTTTCAAAAGAAACAAAAACCCACTTAATAAATTGCAACCTAAAATCATTTCACACGTTCATAATGTAGCATTTAAAGATAATACTTGGCCCGCACGGCTAATAAATGGTGCGTCCACCGTGCACATTGGTCATAATATTTCAACGCTAGTAAATGCTGCACAGTTCGTGATGTATGGCGACAGACAGACAGATAAATTGCTTATAATTTATTGTAGTGGAAGCCGCAACAGTCCTAATTACGAACGACGTTTGAGTCATGCCTTCTGAAAAATATCGTTTATTCGTTCTGTTGCATCATGTGTGTGGGTTGCTGCTCATAGTTGTTCTTCATTTTCTTATCCGTGTTGTTATTAATCTTCTTGGCTTGAAGATACAGTGAGGTAATTGTGGAACGCACTAACAATGGCAATGCATTACATTTTGACAATTTATCAATATTCATTGCGTCAGTTGCGTTACTGAGTTAATGAATTTTTCAAACCTATGTAGCAATGTATTAGGAATTTCCTTCAAAACCCTCGACTTTACGCAATTACGTTGCTGGTCAAGTGCCACGTATATTTTGATCCTATGTTCCTGATTGTACAGGAGATGCGGGACTTACTAGTTTATTACTCAGTGTTAGTCTTATAATTCTTTGCTATCTGTATTGTAGTAAAAATTGAGTTTTAATAATGATGTATGTATTTAATTATGTCAAAGAATGCCCATTAAAGAGTTTTTGTAAATTTCAATCATCTCATTCTTCTTTCTTTCATGAGCTGCCTTAACTTTTTTGGATCCCGGGCTGCAAGCTATAATTTCGATAAAAAGATCGAATGGTGCTTTTGTTTGACCCAGTAATCTTAATATGGACTTAATAACGTCCAGATTAGGATTACTGGTTTCATTGGTAGTCGGTAAATTCGAGATAGTTCTCTATAAATTAAAGTTGCCAGAATTAAAATAAAGTCAAAGTTTGTCCCACAAAGCGGTGTTTGTATGTATATTCATAAGTTCTTACTGTTTGCAACTTTGTGAATAATAATTATTAATTTATTTAGAAATGCAGTGAAAAATTTAAGATTATTTAAATCGCCATGAAGACGTATTCATTTTAGTTAGAAAACTTTAATAACTGGTATTTTTTTCCTAAATAAAATGGCGAATAGGGTTTTTGTATTTTCTCGAAAGTTAAATCATGATATAGTTAAATGTGAACAAAAGAATTTAAAATTGATGATATGCACTTTGATGCTTATCATTTTGAATTCCTTGTGGCACTTTGATATATTTTAATCAGTGCTTTTGACCAATACCTATGTATTTTGTAAAGGGTTTCAGTAATCAAAGTCTGCAGTTTCAAATTAAATATTTACGTATATTTTTTTTCGCTTTATGCCCTTTATAACAACAAATTTTTATTTCAACAGTTATCAGTTGCAAGTATTACAGTGTCCATTACTTTATTAAGAATGTTGTACACGCATTCCGCTTTCACACTATTATAATTTGTGTCATTACTTAACATTCTGTCAGTGTACTATGTAAACATTAATTTATAGTTACACATAAAAATATAACGTGCCAGTTTTGCAAGCATTAGAATGTAAATTTTAAAGTAAAGTGTATTCGTGAGATTCATCTAAGATCTTATCAATTTGAGAACTGAAAGTAGCAATTATATAAATATAAATGAGGAATAGTTGCGGTAACATGTTATCTGTAACATTACTTTAGTTAGTGGGACTACCATGCGTCTACGAGAAACGTTCAGTCACAACGCACATAATTACAAAGATATGTGATAGATCAATGTATCGCCAAATCATTAAACATTCATTAAAAAAATACAAACACAATTAACAACCCTCACTAATTAATTGCAACAACTTAAATTATACAAAAATCAATTTAAATTACAATCTATAGATTTGGTACATAAAAATTTCGTTAGTCTAACTAGAAAATTAAAATCCGCGCACGCGCACGCGGTTACGACGAAGCGTTCAGTGCACTAATTATAATGATTACGAGTTAGAGATCACAGCTGTCGCGACCCCCACAGGGGCAAACACTTCCGTCGATGATATGAGCCGACTAGAAACCCGAAGAACACTAACTTATATGTACACATACTTCGGTTCCGAATGTCCTTTTGGCATGGGCGTTAGCGGTCGGCGCCCCCCTTCTTGTGTCCGTGGAGCGCCGACGGTCCTCAAGGGTGCAGGGGCCGCGGGCCGAACAGCGGGTACGGCGGGAAGTACGCGGCCAGCGATGGGTGTGGGGGCATCGGGAACGGCAGCGGCGGCGACGACACCAAGTGCGACGGCTTGCTGTATGGGTGGAAGCGAGGAGTCAGCGGCGACAGCGGCGGCGTCGGGTACGTGCGCTGTAACAGCGGGTGCGTTGCGCTCAGCATCGACAGGCTCGGGCTCGACTCACCGCTCGCAGTGTGTGATCTCAAATGTTGCAGTAGTTCGTCTGATGAGGCGAACCGCTTGCCACAGTACGCAGAGTCTCCTGCCATCCAACTGCATACATAAGGCAGCTGTGAAGCGGCCGCTAAAGCGGCTAACTGTGCGTGAGCATACGCCGCTGCCGCTGGGTGATTAGTAGGTAACGGAAACGGAGTCTTGGCGTGATCGCATTGAGCACACCCAGCTGGACACACGGCGGATTTGAGCAAATGTGAGCTTAGTGAACAACCCGTGCAGTAAGGATCTCTACAGATTCCTAGATCACTTCCAGGCGCCTTCATTCTAGCGTACGCGAGGTACGGATTTAATCCATTCTTTAAAGCGTGGTGCTGTGCAGCCATCAAGCTACTGGTCATTAGGTCCATTTGTAAAGGAAATCCACTATGATGTAATCCACCGAGGAAGGCAGATGTAGATACAGGTATGCTCGGCTTGAAGCTCGAATGTTCTTTGGTGTCTGCGTTGGACGATAAAGAGGTGGGAGTGAACGGTAACTTGGATGCAGATGAGATGCTGATCGACTCTGAGTTAGATTTGGCCGGCACAGGCGAGCCGTGCAATGGGCTGGACCTCTCGTCTGACTTCTCTGACGGTGTTTTCCGGTGAGCGGGAGGTGGAGTCCTCTGTGACGAGGAGCTCTGGTTACTAGCGCAGCGCGCCTGTACTGGTGTGGTGGACGCACTGCCTTTCGACGAGAGTGGAGTCTTAGACGACGCGTTGACAGACCCTCTATCGTCTGGTGTTCTAGTCTTTTCTCTCGCAGTTAGGCACGATTCGTAAGGCTTAAAGCTTGGCTTGTTGTCGGGTATGTGCGATTTCTCATCGTACTTCTTACTCGCTTTCTCGGCGGCGGAGATCAGCTTGGGGTTAGGCGAGTCCGCGCCGATGGCGCTGCAGGTCTGCGCTAGTAGCGCCAGCGGGCTCTTTTTCGCGTCGAGCTGCAACAAAGAGAGGCAGTTTATGAAATGAAATGTCGGGTCGAGGTTGCGAGTGACGGGCGTACAAAGGGACCGCGGGGGTGCGGGGTGGGGGAGGCGGGCGTCCAATCACGCGGCCGACGCGCCATTATCCGCGCGTCTGGCAGCCGTCGGCTCCGCTTGACATTTCACTCGGCTCCCGCATGATGTAATCTCGCAGTGAAAAGGGCAATTTGTGCCGCTGAATTTGCGGCACGCCTGAACTTGTGGCGTGTTGTCACGTCTATTGCCGCCGCTCAACCGTCGCTATGTGTCGGGAATATGTTTTCTGTTTTACTCACGTTGTTTTGTCAAAGTTTATTTTAGCGACGATACGAATCGTATTAGAGTCTAGTTCGAAATACTAATTGCTTGTTTGTTAGCGCTTCAGAGATGATTGTTGTTTTAATGTAGTAATTACGAGACGTCTTTCAAAATAGATGGGTGGTAGTTAAAATGTTATACGTTACAAGTAATTTTAAATACAATGAAAAGCTAATGGCTTTCGTCAATAATGAAAGCAAAGCTCTAAACATTTTGCAGTTTGTAAAGTAATATTATGAACAATGTTTAAAAGAATTTAGTAACATGCGTTTGCTAAATTTAGTTACCTACCACTCCATCAATTTCGCAAAATTACGTTCTCCTTCCGGAAGTTAACTATTAACGAACTTGATGAAATTTTATTTTTCCGCTATATTAATACATATTTACACATACTGTTTTAATATAGTATTAACACGTACGTGTTAATAATAAAATATGAATTTCATTAGCGTAGTATTATAACAGATTATGAGAATATTAATACCTATTTTGTTTTCATTTTCTTTAAGATTTTAATTTGCAACCGCTCTATTTTCTCTATTTGTCTCTTGCGCTTTTTTGTTGTATTGCCTGAATTTTAATGAACTATTTTAGTTTCTTCAACTTTTATACTAAATTATTTTATTTACTTTCCTTTCGTCGAATTTTCTTTTCGGATCTACGTCATCAGCAAGCAATAAAATTGTTTTAGTACCTAACATTCGATTGTTTATTGTCTAGTGACATTCATACTTGTTGAAACCCTCATGACGCCTTTTCACGGAGCAATTGCTCAATTTTAGAAGGTTCACGGAAAATTAATCCGTCATTTACTGAAACCGTAGCCCGATGAAAGTCTCTTTGTTTTTGTTGAATGACGGGAGGGTATGTTTATCAAGTTGGATTTAAAAGCTTGTTTTTCAAGCATTATTTCTTTATAGTTTCTTACTTTTATAGTGTTTTAGGATTTTCTGTTTGTTTGTTGTCTAACTTTTATTTTGCTGTATTCCATTATATTATGGAGTTGCATTGGTTTTCTCTTTAGTGAGTAGGTCGCCTTAATCTTCATGAAGGATACTTATTTTAAAACTGTTGCATTATTTTGAATAATTCTATCGTTAGTTTAGAATGTGTAATATTTTTAAACTATCAGTCACATAATTACCGTGTTTCAAATGAGACAGTAATCCAATATAAATTCCCTTTTGATACAACCAACAAACTTTCCAGCAACGCTAATGTAAAGTAAATTATACCTAACGCAAGCGCAAGGATAAGAAAACACGAGTTTGTCATCATCAATCAAACTTACCGTTGTCGGAAGCGGCGACAGGTAATCCGGTCGCAAATACTGATTGCTTGATGTGAGCATGTTGCTCCACAGTCCGATATCCTTTTCCAGCTTAAAAAAATATAATCAATCCACAACACAGAAGAATATCACTTCACAAAATCCAAGGCTTGGTGTCAGCACATGATACACAAGTCACTAGTCGCGGCGTGTGTACGGAGCGGAACGAAACGTGCGGTTGCCGCGACGGACGGCTCTGAACTGAGGTTCGCGGTGTGACGTGCCCCCCTCCTGACACCTTGTCACTAGTCGCCTCGCCATTTTTGCATTCTGTGTGCTCTGCGGGAGCTTTGGCGTCTTATCCCCACCGCTGTTTGACACCCCGTTTGTCAGCGGCTTCCTTCTCGCTCGCTCGCGAGAATTACTAAAAGCGCTTTCCGCGAACTCGACGTTTTGATGAAAGGATTATATAAAATATGCATCGCGCAGTCAAAGGAGTGGATGCGACGACTGAGATGCATAGCATGGGAAATTGAATAGCTGCAAAGCTGGTAAACGCCGGCTTAGTAATAATTTAGTTTTAGTGTCATCTCGATGTGGGCGGACCTTTGTAGCTTAATGTGGGTCAAGAGATTTTTCTAAACGATTATTTGCTGTGTTTTGTTATTCACTTTGTATTATGACTGTTTTATGGGCTATTTTCGTTTTATTATTAGTCTTATTATATTATAAATATGAACTTATGTGTGTTTTAGAAAATTCGTCGCATTTATCATCACTTTCTTTTGTAGATACATCCTAATCATGTTAATTTTATCGCTCTGTTGGAGCAATATTAAAATTCCTAATGCCGTTGCATAATCTCAGGTAAAGCGTGAGTTTACTTTTTAACCCCAAACTTGTATGGGTGGGGGCCCACCCACTGGTTTTACGATTGTGAAAACGCATTCTCATTGTTTAGTTTTCATAAACAAATGGCTTAGTCATCGCAATTTCTATAATCTTTCCAAATCTTTTGTAGTTTTACTGGGAGTACTAAAATGATACTTTTGCTAGTTTCTGACAATAGCGTGTTAATACTGCTGCTTATCTTTATTTATGAGCAAACGTTTTATACTTTAAGCACTTCTTTGTGGGTTTTTTAGAAAAGAGGATTACTGTTGTTATGATTAGGAATGAATGAGTAAAAGTAAGCAAGTAGTTGCTAGAAGTTTCACATGGTATTGCTATATTTTTCGTCATCTTTAGAAGAATCATAATCATAATACATACATAACTAACTAATACTAAAACACTATAGAGGGCAGTGATAACTAGTGGTGTGACCGTCGGACTGCACAGTCATAGGTCTCGAAATCGAACCCAAGGCACGTACCTCCGACTTTTCGGATTCATGAGCGTATTGTATAATTGTCACTTGTTTATAAAACGATGAAGGAAAACATCGTGCGGAAACGCCTGAAAGATATTTCTCAACGGTATGTGAAGCCAAGTCCGGGCCCATGGGCGGCTTTAAAACTCCAGGTTAGGTACTAACCACACGAAAATAAGAAGGTTACCTATAAACATTTAAGTGTCAAATTAAAGTGTCATTAAATTTAATAATACCTCTGGTAGATATTAATATATCAAATGAGGCCTTAATTGTTAAATTTTTTATTAATATTATTTTCCTTGTGTCACCTTAAGACTTGTATAATTTAATGCACCTAAAATATAGCGTCTTTATTACCAACACCTTAAACATTTTCTAATTAAATACTTTATTTTGGGTTTTTATCAGATGCAAATTAATTATTAAATTCAAAACAAAATCACATAAAGTCCGTATAAACCTTACAGGTTGTATTACTATTGTAATATGAATGTTACAACTTGATTTACAGTACTTTGTGACAAGATTTGTTACATAATATAATATAACCACAAGTGAATCAGCCGTCCCGTCAGAAACACCATGTCATCACCGTATGTTTCACGTCACGGCGGCCATGACAGGATCAATCGTGCCGACAAATGACAGAGCCCCGAACTGTGCCCGACCATGACGACACGGACCACATTATGTCATGACTTGATGTGTCACGATTGAGCTACCTAATGGCTCTTATTAGATACACCAGAAATTATTGGGTATTACTAAAAGCTTATACAGGGGGCTGCATCAAAACATAAGATTGCAGAAAGAGTTTACGTAAAACTGCCAATGTCTGAGGCTTCAAGTTTTTTTATTGGTTAGTAACCTATACTCATCAAGCTAAACACCATACAAAAATTATGTTGATGCAACTCCCTGTTATTGTCATTCGCTTTTGTTTTCGAGTGTTGGGGACTTGAAAACAAAAACAATCTTTTTACAGTAAATAATAGAATTTGTCTGTCTTCGTAGATTTAATCTATGTGATCTGACATTGGGCCGAATGGTTTCAGGATATTTCAACAGTCTTTTTCTCGGAGTTCTCGTGTACCAGCTTTTTCAGTATGGTGGGAAATGAGAAAAAGAAAATCAAATTTTTAATTTTTCATAATTTTGACTGTAATCGGATTAACGAAAGCCATAGTTCATTTTGGAGTCTAGACAGCAAGTGCATTGTACTAAACTCGAAATTTGTTCCAAGACATGAGGATTACCGCTGTGTCTCAGTCTAAAAGCTATAGTTGCACTTGCAGGGTTGCAGACCAGAAACATCAAACCGCTTGCATTAAAACGTTAACATAACACTTTGAATGCATTACACAATCTGTACGTTAATCTCAGCTGGAGATTAGTTTTGGCATCGCTGCGTTTGAGCAGACTTGAGCCAGCCCGAGACTCAAGCCCAGCTAATCCCCAGGACTCGAGCCAGATAAGAACGATAACATAACTAGAATTTGCATACGTTTGTTTTAACGAGGTTTCTGAGGGTTTTGGTATGTAGAGCAGTTGAATTTGGAGTGTGGAAAAGTGGGGTTCTTTCTGTGTTTTGTTGACAGAAGTACCAGGGTATCAGGTTTGAAAGAGACTTCGATCACGAAAGTGAAATGGTGCTGTTTAAAGCGTTGCTGCTTTACACAACTGAAGCCCTTCACTTTCAAAATGCCTAATCCATATAGGTTTAATTGGATATAATTGTATCAACCAGTGACGTTAGGAAATCTAAAAGCACTGACTAAAATCAGAGCGGGATCTTTTACATATACAAGGCCTGCATAAATTATTCAAACTTCTATTCACAAATAAAGGAGACATTTAAATTCAATTCGACACCAATGACTTTTTCCACCCCTTTACGACTAGCAGGCATGTTAATAGCATGGCGGTATGTGAGATTTTAATAGTTTTAAATTGGATTTATGGGGTACTTTCAATTTCGGCTTAGCACGAATGAGCTATTTCAACATTTATTTATTGTGCGGGATTCTTCTACGGATTTAGATTTCATTCCGGCTAAACTCCGAAACGGCTGGACCGATTTTGACGAGACTTTCTCTGGCAGATAGCTGATGTTATAAGGAGTAACTGAGTACTTTTATTTTAGAAATATAATTAGAGAGCTCGCGAGCGAAGTCGAGGGCAGCAGGTAGTTTGGAAATAAAAGTTAGATGATTCCAGTTTTGAATGGTCACCAGTTAGATAGTCAGCTTTTCAAAAACGAGGATGTGTCACGTACTACTCCTGAGTAAGAACTGCGCCCCTAATTTGAAAAGCAAACTTCCACAACTTACAACACCATAAATTGACAACTTGTCAACCAATAACCTGTCATATAAACACCAACAAACAATTGAAGTCCAATAAACAAACGAAAGTCACCGCTGACAGATTTCAAACTAACAAATATTGTACACGCAGTATCTGATCGCCAAGCAAATACAGCGCTGTATATGTCGCCGCGTCCGACAAGCACTTAGTGGCCGAGTTGCTTGAAGCGCTGGAAGGTAGACTTAGATGGGTCGAGAGAAGACCGATTCAAAATGGAAATAGTTTATTTGTGTAAAATGTTTAAGCTTCGCTTTGTGGGTAGCGCTGTGGTCTTGTGGACTTTAGTAAACCGCTTTATTTTTGAGTCTGTCTTTGTGTTGGGGGTGATTCAATATTGACTATAACTATTGCATAGTTAAAATAATTACTTTATCCGTGGTTCTTTTACAGGCGAACGGTGAAAATTATAAAAAAAACCGGGAAATGAGATCAATCGATGCTGAATTAATGACTAGTTACTCAAATGCATTAATGGACTTTTTTGACTGTAGGATGTACAGCCTAAACAGAAAATAAGATCCCAAGATAAAATGATGAAAAATAAAATGAATTGTACGGTAAACAATGACATATTGTTTTCGCCAATTCTGTCCAATTCTGTCGTCTATTTCAGTAACAGATCTGAAAGCGACCGTGTGACTTCCGTCGACGCAAGTGCACGAACAAGATGTTTGGCTTTATACTATCTGTATCTATGTTGTATTTATTTGTTGTAGTCACGTCGCGTATGTAATATAAATGTAAGGCAAAAAGGAACTGCAGTTTTTGAAAAGATTTGGAGTCTTTCAGCGGTTTTATGAGCAAGCTGTAATTGACATGACGACTAGGGATAGCAGCTAAGAAAGCTCCTGAAAATGAGTAATGATAGTGCTTCGAAAGACATAGGGCTTTTACAAAAGACAAGTAAAAAAACTGTCAAAGTCACTTTTTTGGAATTACAAATGTTTTTTGGCAAAATGGAAGGCATTGTAGAAGATTTTGATGAGAATGTTTTAAGGTAAACAACCCCACCTATTATGATACAACTAAAAGCTTTAGACGAGTATAAGCAAATATGATAAGCGGATGAGCAATAGGATGATGGTAACAGAAGTTAACAGACCCAAACCAGTGTTACAAGAAGAATAAGACTCTTTACATGAGGATAGTTCTCCCTATCAGCCTAGTAACTAAACCTTAGCACCAGTGAGACTTCTGCCAATACAAAAAGATGTACAATATTTACATTGGCACGGCATGGATGATGGATGGACGTGATTTATACCGGGCCATCAACCGGCCCCTATTTATGCACTTATTGTGGAGGAAAGCGATCATAATTCATAATGGGACAGGCGCGAATTAGAGGGGACGGCGATTTTTGAGAATTTTTACGTTAAAATAAAGTCTTTCGTCTTCTCTTTCTCTATTTATTTGTATATTTCCAGTAGGTACAGCTTCTTAGATTGTATTCTCCAGGCATCATACACATTTGCTTTGGTTATGATTTATTCAGCTGATTTTTATAAGTCTTATTAGAAATCTCAAAGTTTAAGGGTTTCTAGAGTTTCTATTATTAATTGCACTGCATGCTCTCATAGACGATCACTTTGTAATATGCTTTAGTAACTTCATCAAATATTAAGGAAAATAGTAAAAACATGTTGTTAGAAAGATTTAGATGAGAATCACTTTATCCTGTCTTAATTCGAACTGGCTTTTAGTTCCAACAAGATAATGATTATTCTACGAAAAAAGTTGTTTTCAAGTAAACTCACCTCTTATATCGCTTCAGGTTCTAGGCTTACACCAACCCAACAAGACTGGCGAAGCTCATTAGCCAGGAGATAATCAATCATAAAGAATTACCGGCTGCCGCCACGGCTGCCGATCGCCCGTCACTGCCGACACCGACGTCTGCCGCCCCTACTTACGTAAGTAGCATGATGTAAGTTTGTGACGTCAGCGGAAAATGGGAGGTGAAGGGTGTTGGCGGATTTTTTGAATTTGGTAAATGATTGTCAAACTAGTGATCTTAGTCCACTTTTATGCAAAGGCTTCTCAGGTTTTCAACGTTTCAACCAGACGTATCAAGCATTCCTTATCAGGTTCTCGATAATATTTTGTGATCCATTTGGTTTTTGCTTGATATTGCTTCATGTGTTGATAAATACTAGATTATCAGGATCAGGTACTAGCCCACTGTAATGCTCTATTGGATATTGGATAAAGGCTTTTCCCGATGCTCAGTCATCATTACCGTCTACTGTTTTATTAACTATGTAGGTTCTCTTAAATTTATGTTCAGCTTTTGATCCATTCAGATAAAGTTTCTAATTCTTCTGGTTATCTTATTTCTGTCGATACAAGACGTAATTCTCTATTTAAAAGCAGCAGAAGATACATACATAACGTAGATGTTTTATGAATCTAATATCTTCTAAAACCATATTTATATGTTCACTTAACCCCAAAACATTAATAAGACAATTTCAATCCGTATTAACTCGTCGGAACATGTAACGAGCAATTAGGCCGGCCACACACGGCCGACATGCGATATTAAACGCGACCCCACTTTGTAATGAAAGAAACAATTTCGTTATATTTGCGCAGAAATTGTGGATCTTGCGACTAACGCGTGCGTCAAATTGCCGTGTTTGGATGTTGTTCGGTGTCGATAAAGGCGATAGAAGAGGTTTTCTTTGTGATGAAATCTGACTTAACCAACTCTTTAGACAGTTTAAGCGTTAGTTTCTAATTTGGGTTGGTGAAAGAATATAAAAATTATAAAGCTTTGAGGTGTATTAAAGTTATATTAGATACTGTTAAAGCAATGTTCAAGACCTATCTATGACATTGTTTAAACAGTAGTTTGGAGATCCATCAAGTGCGATGAATTCCTACTTTAGCTTAGATTGTGAAGACAAATGTTACAAAAGAAATAATGATATCTTACCAGTTTCAAATGAAAGCTCTCTTTAGCTTTAATGGTCAACCTATGCTATAAACAAAACCAATCGTGTTATAAAAATGCTATTAATCAATACTCTATAGCTAACTGTGGAGGCTTGTAAATAATTTATCGTCAATTAACTCACTGTTGCTTTTGTATTGATAGCTATAAGCCACCCAAATACTATAAAAATATAAAGCAATAGACTCTGATACATGTAATTCATACCCAGCAAGTGGGCAGAATGTTAGCCCACGATATTCCAACATCGGGAGATATGAGCGAGTGAAATGAAAGCAGTATTCTGTAGCAAATTGCGATGTTTGTCCTATTGTCTCATTTGTAGCACGATGTTATTATAACTTATTTGCTGTAAATAAATTGTTTCGAAGAAGGACAACGAAGGACTTACTTACAATTTATCTCAGAATACAAAGCTTTATTTTTTCAAGCAAAAAGATGACAAGCCTGGATTAATAAATGCTGAATTTTTAAACGAACGTCAATTTCTTTTAGCAATGAAATTGCAAACCTTGCTAACTCAAAAAGATATCATATTTAACAGAAGCTAAGATATTATTACTGTACAGGCGAATACTGACGCGTTTCAATTTAATGAAATTATCAGCTACTTAATACTTAGCCAACTAGAACACCCACAGGAAAAGAAGGAGTGGCTATGTTCATCGGGAACCAAATGGCTAGCAACATTGTTGCACAATAGATGACCACCAAAACCGCATTATTTTCCGTTGAAAACAAATCAACCAACCACAAACTCAAACGAGCATACCAAAGAATAGGGAATGACGATCAGAATTTAAACAGTAGCAACCGATAATACGGTTCACAAAAACTTAACAACAATGAATTTAAAAGGGTATAATACGTTATTACACTGTCAGTCACAACAAAGGAAGTCGACAGAAGAAAACATGGTGCGTTCAATGAAATAACGTAAATTAATACCTTTGCTTCATGACGTGACGTGAAATAACCCCTTTGGTTCGTTTCGCAATGGTATGAATAAGCCCGACGATGCCCGCGGGGTCCTTTTTCGGTGAGAGTCATTTTCAAGTATCTGTTTGACGTTTTGAAAGTTTATGAGTGTGCATGTGCATAATTATGTTCAAAATTTGGGGTATTGGAAAAGTAGGTGTTAAAGGTAGCAATATTTTGGTTGTTAAATATCCTCGGACAAAAGACTATCTACGTGTATAGCATGCTTTTTAAGCCCTGGATAAAACAGATCTTTTGTAGTATGAAGTGCCTAAGTGGATAATGCTTCTCATTTCTCATTGTTCACGTTTGTTTGCAGTTCTAGGTTATTTCTATGAAGTATATAAACCACGAATAGGTTTTATAAAATGTTACCATTATTTTTGACACGGTAATACACCTATTTCAACACACAGACTGACAGTTTTGTCACTACATAAATAACGAGGTATAATCCATCAGAAGAATTGAATGCGCGTAATATGTTTTACGCAAACATAGAATTTCATGGCTCGGTGGGTACATGATTACAATGTTAATGATATGAGCCCTGTCCTGTCTTGTTCAGTCGTTAGTGCAGAGATGGAAATTAGTGGTACGCGAATGAAAATTATCTTTTGTTAAGTATGAAAATGTAATAGTTTATGACGTTGATCGACAAGAATGTAATGATTATGAAGAATAAGAGTGCAAGTCTAATAAATAATTGAAAAATCACGTGGTTAGAACGACATAAGGGATCTGTAGGTATACAAGAGGAGCACAGATGCAAATTATGCAGAAAACACTTTCTAACCAAACATAAGAAAAGCCGTCGTCGGTATCATTATTCGTTAACTTATACATAATGCTTTCATAGCCAGAGCTACAGGCGCTGATAGTAAAGAAGCACTCAACAAGGCAAAAACAATGGAACCTTTTAGAAATAAGGAAATCTACCACAGCGGTCCTCATATTTTTCTAACAAAGCGCCCTTACGCGTCTTTACTAGGACCCATTTCTCTAATAGCTTACTCAATATGACAGGTGTCAGAAACACGCTATCATCCAATTCCAAGAAAACGTTTATCAATTTTAATCGAATTAAAATTCAGAATTCACATCGTCTCATAAATAAAACATGAATTAAATCACTCAATTACCAACGCCATAGCAGGCTTCCTCGAGTAGTAAACGACATAGATGGATGGGATCCCTTCAACTCGTCAATTGTCAAAACGAAATGATCCAGTTTTTTTGCTTCCAAAACAGTACCACCTTTATCATCATCATTAAACTTTACCCCTCTGAAAATAGAGACTATATTTGTTTGTCACTTTTAATGTTTTCTTGAACTAATTTGTATAAGAATAGCACAGCGTGATTCATGAAAGCTCACCGAAGCGTGAAGTTATTAAGTGCTATTGTGTTAAACTGAATTTAGCGACGAGCGTGTGATTGATCGGGTTAACGATGACAGAACAATGATTATATGCATGTGTGAATATTGATAAAGGTTTTTGTATGCTTATGTTAATTCAGGGGTATGATTGCAGTTACAATTACTGCCACAGCTTTTTAGACATCAGGTTTGACAAGATTTGGTTTCACAGATCTAATCTTGCCATATTGTATTACGATTTCTTTACCAATAAAATTAATTCGATTAACGTCTACATATTCCTTTTTCAACTGTCGATATGTCTGCACAACCTCCACCGCAGAACGCGGGCGAGCATCTGTTTTTGGAAGTAAACCTGAATCACGTGAACGTCCTTCTAGGTGTTTATTATAGCCCTTCGTCCCGTATCAATTTATTTTCCTCTTTTGAAAAGATCCTTGAAAACCTTACACCCTCTTACAGTCATACAATCATCATGGGCGATTTCAATACTTGCTTACTGAAAATCGATTCCCGCTCTTCTACTCTTCGATCAATAGCTCAGTCATCGAATTTATCAATTCTCCCTTTAAGTGCCACACACCATTTTCCAAACTGTAATCCCTCACTTTTGGACCTTCTCATTGTTTCCTCTCCTCAACATGTCAGTAAGAATGGTCAATGCCCCGCTGATATGTTTTCCTACCATGATCTATTATTCCTCTCCTACAAAATTCGCCCACCTAAGGCAAAACCTAAAATTATCCTGCAGCCCAACTTTAATGGCATGAATTCAGATGATCTCCGAAGAGAGGCTAACAGCATTGACTGGACTCCTTTAGTTAGTGTTGAGTCGATTGACGATAAAGTCAACCTGCTGACGGACAACTTTGTAAAGCTGTACGATGTCCACGCTCCTATTCGTCCTGTTAAAATTAAACATCTTCCGGCACCATGGATTACAGACGGTATAAGAGGTATCATGCACAGGAAGGCGGTAACCAAAACTAAATTTAAGTGTCGGCCCTCGCCGTCGAACCCGGAGATCCTTGTGGATGCACGCATAAACTAATTGATTAGCATTCAAAATATTGTTGCAGCTGCTGAAGATTGTAAAACTATCTTTAGATTGTATAAATTCAATCTCTTAGTATTATATAATTGCATAGCACATGTGTGAGCACTATGTCCCTACTTTACAGTTACCATTTACTGGGTACGTCTTTCATTGACTTGAGTGTGCCCTGGCGGTTGTGAGTATGTCATGCTCATTCAAATGTCTCGCTGGTGGTGGCGTGTGTGTTGGATCGTTAAGTTCCCTTCAAAATGGTTGAGCTAAATGGTGCTGATGCATGCGTCATGTTCGTGAACGGGCGCCGTCAGTGGGGACTGGTCATCTCTTAGCTGCCACGGCTTATTTGAATTTATTTTAATTTTTGAATTGTTTTTGATTTTATTTTTATTACTGACGCTTTTAACGTGCACGTCTTTTTACATTGTTCTCACATGTATAATTACAAAAATGGATGATGTAACCAATATTTTGTAAAAATATTCTGATTGAAAAGAGTATCCGTGGAGTTTCTTGCCCGTTCTTCTCCATAGGAACCTACTACGCGTTGGAATGGGCAACTAGCTTCATATTTCTGACTGACCGACCCCTTGACAATTCAAAAGTACCTGTAATTGGTTTATTTGAAATAAATGCTTTGAGTTTGAGTTTGAGTTTGATGCTCGCAATCGCTGCAATAAGGTGTGTAGAGATGCCCAACGCCGCGATATCCACACTTCAGTTGAAAACGGAGATCCAGCTAAAGTCTGGAAATTTCTTAAATCCTTGGGAGTTGGAAAATCGCGCTAAGAATCGATTCCTAAAAACTTAGATATTGATCTACTGAATCAACACTTCTTATCTTTGACCCACTACGGTGGGACCAGGAAGGCAGCTACAATAAACTATCTTTCGAACCTTCCAACTCCGGACCATCCCCCGTTTATTTTTAGTCAATTCTCTGATTGTGATGTTAAGAAGAGCGTAGTTTCAATCACATCTAACGCAGTTGGTAGTGATTGTGTAAGTCGGAAAATGATACTCCCTGTCTTCGACAAAATCCTTCCCATCCTATGCTATATCCTAAATTACTCTATATCCTATGGTGTTTTTCCATTGATGTGGAAAGAGGCAAAAATTACTCCTTTACCCAAAAAATCGAATCCTACTTCCTTTTCCGAATACAATCCTATCTCTATTTTGCCTTTCCTCTCCAAAGTCCTAGAACGCCTTGTCCACAATCAGCTTAGTGCTTTTCTTTGTAAGAATAGTCTGCTGAATCCTTTCCAATCTGGTTTTCGTCCTGGTCACAGCACCGCTACGGCCTTAGTTAACGTCACTGATGACATACGGTTAGGCATGGAAGAAGGAAATCTGACGGTTCTTTGCTTACTGGATTTTAGTAACGCATTTAATAATGTCGATTTCGATATCCTGCTTGGCATGCTGCGCTCGCTTAACATATCTCCAACGGCGATTGACTGGTTTCGTAGTTACCTGTATGGCCGCTGACAACGTATATGCATAGAAGATTTGGGTTCAATTTGCGAGTGGAGTGAGGCACATGGGCTGCAGGTTAATCCATCTAAGACTCAGGTAATTGTTGTTGGCAGTTCAAGGATGACTCCCAAGATAAACTGGTCGCAGCTTCCCCAAGTTCAATTTAACGGAACTGCTATTCCAGTAAGCGAAAAGGTTAAGAACCTTGGAGTCTGGATCGACAAACATCTTTCTTGGGGTCCCCAGCTACAGGCCGTAAGTCGCAAGATTTTTGCATCTGGTAAGTCCCTGAGACGTTTGCGGAATTTTCTTCCAACTGCCACTAAAACTGCGCTTGCACAATCCCTTTTACTTCCCATCCTTGACTACGCTGATGTCAGTTATCTCGATCTCACTGAGGCACAACTAGATAAACTTGAGCGACTTCAAAACTTTTGCATAAGATTTATATTTGGCCTGCGCAAATATGAACATATTTCTGAATTTCGTACAAAGCTCAAGTGGCTTCCCATATGTCTTCGCCGGAATTCTCATATCTTATTTCAGCTCTATAGTATTCTGTTTAATCCTACAACCCCCTCTTATCTTAAAAAACGTTTCCAGTTCCTTCACGACCCACATAATAGATATCTGAGGTCATCGGAAAACTTGAGACTAGAGATGCCGATGCATTCCACCAACTTTTATGACAAATCTTTTACAGTTCAAGCAGTACGGTTATGGAATGCCTTGCCCGTGTCGATAAGGCGTGCTCAATCTTTGTCCACTTTTAAAATTCTGGTGACAAAACACTTCCTCTTTCTCTAAACATCATCATTACATATAGTTCCTTATTCTTGTTTCATGTTTATTATTTTATATATCTATGTATATATTTATGTGGTTAAGTTTATTCTTTATGTATTTATTGTGTACGTAAATGGTACACCACTACCTGCAGTATTATCTCTCCTTCTCCCTTTAATCCATCCAAAGGTTGTCTGTAAAAGATCGCTTTTAGCGATAAGACCACCCATTGTGTCACCCTATGTAAAATTTCTAAATTTATTTCTGTAATTTGTATGGTGTGCTTAATAAAGAATATTCTGTCTATCTATCTATCTAACATCTTTTCTTTTAAAATTTTGATATCTCCCAGGGGTCACGATTTACTTGATATTTGATTTTAATTTTTAGATGGCTGCAGTGAGTATTTTATGTGGCTTCCCAAGCCTTTAAGGAATTTCCTAGCTTACAGATATTCTGTTAAAAAAAAAATGTTTTATGTATTTTTTATTTACACTTTCGAAATATTCTTTATGTAAAATACAAGCATAATCAAATGTCTTAACAATCGGCAAATCTGGTGAGACTTTATATAGATGCAAAAATTACATTTAGTATAAATAATAGTTTATCATCCTATAGCGCCAGACACCCCAACATTTTATATCTCAACATCTTAGCGGTGTTATAGGGTCGTAACAAAGAATTAAACAGTAAAACAAACACACATTATACTTGCCCCTCCACAGTCGTGCTTACTTATGATAGCGCTAATCCTCCACGTCTGATCGTAGGCACGGGTAGAGGGATAAGTGTAATGAAGGTGTTTGTTGAAGAACTTTCTTGAGGAAAAGAGTTTGAGAATGGTGAACAATTTAATTATCGAGTTTGGAAATCAAAGGCTTTAGGTGTGAAAGCTAAAAGATAGAGAAGAAACCAAAGAGAACTGCAGATGGTTGATGTTGGCAAAATTTCAGTATGCATGTGGATAACTATTACAATAGATGAAGACCAAGAAAATTTTGAATACTTCGTATCCTATACTATTAAATGAGCAATATTTGTATATATATATATTTGTAATCACGTTCTCGAATACGGGTCTAACGATTTCGATGAAAGTTGCAATATAGGCGTTTACGGGGACGAAAAATCGATCTAGCTAGGATCTAACCAGAAGTCGGTCGCCCAAAGTTTAGAACAAGATGGCTACCTTAGAATAATGACATGGCAGCATGGAATTCGTACGTGCCTACTATCATGGCAGCATGGAATTAATAAGTACCTAAAAGTAAGTATTAAATGAGCATTTTCTATTTTCACGAGAGCAGAGCTCGGTCACGCAGGTAAATGATTCGGCTAGAAAAGAAGATAACGCTGAGATGACGACTGATAGATTAATGCCCGGTTTCTGAGTCACTTTTAACGGTGGTTTATCTTTTCGTTAGTGCTATTGGTTCGATAACTCGTGAGATTGCGTTTCCGAACACCGCAATGTAAGATAAACTCCGTTTAAACTTAGGTTAAGTTAACTGACCAATGTGTGCCGTTTATCGGTTCGATAACTATATTTGAAGTTTCATTTCATAGACTACATCAACTTTTAGGTTATACTAGCGTATATTATTGAATTAAATTGCCAGTGAAAGCTAAATACATATTAAAAAATATTAAAAAGAGAATACAATGAGTGTTAGTATAATGAGTACGAGCAGTTCATCAGAGTCTGATTCGGAAGTACTGTAGTTTATTTTTAATATATCAGTAAAATTTAATATAAGACATCGCTTTGTTAAGAACACTGTGATACACTTATGTGATATTATCAGCCCTGCCGTTACGCATCGCAAATATTCATCGTCTGTTTTGGAATACATTTTTATCGCATTACGATTGTACGCTACTTTCATTCCATTATGTTATTTAAATAATGGATAAAGCACAAACAATTGGAAAGAAAAATATACTCTAGTAACTTAAAATGTAATGTATGTAAAATGGCAAAGCAAATATAATACCATGTGCGAAACAAAAACAATGAAGTGAAACTAGAGACTAGAAACACGTTTTGTTTAAAAAAAAATGACAATGATCCGCCCATAAATAACGACATAACATTTTTTTTACTAAAACAGTCTTAAGAAATGAATTTTAGACGCGATCTCCTATACAGAGCCATCTAGCGGCAACTAAGGAACTAGTTATCGGTTCCATAGTTATTGAATGGTCTGTTGCGTATTCAGAAACGCAGTGACAGTTAACCGAAGTTTATCTTAAGCTTAACTTTAATGAATCAATAGCTATTGAGAATTTATCTGGGGAACTCAGAAACCGGACATCAGTCGTCACCGACCATTTATATTTTAAAAAAGGTTAAAAACTGTCGGACGGTGTACCTGTCCGTTATTTTCTTTTAGCACCCCGTAAGTTTTAATGTTCGTATGTAAACTTTCATATCTAAAATAAACTGCCCACCTAAGGTAGTATATATTTTTAAAAGCCATCAGGTGACCAATGAAAACTGTACGTTTTATTGGTGGTATCATGACGGTGACTATCAACATGAGACGTGACTGCTTGGCTGGTCAGGTGTCAGTTTACTAGAACCTTTGGGACCTTTATTAGATCGAATGGCATGTGATTATTATTTTAGCGACAAGGATTTTAGTACATTTGTAAAATAAAAGAATGGCACTATCGTTATTCATAATCAAATAATTAAAATATCTTACTGCTGCTGAAAATTACAAAGTCAAAAATCATGAATTCTCTTAAAAAAATGAATAGGACTCTTAATGTATTATGTTATTTTGTCGTTTTCTGCAATCAATGTATGGTTTGAGAAGTGTGACGATTATCTTCTAGGAACAAATTAGTCACAGTATCTACAAATGAGTATTATGATGAAACAATTGTATATTATTAATTTATTACTTACTGCGAATCGGTCATTTTGTTTTGACTTCTAGGTACAAACAGAATCCAATTATTCAAAACAAAAAAATATGTTAAATTCAGTTTAAGCATTATGAGGAACAGGGTGTAAAGTTCACTCATACTCCATAGGAAAGGGAGGATCCTCCGACCAGACGGGTGTCGTGTCTGGCGGGCAACTGCCCAACGGTTGATCTCGGATAGTCATAAATATGTCGTTCGCGCGGTAAACTCTAATTGCGCGATGCAGGATTTGTGTGACGTCAGGTCTTTGATGCGTAGATCACATGTGGCGATGTAGATGCCGCCACAGCATAATCAGATCGAGGTCAAGAGAAGGCCGATCCTGCAAAAAAAAACCTACAACAATATTTCCATTTTTTTTTTACATCCTAACCAAGACAATTTTCCGGCTTGTCACTTGAAACACAACAAAGGCACCATTGCCAGGGAAAACGAGAAAAACTTCACATTCAACAGATATTTCCTATTGATTCTAGCAATCGTTCAGTATGCAAAATAGCTGGTTTTTCCTCACATAATAAGCGAATGATTTAATGCAGTTATATGAAGTGAATTGAATGCCGTCGGACCGCACAATATGTTGGGAAAGTAATTTCCACGGAGCGACCTTCAACTGTTTGTTAATTTGCTTGGAAACATACTTTTTTAATGTGTTGCATAATCCTGACTGACAAGCTTCCGATCAATGGGAGCTGGATAAAATGTTGTTATTATTTTTACTTACTATTAATTGGACTGAAACATAACTTGCGAAATGTGGTTGTACTATAGTGTTATCAATAAAATAGTTTTTATACTTAAATCAGCACGTTTAATCACGAATGTTACAAATCCAATAGAGCACGTCCGTCACTCATAGAGAGGGGGGTGAACTGCCGGGTCGCGGGCGCACACCGCGGCGTGTTCTTCCCTGCATGACGTCACGAGGCTGCTTGCTCTGTTCATGTTGCTAACAATAGATGCACTATCTTCTGTCTAAGCCTTCAGGCAAAACTGGCGTGATGTTGTGTTTGTATGTATATATTTTTAATTTAGCACTTTGTACTAGGTAGTGTATATTGATACCGAGACAAAGTAGTGGGTATACTAGATAATATCTCAGTGCAGACGATGAACAGCACGAAGTTCATAATAATATATTGTTAGCTTATTCAAGCAAATGTGACCAATAATCTGCTTCAGGTTGATAATTATGACATTATTAGATATCTAGGATCATATCTATTATCCTATCTATACATATAATAAAATAGTAACAAATAGTTTTGATCCGTTTGTCTGTTTTTATGTTCCGGATTAGCGCAAAATTGGCAGAACGGATTTGAATGAAAATTGGCACACAGATTGTTTCCTTGATCCCGGAAGTACGAGCTTGAGCTTTAGAAAGGATTTGTTCAAATATGTCGTATGCTAGAGCTCTGCACCAGGGAAATTATGAAATTAATTTAGGTGCATGACATGTTTTATGAATATTCCATTAAAAATGGTCCACCTATTCCCAATAACATACAAACAATTAAATAACCTCCACATAATCCTCTGTAATAAAAAACTTAATTATTTATCCTCCATCCTCTAAAGCCTGCACCCAGGAGGATAGGGGCGGTTTTCGGGGATCGGGAAGCAATTTCCGAGCCCCGGGCGATTGTTACAAAATCACTGATGTAACGACTAGGAGGATCGTCTGCCACTTTGATCGTAGGTAATATGATTTCGGGATATTGCATTGACTTGTAGGTAGGTAGTAGGTGTAGTAAAGTCCAAAGTTTCAAAGTTAAATCATTTATTTCAAATAGGCCCTTGCAAGGCACTCTAGGAAGGATTCCAGGAAGAATGGGCAAGGAACTCCACCGTTACTCTTTTAAAATGTTTTACAATATTATGTATATGTAGGTAGGTAGTACAAGTACTACAAGCGTACCTAAGGCTTTTAAATATAAAGAAAAGTATATAGTATTGATCATTACCTTGTTCTCTAGATATGGGTTGCAGTAAGTATTCAGTCTCTTTGCATGAGCTGAATTTTTCAAATTCTGTTTCACGTGCATACGTATTAAAAAAAAACTCACTTTCTTTACTCATATTTTTATTTAAATTCCCACATTAGCTTAGTAGTAACAATCAACGCGTTAACTAGAAAGTAATTTATAGTCCTCAATTTATTTACGTTATTTATCTTCGAACAATAACAAACATACCTACAACACAACTGAACCAGTTCAATTACAAAACCAGTCCAATACTTGTTTATTTGAGTAACACGTTCATAAATCCTACATTTAATCGCTTCAGTAGCGTTTAACTTACCATTGTGTAGGTACACGTCCAATTTGAATAAAAAATATATCTATTGTAACCCAAATGAGTGTTATCGGGAACCGGTATCGAGACGAAAAACATACATGTAACTTGTTCACGAAATTCAACGTTAACCCTCGTAAGACGCGGGGTCTACGCGTACATTCCCATTGTGAGCGGTCGCCGCGACCCGAGTAATGATCTCACGTCCCGCGTGCGTGTCCCGATAAAGGGTTAAGTACACACTAACAACCTGACGTGAGTCACAAATCCACCATTATTATGTTATTGTGGGAGCCGTGTCGCACCGGTCCGCCATTTACATACAATTTAACATGAAATGTGGGCAATAATTCATGGCGGCTGTTGCGTTATTATTTCTATTATAAAGTGTTCAACTTGACGTTTTTCGTGTTGCCGTCTGGCGTGTTACCTTTTTTTCACTGTAAATGCTTTTCGTTTATATGTTAACGGCCCGCCATTAAAGTCCAGTTTCGCTATCTCGCTAGCTTGAATAATGATCGCTGTTTTGCATGAAATTCATAACGTGCCTACTTTTTCTATTATACCAACTCGTATAGTTGAAATAACCCCGTACAATTAATTCCGTGCGAGCGAGTTTAACGATATTCGAGCATTAAGACGGCAAAACAAATTAATCAAGAATAATCGTCGATTAATTCGTACCATGCCGCGAACCAATATACCTACGTGCTTATTTTTTGTTGTCGAATGAATACAGAACAAAAAACCCCTTCCAATAGGTCGCCCGTCGACAAATCGACGAACAGCATTATCTACGCGTCGCTTAATTCGAATTCAAATGAAGGCATTCAGTGTTTAAAATATTAATCGATGCGAGAAGTTTATTGAATATTTTTAAGACGATTTATGCCCAATTAGCAGCCGGTGCGTGAATTGAATTGTTTGTGCCCGAAATCTGAATAAATACCACAATATTTACGATAATGTCCGGCCGTTTGAATAGGCGGCACCGCGGGCGCGCCGCGGGACAGTCCAACGGAGTAGTTTATTATGCGGCGGCGAAGGGTTACTCTTTGTATGACGTTTTCATGTTAATTTACGCGCTAGCTGACAAGGTGGTCTCTCCGACCCGCGGCGCATTACGACGTCGGATTTAAAAAAATATATTTTAGTGTTAAAGCTATCGTTGAATGAAATTGCTTTTCGTATAAACGTATATTTACGATACGTTTGTCTGGTACTTGGTTGGTTATTGGCTAGTGTTGTGTTCACTGATTATTTCCGAGCGGTTAAACTTTTCATAATAGCTCATTATTGCCGTTATTTAATTACGAGTAACGTTTGTTCGGCTCAGTCGGTTTAATTAGTATGGAGCGGGCGGGTCCGTGATCAAAGCTTTGTGGAAGCGATCGCGCGGATACAAATCGTTTTGTAGATGGTTAGTCAAGCGGTCGCGTTGCTTCAGCGACTACTGCCTAAATATAGAGACTTAGATTTGTACGATAACTTTACTGTTATGGAATGAATTTTAGAATCCTTTTATCTAGAGTGGAAAATGGTCTCGAACTTACGAGTACATGGTAAGTTAAATGTATTCTCCGTGCGCATCTAGTTGTAGCTCTATGGAGGTTTTGAACTAGCAAAGACATAGAAAAATTTAGTTAGTTCATGGCTGAAAACCATCACTGAAAAATTAAAAAGGTACCTAAGTCACAATTATTTTCAAAACTTTTTGGTTTTTCAGTTGACAGTAGATACATGCGCAAGAGTGCTTCATTTAAAACTTTCAAAACAGGATATAAATTAAGCAGCTCTACGGTGTTCTTAGTAGTTTTCGTTGCACTCTTCAATTATAATAACAAAATAATGAAGCTCAGAATATTATTAATAAAATTATTCAAGATTTACCACAGAAATTGTAGGTACCTATTCAATCAAATCCATACATTACATCCGACTCAATTAAAGTTGGAACTTGCCATAAATACCGTGAAACTTGTTAGCGAGCCTATCTCAAGCTCCAAACTGCTGGATAAAGGCTCTGCCGTAATTTATCGTTGAGTTTAGAGATAAAAGGGGCAGCAGATTTGTTTTGTATTTATATGCTGATGGTTTATGAGCGACAGGTGCGGGGCAGTGATGTGGAAGTGTCGGTGGGTGGAGAAAATTGTCGATGAATTTTAGAAATTGTTTAATAAAAGTAGATTCAAATTATTTTGCAACAGACTTTAAAAAAGGGAGGATGTTCGTCTGTATGTATTCTTTTTATGTATGTCCTTCGATATTTTCGTCAATTGTGGACATATTTGGAACATTCTTTTTTCCATTTGGTATAGTAAGTTTGCGTGGTGGTTCCATATAAATTTTATTAACTTTGCTTGGGTAGTTTTTCAGTTTTAGTGTGTTTGAAATTATTATAACATCATCCACATAGCCTATGTGGATTGTGGATGATGTTATAATAATTTCCTGTCACTGTTATTTACATAGCAGGTTGTGGAATTCGAATTTTTCTGGGGTAAAAGTAATTTTTATTTCTCACTTTCTTTTTTAGAAATATCTGAAAGGAACATACAATTTGATATTAACATCTTTTACAAAATATAAAATAAATAGGCAAGAAAATAAAACAATATTCAGTTATCTACTAATAATCATGAATACTAAACTAAAATTCCATAAATCGTATGCGATTTATGGAATTTTATGAAAATCCAAGAAGACATGGAAGATGGTACACCATGGTCTTGTGGTAGAATGCACAGAAGGTGTAAAATTATTGACGTCATACTATGTAAAGTTCTTACAAATAAATACATTATAATTCTGAGCACATATTGCCGATCCCAACAAAATCGAATTAATAAAATAATATTCGTGTCTATCCCTTTTCACCACCCACAAAATTAAATTATCGAAACTTTCCCGACACTGCACATCCCTAGCCACTATTTCCATATGCCATAACTCAGGTCTGCCCCTTATTAATGCATCTGTATCAAAGCGCGATGACATATTTAGTCGAATAACTCACAAAGCTACGGTAATTCAGTGGACTGTACTCTGTTGAGGACGGTCCAGTGAGTGGGATCATTTCACTTGAAATGGGTGATTTGAGGGATAAAGGAAAAGTTGGGTGACTGAATAATGGGGTACTGGGTATTGTGGGCAGTGGACTATAAGAGAAATGTCGTATAATACCAATCAATCATTTTATATTTTATTACTTAGGTACGTCATAAGCTGTTATTATTTAGAGCCACGTTGTATGTCATGTCTTCCACGAGTAATAACGTACCCGTAAATATTGTGCCTGTCGTTTCGAAGTCTCTCTTTCTCAGAGTTTCTTTCGCGTTAGCAACTAGCAGCATGTTTTTCGCAATGAGCAATTCGTTTGTTCGTTTTATTTTATGTTATTTAGTGTTTATTTCTGTATCTATTTATCCGTGACATCACTGTGGGCCCTATCAGAATACCAGCGCTGCGGCATTTATTTTTAAATGTCGCAGCATCATACTGAGATAGGAGTTTTTTGGCCTTGTACACACGGTTACACATCAAGCTATAAATTTCCAGTATAAGCTGACCTCGCATTGTACGGAAATCCTATACAATGCTAGATCAGCATAAACTGGAAATGTATAGCTTGATGTCTAGCCGTGTGTACAGGTCATTTTGGTTTTTTAATGTTACTTTTTTATATTTATTTATTTTTATTTATGTTTTTTAATTGTTGTGCGAGTCTCAATAAATACATTCTTACTCACTTTTCTTTCTTTCTTAGTTTAAATGCTTTTTCCAGGTAACTATTTTTTTGGTTTGTTGATATTTTTTTCCAAAATATAGCTGGAATATTGTGAATTTAGTCATAGAAGAGATATTGAGAATGATCACCGCTTAAACTTCTAAGATACCATCACTAGAAATTCTTTTCCAAGTATGTTCTGTTACGGAGATGGAGATAGATTAGTCTAATCTGAGTCTCATCCTCTTTCGCACTTGTAAGATAAGTCAATAGTAATTACTGTAATTTATTACGATTACCTAATAGATTACATTAATTAGAACTATTAACATCTTTGGCGCCTGCGGCTATAATTAAAAGAGGTCTATTAATTATGTTGCTTAGCTCTTGTAAGCCTTTAAAATATAAATAAGATGGTACGATAAATACAAGTTAGGCCTTGCAGATTATAGCTAGGAATAGATTGACCTAAAATTTTCAACTTTTTTTTTTTTTTTTTGTTGATGTATTTATTTATGAAAGAAAGTTGCTTGCAAAACGGTACCTATACCTATTGTAACAGACAATTGTATTGGCATTCCTATTTTAAAAGTGTAGCCCGGATAATGATCGCTCAAAAATATAGAAATTACCAATAAATAACCAATCAGTCTGATCGTACAAGACAAAGTCCTTTACAAAGGTAAAGCAGATCAAACGCTAGAAGATCAACAAGAGAACTTGTAGGTACAGCCAACCAACGTTTCAATACAGACCTCATAATCTAGAACGCCAAACCCAATAGAATTCCAACTAGAAGTCTAAAAGAGCATAAAGAAGAACATTAACATAAAATCTCAATTAGTTTCAATGACAGCCACCGCAATGTAGGAAAAATTATTTCATAAAACTTAAATTACATGGTGCAGACAATAATTTCCATTGAATTATAGGGACGGTAATCATTGGGTACTGCATTGATACAATGTTACTGCCTGGTATTGGTAGTTCGAAACACGATCATTTTGATGAATAATTTGTTGGTTTTGACTTTGGCTTTGTTAATTCTGTGGAAGTTGGTAATGTGTTTATTAAGGTAGAAATTATAACTATATTTGGGACTTCGAGGTTGTGTTCTTACTGATTTTGATGGTGGTAACATTGCTTTTAAGCTCGATGAACGGAAGAAAGTAGAATTTGAAAAACGCAGTGGTGAGAAGCAAGTTGGTTTCATTAAAGTTGAAAATGCGTAGACTTGGTGAATTTGAGAATATTGCGCGTGATAATATTAATTGGTCTGTTACAGCAACCAAATATCCTTAAAATATTTAAAATCTTCTTAGAGTAAATGATTATTTACGTCTTTTTGATACATCATTGAGGCAACACATACTTGGATGCTCATAGATCGATCACTACAGCAGTTTATCACAAAACAATCCCAAGGCTGCAACATTCATCCTTGTAAAAACAGAAAATATCATTCTACATGCTCATTCAATAAAATTAACGAACACAATAACGAGCCAACAGTTGATGTAAAGTATAACCCCGTATAGGACGCAAATAGTCATCTAGCATGCGAAATGTGCATTGAAAACTTTGCATAAATAGATTTATATCTGGTTATCCATTAGAGCAGACTATGATTTATGTTATGTGGGCACGCTTGGCGTATCATAAAAGTGTTTGTTCTGTTTTATAGAGAAACTAGCTCGAAACGTGGCTTTACTTGTTGCTGGGGTTCAAATAGTTTGTGCTCGTTTTTATTCTTTCGGGTTAATTAATTTTGATGGGGATTGTAATTTTTCCTCTTCATCTCCCTTAACAAAGAAACTATCAATAGGACGTAGAGTATATGATTTAAAATGGTTTTTGTGTTGGACAATAAGTGAAAAAGCACGTGGTAGGAATTTTATATTCTGTTTAAATATATAGGGCTAAAAGAACCTCGCTAGAACATCGCAGTAGACCAAGATGAAGGTGGTGGTATGAATGTGACTCCTATCGAAACGACTGTTCCACAATGTTATAGCAAACGACACAAGTTTAGTGTGTGGAAAAGGGAGAGGGAGGCCTTTGCCTCGTGGGTCATTACAGACTCAGGTCTATACAGACATTGACGCGAAGCCAGCTACCATGGATTCAGTACATGATTCTGAACCCCCCTGCATTGAAACATTTTGTCGATAATTTAAAAAAAAAACTGCTTTTTCATAGAAACGTGCAATACCTACGCGGCCAAAATGTATAGAACAGCAGATTTTTTCTTTGATAACCGAAGAAAATCCATGATAACAGAATTCATGGTTTTCGCGTCGATGTCCCATGCCACCCTATATAGATTAGAATGTCCATCAACAGGCACTGTTTTCTATACCCTTCTTGAAATACGTCAAACTTTTGCTCTCTGCCTTTCACATCCAATCCATCTTCTTCATCTACTTCTCTTACTTAGCCCTGCAATGAACAATACTTATACATCGGTTAATTATGTCATTATGTACGCTGTTAATAATAGTATATCATTCTTTTGTTCTAGCTATAAAGGTCATACAAGGATCGTTGCTGTTGTGTACATAAGTTCATTACGATGCTTTACGATCAATAACTTTATACTTAATGCAATATCTGCTTTAATAGCTGAGCGATAGCCATTTATATGATAATTATTGCAGGGTAGAGTGGTCGATATTGAATTACTAATCTTGTGAATTGCTTCATCAATTATGTCTTACTTTATTTTTATACTTGTGTCATGTTCAAAATTTTGCTTAAATTTGATTTCGAGTGTTTTACAGTCAATCTGTCTTATTAGAACTTTACTGGCTAGTATTATTTTGAAAAAAAAAAAAAAAATAAGCCAAAACACAACTCGGACAATTACTGCGAATCTAAAACATTTACTAAAATTCAAACTAACCTCATTCCTGACAATTTGTAGTTACGACACTAGTTCCACGTAGTGAACGAGCTGACAGCAAACGTAATTTTTATTTCATTCTCATGTCACCCACGCGGAAAGCAGGCGACACACTTTATGCCTTCCTTTCAAACTAACACTACAATTCCAAACCCCATAAATATTACCATCGCAATTTATAGAAATTACCAATCGTATAAATATCAATTATTTGTTTAAAAACATACATTTTGTTCGTTGGATATCGCGTGCATGTCAACTCCGTGTCATGAGCCGATCATTATTGTGTCACTAGGCGATGTCACAACGCCCACAGTAATGATACCAACGATACTCCACGCTGACGTTAAACGTCATAATTGAAATGTATCAACGTGATTATTACGAAATGGGAATGACGAATGGCTGACGGTAATGACACTTTTCAAGAAATGCCAGCCTGTAATCTATTTCATTTGAATAATAAGCAGTGAAACCACTTGCTTACTGGACTATGAATAATGAAACGCTAGCCAATTCTAAAAGCAGATTATGTCTTTGAAGTTATTTTCACAATTTGCGGAGGCATTAAAGCCAACTCTCAAGATATCTGGTTTAACCATCAGCACGAACAATGTTCTATTTGAACAAATAAACTGCACAAACAACGCGACTATCGTTAAGAAACAATACATTTTAACTAAGGGAGCCTGACGTTCCCTGCCATTTGCCGAAACCAAACATTGCCAGCGTATCAGCCGTATAGACACGATCCAATCAACCTTTACTTCACAGAGGCATGCCGCAGACGTCTCTCGATTCAATCGAAACTGCAACTGCATTTCCAGTTGGCAGTCCTTTGATACGTCCATCGCTTGTCTGTCCAAACGATTGTGCGACATATCCAAACTAGCTAGAAACCTCGTTCCAGAACCGCGCCCCCCCCGCGCTTCTATAACCAAAGGTTTACAACCAGCGCGGGAGCTCAACGTACGTCGGTCAAACGTCAGCCTCCTTTGAATACAGAATACACCATCATTTCAATTGTCAAGCCGTAACTCGTAAACAGGGGAGGTGATAAATTAATGCACTAGTACATTAGACGCCCGTGATAATAAAACACGCATTAAAATGTAATTGCTGACAACCGTCCCACCCTAATCGATTCTACCCCTACAGTGCTCGTTCATTGCTAGTTTTGTCAACATCACACGCAAGGTTACTGTGTATCATGGAGCAATGGTGTTGTAGTACATCGATGTGGTTGTGTAGCGTGTGGGGTGAATGTTCACATTGCAGGGCGCCTAACAGCAGAACCCACTCTGGAGGGTAATCGCGCACGAAAGCGTCTAGTAATAAAAGTGATCGTAAAATTGTAAGGTTACGAGCCGTGAGAGAGGAGAGTGCACTTGGATGGCACACTGATACGTTTTTCGGGTTCAGTCGTTACCACTTGAACTAGTGTCATTTATAAATGATTTATGAATCTCCTGGTATTGACGGGTCGTATCGGCAACACAGTTGTGTTTATTACTTGTTTGTGTGTTTTTATTGAATGAAAAATTCAGTGCCCCGTGTGCCAAAAAAAATATCGATCAAGTCCATCCATTCACGCACTTTATAAATTTTATCACAATATTCCGAATTATAATAATTTAACATAGGCACTATGCTGGGTGACACCACTTTCCGGCTCGCTACAAGTTTGCGATTGGGCGCCCCTTGCGGGGCTCCGCATCGTTGTCAGTGCGGTGAAGCAGTCGATCGTATCGGACACCATGGCCTTTCCTGCAGCAAGAGCGCTAGTCGTTTGGCACGGCACGCAAGCATTAATGACATCATCCGTCGGGCTCTTGTCACCGCCGGGGTGCCAGCTGTTTTAGAACCCAATGGCTTGGCACGCGACGATGGGAAGAGGCCAGACGGAATGACCATAATACCTTGGAAGTTGGGTAGGCCCTTGGTGTGGGATGCAACCTGCGTCGACACCCTCGCGCCATCCCATCTTCCTAGCACGGCGGGCTGTGCTGGGGCGGCTGCTGCAGGTGCGGAAAACCTCAAACGGCGCAAATATACCTTATTGGTAGCTATATTTTTGAGCCGTTTGGGGTTGAAACACTAGGGCCGTGGGGTCCGAGTGCTCATCGAGTATTTCGGGACATCGCCAAGCGGTTGGTCGACTCTTCACGTGACCAGAGGGCTGGCCAATTTTTAGGTCAAAGAATCAGCATTGCCATCCAACGTGGCAATGCTGCCAGCCTTTTGGGCACTTTTCCAACTGACAGCGATGAGGATGAATTTTTTGATGCCCAATGAGCTCTTCCTTAATTTTATTTTTATTTTTTATTTCCTCTGTATACTTGTACATATGTCAATACTTACATTTTATAAAAAAATTGTAGCATAAATATAAAATTAACTTTGTTATAATTTAACAAAAATGTGTTCCGAATTGTTATTACCTATACCAGCAAAAGAGGCAATCCGAAACTTCGTAGTTGTACGTTATTTTGTGTGAAGCTTGCTTACAAATTCAATACGACTAGAAGTCGAAATGAAGCAAATGCCAATGTGTATTTCACTATCTTTCCACTTATTACTAGCAATATTGTAAATAGTAGATCTATTTTTTCCATTAGTTTATTGACCAGTATACGTCTTCCAGTTTTGCAACAAATTCAATATGATTGAGTGTTTGGTTTTACAAAAACAAAATAAAAATGTTCAAACTTTACTTTAAAGTTCAAATAACTACTTACTCCGTGTCCCAAGAAAAGTTATAACCAAAAAAAAACTTCTAACCAATGTTAAAACACAATATTTTACCCCAGCACCCCCAAATTGTCTGTGTCGAGAAAAATTTGCTCCCGCCAATAGACTACGAGATTAACTCGCGTATCAGACGGCAGCGTTTCATGGGTTTTATCTCGCGCGGTAATTGCTCGTAAGATTCGGGCTTTACAGTCGACACTGGCGTAGTGGCGTATTTCGTAGGAGCTTTTGTGCTCGGTAGTACGTGATTGCCACCGAAATGATTATTGAATGCCCCGATAAGGCTCGTTCCAGATTTATCGTTGTAAGTTTTGATCGTGCTTCAACTGGTGTTACATTTATTATTAGGGTGAGTGTGTGGGAGTTATGTTTTAAATGGTACTGTAATAAGTCTGGTTTTTCTTGTGATGTTAGATTATTCTTGGATACGTCTAAGTTGGTTTTTAAATTACTATGTCTAGTTATAAGCCGGTATAGTTTCTGGCTTGCCTATGAAAAGTAACGTAACCTCATTTTGCATGACTGTAAACAAGGTCACACTTTCTTACATGAAAGCCAGTAGTAAATTTCAAAAGACTTGTTATTAATGGTTGTTATTAAAAGCGATGTTTCACCCAATTACTTTCAAAAACCTTCACTAAATGATAAATAGTCGGCACGCTTCACGTTATTCAACACAATGTCACTAAAATGAAAAATTATTACGAATATAATTTGTATAAAGTACCCCAACACAGCAACTTTCATTTATTTAAGATATAAATAATATTCTCGCAGTCCGTAAAGGCTAGTTTACGTTAACTTCAAAACTTTAAGTTGCGAAAAGCGAAAATTATAAAATGGTTCTTCTCGAGTTTTCACTAAGCACGGTAATGAGGCGACCAGCACATTTGGCCCTGCTCACCCTTTAAAAATTCCCTTTACGTTCTGTTTTAAAGAACACAGGGGAGGTCGGGGAGGTCTTACAAACTGGTGGTTGTTGAAAATGTTTTTAATTTATTACACCACCGTGTATTTTTCGGCCATCTTTTATGAAATATTGTCCTCGAAGCTTTGTAAGCTGAATATGTTTTTACCGAGCACAAAATGGCGGCAGGTACGCTTTTAATGGTGAAAAATGTGCTCGATTACCTAAACAACAATAATTCTAATAAATATGGCAGTTTATTTGTTTGTTTGATGAATAGGGAATTAAAACAATAATTTGAGGCACACTCCTATATGCTTTGAGTCGTAAAAGTGATTAAATTGTACATTACAACGCGCCATACAAGTTGTGATTTATGGTCCGAGATATAGTGAGACTAATGGATTCTGTTGACGATAGTGTAACCTGTTGCCAACTCTCTGCTACTAGCAAGAAAAGGCAACAAACATCATCTGTCTCTATTCCTCGAAAGCGTAAAAAAAACCATCAGTGGTTCCGATAACGTTTTATCAAATAATAGCACAAGCCGTCTGTGAACACGTGTCACCATTCAAACTTACACGCTCAAAACTGACCATTAACACGAACAAAATGTAAAAAGACCCTTATACGTTCCTTTTTACGCAAACTCCCGAGCATAACGCGACGTCCCTAATGACGTGTGAAAGATTGATCGAGCTAACCTTGAAGGCGCGCACAATTATTCTTTTATAATGTATTTTAACTAGACATTTTCGTGGGTGTACGATTTATGAACGTTCAACGTTGTTTTATGACGTTAAATTATAGTATGTTGATGGCAGTTGACAATGTAGGCGGAGGGGATCCGATGATCTGTTATTTACGATTATTCGCGAAGTCGTTAAGATTTAAGAGTCTATTAATGTTCGCGATAAAGAAATCTTGTTGGTGTCGTGTTGCTTTTGATTGTGCTTAATGAGAGCTGATTGAGTGTTGTCATGTTAGGTTATTTAAGTGGTATTGTTAAGCCTAGATTATGGAAATTACCTATTATGTTTCTAGTTTCAATAAACATAACTTATCGATCTGCCGAAGAATTGCTATTGATTAATCACGACAAGGTTGATGTCATCTATCTCGGCAAAGTGATTTGAAAAGATGTGCCTAATGATAAAATATCTCACCAAGGTTTTTAATATGTGTGAACTGTGAACTTAGAAAAATTGTACATATGTACGTATTAATTGAGATTCCTCACTTTAGCATAATTAAATTGTATCTCTAATAATTATTCTTAGATTATTTTAAACGTTTGTGTATAATTCTATAATTAAACAGCACTCTTTGCCATCAATCGCCTCTTTTTGTAGTCTAAACATAACTTTAATTCGTAAATCATCATCCTTACATTTATCTACATAAAAGTTACACAAATGGAACAGAACCTTAGCTTCTCTGCAAATAATACAGCAGTCGTAACCCTTTTAACTTTAGCGCACAAAGCTGACCCACTTCCTCGGTACAGGTACATCTAACGACTCGTTCAAGCAGATAAGCAGATGAGACCTTCTGAGCTCAAGTTGTTTGTGCTAAGAATTGTAGCTGAGTCTCTGTATTGTCTTTGTTGATAAGTATCTTGGAAATAAGTTTAAGAGAAAAAGTGTTTTTGAATTTGATACTAGCTTTAAGACCGATTATTGGGTGTTCAGTTATCGTAGGTTTACAAAAGTTATCACCTATCCCCAACTCCCTACCGCTACCATTCAGGGAACACAGTTGTTTAGTCAAGTTGTGGTGCTCACAAAATTTAACGAGCGTCTCTCAAAACGTGGGTGCAATGTTATGCAGCATACAATCGTTGCCCTTAGGTGAGCCATTTGCCCAGTTTCGTATACTCGTACATACTTCCCATCGACAAAAATTACGAACTTTCATGCAAACTATTATCATCCCCTATTTAACCCCTTTAGGGGTTTGTTAATGGGGAATGGAAGGGGAAAGTAAATGAATTTTCTAAAATCCTTCCTCACTGATCACCTTCGTTATAATATGTATAAAGAACTTTTGTGAACAATTTAATGCTTCTAGACCCAGCGGCTTAGGCTACGCGTTGTCTGTCAGAGTATTTAAGGTTTTTATTAATTAAATGACATGTGACTAGTTGATAATAAGATCTATCTTCTAAAATCCTTCCTCAGTGACCACCTTCGTTATAATTTATGGAACTCTTGTGAAAAATTTAAAGCTTCTAGATCCAGCGGTTTAGGCTGTGTGTTGTCTGTCAGTGAATCTAATATTTTTATTAAGTAGATGACATGTGACTAGTTGATCATAAGATCTATCTTCTAAAATCCTTCCTCAGTTACCTTCGTTATAATAAAAAAAAAACTCTTGTGAAAGATTTAATACCTCTAGATCCAGCGGTTTAGGCTGTTCGTTGTCTGTCCGTGGATTTAAGATTTTTAATAAGTAGGTGACTAGTTGATCATAAGATCTCCTTGTAGAGATATCTATTTTCTACAATAGACGTTCAAATGCTGTCTGCGACACAATTACTTTCAATACGCCCATTAATAGCTGCTCTCATTAGTCTTTCAGTAGACAGAGAAAGATTAACGTCATCTCTCAAACGTTTGTTGTCACTTGCATCTCGTCTACATCAGACTACATGTGTATGTGTATTTGCAATGTCTTGGTACAGATTTGTGCAGATTATTGGCATCTTATCTGGCGGAGATTGTTAGTTGAGAGTTTGATCTCTTATCTGCATTGTCAATTAAATTCATATATTTTTTCACGTCTTCATACATTTTACGATCTTTTGTGTTGAAATTACAATAATCTTAACTGATATTTTAAATGCGAGAGTGAGTTTGTTTGTTACGCTTTCATGCTAAAACGGCTGAACAAATTTGGACGGGTAGACCATGACCTGGATTAGGACATAGGTTACTTTTTATTCCGATAAGCGGGTGAAACCGCAAGGCGAAATTAGTAGTAGAATAATTTTATAATCCCTAGTTTTGTAAGCAACTTCTCAGGGATCAGTTTTTTGGCTCATCTTACGTTAAAAGGTAATAATTGACCAGTATTTCAATGATGCATCGACACATGAGGATGAGATAATGCTAAATGTTTACAACCACGCTTAAGTTTATCATATCACGTAAAACGTAGCAAAATATCGCACCCAAGTATTTCATCCTCTCACTGCTTAATCTTCTGTCACTATTAACTCAAAAGGGGATCTGGCAAGAGCATCAACATTAGCAGTGTGAGTGATATTAGCCGCCGTGACAAAGATATAGCGTTCGGCGAGTCACCGCCCTGTAACAACGTATGAAGAAGAATATATTAATTTTAAAGCTACATAAATTGGGCATCGATTTGCATGTTAACAGATTGTTCTCAATTATGTTTTTAATATTAATTAATTTTATAATAAGTTTGTTTCTCCATCGAAATAAAATAACGTACATACTGTGAAAGAAAATGTGACAAGCCATTAATTATGTTGTTGACGATGTACGGAGGATTCGGGGCTAAAATGAAAACAATATTATTGTACTTCTACTACATCGACTTTCAACAGTAACCAGTGTAAGGTTTTATCGAAATAAGATTGTATGACATAGTTGACCTCTCAGATATTTCTTTTCAACATTTCTTTCCAATTCTAAGTTATGTGGACATTTGGCTGCTACAGTCATACAAATAAAACGAAACCAGCAATTTGGCATCCATCTTTAATTTAACCTTTCGACACAAGTTTTCATCAAATATTTCGTCGTCTAAGCCAAAAAAACTTTGGAATGTTATACTCGTACGGATTCAATACAAACATATTGCATCATAAATCCATATAAATAACGATATTTGGCACCGATACAGTGTTGCTAGTGTTATAAATTTACGGATTTGCACACAATTTATATGTCTAAAGTGTAAAGCCATTGTGTTTTTGGAGTTCAATGTGGGAGAGTGAGGAGGGTCTGATTAAAAATAAAAATGATTAATTTAGAAAAAAAATATTTTTTGTGTAATTTCTATTTTTGATTGCTCAAATTTGCTTATTGCTAACTTGCACTTACATTTTTCTACTTTTCAGTAGCTATTCATGTTCCTTTCCCGTCGCTCATTAAATTTTTGTCATTCATTCATTGCATACACATTCACTTTAGAAGCTTTAATGATTATTTGTTCAGTCTCGGTTATCAACTCCATCATCGGTCTTTGTGTTTGTCTTTAGATAAGTCAGTGCTCAATCTTAGATTTTGATAACAGCTAATTACACCAATCTTTAGCGTATAGATAAGCCAATATTGATATCATGTGTTGGTATATCAAGGGTTTGTTAAATGTTTGGCATAAATACATGATACGCCATACTTGCCAAGTTTGAAAAGGGCTATTCTCAGGTATTGTTTTGTTCCGAGTAAATCATTCAAGTTTACTCAATATTAGTAATATCCTAACTAATATAATAAATGCGAAAGTGAGTTTGTTTGTTTGTTACGCTTTCACGCTAAAACGGCTGAATTGACTTGGATGAAATTTGGTACAAGGGTAGACCATAACCTGGATTAGGACATAGTATACTTTTATCCCGATATTCCCACAGGATCGAGACTTATGCGAGAGAAACCGCGAGGCGCAGAAAGTTTTGAATAAAATTCATTACTGATAAAAAAAAAAAAAAAACTAGAATGTCGCCTTTAACTTTGGATACCGATGGTGGGTACCACGTTTATTTATTATATCTTCAAAATAGTCAAAATCACCAAAAAATATTGATGGTCTATTTATTTTGTAGTAGTCGTGACTACGGAACCCTCAATTTCACAGCCAAACACTCTTGCCTTTTTAGTTGCCTAATTCAGGAATTCGCGTGTCGCGAGCCCACAATGCTCTTTAGAAATTCAATTGTTACTGTCGCTCCTTTTTGTTGCTACTAATCCTTGCCCATATGGCTTTTGAAAACCAACCTTTTATCAAAGTTACGATAGCTTTTATGTTTGAACATTAAAGTTTAATTTCCTGTGATTTAAAGGGACAAAAGATTGGTAATAGCTCAAAGTGTTTGCAAATCTCGGAGTCTGAAATTTCCGGCTGCAGTACAAATAATACAATGCAGTTTATTAAAACTTTTATATATTGGAATAAGGTTGATTTTCATGTGTGTTAGATTAAGCTTGACATACTCAATGTTGACTCAGTTGGGTTGACAAATAGTTATGTCATTGAGGTTAAATTGACGGTAGCTAATATTGATTTATTAACGAAATAGTTTCTGTAGGCGTTCTCATAAGTTTGGGATTAATAAATCACAAGTGGGAAATTAAATTAATGTGTTAGATGGGTTTTGTTGGATCCTATTTCCTAATATTTGGTTTTATATTTATGAGTCAATACTGTATATAATCTGAATACACATACAATAAACACGAGATTTATAATCCATAATAGAAGCTCTTCAATTTGGAATACACCTCTGCAAACTATAGTGAAGAAAAGGAACTGCCAATCAGCGACAATCATTATTATAAAGTCGTCAATTTTTTTTGTAAATTAGAGGTATTTTTGATATATTAAAAAATAGAATGCTACCGTTATTATAAATACAGGAATACCCCCCAGGTTATACTTTATGGTTGTAAGTTTATATTCCTACATAGATTGAAATCCGATTAATATAGACGTTTTTCAAGAACACTGGAAATGATAATTCCTTTCATATTAAGTATTAAACAGGGCGGTATCCTCACTACAGTAACTAACCTACTACCTCCATCTACCTACTTCACTGCAGTACAAAAAACATCTCGAAGACCTCACTTCGCGTAGACCAGTATAAAGGTATTTTTTAGACAACATTGTTTATAAATTCTCGTAAATCGTTAAGTACCACCTGCTCATTGCTTCCAATTTGAATTGCTAAACTGAATTCACGAGTACCATGAAATGGATAGCTATAGAAGGCTCAGTTTATACAATGTATAAATTTTCTTGATACCATTAAAATCATTCGCGTGAAGCGCTATTTTTTTTTTTTTTATTCAGCTAGATTGGAGCAGTGCCGCAGACTCTTGAAGTACCCGATGAGTAACTGGATACGTCTTTAAACGTTAATTTCAGTTCGATCATTATGGGCTGATTAACCTATGCGTAACTACATAATATATTAAACCTATGTCTGTCCAAAAAAGGCCACAGTCAGTGTTAGATCTTCGCTAGTCAAAAACACAGAAGTGTTCAGTTGGCTACTCTTTCTTTATGGGTGGTTGTGTTATCGCACTTTGTTTGAAGTAGAGTTTCTGATCGTCATTACTCTATGGTGGTACCTTTATGGTCAATTAACTTGAACTTAATTGCTTTATACTTGATATCCAATTGTTTTATAAAGATGTCTATTGAATGTGAATGAAGGACTTTAATTTACTTTATTTTGTGGCATTTTTACGCTAAATTAATTCTAGTTTTAAAGTTTTTACGATTATTGCGTTTTAATGTAAGTAGTTCTTCTATGTTTCTAATAAACTTTTTGTTTATCATTTCTAGCTTAAGACAGTCATTGACTGTCAATTAGATTTGCCAAGTTTATGTATAAAACTTGGGTATTTATCTACTTGTTGTCTAAGTACATTCTTTCAGGTTGTAATCCCCCTAATGATATTGTTATCACTTATCATGACTAGTTTTTCTTGCCCGTCCGTCCATTCACTTTTCATTTTCCAATACAATAAAATAAAAGACGTATTAAATTTAAATTAACTGAAGCAATTTGAAAACCGTAGTCATGAGTTGTAATAATCGACTCTCAGAATCACCCACTTATACAATTACCTACATAGTATTTTATAAAGACCTGATGCGTGAAGTAAAACCATTTTTCTTAGAAGAATGCATAAATAGGAATATTACAAGGTGTTAGTAAGACATTAGCCGTTTTATTATTCATGTATGGGGCTATGTTCACGGTATTTTACTTTAACAGGGCGAATTGACTGCTAAAGTCGTTTGAAGGTATTTTGATGAGTTGTATTAAATTGTTGAAGTCGATTATAAAGTATGAATTAGTGTTATTTCAATCTTTTATTATTCATCTGCACGAGGTTGTAAGTCCTATCTCTATTACTGTAAAACGCACCACTTGAGGTTTTTCTACGAAAGACGCTAAGTGGGGAAAGTCTATATACCTACATACTTGTAGCCTAGGTGTTTGTAGATCTAGATCAGGAGTATCCAAACGGCGGACCGCCGACCTATTTTGTGTGGACCTTAAGTAAACAGTAAAATTAATAACGAAAAAATTTATTTAAAAATATTATGACAATTTTTTAGAGTAATATAATTTAGCCCACGCTTTGTCTTTTCTGCCGTCGTCGACATCTTTATTCCAGACTTCAGACAAATAGTTCAAATTAAATAAACATTTTTCACATTATTAAACTTACTTTGTAATTTTTATTAATTTCATAATACATATTTATTAATAAAAAATATTCAGGTTTCTTTTCGTTTAATCGTAATTGATATTTTCAATCTTGGTAGCCAGTAATCGTACCTATACCAAACGGATCACGTCAGGCATGTTATTTTTGAAAACGATCGTCCAATGAAACTAATTGTCGATCCAAAATCAAATACAGATTTTTCGTCATCAAGTACTAGACATTTTGCCCTTCTCAGCTAAGGCCCGCATATTTTAAAGCTTCAGTATTTACATCAAATTCATTTTATTTTATGATCCATGTAATTCTTGATAATCCCACGATGCAGGAGAAAGTCCAAGTGAGGGGAAAACTTTAAAAAAGTTAAACAATCAAAAAAGTCAATTTTTATGCCAAAGAATTCCCAGAAAAAAGTACACCAATTATTTTGATTTGCGATATGACAGAGTATAAACTATTTAATATAAACAGACATGTGCCCCAACTCGCTGAATTCTCCACGGTTTCCTACATACCCACATTTCACCCTATTCAAAGCACTCACGTTCTTGCTAATGGTTTTGAAGTATCGGCTTTGTGTCCCGCGGCCCTAAGCTCTTTGTACCGCGTTATTTATGTGGCGAACCTATTAATACTCATTATTATAACAGCTGTGAATTCCCCTATACTTGTACCGACAACTGGGACGCTCACCTTGTCACAGCCTAAAATATTTATCTTCAGTCTTTTGTTATACTGTAATTTTAATATTTAGGATGATGGGTATCTTGTTACGCTGTGACGGAGTGTAAGGTATAAACGCCTGTTATGCGATATGTCATAAGCCATTTTGTAAAGAGCAGAAAGATCGGCTTTGTTGCACAAAGTGCCGTCGACGTGGCGTGAGTGATGTTTTTACCTTTTGTGTCGCGGCACACATTTCTCATGTTAATGTCTTCTGAGAGCTCTAAATTATTTATTTAATGGTGATCATAATTTCTGTTAAGATATTTTGAGCAGATGAAATGTGTAAAAGTAAAAAGTAGGTGTTCACGTATTGCTTACTCGCATTGTTTATTTCTTTTCACATAAAAAAATCCCATACTTGGCGTTTTATTAACGACTGTGTTTCTCTTAAAGTTAACTGTTTTGCAAAATAATTTTAACTTTAGTATCTAGTCACAACTTAGTAGACCAGCCTGCACACAATTCTTTTAAAATTCACATAGATCACCATTACAACAAAATCCATAATCCTATTATTCAGTATTTGCCCATTTAACCCACTCTCACCACACAACTTCCGAAATACCACGTCATAATACCCCAACCCCACACAGCGTGAGGATATTCAGCGTCCAATATCACGAGCAATAAGCGCCCAACTGCGCTCGTCACGTGTAATCGCACATATAAATCAGCCATTATCTCGCCTCTCGAAGGCAACAGTACAAAACGGTGACGCCAACAAATGACCGCCATTTTTCCCCAGCAGCCATGGCGGAGGACTCTGTCAATATATCCGTGAGGTGGGGTCGACTTACGGCGGGGAGCGGATGGTAAGTGGAGTATTCACCCTACGAAAAGTGTCACAGTGTATAAAAGTCACTCGTTAAATGATTTGGTTTATTACAAAAGAGCGTAAAAAAAAAAAAAAGTGACTGTATGGAAAGGGAAAGGGAGGCCTTTACCCAGCAGTGGGACATTATGGTCTAAATAGACAGAGATAGATAAAATGTAACTGTTGCTATTTTTTACTAACAGGCAGAGCGAGAAAGAAAAATGCAGTCTAATCCTTTCTTTTAATTTCGTCTCGTATTTACATTCACCACTTCCTTGTTCTATTTACGAAAATTAAAAAGCGATCTGCAGTGACAACTCCAATGCTGATAATGTCCTTGGAATGTTTAAGCAGTCAAAACAATAATTATTTTTGTTGCAGTACTTTTGTTTCGCATAATAAATTGTAAATAATGATCGTTATTTATGAAGAGTTGAGTCTTAAATGATTATTTGGCAAATGGCGAACAATATGTGCTGTCGTCAAAATGTATCTTTGTCAACTTGAAAAATGTTACTGTCGCTCATTACAAACGACAAAAGTGCTTTATTTCTGGATTTTTATATGTCGTGTTTTTGGCAGACTTGGGCACACAGGCAGACAATTTAAATGATTGTAAACAATTAAATCGGTCGGTCACCACTCAATTTACAGTACCCAATTAATTGAATTAGCTTCTTGTTATACTAAATTTGACAAAATCATAATTCCTACCGATTAAAATAATAAAAAAAAATCTCTCATGATCAACAAAAATGTTATTACATTTTTAAATATAAGATGGAAACTAGAAAGAAAATGTTGAAATATGAAAGAATAATGGTCGTTTGATGTGTGGCCTTGAAATCGAAGTTAGCTAACACGCCCCCCGCTATCACTGCCACTCCTGCCCGCCTCGCCCCATCTGCCGCCCTAACCACTGTTATATTTTATTTGCGCGATAAATTACTTTTTATTACACATATTTTGTCGTGTTATAATAACTAATGTACTCTCTCAATTCGCGTGTAATGCTGCGTAGCGATATTTTTTTTGTTATTTATTTCTCCTTTTTATTGCTTTCACCCTCCTTTGTTTGATCGACGGTTAGGGCTTTGAAATTATTTGATTTGATTTTTTTTTAGGGGTGGGTACTTTTTATTTCTTATTTTAACTTTACCAGTTGTGTTATGTTGTGGTCAACACAACGTAAACGATTACTAACCAACAATTCAACAGCTGATTATTTTTAGGATTGTGGCACCAATATTATCGGCAATCTAAGTTCCATTCGTGATAATTCAAAATCAAAAGACAAATAATTTATTTCAAGTAGGCCATTAAAAGGCACCTTTGAACGTCAAAATTTACAAGAAAATAGAATTGATTCCAAAAGGTAGTTTAATTTCTTATGAAAAAGAATAGGCAAGAAACTCCATATTTACTATTTTAAAATGTTTTACAATATGTTGTATACATACTACTTATATCCTACTAATCCTACTTCCTACTATAATATTATAAATGCGAAAGTTAGTATTTTTTAATGTTTGTTACTCAATCACGCAAAAACGGCTGAACGGATTTGGATTAAAATTGGCACACAGGTAGTTTATAACCTGGATTAAAAAATGACACTTTTTATCCCGGTAGTACGTTCTCGTGGGATAATTTCCGACTTCCACGGGCGAAGCCGCGGGCAAAACCTAGTATAATTTATAATGTACTAGCTGCCCCGCTCCGGCTTCGCTCGGGTAGCACTATGCACTTATCTACTGCTTACCTACCTACCCTACCTACTTACCCTTCCTACCCTACCCACTTACCCTACCTACGTACCTACCCTACCTGCCTACCTACTTACCTACCCTACCAAAATAAGTAGCAAGTAAGATCTATGTTTGGGCTAAAAACGGACGATACATGTAAACCATATTTTGAGAGGTACAAGATATTAACTCTTCCTTGTCTGTATATCCTCGAAGCCGCAATGTTTGTTAAAACAAACCCCAATCTGTTTCCACGTCTACAGGACGCTGTACCGCGTAACAGACGCGATACCACCATTCTTCGTGTCTATCCAGCAAAAACGGCACTTATGCGCAAAAGTATCGTCTGCATGGCCCCTACTATATTTAACATATTGCCTAAAAGTTGGAAGGAGCTAAATAGTAATGCATTCAAGCGTCAATTAAAAAGGTTTCTTTCGCAAAAAGCATATTATAGTGTCTCAGAATTTCTAACCGAAAAAAATTTTTTTTGTTAAATATTTGTCCTGACACTAATATTAAATTTAAATGATTATGGCTGTAATTTTGACAAAAATCATGTAACTTAGTCTTGTAATTTTTATATCAATCTGGACAATTTGACATACATCTTTTAATATTGATTTGACATTATTCTTGTACTTGTTTGACATTATAATTTTTGAAGTATCTTAAGTGTTGACATTTTATAATCATAAAAATAATTTCTATTATACTTAGTAACTAAATTATAAATTTTCTAAAGTGCATATCCTAGGTAATATTTCGATTTTTGTTATTGTTAATTATTTTCAATGTTATATAAATATTTGTACGTCGATATTTACGGCTAAACATGATTGGACTCAAACGACGGACTAATATCTTGCATGCTCTTGTATGTATACAATGTTTAAACAAATAAAGAAATCTTATCTTATCTTATCTTATCTACCTACCTACCTACATACCTACCCTACCTACCTATCCTACCTATCTACCTACGAACCAATAAGTCCGCTAAATTCACATTCATCAAACGCGCTAACTGTCCAACAAGCGAAGTTAAAATTTAAAATTAAAGTTTTCTGAAAGTTTCCAATTTTCTGCGATTTTTTTTTATTTTTTCTTTCCGTAAGAACCTTCTCCTTACAATAACAAACAACAAAAAAAGAATTAGCGAAATTGGTCCAGCCGTTCACGCGTGATGCCGTGACCAAGGGAAATAGGCATTCCTTTTTATTATCGTATATATACGTATAGATGTAATATTATAAATGTGAAAGTTTGTATATTCGGATGTTTGTTACTCAAAAACGGCTGAACAGATTTGGATGAAATTTGGCAGACAGGTAGAACATGACCTCGGTTAGCACAAAACTTTTTGCCGACCTTCATGCAAGCGAAGCCGCAGGCTAAAGCTAGTTAATTATAATTATATGTGAAGACGATGCAATCTGCACGTCAACATCATTGTATTGTCTTACTAGATGACCGGTGAACTTTGTACCACGTGAGACAATTTTTTTTCGATTTTCAATTTTGTTCCGTTGAGTTTTTCCTTATTTTTTTTTTCCTAACCCACCCCACCGATAACGCGAATAAAACAAATAAAAAGCAAATCGGTCGAGCTGTTATAGAGTTTTTGCGAGACTGACGCACGGCAATTGATTTTTATATAAAAGATATTTGAATATATATTTATATACCGTATATATAAATATAAAGACATAGATGGCTTGTGTTTAAACCACGTGCCGGTTTTGGACTCTAGGCTTATAAAATTTGCTATTTGTCTGACAAGACTATCTCCTTCCCCTAATATTGCATTTAAAGTTTCCATCTTTAAGTTCCGAAACGGTGTTTCCTCTTATTATGTTTGGCAAGATGCACCTATTTCCCCCAGCGGTAAAATAGACGTAAACATGTCTACAAAAGTATAATACGCAATAAAGGGAACGAGCGAAATGCCTATACGAAAGCTTAAACAAATAAACATAAAAACAGTAATAAACTTTAAACTAAGAATCCCATAATCCACCACCCCTATGTTCAAACTGCTCCAAGATCTAATAGTACAGAAGTTTCACTCCTAACAACAAACAGAAGCTCCATACAAAAACCTATAATGAAATATGCAAAATTAAATTAAAAAACCCACTCTTCCCTTTTATAGAAATAATAATAATAATAGATCGTTTATTAACTAAATAAAATATTCTTTAATTTCCTTCAAACGAATACAAGTAAATTACTCCTAAAAATATTTTTACAAAAGAAACAATATTTTTAATATTAACTTGCGGACTACACACTAGGTCGTCCCTGCCTCGTGATGATAATTTAAAAAAAGAAGAAATAAAATACGTTTATTTGCGGTAAACACAACGCAACGAAAGAACACAAAACAAAAAAAAGAACAAGTTGGGAAAAATTTGCGTCACATCCACGGCTATCGCTCAGCATGATGCTGCGACCCTATGCGAGACAGAGCCCCAGCGCTGATTTAATTACTTTCCTAGTAATTACCACCAGTTTTATTGCCTCACTATTGGTAGCAACGAACATGACGAACAATCAAAGGACAATACAAATTTCCAATATTTAATGTTTGCCAGTAAACGAAGTTTTAGCAGACTGCAAGCGACTGCAGCTCACTGTAAAAGTCCTTGGGTAATCGAACTCCACATCCAACTTTAGTAACTTTTCATATGTATTTCCAGAGTAACGATAGCCACTGTAATTACAAAAACAACATGAGACCTTCATCTTTCTTTCTGAGATGCATTTTTGTATCTACGTTCTCTTGCTCTTAAAATTACATGTAAATTTACCATTTCATGGTTTATATCTTCTGCAACTTTCCATGTGGTGGTGCCAAGGTTCTATCCTCGAAGGCATGATCTTTGTTGTTCAATACGTCTCGCTCGCATCCGCATTATGTTCGCGGCCGCTCGTAAAACTTCGACAAATTCAAATACGGTAGTGTCGTAGTTACTGTTGATCGATTATCGATAAATGCTGCTTTTGTTAACTAAGCACGACGCACGTTCCTGTTGTCATGAAGTTAAAAGTCATAAAGTGGAAAGAGAGAAGAGAAAATATAAAGCAGATTATGTATTGAATTGACGGTTTTACATTCTCCATTTTATAATATTTGCATAACCACTTCAATAATAAACTTAGCAATTTTAATTTCTCAAAAATTGTTAATGTAATAAAATAAATCCAAACGATGTTACACTATATTTTCATTGTTATTTTATATCATGGCATCATTTGTATGTTCGCTATATTGGTTTCATAAATTGTATGCTATATACATATGCTGTCCTTCAGTAAACATGTTGTATCTCATAATTGCGCTCCAAAAATATGACAAATGATCTTCGTCCACAATTTTTTATAATCACCATTACGTCAAAATATTTTTTCAGATTCACGATACATTAAATGTGAACATTAATCGTGTCATAATTGCTGTAAGTACATTAATCATAATATTATGAGTGCGTTCATTAATCATACTTGTAACGGTCCCATTGAAATTAATATTTTTTTAATGTTAGTCGTCAAACTTAAATTCTTGGGACAATGTTTTAAAAGGTTAATGTATACGAAGCTTTTAAAATATCAAAACCAACAAAGACTTCACAGAAATGCGCAATATTTCGAGAATAAAATAGAAATTAGATATCTGCCTGAAAGAGCCAGCAGTGACGACTAAATAAAAAACATATTGACTTAATGAAAACAAAACAGGGATAGGGACGTCCATGGATTAGATAAAAAAGAAAAAAGTGATGATAAATTGCTCGTAGGATATCGATAAAAAGAAATCTCAGCACATCACTAGAGAAACGAAAAATACTGTTATTGCGATGGTCGGTGAAAAGAGTTCATACGTTTTAAAATGTAGTGAAAATTTAGTATTACGGTAATAGCTTTTATTGTATTGGGGGATATAAATATACAAGAGAGTTCTTTCGTGAATAAAACTTGGCTATTCTTTTAGTATTTTTATGAGGGTAGTTTCAGCTACATACGAAGCCTTTTACTATTGTGTTTGTACTGGGATATTCAGAACTACGTAATGTCTTGAATGATAATGGGATCCATTTTGAAATCACTGTGCAATATTATGTTCATGATTGCAAGTTAAACAGAAAATTGGACATTTTGAAATGACTAAATCCATTTTGAAGCTCTAAAATGTTACAGTTCTCTCTCTGCCTAGCCTTTTCCCAACTATGTTGGGGTCGGCTTCCAGTCTAACCGGATGCAGCTGAATACCAGTATTTTACATGGAGCGACTGCCTATCTGACCTCCACAACCCAGTAACTGGGTAATACGATACCCCCTTGGTAAGACTGGTGTCAGACTTTCGGGCTTCTGACGACTCGTAACGACTGTCAAAGATCCACGAATGACAGCCGGGACCAACGGCTTAACGTGCTTTCCGAGGCACGGAGGATTCTCGGTATGTAAAGATGGTCACCCATCCACTGACCAACCCCGGCAAGCGTAGCTTAACCTGATGGATTGACCAGTGCGGCTGTTGTTACTTAGCCACGAGCTCCTCCTCCTCCTCTAAAATGTTACAGTTAAACTATGTAATCGTACTTTTAAAAACACCTCTGAACAGTTTATTAAAATATTGATATTATTACTGTTTAAAATAAACAGCATGTTAAAAGAGCCGCTAATTAAATCACCGCCGCATGTTAAATTAGCACCGTGAATTGAATGATGACCATCTACTAGCCCAGTAGCAACGCCATACAATTCCTAAACGACATCAACATCCAGCTCATTATCCCACAAGCTAAACACGACAGCCTTATCAACATTGCCTTAATTAGAATTAATACAAATATTCCCACTTACATTTATAACGATACCCTCAGAGTTCCGCCAATACGTAAATAAATTGAAATGATGCGGAGTACGGGCGTCGAGACAGGGTGATATGTGTGGCGTGCCAGTGTAATGGCCGCTATCCATCTACTGGCAACTGTAAGGGGACGAGAGTGATTTTTCATTGGGACACTGGTGTAATGCATGAACTTAAAAGTTTTGCGTTCATGTGGGCTGGCTTGTGGATTTGTTTGTACGGATTTTTGTGGGGTTTTATAAAGAATATGTGATAGCAGCGTAAGGTTGTGTTGAATTTATTTGCTAATTTGCTAACTGTTATTGTATTGTTTAACGGTTGTCTAACGGCTATTGGTATTCGACAATATCACTCTAAGAAATATAAGATCAGAGATTATGTGTATTGTGTTAAAAACATAATATTTTGTGAGTGATGTAAAATTTTCCTAACTTATAATATAATTTTTGTACCTAAGTCAAAATCTAGAATGATTGATAATCTACTACTAATCAAAATTCCGAGCATACCCGAGAAAAAGAACGTAACTCAGAAATAACATTTAAAACAAATAAATATGTTATCATCACTTAACTATGTAGGTATCGGCTATAACGTAAATCTAAGGCACAAATCAAAATTAATTCATACGAATCGCAACAGGGTCGTAACGGTAGGGACATGTGCAAACGCAAATAAATCGCAACGATTTATTAGTCGCACAATCCGAGAGCGATATAAATAATGATAATAACGGATGAAAGAATAAAATAACATGCGTTTGTAACGCAATGGAAAACATTTTAGATGTTGCAGTGATTTGGTGTCTGGTATTTTTGGAGAGTGGTGATTATGTTTTTTTTAAGTTTAAAACTTGCGAACAAAACAAAATGAAAATCGCACAAAACAGAGACATTTGGAAGAAAAAAGTGGAGGCCTAGCAGTGAGAGTTGTGGGACACAATAAAGGCAAAATAAAAAAAGTTCTAACTAATGAGGCTTATAAGGTTTAGTTGTTTTTGGTTAATTGTTTATCAGAATGTTTAGTTTATGTACTCAATATGTAATCCATTTTGCAGATGCATCATCATATTTATACGGGAAATACAAAAACAATTCCTGTCGCGTACGTCAAACCAAACAAAACAGTCATAAGAAAATACGAAACAAAGCAAAACAAATGACAATCGCTATTTAAATAATTCAGCCTGCAACAATGATAATACAAAATATAGATTATAACAGAGATTGATAACAGCTCGACAGTAAATGACATTGTCGGTACAATAAACAATTATAAATCAATCAATCTCTATTTCAACGATCGGAACTGTCAGCAAAACAAGAAAGTAATTGACATAATTACGCGTCGACCTCAGAAAACATAAATCGTTTGACCTTAGAACTGAACCTGGGACCTTGCGCTGTTGCTCTCAAGTTAGTTGACGTCATTATACCAAGTGTCACTGCATCAGCCATTAATGAGACGCTCATGAATATTGGATGTGTTTGATTTTCTGATTGTTTTATCTCGAAATGGTTCTACTTGTTCTCATAGTATCGATGGTAATCGAAATTGTGTGTGCACAGAACTTAACTGTGACCATTATTAACATACATTATAACGTTATAAGTTCCTTAGGATGCCAACTTGATTAGTATTTTATTGCGTTTAGGTTGATGTTGCAACCCATATCTGATGTCCACTTTAGATAATTTCTTTATGTTATTTAGGAGACTACATGAGTGGGGACTATTCTTTGACCAAGGTGTCGAAACTGAAAATATATACGAGTTTGACCCAAAACAAAATAGATTCACATAATCGTTTTTACAAAAGCAGTATCAAGTTAAAACAAATAGCATATCCAGTTCCCTCCCAAACCCACGTGTAACGACCAGACATTCATTCAAATGTCCATCAATAAAATTTTACTGCGACATAAAAATATCAAATGCTGGGGTGTCGTGATGGATGGTGCGGACATAATTGGCCGTCCCCTACATGTTAATGAATCGTGCGTAATGAAAAATGATTGTGCAACCGTGTCGGGACATGTCCGGTCGTACTGTGATGTATGGTCACACTATTTCGTGTAACGAATCAAGTTACAAATGGCCGAGTTTGAAGTGTTTTTGGAAGTAGTGACAGAGGGGAAGAGTTGTAAATGATGGGCTGAAGAATATTTAAGTGGACGCAGATGTGCTGTTTTGAGCCAATGATAAGCTTTTCATGATGTGGTAGATTTAACAGTCCCAAAATTAACGACAGTAATTGGAAAGTTCTAAATATTTAAATTGTCTAGAAAAGAGTTTCTATTGAACTAGGTATATTTGAACTGTAATAGCGACAGCCCTCAACATTACAAATTATAATTTAAAAAATCTGTAACATTTCTGACAGCCAGAAAATTAGAAACTTTGGGATAACTCTTGTCATTATAAACATGAACTACATTGAATAATTTAATAATACTATGCAACAGTAAATTATAAACCAGTCCTATAAAATTAAACTCAATTACATTCTCCCTTCACGAGAAGCCGTTAAAACTTAACGCACGATTTGCAAACGCCATAAATATTGTAGTAATATTAAAACTAGTCGTATATTTTGCATGATAGTCCAGATAGCGATGACCATGGCCCCATAAAGCGTATGATGACAAAGTGCCACCATAACGAGGGATCCCCGATATTTTTACGTGCTGGCGCATTTTACGCCTTTTATATTAGGTGGGGTGTAAGGGAGAAGAGTATAGCGGTAGTGCTAAGTCGGCATTTTCAAGAGGGTGCTAAGGCTTGTGCTGACCAGCGCGACTTGTCGCGCGACGCGACACCGGTTATTGTTATACTGTGAAGTTTTCTTAGAAATTGTATTGTTCGTGTCGCGTCGCGCGACGAGTCGCGCTGGTCTGCACAAACCTTTAGATTGGCTATCGTATTCTAAGATCTATGATGGAGTGACTGCGTTAGGTTTTATGGAGTGTAATTATGTACATGAAAGTCACTTTTGAGCCCCTGTCTAAAATAGGGACAATAATGATAGTGCGGTTTCAGAGTGTGTCTAGGGTTCATTCAATACATTGCTTATATTTGACAACTAGAATGTGGTCAAAAGTCAAACGTCTAAAACGTTTATTGCGAAATAAGCTTGTATCTATAATTTTTTTTGTATTTTTTTTTTGTTTCCCTACTTCGCACGTTTTTCCACACATTTGACATTGGCAGAATTGTCGACATCGGTACCATTGCCATATGAAAAAATAGAATAGAATAAGTCAGTTTGGTTTTTATTTTAAGTAGCCGGGGCCCAATTTTAATCTTAGTTAAATTAGTAAGTGACTTAGATAAATGTCAGTTGAGAAACTTGCGTTAAGGTAGAACCAATTTGGAGTTATAAGCTGCTGTCAATCTCGCTCGCGCTTGCACCTTGGCCCTGAGGGGCTACTGTTAAATTTGGCAATAAAAATTGCTTTTATGTATAATGCCCATTTATATCACCATTCAAACATAGTGGTGAGCGCAATTTGACTTATGGGTACTGGGGACATATTTATTACTGCGCTTTGTGAGCCATAAGTCTTTAGTTTGATGGTGGATAACATTATGCTGAATGAAAAATAGACAGAGTGCTTAGTGAATAGTATTCACTTGGGTGAAGCTGGTACTTAAGGTTCCTTCCTATTATTTGTGTCAACTTATATTGCCATAAACACAATAAGAAGATACGAGGATAACCGAAAGCTCATGTTGTGGTACCTAGGTACACAAGCTTCGTAATACACGATCAATCTGAATCGTTTTGAAACAGATTGCTAATCCATTGCTTCACAAGTTCGAAAAAAAATCTGCTCAACAACGTAAAAAACGCAATGAATGTTGTTGAACTGTCCAAATGAAACAAATTAGTCGAAAATATGTTACGTAATTAGATAGCTGGTCACTGAGGTATCGGAACCGTCTGCCTAGGGCACAAGAAAAAAAACCGCATTTTTCCATTTTAGTTGCATTTCCATTCTCGTATGTAGGTAGTTAAAAAACAAAATTAATGTCAGTTTTATGAAGCGAATAATCAACATAACTTCCCCAGCTTTCAGAACACAAAAAAGTCACCCGAGCAAATGTTTCAGAACACACTTTAAGAAAAGAGAGATTTCTTTAGAAATAGGCATCACCTTTGTACGTATTTTCTGTTCCTTTCTGCTTGTCTGTTTATATGTGTGTACATAAATTTTTAAATTAATCTGTGTCTATACTTAATATTATAAAGAGGTCAAATTTGTTTGTTTGTATGTTTGTAAGTTTGATTGTTTGTATGTTTTTATGTTTGTATGTTTCTATGCTTGTAAGTAGGGGGTAATCTCCGGAACTACCAGTCGGATTTAAACAATTATTTTTGCATTGGATAGCCCAATTCTTGAGGAAGGCTATGTAACATATCGCTACGACCCTTAGCAGCCGAGCAGAAAGAAAAAAGTCAGAAAGTACGCTAAGCGAAAAAGAAGTCATAGCGCGGTCGATAGGATGCGACGCGGTGGGTCGGGGGCCGAAATTTCACGCGAACGAAGTCGCGGGCAGAAGCTAGTAAATAAATAAACAACTAACTAGAGTCACGATTCAACAAAATAAAACTTCATAAAACATAGAAACATTAATTTCAATATAATACTTCTCACATAAACTTAATAAACACACCTCATAGAGCCGAACTACAAAACGATTGAATCGAACAATACTTTACAATCGAATACATAATTCATACAATTCTGTTAAGCTTTCGACAATTTTATCGATACGCCCCGGGATAATGTTAATTTATATATCGATGTTTGTCGGCGCTTTGTGTTAAATGATGCTCGATTAATTTTATCGAGTTTTGAACCGATTATAAAATGTGAAAGCGCATCTGTCGTGACTATGAAGGGTGTGGTTATTAGTATTTATGATAATGTTTTTATTTGTACATGAATGTAGTTTGTTTAGAAAAAAGAAAACTTCTTAGATACACTTGTAGTGAATTCCATACAAAATCAATTAATTGAATGAGAGGTTATACCATAGATGTCCGGGTTATACACAGTACACATTTGGGTCGACTTCATTGAATACGGGAATCAGTATTCAGCTTTAACTTTTAGTTCAATCTTCAAAAGAAATATATGAGAGAGATAAGTAAAGCCGTTGCAGGTCCTATGATGGTAAGTGTGCCTCTAACAATTGCTTCATGAAGTGGTCTAAGTAAATATTCTGAACTAAATGCAAGGGCAAACTCATTGAAATGAACAGTCCTTTAATAGCTTGGGCCTGAGCACAAGCTATTAAAGAGAACAAAAATCATCTCCATCTATCACCAGTTCCAAGTGCTACAACGAGCAACTAACAATACAAATCTTCCCCCCACACACAACCTAAATCTTAAAAATCAATGTACAGTCAATAACCTCATTACGTCTCATCTGTCAAGTCGTAACAACATTAGGAACCCTTTATTTTCGTATCCAATTCGTTCGCATCAAACGGCCCGACAAAAAGCTAATTCGAACGACTGTTTGACATAACAAAATCTGAAAGGAGAAAATTCAAATTGGATCACGTCACTTACACGAAGACGTAACAGTGAAACTATAGCTTTCTCCCTCTCTCAGAATTAATGACTAAAGTCGGCTTCAGCTGCGACGTTTTTTTGGCGAAATCTTGGCGCTTGGCGAAAGGATGGTCATTAACACGTTTGCCTCATGAAAGTTAAATTATTGTTTAAGCGGAATTGGGTTTTTTATCGCTTGGCCTTTTTTAAATTATGGCGAGAGGGAAATTTTTGAACAGATTCAGCAGCAGGGTTGGGCGGTTGCCATGGTTTAGCAGCTTAAAAATATCATCAAAGGATATTCAACACAATAGCCTCAGATGATATTTTTTTAAATTTCTGCCGAGTGTGGCATTAGAAGAAAAAAAACGTGTTCAATTCACACGTGGTAGAAGTAAAACCTTAAAAAATTTTGGCTTTAAGATAATGAGACGAAAAATTTTATTAAAAAAGATGGAAAATCTCTTCAAACGTATAATACGTACACGTATACAAAACACCACGGTTTTTGTGATGCCTTTTCTCAAGCTTTGTACTACGCATGCGCGCACAAACACGTATTAACACACGCACAACGCTGAGGCCCGAGCAAGCTCCCACTATGCCTTGGTAAACAGAAAGTGGTTGGAGAACCACGAATATAAGAAACACATAATGCTTCCTATCTCATTTTCGCCCACGTTAAATCTTATGAATTTATGTTTCTGTCTCTTTTTACTGTCGCTTTTTCGTTTCATCAACTTTCAAATCACAACGATGCTAAAGAAGTTTTCACTTCAAAAAATGTTCTAAACTAATATTAAAAAAAGGTATTTTTTTAAATGTTTGTTTGTTTATTACGCTTTCACGCTAAAACGGCTGAACGGATTTGGATGGCACAAGTGTAGATCATGACCTGGGTTAGAACAAAGGATACTTTTTATCCCGATATTCCCACGGGATTGAGACTTATGTGGGAGAAACCGCGGGGAGCACCAAGTAATTTAAAAAATCGATCTTGAAAATAAGTTTTCACAGAATAAGAATAAAAAAGAAAATTCTAAATCTACTTCCTTAATAAAGTTTTTGCTTTTGGATCACCTTACTCCATCAGATTTTTCATCCAAATCTCATTGCCGATATTCAAACACCATACTGACATCTACAAGATTTAAACTCATTAATTTAATATTTCGACTTTCCATCAGTACCCACCCTTATACGGGCAATAAGATTATTATATTTGACAGGGTAATTCAGCGACACAGGCAGTGTCAGGCCAATCTTATTAGCCATGTAAATGAATATAGAATGAATCCATTATTTTCCAAACAAGCCTTAGGGTGGGAGCGATCATATTTTAGGGAAGGCGACCGTGGATTTGTATAGAGCTGTTTATACTTTGTTTGTAAACAAGAAAGTTTTTGGGGTTAGTATCGAGTCGAAAAGTATTTGATTTACTAACTGATTCACGATTCCTTTTGATTGCGCAGAGTTTAATGAAGCTTAGCCAATATAGGGTAAATCAAATATTTTTGACACGACTCATAGTTTTGAGTACTAACGTATTTTGATGAGCGACAGTGAGGCCGCGCGCACTATGGATGTGATTTCGTACAACATTTACTCGTGCGTACACGTGTGAACACGCACGAACGATCCGACCTTCCAAGTACAAAGAAAGCGCACAGACTGTGTGCGACTTAGTCGTACGTATAGTTCCGACGTCCGAAAAAAATCCGAACTTGTTGGGATTTTTCGTGCGTTGAAAACGATATCACCGGAACGTTTGACGGTTCTCCGTCGTACGGGCCGTACGTGCGGCCTAAGAGTAATGTTTATGGCATTATTATTTAATTAATAATTCCCTGTTGTTCATTTATAATAATACTACCATCACTAATTCATAGAAATCGTCGTAATTATTGTGATTATACAGCCTTGTCGCATGAACCTTCGCCTGGCATCTTCACTCTCTGTGGTACCTACCCATTTATATTTTAGAACGCACTTTACACTTTTTTTTTGTTTATTTTTTAATTTGGATTTTATTTGTAGTACAATATGTTGTGTTGTGTGCCTTTTAGTCTGTGCTAAATAAATGTATTTTCTTTCTTTCTTTTTCTTTCATTTACCCAAAACTTACTCTAACCAAGCGCAGCTCCAGCGCAAGCCTAAATTTGCGCAATAAATCGTTACGTGTGTGGCGAGAATTACGTGCGAATTTTTGTCCGACGTGACACAGCTCATAGTGACTCATTCCAAAGAAAACTTACATTACACTACCTAATTACGTGACACTGACAGGTAATAACAACTCCGTTCGACACTTGAACCATTAAGTCGTGGCTATAATAAATGCGTTACCATATTTTCGGGTGTATTACGTGTTATTTATTGGCTTAAAATTGTACTCATCGCGTATATTATGTATGCTGGTAATTACCCTGCTAGCGCGCCCTTCTTGGGTCGTTCATATTGTGAGGTTGGGACACAGAGTAGGGAGTTACAGTGGGACAAGATTTTTAGTAGTGTAAAGTTAGCATACTTTTCGTTTGTTAATAATAATTATGCTCGATTAAGAAGCTTTAAAGATTGTTTGTTATGTTGTCTCTTCAAAAAAGCGTGTCAGTAAAAAACTTTGCAATTTTATTTAATTGCCTAATTAAGTATTAACAATAATATCTATAAATAGATTTCTTTGTCATTCAAATTCTGAGAAAAAACTATTTATTTATATATTTTTACAAGTCAAAAGCTCAAAAGCATAAAGTTTTTAAAGGCTAAGAAACTTTTTTCGCCGTAGAAACTGAACTAACGAACTAACTGTAATTTTACTTCAGTGACACATTCAATTTTGAATACCCAAGTTTGAACACATCTCAGCGCCCTCTTTCGAGCTCGATGACACTTCACTTTGTTGACAGGTCGGTGATTAATTCATATTTGGGGGTAGACACAGAATATTTATGCGCCACGATATTTATAGTGCGGGGAGTAGTAAAAAGTGGTGAATATGATTAAATTTTAATGTCATTTTGGAAGGGACCTTGTTTTTAGGGTAATGTTTTAATAAGAATACTGTTTCTGACGCGTGAGCTAACATTTGGTGTTTTATGTTGGCATAATAAAGTAGGTAAGCTCGTCTCATGTTTCTTGTATGCTTAGGGGAGTGACAATAGGCTTTTCTTTTTACAAAACATCAGTTCCATTTGTTAAATGCTAAATAGTTGAGTAGAATTTTTTTATCTTTGTAAATATGTAATATTCAAATAAAGTCTAATTATCTTCTGATCATAGAGGAAGTGAATAAAAAGTAATGATATCAATTCGGGGATGCTTACGTTCAACAGTGTTGAACTACAATAGGTTAATTTGATGACCTTCTATGAACACCACAAACTACAAACGCCTTTCGAATTCAAGCCAGAAGAGTTTCAGACATTGTTTAGCCTTATACAATGTCGCCCATGGGCATGTGGGCACATAAGTACATACGTGCGAGTGCACGTATTTTTCTGAATATTCATGTTTTTTTTGTTGAAAATTAACTTTAAAAGGTCTATCTTTAATATTTTTCATGTTATTTTTTTTAGTAGCGTTTGCCATATCTCCTATGTTATTAGCTCGATTTGGATTCTGTTTATTATTTTTAATAACTTATGAGTTATTTTATCGGATTAACTAAACATTTTTCGTAAAATTTGTCGACTATGCAAAAAAACAGAGGTGAAGACATTAAAAAAACAGTATTTATTTTAAAAAAACACAAGTGTAAGTCCATAAATCATAGCGGGACTTAAAAAAAAAAAGTAGTAAAAATGAAAAACAAATAAAAAAAGTTTAAGATAGACCCCTTTTTAAGTTAATTTTCAATAATTTGTCATGAATATTCAGAAAAATACGGGCGGGCACATGCCCATGGGCGACACTGTGCTCAATCGTCCATTTCTATAAACCACAATTCCATATAGAATCTGTTCTAAAACACCAACAAATGACAGGCATCAAAACATCCCTACACATCACTGCTGCCAAACAATTACCACACCGCATGTAGTACAGCACACAAAGTCTACAAGACAAGCGTCGCACCGCGATTACTTGCTATTAACCCATAGCTAGCCCCCGTTTAATTTAATTAACACGCAACCGCATACCATCCCTTTCCAACACACGACTGAGCTGTACCTCTGTCTCTGTCCCACAGTAATCTGCACACAGCCTTGTGGTCACCCGAGGTAGTTAACATGCTGGCCATTGTTTCGGAGATTTCAGTGGGCCACAAGGATAAACTTGTAGGATTAGTACATTTGTCGTGGTTGGGGTGAGAATCGGTTGGGGTTCGTTCGGATAAGTCTTGTTTAGGCTGGCGGGAAATTGGTGATGGAATGTGGGCTTTTGGTAAGGATTTGGGATAATAGTTAGCAAGTTGTTGCATGTTTAGGTCTTTCGACTTGGTTCTTTTTCATTGTGACATAAGCTTCTTTTTGTATTGTCAAGTCATTGAAGACTGCTAACTGGATGAATGACGAAACCTGATCTCCGTTATTTCTTCTGAATAGTTTACTATCAGCTACAATATTAGATGTCTTTAACCTTTGCGCCGCTCAACAATTGAGGCTTTAAATAGTTAGGATTAGACCCGTTTATTAGTCTTGGTGTTGTACGGAGTAACGTTTCTGAACTTACCGCAAAATTCTGCAAATGGTTGCCCTTATTAAATCAAACCAATATACACGGTTAATTTTAGCTCGTTCTGGAACGAAAAGCCATAAACTCGATCATCGAACTCGAAACGATTGGGACTATTATTTTCAATAAATTACAATTTAAAAAAAAACACGAAAAATCTAATTTATTGTTTTTTTGTGAAATAATGAGAACTCGAAGTAACTGCAATCAATGCATATGTGTGTAAAACGTATCGACGAACGGCAACACTTGCGAACGGTGCCCATTGAAAAATCCATTCATAGATCAGACAGCATAAAAACACATACGCAATAGATAAATAGGTACACAAATAAAAATACGAAAAGCGAATTCAGACTTTATTTCTAAACCGTATACGGTAACAAATAGAAATTTCACCAAACTAGGTACAAGGTAAGTAGGTACGCAGTTTACTAAAATTATTCTGAGAAGTGTCCGACCGGACTTTAAAAGAATGCACAACCGAATTCCGCGGTTACGTGTATAAAAATAAGGTCTTAATTCAGTCCAATATTTTCATAGAAAAGGGCACCACCATCTTATAATGAACTCTATTCGACAGGTAAAACGATTCATTTTTCTGTTTACATTGCCTGCCTTTGTAGAAGCCGCCGCGCCGCGGCCGCAAGCAAGCATTGTCGCATAAAAATTGGTTTAGGCAGTAATCTTTTTATTTATCATAAATATGGTAGGCAGGTATGCTTATTAAGTACCTATTAGCTCGATTGGTCGACACTCGATTCAAGGCCTTAAATACAGTTGTATTTAAGGCCTTGAATCGAGTGTCGAACTCCCAAGCGTACTCGTCGTGTCTAGTTGAAAAGGTACGAGTACTAGTGATTTCGTGATGCGAGAGTTAGAATGAAATTTCAATTAGTTTCTCTCGTTTACGAGATGTGATAGTTGTAAACACCGTGCCGTGCTTTCGATACAAACGAGAGATAACGGAGGTGAATGAACTTACACCAACCTATCGTACCAGAAATGAAATACCTACTTGCAGGTAAGTACTTACTTGCAGCCGGTTATTCGTCCAACGTCCGTTGACCCACCGCGAGCTCGCTGTCAACTGATTCGCACACGCACAGCTGTGCCGCGCTACGTCATCACCGAGCGGATCGCGTACGATCTTGCGTTTATGAATGAAATAGTGAAAGCGCTACTAAGATTTAACTCGAATGACAGAATAAAAGTGATAAATTTCTAACTTCTATATTAGATGTCTTAAAAAAACAATAACAATGCTGATAGTACCTATTAACCGTCTGGAGTCACTGTGTTTCGGCTCCAGAACGATTTAAAATTAATCGTGTATAAATATTAATTGAATCAAGTAAAGGGAACCTGAGGTGTTTGTAATGGAAAAACTGAAATCATTCTATGAATGGTCAAAGGAAGGTGTGCAATTATCAGTGTTAGACTTTCACTTGAGAACTCCATAACATAGTAAATCATCAGGCTTTACAAAATTAAAGCCACATTCGGTCTCCTCACAACCACAACGTCTGGAGCTCCTACCGTGCGGAAGACTGCGGTTGGCCCTTAATGTGGGCCGTATTAAATTCTGTGTGTAACAGTTGCGGGCGCCATGTTAATTTGAAATCTCTGTATTACCTACTAATATTCTCTGCTTAGTTTATGATGCTGGGAATTATGATCTTATATCTTTGCGTCGATTTTTGAGACGTTAATTTTCTTTACGGAAATAAGAAGGCCTTACGCCGACGCTTACGCGGTCGCGTTTTAAGTCACACAAAAATGTCACCTAGCTATGCTAAGTTCACAGTTGTGAACTTCTTTCTGCTGGGGAGTTTGTTGTGCCAGTTCTTCCCAGCTAAAGCACTAGGAAGTGGTGAAGGGCGGGCGTTTTCGGGGACGTTCGATAAGTGCTGATTCTCAGCCTAGTTTGAATAAATGACTTTTTTTTTATTTGAGCTTATAAAAAAATAAAAAGAATCACCTAGCTATCTAGGTGATTCTTTTTATTTTTTTATAAAACAATTTGTTTCTCTTGTAATCTCTGATGTTATCCTTACATCTCTTTTCACAGTTTTATGCTCTAGTCAAGTAATTCCTACTCTTTCAAATAGAGAGCCTTGTCCTGTCTGTAAAGTATTAACTCAATAAACCAAAATTCACTATCAAAACTCAGTCCGCGACCCCTAACCACAGATTCACTCACCGCTATACCCAAAACCAGCAAATCAACCAGAACAAACTGGCTTACCGAATCCCTTTAATTTCTCCCCACCTCATAGAGCTGACCACGAGATTTATAGTTTTAATAGTAGGCCAATATACCGCCTCCATTTATCTGGACTCCACTGCATTAAAGGGATCTAGTGACCCTTAACGGGTTTTAAATGGTCCTGGGCTCGGTTTTGGTCTGAATGCGAATTTGGGATTTTAGAATTTAGTGTTTAAGCTTTAGTATACATATATTATTTAAAGGGTTTGCGGTGCTTCTTATATGTAAATAAATATGCTTATCATCTTGAATGTCGAAAGATGAGATGATGTAGTATATCCAAACCAAGATTGTTTGAAGGACTTGCTACTTTTGTAAATGTTGGCTAGACCAATTTTACCGAAAATACGCAATTTTTTTCATATAACTTGCACTGTATTTTATTTTATCTAAAATACTTTTAAGAAATTATACCTATAGGTGTCGACTTGCTACACTTCTGCCGAAAAAGTATGCCAGCTTCGTTGAGAGTGACTCGAATCCTCACTCAAATTCTCTCTGCTTTTGCCCACTTGTCAGTCATTGTCGCCCCTGTGCATTTAAAAGAGACCTCTTGAAAATGCCTTTACAGAATTTTCAATTCTTCATTTACCACAAAGCTGGTTCATTTCTCGCTCAGCTCCGCTCCCCAAAGTTAGGACAGTGTGGGAATCACAGACGTTACCCGCCTGCATTAGTCCGGAGATTTGTGCGGGATTGAAGCGGGTGAGTTAGTGTTGGTCGTGCGGCCAGTGCTGGGATTTCACGGGATTCCGGGATTTTGAATCTGGGTCGAATTTAGTAGTCACCTGGGCGGCTATTAACGATGTCATTAGTTTTGAGTGTTTATAGTTATTTTGGCATTCTAATGCTTCAGACGATGAAGGACTTACAATTATAAATGAAATTTTGCTTTATCATACGATCAATGTTTTCAACGAAATGGCCAAATTTTACTGTCTGAAGTAGTAACTCTAATTTTGATAGATAGTTAATGCCTAATCTATGAAAATTATATTATACTAGCTTTAGCCCGCGGCTTTGCCCTCGTAGAGGTCAGAATTAACCAACGGGAACGTACTACCGTGATAAAAAGTATCCTATATCCTAATTCAGGTCATCGTCTACCTGTGTGCGTTCAGCCATTAGACGTCAAAGGCAGACAGATAGGCAGGCGGATGGAGTAACTTTCGCATTTATAATATTTGTATGGATTGTTGGCAATCCCCCCGAGTAACGTTTTTAAGCATACCTAGCGGTTCTCTGAAATTTTGCTGCTAACCTTTCTGACCTGCTAATCTATTCACCAAAGACGCTAACAGGTTGTGATATCTGGTGAGAATTATCTCACTTGACCTTTAGGTCAAACGCAAGCCCTTTTAAAGTATTTTGTATAAAGTTAATTTCGAAACACAAAAAAAGTTATAATTTTTCGCCCACCTAATGCTATAGTGCCTTCCGCATCAGTTGTTCAAGCTTTATTTCTAACAGGAAACTTCCCAAGATATCACGTAACACGAGAAATCCCAGTAAATTCTAAAACCAATCAATTCCGAGCTAAATCCGGGAGCATACGTAATTTCCTATCAAAACATTTCAACGTAACATAATTATGAAGCAATTTTACTACAGCCGTATAATCTGTGGCTTTCAAAACATGGAGGATTATATCAACTATCTAGTATGATTAGCATACAAATTAGAGGTTTTTAACGGAGTAGGAGTAAGTTAGTTTATGGGTCTGTATGGTGAAGGGATTTGGAGATTATGAACGTTTGATTACGGTGAGAAATGCGTTAGTTGTATGTGGATTAGATTTGAGTGTGGATGTGTTTTATTTATTGTTCTGCAGTTTTAATTTAAATATATTCTGGAAAAACTGTATCAGACGTCAAGATTTTAGATTGGTTTATTTTTACTGCAGAGTGCTTTTGTTTTTTTCGCTTAAATTTTTTATTTCTTATGCAATTATAATACAATGATGTTAATATGTAAACTGCAACCTTGTGTTACAAAAGTATTGAATCTCTGAAAATGGTGGAATACTGAATCTTTAAGGTATAACCTGTATCCAGTATATTTTTGAAGGTCTCGGGAAGGGGCTGGACAAACAGTACAAAAAAACAATTTAGCCGCCTCTGTGGTTCAGTGGTAACGCCACCTGTCTCAGACCCAGAGTTCCCGGTTTTGGTTCCCAGTGGGGGCAAAATTTTCTGCTCGGTTTTGTTGGTGGTAGGGCTTTTTCTAAGTCCTAGCTAGCTACCACCATCATATCTAAGTTTGTCGCCATAACAACAATGGTAACAGCATTGTTGTGTTTCGGCAGTTAGAGGTAAGACAGCCAGTTCCTCTGTGGTTGAGGATTCTAGGTGAAGCTCGCTTCCACCTTTGGCCTGATCATCACTTACCACCAGATGAGATGAAGGCCAAGAGCTTCGCCGTTGTGGTTAAAAAAATAAAATAACAAATTGCCCCAAAAAATCCTATTCTATTAGCTAAAAAATAAATACCGCTCCATAAAATTTGGAGTCCCCACATAAAGAGGAGTAGTTTAACGGTGAAAAATTTACTCCCGAATGAATAAGGTCAGTAAAAATGTGTACCAGCAAAGGTCCATTTCTATGTAAATGTTATTGGGGGCGTCCGTTTAATCCTACGTTTTCCCCCGTTCCCGGCTTGTATCTGGTTTAAACCGGATTAGGGCTGCTACTAAGTTAATAAACTGTGTTAACTAAAACTCTGATGGGTTTTCGGGCATTATTTTTGGTAGGTATGGTACGTTTTCATGCATGGTAGAACTAAATTTAAATAGCGATTATAGTGAAAACTGTTTAGCTAAGCAGATATGTATTACTTTATTAGCCATTTATGATATACTCTATTACAGGACAAATCCACACAGCTACAAAGCGAATAAAATATGTGTACATCAAGTTCGAAGCTTCTCGTACTTACTACTAACACTACTACTCGTAACAATGTCACACTTAATTGTAATTCACATTTTCTTATATATTGTAATAATTCAATTAATTCTAATAATTGTAATTTTATTCAAATAATTGTTGAAAATTAACTGTAATTTTGCATGCCCGTAATGAAGGTGAAATATGTCCTGTGCTAAACCACATTTCATGCAAATAAATGATTTATTATTATTATTTATTATAATGGACTAATGTAGTCATATTTTCCGTTTGAAACTGGAAATATTTTTTTGGCATAAAAGTAAATAAAGTAATTAATAATTCGGAATTCATTCCGTATATGTATAAATAGGTTAGGTTAGGTTCGTATGTGCTACAGATATTCAATTCCATTGCTAAACGCTTGCTAGTGAGTATAAAACCTATGAAAACTTTCAGAATATGTTCTAATATTTGTAAATATTTTTATGGCAGTGTCGCTAGCGGCACTCTATACACGACACGGCATAATAGTGGCGATGCCTTGGCCCGGCTAAAGTGCCGTAAGCATTGTATTATCATTGTCACTGTCACTGAGTCACTGTCACCTGTTATTTCGTTTGATTGTTGAGGTAAGTTCGCTGTAAAACACCACATTCCCCAACATTACATTCTCCATGGCACCAGAGAATGTAATGTTTGGGTGGCGTTGTGAGGTAACAGTTCTAACCTAACCTAACCTATCTTTCAGCCATTTTCATTTGCTAAGCCAAGGGGATACGGCTACACTTAATTTTAGCTAGCTATAGATGAAAGAAATTAACATTAGCCTTTCCTCAAAAATAAACTAATTTTTTGATATAATTATCAAAAAAACAAATACGATCCATAAATACAAAGGGCAGCGAACTAACCTTGACAATCAACCAAAATAATAAGTTACAGTGACAATGACAATGCAATGCTTACGGCACTTTAGCCGGGCCGAGAAAGCGCCACTATTATGCCGCAAATAACGGTACTTTATCCGACAGAGATAAAGTGCCGCTAGCGGCACTCTATACACTTCGTATTTTTATTTTTGTAGAGCCCATCCCTAAACACTAGATCGTTGAGCAGATTCTCTGTTTATCTGATAGTTTGGCAACTCTGTTAATGTTTGTCCTGATACATATTTTGTTGTAGCCGTCGCGTTAGATCCCTTATCTCTTCTACAAGGTTACATTTTTGTGTTAGGGTACGACTATAAACAGCTATCTTTATTATGACAGAGTAATTTGTAAGTGAGTGTATCGACATAATCAGTCCATAACATTCCCACTACTGGGATACAGCCTCCTCTCTCTGAGAACCTGCTCTGTGTGTATTTGATACTGTATAAATGTAGATTGATCATGAATTTGAAGCTATTCTGTTGCGTTTATAATACCAGCCTGTTACTGTCCCACTGCAGAGCAATGGCCTCTTCTCATACAGAGAAGGCACGAGCATTGATCACCACGCTTGCTCAAGACGGGTTGGTGATTTCAGACTTATATTAACTATAATAAAGTCCAGGTTTCCTCACGGTGTTTTCCTTCACCGATGTCAGTAATGTCCAAGATAAACTCAGAAAGTACGTATGAATCGAAAAAGTCACATTGGTACTGTTGCGTTTACATTGGTTAAAAACGAGAAAGGATTTTTTTTACTCCATTTCAACGTTTTTTTGTAATTATCTAAAGAATTTTCCTATTGTCGTTTCTACTTTCTGCCTGTTTCTTTATACATTTTCTTCTTTATTTAGTATAAATTGGTACAACTTAAGATAATTTGTGGTATTGCCCGATTCAAACTTTATGGCGGCTCGGAACATGAGGCGAGTGACTGCGCGGAAACAAATGCATATGTCAGCGGGGGTGAGGGGTGCGGTCCTGCGCAGCGAGTAGCGCACTTCAGAGCCGCCATAAAATTTGACGCGTACTGTCGTACTGTCGACATTATCATACAGAAAGACGAAAATCTCTTAATCCTAACTAAGTGCACAACCAATTCCCACAACACCAGACTCCTATGCATTATAAAAAACATGCCTACCGAACAATAAACGTAAAACTGATAGTGTTGGATATCCACAGCCATCCATAGCCATCCACGGCCATCCACGGCGCTCGAACAACTTAATAGAGCCTTATTCGTTCTAATAACCACCTTCACGGCTTTATCTTTATCGATAATGGCGATTGCTCTAACACTATCGCCTTTGATTCGAAGTTTGCGGACGGTTAATGTGGACGTGAATGTTTGTATAATGTTTTGCTGAACTTGTAACTTATATAAGTTACAATACAGTATATTCCTGATATAAAATGCATTTTCAAAGAAAGAAAGAAATATTATTGTTTATTCAGCACAAACTAATGCACATTTAAAAAAAAAAACACATAAAATACTCCTTTAAAAATTGGCCAAAATTCAATATCTAAAATAGAATAAATAGGTTGAAATTAAAAATATAAATTTTTTGTCTCTTGCTTGCTGTCAGGGCCAGAGGTCAAAGACAATTTACAATAATTGCGTAACGTGCTGTTGTGACATTATAAAACTAAAACAAACAATCGAAACTTAAACAAAATGCCGATTGCAAAGTGGAAAAATGTTTTTTTTTTGTAACAAACAACAACAACAAAAATAAAAAATGTTTTCTGAATATGGCGTTCTCTGTCCGTACTAAGGGTTTTAAATATTTGCACTGATGTATTAACAACTGACTGATTATAAAGTTACGTGGAGAACCAACAATGGCATAACATTTTTGACGACCAATGATTGAATGTTCGGGGTGTTTTTGGCAAGTGGATCAGCATGAACAATATGGTGTTATACAACATAATTGAGGACGCGCACGCTCTGAGAGTCTTCCCATATATTTCCACGCAACATCTCACGACCTAAGTCTTGCAACTATCTATTTTTACTCCAATCTCAACTTTACCCTTTCCACCCTAGGTCTACTTTCACCCGATCCCTCAAAAATGGAATGTCCTGACTGCGATAAGGTTGTATCACGTTAACTATAGTCGCAAATTGGAACTATGCGACACTCAACGTTGTTATTCGCTTTGCATTCAACGAGCGTTACTATCAACTCGGCCATTCGGAACCAGGTATTGAATAGGCTCGCATCGAGATAAAATTGAAATCGTTAGAATCGCATAAAGTATCGATTGTCTGTACATGTTCGTAGAAGGGTTTTTAAATGACTCGTGTTTTTTGCGTTTTTATCGATTAATTGCAGGAATGTTGTGTGTGATTGGATCCGTTGGGGATGTACGCTTTATTGGGCTCAGTGGATTTTTATTACATTGCATGTACAGAATAGTAAACGAATAGAGTGCCAACACGCACATTTCTCTTTAAGATAAATCTCACCTAATTTGCCGGAAGCGTAAAACGATTTTTTTAAATTTTTTATGAAGGAGTAGTAGTTGCAGTTTGAAAGCCGAGGTAGATAGCCATTTAATTTTACTTTTCAATATGTTCTGTATTCGTAACAAGGGGTCTTTTTTAATTTTGAATTACAATATTATTTATCAGCCTTTTACCATCTCAAAGGAGGGTCAAGGCATCGAGAGCAAGATTGATCATGCTCACTGTAATTTTTACCGTCCACACCAGTAGTTTCACGTTTGAAATTCGCCAGACTCATGGCTTGGCCACCTTTAATCAAATCTCGTAAAGTTAGCAAGCACCTTTGATTCAGCCACAAATCAAATCACCAGTGTCTTTACACCCTAACTACTAAAGCGAGAGCACTTTTTGTCGGCTGTCTGCAAACGCCACTACACCAGATCTATGTTCTTCGTCGTCCACATTTTTATCTCACAAAGTGCTTGGATAGACACCAGAGGAACTTTGCGGGATATTCATCACAGTGAATGGGTTTGAACGATGCAAGCTACTAAACAAAAACAATCAAAATTGAGCTCTGTAACTTTGGAGACTGGGCTGGTTTTTGTATGGAGGCGTTGATGTATTAAAGTGGTATTTCATAAACTTCAGGCTTGTTGAACGGGAGAGCCACGTATAAATGTATGAAGGTACATTAATCCAAACAGACGCGCTTCTTTGTGGGGTATAGTTGAAATGGCGTGAAAATATGACTCGTTATTTATGTCTTGAGTACATGCTCCGTTTTGTAGTGACTGATTCACTTTGCTGTTTGTTTTCTGTGTTGTTGAAGAATAAACTTATTGTGTCAGGTAAGAGATGTATCGTTTTTTAGGGTTCCGTAGTAAACTAGGAACCCTTAAAGTTTCGCCATGTCCGTCTGTCTGTCTGTCTGTCCGTCTGTCTGTCCGCGGCTTAGCTCAGAGACGGTTAGTACTAGAAAGCTGTAATTTGGCATATGTATACACATTAATCATGACGACAAAGTGGTAAATTAAAATCAAGAAGATTTTTTTTTTTTAGACACGTAAAGGCTTGTGCAGACCAGCGCGACTTGTCGCGCGACGCGACACGAACAAGACAATTTCTAAGAAAACTTCACAGTATAACAATAACCGGTGTCGCGCTGGTCTCCACAAGCCTTAAAGTGGGGATGTTTTTTTTTCCCTCATCTACCCCATGTTGTGGGATATCGTTAGAAAGGTCTTTCAAAAATATTGTGAGTTTGTCAGAACCATTTTTGGATTCAGGGATCCGTTTGCGAAATATTAAGCTTTTAGCAGAATTTTTTTGTTAGAGTCGTGTCCCCCCCCCCCCCCCCCCCTTCTAGCTAAATGGTTGTACATGGACTTGTAAAAAAATTCACAGCAGTAGTATATATAACGAAATTAAAAGGAAAACTATGAGAGGTAAGTAGGCTGTACAACGAGAAATAATCAATCAACTTAAATTTGCAGTTTGAAAACATGATCTCCCATACATTCCCACACTACAATGTTAAGTTTGTTCTTGATATAAATTCATTCCAACTACGGAACCCTTCATTGTGCGTGGTTCGACACGCAATTGGCCGGTTTTTTTAATAAGAATTTGCATTAGGCAGATGTAATTGTCTTGTCTCTTGTTTATGTGGGTGAAGCCCAAATAAGACCTATTCTTTCAGAGGAATAAGAACGTGGAAGCCTTATGTACCTACAGGAGACTTAGTATTGTGAAAAGATTCCAATGTGTGAGTTTCAGTGTTGCACTGCAAGATGGAGACTTCATACTTTCACATTTCGAAGCCTAACTCTAACAAACTATATTTTACAGTAACTTTATAACGATATATAATATATTATATTATTTTATTATATATATTTATTATATTATATATATTTTTTATGATATTTTATCACGCCTGTATTCCCCGAAAGGTTGGGCAGAGCTGTCCTATAGTACACCCACATTTCGCCAGTTATGTTTGAGTCCCATGTAATACAAACAAGCAAGCATACATGCAAGCTTATTGCCATCAACTGTGCACAAATCCAGACCCCGGGCTGCTACTGAGAAATTCCAGATGGAAAAACCCTATAACACTTTGTGCGACCCGGGAATCAAACCCAGGACCTCATGGCCAGCAGTAGCGCTTGCGAACACTAGACCTATGGCAGTAACTTATAAGTAGAGTCAAAAACTTCAAAAAGGTGATGTGATGTTACCTTTAACTTTCCAGTAAAAATAAGTCTTTTCATCATAGAGTACTCTGTTTTGTCAGGACCCATGTTATGGCTATTCTGATTTAGTAGACAAATCCTTAAAAGAATAATTTGCTGCCTGTCTAATAAAACCACCCAAAAGTCTGATAAAATCCTCGAGCATTATTGTAAGAGACACCCATATCTCACGCATCGCTTAAAGCGTTTCATTCGAACATCTTCCAAAGCTAATACATAACAAGAATCCCAAAATAAAAAGCCGCTTGAAGCGCTGTCGGATCGCGATCACACAAGTTATGACGTCATTAGCCGCGTTCAACGCTGCAGCTTTTTCCAGCGCGGCTTTACTCCCAAATTTATTTGACAATTATTAAGGTGTCCGCATTAAAGGAGCATTACCGGCTCGCTGCTGGTGGAAATTCATGTTTTTCTTGGGATGTTTTCACTAGTAACTCAGTATAAAGACCGACACGTGCGAACTATTAGCCTCCCGACGTTCGGATTAGAAAATAATTCACCACTCTGAATGTTATTATGGAGGCAAGTCGGATTTATTTTATTGCTCCGCGAGATATATGTTAGTCTTTCGGCTTTATCCGTACGTTTCTCCGGTTTGTTTATTGAGAAAGCTGGAGATAAACGTGTGTAGCAAATTTTATAGTGAGAGGGGAGTTGAGGCTACGTGTTTAGACGTAAATCTTGTTAACGTCCTTTGCTCAGTAATTATTGCTTTATACGCTTGAGTAACTCGAGTTCTACATGTTATTGAATGTTGCTATAAAATATTATTGATAGCGCCAATAAAATGTTATTTATGTGGGTTCTGGGTTTTTTATTATTTTTTTCTGTTTAACTATCCATTTGTTCGTCTATTTCTGTTTTGGTTGCGTATTTTATTTTTACGATTGTCGGTCGTGGAATGGGCGAAGACTCATCGGTGTAGTGGGTAGTTACTCATTTTTATGAGCAGACACGAAACACAGTGACTACTGAGAGTAAATTGATAAGATGAGTAGACTGATTGCCCCTGTACCAACTTTACAGATACTGTCATTGTAGACCTGTTGTCCAAAATAACTTTGGAATCAAGTTTCCTAACAGAATCAAAATAAAAATTCACACACAACTAAATCTAATTACCCCTGTTGCGAACAGTTTCTGCTATTTTTCACTACCCTCCACTTTCAGCGTTCCACATTACCCATGTAATTGCCCAGGTGCTCGTAAATAATACCTTACTACCCGTTACCTGGCCCGAAGACCGGGAACCCGGCTACCCGGGAATATATTGCGGATGCACCGACTGCATTACTCCGGCAGTCTCTGTTTTATTTCTGTTAATGGGTTGTGTGTTTTATAGGGTCATTTTGGGGTTCCGCTGGACAGTTTTATGGGTTGGCATTAGAATGGATGAGCTTTAAACAATGTTATGACGATATTCTTAAAAAAAAAAACACACTTTCCTTGATGTTCCTTGATGTAGACAACGAACAAAACCAAAGATTAACCAACAGTGCCAAAAGGATTAGTGATCGCAGTTTCTTTTAGAGTACAGAAGACGAAGAGTAGCTGAACAAAAGAAAACAAGTTCTTGGGTGTTTCGATATTATAACTTATGATTGAGAAGAAGAGTTTTGTCCTAAACCAGAAGTCTTATGAATAGGCCATTTAAAAAAAAAACAGCAGTTTATAAAACAGACAACAAACCCTCAACAGCATAATAAGCAAAACATCATTCATTTCATTCGTTTTTCAAATGCTGATGAAGACATCATCCTCCATCAACATAGAAACATCCAGTCCAAGGCCAATAACTTTTTCACCGAGAAACAATCCATAAATTGGGCGTAAGTCCTCGTAAGCCATAACAACCATAACTTTGGCCTCATAATCCGTTGAGGCCATACTTTAGCTTTATGGCCTAGTGGACAGGCGAGTAGCGAGCTACTGTAGACGAGTAAACTAATCCATTTTCATTTGTGACTTCTGGGTGCAGTTATAAGTTTTTTTGTACGGAATATTAACAGGTCAGAAAAGTGCCCTTAAGCTAGGGTCAGCCACAATATTTTGTGTTATTAGTGGTAAGTAAACTCAGATGTGAAAATAATGCTTTGGTTTTATTTCCAGAATTGGACGTATTTCGACTGAAATGATGATAATAATGAATCTCATCTGATTGTTCTTGAATCAGGATGACACAGTCTCCTCTATTTTTTTATTTTCATTGATTAGATATGTCAGCCGACTAACCGCCGGCCGCGAGTTAACTCCATCGACCCTGGGCGGCACTAATTACCTTCAAAACGAATATAAACCAACCCTGACATTTTCCTCAATATCACTCAAATTATTCCGCTTAAAACCCCGTTTCAGAAACTTTGCAAACATATCTCAATCAACGCTTTAAGCATACGAAATCACAGTGCCCGGGTGTTTCAACAAATAAGTGCTTGAAGCGATTTATTCGAGCGATAAGAGTGCTAAGTGCTGCACGGTGCAAATATTTCGCGTCTAAGTCTTCCTTGCGTTAGTTAGCGCTTACTTACACTCGCTTACGTCGGAGTTTCGCGTGATGTATGCGATGGGGTGGTTCTGAAGATAAGATTAAAGCGAGGAATATTAGTTACTTTTCTGTTTTTGTGACGAAGAAATCTACAACATCCAAATCTCTCCAAACTTCAACTTCATCCTCATGCTTTTGACCTAGTTTTCGAATCAAAGCACGTTTGACCACATCCAACTAGTCTGTCGATGCCAATAACTGGCAAAGAGTTTTAGGGTATGAGGAACAGGGTGTAAAGTTCACTCATCCCCATAGAAAAGAGAGGATCCTCCGAGGTGTGAGGGGTGTGATGTCTGGCGGGCAACTGCCCAGAGGTTGGAGTCGGGAAGCTTGTATATATGCTTATCGCGCGGTAAACTCTAATTGCGCGATGCAGGATTTGTGTGACGTTAGGATGTTGTGTGACGTCAGGTCTTTGATGCGTAGTTTACATGTAGATGCCGCTACAGAGTCATTATCAATTGTGTAGTTATCAATTTGTATATAATTTGGCCCAACGCCACACACAGCTAGCATTATCAGAAGTAAATTGTGTAATTGCCTAAGCCTCGTTAGGATATCATTATTGCTAGATACACCTCACTGAATATTAATACAGGCGCTTTAGTTAATACTTAAATAAAAGTTATCCGCTTTTACTTCATCCCTTGCACCACCGTAGCGCACCTCTGTCAGTCTTAACTGGGTTGCTTACGATTTACGTACAACGTTACCCGACTATCGTAGGCACTTATTAACATCTATTTTAGTTAAACGCGATCCTCACTTACCTAGTTTAGAGTTAATGGCCAAGTAATGATCGAGGTAAATTTGAACTGATAGCAAGTTGATGTTGATGTGGGAACTAAATTGATGCTCGTTACCCTTTAAGTATGTAAGATATTTAATGATTTGCAACTTCACGTCTATTACGGAGTCGTAGTTTCATATTAGTTCGTCTGGGGATCCTAATATCATCACAATATACATAATTACTGATAATTTCAGACATACTGATAGGACAGTACACTTTTCTAGGTTAACCATGTCATCTGAATGTGAATATTTCAATCAGTTTCCTCCTACCTCAGACCACAAAGACAATGCCATAGTCTTTTATAACTTGTAATGACAACATAATATAAATTGACTCAAATAAACCGATTACCTAATTGGCAAAACTGGCAACAAATAAGACTGAACAAGAATACCACTAAAGCTTATTACCTTTAATTACAATAAAAAAAACAACAGTTAAGTAGGTACTAATAAAAAAGGACGGACGAATGGACGGACGTACCCTGCGGTATCAGCAGCATATAATTTAATATGAAAACCACGGAGGGTATTACGAAAGGAACTGTGATTATAATAAGGTTATTATTACGGAAAATTGGTCTGTCGGTGTGTGTGTTCAAGATAATCGAGGATATGAATCAATTTTTGCCGACTGCGGTGGTGTGAAAGAGGTAAAGCAGAAAGCAATCAAAGAGTAATTTAGTTGAAAAGGCATGCAACGAATTTGGGGTTTGTGAAATTAGTGCAGTAATTATTTTTGACACGGATGTCAAAGGAGAAGTAAAATAGGATGAAACTCATGGAAGGAATACTAAAGTTTTCCTTTGCAATTTTGTTAGAACAAGATAGTTGGTAAAAAAATGAACTTAAGTACTATGTTTATAAAACTACTGCCAAAAGAGTAGCAGAGATCCTACCTGAATAACCAAGTAATTCGTTTTTTTTCTGCCTTATTATTTGACTTGAGCAATTTATTTTTTATCCAAAATCACATTAGAATTTAAAAGCATCTCCAAATCACCATGCACTGTCACCATCACATACCGTTATCCAATTACGTAGACACAATAATCGATCCACGAACAAAGCCATGCATCGATTTCTTTTATCTGTCAATCAAAATCGATTGTTACGACCGATCGAAGCGGACACAACTTTGCATTTACCACCAAGCTTACGTTCTTCAACCTTATAACCTTCAACTCAAGGATGATAATTGAGTTGAGTGAGTGCAAATATAAGTTAGTTTTTAAAGTAGTGACGTGATGTAGATTGATTGGCGGTAGATCGAGATAACTCAAGCTTTGGATATGCGGCTACCGGTCAGATAGCGAGGCAAATAAAAGAGAAACATTTGTAGACAATGGTGATATTAATTCTGGATACGACAATCATACGGAGTAATAAATGTTCTGGAGTTATGGTTGTTGGGAGCCTGCGTGAAATGTGAAATGGCATGTGAGACAACAATGCTTTCGTTCGTCACGTATATATACATTTTTCAGCTGCTTTTTATACGTTCTTTTGTGAATGTAATTTTACGATTGGTCTCTTTCAGAATGGCGGTGACTACAATGTCAATCCTAAAATTGACGGGTGATATTTTCACAGTAGCGTTGCAATACGAAATTTAAAAAAATGTGAGGAGATATTGCAAGTGTTATCTGAGTTTCAGCCATTATTATTATTTTCTTCATACACCCAAACAAAGTGAAACTCTTGGAGAGGAACCATAGAAAAATGATACCAGTTTCCTAGTAAATATTATAAATTATACGTAAAATGTAAAATTTAAATATTTAGCGCTGCTAACATAGATTTAATCACTTCTAGTTTTGCATTCAAGTGAAAAATTCATTAACATTATTAAAATATTTTAACGCTGATTCACAAAATTATCGCCTGAAGAATAACACAATATTTTAAAAGCCATCATTACTCTTCCAGATCAAATTACAGTAATATCGTTCCTAAATCAATTACACCCAATGCACAAGAGTAAAAAGAGGTAAGACAGAAGCTGTAAGGTCGATAAAACGCACTCGTATATAACATTCATTACGATAGCATTAAAATGATGGCGGGTGATTCGTTAAATTTTATCCGGTAGCAGATTGGGATGTGGGTAGCGACAGAAGAAAAATTTAATGAGATGACGATATTTTTGGGGAATTAATTTTAACGAGTAATGAATGAAAACATTTATTTGTAAAATACAGGTAGGTGACAGTACAAAAAAAACAAATGAAGAAAAAAAAATGGAAAAAAAAAACTGACCTCATCTTAGATGATATCTAAGGGATTACTGATGAAATGATTATTGGAGGTGTAGCAATTTTGATAGAGAAAATTAGCTATTGGAAAATCAGGGGAACATAAAGTAAGTTGAAAAATGTTTTTTTGTAATACTGCCTGACTTTTCAGCTGTTTCTTACAAACCTATTTATTACGGACTTAAGATTTATATGCTTAATCACTACCTCAGACTGACCCCTGTGGAACGCCGGCTTCGACAGCGTACCGCCGGACTCGGCCAGTCCTGTTTACGAGGAGGATCGCACTGTTTTTAATTCATCCCGAGTGTTCACACGACATTTTACATCATTCCCTGGCATAAGAACCCTGTTTTATAGACCATAAACTATACAACGCCAATCCATGTGCTGTTGCAATTTTCTCGCTCATATTTCACCTTACAAGTCATCAGTTTATTACTTGGTAATAAAACTACAGGTTAATTACACTATAATTACTTTAATACATTATGTGCAAAGGTGATTACAACATGCCATGTTTGGCTCAGAGCTCATAACTCTTCGTCTAAGGTGTCATTAGAAAAACTGGTCAAGCGGGTGTTGGACCACGCACAGTGAAGGGTTCCGTAGTTAGGAGTACGCATGCAATGAGCTGATTTTACCGACCGGAAAAATTTTTCACTGTTTTTTTCATTTGTCACTTTAATAAAAATTCCATCTTTCATGAACAACAGTACGGTTTCACCAAAGGGGGTTGTACCACTGACGCTGGTGTCACCCTAATAAAGAACATTTTTAATGCCTGGGAAGAAGCACAAGATGCCATTGGAATCTTTTGCAACCTCTCGAAGGCGTTTGATTGCGTAGACCATGAGACACTTCTGCTGAAACTGGAGCACTATGGGATTAGAAATACAGCTCTTGATTTAGTAAGATCATACCTTAAAGATAGAAAGGTTAAAGTTCAAGTAAACGGCGTAAACTCATTAGGGTCTGAAATGGCATTGGGCGTTCCTCAAGGTTCGATATTGGGTCCATTCCAGTTTTCATTAATGATTTACCCCAATTATTTCAAAATAAACCGAAGATGGTGTTATTTGCAGATGACACATCATTGATTTTTAAAATCAACCGACGGTCACAAAATCTTGACGACGTGAATAGCTCTATTCTTCAGGTCCAAGATTGGTTTACGGTAAATAATTTGGTACTAAATAAAAAAAAATTTACTAAATAAGGTTTCCGTTTTTTGCCATTTAGGTACGGAACCCTAAAATCTTAATATGTGTGCTTAAGTTCAGTCTTACATTAGACAAAATTGGTTGATGGAATGTTAGAAGTCAGGAGTAATCGTTAAATGATTACATGTTCTATAAAAATTATAATCGTTTTCCTATTTATGGTCACCATAGTTCTGGCATTTCCCAGGTGACTGACAGCGTCCGTTACACTTGAGAGCACAGGCTTGATTCTGAGGGCAATTACATAAATGACATCGGACTATCTGCAATTTTTTTATTATAAATCTGGATAAGCAAGTGTCTACATGTTCAAAAAATCAATAAACATGAACTAAGCAATACTTTAAAACGTAGTAACTGTACTTAAGTACCTATTGTTTGTATTTACTCAGTTAGGTTGTTAATTAAATTCTAGTTGTTGTTGCCATTTATACAAATAATATTATAAAGAGAGAAAAAAAAACACTGCTCTCGACGCTTGACGTGTCCACACGTCGGGTCCGGGTTCGCAACAAGCCAAGCGCCATTCTGAGGATGCCTCGTTGAGAGGTAAAACACGTGTCGATTTCTTACAGGGTTCTTTATGACTCTTTAAGAACAGCTGCGCGGATTAGGTTACTAAATATACGTCATCTATTGTATTTAATTATGGATTTCCGCAAAATTGACGCCTGAATCAGTTATATTATAAAGAGGTAAAATTTGTTTGTTTGTAAGTTTTTATGTAGGGGATAATCCCTAATATCCAGTCGGATTTGAACTTGACGAAGGTTTTAGGCTCGCGGACGAAGTCGCGGACAGAAGCTAGTTTTTGATATTTTGTGTGAACTACCGACATTTTTAGGGCCCCCAAATATAATATCCTCATATCTCTCTGTAATTTGTAGTTATCCCAAAAATCAATAGTCTCACAAGCTTTCCGTAATTATTACAGCAGTCGTGACATAGGTTACATATTTATGTAACATGACGTACCTTTAATATTATTATAATCTCTATTAAATATAAAAGAATTCACTACCTAACCTAACTGAACAAAATGTGTAACATTTTTTCCAAATCTCCATTTATTTTATTACAGAATAACAAACAACTTTTCTGCTAACCATCCACCCAAGTATATCAGCCGATCGACGCCGACCGCAACCGGTCGCCGACTGTCTAAATGATATACTTTTGACAGCACAGATACAGTTGTGATAACAGTGACAGCGGCAATCCGCTCACAATGCGCGCTGATAAAAACTAATGTATTGTCACTAATGAAACGAGCTAGATGAAGTTAGATTTAGATGAGGTTTATGTTTGTATGGAGAAGGCTTGCTGGCTAGAGAAAGGATTTGAAATTGGGTGAAGAATTGAAAGGAATTGAAGGAAGGAATGGTGCAGAAAACGAAGAATTTGGTGTTGTGAGGCAATCCAATTCCGATAAAGGGGTATAGAAAGCGGTGCCAATAGGTGCTTTTGTCATAAGCTTACTAGAGATAAAAGTAGTATGATAAAATTATGTGTGGATTTTTTTGACAATAGTTGCCGTGGATGTCATACAGGATTGAACTTGTAAGTCTTAAGTGGACATAGTCGACTTTTTCTGTATATAACAATACTCTGCTTTCATCATTCCATCTCCCAAGTGTGGTAATTATGGCACTTTTGTAGCATAGTATAAATATGGACAGTATGGAAACTAGGCCTATTTGTTGAAATTATAACCTATCCTCCATTATCAAAAAGATCACAGCGACCACATTCGTCTCGACGGCACCCGCAACTGACAGCACCGCGACAATCGCTTGGGGTCTCGTCAGTGAAAGCGTTTGTGTGAGTGTGCCGTTTCGAACGTTTACTACGTAGTTTCTGAACTGTCCATATTTATACTGTTGTTGAAGGCCCATAAGACAGTAGTATTAGTTTAGTTACTTTGCGTTTACTTTTTTCACTAGGTATATTATTACACAAAAAATAACCAAGATAAAACTAAATGATTATTTTACCACATTAGGTACAAGCTTCATAGTAATTTAACCTTACAATCATGTTCTGAACAATCATTTACAACTTAACATCATAAGCTGTCAAATTAAAACACAGCTGTGTCCTACATATAAATACAATACCAACATACTTTTACGCCAAGAATTTTAGATTTTCAACTTTGTCTCTGAGTAATAAGGATTATTTTGTAGATGTAACTAGTGACCCAGCAGTAGTATTTAAGTTTGTAAGTACATGGAACTAATATTATGAATTAATCAGTCATGTAATAAATCAAAGTAGTGCAGGAAGTACTCAATAACGTTGACAACTTCAAGTAAACTGCATAATAATGCCGTTTTCCATACCTAGTTACATACAGTGAGGGAAATCAATTAATGATAAAAATATAGATACAATACATACTACATTACTCAATGTGATTGATTATAATAATGTAGCAGTTACATTATACCCTAGCTTTATCTAATTTTGTGGGCAGTACACAGATTGCAAGGCATTTTGCAGTATTTCCTTCTGCGATCGAGGAACTGAACTAAACACAGCTCAACCAAATTTAATTTAAAAAAATTGGTTGGCCCTTGGTTTTTCTTTATAGTTTTTGCATGGTAAACTATGGTACGGTAAAAAAACGAGTGAGACCTACAGTAGTCGCATAAAATGTATAAAATCTGACATCTTGGCTGACAGTACCAACCTTTCGGAAAACTATCCGACCGCCAACTCTAGCCCTGCGCGCGCTTATTGGTCAAATCATATAACGCTCGCTTCCACGGCTTCCTGTTACACACTTCCGTCCCTTTTCAAGAAATCACTCCCAGGAAAGCGAGAGGAAAATATGTTAGCTCTTATAAATAATCACTAAACCAGCAGGGAACTGTAGATGAGCGAATCATTTAATCATCAGTTGTTGCTTCTGCAGCGAAGCAAAAACGCATGAAAGTGACTCTTCCACGTGAGCGCACTTCAAAACTTTCCTCTACAAATAACATTTTATACCCCGCTTTGTTCGAAAGATTTTAAATTGAATAAGAAATAAATCTTGTCAATGTTTTTTATGGGATACAGTGACGGCGTCTCCATGTCGGCCGTCAGTCTTTCCATGGTTTATCTTAGTTTATTCGTCGGGGCATCACAAAAAATGTCACCATGACTAATAGTTATATTATGCGTTTATATAATCAGGTACTGTTTTCTAATGAACTGGAAAATAGAGGCTGGAGTTTGCTGCATAGCCAATGTTTGCTGAGTTATAGTATCATTAAGAAACTGCTTGTGAGGAATAATGACGGCCCAAGTCATCATCTCATTCTCCTGTTCCTATCCTAATTTATTTGGTAAGTGGGGATCATGCCGAAGGTGGAAGCCAGCTTCAGCCAACCACAGAGGAACTGGCTGTCTTACCTGCAACTGCCGAAACACAAAAAAGCTGTTAACATTGTTGTTATGGCGACGGACTTAGATAAGATGGTGGTAGCTAGCCAGGTGGACTTAGAACAAGCCCTATCACCAACTAAACCGTGTAGATTTTTTTTCCCCCGCTGGGAACGAACCCTGACCTCTGAGTCTGAGAGTCTAAAACAAAATAGAACAGTGGAATAATATCCAGTATTGATACTTCCCTAGACGAGCCCTACTAAAAGTTTATGAAGTCATAAGTAATGTTTTTGTGTTAGATTAGGTCCATTAGTTTAGGAGTGTAAAGGTTACACAGGGGTTGATAGAGTTACTTTACCATTTATAATATTAGTATGAATTGTCTTGGGGATTTAGAATCATGTAATGAATTAATGGTAACAGTTTGTGCGTCGATGCCACCCTGTATAATTATGTATTACAGTTTTGTCATAATTACAATAGTTTTCAATGAAATTAATAACAATAATAGAAAGTAATTCAAATAAATTAGAACTATAAAATAATTAGACTATAAACTCTAGGCGAAGCGTTTTAATCTACATTAGGTATACCATCTAACCGAGGTTTGCACGGGCGATTTTTTCCCGCGGTAGTATTCCCAATAGTGTTGTTTATCACCTTGAAGGCTCATGGTATCGTGATGCAGAATAATTGAGGAAGTGGCGAACTGGTAATGAAACATCAAGGTTACTGTTATTATATACAGGGTCAAATAAAATTAGCTAGCCAAACTCCGCATACATGATGGGTATAAATGAATACGACAAAATAAAAATAAAAACATTTTATGATTTTTTTTGGGGTCATCGATCCATTGTAGTGTTGTTACTTGAAGAATGAGGTTTTTTTTTGTTTTTTTTTATGATCGCGTCTGTGAAGTTTAAACTGCGGTTGATGACCCCAAAAATAAACAACAAAATTTATTTATGTTTTATCATGTTTAGATATATCAATCCCATCTTAGGATATTATTATGTGGTATTTTTATTTAATCGTACTATTTACATAAGTAAGGGGCACATAGGTACTGCAATAACATTACCAAAAAAGTAATAAAAAATATTTTTATTATTAAAATGATAAAAGTTATTGCTATTTTAAATTCACATTTTTCCATTCATTTAAAATTAAGAAATTTTCAACAGGGGTCATAAGTAATGACTTGTAGACACCCGCTAAACGATGGCCGCCTGCTGCGTCCCATGTAAAAAACCCAGTAAAATTCCCCATTGAAAAAAAGTGACGATTTTTTTTCTTTTTTCCTGTAAATTAACACATAAATATACTCTCAGTACAATACTTAACAACACCCTCGGAGCGGACAGGGTTTTTTAAATGTTGTCTACACAGACTTAAAATAATAATAATAATAAATGTACATGTTTATAAAAAGGAGGGAAAATAATCACAGGGCATCAAACCTACGACTTTTAGGGAGTTTTGCTAGCTAATTTAACGTGATCTTGTATAATTCGTTAATTATGGAATACGGAAAATAGCTATTAATATGGAAAACGGGAACGTGGATGGGTAGTGATGCGATACTCTGATGAATTTCTACATTTCGAATTCATGTGTGAATAAAAAGTGTTAACTGTTTCTCACGTCGCGCGTCGTGACTATTTCAAGAGTGAATATATATGTCTTCATACAGCTAACGTAATATCTCTTCTCACTCAATCTTTGCCTCACTGAATAACCGTGAAACTCTTGGAATTTTTAAGCACAATAATATCTATCAAAATAAAATGAAATACGGTGATCATCGTACACTATATTAGATTGATCATTTGTAGACAAAAAATCATTACCATTACCTTTTGAAGCAATCGGGAAAAAAACATCTATAGAGATAAACAGGAATCCGCTGGATGCAGGTAGCACAGAAACGGTCAAAGTGACAGTGCTTAGGGGAGGCCTATGAGGAGGACGTGTTTTGGCTGAAATTATGATGATGATGATAGTGATAAACACAAGCAAAGCATAAACCCAGGAGGATCCATTGTAAGATGTGGTGAGGAGTTCGGCAGGGAAAGATAAATAATACGAGATTCATCGAGCAAGCTACATCACTACAATGTATCAGTCTAATTACAGCTGTTGATCTAATATACTGATAAATAATTGAAGAGTCTCTAAGGTCCAATGCGGTCGAAAACCATTAACCTAATTAAATAGTAATTGTATCACACACGAATTTTTCTTTAGTTGCAAAAACAGCGTATTGGTGAAAGGACGCTAGGAAAGAATTGGCGAAAATGGAGTAAGTAAATGCTATTTAATTGTTAAAAGTATTTGTGGATTTTTAACCACCGGCACCGACGCAAAAAGAGTGGTGTTATAAGTTTGACCGCTATCTGTGTGTGTCTATGTCTGTATGTGGCACCGTAACTCTTAAAAGTGTGAATCGATTTGAATGCGATTTTTTTATTTGAAAGCAGGATTTCTAGTAATGGTTCTTAGACATGATTGATCAAAATTGGTTTAGTCGTTTGAAAATTATCACCTCTTTTCTAGTTGATGAATGGATGTGAGCGTTTTCCACGGATTTTAAATTTGTTTTTGTGTTACTTCAATGATATTAAAAGAACATAGTAACCTTGAACTGATGCTGCAGCAACACCTGGAATTTATAGGATACCCAACTCCCATAACAACTAACAGGACAGGTATCGTATTTGGGCTCATTGGAATGGTCTCAATGAAAAGGTATAGATAGATGATGGACAGGGTCTGGTGATGGAGTAGGAAAGAGAAATGTTTGTGTCGGCGGTATATTCAATTTTAATATAATTTCACTTGTTTGCATATAATTCACGTAAAACTCCTTGCTTTTAAAGAACCTATAAAATCACGAACAAACAAGAAGATTATTTTTCAAACACTCAAAAATGTCCTCAAAACTTCTACAAAAGTTTTGTATATGTTCGTTGATCTTGCTGATTTCTTGGAGAAGTGTTACTTAATATTGATTCAATATTAGATTTAGCATCCACTTGCATCGATTTACCGAGACTATGGTACCCTTGAGTAAAGATTGAGGGACGCACTTTGAATTGCTATACGTAACTATTTTTTTTTTTTGTTATTGTAAAAGTATTGGAATCTTTTTTGCCTTTTTCTTCATTCAACATTCATTTATCGATTCAAGGTAACTAACCTCAATCTTTACGCACATTTCTTTATGCGATTAAGAATGTAACTAACACAAATGAAGGAAATGTAAACATATTTGATAAATTACATAAAAAAATAAGCCCTCAAACTTTTTGCAGTGAAGATAATGAGGTGGTTATCGTTACCAACGTATTTGGCGATATTTGTATTCGTAATGCAAGGAGAAAACGGCAGAAACTGTTGGTGAAGGAACTAATGTATGACTACGCGAATAATACAACGCTGCATGGACTTCCGTACGTCACTAAGACAGGACTTACTCTCATCGAAAAGTAAGTACTAATAATTAATTAACAAATTCACGATTATTCAGCCTATGATGTAACTGCTAGGACACAGGTCTCTTCTCTGTGAGCGGTGTCGGGCCTTAATCCACCACGCAACCTCAATGCGGGTTAGTGGATGTCACATGTCTTCGAATTTTTGGCCATACCGGTTTCTTTATCACGGTTTTTTTTCATCGTTTTGGGAGCAGTAGTAATGAAATAAATTACACAAACTTATCTCCACCTTTTAGTATCTGAACTATTAATAAGTGTTAATAAGCAATTCAAATATTTAATATTTGCAAGGTTATAAATACACTAACGGCCGAACTCAACAACCTATTTTCAGTAAAATATAGATCTCTATTGATGGTAGTCAGTATAGTTCTATCTGTCATTGAATGTCGTCCCACAATTCCGTAAGATTCCTTTTTCTCTGACAGATTATTGGGACGTTAAAACAATAGATAGATAGATTTTTCTATTTCCAGTATGCCAAAACTGGCTATAGATAGGTTATTGGGTTCGACCCTAAATTGTTACTCCTTAAAGTTGACGCAGATTTGAGAGGTTTAAATTTCGTACATATTCTATGAACCATCGTAAACCACAGGCGGGCCGCAGCTCACTTTTCTATATGAAAATGCGTTGCGCTGCGACCCGATGCAACTGTGATGTGTGCTTAGCTGTAAGATACTATATATCTTCTGATTTAGTAACTTCTTTTTCTTTTCTCTCTATGTTTTCATTTCAAGTTGGGATTTTTGAGAATAATTAATATCAGTGACGTCACTTTGACCCTATTTTTTATTTGTTACTTTCAGAATCTTCTGGCTAATAACTTTTATAGCTAGCGTGTCCATGTGCCTGTTCTTTATCAGTAAGGTGTGGTTTAAATGGCAGACCAGTCCAGTCATAGTTACAGTCAGTGAACAGTTAGTTCCTGTCAATGAGGTAAGATATCATAGCTTTATAATTTTCATCATCATTTAGCGGAAATTCACGGCTGGATAAAGGCTCCCTCCAAGCATTCAACAACTAGTCCTTTGTTTCTCATATCTTGCATATTCTGCCAGATGACGGCTGCGAAATCGTCATTGGTGTCGTTTTCATAGTTTTCGAGGGTGCTAAAGCCGATAGTGAGGTCAAAAGGCCAAGGTTACTCATTTATATCTATTTAAATAATCAAGTAGCTTCACCAGGTTGTCTACATTGCTTCACTAAATTGCGTTTAAATGAGACCATCATGTTCATTCTACAATTCTAGACTGAGACCGTCTAGAAAGAGACGCGCCTATTTCCAGCAGTGAGTACAATGATTGAAGAAGAAATAGATTTATATGGTAACATACTTATTTCGCAGGTACCATTTCCTTCACTCACAATATGCCCGCAATCTAAATGTAAAGCGTCAGTCTACAACTTTACCAACGAAAAAATTATAGTAGATGCGTTCATGGAATATAATAATGCCACTATTAACGAAACGTAAGTTTTATTTACACGAAAGTTGCTTGCTTTTGATATGTTATGGCCTAGGTATATAACGCAGGTAAAACTCTTAGCTGGTCACACACTACTTATGACTGCGCAAAATAATTCAAAATTGTTTTTGCAATTACTAACATTTATTAAGACCGTATGTATGTTCTTTTGTCTTTTTTAAAACTTTTTTTTTTGTAGTGATTCTTTAATTATATAACTTAGGCTGGTTTTTAGTAGAGAAAAAAGAAAAAAAAAATTGTCACAGAAACACGTGCATAAAAAAAAAAGATAATAAACTCGAGCAGATACGACAACATAACGATAGCAATACAATAACGAGCACAACACAGAAATAGTCGGCAGCAGCTGGCACGTCATGACTGTGACAAGAAGGCTACCACTCAGCATTATGCTGTGCTATGGGGACCCACAGCACAGCACTGATTTTCAGAAAGAGTATTATGAGTTTTCTCCGAAACCAATCAAGAGTAGTTTTGACTAAAACATTATGAAAAAAGAGTACGTTACTGGTCATTACTCCCACAATCTATATAATTTATTTTTACTCTGTATTTCGTTGTTACTTTTGAATTAGTCGTTGTTTTAAATATGTTTGTTATTTTGTTTTTCAGAATGAGAGAAAGAATCGCTAAGTTTGACGGTATATCAGGAATTTGCAATCTTCCTCATGAGTATAATTTAGCTGAAATATATCCAAATGGTCATACTGATTCTTCTGTCGTAAAACATATTATGGAGGTAAGAAATTTTTGTTTGGTATTTATTTTAAAAAAAAACAGTTACATGTCGAAGTGGTTATGATAGTAAACTGTTTCTTTCTTTATTTTAAGGACCACTAGGTATATACGGTAGGTCGCATATCAATGGTAACAAATTACAATGAAGCTCATCATTCTCATAGTACAATGAAACTCAGTACTGCTTTTATATCACGAAGCGACGCGCGCTTTATTTGTGGTTAAAAACACGCTGTGAATGTATATGTAAGCACAGGAGCTCTCGGTACCGTCCAAAGCAAGGGTGAAATCGGAAGCGTGTGACAAGTAAAGCATGTGCGTCACTTCGTGAGATAAAGATACCATACTTATATTGTAACCACTGACGTGCTGCCTACTGTATAGTGTACCATAAGTCGTTGGTAACACTTTGACTTTGAGTTGGCCTAGCGTAGTACGGAGTTTTAATAGAATGTGAGGCCAGCTTTAACTGATTTTGTTACTACTGATTTGCAGCCTACTGTACAAGACCATTTAAATAAAAGACCTAAGAACATTGAAAGGTTTTATTATTTGCATCTATTGTGCAGTTAGTATCTCTGTAATATATAATTCGGTCAAATAAACTATAGTTCATTGTATCTTCTTTTACTTTAAATTTGTTTTTTATTTGTTTTCAGGTTGCTCCAAACTACACAGATGTGTTTGCATCGTGTAGAGTTCAAAATCAAGATGCAAATTGTGACACCTTATTTGACATGGTTTTAACCAACGAAGGAATATGTTTCAATATGAATTCACTAGCAGCTAAGGAGATTTTTAGAATAGAGAAGTAATACATTTAGGTCTTTCTTTCATTTTAGCCGAAAGATGTCCACTGCTGGACACTGGTCTTCTTTATTTTAAATCAATAGCAACCTACCTTACCTTATATGGTTATGGTATACCTTTTCATGGTTAAGTTTTGAGTATGGAAGTCGATGGCTATAAGAGTAAGGGAGGATGGATGCCTGGATGGACTGTGTGAACGATGGTATGGCTAGAAAGTTGGTGACTACTGAGGTGACGACTGATAGAGAAGTGTGGAAGAAAGGAACATGTTGCAACGACCCTGAATAAATTGGGATAAGGGCAGAAGAATGATAATGATCATGTAGATAATTATGTAGTTTATATGAAATTTAAAGTAGAATTAATGCTGTGGAAATGCGTTCCATGCCAAGTATGTGTAGTGTAACTATAAATGAAAGATTGGGGAATGATGTAATAAGACTTTGCGGTTTAAATGAAGATATAGCTAATGACAAAGATTTAAAAGATTTTATGAGATGGTTTGGTAATATTGAGAGTATGAATAAAATGCGAATAACAAAAAAAAAAAAACAATGTAGATGTGAGTGGAAACGTCGTAAGAGGACGCTATAGAAGGAAATAAACTGACTTTATTGGTGATGTTCTTCAGGAAGGTCAGGTGCGTAGTATACTCGCAATGCGTGTATGACGAAGTAAAAGGAGTGTGTAAGGACTGTAGTTGGTGGCGTCCTGTATTCTGTGCCTACCATCATGAGATAGGCTTCATACATTTTAGTAGTAGTAACTTTTGATTTCGTATGGAAATAGATCATTCTTTCCTAGACATCGATGTGATCATTTTCTTGTTATTCCGTTTTCTTCCAGCAAAAGTATTTTGCATTACTTTACTATTAATCCTGTTAGGTCATAATTGTGAATCCATACAGTAGTGTTAGTAAACAAAAAATCAAAATGAATGTTAGTATACAAACAACCATCTTAGGCTAGGTAAAAGGAAAAAGCACACATATTAACTTGAAAAGGGATCGTCACCATATCAACTCGAGCCATTCAGTATTATTTGTATGAAACTCCCTACTCCAACGCACACTAATCGGAATCGTAACGTAATCGCCTCGCCTCGGGACAAGCTCACGAACCGCATCGATACGGTGATGATCCCATTCCGAGTTTATATGTGTGATATGACCTAAAGTCTGGAGTCGAACCTCACACTATCGACGCAGTATATACATAGTACCTTTACTTGCTTTAAACATATTAGTCACTTCACGTGTATTTTTTAACTTTGAATTGAAATGAACATAATAAAACATTAGTTAATTTGACAGTTTGCAGAAAGAATATCAATACTTGTATACTACAAAACCACGCAAAGGTTGGTCAGTGGAACACGGATACAATGAATCTATAATAAATTCTGAAGCCTTATATGAAGATTCAGATTTTTATCCATATCCTGGAGCGGTAAGTTATGAATCCTGAACAGTCTACCGATTAGGAAAGAAAAAAAATGTGAACCGGAGATCAGAATAGAATTGTGAATCAGTCATTTTAGAAATGGGGTAGCAGTTCGTGAAGTCTTTTATACTGATTGTTTGAGAGACAGAACACAATTGATACGTCTTTGAAATTAATTTGCTTTTTTTATTTCTTGCAGGTTCCCATTACTTCCTAGTAAATAATAAAAGATCAAAGCTAATAATAATAATAGTTTAATAGTACGTCAGTCATGAAATCATTTTACTTTCACTTTTAAAAGAGTAACCGGACTCAAATTGAAAGTGTATGTGGAAAGCTTAGTAGATTTTCATATGCTCTTTATATGCTAGGCAAAATTGCAAATAAGACCGCCCTACTAGAAGCGTATCATGGTTATGTCACCTCAACTTTGAGGTATGGCCTCATATTCTGGGGTAATGCACCGAAGGTTCAAGAGGTACTTGTTGCACAGAAAAAATGCATCCGAGCTATTTGTAAAATAAAACAAACAGTATCATGCAAGCCACATTTTCAAAAACTAATTATTTTAACGTTACCATCTCTTTATATTTATGAGGCCTGTATTTTTGTAAAACAAAACATGAATTTATATAGATTTGTGGAAAGTAAACGTCGCTCACAAAAATTGCAGGTGTTAGCAACTAAAACCAAATTACATAGCAAAAGCTTTTATGCAATGGCTCAAAAACTGTATAATAAGTTACCAGGACAAGTTATCTCATGTATGAACATTAATGAATTTAAAGGGAATCTTTTCAAACTGTTAAATAATAAGGTGTATTATTCTGTTGACGAGTATTTAAATGACAAATTTTAATTAGTCTGTTTTATCATATGTGACATACTGAATGATTTTGATTATTGATTTGAATTTAATTATTAGTGACATAATTTTTTCATTTTGTATTGTTTGGCCCTTTTACTTTATTTAACTGACATATTTTTAACAATTTAATCTAAATTTGACATACTTAATCTATTTTTTTTTTTTTTGTGATATCACCTACTTTGAAATAGTTATGTTTTATGCATGTAAAACCTGTTAAAATTTTGTATGCCTCTTGGCGGAGCACAGCTCGGATCTTATTATTTATGAAGACATCTACTGTATGTACCCTGTGTTCACGAAATAAATGAATTTGAATTTGAATTTGAACCGTAGAGGTTCTTGCCGGCTCTTCTTCATAAGAAACGACCAATTGAACTGTGCACCTAGTTTCTGACGTTTCATGTTGAAATAAAATTTATTTATTTTTATTTTACTTTGACTACATTTGATTAATTCAGGAAAATGGCGAAGCACCCGATCTCGAGGTTGTGTTGAATCATAACCTTCGCGACCGTGACCATCTGTGTAACGGCATCAACGCAGGTTTCAGAGTAAGATTCCTTTTCATCTATTATAAAAGAAAAAAACAAACTATTTGTTTCTCAACATCAGCCTTTTCCAGCGAAAATGATAATTGTAATAATACTACGTCAATGAAATGGGTACTGAAATACGCACGATTTGATACTCTACAAGTTATATGAAAAAATATTTAAAAACTCAAATTGTTCAAATTGTAGCTTCTAATTTATTTTTTACAAAAAATTTCTTTTTTTTTTGGGTTGTTTTTTTACGAAAAGTTTGATAAGTAAAAAACTAAAAAGATATCAAAATAAATCGGAAAGCCCGTCTAAAAATTTAATAATGCTGTTCTGATATCAAAATCGCGAGTTTGAGATATCGGGAAGTTACTGGGTTGTGGAGGTCAGATATGCAGTCGCTCGATGTAAAATACTGGTATACAGCTGCATCCGGTTAGACTGGAAGCCGACCCCAACATAGTTGGGAAAAGGCTAGGCAGATTGATTGTTAGAAATGATAAAAGTGCACAAGACGTCCACTCCATGACATAGGTCTCCCCAAGCGTTGCCACTTCAACCGGTCCTGTTCTTTACGCATTCAGCAGGCTCCTGAGCTTTCACCAGATCATCGGTCCTCCTTCTGAATTATCTTCTATATTTCGAGCCACTTAGTACGATCATTAATTTCAGGTATACGTCCAGCATCCTACCGATTTGCCTCAGTCTTCGCTGTACTACTATGCTGTGCTAAACAATCAGGTTTCATCAATGGCGCTGAGTTTCAGCGTACTCAATACCTCAGAGAGTTTGAGGGACTATAACCCAGAAATGTGAGTTTTAGAAGAACTTCGATATTTAATATATTTTTACATAGGTACTCGATATTTAGCATCCTCAAAATCATTAAAAATTCAATCCATGTAATGTAATTTTTCTATGAGGAATGACATCGTGAGGAAAGTTTTGAGTATGATTGTGAAGGCCAAAAAGCAATGGATGGACTTGGTGAAAGATGATATGGCTTGAAAGGGATAAGTACTGAGATGACGACTAATAGAGAATAAGGGAAGAAGCAGACATGCTGCTGCGTCGACCCATTTGAAATTGTGATAAAGGTAAGACAATAATGAAGTAATATATTTTTTCTCTTTTTTGGTTTGGTTTTAGACGTCAATGCTATTTCCCTGACGAACGATACCTAAAGTATTTCAGCCTATACACAGCCAGTAACTGTAGGATTGAATGCTTGTCCAACATAACTGATGAACACTGTGGGTGTGTTGAATTCCACATGCCACGTAAGTATTTTTATCTCATATCCTCGTGTCCTAATTATAAGCAATTTTGGCGAACCCAAACGCGTCATTGCGCCTACAGAGGGTACCTTTCCGTTTTCCGACCAAATAGGTGACAAATGATTATAAAGATCGTGTATAAAGGACACGCTAAGCAGCATGATTGGTTGAACGATGGACATACAGAAGGTCATGATAATGTATCCTCACAAAAGTAACGATCTTATTTGTTAAAAAAAACATTAAAAAATTTAAGTGATAAGATAAATAAATAAATAAATAAATAAAGATTTGTATAGTGTCGCAGCACTTTGATGGGTAACTGCAATGGGCTTGAATGAACTAGAATAAGGCAGGGGGTATGATCTGTACATCAAAATGCCCTAAAAACAGCAAAAAATGCGAATTTCCACTGATGGGTTTTATTGGACAATTGTACATGCTGTTTTACATTTGTATCGATAACGTCAATATGTCCCATAGGACAAAATGAAGAATGGCTTGTAAAATATGTTTTACAAGTCAGCCTGTATGTTCTGGGACTTATAAAAATGTTGTTATACCAGATTTGTTAATTTCCTTTTAAGATGCAAGCAGTAAAAGAATTTGCACCGAGCAAAATAGAGACTGTATGTCGAGTGCAAGAAGTAAGTTTATTTATAAATATTTTTTATGGGATTTAAACAATAAGGATTTTGAAATATATTTTTGTCCGTCTGGTAAATTATTAAAAAATATTGGACACGTATTTTTTCCTTTTTTTTAAGTAATCAAAAGATTACGGCAATACATAGAGTCTAAAAATGTGGCATGACGTCGTTTCCCAGTAAATTTTATACTGACTTGTGACGTAGCGAGCCCCCACTCCCCAACTTTAACACGTTTTATCTAAACCATTTTTTATTAATATGAAATACATTTTTATTATTATTATCTGACGGACAGAATAAATAGTTTATTTTTTTTTCCCCAGTCATCATCCCTATTGGTGAAATGTGGGTGTACTATAGGTACACCTTTGGCTTACCCTTCGGGGAATACAGGTGTTATGTTATGTATCTTATGTTATTTTCTTCTTTTTTTATTTCTCCATTCTTCATTGATTGAAGGAACACTTATTTTATCTTTCAGGAAAAATGTTACGCCAAGAATTAGTTAAAGATAGTTTCAAATGCCATTGTTTACCAGCCTGTAACAGTATGGACTATGATGCTGAAATACTGAAGACCGATTATAATCTGAAGCAATTCATCAAAACCTATTATAAAGCTTACAATGTTACTGATGACCGTTTCAAAGGGTAAATATTTAAATAAAATAAATTAGAACTTACAAATGTTAAAAAAAGGTTATTTTTAGACTTAATGATTACGAATCGGGAATGCCAATTTAAATAAAAAAAGTATTTGTTTTAAATGAAGAGGAGTCGGGACTTCTTGTATGGAGTAATAATGGTGACCAATCGGAACAGTGAAAAGTCGGGCATATCTTTATTAACACCAGCCTAAAGTTTTTACAATGAAAACTTATCGATGATGTAGCAATGACCATCCACTGAGAAAGCAGGTCGATTTCAGTTTTCTAAAGAGAAAAGTCAGTATCAGAAGTATACTAGATTCTACTATTTCAACTCAAAAATCTGCATTCCATAATGACCATAGTGAAAATAACACCGTTACTACTAGTTCATCTAACACTTATGACAATCTTGTTAACATCAAGGAAAAGCGATGCAACCTCAACAATACAAAAATACTTTTATTGCACCTTTAAAAGTTATTATTGTGTGTATAAGTTGTGTTACAATTTTATGCACAATAAAGCATATTTTATTCCATTCTGTTCTGTTTTATCCAGGGTCAAATTCTCTAAGCTAGAGATGTTCTTCAAGAGGCCCAGGTTCCTGTCGATGCGTCGTTCGGAGTTGTTCGGGTTGATCGACTTCCTTGCCAACTGTGGGGGTCTCCTGGGCTTATTCCTCGGGTTTTCGTTCTTGAGCCTCGTCGAGATCTTCTACTTCCTCTCTTTAAGGTAACTGATATCTGCTTTCTTTGACAATCAAATAAAACTTTTTATTCGTATAGAAAACTCAAAGTTTCACAACAGAAAGGATAAATAGATGACTCCCTAGGGTAAAGTCATACCCAAAAGGGTTCAGGTTTCTTTGAACATCGTCGTCCGCATACAGCGTCTTGCTATACTCTTCGTCAAGATGCTTGCTATGAGACTGTTCTGATGTGGTCTCTTCGAAACGTTTACTGCAACTCAAAAATACTCTAACTCCGAGAAATTTACGCTTACTCCATGTGTACTGATAGCGTTGAATAGTAGACAGCCTTGTCCTATCACCCATGCCATCAATTGGAGTATTCAATTTTTGCTTCAATGCTAGGTTCCATTATTGAGAACTTTTTTACCAGAAGTCACTTTCATTTTACATTCTGTGATTACTTTAACTCACACCCTGACTTATTAGTATTACTTATAAAAAATAATTGAATATCGTTTATTTCTACAATGTTTGTAAATATGTGAGCACCATGTATCTATCACATAATTCGTTTTTGTGTAATTGCTTCATTATCAATTCTTTTTACATTTTGTGGTATAGTAATTTTATGCTAGGTATCTTCACATAGAATGATATAATTAATGTATACAGAATATTGTAAAACATTTTAAAAGAGTAACGGTGGAGTTTCTTGTCCATTCTTCTCCGTACGAAAACTACCTTTTGGAAGGGGCGACTTGAATCAATTTGATTTTTTTTGCAAATGTTGACGTTCAAAAGTGCCTTTCATGTGATTTCATATCAACAGTTCTGTTGGTTGATGGTGACCAGTTCTGGTGGTTGATGGTGGCTGTAAGTTTGGAGCCCATATCATGCGGCTTTGAGATAAATACTAGTCTATAAATAGTAATGTGCTGACTGGATTGCTACTTATCACTGCCATATTTTACATTACAGATTATGCTGTACACTAAAAAAGGATCTGGAAGAAGAAAAAGCTCAGAATGAACCTGGAAAAGAAATTCGCGTCGATAAATACTAAGACAGATTCTTCGATCTAATGTTTAATATATTTGATCGAAAGAATATTACAATTTTTTTTTGCTTCTGATGTGACTTGAAAAACTTCGAGAATCGTGAAAGATTGCTTAATGCATATTTTGATTTTATCCTTTCATAAAATACGTATTTTAGTTGATACACTACAATTTTTCATGGTGTAAAAAATAATATAATTGATAAACATACTTTGAGGATAAATGCAGTTTACACCGGCAAATAAAATTATTGAGTTTCCATTTATTCTGTATTTTATTCGTAGTAGCAGCTTTATATCCCTTCTTATATATATTTATAACTCTTTTGAATCATCAACTTCCTCAGGATCACGTATTATGTCATCATTATCATCAGCCTATAGCAGTCCACTGCATCTTACTCGAACCTCAACTAGGTACTTACATCAAGCGGCCGCCAACAACCCTGCGAAGATCGCCGCTCCACCCAGCTGAGAAAGATATATAATCATCAACTGCCAAGCAATTACGTCGGCTTCAAATCTCACCGGATGCAGCTGAATATCAGTATCTCACTAGGAGCAACTGCTTATACGACCTCCGCAACTTAGTTCCTGGGTAGATATCACGATACCCCTTGGTAAGACTGTCTGTGTCTGTTTCGGGCTGCTGACTACCTGTCATAGATCTACGAATTATAGATATCTAGCTTTTGCCCGCTGGTCGGTAACTATACCATTTCTACCGGGATAGAAATCCTATATCCTAACCCAGGTCTACCTGTGTGCCATTTTGCTTTTTCCACATTCTTTTTGCATTTGATAGCCCAACTCTTGAGGAAGGTTTTATGCTATTTAACATCACACTGGTATACGCTACGACCATTAGGAGTCGAGAAAAAAGAAAAAAAGGCAGACAGAATACTAAGCGAAAACAAAGTAATGGCGAGCGATGCGATGCGACGCGGTAGTTCAAGGGTATAAGAAAATTCACGTGGACGAAGTCGCGGGTAGAAAGTAGTAATATTATATTATAGGTACGGAAGTTTGGATGGTCATGTAATCAATACAGTAAAATCTAATACGTTTACTTGTACAGACAGAGTACTAGATAGGTGTTACAAAATGTATAATGTGGTTATCTCTGTGTCCTGTCAAAGAAAGTAATATACTTTGTGTAGAGATAGATAATGTTTAACTGTAAAATAACAAAAAAAATTGCTTAAAATATTTGAAAATCTTAGTAATTTTCAACCTAAAGCACGTTGTGCAACTGTACCAATATTAGCACAAACAGGACGTCGCTTCGACTCCTGCGCGTCGGATCAAAGACGCGATTTATGCGCCGTCGGATTACTTCGATTTATAGCGCGCTAACGAACGCACGTGCCCGACAACGATTATAAGTAGATCTCGAGAAGTGCAATGAGATAAAAACGTAATTTTAAGTTTATTTTGCGATACCATTTTGTATTCAGCCAAAAGGTATAGTGGGATTTTGTAAAAATCTAGTTCGATTTACAAAAGACTCGCTATACGCAGTGTTCAAGCGTGATGAACAATGGGTTCTATATTCTTCTCCATTATGAGCTGGTTGCTAAGTAATAATAGTCGCATGAGTCGATTCATCAGGTTAACCTAAGCTTGCCGGGGTTTGTCCGTGGATGGATGACCATCCTTATATATCGAGACTCCTCCGTGCCTCGGAAAGCCGTTGATCCCGGCTGTCATTCGTGGATCTTTGACAGTCGTTACGGGTTGTCAGAATCCCAAAAGTCTGATAACTGATAGGCAGTCGCTCCATGTCATTCATCATTTATTTATTTATTTATTTAAGGAAAAACAAACAGTAGCACAATAACGTTACACTTATGATCTTGAACATTAGGTACATTATAACAATTATGCTACCCACTACGTTCTCCACGGATTACAATTTAAAGTACTTAAAAACTAGCTAGTAACACAGACAATACCTAGCACATAATACCTAGGCGTTATCCCAGAATTAATATCTGGATTTTTAGAATTTAAGTAAATTTGTGTGCGTACATTATTAAACATTAGTAAGTATGTTAATTATATAATAATTTACTGGTCCTTTAGGGTTGCTTGGATTTGTTTCTTAAATACATTTTTAGTAAGAAAAAGAATGTCGATTGAATTAAACTCATTGTTGTATATCTCAACTAAACGACGAAGTGGCGAACGCGAGCCAGCGTTGGATTTACAGAGGCGAGTATCATCATCATTTGAGCCGAAAAACGTCCACCGCTGTACACAGGCCTCCATGGCCTCTATGGCCATGGCCTCTATGGGGGGGTTTGCCATAATCGCCACGCTTGGCAGGTGGGTTGGCGATCGCAGTATGGTGTTAAAATGCTTAGAGAACGCTGCTGCTCATTCTCTAGTAAGTCCCTTAGTCGCCTTTTACGACACCCACGGGAAGAAATGGGATGGTACTATTCTTTACGTCTGGTACCACACGGAACGTCGCTCCATGTAAAATACTGGTATTCAGCTGCATCCGGTTAGACTGGAAGCCGACCTCGACATAGTTGGGAAAAGGCTAGGTAGATTGATTGATTTTTCTCCATTATGAAAATTATAGATTTTGTCTTTTATAGAAGTAGGTAATTACAGTAATTACAGACATTATTTTCTTAAATCTGGAGGTAAAACGAACCCTTATATTTTTCTGCTTCATCTTTTGATTATTTCAGCTAAACTTTACTAGCTAAGCAAAATTGGCAGGTTAGTATTCTTATTTCTAAACCTCATATTATAACAGCCCTAGATATATTTTGAAAGCAAGCAGCCGCGCCGCTGGTCTGAATAAAGAAGTCTGTCTCTATAAAGAAGTAATAAATTATGCTCATCATGGATATAAGAACGAAAAACTCTATTACTACAGCCCCACTATAACTCTTACAAAACAATAAACACGAACATTTACAAATATCCAAACATCTTGTCTTATACGTAAAGCGAAACACTTGAAGATCAAAGACGGCGCGGGCGCAGGAAACACGCAATCGTCTATCAGTGATATAGAGCGCCTTTCAGTGCCACTTGAGGGTTAAGTGGAGTAAAAAATGACGTCATTGATTCTGTATTGTATCATGGAAAGATAGGAGACCGCCAGCAGCTTGGCTGAAATATATGTTCAAATGTAGTGTAGGCTATAGCTTCACTGTGAAAGCGTGGATTAGAGTTGGAGATTGTTAGTTCATAAGGCTTTACTTGTAAAAATATAATTATTATTAGCTGTGATCAGTTATGCAATCAAACGTTACTTTTAGGAAATCCAATGACAATAGAATGTTATGCAAAAATATTTAGTTTTAAATCCGCAAAACCTATCCAAACTTGGAAACAGAATGTAGCACCCCATTCTTTGCGCAAAAGTAGATATGCGAGTTTAGAACGTTTTGCATTACAGCTTTATGAGCTGTGTCAAAGCAGACAGGAATTTTGCCATTCGACATTTCTTGTCTGGTACAACTCTCAAGTAGTGCTGTATTAGTACAGCTTCTTGTGGTCTTCCACAGTTCCACAGACACTTTGATAATAGTAAAAGAAGTAAAAACTACCGAATGGATTTTCAAACAGTTTTCACCAATGGACGGAGTGATTCATGCGGAAGGTTTTAGTATATAATTCATGAAGGTTTTGTGTAAATTACATGAAATATGACTTAAAACAGTCATCATACTATATAGTACTTCTACGGATGATATATAATATTGTCCGTAGAAGATAATAATAATAGTTTAGAGGAAATACCGAACCCTATTTAATACCGATAGATTTTTTCCGAGATCTTCAACAATAATCGTCATATTTCAGCCAATTTACACAAAACCTCAGACCTAATTTCCTGCAAGAAGCACTGTTGCAAATACAAATGCCCTTGGCTGGCTTTGGAAGCAATGTTTAAAAAAAACCACACCACAAATCCCGCAGAATGTTACATAGCAACCTCACCTAAATTAATCCTAAGACATGATTATCCCAAATGGCGTCACAAGACGCGACCTACCGTGCAATTAGCGGCCAATTCTGCCAACTCCCCTGCGGCTAAAGGATAATGCGAGGGCAACAATTTGGTGGCCATTACAACGTTTGTCGGGTTAATGGGTAATCAAAAAACAGCTCGTAAGTGGCCAGCTCTTTGTTCCGCTTCGGCCATTGTAATTGGTTAAGGTTGGGTTATATGGTGACTATACTGTACTGTTTTTTGTGAGATGAGTGAAAATTTCCTCTTGTGTCCTTTAGCTGTAACCAACTAAAACAGTATAAGCTAATGTCAGGACTAACCGAAATCAAATAACAAAAGAACTAAATTTTTAGAAATTTTGTGTAGAAAGTACTTACTTAAATGGTTGTCTTTTAATATAAAATCCTGCACCAAGTTCATAGGCAGGTATATTTTTTAGTATAAAATGCCATGTCTACGATGGTTATGCTACTTGTGGAGTTAGAGAAATAATTTTTTGGGCGTATTCAAAGTATTTTCTTTGTCAGAATGGGTTGTGATGAATTGATTATAAATTCTAAAAGAAAAACAGCTCCTTCTGGTTACTTTTAAAACAAAAGTATATTATTAGCCAGGCAGTAGATTGAACAAATACTCCATGTAAGCCGATCCCGCGCAACCATCCAACTTCGCTATAAATGATTTATTTTTTCTTCGATGTTTTTGCGTCAATTCTGTTAAAATTACTGATGATTCGGATTTCCATCATTGTAAAGATGATTGATTACTGCCTCCTAGCCTCCGGAGTAATGAGGGGCCACCGTTGGATCAATGTCTTTGTTTGATCAGTGTTACACGTAAGTACTTATATAGTACTTTAAGTTTATGAAGCAACTCTTTAGAAGTACAATCGTGTTGGTTTTAAATTATAAATCAAATCAAATTAAATCTTTTTTCTTGAACATATAAATACATTGAAAGATGTTGAGTGAATACGTACTTACGTAATTAAGATGTTCTGCCAAATAAGGCATGCAAAATTATAATTATTTCATCATAAGAAGTTGGGTTTTTCTTCTAATTCGTGTTTGTGTTAGAGACTAACCTGGTGTCAGAGTTTTTATGCCGCATAAGGGCCTCTGACTTGGCTTCACATACCGTCGAGAAATATCTCTCAGGCAGCCGGTTTCCTCACGATATTTTCTGAGTAGTTGGGTTTATGCCGAAGAAATAATTCATACGCTTTGTGTTAGTTGTATTGAGTGAAAAACATCAGATGCTTTTCTGGAAATATCCATGCTACTCATTGGTAGAAGAAGCTGATATATAGCCGAATAGGCTGACAGATACAGAGCAGTGGTGGCCTAGGGGTAACGGCCGCGACTTACCGAGTTGTAGGTCGTAGACTCGGACCCAGGCAGGCGCTTTACTTTGTGTAAATTATTTCATCACCACTGCTCTTAAAATGGAGAAGTAAAATATCGTGAGGAAACCGGCATGTCCTAGAACCAAAAATTCGAAGTCATGTGATATCTACCAACCCGCACTGGGCCCGCGTGGTGCATTACTAACATTACTGACACACGTACACACAATACATACAATAGAAACATTATTGGCTGCTCATGCTAAACTGGCAGATTGAAGGTTTATTTGGATTTAGGAAGATTAAAACTCGTATTCGCTTTCTTTTTCGTAAAAGCTTACTTTGTAACATTTCACAAATACCTAACGCCCTATTTCTCAAAGTATGTCACCAAGGTATTAGTATTTGTGTACAAAACGCCCTACTTTCGAGCACAAACGATATTAAACCACACAGCTCCTATTCACACTCCCTCGATCCAGGACATACAGGGATCTAGGGTTCGTATCAAAGGGCTATTGTATGTCTAATGCGTTCTATTTTCTTCTGAAACTCGATACCTGAGCTGTCAATATGGAGGTGGTAAGATATGGGTCTTTTGTGGAACGAGTGCAAAGATGACGTAAATAAAGTAGGTAGGCTATTTATAAGAACAGAAGAATAAGCAGGGACAGCTTTCTTTGTTTGAGTCGCTTATTGGTGATTCATACGAATATACTGGCCCGAAACGGGCGAATCGACACTTACATAAAATTATTTGGTCTTGTGGCGATTTGCACGATTATTATATCGATTATTTATTTGTAGGCGAGTCGACAATTCCAGAAATCGATTCGCCTACAAATAAATTAACTTCGTGCAAATCGTCTCAAGAAAAAAATATATTATTTAAAAGTGTCGATTTACCCATTTCGGGCGAATCACCAATAAGCGGTGCCTTGGCTATGTGATAAATCTTTGTAGCTTTAGACATCATAATTGAATTAACTATCAGTGTTTTTGACTTTTATTTTATAGCAGCAATTTAGCACCGTCCTGTGCATTTGTAGAGATTATCTTATTCAAAATCACACGCCCCGCCACAAAAATTGATATCCAAACATTCAAAATCTGTATACAACAAGCAGCTGAGGGGCGTGCAATTTTAAATTAGACGATCTCTACATACATTTGTTCCAAAGGAAATCACTTATTTAGAATGTGCGTGAATAATAAAAATATTAACCTGCAGGCATTCTATCTACCTCGATATAAGTATCCATCAAAGCGCCATATTAGAGCCCCGGATGATTATTACATCGACAGAATTTCAACTGTCAAACCTACCGTGGAGTGTTTACGCTGCGGCAGTCACTTGAACGAGTCAACTCGACCGCTGGACGGTAGCGAGTGTTTTGTTTGCTCTGCTGTGCCAACAGTAATGTTGAGAGCAAGTGAATAATTGTGCGCTATTGTTGGGACAGATTAGAGACGGGATAGTGACTTCGATAATATTTTTGATTTTACGAATGAATTTTCACGTTGAATTTTCAAGCGTTTTGTGGTTTAAAAAAGCGCTCTATCAAATTGTATGAAATATATATAGTTCATACTCATTTGAATTTTCATTGGACTGGAAAATCAGAATGCTGTTACTGTAATAATTTTCCTCATTCAAAATATTGCTGATCAAACTTTAACTTATTAAATAAATAATGACAAGGGTCGGCAGGAGATAGGAGGAGGAGTTAGAAAATACAGCTCCTATCTCCTATCAATTAAATTTGGGGTTTTTTTTTTTTCGAAAATGTATTTTATTCTATTTGATAGAATATGCTTCATATGCTTATCGATAAAAACCCATATTCTCAAATATAAATACCAACACCATCTCTAAGCCATAACGAACACAAACACTCTATAGTGAGCATAGTTTTGTATGATCGATGATCGGAACGAGACTCGCGTTCAACTAATCGTGTTTACACACTCAACACTCGATATTGACATTTTAAAAATCCGCGGGTGGCCAGCTACTGTTTGCTTTTTACCTATGATTTGAACGCTCCTTCAAAATTAAACGTATTTATTTTAGACTGTCAATTTAATTTGAGCTCTATGCTGTTAAAATACAGTAGAATTTTGTTGCAAAGATTTTGTTAGAACAAAGACCTCTTAAGTCACGCGTGGGCTTATTTGGTGAAACAATAACTTGTGTAAATAGGTACTAAGAAACAATATTGAGTCTTGTAAGTATAATTAAGAAACCACAGAATGCTTTCAAGTTAAACGGTAAAAAAATGTGTTTCAGACTCTGAAAGGAGTATTAAATGCTACCTGTCGTAAATTACGTTTATTTACAGCATTTTTAAATGTGTTTTAACGTTAAACGACTTAATTACGGCTCAAAAAATAATACTTAAACATCCGTTTGGTATTAAAACATGGTTTGTTGGTAGGGTGACTAATTGCACGACGCTTTTAGAAACTGTCCCATTAATAACGGTAGCTGATGACGATGATAAAATTATTTTATGGGGCTAATGTAGATAAGTTGCTTTTAAATTAGTGTAATTATTTTATTGTGCATTTAAATTAAAGCTTATTAAAATGTTCCATGTTTGTGGTGTTAAATTGTGTTTTTTTTTGTATTTTTGCTAAATCATGACCATTTACCAATGATTCATGATGTTGAATTTTTTATTGATAAAAACTGAATTCATTTAACCTATTACGTTTTTCCAGCTGCAATTAGTACACAAGGCTGTCTTGTTATTTATGTTAATATAATTACAGTTAAAACCTTTCACCTTTTGCTAATTACTTTGACACCTTTGCGGGATTGTAATTATTAAATTATACAGGTAAATTATGATACTTATACTTCCAAAAACATACTTACATAAAAAAACCTGTTATGCAAATGAAAAAAAATGCATTTTTGAGTTTATCGAGGCATGAATAACCAAGACACAGTGAACCCTTCTGCACAGTCGGCTAAAAAGAGGTGTAACAACTTGTTTGACGTGTGACATGATTAATGTACAGGAAATAATAAGAAACCACTATAATTATACGTAATTGTATGTTCAATAAAGCTCACTATTTTGCTTGTTAACTGTCAAGAATTATTTATCGTGTTTAATATGCATGAGAGGTTATGAATGGTCGCGGTAAAAAAGGATGAAGGTCGATGAATTAATTTTATTTTTGTATTTTTTTTAAACTAGCTTTTTGTTTAATTATTAAATAAAATAGTGTGTAATTAGATGCTTTACATAGGTAGTCATTAATGTACTTGAATGTGTCATGTGAAAATGAGGATATTTTTTACAGTTATTAATAACAACATGTAAAAAACCCTGTCCGATCCGTGAGGGTGTTATTGAGTATCCTACTGTTGTACTCTTGTGTTAATTTTCAGAAAAACAGAAAAAACTATCGCAATTTTTTTTGAATGGGGAATTTTACTGGTTTTATTACACGGGGCGCAGGCGGCCGTCTTAAAAATTTACTATCAAATATGGGGTAATTTTGGTACCAAAAATGTGAATTACGAGTATTTATGATAATTTTTGGTAATTTTTATTGCATCACCAATGTGCCCCTTTCGGATCGGACAGGTTTTTTTAAAAATATTGTATATTAATTAGATTTAATTAGTTTATGTACCCACCTACTACTTTAAAGCCTGTGTCTGAAGATGTCATCATTTTATTAGGAGAAGACACGGCTACTACAAAAAATGATAATTATTGGTATTATTTAATTATGTAATTTAATGCTTTGAATTAAATTACAGAATTAAATAATACCAATGATTACCATTTTTGCCATGTCTTCTAATGACTTAATAACATAAGGTCACGCCATTCTTTTTATTAGCCTTATGTTGGAGAATAATTGACTTCTCAAAACTATTAACTAATTTAGATATTTAAGAATATAATAAAGAAATACTGTTCTGCCCCGGTTTGTGGAAGCTTAAAGGGTGATAAATCTATCGGAGAAATAATAATTATAACCAATATTAATTCAGCTTAATAACATCGACCAAAACATCGTTTTAGAATCGATTTTTTTTAATAACAATAAAAAAATCCGCATATTTGATTAAGAATCATTGCCACCCTACCGTACGCGCCTTATTCTGTAAAATCAATTAAAATCTCAAAAATTCCCAAAGATAACACTTACAAAAGAGCTTTCAAAAGATAAGTTCGAGTCTCATAATTAAAAAGGCTCTCAAAAAAGCCGGTCGCTATCTTAAAATTTCTAAATTTAAGTAACAGTTTTATCGAAATGTCGACACATGCTTCAACGGCGGTGCTTTGTCGATACCGATAAGACTGTTAATCGATAAAAAATTATGTCGACCACATTATTTTGAGAATTAACTACCGGCGTTTGCGTTTTTATGTGCATAACGGATTTTTAAGTGTTAAATGGAATTATTTGCATTTATTTTTGGAGCTGCGTAAATTCATTAGTGCTTAGTAATTAAATTAAAATTACGCAATTTTTTCTTAATTATGTCCTTTGAAACACTCAGCTGTCTGTTAATTAAGGAAACGTAAACCTCAATCATACTTATATCTTTATGCAATTAACCTTAACGTGTGATCGCATTCCTAGATCAAAAGAGTTATCAAAAGAGCCTACGAGCAAGATTAATATTTGATACTTTAGAGGCATGAGGAACAGGGAGAGTCTTGTGGCTAAGTAATAACTAAATTATTTTTATGTGACAAAACCCCTCCGTGCTGTTGGTCCAAGAACAAAATGAATTAAAGCTATCGACTTGTCTGCTGTTTTGTTCTATTTCAGGTAAATGCAGTGTAATGGCAATATACGAGAAAATAGGTAGGTTCTTAATACTGCTTTAGTAATAATTCGTTCATACATGATTGGGTTACTTCAAAGCTCTAGGCTACAAAGAAAGCACAAAGAAAACAGCTTAACGTCAATTTCAATAACCTGTAACTTATACCAGGCCAGGTTGCAAGCCTATTGCCTACAGGAATCATTTAACATGCTATATCCTTGAGCGAAGTAAGTAAGAACAGAAGGTGAAATTTAGAATTTTTGATGAAATTGGTAAGTAAAAGATCGACGGGATTTTTCAGTAGGAACGTGCATACACATATAGATGAATACACATGGGTCACTCCGCATTTTAAGAATGAAGCTACAAGTAGGCGACGGGCTCGACTTGTCGAATTCAGTGGGCGTAACACAGTCAGAAGATATAAGAGTTACGCGATAGTAAGAGAGGAAAATTGTAGGTAAATATAACTGTAGGTAATTAGCGCTGTGAGATCTGAATTGCACTTTATTGTGTGGTAGCAAGAGTCGCTTTTTATTTAAATGATTTAGCGGTGTGACCCATCTGTACGAATCTACAGTAGCACGTATTGAGTCTCCTCCATTAATTTCTATCTCGACTTCACATACCGTCAGAAGGTGGCCAAGCTTCTGAAATTACTCACTTTCAGAAGCTTCGCCACTCTTTCACTGTTCATCGACATTAAAAGGCTAATAAATGACAAAACGAGTACAAGCAGCAATCAACATGAAGAATCCAATGGTGGGACGAGATGATAATTTTGGCAATAGCTTTTAGCGGTTAGCTTAAGAAGCGGTAGGCTTGGCCAGTTTTGGGTCATTAACATAAACGTAGAGAGAAGCAAGAACTTGCAGAACAGATGGTCGGTGGGACCGCGTGCCGGAAGACGTAGTGTTTGAAGGCCCCCCACAATTTGGAACGATAACCTGGTGAAGGCCGCAGGATTCCGCTGGATGCGAGAAGCACAGAACCGGTTGCAGTGGCGGTGCTTGGGGGCAGCAGTATATATGTCCAGCAGTGTACGTTTTCGGCTCAAATGATGATGATGATGATGAGGGAAGCAATAAAATCAAGACAATCTATTAATTTGTAGGTGGAAAAGTCTTTATTTAGCAAACGACCCCTTTAACAACTTATAATACACACTGAAATCAACTTTATCATAACCTAAGAAAATTCTTTTTTACTTGTATGTAGTCAGAGATGTAAGTCAAATAAATACCAGTGCAATTTGGACTTTGATGGTTGGGTAATAAGGTCAAAAATTCAGTGTCTTTGTAGAGTTGGTTGGTGGTTGGTGTAAGTAATCAGTACGGAAAAGTAATCGAATTTTTCAGACATAGGTTGTAGGCCTTCTGAAATGCCACCTTCATACTGACCCTACAGGTCTTAACTTACTTACTTCCTTTACCTGACTCTGACAGACACCGGAGGCAGTGAACAGCTGACTTGTCTTCACGCTTTAATTGGAACATGGGTGAGCAGAGCCACAGGTGCAAGCAGGTGATGGTGCTGATCGAATTAACGTTAAAAGGTGTGACAGACAGACACTAATAGTTCATTTATAAGTAGTCTGTTGTTTTATATGTATGTTTAGAAGCCATGCAGATGAAGCTTGACGTTATAAGCTAAAAAGTTTAGTATATCGTGAGTGTGTGTTTAGTATGTAGTGTGTAGTGTGTAGTGTGTAGTGTGTAGTGAGTGTGTGTTTAGTATGTAGTGTGTAGTGAGGATCTATTCATTTGCATAAAAAACCGTATCTTCTTTACATTGTAGGTAACTTTCAATAAAAACTCTGATAGCATAATGTAAGTTAATCTTGAAACTTTCCACTTGGTTAGTTACTTCCTTAAAAAGCCATAAATCAACCCATTTCCTGTACATCGATAAACATCGAACCCACGGTCTTTATTATAAAAAAATCGCGCATATTAACTTCTATGCGTAACTGTCCTCTCGCTACAACCTGTCTATCATCGTCTCATATGATTGATATCACTTTTTCACTCACCACGTATTGTGCGAAAATGTTGAATATTTGCCTTAACCAACTCTACAAAGACACTGAATTTTTAACCCTATTACCCAACTACCAAAGTCAAAATTGCACTGATATTTATTTGACTTACATTTCTGACTACATACAAGTAAAATTGAATTTTCTTAGGTTATGTTAAGGTTGATTTCAGTGTGTATTATAAGTTGTTTAAGGGTTCGTTTGCCGCGCACTTAACACACAATGAAACGCAAGTTGGAGCGTTTTTGCGGTGTTGCATGTTGATGGATAGGTCCACGGCTAATATTGTATTAATCATTTAGATATGCGCGTCGGAGAAAACATAGTAAGTGGGTACAATTACGATTCTTTAATTATGTTAGTTTGTTTGAGTAGAAAAAGCTAAATGTTTCTAGCGTTTATAGTGCGAAGCCATTAAATCGGGCTCAGTATTTTTTCCGAATGTTTTCTCCTCCTACATTTCAGAAGTCGCAACAAAATTATTGTTCCTCTGGTCTTTCTTAGATATGTAACTAAATAGTTCTGAAGAATTTAGCCTATCTAACCACTTCTAAAAAACACATTTAGACAATCCCATTAATTGTATTTCCCACACAAAATCCTCTGTCGAAAATGCATCATAATTCCACGCGCGTTCACGACGAATATTTCAGTAGCTCCATTTGCAAATAAATGCGCATCGCGTACTGGCGCAAAAAACGCCTGCGAAACGCGCCGGACACGTCACACGGCGCGATGACGAGCCGTCGGACGAGAAAAAATGTTTGACGCGCGGTTAGAAACTTTTAAGTAGTGAGAGAGATATTGAAGTGAATCTGTAATTTTATTGTATCTTTGTAGTCTTTTCCTTTTCGTGTGGTTAGTGACTAACCTGCTATCTAATTACGCAACCCATTTTCGTAAACGATTACGACTAGTCTGTTTCATTATGACAGTTCAATATCATTTATTTGCTTTATTTACGTTGTGGAGCAGATTTTTTTCGAACTTTTATGAAGCAATTGATTTGCAATCTGTTTCATAACGATTCAGGTTCTAATTGATCGTGTATTACGCAATTAGGGTACTGGTGTCAGAGATTCCATGGGTCTCTGACTTGACTTCACATGCCGTCGAAAAAAAATCTCTCGGGCATGCCGATTTCCTCACGATGTTTTCCTTGAATTTTAGAGCAACCAAAATATGGGAAGCTTTTTCAATACAATTTTATTGTCGATAGTCGATACCTACACATCATTGACAATGTAAATGTAATGTAAAACAGAGTCACGTGATCCTAAATTTCCACCATGGAATAGTAAAGATACAGTTCAATGTCAAGAAAATAATATTATATGTGATAGATTGACTGTCAAAATATTTTTCGCAGATCCAAAAACAATAGCTCTTTGCAGTTTTTATGGAAGTGTTAGCTACATCATCCACGAAAATACTCAGGATCTGGCTAATGGTATTTATATATAATATAATATACTTAGGTACATATAAATAACTATTTATATTTAACCAAAATCGCATGCGCCGTCATAATGACGTCGGTTGACGTCATTTAATTTTTGATAATTTCTAAAAATATTTTGTGTTACCTACATATATTTTATGTGTTGGCATTTTTTTTCTTTAATACCTAAGTAAAATTAAACGTTCTAAATATTAACACCGCGTAATGACGTTAAAAAACGCCCGCGCCATTTGCATCCGCCGCGGAACGTTGACATGCCGTCAAGCAGCGCTGAAAGAAATGTGTAAAGCGCTGCAAATGCTGCCAATCATTCAGCAATTACACACGTCACTCGTTTGATGTCGCTCACACTCGTGGGTAGTTGAAAGAGTTCAATGCGGTCAAAGCGGGAAGCTTGAAGACATCATTTTCCGATGACATTTGGTTTTAATATTGTTGAAAATTTAAAAAAGTAGCAATTGCAAGGCAATTTTACACAATAATCTTAACATTTAATTATGTAGCTTGCAACTTGAATGATGAGAGGAGATGCAGAGCAGTATCATTACATAATATTTATCATGCATTTTTTTTTTTTGCTTTTAGCGATAAGACCGCCCATTGTGTCAGCCTATATAAAATTTCTAAATTTATTTCTGTAATTTGTATGGTGTGCATAATAAAGAATATTATGTCTATCTTTCTATCATGCCTATTTATAAGTAAATAATAAAGTCTACAAGGTCTTACTTGATTACACGTAAACCTATAACCAAATGAGCATCGGACTGTGCTCGGCTGTGGTATGGTTGAAGAAAAATCTAGATCGCAAATGTGAATAGCTAAAACCGGGAAAATTCATTAAGTCTACGAAAGTACCTTATTTATAAGGGCCTTAGAATACGAATCAGTAATCAGTTTCGCTTAATTAAATGTATTTGAAATAAAATAATTTATTGTGTTACTATCTCATCTCAACAAAAAATATTCCCCTGTATCCTTACAATAGAATTATAACCCTACAATGCGGGCGGTCTAATTAGAGTTCCATTTACCGCTCAGAGACGCTATGAAATATGCATGCAATGATTTGCATCAGCGTCGGATAAACCGAGACGATTCGCATCAATCAATACGGGAGCGATTGTGGAGCTGATGATTTGAATATTTTGATGACGTAGGTGGGACTATTTTTGGAGACTAAATTGATAGGGTTAGATTTAGATGCAGTTTGTGTATGGGTTGGATTTGAATGAATGTGGATATAGAGTGTGTTGTGAGGTTGGATTTTTTTGTCGATAAAGTTGGTTATCTAAAGTTACCAGTCTCGATTATAGGGAGCATAATCTTGTTGAGATTGAGATTCCTTTCTGATAAAATTTGCCTTTCCTAAAGCTTTCTTTCCCATAAAAGGACTGTGTGATCGTTAGTAAATGCATTTAGCGACCATTTCTCCCATTCGTGTAGATTTTGTATGGACAAATCCACAGTAAGGAAAAGTAATAAACATTCAGAGCACACTTATTCAGATCGACATTCTATTTTAAAATTCTATTGAAGAGACGCGACCCGCTGCTGAATAAACTTTATTTTTAAAACAATCTTATATTTTAAACCAGAATAAGACAATAGAATTGTGCATCACATAAATCTCTCAACTTTCCCGACAACGGATGATTAAGATTGACAAAAGAAACGGTTGCTGCTAGAGAAATTCACGAATTCCACCATCTATGGCCACCGAAATTCTGAAGAATCGATTTAGCGGTAAAAGAAGTGCCGCCCGAATAAATAATAGGACAAAACACGTCGGAAATATTCGCTGATACCGCCGACAGGCTTGCCGCCACGTCCGAAAATGTCAACTTCGCGTTCCGAACTGTTCATGGGTGGAGAGAGGCAAAAAATCAAGCATACCTAAGTCGGCTTCAGCGCTCGACGCCTAATTTCGAATGCTGCAAGCGCTTCGATCCCGAGACCTCTATTATTATTTCAATCAACGATAATTGGACACTTGTCACCGTAAAAAGCGCTGGAATCGCTGATTGGTAACCGCGAATCACGAGCGCGCGGCGCTTTTGATTTTAGAGTCGTTTCGTTTGAAATTCAAATGGTTTGAAGACGTTCGGGCGCTGTCGGGTACGATCGGTTGAATAGTCGAGCGTGCGTTTGAAAGTTCAATAAGGGGACGTTAGCGACAAGTCGCGTCTCTATTGAGCTTTAATTAAATTTATTGTTCACGTCCGATGATATTATGGATGGCTGAATATGGAGTGGTTAGTTCTAGGACTATTCCACTGACATTCAGTAGATCAATCATAAATTATAATAAGAACTAAACAATCTGGCAAAGACAGAGTGGGGCATTATGAAAAATACCCAGTATCATGATAGATTACTTAAATCACAATAGCGTCTACTTGTAAATTCACAAATACCAAGTTGCTTTGTTCTATGTTAAGCTGATTAGCAACTTTTCTTTTTGTTACTTTGCGAGACTAAAATATTATCAGTTGCTTAGTTTATTTTATAGGAAGCACATGAATGCTTCTCGTTTTTTGGCAGATAAATAAATTGCTTATCCGATTACTAAAAAAATTTGAACACAGTAAGTACTTTCATAGGTAGTTGTTGAATTACAAAAATAGATAATCCTTTTAAAAAGACAAAAATGGTCTATACAATAGTACCACTATAAACTGTTCAAAACACCATGGTTAGTCGAACAATGGTCTTATCGTTTTACTGACGCCTACACTCATAATTAGCTACCCAACAAACAAGAATTCATAAAAACAACTTTCATTCATAAACCCTACCACCCAAGAAGTTACCGAAATTACTTTTTAAATACACAAAGACTCAGGTACTAATTATTACCTTGTTCCGGCGCCAACACCAACTTGGCGCCAATACCCACAAAACTTAAAACACCCAAATTGTTCACGAGATCATTCGTCAAATGTTTGACACAAAAATTTGCCAAATTCTCGCCTTAATAACTCCTGATGAATGGGTTGGCCCAACATCACGCGAGTACTGATTAAGCGACCAATTTTCGTCCAACATCTGTAATTTGGAGATCGCCGCAAAGAATTAGCTTTTCTAATTGGTAACGTGAAATGGCAGCGTGATTGTCTGTCTGTGGTTTGGTTAAATTACATGTTATTTGGCCGGGGCTGAAAGCCGAAAGCCGAATGTTGGCGCCTCGTTGGACGACCGGTCATTATGTTATTGAGGGTCTGTCGAATCATGACTGGTGGACAGGACCGGATTTTGTGGAGATTTATTATTGGAATTATGTCTGTCTTCAGCGGTGAAATAAATAACAGAGTGAGTGTTATTTCCTCGTACCTAATTATATATCTAAATTGGCAAAATGGTCCTTTGCTCCGTGGCTTGTGTGGTTCATCCGAAATAGAACCTAATGGATAAATATGATTGTGGAGCCGACATGATAGATTTAAAGAGGAGCTTTTAAAAGATCCAGCCTAGATTCATATACTATTTCCGGTCCTTTTCCAATTAAAGCCAACTCATAGGCGGCTGTAAGGTAAAAAATGAGGTGAAGAGAGTCATATTAGTGCTAAAGCACGACCTAAATGCACGCTTAGCATAATGCTGGAGTAAAATAAGGGCAAACTACACTTACGGTTGGGAAACACACATTTCTACTAGGCAAGGAATAAGAGTTGTTATTTCAGCAGGATTTTAAAGACTCATCACAAAAATTATATCCCGCCCAAATGCCAACCTGTTTTCAATCGTCCGTCAAAATAATAAAGAATTACATGATTAAGTCCAGCACTCGGTTAGCTAGAGTATTTTTACTGTAGTCGTAATGATCTCAGTAAGGTGGCTATTGGGGCTTGGGGCTAACCATAGTTACTCTAACCATACTTTAGATAAGTACCGGCCGATAAAGTATTATGTACAGGTATTAGTTGGAAATTCATAGCTAAATAGCTATTCCGCTAGATTTCACTATATTTTTGTGGCCTAGGAGGCTTCTAGGGATTTGTTTACTTATAGGAAATGTCAGATCAAATATGTCAAGACGTCAAAGACAAACAAGGTGAAATAAGAAATAAAAATATATTTATTTGCCAATATTAGGTATATCAACATATTATTCAGAGGACACACGATGCAAAAAAGAAGGATAAAATCTTATTTTTATTATTATTATTAAATACTTTAGCACATAAATTTAATGACAGAGACGGCTTTGGGTGATTCAGAGACAAACAGTGGTAGGTGCAATAACCAAAATTGTGGAATAAATATTTATTTAAATACATATAAGGATGTACATATACTTATTAAAAACTGTAGATAAATTAGGTAAGTAAATACCTACTTATACCTGTAAATACAAGAACAATATTTTTTTTTGCATTAATCATTTTAGTATTGATGTGGCAATCTAAATACGTAAGTAGTGTCAGCTAGATGTCATTCTATAACTTGAACTACGAGCTAAGCATTATTAGAAGCGTTAAGTACCTAAAACGTACCGGTACTAGGGCACCATGATGTCAAGTGCTCATCGTTTTTGCTGAACAGCTCTCCAATTTAATTGCTGTTCAGCGTGGATCCTAAAAAGGCCCATAATCTGAAATCTGAACAGACCTCGATGTGACTCAATATTATTTAAGTACTGATAAAGCTGTTATTATTGTCAACGTAATTAAAAAAATCAGTCAGCATGATTTTTTCATAATCAACAATGCAAAAGCTCGCCTACACCAATCATCTATCATTAGTTCATTACATTCCAACATCCTAAACTCATTAACATCGAAACACGAAAATAATTAAAAAGCTCTCACCCACTTACTCTTCTGCCTACCCACAAACAAAGCAAGTTCACTCACGCAAGAACGTGCAGTTGCAAAGTGCAGGCGGCCATGTTGTTGCGTGACGTCAGAGGGGCGGGGACTGCGGCGCCCCGCCCCCGGCGCCCGCCTCGCGCGCGTTTTTATAGCAACTTCATACGAAAGTTTAAAGCGCTGTTGTTTTGTAAACACTTTAAAATTCTAAGGTTTTTAGTGATTTCACGCTTGTTTGTTTGTTGTATTGATGATGATTAGGACAAAATAACTTTGCTTGTTTATTAAATTGTTGAATTACTGCGACAACTTTTTAGTAGTTTTGTAATTTTTTTACTTTAGGAACTTTTTCATATTTAAATAAACTTTTTTAATGGGCTGAAAAATCAAACCGTTACTCTTATTTGTCTTAAAAATAAATATTTCCTCATTTTTCTCTTAACAAGGTGAAATAAGATTTAAATATTATGAATTAATAATATCTTGGTAATTTTTAAGATGACTACGTTCAGAGTTATTACAAAAAAGTCTTATCTAGATATAATTTCTAAGTAGGTAACCTACATTGTTTTGCTAGTTTTATTTTTTTTAATTAAACAGATTCCTTAAAAAAAATGCATTCCAGGCCCGTCATGCCACAATCTACAAATCACCAACTCATTAACGTTTCAAAAACACGACTCACGGTTACCGACAGTTACCAAAAAGTTAGCGTAACCCGGCAGTTTGAGACGCATCAAACATGTCGGCAATAAGTCAGAGGGGCAAAAACTGTGGCGGCAAGATCAAAGCCGGCGGCTCGTTCAGACGCCGACGAAATGACTTGTTTCTCAGTTAGGTTAGTGTAAACACACCGCTACATCAAAAGCGCCGGTCTGGGTTACCGGGTGCTGAAGCGGATTTTTTTCGTCGAAACGTTTTTCGATATTGTCCAATTTCGAAGAAGTTGATTTTAGCAAATTGTTTGTTTGGTAAGCTGTAGTCAATCTTGAACTATGTGCTTAAAGATTTAATGCAGGATAAACTGTATTTGATAACGAATATTGTAATAAATAAAAACACAGATAGCTAATTATTTGCTCAAATATTCTCGGGGCATTTTCGAGAGTCAATTATTTTATTTTCTTACACACCTTATAGAAAGGTTATCCACAGTAATTTTGGCCGTAAGTCTGCTTGATTTTTATAAAACACACTGAACTTTCCCGATGCTACATCTTTTCCACTGTCTAAAACGAAAACCATTTCCAATTTTCGACAGTCACCTTTCGATTCGACAGCACCTTCCTCCGGCCGTCCTATTTACAGACGGAGAGGGGGCTCTAAATTTTTTTACGGCTTCTTCCGTCAATTTGCCAGTAATACAATATTTATTCAACGCCGGAGGCCTGTTATTATTATAATGAGACGCCCAAAACTATCAATTAAGTGGCGCCTGCCGGTACCTCAAAGGCACGGGATGAATATATGGGCCTTTTGATGCGGTCAGCTAAATGGTACGGTTTAATGTGGCTATGGCTAATGATATAGTCTAGGTGAAGTAGGGAGGGAATTTTTATCGATAGTGATCTGATTTTAGACTGTCGATGAGATTGAGAGACCGTCGTTATGCCTTTCTATTATTTATTTTTGACGAAAAAGTAGTTTCTGTAAGAAATAAGATCCACGGTATTTAGGTGTATACCTTACAGAACGTTTCTAACAAGTTGCAAAGAGGACATAGAACTTTCTATTTAAATTGAGTTTACTTCAGTAAAGATTTAATAAGCAGAAAATGTAAAATAATGCATATTGCAAAGGTTTTAGTGATGTCCATTAATGATGTTTTAAACAATATCGATAATTTTATCGACTAGCATCCATCACTATAACTCATATTCATAATTTATATTTAATTTTACACCATTTTACGGTCCGTTTTAAGTGGTTCAAATGGCCGTTTCCGATGTTTTAGTGATTTCTAATAAAAAACGATCGTTTTTATGACCATCGATTTCAGACTATGGTTGCAAAATTATTTAATTATACACAATTTCAAAATGGGTTTGGGTGTAGTCATAAAAAATACCCTTGATCTAATATGTTTTGATAATTTTATGACCTGTGGAGTAAGGCTAATAAAACTATAGAAAAATATAACAGTTGGTTTGAGAGTTTTATTAAAGCTAGCTACGTCATAACACGTAGGCATTTGCAGCAAAACTATAAAGGCTTAACATTTTCTAGATTTATCAATCAAACTACTGACACTGACGACGAGCAGGACTCGACCTTTAGCGAACCGTGCCATGAGTCCATGACCTTGTCTCCTGTACTAATCCTAGCATAGCTGATGTGGCTTACAAAATACCTGTAGCAGTTGAAATATGTACTCTTCCGATGCCTTGTCGTAGCCCAGTACCCTAATTGCGTAATACACGATCAATCAGAATCTGCATCGTTTTGAAACAGATTTAGCAATCTATAAATCCATTGCTTCTTAAGCTCGAAAAAAAATCTGCTCAACAACGTAAATAAGGCAATGAATGTTGTTGAACTGTCAAAATGAAACAGAATAGTCGTAATCGTTTATGAAAATGTGTTGCGTAATTAGATAACAGTTCTATCAGTCACCCACAATAGGATTTTTTTTTTTTTTTTTTTTGAAATCCGAATGTCAGAAAACCAGTCTGTCTAAGGGGTATCGTGTTACCTCTATATATAGTAGGGGCTGTGGATGTCAGAGAGTCAGTCGTTTCACGTAAATTACTGGTTATTTCAAAAAAGAAGAAAGAAAATGCGGTTATAAAAATTTGGAATAAGTAGAATAAGGTGTCGGCAGTTTCTACGTAGCGATTTGCTCAATTGCTAATTTTATATAATTGATTATTACGTAATGTAATATACGTACATACGTATTATACTTATAATTACATAAAGAACATAACAAATACATTGCAATGTCCAAAAACGATTGCGTGTTCTAATCACATAACTTCACGTTCGTGTAGGTACAACGATGTTGAACACATGCCCTTGATAAGTTTGATTAATGCGCTGTTGAAATGCTATTGTGTTAGCTAACTGTTCAATTAATTATAAAGTATTGCTAGTTCATGATTACATGTGTTGCTGTTTGAAAATAATGAGCGGGTTTAATTAGGTCTTTAATTATCATGCATCGGATGAGTCTCTAGGAATAGGGATGATGCCTGGATAAAAAAAAAAAATAGTCCGTCAGGCAGATAATAAAAAAATATTAGACATGTATTTTTTGCATTATCATATTAATACAAAATTACTTAGATAAAACGCATTTTATATTGGGGAGTGGGGGTTGCTACGACACTAGTACGTATAAAATCTACGTACTCGTGACGTCATGGCACATTTTACCTCAATATATCGCCGTAATCTTTAGATTACGTAAAAAAAGAAAAAAATACGTGTCCAATATTTTTTTTAAATCTCAAAGACGGACTCAAAAAAAAATTTTAGTCATCATCCCTATTAGGGCCATTGCAGTTGAAGAGCTAATTTGTAATTTGTAACAACAGTTTGGTATTTGGTCCTTTCCTTTGCGTTTCGGTGAAGGGTGGGCGTTTTGGGGGACTGTCTTATGTAATTTTGACGTTCGAAAAGTGCTGATTCTCAGCCTAGTTTGAATAAATGACTTTTGAATTTTGAATTTTTGAATTTTTTCGTGAGCAACGGTGGCCCAGTGATATCGGCCCCGACTTACAAGTTGTAGGACGGGGGTCGAACCCAAGCAGGCGCTTTACTTTGTGTAATTTACTTCATCACCACTGATTTCAAAATGGTGAAGGAAAACATCATGAGGAAACCGGTATGTAAAAATATCAAAGGCATGTGACATCCACCAACCCGCACTGGGCCTTCGTGGTGGATTATGGCCTACTCCCTCTCACAAAAAGGAGGCCTGTGTCCCAGCAGTGGGAAAATTAAGGGCTGGTTATGCTTATGCTACGCGATCCCAATAATATTAAAATTATTTAACGCATAGCTACCTACAAAGTATGCGTTACATCTGCAAAAGATCCTCCAGTGCTTGCTTGGCTACTTAAAAAATCTGTAGTTAATTATAAATTGTTTCAAGGACATAATTTACATAAACTAAGTGAGAAATCACGATTACACGAAAAAATACATGCAGTCTCTCGGCTAATCTATGTGTTTCAGTGGCTAAAACCCATGAAACCATTTAAAATCCATCAAACCTATACTTAACACAGTGTACAGTAGGCCGCACTTCAGTGGTAACACTTTGACTAGAGCGAGCCTAGTGTAGTACGGAGATTCCATAGAACAAGAGGCCAGCTTATACTCGTTTTGTTTCCACTGACGTGCATTCTACTGTACTCTAAGGGTCTCTTTCACCTACGATTAAGTTCCCGATAACTTGCGTGCAGATAATTTAGCATTATAAAGACTAGGTCACATGACTCATCACATCTATTTATTCACCCAAACACCCCACGCGGTCCACTTGTCCCCGTCTCCATGTAATTGTCATGATGCGGACAGACGGTGCATCGACTCTCGTCTCTGCGCGACAGACACATTACACAAAGACTGGCTCTTGTCAACCTTCAGATGTTCGGAGTGAAGTTAAGAAGGCGCGGGGATTTCAAATGTACACATTTAAATGTAAATATAAATCAGGTCATTTATTCAAATTAGACTGAAAATCAGCATTATTTGGACGTCAAAATTACATTAGACAATCTCTCAACAAGCTCGTCCTTTACTACTTCCTAGTGCTTTAAATGGGAAGAAGAAGTAGAGCCACAAACTCTGCAGCAGTACATCTGTCAGTGCACTATAAAATACTAGAATGTGTTAGTTTCACGCATTACATGTATAAGATCACATCTATTTATTCACCCAAACACCCCACGCGGTCCACTTGTCCCCGTCTCCATGTAATTGCCATGATGCGGACAGACGGCGCATCCACTGTCGCCTCTGCGCGACAGAGACATTACACGAAGACTGGCTCTTGTCAACCTACAGATGTTTAGAGTTAGGTTAGGAAGGAGCGGGGATTTTTGTTGTGGTTCTGTAGGCGAAACAATAAATTTTTATGGATATTAAATGTAATAAAAAAAAGACTGAATTTAAAATTATACTGTCTAGATATACATAAACAAGTACGGATTGCAAGACAGGAATCCACATAACTAGTTATAAATATTGATAGTGATTTGAAAGAATCTTGAAGTACTATGAGCTTTTATTTTTTCAATTTCACCTGTATTTGCTTGCAGCCAGGAATATAATAGCAGGGAAAACGAAAAGCCTACCACAAAAAAAAAGTAATTATGTACTTGTAAAAGTCGAACCATTACCTAACCCTCAAATGCGGTACCCAAATAGCGTACAGCTTTACAAAAATACCCGGTAATACCCGCGGAGATCAAAGTTGTGTACAATTAGGTTGCAACACGATACGCCTTCAAAGTGGCGGGTGGCGGCGTTACTACTAATTTCTTTGGTCCGTCGTAACGTGTCAAACCCTTTTAATGGTAAGAACACGCGTCAGCCACCCGCGACGGTAGGGCTGACAGATACGATCTACCGGTTTTGTTGACGTTTTAGATTCCTGTGATTTTTTATTGGAATTTGATGTTAAAACATAATCGATAGTTTTAAAGTATTGGTTGATAATTAGAGAGATATAGCTGTGTTTATTTTAATTTTAAAGATCACAGCCCACATACACACATGTCACTTATACTAGAAAAAATCTTAAGAACTCAAGCACTAATGCACATGATAATTAAGGGACCTACCCCTTTATTATCATGTGCTTGAGTGCATAGCGTGCGTGTGCGTACATAGCAATCACCGTTGTGGTCTGAAGTTATCACATTCAAAATAAATAAGTGATTACGATTACGTCTGTAACTAAACAAAAAGATTATGCAGTGTAATCGCTACAATGTCATTCATAAATTAAAATAACAGCGTTAACTGAATCTCAGAACGCTTAATTTAATTTCCTGAAAGGAATACACACATAATATTATATTATTATATCGTACTGGTCGCAAGAAGCGAAATAGATAAAATCTTAAAACCCACACCGAATCGTTTGATCAAATACCGCCAATAACAACCAAAATTTCCATACTCTCTTAACTGCCTACTAATTAAATCTTATATCCACCGATCCTGCAACCATAATTAATAATTCCCGGCCTCCCAAATTAATTTGACAGCGCGTCAACCCTGTCGGCGTGGACAAAGCTTGGCGCTAACTACGCTCGCCGTGAAACGCGCCTAATTGAAAAACGCTCGGCGATTAACCGCCACAATGCAACCGCTTGGTAGCCACGATGAGAATTTTAATTGCTCTCTCTTGGCCTTTTTATCTGTCGTTGTTGTAGACGTAGTGCATTTTTGATGTAGCTTAGAATTTTATAAGTTGTCTAGGTGAATATTTTATTAGGGGTATTGTTTTTGTTAGTATAATATTTTTAAGTTTGCAGAACAGAACTGTGAAGAGTCACGTCTTCTCAATTCCATAATCAAACAAAAATAACAAAAAGAAGAAAACTTTGCCTGAAAAATGAAAAAAATAAAAACGTACGAGGAATCTTGAAGCGTTGCCGCAAAGCGTATGCAGTCATTAAAAAAAAAGACACTATCCGTCACTAATATGAAATTAGAACAGTATAAAAATGAAAGGTATCTGTCCAATAATATCCTTGTACTGTACATTGCTGGGATGTCCGAAACAGTCGTGAAATCGAGACAGGACACGCATTGTAACATGTCCGATCGACGTTGGAGGGTTAAAATGTTAAGAGTCCTATAAAAATTATAATGAAATATTTTTTGAGCATTGTTTCATCCGATGGATTTAAGGGCAAGATAATCTAAGTGTAACAAAAAGAATATTCATATTTTTTTGAGTTTATTATTTTATTTGTGTGACTTAGAATATATATAAATTGATGATTGATTTTTATTGCTTCTTCTTCCTCAACTCTACAAGAATCACAATCTTAAGCACTGATAAGCATAACCAACCGCTGAAGTAAAAGAAAATACCCAAAATCAACGAATGGTAAATTTTCTAAATATCTAAGTGTTTACAAACTTTCCCTCTTTTTAAACATCTAACACTCGCCAAATTGCAAAATCCAGATTCAAAATTATAATTACTGTTATACCCGTCTTCATCTTTCATTGAATTAAAAGAATGCATTAAATTAATATCGCAGTATTTTTAAACCGTACAAATTGATGTTACAAATATTTATAAATTGTTCGCTACATTTTTTTGTTGCCGAACGAGCATTATTTGCAATCCAAATTGAGTTGAATTTCAATTGTTTTAAGGGCTGTTTTAAATTACGGTTGTTATTTGTAGTGTTATGTATGAGGTAGCAGTCAAAAATGAATTGCATGCAATGCCATTTTAATTGACAAGTTCTCGATAGCTGTCGAGCCAGCCATGGCCTGCCGTTTTGGCATTCCTCGCGGGTATAGCAAGAAATTGATTGGGAAGAATGTGGGGCTATTACGCCATGTTTTTCACGACACTCCTTTTAATTATTAATTTATATGACTGTTATTTCCACGTTGCCATTTTGAGTGATACTAAACGGAATACCTGGGTTTGCTCGTGGGTCGATTATTTTTATTATGTTTGGATAGCGTTGTGTGGTCTATAGTCCACCCTGTGGTTGTTATTTGCTATCAAAATATTGTAGAACTGACTTCAATAAGCACTTGGTTGAGACTATAAAAGATTACTGACAGTTGCTGCGTACCATGGTATAATAATATATTTCGCTATGTAGGTAGTGTAGGTCACGTGGGTGACACAAGTCTACGTCATCACATCTGTGTTACCAGAAGTTTGTAATAATAACTCCCCAACCACCTATATTAACTGTGCGAATCCGTAAAACAATGAGGTTTTAATTAACAATTACGTTGGTTTATGTTTAAATTCAATTGTTTCGTTTGATTAGACAAACGAAACGACAAGTTAAATACTTTGTATATATTTTTTAACAGAATGGTGACTGAAAATCTTCCCTTAGTTCGTGTTTTGTTGCAGTAAAGTGGCAACTGGATAGTGACGTAAGCATGTGTCACTCCCGGAATGCCAGACCTTATTTTAATAGATCATGCTGCGTAAAAACTTAGAAATATGCCATATATGTACCTACCATCTTGGGAATTGTTTTGAAATATTGCTGAAAGAAAACTTTGTTACGAATAGACAAACGACTTATTCGACGATATAGTAGATACCACCCGCTGACCGGTAGTGTTAATCTTGAATGACAGCGTCCTGCTACAAATATTTGATGCCATAAAAATTATAAACTTTAACAGCGAACTGTTAATTGTTATTGTTTCTGGTTATTGCATTCCTCTTCCTCCTTAGTATTAAGTAGACGTTTCCGGATGACCATTGGCCTTCCAGAATAAATATCAGATAGAGCAGACGATCTTGGGGATACAGTTTTATGTTCACTTAGAAACAAATTACTAGGTTTGTTTGGTGCTGATCTTCATTCAAGCTGACAGTCAAGTCGAAGTTTTCAACTAATGTAACCCTTGCGTTTCTGAGAGCGTAATCAAGGCTTTGACTAGTAATTTGATGTCAAATTACAATGTCAGCTGTCATAACATTAATCAACTAAAGTAATTATAACAGCCTATTAGTATTGGATTTAACAATATATTAAAAATTAAACAATCTTTGAGCAAAAACATACTATCCTTATAGATAATATGTTCTTATGAAAGAATCCTTGCAGTGGTCGTACCAACTCACCCTTAACAATATTTTTTTCCCACTTTGACAGAGCAAAGCGATTACCATTTTAGGCACATTGTTTTAACATTAAACAGACGTGCTTTTAATACCTCAGTTATAAAGATGTCAATATTTTTTTTGCTAAGTAAATGTTACTGACAGCGTTTGCCGCCTATAGGCTACTTTTATAGATGTCAACGTTTTTATCCACCCTTAATAGGCAATGGTAAAATGTTACATGGTAAAACTTAATGGTGGATAATTTTTATGTGCTTAATTTTAACATAATGTGTCAAGACTATTTTGCAAAGCGATGTCAATCAATATAGGAGAGAATTACTATCAGGTTAAATTTAGCATATGCAACGTTCGTATGGAAATAAAAATATACCTCTCTCGATAATTTTCTGTTTGATAGGGTCAAATTAATTCAATATACAGTAACATTAAATAAATAAATATTAAAATTGATGGTAACAACTTTAACGGTTAAATTAAACAATACTTAATTAATTAAAAGTACCTGGTCGATCGACCTCTCCTCGGGTGAAAATAGAGAATGCTCATTTAATAGTACATATAGGACAGTTCATACTAATTTCATGTATATTCCACACTGGCATGATAGTACTCACATACTAATTCCATGCCGCCATGATAGCAGGTACTTACTAATTCCATGCTGCCATGTCATTATTATAAGGTAGCCATCTTGTTCTAAACTTTGGGCGACTGAGCTCTGCTAAAATATGAAATGTGGCTAACTAGTGAACTACAATATTGATTATAAAATGCAATAATTAATATCATAACGCCGAATATTTAGTTTTAGATGTAAAAAAAATATTTGGAAGCTTTCCAAATGCCTTTTTTTACATCTAAAACGGTTACAACATCAAATTCAATGTTAAAATTGCTATTCATTATTAATATTCTAGTTCGCTAGTTACATTTCTAATTTCCATTCAGAAGATGTATTGCCAAATTAATCAAAACAGCGAAATATTTGACATCTATTTGCGACGTTGCCGACTTTCAGAATAAACGATCTTATAACTTCGTATATTCAATTAAGAACCATAATCGACCACAAGTTGAAAATAGAAGAAATATACAATTACTTTTCATAGTCCATCAAAATTTACTATTCAATATTCACATAAGCCTGTTTAAGTCTGTTTCATGTATAAACCATAGTTTGCAACAAAAACTGGGAAAGGGCAAGTACTCATGAATAAGTTCTTGCTTATAAAGCTAAAAACAATTACATTGCCATACAGTGTGCAACGACTTAATAATAGAGACTTGAATGATATGAATTATGGTTCAGAAAATATGAATTGCAAAATATCATGTATGATATTGTTTGGTTCTGTTATTTCACTTGATCGTAGTCCAGTACTTGACATTTAGTTTTTTTTTACTTTACTTTGCTCTTTTACGTCATTAATTAAGTATTATGTTCATCCTCGTGGGTATAAGGTCACCATAATCCTAGATACAGTACCCTAATTGCGTAATACACGATCAATCAGAATATGAATTGTTTTGAAACAAATTGCTAATCCATTGACTCAAAAGTTCGAAAAAAAAATCTGCTCTGCAACGTAAATAACGTAATGAATGTTGTTGTACTGTTAAAATGGGCACAAACAATTTATAACTAATTAATTAATAAAAGTAGCATAATTATATAGTAACTTAACTAAAACTATTTACTGTTAAAATGAAACAAATTAGTCGTAATCGTTTTTGAAAATATGTTACGTAATTAGCAGTGATCGGAGTAGGTAGATTGATTTTTAGTACTTGTATCATAAATGCACACAGAAAGAATAACATGGATAAGCCATTTTTCCGGAAAGTAATTCCGGTATTTCCGGATTCAATTAAATATTGTTAATGTTGGTAGTGATATTATTACTACTCAATTCAAAATTTAAAGGAAGGTATCAAAACTAAATTAATTCATTATTTATCTGTTGAATAATAAAAACAATCGAATTCCGATCGAAGCTTTAATATTTATTTTTTATTTTTAGCCTAGGATAGCTAGATAGCTAGATCTTTTATAGATAGATATAAATTGTTGCACTTAAATTTAAATATTTTCCTACATAAGTTCCGGTTTTTTTTTAATAATCCACCAATTCCGGAGGAATGTCCATAGTAATATATACGTTTCGGATCAATGACCCCAGTTCAATCTACCTACTCCGATCACTGGTAATTAGATAGCTGGTCTAAAACTCATGTTCAACGAAAGAAAATCCCTTAACCACTGATTCTCACTTCATTTTGGTCATCAGTGAATTCTAGATTTTTGCTTGCCATCTCCATCTTCAGTCATCCTACCAATTTTTGTTTTTTAAAACCTCGTCTTGAACTATCCGGTACACAGTTATTTTCAGCCGAATGCCAGCTAGCTCATATGTATGAAACTAAAACCAGAATATTTCAAATTCCAACAGTAGCCAACTTTCACTTTTATAGAACGTACATTATTCTATTATTTATTGAAGTATTTATATTGAAGTTTCATATTCATCAAACATGTTGCCCTACAGGCTTTAACGCAATGTTGATAAAAATAAGCAACGTTTCTGTCAGGTATCACTTTAGGCTACGAAGGAATAATTTAAATAACATTAATATTGATAGGGAGACGTATATGATGATAAGTGATCGGTCGATGGGTATCAAAGAATATAATGGATTCGTTAAATTTTATAGTCATAGGGTTCTGTAGCTTTAGACATCTTAGTTATGAGTTGCCGACGGGCTCAGGTGACTTTAACTTTACTGGTTTTCCGATGTTTCCCATTTTTTATTAAAATAATTTATTTATCATATGCCAATAAAGGCGTTGGGCATAATACATAACTAGGCAGTAAAACACTGAAATAACAGTAGGATATACTTCATTTACTTATTACTAATGAGTAGAAAGTGAATTAAACTCACTTAGGAGTAAAACCAGATGTTAAAACACCTTGTTTGTACCTGAGTAACTTCACAAAAGGTATAATAAATAGCACCACACACGTTGACGACACGGTTGGCGCAATGGCTGAGCGATCGACTGCTGCGTAACATTTCGCGGGTTCGATCCCCGCACGGAACATTGTATGATCTGCAAGTAGTTGTTCCTGGTCTGGGTGTTAGTGTATGTGAGTTTCTATGTTTGTAAACGCACCCACGATACAAGAAGAAATTCTTAGTGTCGGGCAACGTTTAAAAAAAAAAAATAATATTACAAAGTACAAATTGATGCCATTATTAAAAGTCTATGAATAAACACGGACGTTTTGTGTAAAAATTAACACAAACCGTTTGTAGCAACTAAAGAATTAGCATGGGTAGAAGTACTTGAAAAGAATGTGCTTCTAAGAAAAAGTTTAAACATAAGAGTCAATAATTTTCATCAACATATTGAAATGATCACAGTTTGTCAACTTAATGGTTGTACGGACAGACAAATTACTATCTGTCGTGTAATATTTATCTCCGTCAGTAAATCAGCTTTTTGCTGGAAAGTACGGAGTTTCTGAGAGCTTCCAAGTTTGATGTGAAGTTTTTTTGTTATCAGTAGTAATCAGAAAACAATTCGTATACATATATGTAAAGTGAGAAGTTAAACTGAACAAATAAAAAAACTTGAATAATTACAATGTTTTTGGAGAGACTATAAGCTGAAATGCTAAAGAAGGACAACTTGGTCAGAAAACAAAGGATCGTTCAAAAGAAAACCCCAATCCAATAGGGAAAAACTGAAGAAGAAAATGAAAATTAGTAATTAAAATAAATTAGAAATGCAGATTACTTTTTGAGCTACATCTATCGCCGTAATTTTTTACGTATTTTCAGTGCTAATGATAACTCTGATGATGATGATTTCACCGCAGCATATCTGTTAAAAACACCTTTACACGAAACCTCGTCTCACCTTACAAGTTTAATATTATTTCACCTCTTACTATAAGTATTCGTTTATTAACGAGCTTTACTTTATCCCTTTTTATCAACCCAACAAATTGCGATCTTAACACCCTACTGTGCATTTTTTCCATCAACACTTACTACATAACTATTGACTTCTTCGGCTACATTAACTAGTTTCCCATTTAACTTTACAAACTGATAACAAAACAGCTGTAGTTTTTTGTAATCAAATTAAGATAAATACGTGTTGGTATTTATTCGTCGTATTATGAGCCTTTAATTATTCACGAGTGAATATTTTTTGACGCTCGCCTTAAACGGGTAGTTGTCAACTAATTAAAGTTGTAATACAAGGAAAGACTTGTGTGAGTTGTGTGAAGATGTTGTTAAGGACTTTGTACATGATGCTTGACTTAAAATGTATGCGATTTAGTTTCTATTTTATATTCTGATGGCTATCGGGCCCAAGATAACTCCCTGGGAGACGCCTTTTCTAGGTGTTTTTCTTTGGAAGGAATGCTAGCTTACTCGAGTTATAGTAGTGAGAATATATTATAATAGTGGACTTACATATCTCAATGTTTTACAGACATACAAATTTGTTTTTTTTTTACTGTGCAGAATTCTTCAAAATGTTGAATTTATTTTATTCTAATAAAAGAATTTCAAAAGTTTTAAGCACATACTTCTCAATAACTGCATCATTCTGCAGAAGACGAAGGTTTTTGCAGGCGTAACGTTATGCAACTTATGAGGTGCTTCAAAGAATCTATCAAATAAAAATCGAAAGCATAAAAACAACGAAATTACAAACATTCCTTTCATGGAAACTTAGAAATCATCATTGAAGCATACACACAGTAAACTATGAGAAAATACCAACGTCACATATATAAAGATCGGTTATGCGGATGGTTGATGTGTTTGTAACGTAAAAAATGTTTCAACAATCTCACCTGGTATGTGTGAATAGGCCATTAATGAGTTCTAAATAACGAGACAAGTGGAATTTCCTTAGTCTTACAGATGGTGCTAATGAATATATCGTGTTGCAGTGCATGAAGAATAAGAAGTTTCTTTGAGTAGTAAAAAAACATAGATCGTTTAATTAGGCACGACTTTTGTTACAGCTGCATATTAATTAAGGTGAATATGCGTGATGTGTGATAGTGCAAGTGAGAATGAATATTCATATTTCTTGGATAGTTTTGATGTGCTGACTTTATAAGGTCACCAGAAATGATACATATCTAGTTTTCACAGCAGGGTCTTGGTTGTTAACTAAAGTTCAAGATTTATGTCTCTAATTAGCTATCGTTGATGTTGATCCAATTATCTACTTTTCCTTCATAATTACGTATTTTTTCTCAGTTCTTGTAGTTTTCAGTATATCTTTCTTTTGAGTTGCACTCTAAATATTTGCATTGTATGAATAGCTGCTTTCTTCCCGTGCTTTCATAGCATCAACACGTCTAGATATTTCTCGAAAACATTTATTTACTATCATCACCGCAACAACAACACATTGTTTTCTTTTTACCGCACCATATCGTTGAGATATCTTTTTTATACGATTCATAGAACCAGTAGCATATGGCCGTTTTAATTAATTAATTATTTATTTATTAAGCCATAATATACATCACACGCAGTCATTAGTGTTCTTGATATATAAAAAACTTTATCCTGTTTATTTGCAGTTGTTGTGACAACTCTTTGAGTGCCAATATCTTGTTAATGCATTTTATGTTTGAGTTTAACTGGAATGAAAAGGCTGTTAATTCGTACGTTCGCCTGCTTTAAGTTTTGTCCCACCCCTAACATATATAAATTCCTTAGAAAAGGGGTAACAGTTAATTATTCTACTAGCCTCACTGATTGACTAATCGTTTCAACACAACTTGAGCTGTGCTGGTATAGCAAGCACAAAGGGTTTCCTTGTTAAAAATCACTGTCATCTTCTAAGTTCATCATTACCATAAATCATGTAGGTATTCATTGAAATCCATTTTCCTCTCTGATAAAGACAAGCAATAAAGAATTTTGATATGTATTCTACTCGTTGAAGACGCTGCCTGGTATTCGTGAAATGATCCAGGAAAATGAACACGAAAAAAGATGAGGAGCTATTAATGATTTTGTTTTCAAAATACAGATTATTTCATTCTTGTTTACACCACTCCCATCCACATTAACAATAATCGCCAATACCACACATTTCAGTACACCACAATGGTCAATTAAAATAAGCTTCCACATTCTGTATTCTGGAAAGTTGCACAGCAATTAACCGACATTGAAGAGGGAAATACTGTCCTGTCAAGGTATGGTAATGATAATTATTATAATCGACGGTTTGACACGCCTAAGTAATTGCCTGTTGGTTTAAAACATACTAGCTTTTCACGCGGCTTCGTTTGAACGGAACGATGTAATTTATGGAGACTTGTTTTAAGTATTGCAAGTAGTTTGGTCTGGTGTTGCAGTTTGATTTGTGGTTTAATTTTGTAATAGAGACTGACCGTTGTTACATTATTTATAACGGTTCTAATATTGGCTGTGGTAACGCTATAATTGGCTGTAACTTTGAAAGGATTTATTTATTATATTCTGCAATTATAAAGGGATTCCAAAAGCACCAATAGGTTTTTAGGCGATTCAAGCATGCGTTTACTATCATCTCACCCAAAGGCATAGTATAATAAAGTAACAGTATTATATCTCGGACCTTGAACGTGACCTTGTAATAATAATCTACGGCCGCTCGGTAGATAAATCTTCCGCGTCTCTGCGTAACTGCCGCACACTCTATACTGTTGCGTACTTAATATAACATTAAGATTTCGAAGCGCGGCATTTGGCCGTTTTCTATGAAAAATAATACTTATCTATAATGTGCCAAAGGTAAACGATGATACAGTCAACGATGGTGTCAGTCACTTAGACATTCAGCCTTCACAATGCTACTGCTGAGCTCAGCATTATGATTAAAGTAAGTTCATGATGAAGTACCAGCCAATAGACTTGAGAATTTATTATAATCAACATATATATGACAGCTAGATGATATGCTTCCGCGTCATCAAATTTCAATGCAATAAGATATTTGTATTTCCAATGACGTAATGTCATCTTACATGTCAGTCATAAATCTGTTGAGACAGGCTATGAATCTAGCGAGTCTATTGATATTAGATGAGCATAGTAGATCTTGGAAGCTAACGTTTTAATATATTATGTCCATACAAAAGGACAAAAGGATGTGTTCCATAAGTATGTATTGGATGCGGTTTTTAATGTTAATCAATGGATGTAACAGACTATTGGAACGACCTATCTTCTTCAATAAGATAAATTCATAAAAGTAGTAACGTTAGGATTTTGGAAACAGTTGTAATTTTCTTTTCAGACGCCCTCCCGAACTCACTAAACCCCATTATCCAAAATGGAACAAGGTTCAACGGTTTTAGGATTTCATAAAATCAAAATTTTTTGAACTGACCATTTCAATTCACCATAAGTCCTCATTATCTGCAAATTCCATTCCAATCTTTATCATCATCCCACTTATCTTTGATATCCAGCCTTGGGTCTAGACCTAAGTCAATCCCCATCAAATCACTATGCACTAATTCTCCCATCACAGTTCTACGCTCAACCGCATTGTACTTGCGTTGTCACTCGTAAATCAAATGCGTCACGTTGTAAATCTTGAACATCGATTGCGCAAAAACGATGCGCGCTGGTTTTACGATGAGACTAGTCTGTTGAGCTTGTTGGTGGATATGTTGGGTTGGTTTTGTCAAGCCAACTGCCAATTGCTGTCTGTGTGTGACAGAAGCCAGAAGCTATTAATCTTTTTTTAAGCTAATGCATGATCACAAGTAAAACTAAGAACTCTAATAATGATAACATATATTTTGTATTGATTATTACGACCTATTGGAAGCCAGTATAAACTCCATAAGGCTGGTCTTAATGCAGGACATGCGTATTATGCTCATTTATGTTCTCTTTGTCGATGAGGAATGGTTTAATTTTTAGGGGATGCCAAATGAAACACTCCTAAAAACGAAAATTTCAAAGATAAAACTATGACTTTGCATTTGTTGCAAATACAAAACAACCTGAAACTCCAAAGGATCTATGTTGGACAAAATCCCCACCCGTATAAAACGGACACTAAAAACTAAAATTACGTACCATTCTGTTGACGTTAAGGCGGTGCGCACACTAGCATTCAATCGCAGATTTATTGCAGATCACGATAAAATTATAATCGTTATTTATCGCCGCGTCTTAAAGCGTGTACCTGCATTATTCATCCGATCGCTTGTTGCGATGTCTTGCAACGATTTACTATGCATTGTGGAGTATTTTAGCCGCGATTTTCACACGACATTTTAGTATGACGAAACGCAGTTTGTGCACCGATTCTTAGTAGTATTAAATGGTTATGGTGAGCTTTCGAATACTTAGTTGTTTGGTTATTTGTTTTGTTGTAGTACATGATTAAATTTACATAGTTATTGGTGTGATATAGGTTCTTGAGGTGGTAATTTGATGGTATTTGTCATCAAAACCGTTTCTGGATTGCATAAATACCCTGGGATTCTTGGAAGATAAGTTGGTAGCTATTATCGGTTATTTTAGCACCTGTTAACCGGTTAAAATACATTATTCTAGAATCTTAATGTTACTTTGTATCATCAATTCTTAAGACAGCTTCCATGGAACAAAAAATCAAGTCAACAACCTATGTGGTTAGTTTTAATTTATATATTTGTTGCAGTGAATAAGTGGCGAGTAATCAAGACGTCTCGACTGACAGACAGGTACGTGTTAGCGCTATCAGGAGCTATGTAATGTAGCAGCAATTTGCACGCTCAGGGAGCAAATATTTGTTTCTGTTAAGGAGTTGATTTTGTTTGGTTGAACTAGTTTAAAGAGTAAACTTTATCGAGGAAAGCGATAGGTAAGAGCAGGTAACAAAAAACCACGATGGCTAATTTGATTGGCAAGGCAGAGATTTAAAGTATGCTGTTTTAGAATTTTTGTAATTGTTTTTTAGGAAGTTCATATTCTGCCGTCCGTAGGCTTTTGAGGAGTGTTAGGATGAGGATTTAGAAAATAACAGATGACGCTCCAGCACAGCCGACAAAGAAAAGTTATTGAGTATTCAAGCTGCGTACCTCAACCTAACTCTCCTTTGAGTTTTAACCTGCTTACCTCAACCTAACTCTCCTTTGAGTATCAAGCTGCTTATCCCAACCTGACTCTCCTTTGAGTATCAAGGTGCTTACCCCAACCCCACTCTCCTTTGAGTATCAAGTTGCTTACTTCAACCTGGCTCTCCTTTGAGTACCAAGCTGCTTACCTCATCCACACTGTCCTTTGAGTATCAAGTTGCTTACTTCAACCTGGCTCTCCTTTGAGTATCAAGCTGCTTACCTCATCCTCACTGTCCTTTGAGTATCAAGCTGCTTACCTCAACCTCACTGTCCTTTGAGTATCAAGCTGCTTACCTCAACCTGACTCTCCTTTGACTATCAAGCTGCTTACTTCAACCTCACTCTCCTTTGAGTGTCAAGCTACTTACCTCAATCTCACTCTCTCTTGAGTATTCAAGCTCCTCGGCGGTGTTAAAAGTATTGAAATAGTCTTTGATTTAGTTCGTCTAGAAAAAACCACTATCTTACAAAGCGATAATTCTGACATACTCTGACATGTAGTCATTACAGCAACACATTTCACGTAGTTAAGTCATTATTACCTGAGCAGAAGATTAGCTAGCTGTTGACACCCTGTGTTTATCATTCATTACTGTGTGAATAGCATGGGTGCAACTATGTTGGTAAGTGTTACATTTACGATCTATAACGGGATGAGCAGAGGTATAAAGTCTACGATAAACGACTGTCTAATGAGATTTCTAGTCGTATATCTCTTCTGTCGTTGTCTATCAGAAAAGCTACGGATCCAGCTGGTTGACTCACTCGTCTTATCTAACCTAAACTATGCGGGCGCAGTTATTGGCCCTCGACTACTGGCAAGAACTGATCGACTGATCCAGAGGGTGCAAAACGTCTCCGTTCGATTCTGCTTCTCAATCTCTCCTAGAAGTCACGTAACGCCATTTTTAAATAAGCACTCAATTATCAAGATGAATTCACGTTGTAAGTTGCACTGAGCATGCCTACTATTTAGAGTTATAAAGAACAAGTAGAATAGAATAGAATATTCTTTATTATGTACACCATACAAATTACAGATATAAATGTAGACATTTTACATAGGGTGACACAATGGGCGGTCTTATCCTACCTGTACTATAAACTGAGCTGGATCGCTAGTAAAAGAGAATGCGCAAGTAGACAGTGGTCACAGGAATTCTCCACTCAATCGCACAAGACAGCTGCCTTCAGGGGAAGTTTTAGATACGCCGCATCCAAATGTTGGAACAATATTCCCCCGCCAATAAGGAATCTTAAATGTCTTAGCACTTTCAGAATTCGACTGCGGCAGTTTCTTATCACCTCGCTTAAAAAACTAGGTATGACTGTTTCGAACACGTCCATAATATAACAAACTGGCTGTCGTGTTCTTCTGGATTCATTCTGCTTTCTTAGTGCAACCCGTGGTCACAAACCTGTGAACAAAGGGAATATTATTAATTCACTAATTTGTGGATCTATTGTTAGATAATAGTTTAAACAAACTTATTTATCTACATTTATTTAACCACTTTTTAATCCAGGCAAATCGATTATTTTATTCACACCTACGCCACTATAATTTTTAACATTATTCATTTATACATTATACATTTATTTATTTAAATAATCAAGTACTTATCTAATTACACAATCACCATCGAACAAGAATGTTTCCAAATGCTAAACTTTACTGTTATCAATCAAAATTTATGACATTATTTGAATTGCAGATATACTTACCTAATTAAATTCCACACATTCCACTTTACACAACAACAATAATTCGCATATTTATTATCTCATCTGCTCGACATCCGTATGTAGGGATCCAGGCATCCAGCAGAATATCAGCGTCAGGTATAACTGCCTGACACATGCTGAGTTGGACTCCCATTTGGTGCAACCTTGAGACGCACACCGCACTTTGCATGTTTCATTATTTTAAAGTGTCTTAGGCAATAGTGTAATCACAACGTCCTGTCCTTTATTTTTTTGTATATCGGCACCCTGTAGTTATATTCATGTATTTCGTTATTATTTAGCGTGTTTTTGTATATTTTGCTATGTCGTTTGTGTGCACCAAATAAACGCTATATCTATCTATCTATATTAAGTAGGCGTGTAAAACTAACTTTTATTGAACTGTTTTCTTTAACAAAAAAACTTAAGTACACGTTAATTTGTGAATAAAATACTATTGTGGCGGTATTTAAAAATATAAAAAACAAAAAAAACATTCTCTTTGTCGTTTATTTTGAATGTGTGACGAAGATGAAATATTTCAGTTTCTTGAGGAAGATGGTGATAAAAACAGTGTGAAACAAATCGCTAAAATCCAAAGGAAACTTTTATGTTCAACAAACTTGTACTTATGTTATAGTAATGGTATGAGTAAGTAGATGTGAAAGAAGTACAAATCAAGAACACAATACATAGAAATAAAAACCAATATCTACGTTAATATATAATAGATGTTTTAGGTAAAGACGATATTCGTAGTCTTACTAAAAAAAACAATTTACAGCTGCCCAGCCTTATCCAGCCTCTACAATCATTGATACCAACAATGGAATTCAAATGTTCCGTCACTTTCGTCCACAATCTGCGGGACATTTCTCAAGTTCGAGCACTTTTATTGTGGCCCATTGCAATGTCCTTGTGATTATTAAAAAAAATCTAGTGTTTCCAATTGTTCATAATGAAACTCTCCTTGAAGTCATTATTTCCAACTATCTGAACTTTCTTACCATGGACATGATACAAATATGTGCTTTGCTTTTCTGATTTATTTAAAGTAACAGTTTCTTCTGAAAACAAAATAGGAACCCACTTCAATTTCCAATACTTATTCAAAATTACCTCGTAGGTGTTGACTATTTATTTGATACGCTATAGTCGTTCGAAAATAGCAATAGCTTTGGTAAGTTTTTCAAGTAGGCACTTACCTTTATTAACCATCTAAAAGGGTCTCCAACGTCATAATCATGTTAAATAATATTTTTTGCTACGAAACATAGTTTTTTTTAAAATTATGTTTAGTCATTATAAACTGTTATTAAATTAATTTCATCTAACCGTAAAACCGTTTGTTTATAATAAGGCCTACCGGTCAACGATAAAGTCCGTCACAGACATACCGTTATTAAATATTTATATAAAATATTACAATATATTTTCCATAGTAACCTTCGAGCGACCTCAGACGGAGCTATAATATATATTTCTATTACGTCACTAAAATATGTGGATAGATATAGCTAGACATATTAATATATGTCTAGCTAGTCATATATATGTATTATGATATATTAAACGGCAGAACAAATGAGGGCTAAAATGTATATTATAGTATAGCTATTGTGTGTGGTGGCTTGCTATAATATAATATATAGCATAGAATATTAATATATAATATAGCTACGTCTGTGACGGCCTTAACGTAGCAGGTCTGAAGTTGATAAATTGCAAGTCAGACGGAAATCCTCAAGGTACAAATAGAAAACTTGTTATGTTAACCTGCTAAGTTGACCTGTCATGTACTTGGCAAGTATTTTAAATGTTCATGGTAGGGCCTGCTTTCATATAATTTTCCTCCTTCATTAAGTCATATCAATGTATAGGTGCAGCTGACTTCCTGAAAAAAAATAGAGAGACGATTCATAAAAGTATACCATTTATTTTAATCAAAAGGCTGTCTTTCAATTGAAAAACCTTTTTATTCCATACCATCCATTCTTCGTTCACTTAAAATACCTATAACTGTCTTTATTAATTAAGGTTGACAAAGAAAAAACTTTTTCATACGAGACCGAACCCGAATTCTGTCACGGTGTTCATCAAACAAAGGAAGGGAAGCTAATTGTCGAACTAATTAACGGACACCTTGAGGCCATCCATCAAATTGAAGAAAAAATCTGGGGCACCTTGGTACCGATCATTAAGAAAGGCAAGTTTTTGGTTCAGACAGTGACAGGTATGTCAGTTTTTGGGTGGATCGGCTTGTGAAGTATGGAGTAATGAGGGGAAATTAATGATGAATCGATCAGTTAAAGAGTAACGTCTGATGTTTGGGTGAGAGTAAAATTAATAGTTTATATTTGGATCTTACTAACGTTGACAACAATACGCGAGGTACCTACTGTGCAGAAAAAAACCACAGTCAATAAGGATTCTAAAGTAAAAAAATCGTGTAGCACTTGTAACTAATTCTACCAATTTGTACGCCACGATATGATTGTGGCTAAACATGTTAGAATTTTTCTGTATCCCATTTTTATCCTGCATGCAATGTATCATGTACACCATGTTTAAACAAATAAAATTTACTTACTTACTTACTCTAATCTTCATAGTGTTGTCACAACGTAAACGTCCACTGCTGGACATTTGGGCTCCTAAAAATAACAATATATAAACTCCTAAACTGTTTTACAATTTTAAATCCTGAAAATTCACAGTTATAAAATTATCGTCCCTACCTACAGACACTTCACAAAACTTGAAAATAAATAAATACAAAATTGAATCTATTCGAATCGTGCATTATGCAGGGGTGACCCGATGTCTCGTCGATTACATTATGCGTAAAAACTGCAGAACTGTCTCGCCCATTCATCATGACAAGCTGTTGAATCCGTGATGATCACGTGGCTTAAGAAGTTGGCAGAAAAAATATGGTGTAAGAATTCATGTAGTTAGTTAACGGTTGATAACTTTTTGAGGAAAATGAAAATAATATTGAAAAAGTTAAAAAAGACGATAAGACGACGGTTAGATTGATGAACCGGTAAGTAATTTTGAAAATTACACGATTTAGACAAACGCCGAACTGTACAAAACAATTAAGATTATTAAAAACTAAAAAGCCAAGAAATACATCGGAATAGCGAACTTTATGACGATGCCTTGGAAAACTTCAACAGATAAAAACAACTTTAAAGAAGTAACAGGAAAAAAAATAAAAATGTAAAGGTCATTTTAGGTATTATTAGAAATTGTGATACTCATAATAACATTATTCTGGACCAGTACAAGTCATAGGAAGATCAACATACTAAATCTGAAGTTTTATTCAATGATGTCACAAAGAAAACAATATTTAATTTGATAGTAGGTATCATTTTCGCTGTAGGGGTTTCGATCCAAAAAGTATTATTAAGTTGTAAATATGTTTGTTCATTTCCATTTGTTTAAAAATCATAACAACTTGTGGCGTCATGTGAAGTAGTTGGCTAACAAATTTTTATTTTGCTTAACTCTTGGTATTCCACATCCACAAGGTTTTTTCACAGTACTTATTGACAGCGTGAGAATCCAGAATTAAGATTTTATATTTCTGGCTAATCGTCTACATTTCTTCTCTCCGTACTTTTCTGCCAGATTTCATAATACGCATTCAAGTTTTTCAAGCATTTTCCTAACTTCAAATCCTTCGTGATGTCATCGATTTTTTTGCATCCTCTAAAAGACATAAAAAACAAAATATACTGCCTAAAATCTTGCACCAACGAAGGTTACCATACAGACAGAGACGTACTTACTATGCACCGTGACCTGGACTCTCAAATTATCAAATTATGCTCAACAAAAGCTGCAAACAACTGCATTTAATACAGTACAGGCATCATTTATCATGTATCTGTCCAGGAGACATCTATTCTGGTGTCAAATGAATTATACATACTTCATTCGACGCTGCTGTCTGTCCGGAGTATAATATTATCATTAATAAACCCCAAGGTTTTGCTCCCGTCTTTAAATTTCGGAGCTCCTTTATTTAGTTTTTTTTTGGGAACCTTGGTTTATTTTCCTGGTGACATATAAATAGTAATGGTGTTATAGTTTGTTATTTGGGTCAGTAGTGCCAAAAATAACCATAACAGTCACATGATTAGTTTCAAAATCAAAATTGATCTTGTTTGTGGTCTGAATTTTATACGAGCATCTGAAATATTATCGAGCGTTAAGTGTAAGCTCGCGTAATGAAACGCTAAAATTGGTTTACTTTTCACCGTTTACTCGTGAAAGAAGAATGTTCTTCAAAACTAAACTGACTACGTTCAGCAAAGTCCTGGCCATGAAGGATATTCCTCTTTGGCAATGGGCACCAGTGATACCAGTGCCAAAACAACCACTAGCTAAAATAGCTACCAACATACAGAAGCTTTATATGAACCATGAGTAATCATTGCATTTAGGATTGCATGCATAATTATTTAATTATCAGTCAATAATAATGTAAGAATAAATTCGGAAGATAGTGAATGTATAGAGAGACTTGAATTTGGAGGTGGTGGTTATAAAAGCGAACTTACCATTATCATTATATTTAACCATGTTCAAAGGCTCGATGTTGCTACCTTCAATAATGTATTATCGTTAAAATCACTTTTATAATCACCACCTCCAAATTCAAGTCTCTCTATACATTCACTATCTTCCAGCATCAGTAATCTATTAGTAAGGATGACGTTATTTACTTCATTTACGTATCTAACTTGTTGTCATGTCTTTTTAGTATATCAAGTAGCAACTGCATCGGTCTTTTGAATTTAACATGTTCTTGAACACCGATCAATCTTGGGAGCAAACATTTTGGATTGAATATTTTTTATGCTCATTTTCAATAAAATTTCCATAAGTTTCGGCGATATTGGGTACCGTGTGGGTAAAAAGTGCGAGTCAGACTAGTGCATTAATGGTTCCGTACCGGCAAAACTATTGTAGTTAATTATCCTTCTTTTAATTAACCATGATGGAGGCTATAGTAACATGTATTCTGTAATACATTTAACTAGCTTCATTTTACGGTTACAAATATAGAACCCTTTGATCGACAGATGTATAGACAGACTGATTGACAGATAACCTACCAGATTTACGGTTAAGGTTTGCCAATACCCAAAAAGTGAAAATGGGGGTCCCGTTTTCATATGTTGGGTAAGGAACCCCAAAAATATCTGTCTGGCACTCAGTGTCTGCATTATACATGACAGTGACGTTAAAGAGTGCAGCGTCTGGGTCATTTGTCAAGTGCTGGCATTAACGTTTCATATGTCTGACTGTTTTGTTGACGGTATAATGTTCAATGCGATTTTTTTTCGAGTGTACTTACATAGCGTTCTTGGTTCTACATTGGTGGAGGCTAAATATTTTTTTTTGTGAATTTTGGTTGACTTATTAATAATTACGGAAATATATGTATTTCGCCAACTTATCGTGCAATTTGCAGCAAATATATAAATTACAGTAGGATGAATAAAATGCTTGTTTGTGATATAAGTCAAATACTTATTTCGAATCTTTTAGTTTTAACATTAATATATTTTATATTATCATGACATCATGCGCTTGTCAGCTCGGGGGTCCGACTGTTAAAACTTTTCTTATTCTCATTTTAAAATAAATATTTTTTCGTATTTATAATAGAGTAGCTGCGCCCCGTGGTTTCACCCGCGTAAGTCTCAATCCCGTGGAAATATCGGGATAAAAAGTATCTCTGTCCTAACCCAGGTTATGGTCTAGCCATGTACAAATTTCACCCGAATCCATTCAGCCGTTTTAGCGTGAAAGCGTAACAAATAAACAAAACAAACTCACTTTCACATTTATATTTATATATATATATGTACTAGCTTCCTCCAGCGGCTTCGCCCGCGTATATATAGCAAATTATCCCACGGGAACGTAGTTCCGGGATAAATAGTATCCTATGTCCTATTGCAGGTCACCGTCTTCCCGAGTGCCAAATTTCATCCAAATCCGTTCAGCCGTTTTAGCGTGAAAGCGTTACAAACATACTCACTTTCACATTTATACTATATATTATACTTGCTTTGGGAAATTATCCCACCGGAACGTACTATGGGATAAAAAGTATCCTTTACATTAATCCAGGTTATAACCTAAATTTAAATTTGGCACACAGATAGTATACGTGTATATACTATCTGTGTGCCAAATTTAATCGATATCTGTTCAGCAATTTATGTGTGATTCAGTAACAAACATCCAAACATACAAACTTTCATATTATAATATTTGTAGGATTATAATTAGGATAGTTAGGATTAAAATTAGGATTAGGATTCACGGAATTTACATGCAATAACCATGTCAGATCCAAAGCTTCTGCTGTATCTTGTGGTTCCCATTCCCATAGCTGTAGGATAACTAAGTAGGTAGATCCATCTATGTAGCATTAACATGAACTATGCGAAGCTCATCACTCGTCATCGTCATTAATCATGATCAAGGCAATATCTTCTGCAGGCATATTCCCATTGTGGTGCAATGTACACCAGTATATGACGAGCAATATTGGCATCCTAAACGTCCATAACATAATATATATAATAGTTATTTGTAATACTTAATTAATGTAATAAATTGTACCTCCGACTTCTTCTCTCCAACAATATATTGCGACATTTACGACATGCTATGACGTAAAACCGACGAATTAAAAACATTACAAGAAAACATAACAGGAAAATAGATATCAAAATGCCATACAACTGCAGAAACCATAAAAATACCCAATATAGACAGTGTCTCAACAACTTGTACTTCACCTCACGTCATACATTGCCATACAATAAAAAGTGACCGAATAAAATGACAATCTTCATAAACCGAGTACAGTTGTGACTCCACTTGTACTTCTTAAAGTACTTTAATAAGCCTTGTACCTTATCTCAATCGGCTTAGCAAAGCGACTTGTGCCGATTATCGATAAAATATGTTGGTTATATCTTTGCACTGTGTATTTTTTGCAGGGCGAGCGAATATTAATCGGGTTATCTTTTTATCGAGTTTACTTAACTTGCGTTTAAGAGTTGCAGAAGCCTTTTCGATTTACCTATATCAAAATGTGCAATTATAATTGGAAGGTGTATGTAAAAATAGGCACTCGCACCTATGCCATTGTTTGTTTAAAAGCAATTATGGTTTATATAAAGTTTTACAGAACTAACCTTTTTAAGATTCTGAACTGTAGCGTTCAGAGGCAGTACTGGTTTTCCGCAGTACCTTGATGACGGAAGGTTATGTCCAGACCAGCTGTAAAACTATTATATATACATACCTATAATTCATGTGAGTAGGTACTATAGTATAGTAACTTTAGATATAACCTTAACCTAATGTTGTATCATTTAATATTGCAAAAACTTCATCCATATCTGAACTTACAAGTTTCACGAGGATAACGGTCATTCAATCAATCAATTCATCAAAGAAAAGCTACACTCTCATTAGATCCATGGTTATAACACCACTTACAACAATTTTACGACCAATATGACTATAATTCTAGTATATTGCAAGTACTTTTAAACGTGTACCTTTATCTTAATCGGCTAGTATAATAGCCTGACGTAGCCGATGTAAGATAGTGTTTGCAGTAATATGAGCAAGGAGCTGATAGCCTTTCTGTTATATATTGGACTGAGATGTCGTCAGTTGGCTAAAGTATCAATTTTCAGATTTATTGCGTCCTGTTTTGTTTATAGCTGGATTAAGGAGAGATATAACTTTGTTGGTTTGATAGTAAATATCTGCTACTGTATGCTAGCCTACTTTGTAGCTTTTGCAAGAAATGTTAATAACAAGACCCTAAATTATTTCAGTATCAACGAATCGGGAGACGGGTAAAATTAATGGAAAACAATAGAGGAAAGCTAACATCACCACCATAAGACTTATTATCATCATACGAGCTGAAATACGTCATTTGCTGGACATAGGCGCCCCCCTTAAGAGACTATATAACAGTTAGGAAAAGAAATATAGGCAGGTGGATGTTATAGTAAACACAGGAAACTAGATGCATTGGAATTAATTTTGGTAGACTTAGTAATAAAGCTCTTTTGTAAATTGTTTATTGTAAGAAGCATCTATATGACAAATCATTTTGCTAACGAAGTAAACATTGTGAATTATGATAAGTGAAAGCCATTCTATAATTTAGTCTCCATATCACCGCTTTCTCAACATCCTGCCAACGCATAGACCTCCTGCAGCGTTCTATTCAACGCTTAGCAATTCCAATACAAATCTCACCAACTTTCGAATTGCAAAAACAGCGTAAAAACCTCACAGAAGACATCAAAACTAAAACTAATGAGGCAAGAATATGAATAGTTGAAAACTTATAAAGAATATTAGTTAATCGAGTTCCTAATAATGGCAAGCGAAGCCGCGGGGCTGCCAGATGGTAGATATAAATGTGATAATGTCGCGTTTGGGTTCAGTAGCAGATATTTTAAATTATCTAGTTAATTTTAATTATGATGAAGCCTTCATATGTGGATAGCTGATACATAACGATGCTCACGGCTAGCGAAGCCAGTTTACAAAGTCCTCTTTTTGTCATATCTATATATAAATGAAAAAATGAGAACGGCTATTATATAATAAATAATGTTACTACTATAACAGGTGGAAGATCATCTTCCCTTTACTATAACAGTAGGTAACGTTAATCAAACTCAAATTCAAAGTATTTATTTCAATTAAACCATTTCTAAGCACTTTTGAATTGTCAAGGAATCAATCAGTCTGCTAATAGCTCTTCCAAAACATAGATCTCTATGGACAAAAACGGGCAAGAAACTTCAAGGACACTCTTTTAAATAAAGATATCTATTACAATTTTTATAAATTACACTGACCGATATCGGATACTGAAAGGCAACTTCACAATAGTCATTAAATCAACAGGATCGCCAGTTTACATGCTTATCATATATCACGCGATGACAATGAATAAAACTATACCTACTACTCGAGTCTAAGCGGTACTAATTGAAGTCTGCGTAAAGAACTTTTATAGGCACTTACGACAATTATGATATATACGGAACATAAGCAGCCCCTAAGTTCCCACTTGCCCATTAAGTATCTAGGTAATATGAACGTCTGAAGTCACATAACGATCGTACACTCGTAAACGTTTAATTTACGATTAATATACGACTTCAAAACGTTATTGAAGCTTAATTTTCGCGTTTTATTGTCGTTTCGTGCTTATTTAATAAATATTTTTATTTGTTATCGACAGTCGTAAATGGTAATTTGTTTTGTATTGAAATGGTTTACGCTTTGAATATGTAATGAGGTTATATGACGTGATAATGTCACAGGTAGACAGAAGGTTTACTTTTGGCTATGGTATTGGTTAAAACCTAATTACGGTGTTTCTTAATTGGTAAAGTTATGTCTAACGCGGATGAAAAACGGAGAATCACGCAAAATCTATCAAGCGCATTTTTTTGAAACCTTAACCATTTTAAAAATAATTTAATTATTGCTATTTTAGTATAAATGTTGTATTAAAATGCCTTTTGTTTTATGTATAGTAAATTAATAATGCATCTAATTTGGGACAGCGCTCCTTGATGGGCGAGTCGTACTGGCTAGACGTACGACGCATTACCTGAGCTCTGGACTTAATATTTGTTTCTGTCCTCTCACGCAATTCAGTTACATCCAACCTATGCCCGTTGCCAATCTCCGGAACCAAACTATCACTACAGATTAACAGTGATCGGGTTTTGGAGTGATTTGAGACTGTAGGAAGACGGGCTGGTGTCCGCAACTCCATGTCTAAGCGCGTATTTCGCGGGTTAATTTGAGACTCTATTAAAATGTCAACTAAAAAATCAACATCTAAATCATTCCTACCCTATCTAGTGGCCTGGGCAGCAAAATAATATGGGCAACGAAAGTCAAGCAAGTGGAGAAAAATTGGATTTCACGTCTCATTCACCTTCAAGCTAGTAAAACAGTATTTTGTAAATAAAATCTAACATTTATAAGCTTTTTTCTTAACATGAATATTGATCTTCTGCGTTTACTTTCATCGTGTCCAAAACTTGATGGAATTATGACTCTCCTTGTTACGGCTAGTTACAAACAGCTTGTATGAGTAAATACGTTTAGCCATGAGCTGTTAGCGATAAATATTTAATTTATTGCATTGGCTTTATAGCATGATTGCTTCCCGTCGTCTGGGGAAAGGCAATAATGTCAGCTGTTCGTGAAGTAAGTCACTGCAGTATGGGAACTAAACTCTTGAGTTTGATAATTTGTGAGAAACTACAGCCCTTATTTTTGTAATCCTAATAATGATTTCATATTAAGTTCAATAGGCGGCGCAAAAACGGGAGATGATGGAAATAATGGAGGCAATTAGGAGTTAGAAGTTAGGAGCAGTGGGACAGTACAGGCAAGCTATAGTAAATAAATCTGTAAGATCCGGTGAAGGTCGCGGGAATCCGCTGAATGTGGAAGGCACAGGGTCTACCACCACCTCTAAAGCAGTATTATTTTAATATTACTTTAGCGTGTGAATGAGATGAAGCTCTACAGGATCTATAGCTTCATCTCTATCCCCCACTGAAGTCAGATTAAATTAATACTGCTTTAGAGGTGGAGGTAGGCCCCCTGGATCAGTTATTGTTGTGATTGAGGCTCTCCCTAATAGCGGACGTCTGATGAAGATGATGACTTCGTAAGAAATGCACTACTCAAAATCGGAAGAGTTAAAAGATTGGCGAAAATTCAAAACAATAAGTACAACAAAAAAAAAAAAAAAAAAAAAAAAAAAAAAAAAAAAAAAAAAAAAAACTGAATTCCCAAAATAAAAGCCATGCATGCAGCTAGCAGGCCGTAAAATATTAATTACCAGATTAACTTTTAATCTGAAACTAACGGGCGACAATTAAAAATGTTAATACCCTCATTCATAAAGATTGTATTGACAATAATTTGACGGCCCAAATACATTTGAAAATGGCGGCAGCCAGCCATGTTGTAAAATATGTTGCCAAGTCAATTGGCATGAATTTATAAGCTTACTTGCGAGTTAAATATGATTTTATAATGCAATTATTTAATATTCTACCGGCAATCGTGATTATTTATTTTATTCAGATTATTACCTATCGCAATCTAAAGTTATCTATCAATCATGAATCCCGACAGACCTCCTTCTGTTCTTTTGTAATATAACGACAGAATTGAGCGAATCAAATCAGACTAAAGATATGATATATATGTCGAGATATAAGGAAATAAATAGTAAAAAATACAAACTAGATTAGATTTTCCTCTTTTATCGTCGGTGCATCATCATTGTTATTTATAATATTGGTATTTCCATCCATTGACGTCCTCTCAACTGTAAGTACTCTCAAGTCCTGAGTCAGGGAGTCAGATGATCAATAAAATTACTTATTCAAAAAATCTTCATTTTCTGTAAACACAAACACATCGTGTTATTATAATGTCACATTCAAATGACATCAGATTACATAAATCATACAACTTTATGGACCTTACATAATCACCTAAATCTCCATTTGAATCTCAACATATCACCTTAATTGCAGCTGACAGGATATTAATTACCAAGTGTAAAAGGTCGCTAATATACATTATATATTAATAGTGTAGTGGTAATATACATTCTAAATGAATAGTGCTGTGCCCTGTCACTCGATTATCGATTGTTTATCAAATATGCTAATATTGTAATAGTGTTTTAATGGGACAACCGGTTGGTGATTTAAATATTGATATTAATATAGTCGCTGGTAGGTGTTGTGGGAATACGGCGGCTAATGGAGTCGATATATTTATCCATCACTCCAAATTATAATTTCTATAAAATGATGTAAAAAGTATTGCAGACGTGCTCATTGTAATTTTATTCTTATTCTGACAACATAGTTACATTTTATAATTTTACTAGCTGTTGCTCGCGGCTTCGTCTGCGATCCAGGATGAAAAGTGAAAAGCCTATGTCCTTCTCCAGGTTAAGGTCTACCCCTGTGCCAAATTTCATCCAAATCCGTTTCAGCGTGAAAGCAAACAAACAAACTCATTATCGCATTAATAATTTATTAAAAAGAGAAGAGAATTTATTTAAAAGAGTGTTTCAAATCAAATCAAATCAAATAATTTATGGATGGGTTTTCTTTTTTTGTGGTTTGTGGAGTTTCTTGCCCGTTCTTCTCCATAGGTACCTACTACGCTTTGGAATGGGCAAGTAGCTTCATATTTCTGACTGACCGATTCCTTGACAGTTCAAAAGTGCCTGTAAATGGTTTAATTGAAATCAATGCTTTGACTTTGAGTTTAATATTAGTTAGGATTTAAAGTACTATACACCGTCCTGGCGATGATCGCCAACAGACTGGATTGCCCTTAAATCTGGCAATGCTGCAGCAGACATATGGTTACTTTGTAAGTGTTCGTTTTTGTCTGCGCTTGTTGTCCTGTATGTATACTTTTTTGAATGTCTGTATATAAGTTTAGTTACTTGAAATAAACTTATTTTATTTTATTTTTCGATTTAATATTTTAAAAATCATCGTTCAAATGAAACAATATTATTTTTTAAACCATCGATAGCTAAAAACTTAATTTCCGATGTAAAAATATATTACATACCTCAAAGAAGTCTCCACGCTTTCTTCTGTCCCGACACTTGTCTTGTAAATAATGTCAGCGTGTAATTCGGTGTGTATATTAGAATTACGAAACGTGTCGATTTACGTGACACGTCTGTCTGTTTGATCGCTTGTTTGTCGACATTACGCAACTAGGTAAACGTACGGCAAGTCGCTTTTAGATAAATGTCTAACATTTCATTTAGTTGTTTGGTTATGGCAGTGTTTATGTTTTGGTTAAGGAAATGATTTTCTGATGCAATCGAATGTTAGTGGCTTTGAAAATGTCATCTTAACTTTATTCTTCCTTTTTGCACGGTTTGTCAGCCAAACAATTATTTATGCTCCGATGACGTAAAGCACAGTAGGTACCTTTCACTTGTCTACTCACGAAAACAAGGTAAACATTATCTTTAGAAGTTCAATGGTAGAAACCTACACTGAGCTGCATTTGCATACTTAATTCTGATTCTGATTCACTTCTGAACGATCTCTCTTTCTCGGCTATCTGATATTATCTTTGAAGGAAATATTGTTTAGCAATACCAAGTTGATTGTATAAATTCACCGTTTTGTTTTATTGTGCCATAATTTTACTTTAACAACAATAAACATAATTTACTTCACTAAAACATTTGTTAATCTTGTGTTGTAATCAAATAATACTTAGACACACACTAAATTAAAACCAATAAAAATACAAAAAAGAAATTTACGTGACATTTTTTTTAAAGCACAATATTAATGTTTAAGGTTAACATTATAATTTAAAATGCAATTAAGGAGACGGGTGATAATAAATTAAGAAAAAAGATAATGACACGCCATTATTTATCGATACTATTAATTCCACACTCAATTTTTTATATAATTTTATTAATGGCTCATAAAAAATAGGGTCACAACTCCTCGCAGTTTTTGTTTTTAGATACCTTTCAAACTTTTTCAGATATTTTCGTTTTTAGTAAGAGTGACAGCACCCTAAGTGGCGTCTTTAAAAGATCGGTAAAACAACAAGGGTTTTGACTTATTGATAGTTCAATTTGTTGACAGGCGAACCAATTACCCTTTTAGTTTTTAATTACCCTTTTAACTTTCGCGTGCAATAATAGCAGCTGATATTATTTAAATTTTTTATATATTTGAATTGGGTTCTCAAAAAAGTACAGAGCGCTTGCCGGACCTGGTGAAGTCCTCCTTTGCAAATAAACCAGCAAATCGGTAGATGGCATAACACATAATAAATATTGGATTGTAGAAGGTAGCTAAGGTAGACTATAATTATGTGAAAGTCGGACGACCGATAGTTTTTGTGCAATTTAGAGATTTCTAAAACCGTAAGATATTCGATTTTAATGATCAGCCATAGATCTTTACTGGATAAGATATCTTTGCTTATCTTTTCACAGTTGTGATAGTAATATTTATTAGTGGATACATAAATTCTCATATATTAACTATTTATTTCTATGCTAATCTGATTCTTATCTCTATCTTGCATCAGGTATTTATTTGACAGTGCTTGCCACCGTTAAAAGCTTGATATGTTCGGTTTAAAGGTCAAACATAAGCTAACTGTTTAGTGTGATTATCGGGAGTTGAGGGTAGACAGGTGTTTACCAGTAACTGGGTTAAGGAGGTCAGATAGGCAGTCGCTCCATGTAAAATATTGTCTATAATAATCACCTATATACGTATAATATCCAACTGCATCCGGTTAGACTGGAAACCGACCCCAACATAGGCTAGGTAGATTGATTGAGGTTCGATGGGTATATAAGAATTAGACTTAAAGAGGGTAGGTATGTAGAAGACAAGGTTTTTGTATAGTTCACCATAGCGAACCGTACAAGATCTACAAAATAATTAAGATAATTTTAGAAAAACATAACAAAAAACGCTCTACGATTTTAGGACAGACATTCCCAAGTTAATATTATGTTTGCTACAGCATCTCATAATAATATCATATGACTTTACTCGATAACAGACGTTACCGTGGCCCTATAATTATCTCCAAGCCCATACCATCAAAGCTAAACATATAATTCTATTTAACAGCACCTACGCTCAAACAGTTTATTACGCAATTAAAATGACATCCGCGACGGTTCGTATCGTGGAAACGCGATCCTCAATGCTAATGAATGTATAACGATTGGCGATTATCGTTGTGTCATCATCAGATGCGGTATCTATTTGCATTTTATTGATTGTAAAATTTTACGAGCATGTATGTCGTGCTAAGGTGGTATCGACTCTCAAATTGATATTTTATCAATATACCACTCGGACAGCACTAAACGCGAGAGCGGCGAACTTTAAATTTGGATTTTAATGTTTATGTTAGCTTATAATTTTATTTTGAATTTATTAATTTGGGATTAGCTGTATAGGGTACTACTATTATTATTATGGTGCTGTACTATTATTATAGTGAATTTATGATTTTTAATAAAAAATCGTGTCAATACAGTATGTTAGTTGAATTGCTTTTGGAGTTTTGAGAAAAGTATCGCGTTGTCATAAAGTTTTTATGACGAGAAGTTGGAGTGGCTGTAAATTATACTTAATAGACTAATTCAGGGACTCAGTAAGTCATTACTGTCAGCCATTTTCACTGAGATGGTTGTGTATGAATTGTAAAGTTTTATGTATTTTTTTCCTTTATGATACCATTACCAATGCAATCAATGCTTGAGGGTGTTGTGAGAACTTAACTTTATAGTAACCTATGTTGATTGAAAATATGCACTCCATCGCACATTATGATTCTCAATAAAGGAGCGACTGTTTCTCTTCAACAATCTGTAACTCATTGTATTTCAGGAGAAATACCTGATTTTGTTTTACGATAAAAGAAAATAGAAATCAGCGGATGGGCCTTTTTAGATATAGAAGTATACAATTTAAAGCTATGGTGGCCCAGTTTTAAAGGACGGAGAAGAAGAAGAAGACTTTAGGTCGTGGGTTCTAACTCAGACAGTTAAGGAAAACAACAACGTGAGGAAACCGGCATGTTCTAGGACCAAAAATTCTAAGACATGAGACATCTAACAACCCGCACTGGTCCCGCGTGGTGTTTTATGGTCCGCCCCATCTCACAGACAGGAGGCCTGTATCCCAACAGTGGGAATATTATAGGCTGCCAATGCACAAAAAAAAACTTTTTTGGACAAGGTATTATTTTGTACTACTGCTTTTTTGGCTACACCAATTAAGAAAGACATTTTACTGAAAACCATCATTCACGCTTTTTTAAAGTAACAATAACTTCAGCTCAAAAGAGAATAATGACACCTGCAGCTACTAAAAAGCTGAAATTCCCAGCCGTTTTTCGTCACGTCAGTCGCCACGTCAACGTGACAAATCCGAGGGCATTCGTCTAGTTGGCGGAGAGTGATCGCGGCAGCAGCCAGCGTGACACGCGCATTTATCGCGCCATGCTACGTGTTAGCGAGGTATTGTCCCAGGTCTGGTACATTTAGAATATAGTGGGCAGATTTTTGCACGGGAACTGCCAACTTAATTATGGGATTTGATTCTTGTAATTTGAAGATTATTTTGTGCGTGATCTTTGCATTGGTATGATTTTTACCAAAGATGTTATGTTATGTTTATGTTAACATCACACGTGTAATCCCTGAAAGGTTAGGCAGCAGTGTACACCCACATTTTGCAAGTTATGTTTAAGTCCGGAGGAATTAGGGAGCAAGCCTTTTGCCATCAAACTCGGCGGACTCGCTGAGCGACCAGGTCAGAATTCACATGTCGATGAATTTGCGCTTCAGGGAGATCGGCAGCCCAGGCCGATTCCCGGCCACCGTAGGCGCGGGCTTGCGGACGGTGAGCAATGTGTAGCTCGCCGTCCGATAAGGACCAGGCCCGTGTCGACGGCGCGTTGCGTTCCACGCGCGCCTCAAAGAGATGTCAGCACCAACTGACGGGGTCGAAAGACCAATGCCTGCTGGGGTTGCGGGTTTGTCCGAAAGGGATATCGCGGCCCCGGCACACAGGCAACGGAAGAAACATGGGGGGGTTTTAGTCAGTAAAAGTCTGACACACCCTCTCGCTCTGCCCAAAGCGGGAGAAATCATTTGATGATTTCCAACCCGCAAAAAAAAAAAAAAGGGTTGTGAGTTTGTCCGAAAAGGATATCGCGGCCCCGGCACTCAGGCAACGGAAGGAACACGGGTGGGTTTTAGTCAGTAAAAGTCTGACACGCCCTCCCGCTCCACTAAAAGCGGGAGAAGTTATTCGATAATTCCCACCCTCAAAAAAAAAAAAAAAAGATACTTCTTATCCCGATAGTAGGTACGTTCCTGTGGGCAAAGTCGCGGGCAAACTAGTTGTTTAATAATAATGTGTGTTATTTTTCCAAATCATCGGGTCTGATTCATGGCTATGAAAATTGATTTTTCAAAAACATAATGTCCCAGTTTTGGTTTTCTTTCAAATCGGCCCGAGACTTCTTTGAGTAGGTAACTACTTCCTACCTAACAAAACTTAGCTAAGCCTGGACGTGTTAGTATCGAGAAAGGAAACATGTTAACATGTTTTTACGTAGGTTGTTGTTATCGGTCGAGTTTTTAAAAGACTTTAATTTCTAGCAAAAAAATTGTTGAAACTGTAATTTTATTTCACAAAAGTAAGGTATTCAAAAATCACTAAACATCAATTTGATTCGTCGGCGTCAAACCTTTTTAACTACAAACACCGTTGTTTAAAATGTAATATACATTTATTTTACATTTTCAACCCCCAGCATTTATTGTAGTACCCAGGGATTCAGTTTGGCGTCATCAAAGGATGCAGCCAAACAAACGGCCAACCAAAAAACAAGCTTCAAACGTTTTAATACGGCACGCGTTTATTGCGGCTTGAGGGTAGGGAGGCTAGGCGGTTGGGAAAATGTGGGATAGCCCTAATAAAATAATAAAAAACTTAAAAGTTTCTACTTTGCCAATGAATTACGTGAACATGCAGCTGATTATATGTGCAAGATGACTGATAAGAAGTCAAGTGACAGTTGTGTACAAACCCCTGCCAATGCCGTCTGGGACTTCTTCTCTTTTCTCTCTTCTTGAAAAACTTTACTAAGATTGTATTACCCGTTCTATGCCTGCGAATCCCTTATGTTTGCTTTTAAGAGCGTTTATTCTGAAAGTGGGCAACGCCGCAAATAGATGTCAAATATTTCGCTGTAATTATTAATTTGGAAATATTACTGTATGGAAAATATAGAAATGTGGCTTACTAGCGAACTAGAATGTTAATAATGAATTGCAATTATATCACTGAATTTGATGTTGTAACCGTTTAAGGTGTAATAAGACATTTGGAAAGTTTCCAAATACTTTTTTTACATCTAAAACTAAATATTCGGTGTTACGATATTAATTATTGCATTTCTTAATCAATATTTTAGTTCCCTAGTTAGCCACATTTCATTATATCTATTCAGTAATATTGCCAAATTAATCAAAACTGGTAAATATATTTGCGAAGTTGCCAACTTATAGGATAAACGCTCTTAATATTAAATAGCACACTAACTACCAGAACTCCTCATGGAAGTAAGTAATTAATATTTATTGTTCAAAACACAAAGGGACAGCCCTTGAAAGCTCAAGGCCTGTCAGTGTGTACAAGAACAATGTGAAAGCGTTCAGTTTCAATGGAGAAATCTGCCCTAAATCTTGTTTTTGAAACTTGGAATTGTGCAAGTGAAATTGGCACTTAATGCCACTTGCTTTGCCATTCCCTGCCAGTCAACCTCAAATATCCTAAAATAATATTTCTCAATACCACCCTACCTGATGAGAGAACGTATCGCAAGGTTCATTTTGTCGGGTTCTTGTGCCGGGGGCGACACCGTCGTTTCCGGGGAAGCCGACAGAGGGCGCGGGCAAACACGAGCTCCATTTCCGGCGCGGAAGAGCGCCGCCGACGTCGCTTCCGGCGGCCGACTGATTGGGCCTTTATTAAAAACTGACACCTGAGGCTATCCACCGGTTTTTGTTTTTCAAATTTTTCCTTTTTACTAAGGGTTGGTTGTGACAAGTGCTTTTTTAATGTTCTTTGGTTGTAGTTTGTCGCGTTTGGATTAAATTGTGGGTTAAACTGAGGGGAGACTGAGATTGTTTTTTTTTTGTTTGTTTTGCGGATTTGTTGCGAACGATTTTGCTTGGCAATTTAATATAGATCTCAGGAAATTGATTTATGATCATGGTTAAGAATTGCTTTGGATGCAAAAGCCAACTTTTGAATATATTGTGTTGAACGTTTTAATGAATATTAATTTAAACCTGAGGCTAGATAATTTCTAACACAAATACAAAATGTCTTTGATAAATTATTAGTCTCAAAGTAGTACACACGGCTACACATCAAGCAATACATTTCCAGTATAAGCTAACCTCGCATTGTACGGAAATCCTAAACAATGCGAGATCAGCATAAATTGGAAATTATAGCTTGATGTGTGTACCTACAAAAATGTTTTGTTACCGGAAAATAATGCTTCTCTGACACAATAACTTCTTGACCAGCAAACTATTACCATATCATTCACAATTTAAAAGATGTTGTCATCTATGTAGAAGACACAAATCAGTGTGCTGTAGAGTTGTTCCTCGTGAAACGTTTCACTTCGGTACAAATCCGACGCCGACGCCTTGTTACATGCACACCGGATAAGCTGACTGGAATAGTGTTGTGTAGTTGTTGATGTCGATAAAAAAATGTTTTATTTTTATTGAATACGTACATTTGCATAATAATAAGTTTGTTATTTTTTTTGCTTTATAAATTTGTCAATGTATTTTCATTAAAGGCTTGTGCAGATCAGTGCGACTTGTCGCGCGACGCGACACCCGTTATTGTTATACTGTGAAGTTTTCTTAGAAATTGTATTGTTCGTGTCGCGTCGCGCGACAAGTCGCGCTGGTCTGCACAAGCCTTAATATGAGTTTTTTTTTAAACTATTATAAACATTTACTAGTATTTGCATAATTACCTCTGTCGTTCTTGTAGTTACAATATTTTTTGAAACCAAAGTTTATTTTCTGGATTTTATTACTTGTTACGACTCGTAGCTCTGTATACGTAAGTTTTGGTGAGGTGGGTGAGCGACATTATTCCCCATGGGCTTGGAAATATCCAGTACCCACGTCAATGATTGGTATAGAAACATCTCACTATTTCGATCCTCTCCGCATTTGAATCGGTTTCATGCCTCAATCGTATAATCGAATCAAAGCCGTAGCTTAGGCAACAGCATTCTATGCAAGTCATCAAAGGCCACCAAAGGACACACGTGCAGTATTAGATCTTCACGTTATAGTAGCATTTTGGTTGGTTTCTAGCAATCAAAAGCTATAGCAGAATTTAATAAGAATGCAATTTAAATTGAAGTCAAACCTACGATTCCATATTATATTTAATTGACAAAAATGCAAATGTCCCTTACATCTTTCGCAATGTTTGTGCAATGTACGTAGTAAAAAGCCCTGAAAAAAACAGCAGTGCACAAGAAATACTCAAAGAATATACAAGAAACAGTATCCTTTTTAAGCATTTTTTAATCTACAGTACCCTAAAACCAGTGAATCCAATTTTGCTCCCACCTTATGCAGTCGCCACACAACTCCGAGCGCGATAAATCGAAAACACACGAAATCTGAACAATAAATTGCAGACAATATTTTCAGCAACATCGTTCCCGTAAATATCGTTGAAACTATAACTGAGTTCTTCCTGAGTTAGGGGTGGCACGTAGGGTGAAGTTTTTTGAGCGAAAAAATAGTTTTTCGCAAACATGGTGTATAGTTTTTTTTCTTTTAACAGAGTATGTTGGATAGAGATTATGTGCTTTATTTTATAAGAAAAATGATACCTTATTTATTATATTGTTTGAAAATTGTCTTTGCTTTTAATGACACCAAAAAAAAACGTCTCATCTTCTGAAATTAATTTGAAAGCAAGAATTTGAAGTCCAATTTAATTGCTGTTTGTAATGCCCACCATAATAATGTCTGTCTGGGACAAGAGTCAAGACTAACTTATAAAAAAAAATGATATCTTTCTCTCCGATAATAACAAAATACTAAAACAAACAAAAAATCGTCCACTTAAACTTTGACCAGCCCTAAACGACTATGGACTCGTAAAAAACGTATTTTATTCGGAATGGTCAATGCAGTGGGTCCCCAGTGGCCAGTTACATGTCGTTCGAATGTGCCGCCCTCTATACGATCACTCTTTTTACGTGTCTCAACTAGTCACGTCGAACACGTGCAGGAGTACTTTAGGTAGAAAAATGTCAGCCTTTTTAGGATGTCTAGGGGTTTCAAGTCTGTACCTTTAGTTAGTTGTGATATTGTTTGTTTGAGAGTCTGTGTTAGTCAAAGGGTGCTTGCCTGTTTCATGTAGTTTCTAATTATCAATAATGATCACTCAATTCATACTTTTCTTCGAGAGAAGTTAAATCTTTTTCTTCTTGTTCTTCAACATGGGAAGGTACTGAAAATTCTACTGTAGTTTTATTCATTGGTCGTTCACTGGAAAAAGAACATAAAATAAATGAATGAACGTTTCTCAAAAAAAAAAAATGTTTTCAAATGTGAAACTTTAAGCATAAATTATAACAACAAAACAAAATGACCATTGTGTTAACAGCCAATAAAATATTGTACGATTTCAATTGAAGATCTTTCTTCCATGTCATTTTAAGTGTCAATAAATACTCGACGCGACTTTTGATCTCACCAGCTGAGGTTGAACAGAATTGAAACCCGACAAATAAGGTCACACAGACACTGTGACATCGGCGTCTTCAATTTTATGATCTCCGTAAATGACTGTCTTCGAAACTGGCTAAGTTTAATCGATTTTGGAACTCTTATATGTTATTTCTGTAGTTTCAGTCCCTCTTTTAAGGTCCTCAGTTTTATTGCTTTTATTTTTATAGTTTACTTGGGAATAAAATGGAATTCTTGTAAGAGGTTGTATGTAATCGTTTTATGATTGTTTGGAAATAAGTTTTGTTTTAAAACAGCATGTTTTTTTTGCAATGTTTTTGACTTTTAAGGAGCTTTTAACTTTGATGGACAGTTCTAGATATTTTAGTGTAGTTAAAGTTATCTCTTGCAGTAGCTTCAGACTTCTAAGTAAAATGTTGAAATTGTGAAGTGTCAAAAATAACATTTCATTTTGCGTCTATTTGCGAATCATATCACTTTTGCATTGGCACATATTGCATATTCATTATTCATTGACACTTCCATCTAAATTCATCTTTCAAGTATCTAAAATAGGGTTCAAAATTGTGATGACGAGTAAAAACATTTAGAAATTCTTCAGTACCGAGCCGTTAAATTGAAGTGCAAACAACACGTTTAGGCGTATTAATAAATTATCGGTCGGCGGGTTTATTTGCTCACACATTTTAGTGTACTTATGTTAATCAAAAAAGAAACTCAGCGTTAAGTTGTCGGCAAACACTGTGAGTGTGTATTTGCTTAGAATTATGTACGCAGTATGTATTGATTAGGTTATTTATAGGGATGTTTTTCTTGCCTTTAATTTTTAAGGTTCCGTACCTCAAAAGAAAAAAACGGAACCCATATAGGACCACTGACTTCGTTGTCCGTCTGTCTGTCAGTCTGTCAAGACCTTTTATCTCAGGAATGTGTAAAGGTTTCAAGTTTAAATTAATATCAAATACGTAGGTCTATGGTCCCTTGAACCTCTAAAAAAATCACGCTTCTAAGTCAACGCAATAAAAAAATATGGCCATTTATTTATGCGACATATTTTGATACTCGCAAATAAATCAAAACCTACAGGGTACTTCCCGTTGACCTAGAATCATGAAATTTGACAGGAAGCAAGGTCTTACAGCACATGTAAAGGAAAACGTCCGAAAATCTTCAATTTGTAGGTATATCGAATTATACCTACAAATTGAACACACAAAAAGTGAGATGCGGTTACAAAATTATATTTGCAGTTGGAGAATTGACCGTGATGTGTATCGATGTTGTCCGAAAGGGATATCGCGGCCCCGGCAGCGGAAGGAACACGGGTGGGTTTTAGTCAGTAAAAGTCTGACACGCCCTCTCGCTCCGCCCAGAGCGGGAGAAGTCATTTGATGATTTCCATCCTCAAAAAAAAAAATGTGTATCGATGTATGAGAGAACATGTTTTCAACTAAGATGTGAGAAGTGTTTTTGGGATGAATTTATCACAACTACATGACCCTTCAATATGCGAGGTCTGACACGCACTTCGGCGTTTTATATTTTTGTGTTTAGTAAAGTACCAGACCTAATATGAGCCCTTAGTAATATGGTCATCCTTGTAGAACAAGACTATGTTATCCATCTCATCATGTACCAAGCCTTTCTTAACTATCTTGGATTCGGCTTCCAGTCTAACTGGATGCAGCTGAATACCAGTATTTTACATGAAGCGACTGCTCAGCTGACCTCCACCACCCAGTAACTGAGTAACACGATACCTCTTGGTGAGACCGTTTGCCACAGTCTTCTTATTTGGTGGTCCTCCTTATACTGGATTTTGTACCTATTATCATTGGGCTATACAATAATAGATCATGCTGTGCTGTACAAAAAATCTGGACAGAAAAGTGATATTGACTGCCTGGAATACTTGTAGTTTATCACAGACTACTAATGCACGTTCCAGTGATCTGAAGCATCTCACAGTGCGTAACGATGTAAGTTGTCATTAGCATAATTTCTCGGATGCCATTATTACCGTTAAGGTTTGTACGCACAAACGAAGAAGAACATCGGGAAATTGAACATCGAACACTATTCGCATGTGCGTATCACTAACGAACATTAATCACTTTGTTCGTCAAAAATGTTCGTGGCGATCCATGGCAACTAAAGAGAGTGGGGGTGGTTGAGTGCGAACACAAGTTAAACTGCGTTCGTATGGTGTTCGTGTTCGCTTTGTTAATTTACGTCCACATTCCACACGTACTTATACTTACGAGTCAAAAGTTTCGTGTTCGATGTTCGTGTTCACCGTGTTGTTTTGTTCGTTAGTATGTTTTCTAGGCCTTGAATTAAAAATGAAATGAAATGAATTAAATTATGAATGTTTTAGTGACTCAACTCGATCACATAACTCTTTTAAAGGATACAGAGTGACAAGCAGCTGACAGCCAGTTTGTGCTTTATTTCCCTCATATTAATTAACTACAGCATATCTGGTATATTGTAATCTAACTGGATATGTGTAACTTTGTAGAATATGAAGGAGTTAGTTGCCTCATAAAGTTCTAGAAGCGTTAACAAAATTAACTTTGTTTGATAAAGACCTAAAAACACAGAAGGCAGTTCACAAAGCTTCACAAGAATTTCTATATTTACCACCAAACTTGTGACAAAAGCAACAAAAATGGTAGCAGCAAACATGAAAAATGTAAACCCTTCCATAGAATTACAAAAGTGATTAGAGCAGCGGCATAAATAAATAAATATTTATTTCTCTTTGCTGACGTCAACCGACGTCAATCTTTAGCGTGGACACGTTAAAATCGCGTTTGCCTTCGCTTCACACACATTCCCAGAAGGACTATCTGTCAATACGACGTTCTAAAAATCGAATGTCAAATTGCTTGGACAAACCGTTCGGGTCTAGTCGGCTCGTATCGTACGTCACGAAGCAAAAGGAGCAAAGGGATTGGTCGATTTAGTATTGGCTCGCTAATGTGTATAGGACGACAAAGATACCGACGACACACAAACCTCGTATTTCGGTTCCGTGACATTTTTACTTAAATCAATATATTTTTACTATTTGTACATATTGATGTTTCTTATATGAGACAGTTCGATAATTTATTGAGTAAATACGCGGTGATTTTCAAATGGAGTCTTGGAAAAATGTTTTTTGTCAGAGTTATTTATTATCTAGACAGATTGTTTGAACTTACAAAGATTAAAACAAACTGATATTCATGGTAATCCGGGAGTAGTAAAATAGTGTACTAACTTCTTATCTTTGCTTTTATGTTAGTTTTGTCGAGCTAACAAACAAAACAATTTGTTTTTAGACACGCTAAGTTTCAGTATTATCTAGATGAGACTAACACTTAAACCCTTTGTAATAAAATAGTCTTATTATTTATAAGGTTTGGATAGAAAATGAAAATGCCAAGAAGATAAGGAATTTGGTAAAGCTTAAAAAGCTGTAATTCCATCTAAACCCATATGTTTGTGGATTTGTCTTCATATTCTGATTATCACTAGAGAAAGGTGAGAAAATTCATTTAAACCTACTTATCATTGTCGAAAAACTCTCGAAACGGAAGTTTAAACTAATTTTCTTTTTTTTTTTTGTTTATGAATAATTATTATTTCGTGTATCAAGGATGTAAACATTCATCTGTACTAAGTATACATAACTGTAACAATTCGATACTCAATAGGGGTGGAATTTTATCAACCCCAATCTCCCTTTGAAAAATAGCAGAAAGCGGTCACAAAATAAATCGGGATACTTGTCTCAAATAACACGATGTGAACCGACCCGGGTATCGGCCGGGTAAATTGGATCGGCATCGTCGACTCGATCGCGGGGATTATCCGGCCATCGTTACAGCGCAACGTTAACGCTGGCCGCTTCTGATTGTCTCTTTACTCTATGTGCACTGTGGGGTAAAAATTCTGTTGTGCGGGACAAAAGTTTTTGAGGAGCTTTGTGTTTTTTTTTTAAAGTTTTGTTCTAAATTGTATTTATTGTTGCTAGTCAAAGCTGGATTAACCGGTATGTCCCCACTATATACGTGATATGAACATACAATTTTTACTGTAACTGTTTGCCTTCTGTCCCTAGTTTCCAGGAACATTTAAAGTGGCTGACTTCCTAAAAATATATAGACAAAAAAAATATCTAATATAAAAGTTTCGTTTATTATTTTGAAACAGAATTATATGTACATCATCATCATTTAGAACTTTCACTTCTTTAGATTAGAAGCTCAATTACTTTTTGTTTGTTTTTTTATTTAGGTACATATTTAATTATTTAAAAAACAACACATTTTCCTCACGAACTCTACCCACTGTGCAGATCCCGCCCACAAGTTCAGCTGGCTATCGCAGATCTCCGCTCGTTTGTAACGACGTCTCGCGTCCGACGTAACGACTCGATCCTGGTTTTTATTTCTTTGCCCACCTGGTTTTTGCTGAGTACCCACTATGCATGGCAGTGATGGGGATTTTTTGGCTAGTTTATTGTGGTTTTCTGTTAAATTGGTATGTAATTTGATTTCGTAAAGAATATTACATTTTGCAATAATATTCCTCAGGCCCTTGCTTCGAAAGCTTCTACGATTTGACAAAACATCGAGATTTCTATCATATTTTAACTTATTATGCACATAAACCTTCAGCAAAAAAATCTCTTAAATGGTGGTGAAAACCACATCAAACTCTGTTGCGTAGTTTAGAAGAACAACGCGGTCACACATACAGACACGGTAAATACACTTTCATTTATAATAATATGTGTAATAATTGAGATATAGAATATGATGAATGACAGTTTCCCAGAATTAAACCCTATTTTTGAAACGAAGCTATATTTTTATGATTAAGACTCAATGATGACGAAACGAACGTCACTGTTATGAAATAAATCCTATAAACATTTAAGTCACACGACACACTAACAAATTCGAATATTAACTCTATATTCGGCACATGCTAACCACCACAAATCACGATAAAAATTAAGTACATTTTAGCAAGAGTTTGAATCAACAAAATAAACTAATCAATCACGCACATATTACACACACCATCCAGTTACAGCAGTCACCTAGAAACGTGCTAACAGACTGACAAACAGACCATCAAACATGATAAGTGACGTCTGTCCGACTTGAGATGCTAATTATGAATGTAACTGCGTTTTAGCAGTTTGATTAACGAGGTTAGAGGCACGGTTTGAGTATATTGATGGTGAATTATTCTAATTAGAAGTAGTCAAATAGATCAAAGAGATGAATATGATATCGATAACAGATACACGCCTACCACTTGATATGATCCATGACAATACAAATCTCATACTAAATCTCAGTAGACTGACAAGCCTACTGAGATTTGAGAGAGCGATAAATAAACACCAAAAATATGTACTACATAACTGTACTTTATAATGTACTACATAGTGGGATTTTTCGCGTCTTCAGAGACAATCACATATGTTTAGCCGTATGGGCAACCAATTTGATATCTAAAAACGACTGCCACATAATTTAAATTTTTGCTATATTTTTTATCCTAAGAGAGAGATAATAAAATCAGTCACTTACCTAACCTTACTTATAATGCAATGTATGTCTTTACTTAGCCTATGCAGTCGCAATGCTGGGCAAAGGCCTCCCCCAAGTCTTTCCAGGAATTCTTCTTCCACGCCACCTCGAACCAGCCTTCACAGTATGCGTCCAGGTCAACCCGCCACCTCTTTCTGGGGTGGCCTCGGCGGCGTCCTTCTTCAGGTACCCACTGTGTGGAGACTTTTGCCCAGCGGTCATCGTGCATGTGGCTGACGTGACCCTCCCAATCCCATTTGAGCCCGGCAGCCTTCTTGCCCACTACCATTATACCCGTTTCGGAACGCAGCGTGGTGTTCCGAACTACGTCCTGTCTTTTTAAGCCTAGGATGCAGCATTCCATTGTTCTTTGGCAGACTCCAAGGTGGATTCGCTGAGCGACCAGGTCAGAATTCACATGTCGATGAATTTGTGCTTCAGGGAGATCGACAGCCCAGGTCGATTTCCGGCCACCGTAGGCGCGGGCTTGCGGATGGTGAGCAATGGTTAGCTCGCCATCCGATAAGGACCAGGCTCGGGTCGATGGCGCGTTGTGTTCCACAACACAACTGACGGGGTCCACTAGGGCCGATGCCTGCCAGGGTCGCGGGAAAGTCCGAAAGAGATACCGTCGCTTCTGGCATGACACGGGCAACTGAAGAAAGAGTCTGACACGCCCTCCCGCTCCGCTCCTAGCGAGAGAAGCTATTTGTTAAATTCCCACCCAAAAAAAAAAAGGGAGATTGGCAGCAAAACTTCGCTGTTGACAAATTTTGACCGTCACCTTTACTCAATTACGATTAATTTGCTTCTATTACTTTGCCGCAGCCAGTGCTTCACACTCACACATTATCAACTCTGACCACACAAGTGAAATTCGAATTTCAAAAGCTCTCAACTACTCTTGTAAATAACATACGGATGCTAATAACAACCAAATTGATATAACTATCGTTGGTATGGAATATCAAACACAGTAGGCACGAGTGGAAATAGCTGAGTAATAACGATAATTGATTTGGCCAATTTTCGAAACGCATGTTTTATTTGAGCAAACAGACGTAAGAATGTAGCGTTTGTTGACATACTCAGTGATTTGAGGAGTTCTGTTTAGGATAGTGCAGGAAAAGTACGAATGGTAGATAATGGGAATGAATTTGATGGAACGAAAGCCAAACATGATGATTTATTTATGTACATACTGCTTTAGAGAATAGAATATTTTTATTTGCATTCAAATAAATATGGTAGAGAAATAGTATCATGATTCTACGAGTATGTACAAGTACGTGTTTTTCCAAAGACTGGCAAACAAATACTAAAACATAATAAGCATAAAATCTGACCTCTTCGTTAATGATGTTGACAAATCTGATAAAATAGTAACACTAACCTTTGCAAAATAAGTATCTAATATCCTAAGTAACAAGTTGAACGAATAAAGAGTTTCAGGAGACGATCTATTTGAATTACTCGTTTTCTCCCCGCCTCTGTTCTTAGTAAGATTTACGTGGCTTTTAACTTGACGTTAGTTGAGATTATCAGTCCAAGGGCGCTCTCTTGTTGACCCTGGCTGAACTTTGCCAATAATTATAATTTTACAGCCAGATTAACACCGTTGTAGGATTTATGTTAACTCGGTGAAGTTTTGAGTTAGAGTAAAGAATAAGTTGTTTGTAATATTCCTGAATACTCATATTGCAAGTAGTAGTAATGATGTAACAATGTAGATACGAAATCTAGTAGTGAAGACGGGTACTTTTTATTCTTATTTTTTCCTAGATCAAGTTCGTGAAATAAATATCGACACCGACGTCAAAACAAATCCACCTTAAAAATAAAACAACCAAAAATACGGGCGCAGCAGACGTACTAAATCTAAATACTGCCATCAATCACCCCTTACCGTTTCACTTATCCGAGCTGTCCACATGTAAGAGAAATTCGTTCACCGTTTACAAAACCCGAAAGAAATCAAGCGATCGATCAATTAAAGTAAAACAACTTATCATTCCAACCGAAAAAGAACCACGAATCCATTATACAAGGGCATTAACAAACAAATGTTCACACTTAACCTTTCTTTCTGGCTTGCGATATACATCTCTCGACGAAGCCTCATTATTACTGACCAGCAAACTTACTGAAACAATCCCTTCAATTCTTGTACCTTCGACTTAAAGTTCAGAACCACCTGGCTCGTAGATAAATGGAACGTAGCCGAGGCTCTTAACACAAGGGGGGTATCTCAGGTGTCGTGGAAAACTTAATTTATGTTAAACTCGTCTGCGCCGCGATTATTTAACTGGCGGCGATGGAACGATAAGGAAGATTAATTGGGCTGGGCGTTGGATAAAAAATGCGAGGACAAGCAACCCGTGTGGTTCCATCCGCCGAAATAACGATACGAACAAAGGCGAGTCTGGGAGGTTTATTTATGGAAACGCGTCGGACAAGACGAAGACTCTCATTTAAGCTGAATAAATTGGGTAATGGCGACTACTTATTAGGGAAAAGTCTTTTCAATAAAGTCTCTTTTATGGTATAATCTTGATTATGTGCAAGATATTAGTCATGTCCATATTTAATTTAGATTATGCTATTCGGAACGTAATTAATCTATAATATTAATATTAAATTGTGTCATCAAAACAAATATACAGGGACCTTTATCCATGACCTACAACAATAACCAGTTCATTGATCTAGAGTTACATCAACAGTTGATAAGTTAATAATTATAAGTATTCATAACAAAAACTTGCCGATAAAAATCCATAATTATTTTCATCAATTCATCATTCAGTATCGAACTTCTTCAATAACGATGTGCAATAAAATAGTTGTGCATATAATTTAAATATTTGTGGTTTTAAAACTGTGCGATATCTATCATAATCTAACTAAATTAATGTTTCTAAGAATAAATCCCCATACTCTCAAAAATCATGGAACAGCATCAAAATTAATAGCAGATTCAATTAAATTAACAATGGATAGTGGGAGAAGAAGTAGCAGTTCTGAAAACTTGGTTGATAGTGAATTTGAAGATGACTATGTGGTCAAATCTATTGGAGCATTTGGTGTGTGGCAAGCTACAGTTTGCGTTATAGCGGCTTTAGTAAGATCAGCAGCAATATGGAACATGCTATCAATCATATTTCTGACACCCACAACAGAGTTCGTATGCATAAAATTTCAAGATAATGCTACAATCACAGTTGAAAATTCAACATGCTACAGCAATTGTGTAGAATATAAGTATTATGAAGACGTATTTGAAAAGACTTTGATCTCAGAATTTGGATTGATTTGTGAAAATGCATGGAAAGCTAGTTTTAGTCAGTCAATGCTGATGTTTGGATTTCTGGTTGGAGTTTCACTTTTTGGATGGATCTCAGACAGGTAATCTATATTTTAAACTTAGTTTCGGTCTTAGATACTTCATCTCAATTATTCTTACTTTTTAACTGTTTTGATTCTGAAAATGATATTTTTCAGATTCGGTCGACGCATTGGATTAATAATATCGTCTTTAGTAAACGTAATATTCATGTTGGCTGTACCATTTTCTCCAAGCTACTGGATATTTAACGGCTTAAGATTCGTCATAGGAATGGCCTCAGGCGGTACTATGATAATCAGCCTAGTATTTATCATAGAAATTGTTGGACCACAGCATAGGGAAGCTGCAGGCAGTTTAGCAATAATACCTGATGGACTAGCACAAGCACTGTTATCGGTATTTGCCTATTTTTCAGTAGATTGGAGGATGTATCTTTTAGAATATGCTGTAGCGTCAGTTTTTATTTACGTATTTATTATATGTTTGCCTGAATCTCCAAGATGGTTGATGGCTAAAGGTAATGGAGAAAAAGCACTTGAGGTTATGACTAAAGCTGCAAAAAGGTAAGATAATCACAGCAGCTAATGTTTTCACAATTGAAAATGTGTGCACTTTTTTGATGAATGTTCATAAATTGCATTTCATTTTAGGAACAAATTAAACACAGCTTCTATTCGAGAGAATGTTGCTATGGCATTAGATGAAATGATGGTCAACGACAAAGAGATACGCAAGTCGACGTATTTAGATCTATTCAGAAGTAAACACATAGCTTTCAAGACGATATCTTCGATAATAATTTGGATCTCGGCAGGAGCTTGTTATTTTGGCATAAATCAATATATCACTTTTATTGGGCCTAATGTCTTTATCACCGTGATATTATTAGGGTCTATACAGGTTAGTCCACCGAATTGACAAGGATATAACAACATTTAAATACTAGTTTTATAAATCACCAAGTAACCTATGTGTTGGTATATTTTCAGATCCCAACATGTCCTCTAGCAATGATGCTGAACAAAACCTTTGGAAGAAAAGTATCAACTGTAGGAACCCTTACCATCATCGGCATCACAATGTCAATTCTCATGTTTGTACCACCAGGCCACCATGGGTGCACCATTCTAGGCATCATAGGCTTTGCAGCCACTTGTACCACATTCGGCGTCCTATGTGTCTATGTTTCCGAATTATTCCCTACTCCATTGCGTACTATGGCCTACGGTTTGAGCTCTGCTGGTGCCAAAATAGGAGCAATGGTTGCACCTTTTATAGCTACCATTAACCCACATTGGATACCTTCGCTGATTTTTGCAGTTTTACCGTTTATTGCCTCAATGTTTTGTGTTTTATTGCCAGAAACTAAAGGGAGAAAATTGCAAGATACTATATAAAATACTATAATTTCTATTTGTAAATAATGAAAGGATTCTCTATTTTCGATTTTCTCTTCTAGGATTATAATGTTCGCGTGTAGACTTTATTAATGTCTGAGAAACTTCTTGTAGCAATACTATTAAGATTATCCCGTTCATTTCAAAATATCAAAAAGATTTATTTGACAAACATCCAAAAAACGTGACTGAACTTTGTGATTTAGAAATAAATTGAACTTAACTATCACGAAAAGTTATCACGATTTGTATAATAAACACATTCAATAACTTCACGAAGTAGAAAAGAAAACAGAAAGACCAGTCAGTACAATACAGGTTAACTATGTATTAAAGTTAAAGACGCAGAATGCACAAAAAATGTGAATGCAAAAGCAGGTTGTGAGACTGTTTTAAATGTAATATCATCGTTAACTTGTCTATATTGACAAAATTATGGCATCAACTTCTAGTCTTATCCACTTAAGGGGCTAAATATTAGAAGATATTTTTAAAGAAGCCCTTCAAGTAATTGAAATGTCAGTTTTCATGGTCTAACTTTTGGATGAGTTTTTCTAATAATACAAGATTATCATGGTTTTTAACATCTTTGTAATTTTCTTACAAATAATTCCATCTTAATTTCATGTCAATGAAATTATAATCACTCGCAATCCTATTGCTTCGTATAACACAACTACTGCAATCTATAATGAACTAACGTATTCTATCTTTCCTTTTTTCTTTCTTTCTTCTTTTTCCTTCTCTACGTGCTCATGAGACTTCTGTTCTATCTTTTTCTTACTTTGTGCCAGTAATGGACGTTGACACTCATATTTAAGATAAACTTGTCCGTAGCAAGGTTGGGTCGTAATTTGTAAGTAGGTGATAATAAGAGTGATAACATTGGATGCACTGAGCTGAATTGTGGACGTAAATAAATTGTAATGTTCTTGATCGTTTATAGACGATTTACGATGCCAAACTTACATAATGAAGCTGATAATTATCATTATTAAATGTCATGTAAGTATGCCAGTACTGCGAGAAAAGGTGTACAGTCAGCACCAAAAATATAGATTATAATTTTACAAAGTTCTTAGTGATTATAAAAAATTAAGATTGTTATTTTAGTCTAATTATAATGATTGATAAATACTTATATTATTTACACATGAATACTTTAATGATTAGAGGCTAGCAAGAGGAGTCTACCAATTGAAATTACAAATAGGTAAATTATTGGCAACTAGCTTCTGGCCGCGGCTTTGCCCGTGTGGACCCTCAGTATTTTTCTAAAATAAAAGTAGCCTAACTTACCCCTTATAACATCAGCTATTTGCCAGTGAAAGTCCAGTCAAAATCAGTCCAGCCGTTTCGGATATTAGCCGGAACAAACAGACAGACAGACAAAAACGTAAAATAAATTGCTATATAGATACTGCAGTATATACTTTCATATGGATTTAGTAAAAAGCTGTTATTTTGACATTTACAAGTAGATACTTCAGTTTTATTTATTTATATGTATGTATAGATCAACGGAAAAAAAGATTTTGTTGCACATGAAGCAAATTTTGTGGTAATATTAATATAAAAAGGAAAGAAAGGAAGAGGAGCTCGTGGCTAAGTAATAACTGCCGCACGGTTCGGTTCATCAGGTTAAGCGACGCTTACCGGGGTTTGTCTGTAGATAGGTGACCATCTTTACTTAGCGAGATTCCTCCGTGCATTGGAAAGCACGTTAAGCCGTTGGTCCTGGATCTTTGACGGTCGTTACGGGTCGTCAGAAGTCAGAAAGTCTTACCAAGGGTATCGTATTACCCAGTTACTGAATTGTGGAGGCAGTCGCTCCATGTAAAACACTGGTATTCAGCTGCATTCGTTTAGGCTGGAAGCCGACCCCAATATATTTAGGAAAAGACCAGGTACTTTGATTTTGTTAAGATGAAAATTATTGTCATTCCACGCACGTTAGGTTTTACAGTAAAGATTAATCATAATGACTAATGAGACTATGTCTTTTATCGCAGAAGATCTGAGGCATGAACTTCATATTCCACACTTTCTGAAACCATAACACTACCCATTTTTCCCATAAAATAAACTCTATAGAACTACCACAGACAACCATTAATAATGGTGTAAATAATTCAAGAAATAGCCATAATAGCGACAATTAGCCGCGGGCTGGCTTCTCCCATAAACTGATGGCGTTGGTGGTTTATGGGCAAGAGTCACGCGATGCGCCCGTAAGGATGCGCCTGGGCATACAGTAATTAATTGTGCCTGATACCATATCGGGCTAGCGTTGGCTATTTATGTGGTGTTGCTAAAATTAGGGGGAGTGTGACTTGTGAGCGGTTTGCGGTTTGAAATATTGTTTAAATTTAATTGTTTGTTGCGGTAGGAACAGTGGTGGTCCAGTGGTAACGGCCGCGACTTATGAGTTGTAGGTCATAAGTTCGAACCCAGACAGGAGCTTTACTTTGTTTAAATTATTTCATTACCACTGCTCTCACGGTGAAGGAAAACATCGTGAGGAAACATGCATGTCCTAGAACAAAAAACAATCGAAGATATGTGACATCCCGCCCCGGGCCCGCGTGGTGGATTACGGCCCATCCCCCCTCACCGAGAAGAGTCCTGGGCTGATAATGCAGTAGACGTAAAGAACCAGGACAAGCTCTTTCATTTCAAATATGGCGTGTTTTTGTAAGTGTCTGCTGCAATTCTGGGGGCAGTAATTTTTAAGCTGTCTCAGTACTTTTCTCCATCATCCTTTAGATGTTATTTTACAACACAGAACTTATTATAACTGTAGGTAAACAATTATTATGTCCTTGCTTGTGCAAATAAAATACCGGCAGGCTTTAAAGCATGACAAAAACATCTCCATTTCAAGACCAAACATTTCAATAAGCGCACACTAGCGACAAAAGCGCGACATATTTCATATGCAAAGAAGAATCGCCGAACATGCGACAATAAACGACACGGCCACGTCGCGTTATTGTAAATACCATAACTCGCATAAATTCTACTTTCGAAACGTCGAAATATTGATCGTGGGAATGCACACTTGCGACGAAAATTGGATGGAAAAATCGCGCAAGGTAATCGCAAATGTAAATAGTTGTTGCGAGAGAGGTGGCGCTTTTCTTTAAACTTTAGGAAAGTATTTTAAAGGAATCAAAATAGAAGCAAGGTCAGATACAAAAAGTCAATAGTATTTTAGATTCACACAAAAACACTCAATGTAAAATACATACTGTTGTTCAGCTACATCCAAAGCTGATTCCAACAAAGTTGGGAAAAGGCTAGTGATGTTTTTAAGGCGGCTTTCTGCGAATTGCATCTCTCATATCTTTATCAAAGTCTATGCACAGTCAGAAACGGATTAAATGTCGAGAGCGCCCTAGGCAAGCACCTCATCGACGCCCCTCTAGTGGCCATATATTATAAATTTTAATTTGTACTTATACATAAATAATACTAACTACTAATGCTACGCCACGGTTCACCTGCGTGATGCCACATCAATAAAAAATTGTAAATCTGGGTCTCCAGCTACCTACATACGTTAGTATGTATATTTCATCACAATAAGTTCAGTAGTTTTTAGCGTGAAGAAGTAAGATATACCTATACATACACACACACACACATTCGCAGTTATAATGTTAGTAGGGATAATTAGATACATAGAATATTCTTTATTGTGTCCACCATAAAAATTACAGATATAAATGTAGAAATTTTACATAGGGTGACACAACGTGTGGTTATATCGCTAAACCCGATCTTTTACAGACAACCTTTTGATGGATTAAAGTAAGAAGGAGAGACAATACTGCAGGTAGTCAATGGTGTACCATTTATATACACAATAAAAACATACATACATAAATCATAATATATATACATATATATAAACAAGAAACAAGAGCAAGGAATTATATGTAATGATGATGTTTAAGGAGAGAAGAAGTGTTTTTTACCAGAAATAAAGAAGAAGAAAGAAGATAATTAGGTAGGCTAGGACACGTGTAGAAGGCGGAGCATGCTTCGGAAGCTCTAAGAGATGTAAGTTATTAGTTTTCATTTCTAAAACACAGTGCAAAAATATACGACCTACCAGTGCGCCAAAATAGTCGTAAGCTTGCACCCACAGAGACATATCTCATCGAACAGATGAATAACGAGCGAGCTGCCAATTACACTAAAAAATGTCCATATGCGCCAATTAAAATGATTTACATATCAATAAATCGACGCCATGTTGGTCGTTGCGAGTTTTTCTACGATATCGCGTAGCCGGCAGTGGGTCGCGGGATGAATTATTTGTTGCTGTGGACAATGGATTTCTAGCGTATTGTGTTATGTTTTTGCTGATATTTTTTAAAGTGCAGGGAATTAAAAAGCGTGCTTTTTGATGTGATTTTTTATTGAAGTTGCTATATGAGGTCATGCTTGCGTTTTTTCATATTATGAGTGCAGATGAAAGTGTCGCCCCATGTATTATTATAGAAGGAGTACGGTTTTCAATGGTTCTTTGTAAATTATCACCTACGTATTTGATCAGCACTTAAGAGCATGCATTCTTAAAGTGTGAAACATCGCAAATAGCTGTGAAATATTTCGCTGTTTTGGTTAATTTGGCAATATTACTGTATGGAAATAAGAAATATGGCTAACTAGTAAACTAAAATATTGATGATGAAATGCAATAATTAATATCGTAACACCGAATAATTAGTTTTAGATGTAAAAAAAGTATTTGGAAACTTTCCAAATGCCTTTTTTACACCTAAAACGGATAAAAACATCAAGTTCAGTGAATGAATGAATGAATGAATGAATGAATGAATGAATGAATTAATGAATGAATGAATGATTATTTATTTGTTAAACACAGGTACATACATTTGGTCTTCAGTGTTATAATTGCAATTCAATATTAATATTCTAGTTCACTAGTTAGCCATATTTCTAATTTTCGTATAGTAATATTGCGAAATTAATCAAGCCAGCGAAATATTTGACAGCTATTTGCGAAATTGGCCACTTTCAGTATTAACGCTCTTAATTTTCTGATTATGTAGGTACCTAGTTGTCAAACTATTTTGAAGGTAGTAAATTGGACTGAAGCACTTTATCTACGATAAAACCGTTAGTATAACGACTTGGAAGTTCTAATGCTAATATTTATTTGCAAGTAGATACACAATACAACTTCCGCATGCAACAAAACAACGGAATAAAGTAAAGAAACAAACTTTTACCGACGATGTTGCATGTGACAAGTCAAATTTGACCTAATGAACGTCATTGTTGACAAAACATCGCATGTCAAAAAGTAATATAAATCAACCAACCGCGTGCATTTATCATAAATCACAAGCACCACACAGTTAAATCTACACCTTACGATTTGCAGTGTAAGGTTGATATTGTATTGAGGAATATTCATGATTTACAATCTTGAAAGTACAGTCGACGAATAAAATTGTATAATTAAAGGCAATGTAGATATATTATCATGATGAGACAGAGACGATGTAATGAAAGAGATTATTGCTATTGCCATCGCTCTAATGATAATAGACACATGAAAAAGTTAACCCTGAGTATATTATAAATGACATCTAGTAATGCCAGTTTAATTGTGTTTGATGGAGATTGCAGAGTAATCAGGACTTATCATCTGATTGTTAGTTATAAATTCGTTTGTGACATGCATCTGTGTTACCTATAATGTAAAAATAGGAACGAACAAAATTATAATTTATGCCAGATGTTTAATTCATACAGTAATTAACTATAAATGCAGTATTTTTTCATCTTCTTTTTCCAGTGCAAGGAAATCAATAGTTAGTTCCACTACGCAAAATAAATAAAAGTATCTAAGTCAATACCTTTTTTCCTCAACTGTACAACATACTTACACATCCGACCAGTTTTATTGATACAACATTTAACACAAATCACTTGTTGATTGAACGTGCGTGCTTTACACTGCGTTGCAATTAATCGTACGTCGCAACTTGTTTACACGACTTTGAGTGCACGCGAGTGTACGATACACTTTACGTTCGACGTTTGACGTTTTTATGTCGATAATGGGTGCGTTATAGTGGCCTGCAGTTTATTTTAATTAATACACCATAAATCTTTTTTGAAATGGAATGGAAAAATAATATAGCGTAGGTGCTTGCTGCACTGGAAGTTGTAAGCGTTTCAAGTTATTAATTTTTGTAGCAATTTTTAAAAGCGAATTGAGAGCAGTTTAGAGAGCTTATAACTACTCGATATTGTCTTGAAAAATATTTCATTCTCTGTGAGATTTTATGAAAAGGAAAATTTTTGTGGACAACAATGAGAGTCAACATTTCTCTCTCATTATTATTAAGATGCGCAATGAAAATATTAACACTTTTAATCATCACAACTCCTCTCTACCGAAAGGTTCTCAGTCCAATCAAATACCCACCTAACAAATCACCCACATTATTTCCCAATACCGTCATAAATTAAAATTTACAGCCTTAATTTCGAAAAACACTTTATAAGTCGATTAATTATTCGTTGATTAAACACAGGCAGTCGTAAAAAGAATCGATATAATGACAATATCATTAACATACGCGATTCGAATGACATTATTAGTATTCAACATGTGTATGATAATGTCCAAACTTTGCATTGCCTCCTACGGTTCGGGGATTCTTTGGAGATTAATAAGGCCGGAACTGCGTATTTCGAAATGTATTTTTCAACTCTGTTTTTTGTCGTCTCGTCGTTCACTATTAATAATTTACTAAATGAACCACTATGTAGGTATTCTTAGGTATTGTTATAACCTTTCTTAGGTATTCTAAGTATTCTTACTAGCTACAGCATTTTGAACAGCATCTAGGCTTCTTCTAATAATGTAACCTGGAATCTACATTGCATGCTGATAACACAGCTAAAGGTTATTTCAGTAAGTCGGGTAGTTGGTGACAACTAGGATAGACCACTTACTAGTGTAACTGCATTTATCACTACTGTTGGGTATTAAAAGTTTGTAAATACCTAATACCTTTTCCGTCTTTCTTGAGTGTTTATGAAGAAGAAAAGAAAAAACAATAATATTACGTACTTTACAATATGTATTCTTTCATCAAACTAACAAACACACACTTATCCTCATCCACCGTTCACGTCCCAGTTCCAACCGCATAATGTTAACATAAATTACATTGGCGAAATCGATTGCTAATTAAAACCAAACATATTTTAACGACCGCGTCAATAAATTTATAACAATAATAATTTATTGGCAGTCAACTTTTTATGTCGGCTTTTGAATATTAATGGGACGTTATTTATTACCCGCTTAACGCTTGATATAACATGTTTTTTAATATTTTAACATTAAATACAGGTTTTATTGTGTTTTCAGATTAGCGTCTGTTATTGTAGGGGATAATGATTAGGGGCTGTGGTTTATGAAAAGTTTGATCGATCAATTTTATTGTTAAAGGCGGTAGTCAAATGAGTGGTTTTTTATTTGGGATAATGACAAGAACCTATTCTGTTTTTTTAAATAGCGTTTGAGTATTAGTCATCTTGGACGCGGTTCTAAGGTCAGTCACTAACTGCACCAACTTATTGGTCATTTGTTTTAATAGTATACCTACTCAAATAAAATAAAATTATTATTTATACTCCATTTATTACAGCATTAGAAAAATAACGGCAAAATAACAGCAGCTATTGTGTAATATTGTTCATATTACTGCACTTTAGAGTTATTTTTTTAAATTTAAATGATATAATAGATAATATTGTTTTATATTTATCATGAAATATCGGAATTTATTATACGTTTAAGTATATCGAAATAACGAAAGGATGATAACCGTAGTATTTCGTAGTATGTTACAAATAAATTAAGTTTATGTAAGTATTATCTTGGCAATTGCAATAAAAAAGTATTTAATATACTACTTACTTACTCTGCTAAATTTAAATAGGTTATCTTTTCCAGCAGGCGCTGACGTTTCCAAGCTATAAAGGCTACGGTAAAACATGAATTCTTTTTTACATAAATAGGTGCAGTGACGTAATTTCTTCCGTCTCAACGAGCCATACTATACTTGCCATCCATACCACATTTGTACGATACAATCTCTCTTCCTGCCCACAGATCAACATTGTATGTAAATACTTGTAGATCGTGTGATAACATTGATAGTACATCATGTTCTTAGTTACATGTTAATGCTGTTATCAAGTGTTTAAGCTATTCGTTGATTGTCGTTGTAAATGGTCATTGTTCTGTGATCTGATATTATCTTGGAGATGTGTGATAGTAGCGTGGGCATGATCGTTGGAGTGAGACATGTTTATTTCGAAATTGTTTTGAAGGGTGGGTCATTTTAAATGGTCCGAAGTGTAAACGTTTTTAATCAAGGCTCAAAATTGTTTTGCTAAAGGATGGGTCATTTTAAGTGGACTGAATTGTAATTGGTTATTATGGAAAATTAAGACGATGAATAATTTATTTCCAGAACGTATCCAGTATTTGCACAAAGTTCGATTAAACTCCCCTGAATTGCCGGGTTTTACAGAAAAAAAAAACTACCGGAAAAGCAACAGTTATATTCCTACCTATACCTAGAGCAGTGTGGAACCCTACCGGCTAGATGGACCGACGACTTTAAAAAGAGTGGCTGGGACAGACTGGATGCGGAAGGTGGAGGACAGGGTGTTGTGGGGCAGCCTGGGAGAGGCCTATGTCCAGCAGTGGACTGCCATAGGCTGAGTTGATGGACTAATTCCTATCTATAAACAAATCTCTTGAAAACTCTAAACGTCGATAAACAGGTTGTCAACAATATTCCCATTTCACAATAATTAAACACACACGTTCCACATTACATTTCATTCCCACAATAAAATAGAAAATGGACACGGAAATTATGTAAATAAATATCAATAAACTACTGAGAAATATCAATCGATATCATTAACACTAAAACTGTTTTGATAATCAACATTTAAACGAATGTCATGTCCATAATTAATGAATTATATGTTGCAAACACTTTCGACTAACGAACCGAATGTAAAATAATCTTTTAATTTATTACCATACATAAAAGACGGTGATTTGATGAGGTATAATCGCATTATTTCATAGAATTTGCATATTATATGCATTTCTGAATTAGGGAATGAGGTGTGTTGTGAGAACGCTGTGAAAAAGTAAGTGGTGTTATGGATTAATTAATTAGTAAATTAATACTTTAGACTTTTTTTTTCTAACCGAACAGACAGCAGTGCTGCTGGGGAGTTAGTTGCGCCACTTCTTCTTCCCAGCTAAAGAACTACGAAGTGGTGAAGAGCTGACGTTTTTTGTGGGACTGTCTTATGTAATTTTGACGTTTGAAAAGTGCTGATTCTCAGCCTAGACTGAATAAATGACTTTTGAATTTGAATTATAATTAAAAGTCAATAGACAGGTAAAATTATGAGGCTAAGAATTTCTCTTTTCAGTAATATAAAAAAAAAACATAATTTTACTAACTAACATGTTTCTTTGTACTGGTACATTGCTCCCTGGCCATTGAAAAATTTACAACTTTAAGTTAGGTTTACAATAAGATACAAAATGAAAATATATCTTACTAAAACCTTTAGGAACTATACAACTAGGTTTACTGACACAAAAAATATTTAATTCCATTTTCTTACTTTACCCTATTTCTGTCCGACTAGCACCTTAGCCAAAAAGTAAAATCAAAACACTTTGAACCCTCTGTTGTAAACTCACCTCTTTGGCCAAAGATCCGGCAAGGCATTAAGGTGTCACAACAGCATCGCAGATTTAACGCCAGTCTCCGGACGTACAGCTCACAGAGATTACCTCGACGACCATGACGAATGAGAGATGAGATGTGTCAACACACGTAGGTATTATGGTGGATGAGCGGTCTGTTGTTTTCGTTTTTAGACAAAAAATGAAGCACAAAATAAAACCTGCCATGACGCATGTGATGATGAGATGTGATTGTGTTGTGGTTTGTGTGACCTTATTTGCTGTTGCTCTTTTTTAAATTTATTTAAAATATAAGCAAGATAAAATTTAATTTTAGCACACCATTAAAAAACAAAAAAAATATTTTACCTAACCTACTTACGTATGTGCGTCACTTTTTAGTTTGTTCTGTACAATGCCTTGGGATTTTATTCTGTAATGTTGTGTATAAAACTTAATAATATATAAATAGATAATAAATAAATATGTAATGGTAGAAAGGGGCCATTATAGTTTTAAGACCACGTTGTAAACCTACTTCTGTCAAATCAATGAATTTGAATATGAATGTTATCTGATATCAGTAATTAAAAACACTTTATGAGGCAATAAAATGTGTGCCAATGAATACAGATATTAAACTTTAAAGACTTTTTCTTGGAGACGATGATGTCATCATTTACTTTCCATCACTCCATCATCACTTTGACGAATGGCAATAATTAATATGTCTACGTAGTGTGCTGCATCCTACGCAGTCAGACCCACTACCACCTAGCTGACTATGGCTAATAATGTCACCAAAGCATGAGCTTAGTTTGAACAGGAAATAAAAAGCAATGTAAACCTTGAACCAGAAAATAACTTCAATAAAACCTTTCAAACTTAAAACCCAGACATCATAATTAATCTTTCAAACGCCAATACAAAATTACCACAATAAATTATTCATAAATTACCACAGAACACCAAAACTGATGGACGTTCAAATGAATAGTAAATTATAATGTCCCGCCAACAGGATAAAGTTAATGAAACAGCTTCATTTACGCCATTTTGTGGGCTGGTGTGTTTCCAACGCGTTTAATTGCAAATGAATTATGAATATTTACTGGTGTCATTTCAATGCTGGTGGTTAGTGCAAGGTAGAGGATTAAGCGATGCGATCAATATTCATATTACATTAATTAATTAATATTATATGTAAGTAAATATATAATCACAAGGTAATAACTGACATGGATAAAGAAAAACATCGTGACGTACAAACCACGTGGACTTTAAGGGGTTTATTTATAATCGTTGTTTAAAGTTAAGTGACGTTCCAACATCAAAAATGTATGGTCGGCCTCTTTGGTCGTTTTTACGGATAATTTACAGTACCACACATTTCTACACATAATACTAGTCATTGCCCACGAATTCGTACACGTGAGGTTCGTGATTTGCTCATTAAAAGATTTTTTTCCCGACAATAGTATTGTGACTTCGTTTTTTGCACTGCATCTATTATGAGACTAATCTCGCTTTCATGTTCGCTTCATCCCCCGTCTTGTATCCAAAGCAACAGTTGTTCCGCTCACCTCAATACAGATACATTGATTCAGAGCGAGATTGTAAACGTCAATTAGCAACACTGATGTATGTATGTATTTCCCAAGAGATTTATTACCGAACAGTACTCAGACTGCTCACTGATCAGCGACAATGTTCAGCTGTTTTATATGCAAAGTTGGTGCTGGTTTATTTACTTTGTGGAGATTGAGGCTATGAATAGACTGGTCTTTTCCTTATATTGGAGGTTCTAGTCTCTCATAGCTACTGTACTTAGGATCTTTATTCACTGGTTAGGCAGTTTTATGACTTCGTGTAGGTACCTACCTATAGTCTCATCATCATCAGTCTTTATAAAAGCGTTCTCACACTGATGATTTGCCAGCGTGTTTCCTTTAAGGAGATTTGTGAACGTGTTCTCCGCAGGTGCGAAGCGAGCTAGCCGCGACTACCCGACGTGTTGTCCGCGTTTTCTCAATATTGTACACTCGCTTGTCTCGCTCTCTCTTGTACGCTCACGTCAATCGCTCTCGTTACGCAAACCCGACGAACACGTTGCGCAATCGCCTCGCTGATGACTTGCTCGCAAATCGCCAGTAAGATAAGGCCCTTAGTACATTGCTGGATTTTACTCAATCGGCACTCTCATCCAGCTGCTGCCACATTGTTAATGGATGTGCAGGTAGGGGTTAAGGATTGAGCAAACCAAAGCTATGTTGTGGCATCTACATCGTCACATGCGAACTACGAATCAAAGACCCACAAATCCTGCATCGCGCAATTAGAGTTTACCGCGCGAACGACATATGTAAGACTATCCGACATCAATTGTTGGGCGGTTGCCCACCAGACACGACACCCGTCTGGTCGGAGGATCCTCCCTTTTCTATGGAGTATGAGTGAACTTCACACCCTGCCCAAAAAACGTTACAAAACGCGTTCCAATGAGGGTCAATTGGCAAGCCTTTTCCTAGTTTCTTTAACAAAAGGCAATGTTTAATTTATGCCTTTTTATATAGTAAACCGTAGGTATATGACTAACTTTTTTACCATAAAAAAACGCAACATTACATAAATATGAAAAACATGTTCCCACTATTTGTTCTTTTCATTGAATCCATATTGGCTTTTGGTTCATTTTAACAATACTTGTGAGTGTTTGAGTAACAATAATTTGTTGAGCAAATATTTTTGCCTGTATTTTTGGTTGAGCAAAGTTTAAATTTTTGACATTGTTTGCATGGATTTCTGGAAAAGGAAATTAATCACTTCCGTATAACCGTTACATAATACGCGTTTTAAAAATTTGGTAAAGAATAATCAAATAAAAGATTGACCTGATTTCATCTTTATGACAGACCGACTCCCTGACGATTCAAAACTGCCTGTAAATTGTATATTGAAATAAATGCATCTAGTTTGAGTATTTTTTTATACCACAGCTGCACAGCATTCAAAGGAACTGCCTTCCTACAGAAATTAATGATGGCTGTGTAAAACAATTATGACAGGCAATTGCAAGAATGAATGACGCTAATCCCAAACCATAAAGAAAACCGATCACTTTCATACAAAAGTCATGTTTTATCTTGTAATCTTTAATTACTCAAACTGTAATTAAAAAGCCATTAGCCTAACATGACATAAGTTCATCTATTACAAGCAACTGTAACAAAATCAATTACAATCAATAATTATTAGACGGCCGTACATATTGTATGAATGTAAAAAACTGTAATTTTTTTTGATGTACGTTCGCACATACAAGAAGTTAATAATTACATACCTAATAAAGTGTAATATGTATAATGATTTACACATGGACTGGATGCGAGTGTAAAAACGTGATAAGAACATGTAGAGTTGTAAAAAATTGCCTTCTGCGCAAGAGTGCGTACCTATTGTGCGCGGGTTGGGACTGTTTGTTTGTTACTTTGTTGTAAGAATATCGATACATGTATGTGTTTTATTAATGTTTTATTTTGTATTTAAAATGTAATTGAAAAAGATGGAAAATAATAATAGAATAAAAAAATAATTAGGTACCTAAAAGTACGGAGATGTATTTATTGATAATAGGTTTCTAATTTTCATAATTAATGTTAATTGGTGCAGGACCAAATTTTAGCAGCAGTAGTAGCAGTGTGGTGGTAACAGAGGTCTAGAGTGGTGAAGTTGAATTTTCCCATAATTACGAGTATATTGGGTAAATCAATAAAAAAATAAAAAAAAGCATAAGCTGTAACAATAGTATTATAAATTTGATCATAAGCTTATGATAATCAAGGCCTATAATCGAATAAGGTAAACCTTGGGGCTGACATTACCTCCGAATGGTTGCAAGTCCCAAATAAATAAATAAAAAAAAAAAGTTAAGCCATTAATTTTTCACTTTACAAAATAAAGCAATACGTTTGTATCTAATAACCATACCAAAAAAATAATTTAAATAATTGTCTGCACGTAATAGATTAATTAATTAATTAGGAAGTGAAACCGAATGATAATACTAGTGCATTATAAAATTGCTTGTGAATTTTATTGTGCGCAGCACTGTGACGGTTCTAGCAGTATAATAACAATGAAATGTACTGGCGTAACGTGGTAATAATAAAAACTGAGACCTGACAATAAATTAAAGAGATCAAACATCATCTTATTTAAAACTGCATGCAAACCCCTCCACTGAAATTTCTATACAAACTTTTGAAATGTGTATGCAACAAACAATGAAGGGGCGTGCAATTTAAAATTATACGATCTTTGCCTACTAATTACAGAAGGAAATCTAAGTTAAGAAGTTTTACAATGTATTTCATAATTAATAATATTGATTACTCACATTTTAGTAGCTTACGTCCTGATTAAGTTCTCAGTAGTAGATTGCCATAGGCTAATTTGATCAGTTATTGTTGTTTTATCCTCTTTACTTTGTTCTCTAAAGCGAGTCATGCGAAATCAGTCACGTTTTTTAATATTTTAATAGGTGACCAATTATGTTCTGTCAACCTACCACTTCGCAATAAAAATTTGATGCATGTAGTAGAGAGAAAAGGTAGATATTATAATACCTAAGTTTATTTTAACTATTTTCAAGATATCTACGGTTTATTCACATATTTTCATAATGCATATTGGTCGACTCAAATACTGTTTGACTTACTTAATGTTGATTAAACTACTCGTAAAATGAATCGCACTAACGAAGGATTTATCTAATGATTTATATTGGATATTTCAACTATGTATGAAATACCTAATGGACGACTCGCCTACAGTTTATTAATACTGAGCCATGGTTTGATTTCTAAAGTTGTGGGTTGTTACAATGTACATACGCCATGCATGCAGCATGCTAGCGAGCATGCAACATACTGCAGGCATGGTTTCTGTCACGGCTCCGGCGTTCACACACGAGCTTATCGTCGCAGATGGTTTTAATGCTCACCATCGCAGCTTCGGCTTGCCGGTCGACGAGCCGGCCAGCCTCAACCGCGGCGGCAAGCTTTAATGGCCGATTCCTATAATTTACGGACCGCTATTGGTTAAAATTAAGACTCTTGAATCATTACCAATAATGAAACAAATACCGCATAGCTTTGCATAGTAGACCCTCCCATATGGAAGTAGCTATCACAGGTAAAATTTTCTTATGAATCTTTTTAGATGCCCAGTTTGGCAATAAAAAAATACCATTGGTAACCAAACGATTCGTTTATGTTTATAGGAACCGAGCATAATAAGACCACTTGCTCCTCAGCTCGCGGCCCGCCTTGCCCCTCCGCGCCTACGCGGGCTTAAATTACACTCTAGGAGTAGGGCAGACAAGACTACGTGGAGTCGGTTTTGCAGCGATTCGTTTCTGTCACTAACTTTTATAGCACACAACTTATTGACTTTTTAGGACAGTATTTTAATTTAAATTTAAGGTTAAAAAGGTTATTTTATAGAAATGGCAATATGCCTGATAAATTTTTTCTTAATAAAATTCTGCCATCCTTCAAGTATGCCATTGAAAATTCGGACATATAAACGTTCGGCCAAACAATAATTATATTAAATATTTTTTTATGCCTTTAAAATATTCGTTAAAAGAAGATTATGCCAAGTGTGTTATGCCAAATTAATGTCGGAGCATCGAGATTCTGCCAGATAGAGGGAACCCATAAAAAATCACCAGTAAATCTAACAAAAGACCACAGATAAATCAACAGTAAGTGAATCGTCCGTTACTTTAATCAACCTTAGGTGAATTAATTGTAGTTGAATAAACCGTAGATGAATACTCTATGGATTTCTTTCATTAGTTATTACAAAATCGGTGAAACGATCTTTAGGTATTTTAAACGGTAGGTTTTGTGACCGTAGTTATCTTGAAAATAGTTATAATAAACTTAGGTATTTATAATACGTAACCATAGAAAACGACACTTCACTTTTTCATTTTCGGAGTCACAGTTGCCAATTCACAGTAACCTTACTACAAAACTCTTGAGCACTAACTCCTTATAACCACACATACACTCATACAGTTAGCTATATAATTATTCTTTTGAGTTATTACGCTCGTTAAACCGTCTAGCAGCTGTTGCTATTATGGCGTCACTATAATAACTTTTTATAAGACGATGTCAAAACACCAAAGACAAAGACAAAAGTTCTATTCTGTACAAAAGCTTGAGATAGAAAATGACCTGGATTAAAACAAAAGCATGTTTAAAAACTATTGACTTTTTGGAATGATAAGATTAGGTCTACCAATTTTATTTACACTGTGGTATCTTGTCTATGAATGTACACTGTGGGTCTTCTGAAAGTTTTTACTCAGTGGTAGAATTAAAAAAATAAATTGGTTTTCCTGTATAAAATTATATGGGTCAATAATATAAGGATATATTAATTGGAGCATGTTACTGTATAAGTGGAATGGAATTATATGACACGTATGTGCAGGTAATTGATGGGGAGACAATTAATAATGGTGAAAATAATCTATTATAGTTTTAAAATATGACGTTTTAAAATTGATATTTTGTTGTAATTAGAGCAGATGAAATGGTGAGGTACGTGAAACTGGTAAAAAAATATAAATGTGTTTTACTGCAATTACAACTGTGTGATTTTGTTAATAAAATATGGGAGCTACCCTCAACACGCTATTAAACATAGAAAATGTGGAAAAAGTTCATTCGTTACTTAACTAAACAAATACTTCAATAATAAATGAAAATTCAAGGAAAACTTGTAAACTTAAGGACGTTAAAGTTAAATTGCATAACAACAAATAATTTATTTAATTATACACTACAAATATAGTTAACCATTAGGTTTTACCGACAACCTATCAACATGTTTATAGATCCACCCTATAAGGGATAACGCGTACGCGCATGACATGTCTATCCAAGAACTCTAACTTTTTAAGTAAATTCATAATTGCTAGGCAAACATAATTTTTTATAGTAAAAAAATAAATTGGTTCAGAATTGGTCTGGGCATAAAACTAAACTGTTGTGTAATTTCTTGGTGATAAAAACTTGTAAGTTGGAAGAGGCCTTTTCTGAGGAGTAGGCTGTGGTCAGCGAAGTTTTATGTTTGAAAAATATAGACGACAGACTGGCATTTTCTGGAGGTGTAACCCCAGTTACTGTACTCTGTGGTGAAGTATGTGAATCCTTAACGTAGGTAATATTCTTCACTAACTTTGGTTACTAGCTGTTATTATGTTGGAAATGAAGAAATAAAGTCAAATAATTTATTTCAAGTAAAAAGCGCTTTTAAACGTGAAAATTTACAAAAATAGAATTGATTCTAAGCTCTCCTTCCAAAGGGTAGTTTCGTATGGAGAAGAATGGACAAGAAACGGTAAAAGGTAAGTATGTATTTATTACTTACACATCATACATTTTTATAGCGGCCGATGATGCTTAGCAAATACCTTGTTCGTTTAGTTGGTAGGGCACGAAGTAAGATTGGCGTATGTGTGTGTAAGCTACTCTCGTAATATTTATCATATATATCCTAATAGTATTCACTAAAATATCTATTTACAATATCTAATAAACACTACACAATAAAAATATTTATAAACACATTTATATGAAGGCGTCTTTATCAGAAGAGGTCTTATTGTCTCTTATGCGTGGGTTGCGGGCTAGGAGATGTAATTAAATGAAACACAATAATATTCTGAATAATCACAAATCTCTGATCACATTAGGGAATGAACAATAATGTAAACGACATTCCCCCGAGTACATAAGATGCAAGGGTAGTCTAGTCACTAATCATCATGATCACCAGTGTCCCAGTCGCCATAACATGGTCATTTTATTAATCAATGCTGGCTTCGATTCTTTCTTTTCCTTTCTAGTACTCGGGATTCTTCGCCTTTCTAGTACTCGGGGTTACGTCAATTGACAGCTGTCATAATCGTTCTAAAATCAAGTACGTACGTTTGGCGTCGTAAACTTTTAGACGCGCCGTCATATACAATTATTTATTTACATTCATTTAATCAAAATTCATAAGCATATTTAAATACACCGATACATTATCATAAGTTAAGTCGTTAATCGATACTCAACATCTTGATTTATGACTATCGACTGACTAATATAACATCACGCCCGTACTCTCCAAAGGTTTAGGCAGAGGTGTACCTATAGTACACCCACATTTCGCAGTTATATTTAAGTCCAATGTAATAAGGGGCGAGCCTATTGCCACCAACCGGGCACAAATCCAGATTCCTAGCTGCTACTTAGAAATTCCAGATAAAAAAAAACACTTTTGGGCTGTTTAATTTTGGAAAATATTGTTATCCTTTTGTTGGTAAACTTTCACGTGTAGAAATGCAATCAATTTTTGTCCGTTTGTCTGTTTTTCTGGATGTATGTTCAGGATTTGGATGAAATTTGGCACACATATAGTTTATAACCTGGATTAACACAAAAGGTACTTTTAATTCCGGTATTATATTTCTGTGTGTCATCAACACGAGCGCAAGCCGCGGGCAACAGCTAGTTCTCCAAATAAAATGCTAAAGTTTGACTTTCAGGAGTAGATACAAGATCTATCTGAAAACAAAAAGAAAATTAGTATTTCTATGTCTCTTCTAAATGGATTAGGTACAGCCCGTGTCATAAGTAAAGGAATTGAGGAATTACGGAATCCTCACCTTCACAACCTGTCCATACAGCTGCATACCGTTACACAAATGCACTTCATTTTTGTCATTCCGCAATTCATAGTCACACAAACATGGATAAGTATCGCCAATAAAAATTCTACAAAATCCTGCGACGCTGGAGTTTCGCGGGGCATTCGACGGTATGTGTAATTGGCGCAAAAAATATCAAACACTGCTGGATAGCGGACATGCTAAACGTTTCTATGTGCTAGTGGTGAATGACGAGAATTTATTAGCAGTGTTACTGTGTACGGGATCTGCTTGATGGACGGTGTTAAGAAAACAGTTCACATAATATGACCAAGATAATATCTGGACTGTCAAAGACACTGATCTCAGAGTTTGTTTCGGTATTTCTTCTAAGAGTAGTCGGTTAGGAATAAATGATTTCTTTTATATGACATAAATCTCATAGAAAATTATGATAAGTGATATGTGCAAGTTATCCCCCCCCACCCACCAGTTCACAGGAGACTCATTCTCAAGGTCAATGTCAAACGTCTCGAAGGTCAAGGTTAAAAAAACAATGTTATATAGTAAATATAAAAAAGGAAAGGCATAGTCGACGTAGCCCTGCTTCGTGGGGTTCCTATTCTATTTCTGTCTGCAGGGTTAAAAGGAAAGTCACACGAATGAGATGAGGGGGCTCGTTCGCTCGTTTGCTCGTTCACTTGAGCTCCTGTCATCCCCTTCGAAAATAACCTGTCAGAGACCTAAATCCCGAGCTCGTTTCGCTCGCTCTCGCATCCTAAGTTCTCACTCCCTTTTTACTAAGTCGAGATGTGTCGGGACTTGGGGCACCACGACTCACACAGGTTAGTTTCGAAGGGGATGCCGGAGTGCATTCAAGTCTCAAGCTCGCTAAGGTCGCTCTTGCATCCTACGTTCTCATTGCTCTTTTACTTTATGTTTTTTCGAAAACTACTAGCCGTTTACTAGCTGTTCGAAACCCAACCCGACTGATATCCTGAAGTGGACTGCAATACGCTAATTTGGTTTATTGACACGTTATTACATTGAATCAAATTCTCTATTTCTCTTCATACAACACCTTTTTAAGTTTTTAACCGTGTTTTATCTCAACTTAGAAGATAAACAGATAATAACCAAAAATGTTGAATAATGTGTATGTCCAACGACATAACTGCAAATGAATTCTCGTACAAAAAAGAAACTGCATCCCATCCTTAGACAGACAGCAGCATACTATTGGCAAACACTTACACAGTAACAGTAATACCATAGACAGAATGTTATGTCCGTATGTCAGTTAGTTACTAGTACTATTAGTAGGGTATGTACCGACATCGCTTGCATGCCGGACGTATGTCGTAAATGTATGAATGTAGTGTTGAGTATGTTGGATGTTTGTTGCTGTAAATCAATTTAGTCAAATGGATCTTGCATTCGAACTGCTGATCAGCAGATCAGAAAATGGGCCTGGCACACCACAGGCATGAGGGCTCACGAGTAATAATGAATTATATGACTTAAATGAGGTAAACGGTAGAGCTGTCCACGTCACTACGTAATAGCATAATGAACCTTTAATGTGCCCATAGCTGGGACACAGGCCTTCTCTTTGTGAGAGAGAGTGGGCCGTATCCACCACACAGGCCCAGTGCATGTTGGTAGATGTCAGATGTCTTCGAATTGTTGGTTCTAGGACATGCCGGTTTCCTCAAGATGTTTTCCTTCACCGTTTTGAGAGCCATGGTGATGAAATAATTTACACAAAGTAAAGGCCACCACTGCTCACACTACATACGGGTCAAAACGAAAAACTGAAGAAGAAGAAGATCGGAATATTACGTACAGATGGCGCTGTGTTGAAGTATATTGATTTATCTCGGCTGCATCTAGTAAGAGTGAAAGCCGATGTCATTCATCACATTTCATCATTTTCATGATGGAATAATGCTTCGAATATCAGGTAACTTTATTGACTTTATTTCTGTTTGGCAACCGTGCATAAACTCTATAGCATTTAGAAGTTCAAATGATAAAACTGAAGTACATTCTCCATACAATTAAAGTTCCAGATATTGCCGTTATTTCATCGACAGTTCAGAACTGTAACTCAATGTTTAGCAAGATACAAAATTATCGACGTTTTGATATATTTTTCCCACAGCATAGACACACGTTTATATTGAACGCGACTCATTTTCTAGTAAACGTGTGATCATTTTTTCTACAAATTGAATCATTTTACTACTTTTCTCAACATATTATGGTGTGTTCTTACTTTTTAATATAATCCTGGTAACACATTGACAGCCTTCTGGTTTCTATCGGCGGTAATAGTGTGAATTACGTTGCCAAGTAGTTAAGTGTAAAATGAGATAATACTAAGAAAACGATGGGAGAAATTCCACATAAATAGGCTGAGATACTGTGTTGCTTCGCGTCAACTGTTAAACGTTTAGAAGAGTGCATAATGTGCTGTCGATAGAATTTCAGCAAAAGACTTTCAGCCTACATTTTTATTAAGAGTGTTTATTCCGAAAGTGGGCAACGTCGCAAATAGATATCAAACATTTTCAAATTCAATGTTATAATTGCAATTCATTATTAATATTCTAGTTCGCTAGTTAGCCACATTTCTTATTTCCATACGGTAACATTGCCAAATTAATAAACACGTAATTTTTTACAGCTATTTGTGACGTTGCCAACTTTTAGGATAAAAGCTCTTAAGATACTAGCCTTCGTCTGTGGCTTCGCTCGTGTAATGGTCGAAAATTATCCCGCAGGAACGTTCTACCGCGATAAAAAGTATGTATCAACCCAGGTCAAGGTGTCGTGTGCTCGTGTGTGAAATTTCATCGAAATCCGTTCGGCCTTCAAGGCTTAAAAGGTGTTAGACTGACTGATCCTCTATACTTCTTCCTACTATTCTTTCAGATATACTTCCCGATTGATCCCATTTTTATCAAAATTCAGTTCTGATGATGGAATCCATGAGGAATTGAGGGAACTCCTCAAATATTATAGGCATACACATAGCGATTTTAGTATTTTCAGCAATAAATTAAGCATTCAGAAAGTATCATTTGGTGAAGTGGAACTGATGAAGAAGACCACAGATTGCCACCACAATTCCTCAATGAAAAGTATTTCACGGGTGGCGCCATTTATGAACCGATTTGGATAATTATTTTCTTATTTGAGGATATACTTCCAGATTGGACCCATTTTTATCACCATTCAGTTCTGATGATGGAATCCATGAGGAATTGAGGGAACTCCTTAAATATTATTGGCATCTATAATATTTCTTTCTTTCCGCAAAAAAAACAACGACTTCAAAAAAAAAACACTAAAATAACTTTTTTACAAAACAAAAACCACAGAAAGTGAAAAATTACTTTAATTTCAGAAGTCTGTGGCAAAAACGAAAATACAGAACCATATAGTATTATACATTAAGATGGTTCAAGCCGTGATATAGTTATATCCTTATATAGTTATGAATCGATTTCATATATGCATATACATATATATATTACGGTATATTTTGCTAAAATATTTTATACTAAGTATTTAGTATAAAATATTTTCGTTTTTGCCACCGACTTCCGAAATTAAAGTTATGTTTCACTTTTAAGTGTATTTTTGTGGAGTTCGGTGGTTTTTGTTTTGTAAAAAAGTTTTTTTTTTTTTAAGTCTGTTGTGTTTTTTGTAAAAAAGTTTTTCTTACCTGTCTTGGAAGATACCGTGGAGAACTAGAACCTGCGGGAGGATGTAAGTTGTTTACGACCAATGTCCATGAATTTAATCAATAAGGTGGGTTTTTGCAGGAATTAATTGTCTTAGTACAAAAAGATTTGAATTGATTTCAGTATAAATAGGTACTGACGTAATCATAATAACTGAATAAAATACAGCTGATAGGTATTTAATATATTTTCACTTTTTTACGTTTTATAGCAGTTAATAAAATACATTTAAAGGCAAATAAATAAAAAATAAAGCCTGCTACTTAACATTTTAAAGTGCGCTATTTCATTCGCACTTAACATAAAAAATCCTTTAAATTCGAGGTCGTGTACAGTCGGCTACCAAATTACACTATCGACGCACTTAAAGTACATTTAAAATAATGTACACCGACTCCACATTATCTTATCTATCGAGATATCGTAAAAACTCGATTTAATCGATACGAAATCAGGATCGCCGATTTTATATCGAGAAACGTATACGATGCTGGTGTTAAAAACATGTTATGTGAATTTTACACTTATTGCATAGTCGTAAAATTTTAAATACCGCCGTTAAATATGTTACTTGTATTTTTGTGCAAATTAACGTTATTTTTCCCGACGCCGACAATTTAATTCTGCTATATAAAGTTTTTATAAGTTATTTTTGGATATAAAATTGCACGAGGTTGCAGTTTTATCTAAGTGTTATGTTCGTTTACTTTGTATAAGAGTGTGATTTCAGTTACGAATTTAGATAGCATAGTACGTACTTAAAGGCTTTAACGGTAGTCTATGTAATAATTACGTTATTTTTTATAACATTTTTAGTGTTTTACAATGTCATGTAACGTAATTAAAATACAGAGCTTTCGTGTCAGTAGTCAACTAATGCCATTTAAATATTATAAGGTCATTACCAAATACCGGTAGTCTTAATGGAGCAACTGTAACGCTATGTTCCCGCATTCCCATATTATGGCCATGTAAATATAAAAGTAATTAACTAAAATAATTATTATTTTACACATTTAATTTGAATATTTTCGTAATATAATGTAAAGTAATATGATTATGTTAATTTTTATCGTGTCCTACAAAATCTTAATTACATATTATTTTAATTCTGTTGAATCAAATGGTTATGATATTTTGTTTTCTGCGGGTCATTACTAAACGTAATAGGTTATTTTAAATTTATACATTGGTGTACGGAAGTCGTTGTCCCGAATACATTTGACTAACTTCTGGGTAAGAAAAATACTTATCAAATACTACTACATCATAATAAATCCTAATTCAAAAACTTTATCTTTGCTGCTCCATTGAATCAAGGTTATAAAAATTATTAAAATATTTTAATCCATTCAGTGAGAGACAGGCATGAATTAATCCCAGAAAAAAATACAACCTGCAATAAAACAGACAAAATTAAACAAAAAAGAGACAAAAAAAAAACCCATCACTCGCCACAAACTGGACGTAAACAAAGTAATTGATTTCCATTTCTAAGATTACTTATCGCTAAGTTTTTATTGGGCGGGCAGATCGTAAATTAGCCGTTTATCGCTTTATTCGCCAGTCATTAAGGTTTTATATTAGAATTATGCGTTATTAATTTTAGAAAACGGCAGTTAAATTTATGATCCGCCTCGGGTGTTGCTGTTTTATGATTCTTATTTCGGTCAGAGATTATTGTTGCAGACTGTACCATCGAAGAATTTCATATCTAAGCAATTTGAAAACAAAATCCCGTGAACGCGATGACCACAACTGTTACCGCCCCGGTTCTATGGCGGCCGAGCACTACAAGCAGAAATAGTCCTTACGGTGCATAGGTATGAACTTCTTCAATGGTACCTACTTAAATAAACGTATAATTTTGATACTTACTTATTATTGTTACCTATTGTTTTAATTTGTCATGGTCGTGATTTTTGGAGGTGTTACTGATTTGATTGCTTAATTTTAAGTTCATTAAAAATAAGATATCTAATGATGATATAGTCACGATTAGTGTAACATTGAAACGATCAATGGTCCATGACAATGCTGCGCGTCATTGCTGCGACGGCACTGCTGCACGGCAGTGTTCCCCTGCCGCCGCGGCAGACCAGTAGTGCGGGCGTTCATCACAGCAATGCCGCGTGCGGCGTTGTTCGGAATCATACCTTTATACTCAATAAGATTAGTTATTTTTTTTTGCTTTTAACTGTACATTAAAACCTATCCAAAATGTTTTATGTCTAACTAAAAACCTTAACATCATACAAGTTCGTTCGCAGTTTCTTTATTGAACCGCGCCGAGGCACACACACTTAGGCATACAACTTTTAACCATGTGTCTCACCTAATCTATGTCCCTAGAAACGGGTCTTATTACATGTGATTTAAGACGGGTGTCAATTGCCAATGTATTAATACATACGATTCATATGTAAATGTATATACTTAGCTCTCTGACACGAATACAGAAGTTTACATTATGGCCGACGATTGCATCATGGCGAAGATTCTGTTCAAAGAATTTATTTGATCATTGCTTTTTGATGTGGTTGGGCTTGGGAAGTTTTTCAGTGTGGTCTCCGGGTACCACAATCGGGAGTGAAATACGAGTATCTGGTATAATTATTCGGGTTGAGTTGACTCGGGCCTAGCTGTCACTGACCAATTTCCCCAGGCCTGTAACGGGCAATTGTAGATACAATAACACAGATGTCTATATCCAATACTTTACAGTCTTCAGTAGCAGCTTCCCTAGCGTGGTGAATGAATGGTGCAGGTTGATGGAGATCACCTTCTTTTCATTAGAGACTTGTAGCTAACTCCAGCAGAATCATAATTATGAAGCTATAGCTTTTCTTCTTATTAGTATGAACTATTGACGACTGCTTCTACTTTCGAAAGACCGTCAATACTAATCAGCTCCCTAATTGCGTAACACACGATCAATCACAATCTTTTTCATTTTAGACAGTTCAACTAACGTAAATAACGCAATGAATGTTCATTGTGTTGTTGAGCAGACAAACTTGACGAACATAATATGAAGGAATGGATTAGCAATATCCTTCAAAATAATTCAGATTATGATTGATCATGGTACGCAATTAGGCCGCAGATCTGACTGCCAACGTCAGTTGGAGAGACACATAAAGAAAATAAGAAACACAGTGAAGAAACTAAACACAAGAAACTTCATAATTATAATACAGTTCCCAAAATAAGTACAGAAATTGAAATAAAAATCATTAAAACTATTTTCTAAAATAAAGACACAATTAAATTACCCTATAGCACCTGTCATCACAAAGTTTTTGAACAAACAAACAAGCAGTGGGAATTACAATACACAGTGGAAATACATTAATTTTCCACAGAATACTCGTAAAAATGCGGCTGAGCTGAATGCTTGGTCCAGTCTGTGGAGCTCCCGGCGTAATGAGTTCCGTATAGCTCATTCCTTTTTATTTTTAGGTGAGCTAAATGTAAACGCTTGTAATTATAATTCATAGCGTTCATTGTGATTGTATTTTTATGTTCTTGTTTTTGTTTGTTTTCAGGCTGTAAAAGATTTGCTTGGGGTTCGAAATCGTATAATATGTATTTTCTCATTTTTTTGAAGTTTGCCTGTATCGAATTTTACTCACAATAATCAATGAGCTATTTCTTGAAGACATAATAATTTTATACTCAAGAGTTAATAGACGCTAATAGTTGATTAATCCTATTTATTTTCAATATATCTCATAAACAAAATTACCAAAATGAAAAAGCGGTAAACCATACCTACCTACATTTACATTATATAAATAATAAAAATGTATTAATAAAAATAAATATATTATGATTTGTTATTACAATATTTCATACTTTTCTACAGAACCCTAAAAATGAAGTCATAAAACGGATGCGTGGGCGCAACCGTGCGCTCGATCATTATTTATGAAGACATTTTATAGTAAATTAATGAAATATGTTTATTGATACGTTTTCTATGAGTTTCACTAATGGTTATGGTCCCGATGTTTTGACACATAATTATGATAATTTTTAGAAAAAAAAAAAAGACTTTTATAATGAAAGATTGGCACTATGTCAATTAAGAGATAAAACAATATATAACAACAATTAAGTTTTGTCACCAAAAATTGAGCAAATTTGTTGCGAATGTTGATTATTTCTATGTTGGCTGAGAATATTGGTATTCAGTCCTAGCTAATTACTACATTTTAGTTAATATATGAATACCTGATAATATTGTAATGATATGTAGATAAGCTATTCCGACAAGAACACAAATAAAATGAATAACATCTGTGGTAACTTAATATATGTGCATGTTATCCATATTTATCCGTGTTATATGCAATAGCATTGATATCATAATTCATTTGAAGCATTGGTTTCGATACAAACAATCGATTTATTCACGAATAGATGTAATTAATGTTTTATTCATTCATTACATGCAAAGATGTTTTGTTCGTTTGCATGTTAAAATATTTGCTTACAAAGAAATAGACGAAAATCATATGATTAAGTACGATAATTTAAATAAAAATTCCTGCAAACATTCTCTAAAATAGGTAACTTACCATAATACCTACCCTATATTTTTTGTTCATGGTAGTAATAACGCAAGGAGTTTTAGAGTTGTACCAATACATATTGACATGTTGACACCCTTACCAACTAAAAAAGTAAACAAGTATGAACCACGTATTTTTTCTACAAAGCAAAACCCGGTGAAGAACTAGTAATTAAACACACACGTTGCGCATGCAACCATCAATTATACAGGCTGTTATTTTTTGCGATCCGATTTGTTTTGCGTTCGATAATGTCCGAGGGAATTATACCGAGTACGTACTGAGGTGATTAGTGACGGTATCATGCACAAACATATACATACAATTTATACTAAGATTTTATAAGACAGGGACTGTAATTAAGGTTTTAAAACACACATTTTTGGAATTATTTTTGTGGAGGTTAATGTTGAATGTTTTTAATGGTATTTGGGAAAATAATTATTAATCGTTTAAGATATTACAAGACATACCTAATCCCTCAAAATGACTTGTACACATTTACACTTTTCATGAGAATTACAATTTAATACACGAACTTATTAAGAACGGTAGGTACTCGTAAATAATCTAGTAAGTAGTAGATGAACTTTTATTTTTATTTTACTGTGGTAAAAGATAAGTGAGGGTACCTTTTTTTTTTTCAGGGTGGGATATCATCAAAATCATCAAATGACTTCTCCCGCTCTGGGCAGAGCGAGAGGGTGTGTCAGACTTTTACTGACTAAAACCCACCCGTGTTCCTTCCGTTGCCTGTGTGCCGGGGCCGCGATATCCCTTTCAGACAAACCCGCAACCCCAGCAGGAAAGTGAGTAGTGAGTGTACCTTTACATATCGTTTCTTGATAGCAAGTCAATTTAAGCACTTTATTCGTAGTCTTTGCCTCTAGTTTTTTTCTGTGACTATTGTTGAAAAGAAACTACACAAAACATTTGGTCTCAATGTTTGCATGTAGCTCTTTTAGTGCGTAGTGTCAACCTGTTGTGTTTAATTTGTAGTCTTATCACTTAAATATTATTTTGTGATACATTGTTAAGAGGTTTATCCTAAAAGTTGGCAACGTCGCAAAACTCGCAAATAACTGTCAAATATTTACCGGTTTTGATTCTTACAGCAATATTACTGAATAGAAATAAGAAATGTGACTAACTAGCGAACTAGAATATTGCAATTATAACATTGAATTTGATGTTGTACCTATTTTAGGTGTAAAAAACGCATTTGGAAAGTTTCCAAATACATTTTTTACGTCTAAGTCTAAATATTCGATGTTACGATATAAATTATTGCATTTCATAATCAATATTTTAGTTCACTGGTAAGCCACATGTCTTATTTCCATACAGTAATATTGCTAAATTAATCAAAACAGTGAAATATTTGACATCTATTTGCGACGTTGCCCACCTTCAGAAGAAACGCTCTTAAGTACGGAACACTTCGTTGTGCGTGGTCCGACACGCACTTGGCCGGTTTTTTTAATGTGTATCAATAAAGTTTTTATGAGTTCATCTTTCCACCTTTTTGCTACCTGTCTTTTGTTTGTTTTGTTCCTGAATAAATCTTTTCTGTTTGCACAAACAGACACTATACATTATTAAAATCCAATTATACCCGAGCTAATTCTAGCCTCTAACTTAGAATTATGACTTGTTAACCCATAACATTTATATCGCTTCTAACTATACGGCATAAAGCCAGTGGTTGCAAACCTTCAGTGACTCTAATTATGCCACAATAAAATCAAATGTAAAATGGCTGTTAATTGGTGTAATATAACCTTGTTATCGGTAGAGGGTTTGAATTAGCCTAATGGTATACTCCGCTCTGCACCTGCCATACTTGATTTATTTTATGACTGTGAATGTGTGTGGGTTTAGACAGCTCGCGTTTGTTTTTTTATAGATTTTTTGTTAAATAAGTTTTTGCGAAGGTTGCTGGTGGCCGAGTTGTTTTATCTGTATCTGTGTGTGACCATGTTACAACTTTTCATAAAATTCCTATTTTCATTATAATAATCAAGCATTCGAACAGTAGCGTTATTCTGAAAACTGATACAGTTTTGAGAGAGATCACTTGTAATAATAATAAATGTAATTTATGTCATTTGTCATAAATGTAATTTATGTCAGTTGTCGTAAATGTAATTTATGTCATTTGTCATAAATGTAATTTTCTTAGCAAAGGACCGCTTGTCTTTTTTAGTCCAGACAATTAAAAAAAGTAATGAACTTAGGCTCCTTATATTCTGCCAGGGTTGCGAGTTTGTACGAAAGGGATATCGCGGCCCCGGCACACAGGCAACGGAAGGAACATGGGTGGGTTTTAGTCAGTAAAAGTCTGACACACCCTCCCGCTCCGGCCAGAGCGGGAGAAGTTATTTGATAATATCCCACCCAAAAAAAAAGCTACTTATGTTGTAGATAATTATGTTTTCCTGCTATGTATGTAAATAAAAAATCAAAATCTTCTAAAAAAAATAAAACTCGTGTTGATTTATTAAAAAAAAAAACGATTTTCTGCTTGGTCGTACAAATCAGAAATATCTGGTATTATTATTTGGGGAGAGTTTACTCGGGCCAAGTTGTCCCTGACCCAGTCTTTCACACGTCACTAGGTAGGTATGTCCAAAAATAAAATTTACCTTCAACACTCTTTGTTTTCTTCAAGATAATAACTCCAAATCCAAAACTGCATGGAAATTCTTACTTAAAAGGAACAAACTCAAGTTAACTAAGCGGAATAAACCGCCCAAAATCTGTTATTTATGTTCGGTTGTTATACGAATGATGAATAGCCATCGTATACCTCTTTTTAAGAATACCACATTACCAACATACTTGGTACAAAGCAAAACCTCCCATTTGACTGAAGCAATAAAGTTTATACCAACGGCATGTGGTTACGTGGTCAGTTCGTTCAAAAGCTATTGTGAATGTTTTTATGAGTCTGAAGGCGTGTAATAGTAATTAATTACGTATGAAGAAATATCAGAGAGTTGTTAATTAAATCTTGGCAAGAAGGTGTCAGACTAGACGTGGCATCAGTGGCTGATTATCTTTTTTAAACAGAAGTACAAAAGACTGTTATTACACTTAGATATGCATCGTTTTGTGATGCAAGGTTTTTATACATTGGGCTTAGTTGAAAAGATGGGAAAGTCTAGGATCCCACCGAAGACATCCTTTGGTTGAGGAACTGCTCCTAACTCTTGAAGAAGCTCCCAGAAAGTATTATTAGAAAATGATTGACGCTAACAACATTACATAAACCGTGCATCATTTCTTTATTATGAAGTTGTAATAATATGTAGGTGTGTAATATTGCAACATACATGTTACCAATAACAGTTAACAACTTTATAATGCGCCAATCAATCTCGGCGCTAATTTGTTGAGAACCACAGACAATTTAATTGACGTTTTAACTTTTTTTGTTTATCGCGTAATAAATATCTACAGTTTCGTATAATGTTAATTAATAATATTGACTTTTATAGCTATAATTTTATAGATATTCTCAGAAAATAAATATTTTTTTACGATCATCCAAAAATCGAATTGATACAACATTTTTGGATTTATACGCAAATTAACCAATCGTATAATTTAGTATCGATGTCGAATATAACAGATGAAATATAATAAAACATAAATTATATTGGTCGTATTTTCTTTTATCGATTTCATATTGGCAATAATTATGCGTTATTTTGATTATTTTTATGTAATTAGCGAAAGGATTCGATGACCATTAGTCATTGCTTTCGGTGAAATATTTTTTTTATTTTTTATATTTAAAATTTTTTCAAAAGCTGTCGTTACTGAACACTCTTTTTACATTATTTGCAGGACTCAAATAGCCATGACGTTATTTTGAAGTCGGACTGTTATATCTTTGCTAAAGAAACTATAAGTTCCTTGTGAAATAACAGCGGAAAACCAACACCCTTTCAAAAAAAGCTTGTGAACATTTCGCCTAAAAAAATTAACGTCAGTATTAAATCATCATCAAAAAATGTTTTAACACAAATAAAACAAACTACAGGAAGCTATCAAAGCTTCCTTCCTCCCGCTACACAAATTTATAACGTGTTTTGTCAAAACATAATGGCATATCACAAAATTTGGCAGCGTGACAACCCTGAATTATGATTTTTATTGCTCCGCCTGAGTCATAGTCCGTAGAATAAAAATAAAAGCTGGTCTTTCGACCCATAAAATAAATTATCACCCTAAATTTGTTCAGATTTATAGCTAAGCGAACGTTTGAATGTGATCGCTAAATTATTATAGAAAAATATATTATGAAGAAAAAAGTTGTGATAGCAATAAAAATGTCAGAGTGAGGAAATGTTTTCTTTTAAATAAAATTATTTATGTGTTTGTTAATATTTTTGTATTGATGAAAGGTTTCCAAGGATATTCAAAATTATGGTGAAATTATTAACATTTTCTTAGGAAACATCTATAACCAAATGAAACGGCAGATACTTAATTATTATGATGATACCTACATAATAATAATGATGACTTCATTTCTAGCAGAAATAATGAACTCTGATGTATTCTTAAATTCACCATGCATCTTAACAAATTTCTTCTAACTCATAGTAAGATTATAATCATTAGAATCATTCATACATTTAACTATGTATTAAAATGTCTTCCAGTATTTAACACAAATAACTATTTACACTAGGTATTAAATACAAAAAACAAACGGACTCTTAGGCGTCGAAGTATTCGTCCGCATTGCTGTCATCCGGGAACGTGCCCTGAAGACTGGCAGCATTGCCATGTTGAATGGCAATGCTAATTCTTTGGCCAAAGAACGAGCTAGCCCTCTGGTCGCGTGAAGTGTCGACCAGTCGGCGAAAATTTCCTTAAAAAAGAGACGCGCACTCGGACCCCAAGACCCGAGCGTTTAGACCCTAAACGGCTCAAAACTGTAGTTACCCATAAGGTTACAGGTATTTGCGCTGCTTGAGGGTCTCAGCAGCCGCTGCAGCGGTGCCAGCACAGCTATTGATTTCCCCTTCTTCACCTCTACTCAGAATCACCCATTTCTTCCCTTTACGGTTTAACATTTCTGCATTGTCTATAACAACCAGATTTTCATACTATTCATGTATTTACTGTAAGAATGTAATTTGTGGCCTTTGAATAATATTAATATTAATTATTATTTCTATTACAATTTGTAGATGACGGAAGTAAAACGAGCGACAAATTACTACCAATTGCTTTACATTATTGAATTGTATAATCAGGACAACATTCTGTCATTTTGTCAATTCTTCCGTCGACAAAACCCGTTTCTATTGTGGTCATACTAGGCGTGTCGTTCAAAATAGAACACCTAGGATCAATATTACTACCCAATAGTAATGGCCAGAGCAATGTACATTCCCATTGATAGGGTTCCATATTCTATTATTTGGGTGTTGCCCAAATAATAGACATTTTTTTTTATCAAACAAATATATACGTGAAAAGTTTAACAACAACAGTGTGTGCCACGAAGGACACACATTTTCTCAGATATAGAATTAATCAATCAAACAACTCAGCCAGTTACAATTCACTGCTTGACATAAGCTTCTTTATTATTCACAGTTGCTAATCCGTTGGTGAAATAAGATCTAGATAACTCAACATGTTGAAATACTTTAACGATCATAATTATTAAACCTTAATTGGAAGTGCTAACAATATGAGTAATTCAAAACAGAATCATAAAAAATAACTTTTATTATATTAGCTGCCGGTATAAAAATAATTAAAACCACTTTATCATTATTATCCCCCGTACAATCAAGCAATCCTATTCGGTATTACATCAAAAGTAATCTATCTGTTAATTTATACGGTGTCCAATTAAACAAGATTAATGTGATAAAAAACGGCTACTTGTTCCTCTCGATACATGATTAAGTTATAAATTGTGGACGGCCGAAAACAGGCGTCCCAATTATTAGGCCACAACTGACAGTGGCAATATTTCTGGCAATGATAAAGTGGGGTAGTATGTAGATGTGGCAATGGTCACACTTTGCATGTCAAAGGACTTTAAATTATTGTAGGTACTGTTTTGCGGTGACGAATTAATATTTTTATGTGGAACAACCATCACAAGACAATTGATGTATCACCATCACAAGACTGAGGACAATTGATGTACCAAACTAGAATAAAGTTACAAAAATGTCATAAAATGGCATATAAGTTTTGAAAATTCAATCGGTGCAATTTATTAGAATCAATGTTATTTATTGCAATATTTTGTTTTGTAACATGGGCAAGAGTTAGAATAAATCAGAATTGCAATATTTTGCATTCAGGGATATTTAGTAGAACTAGACAGTTAAAACAGTCTATTTAGCCTTTTAGCCTAGATAAGTAATCTAATAAAAATAATCTACATGGAACTTACATTTCAACAAAAAGCACAAAAACTTTTTCCACTTCCAGCCGGGGTTTCCACAGTTACGCTCTGTCACATCTGAAATATTTAAAATATTAATCTCAGTAGTAATATTTCATCGTGTAGTGGCGTAACACCTGCAAGCGGCATACGTGGCTGATTTATTGAGCCGTTTGTCATCCTCCCGCCATCCACCAACCCCCGGTGTCATCCTCCTGTCATCCTACGTAGCTATGCGAAGCACACCTATATGATGCGTGATGTGACGCTTGAAATTTTGATGAACTGTGTGAATTTCATATTTTATTTTATTTTTTTAACGTTTTTTATTATTCTATCAATCGACTGTTGGAGTGTGTCAAGTGTGCCTGTGTGTGTGTGTGTGTGTAATATTAGGGCTGCCGAACGTAACTGAATTCAAAAACTTTTTGTAGTGTAAATTATTTTGCATAACTATCGAATATATTTTTTGTCGGTGTGATGTTGAAATTCATAAAGTTGAGCGAACCATGTGATTGTCAATTTGAATTTACTTTATTGTAAGTTAATTTTATTTGATTTCATATTAATTTATATGAAATGTTTTGAACTGAAAACTATTAAACAATAATATACTTGTACCAATGTTTATTTTATCAGCGTAATTCCGCGTCTTATATTTGATTCTTCGATTCAAATTACAATTTCAAAAGCGTAACTTCCAAAGAACTTGTCGCTAAACAAACTATGTGTAACCAATATTTTATTCATTCAATTCCGCTCTAGGCCAATCAGGTGCCAGGACGTTATTATGGGCGGCATCCTTACAATGAGCACCGCAAGGTGTTTCAGCACTTCTTACGGTCACGTACAATCGTAAAACAGAACTTTATAGGTTCTTAGTACTGAATTAAAATGTAATTGTAGTTTTACAACTTAAAAAAATAGACATAATTTGCTATCATAGGTGAATGTTTAATGCATTACAAAACAGCTAAGTCTGTTATTACACTAACGTAGGCCAATACAAAAATACAATACCTTGATATATAATTCACTATTTGTGGAATACATGCATGTTCTGATGTATTATTCTATACGTTGCTTGTGAATTACATCAAATCGATTTAAGATATTATATCGCTTCGAAATCTAAAGATTTCACAGAACATTATGTTTGAATTTAGTACACCACGCAACAAAATGCATAACAATAAATTATAACACAAATAATCTTCACTCATATTGTCTGCCTATTAACATAATAAAATGTTTAGCACCACTGAAATTTACGCACACTAATACGACTCAAAATAAACTGTACTGACTTTGGGATAAAGCTTGCTTTTGATTGGTCGATGTTTCGTTTCGCAACCGCATCTCCAGGGGCCCATAACTTTAGGTCGCGTGCGCCGGCGGCGTATTATTTTTAAATTATTAACGCTGTAATGGAATAATTCCGATATGCTAATGCTGCGACGAACGGGCACTGATCACGAGATCGCCACAGGATACGATTAACAGTAGGGCAAAAATTCAATTTGCGTTGAATTTTGTTTGCGGTATTCTGTGATGCAAATGATTGAGAATGTGTTTATTTGTTTTGAAAAGGTTTTTCGAATGAATTATGTATGAAAATTATTTGTTTGTGCCCATTATGCAAAGACATGCATCATTGCATTTTAGCCTTTGGGCAAAGTTTTGCGATAAGTAATATAAATAGACGCAGTAGATTATAAAATAACAGTCAATGCAATTGCACTGGCAGTTAACACTAAACAATATGGCGCAATTTGCGATTTGCGAGTTGACATCATAAATTTGAATGGCGACGACAGAGGTTAGGAGGCCACAGCGACCAAATGACTTGACAATTTATCTGTTAAGTTTATGAATATCAAATGAATAAGGTCGAACGAGTTACAAGATAAATTGTTATGGAATTAGTTAATTCAGAAGACAGTTATTACTCCCAACGGAAATGCTAAAAGACCACCAAAGACGAGCTGGATATTCAATAAGGATGAATCTCTTACAAAAAAGAGCAAATGAGGAATCAACAAGAATGAAACATATTGAATCAGGCATTTTTCCAGTATACAAAAGAGGCTAGCAAAAAAAAAATTGATCACAGATCTCAGAAGATTATAAGAATCCCGATCGCTATAACTAGAAGATCTGTCAGATACAAGGTAGGTATCTACTTAATTTTATATTCATGATCAGACATGCATGATTTTCTTGTATTATCCTTCTATCATAACATCTACCCCAACTGAACCTACTGCTTCGAAGTAACTACAACCGAGCCGTTAGAACTACCTCCCCAGCTAATTGCTAGTGCTTGCAATTTGTTCGCTTGCCCAGTTTGTTGTGTGTCGGGTTTCTTTACCGGTAATGGATTGGTAGGCTGTGGCCTATCTCTACACTTCATTTGGGCTCACTATCTGATTTAGTGATAAGTGGATAGTAAATAGATTGGTGTGAATTGGATTTGTGTAACATAATGGTACTCCTATGTGGTCTTACGGTATTGTCCACAGACGACTTAGGAATTTGGGAATATGATGAAATAGAGTGTTCGTTCTTTTGCTTTTTGGTATGGCAAGTGGAATTGCAAAAGATGATCATCTAAATTACCTTTCGCAGTCAGTCCCGCTGTCATGTCAGCTCACTAACCAGACCAAAATTAATATTAAACTTGACGAAACTTTCTCCAAGTAGTTTAAGTTAGTACCTAATTATGATTCTGAAATCACTGTCCTTCTTCTTCTTCTCATAATTCTTTTAATTCCAGGGACCTGCTCCCTAATTGCGTAACACACATTCAGTCACAAACCGAGAGTTTTTAAGGGTATTGCTAAACCATTCCTTCATTAGTTTGAAAAATTCGTGTGCTCAACAACATAAATAACTCAATGAACTCGGGTGAACTGTCAAAATGAAACCCATTGCGATCAATTGTCATTTTATGTGTGTTATACACAACATAATTACCCCGCTGTTTTTGAGATAATTATCTGATTTTGATACCTACTTCAAAAACAGATAGTGGAGTGCAGCAATACAGACTTTATCAAAACCTTTAAAAGTTGCTCAGGAAAATGACTGGTTTTGCTTAACACTGGAGCAATTTCGACGCTATTTATTGCCTAATTGCAGCAATACTGTGTTAATTCAGATAGCAATAAAGCCAATCCCACTTCGTAAGAGTAGTAAGATAAATCATTTTTACCAATTAATGGAATCTAAGCGAGTAATTTATTTATAGTTTCATCAACACTTTATCTCTATGTATATACCGGTAGTAGGCACAGCTGTTATTATGTCCTAGGTTTGATTACCAAAGAACGTAATTTACATTTAGATACAACAGTAAAAGAAGATTGATATTTAGGCTACTAGGTACTAACAAAAGAAGATGAAAGATACATTGAAGCTCATTTCTTGCTCCAGCACATTTTGAGCTATGAGTATAATTTGCGATCGAACATAACTAACTGAATATTTTTAACACTAGCGTTTGAGTTGAAACCTTCAAGAGAATTCCTCAATAATTGACACATGAGAATTTATCAGTCCATACCCAGAGTTATATTTAAGTTTTCATTAGCAACTATGCCAACAGACTTTTAAAAATTTCACCTTGATTTGAACTGCCCTCGTATAGATTGTGTGTCACAAAATAAAACGTTTAAATGTTTCTTATTATAGGTAAGTAGGTACATTTGAAATGTTTCATCTTATAAGTTCTATGTCAGATCATTATAATCTTACCATCCTTAATCTGTGAGTGTGAAGCACATCTCTGCTTACCCCCAAGCGTGACAGTGTGACGTAATTTATAACAGTTTCAAGCGGCGCGTGCGCAGCGATCGCGAGATAGCAAATAACTATGATTTATTAATACACAATTTATTATAACTTCCTTTACTTACGAAATAACTATGTATTACCACGGTTGTTAACTTTTACGGGGTCGGCAGATAACGCGGTTTTAATGATAAAATGAATAACACAGTTATTCGTTTGGTAGTTAGGTTTTATGTCTCAATAGTGCTTAAGTACCCGGAATTGTAGTGAATAAAAGCAGTTACTTCAATGTCTTTTTAAATTTAGTTCATAATAATACTATGACTATACTACTTCTGCTAACACAGAAATATGGAGGAACTAGTCTCTTAGAAATATTTCAGTTTGCTTATAATTTAAAGACCACTTCCGTCCTACATCATTTATGTTATCATTAATTTAGTGATCATTGTTATCCATATCTGCATATAAATGTACAGTTGTTACTTAACAGCATAACTGTCGGAAGTAATATTTCAACACACAATCCTACTTACATAAACACTGTTTTTAATTAACAAAAAGAAGTGCCATAATAATGGTTATTGTCGGATTTAATTAATGTTAATAACTGTTATAGTATTATTATCTTTATAACGCTTAAAAAGTGAGGTAATGTTTGCTATTAGAAGTAGTTTTAGCAGTACATTTAATGTTCGTAAGTACCGGATTGTTAAGTATAAAGGTGTTATATTTCTTCAAAAAATGTGTTGATAGCTGTACTTTCTATCGCGTGGGATCTCGAAATCATTTTGTGAAGCAGCACAATTTTTTGAAGAAGTAAGTTTCGTACCGTATCGTTAGGATACCTACGTTGGGTATATCTATCGACTATTTAATATACAGAATGTTCTGCCGAACATCACTTGAAAGGTTTTCTCCTGATATAACAATTTTCTCAAACTTCCAAAAGGATTTTATAAATGCAGAGGCATCCTTTTATAAAATACGTTCAGAAGCTTAACCGTGAAAATGTAGGTACCGAACAATCTAATTGTACAATTCCGTAACCGACTGCAGGCAGAGCAGCAGCAGCGACGTGTAGCCGCGACACTACTGGTTACTGTATTTCATATAAATATTTTCCGCAGCTACACGGTAGTTCATAGAAATACTAGACATCAGTAGTGTCGCGACGGCACGTCGCCTGCTGCTACTGCCTGCAGTCGGTTACGAACTTGTACCTTAACATTAAAATTACCCTACTATTATTGGCCAGAGGGTAATATTTTAAGTTCCTATGCAACTAATCAAGAGTGGAAACCTGGACCTTAAAGATCGAAGTTCAGGAAGATTATTAAGATTTTTTTTTTTTTTTTTTTTTTCGCTGCTTATTCGTATATATTTAGTATGTATGTATTTATGTATCTATTATTTAGGATATGTATTTATCTATGTATCTATTCTAGTATATTGTATACTTATAATTTGCACCAACGACAGCCCCATTTTATGTCCAGGTAAATCACTGTCCATTCTAAGGTTGCCTGGAAGAGATCGCGGAAAGCGATAAGGCCACCCATTGTATATTTTGTAGTGTTTGATTTAGTATTTTTTTTGTTATGTATTTTTGTGGTGTACAATAAAGTATATATAAATAATAATAAATAAATAAGATTTGTTTAGACTTTACGATTGTGATCTTTAGCCGTCAGGAAATTAATGATTGTGAGAGTAATGGCTTTGTAAGATGCCACTACATCGAGCTCTGTTACAGAGAGGAATATTATAGAAAAGAGCATGGTTTATGAAATCATAGATAAGCACAGCAAATTAACCTGATAACCTTGTCATGATGGTCCCCAGCAATGAAATAATTAAAGTTGTGAAAAAGAATAAGAACTAAAATACAATGGACGATGTATATTTAGTAACCTAATCCGCTTAAGTGTTTTAAAGAGTCCTAAAGAACCCTGTAAGAAATCAACACGTGTTTCACCTCTCAACGAGGCATCTTCAGGATGACGATTGACTTATTGCGAACCCGGACCCGACGTATTGATACGTCAAGCGTCGAGAGCAATTAACTATTTTAGAATAAGAATTAAAAAGCCTAAGCCTAAAATATAATTTGTTATAAATATACGTGAAGACGCTGCAAACCATTGGTAAAATGGTTAGAGATGCCACTCAAACATTGGTCACGAACCCTAAATCTCGCATAGTAACTGTCTTCAGCTTTTCAATTTACTGTCCTTCCCAATTACACATACGTCTTCAACTTTAAACGATACATTATCCTCCATTAAAATACCTCCACTCCACATCAGAACATGTCACCAGTCGAGCAGTCCAACATTTCAAAAGTGGTATTATCATCTCTTAGTTTATTCCGTCTCACTGGCATCTCGTGAAAGGCGTCGTGAAAGATTTATAATTTAATTAGCTGCTGTAAATAGACGCCGGCGGTTAACTGTCTGTTGAAGTGGCGGTGATCTTTGGGGGCAGATCGGACGGTAGGTAGAATGTGGATGGATTTGGTTTCTGCCTTCTTGATTCTTCTCGTTGAGCTTCATTGTGTCAGCGTTTGTCTGGTAGAGCCACTGTTGATACTATGTTTTAGGAGTCGCAGTGGTTATGAAAAGTGTGGCGAGCTTGTCCCTTCCTGTTTCAAGATTAAATTAAGGATCCTGGAGAAATTACAAAATGATGCATTTCTTCAGCAAAATTAACACGGGCACTGTGCTTTATTAAAACTAGTAGGTATTATAAAGAGATTAAATTGTGTGTTTGTAAGTGATTATCGTTAAGTCGTTGATAGAAGCTAATACACTATATTTATTGAGCGTTTGTATCATTCAGGGTATCATTGATTGTCTATTTTTAAATGAAATACATACTTGATAAAGGGAGAGAAATGTATTCTTTTTCAAAGTAACCACGCTTCAAATAATAACTATGTACACAATATGGTACATACAATTAGGTACACTCTCCGTAAGGTGCCAATTCATATTTTATGCTAGGGTCATCATAACTAATTGCAAATTACCTATCATTACTTACGTCCAGGCATACAAAATGACACAAGCACACACATAACTTATGCATATCGTCATAAATCATTCGCCACTGTTAACTTTATGCAGGAATGACTAATATATCCATTCATTCATAAATCATATCTTCAATACTTATGACATTAGGATCTTGGTATTCCTCTCAGGTTGGTCACTTCGTTTATAATGGTGTCCACATGACTTGGCTGTAGACTGGAGCTTAGAAAGTGATTTTTCTGTCTATGTCATCAACGAAAGACTTTTACAATTTAATAGTTACAGTTTCTTTGTTGACCATTTTTTTCCACGTCTTTCTAATGAGCGTTAATGCCTTAGTCATCACATTTGACATCTTCAGTTTCTTCTTGGAAAAATCACCCTCATAAGTGACTATGTATGTTGCAATATTTACTACCTCGTTTGATCCTTCTCTCATTTTCCTCCTAGCTTTCATGCTGTTCTTGATGTGCTCTTGATGAAGTCATTGTGACGTTTTGTCCTTCCAATTTTCTGTATCGGACAAATGTTTGCGAAGTATAGTGTACCAACGTTTTTGACACCATTCAGCAATGTCAGTTCTTCAACTACCTACTCTTTGTCACCCAACAAACTTTTATTGCTCAAAATTCTTCCATTAAAATGCAAGTGGCGGTCATTTAATAAAGTACAATTATGAATCGTAAAATCGTTCCCGTAGTTGCTTTTATGAGTGGTTGCTTGTTATCGCCTTCATCTTGATTTACGATGCGCGGGAGTGGCGTGTTGCGTCCGGTGGATGCGGCATGTTTGATGTCTTCTTATTGATTTTTAGCGATTGAATTGTAATGTGTGGTAAGTGGTATCTTATTTGGATGGTGACGCGTCCCAATATTTTTAGATTTGTGAACTTTTGCCGGTTGTGTGTCTTAAACATTTTGCGTCCATTTATCGTTTATAAGCATCACAATATCATACTTGGTTAAATTATTGGTGATTGGGTTGGTACCATGCTTGTGCAATGGAGGATGTTGCCTGAGGTCATCCACCATATCGGAAGCAAACAAACTGATTAAGCATCCATATACCAAGCAAGAAGTTATAATCAAAGCCTAGCACATTCCACTGCGAGACAAACTCAAGTGTAATCTTCTTCTTCAAAATTCAGTGTTAGGTTAAAAATGCTACTGTATGATGAATTGATGGATGTTGCAGTAACTACGGCATCATAATTTCTTTAGCGATTTTCATAATCAATACTTGACAGACTGGTCTCAAAATAAATTCTTACATGTCTTAAAACCAAAAAAAAAAGTTGTCTACCAACTGCATCCGCACTCCAGTAGCAGTCTTGCGACCCGACACGTCCACATAACAGTCTTGTCGCGCTAACATACCTGACACGTCAGCTTCTTGCTACAGTATTTTTATTTCACAAAGCGACGCGCGCTTTACTTGTGGTCACCAAGTGTACAAACACGCTGTGAATGTGTGCGTGAAGACAAGTAGCGTCAGCATCAGCACATAAAACACATGGCACACGCAAACATATACACTTCCGACTTCCCCATTGTCTCGGACGGTATCGAGAGCTCCTGCGCTTACACACATTCACAACGTGTTTGTTCATTTGGTAACCAAAAGTAAAGCGCGCGTCGCTTCGTGAGATAAAAATACTATACCGAAGTACCGACTTCAAGTATAATCAGGTATGTCAGTTTTGTTAATTGCTTCTGTATCCCTGTAGTTATTCGATTAAATATTCAGTGGTGTGTTGGTTGCTTGGTTTGAAGATTTATGGAATGCTGCTCGGTAATGGTCCATGATGGTTATGGTTGTTGAAGCTTTTGGTATGAGTAGTAGTTATATTGTTTGTTTCGTTGTTTGAGGTAGGTACCTTCCAAGATCTGATATGGATATATCGCGGGTTGTTGTAAGTTGGTATTTGATGTCAAATATTTATGTATTTTATGCTTTGGCGCACTTCTCATTCATAATGGTTCAAGAAAATTCAAAAGCACGTTAAACAGGATAGTAGAAATGATATAGCTGATTCTCGTTTTTTTTAACAACTTTTTACAATATATTTTGGTTGTGTAGATATGCGCTACTTTTTAATTTAAAAAGTGAGTCGGTAAATATGTTTTCTTTTATATAGAAGTTTTATGTTAATTTTTACATTTTCATCTGTCAACACAGCCTAAAAAACGGCTACCGAAAATATAAATATTACGCACGAGTACAACACTAAACATCTACTTTATGTACGCCCCAAATGTGTTTCTATAGTGATGCTCATAAATATCGATAAAATATTGCTATATCGATACTAAATCACTTGCAGTTTATAATAAGACGGAGAAACTTCCTCCATTTTCGTAGTGATGTATGATGTGCTTCATATCTTGGTCTTCATCATGTTGAACGTGTGTTATGGGCAGTGATCGGAGTAGGTAGATTGATTTTTAGTACTTGTATCATAAATGCACACAGAAAGAATAACATGGATAAGCCATTTTTCCGGAAAGTAATTCCGGTATTTCCGGATTCAATTAAATATTGTTAATGTTGGTAGTGATATTATTACTACTCAATTCAAAATTTAAAGGAAGGTATCAAAACTAAATTAATTCATTATTTATCTGTTGAATAATAAAAACAATCGAATTCCGATCGAAGCTTTAATATTTATTTTTTATTTTTAGCCTAGGATAGAAAGGATGGCAAATCATCAAATGACTCCTTCCACTCTGGCAGAATACAATTCCTACATAAGTTCCGGTTTTTTTTTAATAATCCACCAATTCCGGAGGAATGTCCATAGTAATATATACGTTTCGGATCAATGACCCCAGTTCAATCTACCTACTCCGATCACTGGTTATGGGGTATTACTGTGTAAGTGATGGTGAATGATGGGAGGTCGTGACGTCACGTTATAGGAGATAATGATAGTGTTTTATGGGCAATACTTTACTGCTTTTACATGTAGTGTATGTCAGGAATGTTGGGTTATTGTTGAATATACCGTAAGTCATGCATGTCATTGCAGCTTTGAGGTTAAGCATCATATTGAGGTTTAGATACTGACTTAGCGTTGGAATCGCCATCAGTGTGCTATCGTGGAAAAAGATTTTCGGTTCTTCTCTATTTATTACCAGTTAGCAGTGCGACAAAATACATTAGCACAGGAAGTGACAGGTACAATCACGCAGTATGTTTACGTCTACACTCAAGCAGTGAGCCCGACCCACGGGCTGCGATAACATGTCCAGTAATTCAGAAATATTAAATCAGCTTTTCTACTGATTAAAATCGAAATCAGTGAGGGGTGCTTGCTTAACCTTAACACATTATCATGTTCGTTTCGGCAGTATTTGATGAACAACAGAACCAATCCGGCTTTCATTCGGCTCGTGCTGATTGGCGAACTTCGTTCGGCTGGTATCTACCCTGGCATAATCATGTTCGGGTCGCTCGGCACAATTTGAAGTAAGTCGAGCGGCTTTTTGCTGAAAATATCTATAATATTCGAGTTTACCACCCGGTTGTGCCGAATCATGCTGACCCGAACATGTGAGTAGCATTCCTGACGTTAATTCGCTTTAAGCAAAGCCATGTTTCATTCATGCCTAAACCATCCAATAACTGTCAACCTATTTAGAAGTCAACAAGTGATAAATAATTCCAACGATGTTATTAGTCCACTGTATCTAGAAATAGTCGATCAAGATCTAAATCAATGGAATATTCATTATCATTGAATCGCGGAAGTAAACGCCATTCAAATTCATACACGCGACGCATATTAATTGGTTCATTTGTATGACAGTGACGGACGGCTTTTTGTATGGGCAAGATCGAGATGTAGGCAAAAGATAAACGTGACACTATTAAGAATATAGGTAGGTACAGTTTTAAAGTAATCGGCTTCATGTATGTCTTTTGAGATAGGGTCTATTGCCCGTTTTCATAGACACTAGGTGACACCTAAATGAAAGTTTCATTCCAATTACTATTAGTAAAGGGGAACCAAAATTGCTTTATCACAATATACTTGAATAAAATATTTATTGAGTATTTAGTTGACAAAACTTATTTACTAGGCTAATTATGAAATACATAAAAAAGTGAATCTTTTTGTGTGTATAATTTAAGATGAATTTAGATTAAACGACTATGGTATACGTAGGGAAAGTACAGCTATATCCGTAAAAAAATGAACTAGGTGGCAAAAGACTCTTAATAAGTTTTTTGCTGTTGTGGATTATAATCTGACAGGTCGTCGACGTATATCGAACTAATTACAGGTAATTACGAAAGTTATTTCAATAATTAACAACTATTTTATAATTCATCTAATTAATTAGGCATGATAATCAAGACACTGCCGAGCGTCTAGTGCTGTTCAAATATTCAGCATTAATTTTAGGGTTTGAATATTGATCATAATTAGTCCTTGAATATTGACACGTTATTTCAGAGCTGTTTTAGTTATGCGTGATGGTTGAATCACACATAACAGTTTAATCCAAAATAAAAAAGTTTACTAAGTTTCCCTGCTGCTTTTTTATTTTAAGTTAAGTTTCTTTTTAAAATAAATTTCAATGGAAATATTTCTCTAGATTAATGGCAAGAAGTGTAAAACCTGGCCTTAACGTACTGTTATTTTTGTATTATAATAAATAACTAGACTTACTAGTTATTTATTCCAACAGAAAAAGAACATTGTTTTCACAATTAAGTACGGTATAAGTAGCATTACAAATCTCACAATCTATGTCTAAGTAAAATATTCAAGTTATCTAAGTAAATAATCAGTTTTCACACTCTAGACTTTGTTTCTCAAGCCAATGCTGATTCATCGTAATTATCCTCACATTAGTCACACTACTTAGCAAAAAACAACCGACACTTTTACCGGTAATCATACCGCTAATTGCAGTTTCCGCTTCTCACATAATTATTACATTCACTACGCCGGAATTATTACATAAAAATGTACCAAATAAATCTTAGACATGTCACTTTTAGTGGGACAAGTCCGGGCGACGATGTGTGTTGTGCAACGATTTATCGATAAAATTAATTAATTTCATCGACTGTTACCGTTTTTTGTTGTAACGTTAACCAGTAATGGAATAACCAACAGGTATTGTGTGATAATGATAATGGTTACATTAATTTTAAGTTTTTGGTGAAGGTATTGAATTTGTTAAAAAAAGTCGACGAGTTTTTTAAATGTTACTTACTGTTGGTGGTTGAAAAGAATTTTATATTGTTGAGGTCTGAGCGTGTGATGAGTCAGTTTTTATTTCAACGGGTATATCTTAAACCGTGACGCGAATGAATAAATGATGCATTGCTCTTAACTGGTAAAGTCTTTTGTGTCAATTATCAGTCACGGCACTCAATATCCTACTGTTTCACATTATTTCCTGTATTGAATGCCAATTGTATCAAGGATTAAACCTTGATGTTTACCATAACGTTAACCCGTCTTGCTGCTCACAGATAATGCTCCATTTGCCCTTACTGGCTTGCCTGGACACCACTTAAGTCGACACTTGAATCTCGCATCTCGTCTGTGAATGTATCCTGCCAAGCTCCATTATGATCAGTTCATTTTTGTATAAACTGCGAACAAACAAACATTTCACATTGTTTTTAGCATTCAACAAATAAAATCAGTATTTGATAACACCATAAAACTCACTAGATAACATCAACTAAGTAGATTGCCTTCCCAACAGTTATTTGAACCGATATACCACGCATTTTATTTGCAACAACAGTGATTACGATCCAGTATTTTACAACAAGAATTACAACAGTACCTCTGTCTTATTCACCTAATCAAGTTGTCCTCAATCCAATCTAACTCTATCTTAGTTTGCGAAGCTTAGTCGGAGGATAACGGGTGTCGACATAAACTTACCGATTTATCCCTCGGTAACAGTTGTAAAGTCCACCGATATGTGACTGGATAACCGCTGGCAAATTGGAGTCATTTGGTGCCAAGGTTCGCAGTTAATAGTCTAGATTTCTTAGAAGACGTTTTATTTGAGTGTTTTATTTAGGACTAGAAATTGTGGACAGCTGTTGTGAATTAAATAGATAAGGGAGATGCTTCTGCGGGTGGCTCGAAATTGGCTTATTGAAGGCAAAATAGGCTGTTTAGAAAAGCAAAACCAAATTCTCTTGTAAACAAGTATTTAGGATACACTTTTCTATTGTGGATTGCTGCCTTAAATACTATCATGTTATAGAAAAAAAAAAACGATATATCGAATGACATTTTCTACATTGATAAACGGTCTGCATAAAACAAACCAAGCTGGAAATAAAAATTAAAGCAGAGAGTGTATATCAATCAACTATGTATGTCTAATTACATAAATTACATCAGTCATCAGCAAACTATACATGCATATTAAAATAAATTAGCACCCTCTAATACCAGTTCATAATTATTCCTCACACACCACTAGACTAATTACCTTGGCGTCCATTTACCGTGTACCATACACTGTCGTGTCAATATAATTTAGTTTATCAATATTTAGTATCAATATTACGACAACGATCCAATTTGCTGCTATGTAAGCGAATCCAGATCACGTGTTCGAAGTGTCATTGGGCAGTTTACCTTAAATTGGTACGTTTAGTGACGTGTGCAAAATGTCGATAAAAATGCGTTCCGTTTTAAAAGATCCGTTTTCTATTTTTTTGTTTTTTAATGAAATACAGATGTTCTTGTTGCATATCCTGCTTGATCAAGGAAGTAAGGTCTGAATAACAATATTTAAAGCGTATCTGTAAAACAATTTATCTTAGCGTCTCGTCGTCTTATCAATACTCAAGAAACGCCACTTAAACGGCTTCCTACCTGGGGAACTAAATAACAAGTCACATCTTCACTACCTACCAAACGATAAAAGATATTGACGTACTCAAAATACAAGTTAAGCGTTATCTCAACGGCGCCGCTAATTACAAATGAAAATCGCTTCCCGCCATTCCCTGTCACAGATAACCGCACGTCGTAATTCCCATAATCTATGCTCACTTGCTATCTTAATTACACCAAGCCGCCGAAGGAATACATTTTTAATTGAGCTACCTTATCTTGCCGATTACATGACAAATGCATCTTGTCCACGACTATTTTAATTGAGATATTTTATCGACAGTTTTTCGGCATGCTGCTGACAGCACTAGCGTTAAGGTCCGTTCACATTAGCACGCTACGCTCGTTTTAGGCACGAACTCTTTGACATTTTGCGTTGTTAACGCGATTATAGTGTTTTAACATGTCGTGTGCACCTTTCAAATGTTAGTACATAAACAAAATGGGTAACAATAAGAATGTATATCTATGATTAAAGTGTAAATTTCGCACAAAAGATACATAGGATGTTTAAACAATCAGCCTGTTATCATCCCAGCTGGGAAATGCCTCTTCCTTCCAATGAAAAGGAAAGAACGAAATATAGATCATCAACATGCTTACTCATTGATTATAGACTTTACGCACAGTAGCGTATTTTTTACAATAGCCCTTTATTTTCCAATCAAATATCTGATTTATTTCATCTACGTTATTTACGTATCGAATAAATCGAATCTTTCATAAATGTCGCTACTCTGAACGAATAACAATTTACAATGACGTGAGGCATACACAGAGGACTCATTGATATATGATGTTACTTATGAATAGCTTTTATTCTTCGCTGCTGTAATCAATCTAAATCATTAGAATGGGCCGTTAAAGTCATTTTAAAGCATTAATGATACGATTACGCTCTTTGTAGGAGCATTACGTAAATCATTGTGAGAAACGGGGCGCACAAAAAGAGCAATTAGTGTTGTGCCAACGTCGATAGTTTAGCGGATGTCGATAGCATTCCGCGCGGTGCGACGTGACTGCACACTGAAATGCAGCAAACTTAAAGTCACCTATTATTTAAACGATTTTAGACTTTATCCCGAAGGGTTTAAGGGTTTTTTAATGTGTGGTCTGTGTTTGTCGCTGCACAGAGACGTGAGTTCGATTAAAAAATGTGATTTGTGGCTGCCACTCCGCACGTGTTTTATTTTGCGAGTTATGTTCCTGACAGGCTCGTCAAGAGGCTACGATAAAAAAGACGCCGAACGTTAGAGCTTTAAAACGCTTGAAATGATTTCGCCGTTGAAATGTTTTAAAACATTTTAAAATTACGAAGCAGCAGACGAAGGTATAATCTTTCAACAAAAAAACAATTTGCATTGAATCGAAAAAGTATTGCATTATTTCTCGAAACTACTTACTAATGTTTTGTTAGCGGTGTTAGAAAAATAAACGGTTTTCAATGTACCAAAAACAAAACTATTATCTTCAAAGAAAATGGTGGAGCTCTTTGGTGATTGCGATTGTCAGTCTACGTGCGTCTAGTCAACCATCATTCACACCTGTCAGTCAGGGCCTTTGAACGGCACAGACAGGCGGAGACGGGCCGCAACGACTAGTCGACGGCGATTTGTATGGCGCGAGTAAATCACTTTTGAAGTAATTTATGTCTGAACGCTGTTAGTGATGCACAACGTCGGGGTTGCTTGTCGATGGTCTCGTTTAAATTCTGTGTTTACTTGAATTTCAAATAAAACGTTTGAATCGGAATGAAACCAATGTTAACAAGAATTGATTTAATTACGATGCATTAAATAAAAGTGCGGTTGAATCATATTTTACGCACACCACACGTTCAAACAATGTTCATCACCTTCATGAAAACGCATTGTACTAACATTTCAATACATCTCAATATCGATTCATGTCACGACACAAACGCGTCTGACAGCTTTTGTGTTGACAAAAAGTAGAAAATAAACAAAAAACTGCCGAATAATCAGTTCGTCTATTAATCATACAGGGGCTGTCACATGTGACAGTTGACGTATGGTGACAGGGCCCGACAAGCGACGTATGTGACAAGTGATGTGACGTTCTTTGATGTGTCAGCCGCGGCGCTAATGAGCGAAGTCTCAAAGGCCAATTGCAACGGTTTTCTTTGAACCGACGATTGATGTGGTGTGATTATTAACTTTAATGTCCTACTGTTAAGAAGATGGCAGACTGTGTTGAGCTTTTTGAATGTTTTATGGCAGTGTTTGAAATGTGGGAGATATTTTTATGACGGAAATGCATTTTCGAGAATTAGAGAGGATGTCTAATAAAGAATGGATTCTAGGATACTGATGACTGATTTGTAGATCCAAATGAAAATAAATTATAATAAAACAAAAAGTTTTTTCATAAAATTTGTGAATGGTATGACGTAAACGTTTATGTTTATACGTTTTTAAGTAGATTTGCTATTTATGAAAAGAAAATACTGTCTGTTTGTTTTCAGAAACTCCAAAAACTTGTAATTTAAATGCATCTAGCTCCAAATGCACTATGATGATATATTTATTACCAGTAACGTCGTTTTAGTTTATGTCTGTTGAGAGTGTTATGATACTACAAACATCTAGGTGTGTTTCAGTGGTGTTATGTTAAATGTATTGGTTTCATTTTTCTCTTGGCTTCCATTTTAATAATATTTTATGTGAGTGTCGGCTGCTGCAAATACTACCTCTCTTAGATCAATGTCATATGATCAGCATTATTTGCAGATGAAATGTTAGTACTGATTACATGTGGCCAAAATTAAATGTGGTCTGTATTATATATAAAATGGTAACTATGATTCCATAAAAGATCACTGCAATAGCCTACCAAAGTCCATTGCTGATACATGTATCCCATTAATAGAGTAGCATGATCATTATCATCTAGCTAACCTTTCCCCAACTATTTTGAGGTTGGCTTCCAGTCTAACTGGACCAGTATTTCACAAGGAGCGACTGCTATCTAGTTGTAATACTTTGACCTTGAGCTGGCCTAGCGTAGTTCAGACTTCGATAGAATAAGAGGCCAGCTAATACTGGTTTTGTAACCAGTGACGTGCAGCTTACCGTACTTGTCTTCCACTACTGCCATTCCATGCCATGACACTACAGGTATATCACCAATTCAGTTTTGGAACGCAGCAACAAATCACACTTAGTTCCCGTCGGTACTACAGTCGGCACTTCGCGAATAATTAACTAATACATGCATACATATGAAGATGTAGCTGCGTGAATCATAGGACTAAGTTTGTTGTTGCTTTCACGCTAGACGGAGCAGTTTCATCGGATTTAATGGAAGCTGTGAGCTAATAAGTGATAGCATGCGAGGAGGTAGTTCAATTGTATCTCTGTGTTGTATCTTGGGGGTTGTAATGAGTCATCAAAGTGATGGTTTTGTGTGATTGCAGAAAGAAGTTAGAGCTTAAGTTTAATCGCAGTTGATAATGTCAATAAGAAATCATTTTGCTCTGATGATGAAATCTATATCGCGCTTGATGATTCTAGTCCTTTCGTCTTAGAGTTTTCAAAGCGAACAAAAGACAATATTTTGAAGGAATACATTTACCTCTTATTGCAGTGTCTTTCTATTGTGTAAGTATAAACTGTATCATAAAATTAACGAAAAAACTATCTAACAAAGGATATACGTATTACACTCGTGTGAGTGTTTGATGGTTTGAGTTAATTTTCTACAGAATTGCTAATAAGCTATAACTGGAGTTCATTCAATTAGACTATTGTTTTCTGGCTGTGTATGTTCTGCTTCGTTTTAATATTGTGTCTCTGTTGTTTCGATCAAATTCTTAGTTTTCTTTTATTCGAATAGAAAAAAGAAAGCTCTCCTGCCAATCTTTTTTTGCGGTAAAATGAAAGGTCGGGAGACAGAAACAAGTATTTTCTTACTATCAAGTGTGCAGTCTTCATTTCGTTCAACAGTGTTGTGCAGTCGTTTGGGCAGCAGTAAATCACGCGGGCCGCAGCAGTTGGTCGGTGTTCGTTTTGTACATAACTTGGCATAAAATGCTGCAGAAGAACCACTTTAAACAATTTTAGAAGAAATTTAAATCACGCATTTATCCTGAAATAAATGAAAATGTTTTTGATGAAATGTAATCTGCTACTAAATTGATTTCATACTGAGCTGAAATGTAAAAAAAAAATTGAGTGCTAGTTCTAATCTTGTGATTTCAGTATCGGAGCTTCTGTAAGTCTATTTCGTTCTTGTGTGTTGTTCGTTTTGTACGTATAATTGATGGGTGCGCGTGCACATGATATGTGTGACGTTTGCCGGCCGCGAGCGATAGATGGCGCTATTACAAATTTTAAAGCTAAAGCGGATTTGCGCTGGAATTATTGCAGCGAGTCTTGATTTAATTTAATGAACCTGGAAGTCGATAAAATAGACAGAAACCGACATACTGTGTCATCATAATGAGGACATTTTAGCGATGCTTGATGATAAAGTATGAGTTACTGCATCTATTTATTGGGTAGATTATTAGATTGCAGCCACAGAGTACTGTATCTGTTATTATAATTTTTTGAATTTATTTACTACGTTAAAGAAAATATAAAGTAAGAGCGCCACCATTGCAAAGTTATGTCGGTGATTCGTATGAATTTTCGCCAAAAGCTCAACCACCGACCACCGTGCAAGCAAAAACTATTCAACAGCCTCTACCCCAAACACTTTCCCTCCTATCAGCATATTAGTCACAACATAAATCTCCAACAAGACATACACATTTACAAAAGCAAGGACATCAAAAAACCTGGCACCCCGCAATCAGTATTCGTCTGAGCTGGCAATAAAATTAATATGTGCATACGGCGAAGCGCGAACTCCATTTGCAGTTAAACAAACGGCCGACGGACGCCATTTTGCATTGTTTTTTTAAGGTTCCGTAATTGAAAAGGGTGAACGTTGTAGGTTAGTTTATGTGGTTTGAAATATAGGCTTGAGAGAGGAAATTGGCGTATTTCGTATTATGGTTTCTAGCGGGTTTTTTCATGAGACTGGTAAAAGGATTTTTGTGGTATTTTTTTGTGGTCGGAACCTGGTTTGTGTGCTTTTGGAGGTATACTAAACAAATTATTATATATTACAATTTTATTGAAACCACTACATACAATCAATCAAACTTCTTCTGTAAGAATTTGTCTTTGTTATTTAATTTTTCGTAACATTTCTTTTACTTCTATTTCTTGTAATGTGAGTAGTGACGCGTTTTTAATGTCGTCGTCTAAAGTTACTGATCTCTCTCTTCTTGCAACTTATACGGAACATTTCACTTACAAACTGGACTCACGATCGATGTTTTTATTTCTGCATTGTTTCTTATACTCATCTGATTTATGCGGAGTCACGTAAACGTCGCATAATGGCTTTGGGGTTGAGAGCACATCGTCTGCACCTTTACGTCCTATTTTGGCGACATTCTAATTCAGAGGTGACAACTTTGAAGTATTGGCGGGCATATATTTTATGTTGTCATGTCGTAAATTTGATTCAAAGAGCCACTTTGGAAGTGGCCTTTTTATTTAAAGTACGTGTCTGGTCAGGGTCTTGATTTATATGCAGTTTGAGTGTGGCGGTCTTTAGTCATCACTTGAAAATGATTGAAAATGACTTGTGATGTTGAATACTGATATCGCAAACTATTTTAACATTATTCTTTTCATCACTTAAGACTGACAAGAGCTAAAGCGTGGTCACTGTCGGACTGTATCGAAAAGAAAGAGAAGCTCGATGACACAACGCTTGTAATTTATTGCAAATTATGAAGCAATTATCTATTTACTCAAAAATTTGTTGCCAATGAGTGAACATTTGCCTCTTGTCAGCGCCTAAATTCCTGTCTCTTTGTTGCAGAATAAATGACAATCGGAACAGCCCTTCGATTCTATAAAAATATCACCGTGAAACTTAGGTGAAGTGAGCGTGGAGTGAGCTGTCAATAGTGTTAATCCCTAGCATCCTGCCGGTCGATTCTGTGGCAGTGACAACTTCACGCTCACTTCACCTAAGCTTCACGTTAATATTTTTACAGAATCGACCGACTGATGCGTTCTTGAGTGGAGACCATGAATCAGCAAAGGCACAATGTAGCATTTTGTTGTGGACGCCTTAAACAGGTGTGAAATAGGGGGTCGTGGTGGCGCAACTTGGGAGCTGCATACTGATGAAGAAGGTACGGGGTGGATCAAAAATGATGGATGGATAGAAAAAACTCCGATAATTCTTCCAATTTACTCTAACTAGCAGCTGTTACATACCCATCACATAAAGCAATTACGATAGAACTACCTCTAATGTCATTACATTCATAAATCAACTTGTCAATTAGTGTCACCAATGACAGTTTTTTAAATAGCCATAATTTATTCTTCACATAAATAGCACATTATAACGGGCTACCGAATTGACGGACGTTAAAAACGCCTTATAATAAATTAAGTCTAATTATTTCTCACCCTGCATGGTGTAATGGTTACATACTCCCCTATGAAGTCCCTTGTTTATCAGATAATGACCGACTATTATTTTGATGCTCATGGTATTCACGGGTTTTCCTAGGGGATTATGGATATGTTTTAATGCCAAACGGGTGGATATAGATACTGGCAGATTTTTTGCATGTCTTTTAAATGGAGATAAAGTAAGTTACAACCATAAATTCTGTTACATATGGACCATTCTTGAACGATTACGGAGCTGTAATGTATACTAGCTTTCGCCCGCATGGATGTCGGAAAATATCCCATGGGAATGTACTACCGGGATTAAAAGAACTCTGTTTTAATCTAGGTTATAAACTATCTGTGTGCCATATTTCACCAAAATCAGTTCAGTCGTTTTCGGCATCAGACTCGTTCCTGCAGCTCGTAGCAATTACTTTTTTCAAAAATATTGAATGTTACAGTACAGTTTTGATTTCATGTTAGTATTGTATTTCATGTATAAATAGATTTTGATGGATAAAATCATGATAATCGTAGATTTTGCCTTCATCCAAGGCAATTTGTACTTACTGCTACTAAGACACATGAAGTTTTACACCTCCTTAAAAAAAATGGTACGAGAAGTATACTTAGGCCATCTATGAATAACATTTTGTTCTTGTTCACGGCGAAAGCTCGCTTCAAATTGTGTAAATAACACAAGTACAGCCCACCTCGTAAAATAAAAGAAGCATGAAGTTAAAGTATGCTTTGTAATCATACGTCGTTTATAAAATAATGGCCCCTGTCCTACTCGTCACAGTCGGTTAATTTTCTCCATAAAAAGGCGCCTATCGTAGATTTCTTCATAATTCCGAATGACGTAAATTAATATAATTATACAATTATAATTAGTCGCTCAGACAACGAGTGTTGGCGAAATTATTTGTAGGTTACGTTATGGCAAACTGCATAACGGTTAATATCTGTTATATTAAGTTATAAATTAAAAATATTGTTAGCCTTAATTGATTTTGTCGTAACTTTAATTGGCGAAATAAACATGATTTTTAAGTAATATCTTTATTTATTTTTTATTTCTTGTTGCTACCTCGCAAGCTGTAAGAGCTGGTTAAGTTAAATGAGGTTTTACCGTTGTTAATGTATGGGTTGGTTATATTATTTTTATTAAACAGAGGTGTAATTTGGCAGTTTAGTTTATCTTTTTAAGTGCCTTTAAATTATTGGCATTATTACATCTCTCGAAGTTCCGTTTTTTTGCTGGGTTAGGTACTTTTCAATAATTATTTACTACGAACATTTTTCTGCGTAATATTTACCAAAAATATCACGAGCATTCATCTTGCTCTGCAGCAACAAGTACGCCCCAAATACGTCACGGCTGTCTAGTAACACATGCTCAGTATGCCCCGACTTTCCCCTCATAATTGTCTTGAACCTTGATACCGAAATGTGGGCTTGCATTGTTGCAAGCTAAGCTGTATAAATTAACGCCAGCTTGTTTTTCTAGCTAATAGCTTAATTTCCCCTTATAAATGTACAGTTGAATTTTATAATTATACATTTTTTTACAAAAAACTGTTTAGTTTAATTGGATAGTTTACCTTCTTATTGAAACGTAGTAAGTTAAAGTGGTAATTTCTTCAGTAGCTTGATTGATGTTAGAAGGTTTTATTAAAGAGTTTTATTAAATGTACCTTGCTAGGTCGGTGTTTTTAATGAAAGTTATTATGTTAAATTTTCCTTGAAAATATAATTTTTTTATGGTTTTATTGATGTACAATATCATTAGACTACTGATTCTTTAAGAGCGCTTATCCTAAAAGTTGGCAACGTCTCATACAGCTGTCAAATATTTACCTATTTGATTAATTTGGCAATATTACTGTATGGAAATAAGGAATGTGGCTAACCAGTGAACTAAAATATTGATTATGAAATGCAATAATTAATATCGTAACACCGAATATTTAGTTATTGATATAAAAAAGTATTTGTAAATTTTCCAAATGCTTTTTTACACCTAAAACGGTTACAGCATCAAATTTAGTGTTATAATAAAATTGTAATTCATTATTAATATTCTAGTTCACTAGTTAGCCACATTTCGTATTTCCATACAGTAATATTGCCAAATTAATCAAAACAGCGAAATATTTGACATCTATTTGCGACATTGCCAACTTTCAGAAACGCTCTTAAGTCTAGGTCGTAGATTAAAGTTATTTGTTGAAAAAGGGCTGGATGGAGTTAACTCCATCATATAGGTATGCAAAAAATACATTGGAAAACTCAACAAGTCATCAGTACGTTGAGAATTACTTATTGCATGATCTTCAATTCAAACAAGGAAAACACATGAATATCGTTATTTATTGAAATAATTATTCTTTTCTTTGTTCTCGAATAAATTACATCAAAACAGTTTGATTTAAGATAGCATGTAATAAAGAGTTTATTATTTTATTACATAGTATAGTATATAGTATAGTACCTACACTATAAATTTCCTCATACTATTGTGGAATCGTTAGTGCAATTATACAAGTTTATTCGCAATAACCACAAGATACATCAATCTGCCTAGCCTTTTCCCAACTATGTTGGGGTCGGCTTCCAGTCTAACCGGATGCAGCTGAATACCAGTATTTTACATGGAGCGACTGTCTATCTGACCTCCACAACCCAGTAACTGGGTAATACGATACCCCTTGGTAAGACTGGTGTCAGACTTTCGGGCTCCTGACGACTCGTAACGACTGTCAAAGATCCACGAATGACAGCCGGGACCAACGGCTTAACGTGCTTTCCGAGGCACGCGAGAGAACCACAAGATACATCACTAACAATAAAACCGTCGCACAATAATTTATGCTCTCGCAGACAGGCGCGACGCGACTGTTGTAGAACAATTTCTATGAAAACTTCATGGAAATTGTTCTACCAGAATCACGTGGCGCCTATCTGCGTGAGCTTTTTCTCGTGACTAGATAAAGAGAACATTTACGACAGGATTCTTGAATCATTTTAACTCGTTTTTATTACACTTAATAACGGTTATAATTATATGGTTTATTATACTGTTCTAAGCAATTGCCAGTTTACCAACTTATTTATTAAACATAACATAACATCAGGACGCCTGTTTTCCCAGAAACGCCTGTTTTCTGTTTTCCGGTTAGGCAGAGGTGTAAATATTAGTACACCCACATTTCGCCAGTTATGTTTGAGTTCCATGGAATCCTCGCGAGCCTATTGCCATCAACCGGGCAAAAATCTAGACTCCGGATTGCTACTGAGAAATTCGAGATGAAAAAATCCAATAACAAGTGTTATTGGGTATAAATAATTTAATTTATTTACTCTTCGAATTTTGTTGTCAGGAACAGGGTGTAAAGTTCACTCATCCCCCATAGAAAAGGGAGGATCCGCCGACCAGACGGGTGTGATGTCTGGCGGGCAACTGCCCAGAGGTTGAAGTCGGGAAGCTTCTATATAATATATAGAAGCTACCGCGCGATAAACATATTATGTTTATCGCGCGGTAAACTCTAATTGCGCGATGCAGGATTTGTGTGACGTCAGGATGTTGGGTGACGTCAGGTCTTTGATGCGTAGTTTGCATGTAGCGATGTAGATGCCACTACACAATTACAGGTTGGCGTCGCGGTTGTTACGTGTGTTTTTTTATTATTGTTATTAAATCATTTATTATATTAGGTACGGTTTTTCTTTCCTAGATACACACACCAACAACACAACACAAGTGTTATTTATTTTTCAGCATAGTACCAAAGTATGATTTATTTGCAAAATACTTATTTATGGATGCTTAATGTTATGGTACTAAAATAGGGTCTTAAATATACTTCAGGTTAATGGCAATTTTATATAAGGTTAAATTAAATTAGCTAGCGAAACTAAGGTATCGAAATCTTAACACGATGAAATCTATACTAGTATAATATTATAAAGAGGTAAAATCAATTTGTTTGTAAGTTGTATGTAGGGGTAATCTCCGGAACTACCAGTCAGATTTGAAAAATATTTTTTGCCTTGGATAGCCTAATTTCTGAGAAAGGTTATAGACTCACGGACGAAGTCGTGGGTAGAAGTTAGTAAAAAATTATAAAGATAATAAATATTTTTTTGGGTCATCGACCGCACATGGTCTAGTCGCTTGCTATATCAGTTTAAAAAAACAGTTTTTTTGTGTGTAAACTTCACGGATGTGATAGGTATCGATATCTAAACACGATAAAACAAAATAAAACACAATTTCTCTATTCATACTTCAAGTAACAACACTACCAGCAGTCGATGACTCCAAAAAATAAACATCAAATATTTTTATTTTTATTTTATCGTGTTTAGATATCGATACCCATCACGTCTACGGAGTTTCTCTAGCTAATTTAATTTGACCCTGTATATTATCTCACACAGAAATCAACGACTTCTTCTAATCGAATAAGAACTACGCAAAATTACAGACTGCTTGTCTGTAATTTTGCGTAGTTCTTATGTATGTTCTGCATTTATGAAAAGCAGTATTTATGAAACTACTTAGCTAAGTGCGGGAAATTACTAGGTATCGCAAAATGAAGCAATTACGGTGCATTATAGGAGGTAAGTGGTGTGAGTTGCATATAAACTTGTAAATTGAAAAGTTGAACTTTAGATCTCGTACAAAAAAAGGTCGTAAAATGAAGTTGTTAAAACTGTAATCATAGTGGCATTTAACAGGGCTTAGCCATTTATCACCAACAAACGAGAAAAACTGATCAAGTGCAAGTAAGCCCGTAACTACATCAAAAAAAACTTTTAGATTTCAAGAATTTTTTGACATTAAGAGCGTGCATTCTGAAAGTGGGCAACGTAGGGTTGTCAACTATACTGTTAAAAACAGTATTATACTTTTTTTCACTCTAAAATGCTGTTGACTGTTCAACAAATATAAAATATAATGAATAAATAAGCCGTTTTCACTGACAGAGTTGTACCTAAATAAAAAGTTTCATCTACCACGTAGAACATCGTGCATGCACCTAGGCATGCCCGCAGAGTGGTTCAAAAAATCTTAAATTCAGAATGAAACTGTTAATGTATCGAATTCGGGACAAAGTAAATAGATAATTGTTATCACAACACCTTTTAAATAGTAGTATTATAGTTAGGTCTGCAACCTGAGTATTCGCAGAATAACGTTTTCAGTGACGAATGCTAAGTGACGGGACACATTCAATAAAAAATACTCCTCGTCTATTTGGTGTCACTTACGAAGCCTTCAAAATTGGAGCCAAATTGATGAGTTGCACGACCAGCACTGGATTATTTATCTATTTAAATCATTAAAAAAAAAACTTCAAATACTGTTTATTTTCTTTGACGAGAATATACTTTATTTCTTGTATAAAAATTTGGCAACCCTAGGGCAACGTCGCAAATAGCTGTCAATTATTTCGCTGTTTTCATTAATTTGGCAATATTACTGTATGGAAATAAGAAATATCGCTTTAAAGTGACCTATTACGACTGAAATATTGATTATGAAATGCAATAATAATTATTGTATTTCATAATCAATATTTTTAATACCGTAATACCGAATATTTAATTTTAGATTTAAAAAAAGTATTTGGAAACTTTCCAAATGCCCCTTATACACCTAAAACATCAAATTCAGTGTTATAATTGCAATTCATTATTCATATATTAGGTCACTATAGGTAAAGCGATATTTCATGTTTTCATAAAATAATATTATCAAATTAATAAAAATAGCGAAATATTTGAAAGCTATTTGCGACATTGCCAACTTTTAGAATGCACACTCGAAACCAAAAATTCACCCAAATAGTGCCATAATAATTCTAACATTAAACAATTCTAGAGTAAGTTGTCTTTAGCAGACACACTGACATAATCGGTTCCATTCAGTAAAGAAATGCGGTTCATTGTGACGCCTATTAGCAATGTTAATGACACATCCTGGCATAGGATTAGGATGTATCATTGACATTGCTAAAAGGTAAATAATACACAATATTATGGCACGATTGACATTTGACAAGCCAATCAAGTTTCACGATTATTAGAGCCTAATTCCGAGAGCACAAACACGCTACTTGATGGTTATGATGGACTATCAATGATCGAATTTGCATAGTAGGAATAGGAGTTTGTAATTACGAAACGTCATATGCATGGAAAATGTCAGTTGTTAGATGGTCTTTTGAGGAATATTAATTATTTTATCGGTGTTGGCCCAAACCGTTTGTAATATACGGCATCGTCAAGAAACTCGGTGCTACTACTCTGATATCGCATATACAAGACAGATATCGGTTTGCGATCGGAACACGGTACAACCAGATGCTGCCTGATGCTGAAGCCGAGTATGATGGTAGAAGCAGAAGAAAAAAAGAAGGAGAAAAGTAGTATGGAAAAGATCACGACAAACATTTACAAGATTTTTTTATTTTTATTTCAGAAGATTAGCGCAAATTACAAATACCCTTGCCCGCTCGATCTGCACGATTCAAAACAAGTTGGGCCTTTAGTGAAATGACTAGGACCGTTTGACAATAAACTATTAATTGTATTCGTCATTATGACATCAATACCCATACAGTGACGTGACAAGCGTCGCGTGACAGAGATTACAATGAGACTGTTAATGTATGATGACTTGAAGGTTTGTATATTCTGTGATTGATTCTATCATTACAAACATTTAAAATACTAAAACCCGTAAACTCATGTTTACGGGTTTTAGTATTTTCTCATTTTTGCACCGTATTAAGGCTTGGAATTGTTTATTCTAGTTACACTCATAGGTCATTTTCCACTGAAAGACGTCTTAAAATTCGGCTACGGAATTATTTCAAGAATATGGGCGTCGTTAATTTTACTTTCGAGCCCAGTGCCATTGTTTGGCACCCCTATAGCGCGACCCAAACACTGATGCTAGAAAAGGCATAGAAAACCTCCCTAAGATGCCTCTTCCAAAGGTACCATACCATTTCTTTCCGTACATGTACCCTACCAACTATCTTTTGGTGACGTTAACGAAGAGGTCTTGATCAGCTCACGGTAAGACCTAACGGGGTCGCATCGACTGCCCAGAGCTCCATGGCCAATTCTGCTGATTATTTGTGCCCGACTAATACGTTGGACACCGTCAGAGCCGCCGACAGAATTGTTTGCGCAACTGTCATCTAAAACTGTAGCCAGAGCCGAATCCCCAGTCTGTCGTACTTTAAAGATGCTAAATGCCTTTCTGACTGCCAACCCAGAATGTAATGTTTTCCCGGATGAATGGAGTAAAATTATGCGCCTACGTTTTAATTGTTGTTATGTTAATGTCAAAAGTATAAATAAATAAATTGTCAATAACAACATTGGGACTAAGATCACCAAAAAGAGATTCTGAAACCGTTCTACGACACTCGCTTCTCTGATGAACGATTCGCCGACTGAACAATTCACTTTTCCAAAAGTAACCCATAATGATGGTTTCAAAGAGATTCAGTCGATAAAATTGTTGTGTCTTTGAAATAGTGAAAATGATACCATTCTTATTTGGGCTAACAACACAAAACGAATAATTAACATCCCTTTAATTACAGCGGATGCTAGCAATCAAGAAACAGAAACGAAAGAAAAAAAAGACACAGACCTAATTCTGCCTAGCCCTAATTATAAGAAAAGTCGAGAGTAACCAGCTGCCTAATTAACAAATATGACACGCTAGTACATACGATAAACGTAAAACAGTAGTTTGTGCGCCAATAAACTCGGTACCCTTAATTTTATGCCGTAAACTAATAATTATAACTAGCGATATGTTACCCGGTATCAAGCCATTAATTTACGTAGGGCTGCCGCACGGCAGAGTTTGTAAATTATTACCCCAGTATTTTATATGACGACTAACGTATGGTTTTTGTAAGTGGCTAATAATTTTAATAACCTACTTGTAAGGGTTTTACGGACCTGGAGACGTAGCGTTGGAAGACCTCCCACAAGGTGGACCGATGACCTTATGAGGGCCGCAGAAATCAGCTGAATGCGAGAAACACAGAACCGGTTGAAATCGTGGTGCTTAGGGGAGGCCTATGACCAGCAGTGAATGTCTTTCAGCTGCAATGACGATCTCTTCTTCTTTCCGTGTGGTTAGTGACTAACCTGGTGTCCCAATTTTAAAGCCGCCCATGGGCCTCGGACTTGGCTTCACATGTCGTCGAGAAATATCTCTCAGGCATGCCGGTTTCCTCACGATGCAATTTATTTATTTATTTATTTAAACTTCTCGCACACAATAAGGTACAAAGGCGGACTTATGCCTTAGGCATTCTCTACTAGGCAGGTGCTCCTATTTAGAGGAGATAATAATAATAAAAAATATTAATATGTCAACAATAAATTAACAATTTTTTTAAGTACATATATAGTTTATAAACTTATGATACACGTACATACATATTTACTATAATATATACCTACATTATATATATATCTAAGGATACAAATTCAAAGGTGATGCAATGATGATGATGAAGGGCTTTTTACCACTACTTTGTGATAAACTGCGATTTGCGAACTTTTTGGTAGAAACGTATTGAAACATTGAGTGACGCGAAGGCAACAACTCCACAGAGTTTTAAAAATTTGTCGGTTTTTGTTATTATAGTCTAACCTTTTCATTTAGATAGTTGACCTCGTAATTGCTGCACTACTTTTGACAACAATTCCCGGTAAATTGAAACTGCAGTAGGTTGAAACTATCTTACCGTCACATCGACAATCGACAATGTCGTTTTATGAAGTCCAAGTGACATTCAGCCTTAGCGTGATAAAACAATTCCGAGTTCGACTATACAAATACACTTTGACGAATTTCTGATTTCACGTCGTCATTTTACGATGTGACGTTCTGTAGTTTCTGCTTACCCCGTGGGAATAAGGCGTGAGTTTATGTGTGTATGTATTTCACTTTGTAAAGTAGTATCCATTATTCACTTAGCTATTCAAAAGTAGCAGCTCTTTTACGTCACTTTATCAATTGACAACCCTGTATCCACGTAATATATTAAAGTTGATAACAAAGTTCCTGCCGGCGGCGTTTTTATATTGCTCCATACTTGTCGCTACACGCTGATTGCTCTCAATTTATTGAGCATTAATTTACAAGAGTTGTAGTAATCTTAGCTTTATATTGTTCTTGTTTGTGCTTTTAATTATCTGGGAATGAAGCAGCGGAGTAGGTGTAATATTAAACAGGCAAACCTGGTTTATTTCTTGGATTGAGTCTGTAATTGTTGTTTTTTTTCACTTAGTTAGTTACCCAGCTGTCAATGGATTTGCAGTTGGAAGATACAATACACACAACTCTTTTACTCTCTTCAATATTATCATTTTATAGTAATTTTATCGTTAAACATGAATTGTATTGTTTTTCCAGTATTGTTCTTGTACTAATATTAGTCTGCTTTAAGATTTTAAAATAGATTATTCCTACATAGCAGAAAAGAGCTTTTTAACTGCGTGATATTGAATTCAGCCCAAGATGGTTTTACATTTAGAAAAGACAATTAATTGAAATATTATGTTAATTTGTAACTCACACCACATAAGTGCCTCTGTAATCCTGCAGACCACAAACATCTCAATCTGCCGAGCCTTTTCCCAACTATGTTAGGGTCAGCTTCCAGTCTAACCGGATGCAGCTGAATACTAGTTTTTTATAAAGAGCGACTGCATATCTGCCCTCAACACCACCACACAGTAACTGGGTAATACGATACCCCTTGGTTGTCAGACTTTCGGGATTCTGACGACCCGTAACGACTGTCAAGGATCCACGAATGACAGCCGAGATCAACAGCTTAACGTGCTTTCCGAGGCAAGGAGGAGTCTCGATATGTAAAGACCAATACTTCTATATTCATACAAACCACCGCTACCAATCACACCACACCTCTTACTGGAAACGCAACCCATGTACTTAGCGACATAAATAAATGTTTTAACTCGTGTCCACTATAATTTAATGACCCCAGCAGACCAATAGCGACTCAATAATTATTAATTATTCTTTCAAACTGACAACGGTGAATGTTTCATTTTGATAAATTGGAGGCCTCTGCAAATTGCCTTTTATTAGATGTCGTAAAGATATTTATGGCTGTGAAGAACCTTGTGTTTGACAAATATTTTGCTTCGTCGATGGAAAGGTCAATTGAAATGCTTTGAAGTTAATTTATGGGGAGTTTTAAATGGAAATTATATTGAATTGTGCCTATTGAAGAGATGGTCGGTGACTGGTATTCTGAGTTCTATAGTTAGGCCATAAAGTATCCCTGGTTTTTGCTCTAGTCCATAGCAAATTGCTGAAAGAACCTTATCGACTCTGCTTTTGAAAATGTTTTTAAGATCAACGCTGAACAGCCCACGTTCATTTATATATATGAAGTAGTATATGTACGTAAGGGTGAAGATTCGAAATATGATTTTGTTCCTATCTACAATGCATTCTGATTTCTACAAGGTTAAAATATCTTCGGGTCGATCATCAATGGAGAATTCTACTTTCATCGCTACATTAATCCTAAATTAAAATGATTTTATAACGAACGAAGATTAATGTCCAGGCGCGCTTTCTACATCATTTATCGATTTGAAAGCAGTAAATCTTTGATAATTACAGGCTTCTAGCGTGCTATGGGAAGTAATCTCATGCCCTATTATGTTACTTTAGAAGAGGTTATAACTGCAATTACGTTGTTATATCTGAATCCCGTGATTGTTCTAAGATGCCTATTATGTCAAATATTATTGCAAAGATTTGGACTACACTAATGTTTCCTGCAATCATTAGTGTTAAGCAGGTTTATACGACTGGGTCCAGTCAGTGCCATCATAAAATGCTTGGCTTATACGATGGCAGTAACTGGACCCAGTAACTCGGCATTTCGGATCCAGTCAGTGGGTTCATTTAGACGAGATCGGCTGTAAGTCAGGCGGGAGAAAGCTACTGGGCCCGAAAATAGACGGATATTTTAGGCAACTGAACTGACTTGATGGTACGAAGTCAGCACTGAGCTGGGCTTAAATTAGTGTCTACACGAGCCCAGTTGCAAGTCGGTGCTGGACTGATTTACTGTACTGTCATATTACTGTGCTCGTGTAACCTGCCTGTAAAGTTATTGGTGATCACAATGAACTATCTTCTAATATTTCATGAATGGTAAAATTACTGCGTGAAGTGCTTATCCATAAAACTTCCATTAAAATTGAGGAGGTTACCTACAGATACTTATGGACAGATGGACACTATAATTTATTTAATAAACATCATTACGAACAATCACAGTGTCTATTTAAATTGCCAAGAATACGTGTATTAATAACATCTATTAATTAAGCGGCAATAAACGCCGACTCGAACATAAAAACATTGAATTATTACCGTCAATAAATATACACGTTAATAATACATGAACGAGTAATTATTTAAACATAAACCTCATCCAAAGAATCGTTGTACAATCGTAAAACAGAATCGATTAAAAATAAATGCTGAATTTCTAAATGGAACATCACTATAATTCAAATTCACGATGCATTTACACAAAAAAAAGAACAAAATTCTCAAATGGAACGTCATAACATAAATTCACGGCGATCTATTCACGAAGAATCGTTACTTCGAATCGATTCATCGGATGTTTACAATCTATCGGTATTACTGGTATCGATGATCGGTATGGGTATTATTCTTGAGATTTATTGAGGCTGTTCGAGTATAAATGTGATGTAATTGGTGGAGGCGCGTTGAGTAATTACCCGCTCATGTGCGTCGTATTACGAGGATAGGCAGAGGTAATTAACTGTTAAATCGACTTTGGGATACGAGAATCGAGTATTTCTTTGGCTGTTTGATAGATAATCGTGATTAGTTTTAATAGAGATTTATATTACCTACGCTGTGGAGTCGTGTCGTATCGTTATTAAGATAACAAATAGTTGATTCACCTAAGATTACAACTTACTTCAAAATGGTAATTTTGTCCTAAATTAAAACTCATTACCATGCCAGCATTCGACTTAGTGTAAAATTAAACCCTGTACGGCAAGTACAGGTTAGTTTTTAGGACACGAGTCAGTACTCACTTACTTTATCTCACGACAGTACGAAGAAGGCTCATGCTACATGCCGTGATGCACAATTTAGCCTATTAGGAAGGTTTGAAGCTAGGGTGACAAGCCAGGATGAGCCTTTTTAACCGACTTCCAAAAGGAGGAGGTTATCAATTCGATTGTTTATTTTTTTAATATTTGTTTTATGTATGTTCGGGCATTTATAGACGGATTTGCAAAATTCTTTTTTGTTTGAAAGGGTATACTTCCGAGATGGTCCCATTGTCGTTAGGTCAGGATTTGATGATGAAATCCTGGAGAAATCGAGGGAACTCTTCAAATATTATAGGCACACCTATAGCGATTTGGGGATTTCTTATAATAACACATGCAGTTGCTCTCGTTTAGTGAAGTGGAACTGATGATGAAGACTACAGATGGCCACCGGAACTACTCAATAATAAGTATGTCACGGGTTGCGATTCGATTACTTTAATATTGTGACGAGCATAACTTGCTTGGTATTCAACCAAGCAAGTTATGCTCGTCACAATATATATGGACAAGTGGAGCTGACGGTGAAGTACCAGGAGAACTCCTCAATGATTAACGTCCCTGTTTCGGGAAAAGCAATATTTTGTAAAAGGTGATGAGCAGTCAACATTAGGCTATTCTAACTTAGATAAATTACAAACTGACCCACTAAAAAGCGAAAAATAAAAACTTTTTTACAAAAAAAACCAACCGACTTCCAAAAAAACACTACTAAGTGAAAAATAACTTAAATTTCGGTAATCGGTGGCAAATAATGAAAATACAAAACCAAAGACACCGACTTCCGATATTTAAGTTATTTTTCACTTTGTAGAGTTTTTTTGGAAGTCGGTGGTTTTTTTTTTTTTAAATGTTTTTTTTATAGGAGAAGTTAATTACATTAAAGCTAGGTATGTAATTTACCGTTTCTAAACTGTGAAGGAAAACATCGTGAAGAAATCGGTATGTCCTATAACCAAAAATTCGAACACATGTGACATCTACCAACCCGCACTCCCTCTGTCAGTCCTCTCACCGAGAGGAGGTCGGTGTCCCAGCAGTGGGAACATTTTAGGCTGATTTATGGAAGTCATTTATAAAATATTTTTAATTGCGTGAAGGTGTGGCGAACAAACTATAGCAAACGTTTTAATCGCATTTATGACTTCTAGTTTTTGCATGAACACGTAATAAAATCTTTGACAGAAACATGCTTAATCAAGTAGGTACCTACTGAGAAAAAATATGTATTATTAGGTATGAATCTGAAATAAGGAACTAAAAGTAAAACGCCTGATTGATGACCACAAAAAGTTAAATTAATTGACTTGTGTTGAATAACAAACTAATTAATTATCATCTCAAATAAAAACCCAGATTTGTAAGTGCGTAATGATAGGTACCATCGCGGACACTGGCGCCTGACCTTTTTTTGACCTTATTGCTTAGGCAACAAGGTCGAAGAGTGGTCAGGCGCCAGTGTCTAGCTATCTAGTTTCAACTTTCTGACTAACTGACCGACTATTTGGCAATTCAAAAGTGCCCTTAAATGGTTTAATTGACAAAAGTGTTTTGAGTTTGAGTTTGTGCGCGATGGTACCTATGTTTTATTTCCTATCTATAATAATATACTTACTTATTTATTTTGTATATCATACTTTGCCATATAGATTAGAACATAGTTGGTCAATATGAATAGAATTGTGTATAATTGTATAAAATAAAATAGGTAATATATTAGTACCCTAGCTCACAGGCAAAATGGCGAAATTAAGATAGCAGTTTTCAGAAAAAAAAAAGAAACAATTTTTATTATTTTTAAAACATCATATTTTTCCATCACACAAAAACAAAACACGACAGATGACACTGGTCCCCAGGTTCAAACCCTAACCGCAAGGCATCATCTCTAAAATTATATGTGCTCTGTTAATACCTTCGGAGGTACAATCAAGCTTCATTATAATCGTGATTAGTGCGGCATGAGCAGCGAACCCTAACATTATGTGTGATTAGGGCACATTATGCGCAAGAGTGGCTGGTGTTCAATTTTGTGTAGCTCGCTGTCTGTGGTGTGGGGTGGGCAGGGTTTTGGTGCTAATATTGTAGAAGATTCTGGTAGTTTTCTAGATGAAAGATTTTAGTTGTTATTGCAATAAGGGTTGTGTATAAACTGAAGAATGAAAACAGATTCACTTTAGAAAGTAACATTTTTTTGGTACGAGTATATTGACGTTTGTCTGCTACCACTACTATTCAGCTAAATCATCATTTGGAGCCGGTAAATAACATGTAAACTCAAAGTAACCACTATAATAATAATGTTTCTTTTACTTTTCTAGGAAAACACCATAATATACAAGCAGAAACCATTCGTACAAGTAAAGTCGTGAGTAACAATAACTAATCACAACACCGCCAATGACGCAGAAGAAGTTGCTAAATAATAAATGAACATGTTCGAGTAACCTTTGATTGCAGACTGTATAGTTAAGTTCAGACCAAATTACAGAGTCGGCAGTAATATAATATTAAAGCTAAGCAATTTTAGCAGGTACGCCTGGAGCATCAACTATGTTGCAAACGTCCAGATAATGAAAACGTATCCCTTTGTAAAACCAGAAACTATGAAAAAATATGTTTTAATGAAAGAAATGATTAAGGACATAATGAAAAGTGAAAACTAATATAATAAATATTATAATAAAATAGTAACGAAATCAAAATTGTACATTCAATATTAAAAAAGGTAATTGCTACGAGGTGTGGGAACGAGTCTGATGCAGAAAATATAGTCTTTAGAATTTTGTCCGTTTGTCTGTTTGTCCGGATGTATGTTTCGGATTGGCGCAAAAACGGCTGAAATTTGGCATACAGATAGTTTATAACCTGGATTAACACATAGGGTACTTATAATCCCGGTAGTACGTTCCCGTGGGATATATTCCGACATCCACGTGGGCGAAGCCGCAGGCAAAAGCTGTTATATGATAAATAAGAGTAATTGAATTTGGACGAAATAAAATAAATAATTATTACATACATGAAATACTATGGAAGCAGGCTATTTAGGTAACCATTCCTTATACTAATGGTGATGTAATTTTAAATTATATATCATTATTAATCCGTAAAGCTGCCTGTTCATCTTTAATAAGTTTACCCTTTGATTCGATCCCTTAGCAGATGTTATAAATTAGAAATCCCCTGAGTAAATCAAGTATGCTCTAAGCTTCACAACAAAGGTGATGAATGCAATTTGTGTTGTACCAATACATCTATACCCCCTGGATAGATTTAATCCTTCAAAGGCAAGCAAGAATAAAAACGGAATACCGAGTTGTCGATAGACCCCTTTCGAACGCAGTCAATGAGACTGACTGCAAACATTTATTCAAATGCTTCCATTGTTTTCTCAAAACAAATGCAAAGCGACTCCAACGGAATAGAAGAATTTAATGACTTGCCGAATTCAAGTCTATTCTAAATATTTGATGAAGTATTCGTTTGAAATCTAAATATTTGTTTTTCTTCGTTTTTAATGGAGTGTAAATTGCATCCGCGTGTTTACCATACAATTTAATAATTGCTTTGTTTCTGTGGTCGCTGATTTTTATTTGTAGAGTGAGATCACCTGTGATTGGCTTTTTGTTTATTTTCTGATGGTTGGGTGCATTATTATTTTGATTGATTTCTAGGTTGATTCTGAAGAATGATTGGCACAGGCTCAAAAGGAAAATAAAAACAACGGCTGCAGACTTCAGGTTGTAGGTCAAGAATACAAATTGAATGGAAAGTATTAGAAGGGTCATATATTACTTTCACAATAAGTACAACGTGCCTAATGTTATATGCAAACCGAAGAAGTCAAGGAGTGAAGAAAGTTAAATAAATTGCTTAAAATATGAATACCAGTAGCAAAAGATGTAACAGGAAATGTTGAACAAGCTCAAATCCGCAATAATTTACGTTATGAACGTCAAAAACAAATTAAGAGGATTAATTAAAAATTAATAGGTACTCATAACATTAATTCAGAAGTCGAGTAATGGTTGTCTCACCCTAAATTTAGTGAAAGCTGTAATATATGGACGAAAGTATACATTTAATTTAATCTGTAGAAATCAAAAGATGAAGTCATTATGTATCTAAAATTGGTAAGAGAATGGATTTTGCCGTTACTAGTGATTGTTTATTTTATTTGCCTTTATAAGTCAATTTATTTAAATTTAGTTTATTGTTGACATAATCTACTCATCACAATGATTTTTTTTTTATGAGTTGTATTGCATTATGTGGTTAGCTAGTGACCTCGACAATTGATCATATTATTTATTGTTATTAGTAATTAACTGTTTCGTTTATTTATTTTATCTCGATGGTCCTAGTTTATCATTTATAACTTCCAGTTACAACTATATGTAAGCGGGCACGCCCTTTATGCCTGGAGGCTTTTATTTAGATATTAAGTTCTGTTTACGTTTAATTTTTTATTTCTGCCTGAGCATAGCTGTTCTCGATGATTTTGTCTGGTATATTGGCGTGTGTTAACTAACATATGGCTAATAATTTAAATTATGTTTTGTGTTGCGTAATGTTAATTATTTTGAATATATATAGAATCATTTTTTTTGTTGTTCTTCTAACTGAACAGACAGCTGTGCAGCTGGGGAGTTTGTTGCGCCACTTCTTCTTCCCAGCTAATGCACTAGGAAGTGGTGAAGGGTGGGCGTTTTGGGGGACTGTCTTATGTAATTGACGTTCGAAAAGTGCTGATCTCAGCCTAGTTTGAATAAATGACTTTTTTTTCTTTTTTTTGTAAGACTTTGAAATGAGTTTTGACCATTCAAATGGACAATTTAGAATATTTTATTGTTTGATTATGCAGAAATGATAAAGAATAGAAGCAAATTTCAAATAGATAATAGAAAGAACAACAAGACAAAACCAGGTTAGTATCAATAAGTTTTTCTATGCATTTGTTTAAAGGAATCTGACTAGACAACACATTGATATTAGCAAAATGTCGTGATGAAACTGGACTTTATCTGAAATCGCAAACATTCCATTTTTCAGTAAATGGAACAAACATACAATATAAAATACTTCCTTTTATTAACATCAAACTAAAAGTGTTCTCACAGTTTACTCAAAATTAACACATAATTGTAAAACCCAGCTCATTTGCTTTACAAATGTTATTACTTCAGAAAAACTCATACATATATTAATTTAATCAACTCCACAAAGTCATGACTCGAGTAAAAAAAACAACAAAGTCGTCCTCACTTTAATATTTATTTTATTCGAACGCGGATATTATGCGAAATACCATGAATCACTGAAAAACGTACTGAATTATTCGTTTCATAATTCCACTGGAACTCTTCAAAGGGATGTCGAATGAAACAAACAAGTGAATCGTCTGTCATAGTACTTTATTTTTTACTTGTTTTTTATTTTTCATCAATTTACAGTCTGAGCTCACGTTTTTAATTTTTTTATTAAAGTGTTTTTTTGAAGTTGAATGCTGCGATGAAACTTGGAAGTGGTACGGGTAATTATGGTAATATAATTTAATACAATATGGTGTTTCAAGAAAGCAAGAAGCACTTGGTAGTAAGAAACGATACTGAAACTTGAATGATCGAAATACGTTTGCATGTTAAAAGGTAAGAACTATATAAACAAAAAGTAAACAGGCCAGTAATCAGTGATCAGATTGCTGAGTCCTTCAAGATGGAAACAAATAATTATAAATACTCGCAGCTTAGTCTTAAAAAACACAAAATGTAAACTGCAATTTTTTTTTTAAATTTGGTTGATGCATAGGAACCAATAGACAAGAAATGTATTTATGTAACAGCAACTAAAGAAATACGTCGTAGCTTTGAAGTAAAGTTTCCGGCTGACCCAAGAGCAATTTTTCAAGAATTAAATTGATTTTCTGCTTAAATTCTCTGCACAATAATCCAAAAAATATTCTGACATCGTCAATATCTATATAACATTATATCAGCCTTCATCTTCAAGCATGAAACATCTTCTACCCACAATTACCGCCCAGATAGAAACATAGTAAATTACCATTGGAATCACTTCTACGTCAACCATTTCCTTGATAATTTCATCAGATAGTTTTAATTCCGTGAATTTATTGTACAGATGAACAGTTTCGATGATTTGTAAATAAGCGAGAATAAACTATTACCCGGCTTTACATTTATAGTGAACATAACAGTGTTTCTTTGATGTCACTTTTTTCTTTGCAATAAATTTTTCAATGAAACATAAAGAGAGCTCCACGCGTTATTAGACATGGAAATCGTTTCGGGACACACGACCGGTAAAGTTTGAGATATGCAACCAACTCTTATATAAATTGCTGTGTTTTGATAAGTTACTAGCGGTACAAAAGGAAATTTCCTATGATGAAATACTAATTTTAGAAAACTATGTAAGCAACATATGAATATCTCAAAATATCACACTTGAAGTAAATAGTGAAGTATCAAAATTTGACGCTAACCAATTTCGGGATCTACCTTACAGACCAGTATACGTTTTCATGTTGTTGTAGAAGAAAACGATGACGTACGTAATAAATTATCATAAAATACAGCACAACATGAAAAGACAACATCAGTCATAATAATTCAAGTACAACAAAAAGTAAACTAGGAACATAACAGTAAAAACAATACGCTTCCCAGAAATCTGACCATAAATTCGAGTCCATTTAGACAAACATTTCGCTTAATAAAACACAGAAAACATAAACTTCACGCAGACAACAATTTGTCATGAAATTCACGATGCTTTTGAAGTCGGTTCGCTTTCCAACGTGTCCGTGAGTCTCTATGGCTTCACACGTCGCCTCTTCAAGTATAAATCTGCCTTTACAACTGCATAAATTTGTCGATGGAGAGATTTTCGTATCCGGTCCGACTTTATTCGCCCCGCATCCTGTTAGCTGTGAAACAACGATTTTCTAGGAAACTTCGGCATCGATAAATAAAAGAGAACTCTATTTCGCTCGTAAAAAGTCAATACTATCAATTGAAGTTTCACGATTCAATTGATCGATATTGGAGTTGCTTTCCACTGTATCGAATGCCTTTGAGGATTGATGCCTGTGTTTGATGGGCTGAATTTGCATTTGAGTGTCTGTTCGAAATGAGTTCTGTGGTTAAGCGATCAAATAAGCTGGTATGGAGTATTAATGAGATCGTTTGTGGGATGCGTACAAGGCGCTTTGTTAGTATCAGTTTATTATGTATGTGAGCCTTTCAATATTACTTCGATTGAACGGAACCTTCATAAAATTATAATTATATAAAGGTACATTGAAGTTGATGTCATCATTCAAATGCATCTTAGACGGCATTACCATGGGCACGCCACAATTGCGGCGATAAGCCCCCTCTTTGAAGAGTGGCTAGAGAGGCGCCACGGCGTCCTCACCTTCCGCCTGACGCAGGTCCTCACCGGACAGGCAACACTAAAGGAACATGGGTAGGTTTTAGTCAGTAAAAGTTTGATGCGCCCTCCCGCTCCAGCTAGAGTGGGAGAAGTTATTTGATCATTTCCCACCCTAACCAAAAAAATAAAAGGCATTACCATGAGATTACCTCTTAATATAATTTATACTCCATACTTATCTTCTTCTTCTGTATTGAAGTTTGTTTAGGTTAGAAAACAATTCCAGAGACATTTCGTTCTACCCATTTAAACATCACAACACTTTCAAGTATCAACCAGATTTAATCAAAGCCAATAACTCCATACTTCACACATCATACATCAAACAAGACATCTTATTTTGACACATCATTCAAAGAAACTCCTGAGTCATTATCGCATAGAACCGAACTTTCCTTGCAGTCGCTAATCGCATTACTCTTGACAGTGATCGGTTTGACATGGAGGGTAGAACAGAGGTAGAAACTGATCCTATTATAGTTAGAAGAGGTGGGACTGTGTGTGGAGAAGATGGATGAGGGTTTGTAAGGGTAGACTACGAAAAGCTTGTAATAATTACAGAGCATTGGTTTTAAAAGCTTTGTATTGAAGAAAGACATTGGAATTATAAGATGTCTTTATTTTTGCCCGAGAACAAGTTGTCGGGTCTAACAGTGAATTAAAAATATTACAACACACTTTATAAAAGGCTAATGTCCTGAGCCGAGCCTTTTATTAAGCAATACATTTAGGTGTCGCGTAGTGATAGTGAAAACGGCTATAATGCTGTTTTATCTCCTTCAGCCATTCTGACCACGGTCCCATCTCATTTGACTTCAACAGTTTGATTTTCCTTTTGATTTTCTTTGACCTTAAATTCAGCTACATCATGGGTACATTTTCTTAATAACCTTTTAAATAAAACATCAGCCTTGCCACCTCGAAATTTCCTCGCTCTTTCACCTTGACGTCATAGACATTTTTTGATTAACGATCCGTCTCGGGTCAGATCTCCATTGTGCCCCTTTGAAATTCCGACACTCATTTATCAAGCTTACTGTTCGTTCTGAAAATTAATGCGCTGGTACAATTTATAGACTCCTGATGTGGGACATGACTTTCATATTAATATTGGTTGATATATCAATCATCTTGGCGCAATATAAAATTTTGGAGAGCAAGTATTTGATTAAGACGTGGGACTTGGCAAACAATTTAATTGCGTATTTGTCTATCATGAGCAAGCATTATTATCATAACTTTGTAAATTTATTGCGCAATATCTAATTTTTTAAGACATATTCAACATTAAAATCAAGTTGAGTGTTAAAAATGTTGTTTCCCAAGTTTAACAAGCATTTCTAAGAACGAACAGTGATTGTTGCATTTTGTGAGAGTCTGATGAAGAAATTATAGAAACTGCCACTTTTCAATAATGACATACTAAAATGAATAAAGCAGTATGTCGTTACAATTTTACTCACATACAATGAAGGAAATTGAGGTTACCACCTTTAATGTGGCTATTAAGGTAAATTATAGTTGTCTCCGTGTTATTACTCATGCACTAGACTCCTGACTTTTAACCTTATTTCATTGTTTATGCAGGTAGATTAAAGTGACAGTAATGACCATTTGTTTTGGGGGTGTTAACAAAGTGTGATGGAGTTATTCTTTTTTTCCTTGTAAGGGTTAAAGAACTCTAAAGTGGCCTGGTTCGTTCACAGTTTAGTGCATTTCTAATTTAATGTGATGTGACTACTATTTGAACAATACAAGATTTAATGACCTCTGGTTTTTGCCGGATGATTTTGGTGTACAATAAAATGCTACTGCCTAACCACAGAACTTAACAATAGAACAAGTTCTTAATCAAGAAAATATCAGGGATTTTGTTTTGATTAAGAACTTGTTCTACTACCTCCCAAAAAGTTGCAGTTACAATATTGTCTGACAGAAGTTTTTACACTTTTTGTGTCCCACTTTCTAAATAATTCTATGTTTTTTGCCTATGTGAAGGTAATTAAGGACCAGCAGCTAAACCAATAGAACATCCAATGCAAAGTTAAATTACAAAACTTCTCGAAATATTTCCTATCTGAAAATCGCTTCTCCCCCAGCCATGAGTCGATAACTTAAAGCTACCTTGAATGGTACGCCGCGTCGAGCGAAATTTACGCGAACACTGATTTTGACGTATCGCCTTATGGGGTGGTTTTCATGAAAAATGATTTACCGGTGCCAGGGAGAATTCTGTTCTTGATTTTTGAAAGAGATCTAAATGCTTTAGCAATTATCACTGAGATTCGTTTCTTTGGTTCTATTATCTATTAATTTGTTTTTTGCTTTCAAATGGTTTAGATGATTTAAAAGAAACCGAAATCAGATTTATTTATTGCAGATTTCTAATATAAAATATTATATTTCATTGGTTTTTAAAATATCATTAACGATTTATTCATGCATTTTAAATTCATGTACTACATTCTTGGCTATAATAATTTATTGAACTTTATTTAAGTCATTAGTTTAATTATTATCAGTTAGTTAAACATAACTCAACTGTTGCATTTAAATCAACATTTTTGATAAATTTGCCTAATGCTAACACTTACAAATCAGTATCTTGTAAATCTCCACAATTTCCCTCCAATACCTGCGATAATAATTGCTTCCACAGTCTTGGCGTGTTTGCAAACCACACATCTAAACGTCCATCCGACTTCGAACTAAAGTCTATCAGAACATGCGTCCATTCATTACCAGTCGACTCCCAAGGCACGAGAAACATCGAAGGCAGGTCAGGCCTGAATTAATCAACTCACGCTTGCTCGGTGTCACTTGACAACCGCCTGTCCAGACCAACAACTTGACCACAAAGTTATTACAAACCTTAAGGCAGTTGTAATAAGAGTGGGTTTAGATTGGGTTTGGAGCCAGGAGCTGGTTGTACTCAATGTGTACTGTCACGGAAATGTTGGGTAGCATGTTAGTAAACAATTGTATGAGACAGTTCCGCTTGATTGATATGGTGTACGTATATGGAAATTTGTTTTATGGTTTTAATAAAGTATCTGGATTAGTAAGCTTGCTTTCGTGGTTTTTTTCAGGTAAACATAAAAACAAACCGGACAAAAACTAAATTAAATCATTTATTTCTTTGCAAACATGGGAAATATGAGAACGAGACAGGCAGAGAATATATTGGACCACTTACCCATTATGTATTTAAAAAACAAAAACATTTTGGGTTCTTTGTCATTATCATACACAAATAAAAATCAGAACTAAATTAAGCTTTCAGTAGATTAATCATGATCAATTCATATTAAACGTACAACAAAAATCTAATAACCACCATAGCCATTAAAGTAATCAACCCGCAATGACAACGCTAAAACTCACCCCCGAAGTGTTCGCATTACGGGCCCGTCTCAAAATAAACCAAACAGTATTAATCATACTTCCCCCTCCTCCCACTCCTAGCGCGTACACGATAATGATATATGCGATATTTGATGATAAACAATCAGGGTCATTTATTATCTGTCCGTTATTTGACAGGCGGTAGGCAGATGTCATTTGTCATTTTCCACGATCCGTGGGTCCCTTCGTTACGCCGCCGCCGCCTCCGACAGTGGTTAGCTACCAACAGATATAGTTCAACACCGTCTTGCGAAAATGTCATCTAAAACAACAGCGATAGAGTCCGATTTAGACTGGGAAAAAAATCAATCTTGATTGTTTTCAGCATGAACGATTATGATAGATGAAAGAGTTAGCGCACACACAAAGCCGATGAAATTGTATCGACTGTTGAACTTTACACTCATGCATATAAGGTTGATTTTCCTAAAAACAATCAACGAGTAGTCCCTGCCTCAGAGAAACGTGTTATTGAAGATGAAACAGTAATGGATGGGGATACGGAATGCGTGAACGCTGTCGGAGATGTATTGTTATCTGCCTTGTTTATCGCTATACGAAGATCGTTTCTTTAAATAATTACCTTTTAAAAAGTATATCCCGTCCGTGCTACTGGTAATATATTCATTATATCTGACATCTTACAAAGCGCCATTGAAATAAATAAAAATATTTTATAGCCGGACAGCGATCTCGATAGGATCGTTTCTTTAAGAAGACATATTTGGAATTTTGACTGAATCATTAACGTCTGAATCATTAAGGATCGTTTTAATTTGTTGTCGAAAACATTCTGAGATTTTATAGCTTGCTCCTCGACCCACGCTTGCGGTAAACATTCTCGCGTAAATACCAATTAAGATTTCAAATATAGTGTTAAGGTGGCATAAAATGTTTTGACAAGACTTGCGAGATTCAGTGGCCAATAACTCAGACAGTTTCGTAATGCGAAATGCTTGTTGAACATTTTTAAAGGCAAATGTATGTGAATAAATTTAGGGTCGTTCCCACGGGATGTCACGTCGTCTGCGGATGTGTCTAGTAAATCAAATGTTTAATTTCCACAGTGAAACAACGAGCATTGTGTGGTTCACCCCTTTTTAAAAGGATGTTCGCTCGTTCATGTGTTTAGTCTTTCCGTTATATACTGCGGCGAAAATTTTTATTACCCTTGCTTAACTAAAATTTATTGCCCAAGTTTTTGAATCTGTAAGTAGATACTTTTTTGGTTTTTATTGCAAGTGTTTTATTTTTGAAGACGCCTGTCTACCTCCCGTTGGTTCTGTCTGCGTTCTATTATTGTCTAATTCCCATAATAATCGCATTATACAATTTTTGCACTTTTTTTAATTTATTTACAACACCATCAAAGCAGACACCCAAAGCAAATGCATTATTTGCATTACTAAAAAATCTATTATGTGAAGCGGCCTTTTCCGTATCGCCAATTCTAGCCCTTAATTCCCAAAACGGGTGCGCTCTTTTAAAATATTCAATAGAATGTACTGTGGATGCTGCTTCGCTGTCAAACGCATTACTTACTTCATTACTCTCACCTTGACGTGCCTGTTAATCTTTCATTGTGTTTGGATAAAAAGAAGCTTAAACGTGTTTTGTATTGAATTTTTTTAAAGCTTTCCTTTTAATGGTATTGTGTGAGTTGCGCGTTTTTATTGATGGGGAAGACGTTCCTTTTGTTACGCTTAGCTTGGTAATAAGTTAGTGGTAAATAGTGAAATAGTTATTGCTTGAAAGCTGATGAGAGATTGCAAGATACAATGATAGGACTCGATAACGATACGAACAAAAAATGGTTATTATAGTAAGTTGCTGTTACAACTTTTATAATTATATTGAATTACCTATATTAATAAAAAATATACATAAGTAGTTAACGAATAAAAAAATGATGTATATTTCAGCATTAACGTAGAAGCTTTCAACAATCCAGATTTAAATAAACCCAACACAGACTTTTGAGAGGTAACCAAAATAAAAACCAAAGAAATAGAAAGTAAAATTCACAAAAACAGCAGTCTCGCTCATCCCTGTCTTCTAGCATCAGAAGTAGGTAATCTAGTTCCTTCCACAATAGCGAAGGGCTCTAAACGCGCAGACAATTTTTCGAAAGCACCTGACAGTGTCGATCCATCGTACAGAGGCTGTATAAAAACGTCAGACAGTGCCGACACTGACTATGATCAAGTATGTCTGTTTACTACTAGGGTTAGCCGAAGACTATAGTATTTATTTTAAAGGAATTGTCTAGAAAGTACTAGATCCAGCATGATGAAGACGCAGGGAGAGACGATGAGTGAATGTAATAATCTTCAGAAAGTTATAATAATTAATTAAATGGTGTTATTGTTTGGTTATAGTATACCTAAGTAGTAAAATTAACTAGTCAATATAACCAAGTTTAAATACCTAAAAATAAAGATTAAAGAATAATTTATTGTATAAGAAATTACATTCGAATGCGTTGATTCCTGGAACTCATATCTACTAGGATTCCCTGTGTCGCGAGATCCAGGCTCCTTCGTTCCGTTTACAGTTATTGCTATACATGTAATAGAATATTTATAAACGTTACAACAAATTTCCTAATTTCATATAATCTACTCGTAATCTACTCGAGAAGGAAAATACAATAAAAACGAATACACAAAGAAAACTAAAACTAATAAATAACCAAGTATGTATGTTTTTTGTGTGTGATTGAGATAATCTCACTATAAATTAAAACATTTTAATTTACTTAAGTAATTTCGCGAAACCATTAATTTTTCCACATCATTAACATTATCTATAAAAACAGAACTTTACAACTGAATATTAACACAATTTCTATATCCAAATGATAAATGCATCAAATAAATTATAATGAAATTTAAATAATGTCTGTTGATTCTTTAATAGGATGGAAACGTGTAATTAATTAACAGTGTCGCTAACAAATTTTGTCTCCAGCCGACAGTCGGACAAAAACGGGACATAATTTATGTGTGTAGCAGCCCTGTTCCACCGCCCCCCTCCCCGCGCCCCTCGCCGGCAGGTTGAAAGAGTCACGGCGCGTGATTGATGACGGGCCCTCCACGCCCACGCGCCCTAACAACCGCCTAGAACTGACAAACTATCGCATTGTTGGCCGCAGGAAATCATAAGGCGATTGGCTTCGAATTTATTGCCTTGTTGGTACCGTGCGTTTAGTTACGACCGCTGAACGTGAGGGATGGCCAGATCATAATCTCGATTAACACGATGATTACTCGTATTTTAAAATAAACATTAATTAAATAAATTATATATCGAACTTGGTCAACTTCGAAAGTTCTTAATTACATCGAGTAAGATTTGGTAGACATGGTGATCAAATCTGGTCTAATGCTTCTAAATTCTACACCGACACCCTAATAGAAAACAGTGCGATGACGAGCATGTTTTGTGTCAAATCATCGCATAATGAAAAATATGAATCAGGTCCCGACCGCATTAATCTCAGCTTGTCCACATGAAATTCGTTTTTAGACATTTAAATACAAAGGTCGATAGAGTGATAAATTATGAATGAAATAACCATTCAGATTTCAATAGCATCAGTTCGTGTTTGGAGTTGAACAACAAAAAGCGCTTGTGTGTACAACAATAGAACTATAAATATGGGTTTCTGTTGCGTTGTGCTTTAAGCTCGGTTCGCCTTCCGCTCGATGCGGCTCAACGACGTTTTTATCTTCATTGTTATCGAGAAATATATTAATTGCCATTGCTGTCTTAGGCGGCACAACCCTGAGTGAAATTTCACCGAGAGCAATAATTTATGCATTTGAAGCGGACTCAGGCACGCCGCCAGCCCGCGATAGACCGCTCCGCGTTATATCTCTAAATGCATCTGACACAGTTAATCCATATAAAGTTATTATTGCCTCGCCTTTCAACCGACTTAATTGGCCGCTACCGGCTAGTGTAAACTCATGTGTTAACGATAAAGTAACTGAATAAATTGTGGTTTTAAATACTGTTCACGTTCGTTGCTCACGAATGCGAATTGCACGCCCGCTTGTTTTTATTGCCCTCGTGTTTACCTAAACGATTTTTCCTTCGCAACGCTCGTAAATATGGAATACAAAGGACGCACGTTCTTTATGCGATCTTGATAATATTGTTCTCGGTTCTTCGAGTTGAAATTTTAATTTGTCAGAAAATTTTAAGCCAAGTTTAATCTTCTTACGTCGGGGTGCCGTCCGATGTCCCGAATTAGCCCGCCGAGGCGTGTAGGCCATAGATTAAGTCGGATCTCGCGGCGAGACCGTTGCCAACGTCTCAATAAGCCGCTCTACATTTTTACGGCCCCTATATCCGTTTCGCTGCGTAAATACACTTAATGACCGACATTTCGTGAACGCTTTTATTGTGAAGTTTTTATTATCGAGAAAATCATTTGTTTAGTCTACGTACGGTTATTGCGAGGCAGCTCAGTGCGTTTCGGGGTTTATTAGGGTTACTTTATTACCCTTTTATACTGCGTCTTTAATACCGAAACATAGCCTGCGAGGTTTAAACCGTCTGAGCGGCCGGATGGTGATAATTAAATTTGATTTTGATCTGCGAATATGATTACATGTTCCGTTATTACGTTGCAGTCTCAAAAGCCTTTTTTTACTCCCAAAAAGAGTTACGACCGAATCATGATTATTTCCTTAATGGCTTTCGATTAGAATTTTTTATCGGTTGCGTAGTTAGAAACTTCTAACGAGCGATATCGCCGATCTAAACGCGTGAAACTAAATCTGTGTAATTTAAACCCATGGAATTTCCGTCCAATACACAAATTAATGTATTCGAGCAAAAAGTCAACACCGTAATCTTGCCGGCCATAAAGCAGTGTCGGAGCACTATAATAATTTAGAAACAGTCTATTAAGTGAATCTTTATGATAATGTTGGAACAGAAGTCGCGGCCGCGAACGGGCTGCCTGTTATTTTGATACATTATCATATTTAAACAATTCAAATGATAATAGACACGTCGGGCGAAACCCTTTGGTAATATAAATGGTTGTATTATTATTTATTTATGGGTTTCCTTCCTCTGGGCCGGGGGCGATGTGGCATATTTCATTGAGCGAAAAAATGCTTCGAGTCGTGAGTTTATGCTGGCTGGGATCCGGTTTGAGTACCTGAAACGACTGACTATAAGCTTGTTGCCGCAATAATAAAGATTTATGCGACATTCGGCGGTAGCGTGTTTTGTTCTGTTACGAGCCGATTCGCTTTCTGAAAGATCAATAGCGCTCTTTATTGTATGCGGTGAATTATCGTCATCGACGGTTCTTTTAGCTTCGACTATAAATTCTTTGGCCGCACTCGATATCTTATTATCGCCTCTTACATCTTCACCGTCTTTACGATTGGCGTTTTGTTGTTTCACTTCAATAGCGTTAAGTTCATGTTTTACGATTGTTACTTCTTAATAGTTCGTGTCTTCTATCTTTAATTTGTTTTTGATTGCGAAACTGGTAGAGTTGATTTGGATAATCTTCGACTTGAAAGTTATTGTGTGTCAATTTGCATAATTGTTTTTCGATTGTGGCTTTTGTGATTTTATTTAATTGTCTTTTATTTGTCGGCGTCCATTTAATATTTTTCTTTTATTTGTTGTTAGTTCACAAAAAGCAGTCCGACTTTTATAATATAACTAGCGCTATAAGCTAACTAGCTATAACTTGCTTCACCTTTCGGGTTCAAAACTTCTTTCAAGCTGGATGCTGAAAAATCGGTTGGGTGTTTTCGGAGATTAGCGTGTGCGAACATAGTGAAACGTGATTTTTATATGCATAATTATAGTCCTCCTTATATTACAAGTAATCAACACAGTTGTCCTCAAATATCAAACTATCCTTATTCAAATCACAATAGTTATTAGAAAACATCAAACTCCACAGATAAAAACAAAACAATTAGATTTGCATGCAACTCCCAACAATTACTCGCAATAAAAGTATCATCAGCATTGTAAACGTATAGGCTATCATTCTCATGTGGACTAGCGCGCACTGTAATTTTTTCATGTAATCTCATTATTACGTACTACACCACGGTGATTAACCAGTTGATTTATGGCATATGCAATTTGCATCGGACTCGATGCTATGGCTTTTTGCTCCGAAGTCGATGATTATCGTTCGTATCGTGTCGGTCTTAATGATAGTTATTTCATGACCCGCCAAGCTCGCTCGGGACGTTTCATTAAAACCCTTTATATAGATTATTTCGACGAATGTGTCTGATTATGTTAATACCTTCTTTTGGTCGGTATCTTGTAATGGATTGTTTGATTTTTGTGTAATTACGTGTGACGATTTATTTATCGTGTAGGTAGTAGCTTTCTTGCTTCTTACTTTTCCTTAACACAGCTATATCAATCGTGAATCATTGGTAATGCATGGGAGCACGTAACAGTAGCATGTTTGCGAAAGATGTAATATTAGACAGTGCACTAGCTGTTAGTATTACGTGAAGACACGTCAGACATGACAGTCCGTTTCCTTGTCGACGTCCAAATTGCAATGGATATGTTGCAGTTAAGTTTTTCCTTTTGATAATTTAAGAGACAGACACGTGACATGGCATTTGTGGTTAAAATGCACATGTTTACTTGCTAAGACATATCATAAAAAGCAATATGTGATAAAAGTGACTTCCAGTCATTGTTTGTTCTTGTTCTTTGTAACATGTTGCATAACATACGTTACGCGTGATAAAGACCTACGTATCTAGCTATATTTACTAACTTCAAATAACAACAAACAAACAAACATTCAACAACAAATGAGCAAAATATATTTTGGCTTTATTGTGCTTAACATATTATTATTCTCTGCTCATCCTTCTTTCAATAAGACCATCTTGAAATTAAAATTAACAGTTACAAAGCAGTTGTGTAAGCTAAGCAGTAACACTACTACTTAGGTTTTTTCTCTCACGACTGTCAGTCTGTAGCAATGATCTAATAGATAAACTCCTGTCATCCTGACATGTCATCGGTAAATTGCACATCTACGACAATCTCACATTTCTACCCAAGTAGGTCCAATATTTCCACGAGTCCAGCTATAATTCAACAAACATAATTTTCTCCCATTGTCTTGCAACGTGTTACAGAACACGTGTTAGCCAAGGGCGTGACAACTTTGGTGCGTGCACATAGATAATATCATACATAAAACAAAATGGCGCGACGCTAAATTTATGAATCGGCTGGAGCTGCCTTCCACACAAAAGTTGTTTATTACAAGCTAGGGCTGCTAGTTTTTATTTATTTGGGCAGGGTTCTTTACGTGTTTAAGAGTTAAAGGAAATTTGACGAAGGTTCATTATCATGTTGTATGGTATGGGAATTTTAAGTATTTTTGAGTAGCTTCTTATCTGATAGTTTAGCAGCTACCTACTAATTAATGAATCTTACGGAAACCCTGCTTTGGGGACAACAGACTGCAAACTCTCGTTAACTTAAAGTAAGTGGTTACCTTCGTAATGATATTGTTACGCTTTTTATTGTGACATGCAATTTCAGCTCGATACCCCCCTAGCTATAAGTTTATTGGTACTTCACAACACAACGGACATCATAATTTACTTTATATTATTAGAGCAACCTTAATAGCGTTATGAATTGTATGGAAAAAAGTACCCCGTGGCGACCGCGGCTCATTTAATCTCTATTATTTATATCGTTTCTATCGATTTAAATCGCCTAAACGCAACATCGATATAAAATCTTCATCGCTCCTACGGGATGATTAATTGATATTTCTGTTAATTTCAATTCGTGATCATTAAAAAATTTGAATGTGTTATCGTGACTGGTTGTAACGATTTTTATCGATTGATATTCGAGTCATATCGATGTGGGATCGATCAATCATAAGTAAAGATTATTAATGGTAACTGTCATGTGTTAAGCTTTGTATCGCTCATCGTAAGTTTGTTGGGTGCATTAATTTCGGTTCGGACGTGATTTGTGTTTAATTTATTTATAAGATGTGTTCGTTTGTTGATTTATCAATGTATCCCACCTACGGAGTGTGGGTCGGTGTTCCTGCAGGGTGGCCAGAGGTTTAAGTTACATGCAGTAACATAATAATATTGCGATGTATTATAAACACTGCCTTTTCGAGAATAACACAATATCGGTAGTTCAAAGGGGAAAACTTTTCTGAAGAATCTGAAAAACCTAACAATTAATATAATGACACCTAAATCACTCAAACTGAAGTTGAAACAATAGAGAGAACAATTACTCAAAATGATAATCAAAGAATCTAAAAGCAGTTTTCTAGCAAAAATGAGGTGAGCAAAATTACTTTAAGTGCCTCTAATTAAATCATTGAAATCTGTTGACTTTATTCATTTGATTGTCAGAAGCTTAACCTCCGAAATCTTTCTCAATACAACAAGAAACATAACGAGTGAATATTCTTTTCCCAATATATCTGACGTCAGATTAATGAAGATTTAATAGCACCATCCTCCGTCGAGGTAAGCTCCAGTGTAATTTCTTAATCAAATGACAATCATTATGAATCATTCGACACACAAATGATGCACTGACTGTAGACAAACAAATTGATTGGTGAGAGTGTCCTACTTAGAATAAAATAACTTTAAAATTATTACAGGTTTTTAGGGTTCCGTAACTCAAAAGGAAAAGACGAAATGCTTATAGGGTCACTTTTTGCCCGTCTGTGTGTCTGTCGAGACGCTTTTTCTCAAGAACGGGTAAAAGTATGTAGATAAAATCAATATAAAATACTAAGGTTTGCGGTTTCTCAGACGGGATAAAAATTTAAGCTACTGCGTCAACACAATCAAGACATACGAGTACGGTCAGTTTTGTCATATATTTTAATTATTAGTTGAATTTATTTATAATTAGTTGCGCCCCGCGGTTTCACGCGCTTAAGTCCCCGATCCCGTGGAAATATCGGAATAAAAAATATCCTGTGTCCTAATCCAGGTCATGGTCTACCCCCGGTCACTCGTTTTAGCGTCAAAGCGTAACAAACAAACAAACTCACATTCGCATTTATAACATTAGTTAGGAAGTTAGGATGAAGTTGGGAAGTTAGGATGAAGCTGCGGGCAACTGGGCTCAGCTTTGATACGGAACCCTCAGGGCGGTAGTTCTCTGCTGGGGTTGCGGGTTTGTCCGAAAGGGATATCGCGGCCCACAGCACTGCGCACCGCGTGCACACAGGCAACGGAAGGAACATGGGTGGGTTTTAGTCAGTAAAAGTCTGACACACCCTCTCGCTCTGCCCAGAGCGGGAGAAGTCATTTAATGATTTCCCATACTGAGAAAAAAAAAAAAAAGAAAAGGGCGGTAGTTCTAGTTGCACTTGTCCGGTTCTTTTTCGATGATTTCAGTGTAAATTTTTGTTAAAAAAAGAGTCTAGGTTGATAAACATTTCCCTAACTGAAAGCTAGTTATAGGGAAATATGATTTTTTTAAAGACCGGGACACAAAAGAAGGAAGACCAGCCAGTAGTGGAGACCAAACTGACACTGAATTGCTATACATTACATATGAGCTTTAAACCACATTGAAGTAACATCATTTCATTACTAAGAAAGAATGGTAGGTAAGTGTTTTGATGATTATCTTAGTTAGGTAACACTAACAGTATAGTTATATAACGTCAGCCGCGGACCCCCGCTAAATTCTGTCATGTGTGGGTGTCATCACTATGTTAATCTTAACAGTAATATATTTAATAAATTATCCCCTATCTATTCAAATTAATATGAAAGTTTTTTAATCGCTAGTTTAATCTCATTAAGACGTAGCTATCTTATCTTCTGGCGATATATCTACGTCAGATAATTATAAATCTTCAATCAGAGATATATTTAGATCTGTTATTTATACTAATAATGTCGTCATCATCGTTTAGAGTAAAATGTTGTTTTGTCTATCTGTTGGTAATCTGCTTTGGATGATTAGGGAAATGATTTTGATCTGGAGTTTTACAATGTGAAAATAAGTCTATTCTTTTCGAGTGTTTCCTTGCAGTTTCAATATTTATCTTGAGCATAATATCTACTTTTTACTTTGGGCAGAGGCTAAGCATTGCCATACAACGTGGCAATGCGGCCAGTCTCTTGGGTACATAACCAGTCGACAGCGATGCGGATGAATTTTACGATGCTATATTTTAGTTTTTGAATAGTTTTAGTTAAGTTAGAATATAATATATAATTTTGCTATTTTTATTTAGTCATAAGTTGTTATGGACCCACTTGTAAATATTACCCTTCAGTGAATAAAAAACATACATTTAAACTTTTTAATTAAGTAAGTACTGTTTTTATTGGCCACTCATTTTTTTCGCCTTCAGCGACCACGTTACGATCAGCATCAGAATGTTACACACATTATTAAATGAAGAAAAATTAATTTCATATTCGCATATATCTAAATAAAAATACATACAAAAAATTAAAATAAATATATATTTAAAAAAACACAAAAACATATAAAATATATATTTGCATATATATATTTTTCTATATTTTTTGTATCTAATGATATCCTATTCATTTAAAAAATGACATAATCTACATACTATTAACATATTTATTTTAATTAACACTCTAAACATAATTTAGAATAAATCCTATCAACATTAATTAAAATTTGATATTTAAATAAAATAAAACATGTCAAACAAATTACTCTATTTGCATTTCATTAAGAATACATTAATTATTATGAGCTAGTGACCTGCTAGTGGCTCCTGTTTGAAATATAAACTTTTTGAAATTGTTTTTGTTATTGAGATGGCGATTATACCAGTAAATCTGGTTCAAATCAAGAAAGAGCTATCAATATAGAGTAAGGACCTATAAAACTTGCCATCCCTATTATTTCAATATCAGAACAAATGTCAAGAATATCAAATACACCCTACGTTCAACCCTGCCGCCGGCGGCGAGACATTAATACAAGTTGAAATATGGCCCACTAAAGACTATATAACGTAAAATTTACAATTCATAAAACAGAATGATATATGCGATGGAGGATGGTTGTACTGAAGTTTACAGCGGGCCTTAGTTAACGCCGACTATTGCATTACAGAGAGTTTATTCTGCTTTCTTGATTTGCTAATTTGAAGATATAATTATGTGAAAGTGTTGGTTCTGTTCATAAAAAAAAATTGGTATGTTAATGAGAATTTGCCATTTTAGGCCAATGGATTTAATTCCGAAGATTATTAAAAAAAGGAACCCAAGCAGTAACTAAAAAATTTAAAACATTTGTTACAATTAAACTAATTACAAGCACTTTAGAACTCTCAAGGAGTCGGTCAGTCACAAAGATGAAGAAATACACGAGCCTGAAGAAGAGGAAGACTTATACGTATAAATGGTTAGAGAATAGATTGTAACCTTTGCCATTGATTATCAAATCACAGCGGTGCACTACAATGTCTAATGACAAATTTCCCAGGATTATAATATACATTTCGTGTATAATCAAGTATAGTAAGTTTCAAATATTGCATCCAGGTAGATTAAAATCCTTGACCAACCAAAGAATGACGAAGAAATGCCAACACATAACTTACGAGAAAACACAACATTTGTACAAGACACACGTACAAACAAAAACTGACATTTAATCAACAACGCAGACACATCAAGACTAACATACAAAGTAGACAGGCACGATCTTTTAATCTAGATTGAAACGGCGACATCTAATGAAATGCAGCGCCGTCTGAAATCAAGGAAAACTAACGACACGACATGCTGTACAGCGACAGACGACATTGGAAGCGTTCTTACACCTGCATCAGATGGGTTTAGTACTGAGTGCAAACAAGTACATGACGAAGAAATGTTGTAAAGAATATCATTATTTAGTAATGGTCTTAGATTTAAATCATAATAAAACAGGTACACATGATCTAAATTATAGCTTATACACAAACGTGTTTGATAACAGAGTTTAAGTTGTGAATGGTTGTTAATCCTGAAGAAAGCAGCTACAACACATACACTCGCACTTTTACTATCACATGAATTATGATATTGTTGGCCTTTAAAACCCGATATAATAATTGCCTTTACCATCACTCAGGATGAGATAGAGTTTATTTCAAGCTGAAAGTCACCGAAGCTGCGGGTACTTAAAACTATATTACCTACTTGGAAATTTTATGAGGCTTTCTACACTTTATTAAACTTAAACGATTCCACAAAAAATAGTTGCTCCATTATTACAGTAAAACAAGAAAATTGATTATCTGCATTAGCCCTTACTTACCTTATTGGTCTAGTTGTAACAGTTATAAGTTCAACCACATAATTATTTCAACATAATTACCGTTCCTTGTTTGGAACGTGGCGTGAAAATATGTGTATATGTATGTAATTATTTCTATGTGGCGTCGACGTGGGAACGAAAAAAAAACTGTATCAACTACTCGTAGTAATGACTGAACATTAGAAGAGATGGGAGCTACTAAATATTTAAAGACTGGTTAAGGATTATTAAGTGCGTCGTCATCATCATCGTCAATTGTTTTTGCCGTTGCTGCTAGAAATTTTGCTTGCTGCTAAAAACTTCTCCGAAAAAGTGAGGAAGCTAATGTGAGACCGATTTGGGCAAGTGATGAAAAACATCTGAGGCTGTTTTTATTTTTTTCTACTCCCATCTTCAGGTACTGCTGTGTCTTACACATTCCTTTGGCTCTGCACTGGGAAACTTATAGCTATCCCTATCACCCATTCAACGTCAACCAATGTAAAACACTTCAAAAGATAAACTAGACATCTAAAAACCAATCAAAAAGGAATCCACACATTTGCACAATAATGTCGACACCGCTGCTGTCTGTACTGCTGGGTGGTTGCGGGGTGCGGGTCGCGGTGCGGGAGGCGGAGCTCGGAAGTAATAAATCAGGTGGTAACGTCGACGCGGCACGCCATCACTCATACTGCTGACAACCGTTCGGTCACGTCATACAACGGTACCTGTGTAGGGTTGGTAAGTGTCGTATTTTAATTTTAGTGAGAATTTGTGGTGGTTGAGACGTGTGAATATAGTCTTCAGAATTAAGGCTTTAATTGGCAATAAAAAGGTGAAAACTCATTTGCTAATTTTGCTTCATGTTCTTAGTAAGCTCCTCATTTCTCTTTCATACGGTTTTTACCAGACCTTGTTCATAATCTATCTATAACCTATTCATTGAGACCATTCCATTGTGCTGAAAGTTGGTAAGGGAGTTGGGTATCCCGCAAATTCCAGGTGATGCTGCATCAGTTCAAGGTCACTACTTTCTTCTAATATCATTGAAGTAACAGAACACCAAATTTCAAATCGATCAGACCTGTGGAAGATGCTCACAACCATTCATCAACTAGAAAAGCGCTGATAATCTTCAAACGGCTGAACTGATTTTGATAAAACATATCTAAGAGAAAAAATAAAAGTGCTTTCAAATAAAAAAAACCGCATTTAAATCGGTTCACCTGTTTACGGTGCCACAGACAGACATACAGACCTCACACATAGCGGTCAAACTTATAACACCCCTTTTTTGCGTCGAGGGATAAAAATGAGGTAACAAAAACGCATCTTTATGTACCATGCATAAAGAATTATTTTATGAATATTTTGCTTACGCTTTTCTAAATGCTGTAATTTTCTAAATACCTAGAACCAGGCCCACGACAACTTGCTGTGCCAACGTGCATTTGTAGCAAAAAATTTAAACAAATCGTAATATAAGTAACACGGTTAATTAAATCACAAAACCAGTCCAGAAAATCCAAACAGAAATTCAAATAAAACAACTTGAACACCTGCCAGCCCTAACGCCACTGTAACTAGTGTGAATCATGGACTCAAAAAAGGAGTGGACTCGCCTTTGATAGGACAGCCGACGACACGACATGTCTGTACATTCATGTTTAATTAGCTGGCTTGAAGAAATGATACATAAACATCAGGTACTAATTGGTGAGGTAGCCATGGGATGATGGTAATAGTGCACCGTGCATGAGTAGATATCTAGCAGAGACCACACTCTTTAGTGTCAAGATTTTACTGTCAATCATGCGCTCTCTCGCTCGTGTCAGTTCGGGTTCTCATGCTAAAGTGAAAAGATAAGTTTCAACCTCGAACCTCATGGTTCACAGTGAAGGGCTTGAGCTTGCACAATTTTATTTAGATTGGCTCTCATCGAGATCAAGTAGAAGTGAAAAGATTAGACATTCAGAAAGGTTTGGAGGAGGAGAACTTGTCTGTTTTAACTGTGCTGAATGTTGATAAATAATTAAATCGCTCATAGACCTCTTCCTATGCACCCCAATCATAGTGCGCGGAAGTTGCTATGTCAGCCTAATGTTTCATAGACACAACATGCGTTCAAGAGTAAACCACGCACAGCACAGCCGTTTCTATCGACACAATTATTGTATGAGGCTTGGACTCTGTTTTACTATCTACTCATGTGGTGTCCATGTCCAGATAACTTTCTGAATTGATACTGTACTAGGCGAAAGAATGTGCGGTAGACATTCTTGTTCAGCTACTGATCTTATTCCCTTACGTGGTATATAGGAAGGCATGCACAAGATATTTTTTATTAGAATATTCTTGGTGAAATGCTAGAGAATGAGAAAATGCTGGAATTTATCTGAATCCTAGTTAAATCCTGGGTGTTTTTTGTGGAAAGGAAATTATTTTGATACTGTCCTAGCTGAACCTAATAATTACCTGAAAATATCATGTGAGATAGACAGAGACCCAGGTAGCTTTCTTCTGCCATGACTTCAAACAATATGTCAAGTAACAAAAATTACGATCAGCGATTATTTTATTCAGGTCACTTTACTCAAGTCTCTTCAGTTAGCACTCACACAAACAAAAACAACAAAAATATGAACGTCTAAAATACAATAACCCTAATTTTTGTCACGCCGTTATTCCACGTCACGAGATCACGTGACGGCGTGACAGCGTGTCAGGGCAACACGTCGCGTGACACATTAAATAATATATCCGTCCACCAACCAACTAATTGGTCACATTAATAACTAGGATGTACTCGATAATTTTGGTGGCAGTAATGATCTCGTTTATTGGGCACCTACGTGGTGATGCAGGTTGGTGTTTTCAGCAGGTGATGTTAATTTCACAATTAATTGGGCACCTAAGTGGCGTTTTACCAGTTAATGCTAATTCCTTTTTGTATTTTTTTTATATCAACCACAATTTATGGGAAGTCTACTGCTGAACTAACCTTTTTCTAAAGAGTTATTCTATTGTAATAAATTCATTAAAAAACTGGCTTTTTACCCGACTGTCATATGAATAAAGGCTATGATTTTACGTGAGACTCTTGACTAGGAAAAATTAAGTAGTGACAAATATGCCATCGAATACCAATGAGGACAAGACCCTTAAACATTTTAATATGGCTACTTAGCCATATTAAAATGTTTACCAATGATTAAAATACTGCGATACATATTCAACTGATTCGCAGAATTAAAAGATTAAGTTGATATTTTACACCAATTAGGACAGACATTTTGGCATGCATAATACGAGTTGATACAAAAGTATAAATAAATATTAATAGTGGGCAATAAATTTAAATTATGTTGTAGGTTTTACCTCGTTTAGCGACTAACCTTGGCTTTTAATTCGAGGTCCTTAGTCATAATTATGTTGAGTGTTAACTTTATATTGCCACAATAAATCTTTAATTATGAAAATAAAGTTTATGTTTTAACCTCTATTTTAATTACAGTTGCGATATACAATAAAAATTAAAATAATTTATATTTATAAGTCAACTGCCATTGTGAGGAGTGCAAAAATTAAATTTAATGCGACTCCCACACTAGTCCTCATGTTTATTTAAATATCGTAGCATGATGCAATTTTTAAAACAATTAATATAAGGTTATAACTATAATTATTTTGTTATGATGCCATCCTTTTAAATATTTATAAATACATTTTAACGTCTTTTAAATCTACATCAATCAGAGATCCATCTATGGATTTTAAGACCCAAATAAGAAACGGATGGACTTACATTACTCATAAAGTCAGAATATTATGTACTTACGATAAGACGGTCACATCTTTCTGAGATAGCATAACTTATAATAACTCATGTTTGTTCGTCAACTACTTTTTACAACTGAATAACTTTGGCAGGTTTTTTCCACATAGAAAATGCATAACGATTAACATCTACACAATGAAATTGAGAGGTTTCGTATGTAATTTATCCGTTATTTGTCGCAATATTTAAATCAGTAATAGACATATTCGTGTGATTATGATAATTTATGTTACGAGATACAAACATGTTACACCACAAACATACAGTCTGTTATAATTAAGTCCGACAGATTTTTTTTTCAGTCCACGACAATTATGAACAATCACGGTCAATAAATTAAAATAGCAATCACATTGCATGATAAAAAGTGTTCGTGTATTAATAAGTATGAAGACATGCTATCTATTACTAATTATAACACACAACTTGTTACGATTCGGGGAAACATAAAGTTTGTTAGAAAATGCAATTAATATGTCGGTGTTCATTATTGAAATACTGCTTAAACTGACCATCGATGTACAATTTTGATGATTGTTCTTCTATTCATCATGCCTGCTTTTGATTTCTACTACAGAGAGAAACCACTTAATAACCAACAAGAAAAAAGCATTAATCAAAACGTCTGTCTGGTCACTACTCTACAATGTTGTTCTCCAAAGAAATTTTTAAAAAAACCGGCCAGGTGCGAGTCGAACTCGCACACGAAGGGTTCCGTACCACCGTACAAAATACTAAACGAAGAATATTATTATTTTTCATTAAAAAAATCGTAAAGATATAATTTGTATTTCATAATGATACTGTGAATTACGAAGTAATTTTCTGCATTTTAGCAGTAGCAAGAAAGAAACAGCGTTTTTTAAAATTTTATTATGTACAGTATATGACACATGATGAAAGAAAGAAGTTTCAAATTCCTAAGTTGTTTAGTTGTTGAGCTCATACAAAAATAGACTTAAACAGACAACTTTTACGGCCCCCTGTTTCTTTATTTCTGCAAATAAAAAAATATAAAAAGTATTTGTTCTACTCGATGAGTTCTAGACAATGACACCCCACATGCCAAGGTAGTATATTTTTTTCAAAATCAAAATTATATTCTATGGAGACCCCCCTTTAATTTAGACTTTATTTAATTTTATTAATTTGTTCAGGGGCAATAGAAATAAATAATCTGTGAACGTTTCAACTTTCTACTTGATACGATTCATGAGATATAGATCGCTGATAGAAAGACGGACGAACAGACGGACAGCGGAAGCATAGAGGTCCGTTTGGCACCCTTCGGGTACGGGACCCTAAAAGTTAAGTTCATGTTGGTCTACTTTTACGAAACCCATCACACATCGAATTGACCGCTGCAATTGATTGCTATGTACAGTAGCCATAAGTCACTAGCCTTCTCATCAATCATACTGTATCTAGAAGTTGGAACAAAATCATCTAACACCATTAACACCGTACTCCACACATTGGGTCCAACGTTGGCCCAACAAGGGCGTCGCCATGACAGTTGACAAGCGTGACAGTTACGACAGATTGCGGCCGAGCGCAGATTATATCACGTCACAAATGAGATGATAAAAAGTTAATCCGTATCGTATGTGGAGGGCTCATTGTGTTGTGAGCGCTAATTAACTGATTACAAAGGTGGGGTTTAGGCCGTCTACACGATATCCGGCCCGGTCGGATGTTGACGTAATGTTTTTGTTTTAATTGGTGTTGCATTTTAAATGCGAATGTAATTTTTAATTGCATTCTCGGAATGATTGAATTGTGAGAATGTAAGGTTTCAAATTGACCTTAATTATGATATCAAATTGTTTAAATAAAACCTTTACAATATTCACGAAGTTGCTGATTATGTATGACATAATTGTTAAGTGACTTGGGATCAATGACTAGTTTTGAAAATTAAAAAAAGAACAGATTTTGTGCGAAATATAAGATAAGTGAACCTTAACTTTCTGAAGATAGTCAAACAGACCATGAGCGTTTTGAATTAGATCAGTCTTCACTTGTTACTACACAACATCCTTATCATTTCACCAGCCATCGACGACAGACTTCTGCAAAAAAACGAAAACCTTCAAAGCCGAGTTACACAAGACTACAAAAGGTCAAAGTATAAAAAGCGTCCCAAAAAGCGATAATAATCCACCGTTTCCAGTTTCACGGATTACACTGTCATTCGAGTACGAAAAAAAAATGAAAAAAGTCTTTTTCGAAGCCGCCGCATCGCGGTAGGCGCACTCATGCGTCATGATTCTGACAGGCGGTTTGACGTGAGTCTCCAACTCGCTTGACAAGCCGCCTGACAAGCCGCGCTAACGCTCCGCCGGATTATGTAGCTTGATGGATTAATTTGTGTACAATCTGTATTCACTTTGGTGCTCAGATCGTAATCAAAATATAATGAGGTAACCCTATAGTTTTAATGTTCAAACGTGGGAGGTTATCTTTCTTAATGAGTGTTAAGGAGGTATTATTTCTAACTGTTTGTGAATGTAATTGATAGCCTATATAATGTTGTTTATGTTAATACCAGCTTGCCCTCAACTGCAGAGAAAATGCTCTTTCTCAAACTGAAAAAGAACGAGCATTGCCGACAACGCTTGCTTTGCAAGATTTCCAATGTTTTCTATTCTTTTGCAAGTCTGATAAATCAATATATGAGATCAAAAATACATGAAAAAATTTCCAACCTCGACTGTAATGGCAACACTACTTCTAGTCTGCCAACACTAATAAAAAGCCACACTGGCGCTTCCCTTTCTGCCCACATCCCTGACAGATAGACACTACTGTTGTAATTAAGAAATTCTAAACTAAACCCTGAATACCTCAAAATCTCTTTTATTAACAATACAAACATCAATATACCGACAACTACGTAGAGTTCAAGAGTACCGAGGTACATACTAAAGCGCAAAAAACCTTTTTGGCCACCGCGACACGGTATTTGTATTCCCTTCCTAAGCCCACGTACGCACGGACGTTAAAATATCGCGGCGATTTTTTTTCGTGCACTGGATTTTCAACGCTCTGCTCAGCGCCGAGAACTGAAAAATCCAACAGTGTGTTTCTTCAGCGCGCTGGGACGAGGATGCGTCCCAGCGCGTTGGATTCTCAACGCTCGACTCAACACCGAGAGTTGAAAATCCAGTACGCGATAAAATCCCGCCGCGATATTTTAACGTGCGTGTACGTGCTTACATGGGCTTAATTGCTATTCAGTAGAGATATTATTTCTAACATTTTATGCACATTAATTGACAAGGCGATACCCTATAAAATGCTGTACATTAAAGGTTCCTAACTCATTCTAGCTGTCATTATGGAATTAGCCGTATCAGGCATATTTTAACTTATAAGTAATGAGCTATTTTGCCTAACATCCTCTTATAGGATTGCGTGTGTTACTAAACTGACAGTGAATTCCTACCGTGTTACCTACGGGCTGTATTGAGCCATTTCCTTCCATCAGCTTATCGGTAAGCCTATATACATAAATAATAAAATGGTAATGTTTTTAATTATTACCTTCCGCATCAACCGAAATCCTACTAGGATTTTTCAGTATTCAACCGAGACCTGGTACTACCGTAATCCTTGAGCTTGCATGCTTGATCATGATCACCCGTTGCAGAAATCGATGTCTTCAAAGATACCAAAAGCCCCATAAGTCTCATGTTGAGCACTGACAAAAGATGCACGATACCAGCACTATAAATGTTGTAAAGATGCCCAATACATGACTTGTCTTGCAAGGTGGATGAGCTGAGTCTTTTGCGCCGGCATCGCACGCATGCATCATCGCACGACCTATCACAATAGGACGGCCTAAGAGTCTTATGCCGTTTTCACCTTCACTAAGTGACACTTAAATTAATCCCTAAATAAAAGTCCACTGTTGGATTTTCAACGCTAGGGTCAGCGCTGAGAATGGAAAATTCAATAGTGCATTTTTATTTAGGGATTCATTTAATTGGCACTTAGTTGTCGGTGAAAACGGGCATTAGATTGAATGTCCCACATAGAATAGATATTGTGATGTATCTAGTTGCAAAGGGAGTCATGATCATCAAAAACAAATGAAGACAAAAGACTATCAATGACACGCTAAATCCTACTCCATAAAAAAAGACATAAGCTTATCTCTATTTAACAGTGCTATTAACCCACCAGTATAATCAACTTCAATTACAACACTATCCGATCAATTCTCGCGCAGCACTAACATAAATACTCGCGAATGTCGTAACTGATTAATTTAGAGTCGACGGCTTATGAAATTCACCAATTAATGCTCAAAGCGTTCGCATTAGCAGCCTGCTTGATTACCCCTGATTTATAGCTGTGTTACGACACTATTTTAATGACTGCGAAAGAAATTACAGCCAATTAATTATAGAATTGTAATTATTTTTTATCGGATAATTAAAGGTATTGATCGGTTAATTATTTTTGTGTTTTAATATAGGCTGAAGTTACGGAAGATGTTAATGGTAGATTAAGATCGTGTTGGCAAAGTAAAACAAATTCAAATTGTGTAATATATTGCTAGGTCATTGATTATATCTACTGCTAATATAAAAAAAAATGCTAACATGTTTGAACATGTCCCAAAATATTGTCTATACAATTGTTGTTTCATAATATTGAATTACTAGCTGCTGCCTCCTTGGACTCTAATACTTTTTCTAAAATAAAAGTAGACTTAGTTACTGACTATAATATCAGCTTTCTGCCAGTGAAAGTCCCGTTAAAATCGATCCAGCCGTTTCGGAGATTAGCCGGAACAAACAGACAGACAAAAGAAATAAAAAATGTATTTTTTTTATAAGCACCATATACATAAAATAAAGTAATATAAGCTGTTATTTTGACATCACAAACAGACACCTCAATTTTATTTATTTGTATAGATGTAAGATATGCTTTAGAAATTCATCTGGGACAGATATGTTAAACAGAAGCATATATTACCATCGTTAAACAAACATCTAAGTATTCTCATTTACTAAAAATATAAGACAAACAAAACATGTCCCACATTTCAGACAAAAACATTAGTCTACAACTTAGCGTCTATTTGTATTCATTATTACGTGTCATTAGCATACAAAATTGCTATCGCCATTAACAATCCACAAAACATACTGTAACGGTGTTTTTGCCCACGCAAAACATCACAATAATTCATGTCTAACAAAATGTTCAGTTAACCGCCACAATAAGGCTTTTGTGCCTACAATGAGCACAAAAGTTTCCAATTTCGCATCAACCGTTTAATTTTTAAACTCCAATTTTATGCTTGTCAGTTCATAATGATGGAGACTGATTGTTATTACTTGTCTGGCCTGAATGCACACGTAATATAGCAGGTAATGGTTTAATTTATCAAATGTTTGAAAGATTTCAATAATTTTTGATATATTTTTTGCGTAAATTCCTCTGACTTTACAGAAAAAAATACACATTGAATTGAGAATTGAAATATAGGGATACTACCTTTTCAACGGTCAAGATGATAATGCAACAGAATGAATTAATGAAATACACGGATCCCAGCGTGGTTTAACTAGACTCGATAGATCGAAAGAACCCCAAGATTTGCACTAGCCCCTAGAGCCTCATGTTTCAAGGGGCCACAGAGGCCATTGCATATCAAGGAGTAGAACGGGGGGCGCGGTAATGGTAAGGAAGACGTGCCCTTAGGATATGGAAGGGTTTGCAAGCCATATAAGATGATAATGCAACTGATGAATTAATTTTAGTTTCCAAGTGCCAATAGTGTCAAATGATATCCCTCACAATGATGGACAAGTTAGAAGATTTCCTTTTACCCTCAGTCGTTGCATCAACGGCAAAGTTAAGGCATTTTGACTGGTTTGGTGATTGCAAATTCGAATTCAAAACATTTATTTCAATTCAACCATTTACAGGCACTTTTGAATTGTCAAAGAGTAAGTCAGTCAAAAAGTTGAAACTAGTTGCACATTCCAAATAGTAGGTTCCTATGTAGAATGACCAGCAAGAAACTCCATGGACACTCTGCAATGGATCACTGCAAAGGTATATTTTCACTTTTACCGACCGTGATCAGCAATCTGTCCATCCGCCAACCTTAGCAATCCAAAAAAACAAGAAAATCCCTCTTAATAAAGTCCGTTGTTACGACTACATAAATCAAAAGATTGACGTAACAACTGATAATTTTATATCAAAACTAAAAGAAACATTTTCAATTATAATGTTTTTTCCGTCTCATTGTTTATAAATAAACAATTTACTACAAAGAAACATTCACACCGGTCCACTCAACTACCGATATTCTCAATCGATTGTTACCGTGACTATCGAACAAATTGGTTGACACTCGAGACGGGCGGCGGTGCCTTTATCGATGTCTAACTAGTGTAAATCGATTCTGATGCATCGATACCGAGACGAATCGAATAGAACGCACTGTTGCCTTGCTGTGATATTGGGACTTATTTTATTTTTATTTTTTAAGTTATTCCTTACATACGAATTCTATTCTCGGATTTGTAAGGTTTTCTTTGTTGCCTTGTTTTTAATGAAAAATATAGAGGAAAACATAGTATCAATTTTATGTTTCTTTACACACATAACATAGAGTTAAAACATAATTAATTTATTCCGAAACGGAATTCCGTTTCGAAATATCAATTTGTAGTTTCGAAGGCGCAAATCCATACAAAATCAGGATCTATCACACACTTACAGTTATTCCCCGTTCGAAATATTCTCCGATTCGAAATTCCGAAACGGAATTCCGTCTGTATGTGGTCTGCCTTTTGTACGGATTTGCTGCCTTCGATATTTCGAAACGGAATTCCGTATGTATGTGGCCGGAGTTAAACTCATTATAACAACCCGACCTCACAAGCAGTAGCACTTTAAAACATTTTAATAGTAAAATATTGTTTGTTGTAATTCCATACGAAGTAAATCAGCAAAAAATTATTATTTACATACCCAGTAGCTTTCAAAATATCCAGACTGTATCCTAAAATAATAAATATTGTAGACTAACCAATGTAAACATTCATTTTTGGCACTATCCTATGTAAACATTCTGGAACACGAAAGACGAAACCTTAAAATATTTAAACAAATAATATACGATTGTGTTAAAACAAAATTATTTAATAAATAAATAGGCATCAGTAATGCACTTCACATTTATTTCAATAACTTGTAATCTAGAAAATGCGTTCGGTTTGACTGAAGGAAAATGAAAATTTTACAATTTAAGACGCAGATATATGCCAGTGACCTTGACTGGTTAGCTTATGTGTAGTACATCCAGCCAGTAATAGGACTCGCCTATCAAGGAGCGCTGTCCTAAATTAGACGTATTATTAATTTATTATATATAATAATAATGGGGATGCATCGAGATGTGGTCGCGGTAGACAAGGGTCTCACCCCACTCTCCTTGGCTAAAGAGAACTGGCGTAAGCCTGTAGCGCTTGACACTAACGATCGCAAGGAGGTATGGCAGAGTAAGGAGCTTCACGGACGCTACTTTCGGGCCCTATATGGACCCGATGTAGATTTACTAGCGTCCGTATCCTGGCTGCGTTTTGGTGACCTCTTTGGGGAAACCGAAGGTTTTGTCTGTGCAATTATGGACGAAGTTATGATGACGAACAATTACCGGAGATTCATTGTGAAGGACGGGACGGTTGACATCTGTCGGTCATGCCACCGTCCGGGAGAATCAATCCGACACATTATCTCCGGCTGTTCTCGTCTAGCTAACGAAGAGTACTTGCATAGACACAACCTTGTAGCCAGGATTATCCATCAGCAACTTGCTCTGAAGTACAGTCTTGTGGAATCTGAAGTGCCGTACTAGAGGTATGCGCCCAACCCAGTTCTCGAAAATGGAAATATCACTTTGTACTGGAATCAATCCATCATCACTGACAGGACTATTGTTGCCAATAAACCTGATATAGTGGTGATGGATCGAGTAGAGCGGCGCACAATGATTATTGACATAACGGTTCCGCATGACGGGAACCTCGTGAAAGCCGAGAAAGATAAACAAATCAAGTATCTTGACTTGGCTCGCGAAGTTGTCGACATGTGGTATGTGGACTCAGCGATCATTGTGCCGATAGTCGTATCAGCCAATGGTTTAATTGCCAAGAGTCTCAACCAACACCTAAGGAGGCTCTCGTTGGGCAGCTGGATCAAGGGCTTGATTCAGAAAGCGGTACTCTTGGACACGGCTCGCATTGTCAGGAGGTTCCTCTCTCTGGAGCCCTGACCGCCGGTAGCTTGGACCCTGTTCCCGATACCGGTGGGCTACTATTTTTTTATATTTTTAAATGTTTTTATATTATTTTATTCTAATATTTAAAAATATAATTTATATGTATAATATAGTTGAATAAAGGAAATAATAATAATAATATCAGCCTGTTACTGTCCCACTGCAGGGCAAAGGCCTCTTCTCATACAGAGAAGGCACGAGCATTGATCACCACGCTTGCTCATGACGGGTTGGCGATTTTAGACTTATATTAACTATAAGTCGGTTTCCTCACGATGTTTTCCTTCACCGATGTCAGTAATGTCCAAGATAAACTCAGAAAGTACATATGAATTGAAAAAATATTATTAGATTATATATAAAACAAAGTTATTTCAATAAAACACGTATACTAGAAGATCAATAATTAAATTATCTTTAAAATGGTGAAGGTTTCAGAAAAATACGGTTGTTAGATTTTGCGGGATTCTCAGTTATTTATCCGCGTTAGACATAACTTCACAAGTTAATTTCCTTTAGAATATAAGCATAATCGGACATATCCATAAATTACTTATTAAGAAAATGCTCTAATTTAACACATATTTTTTCTAAATCATTAACACTGCTAGTTTAGACGTGATCTTCAGCTTAAAATCATTAAAAGAGGTTATCGGCGCCTTTGAACCTACTATGTTGTCTCCAAAATTATGGCATAGTTAACAAAGTACATTGTTTAATCGTGAAAGAGATCATAATTCAAAATCATTAAACAAAAGATGAATAAAGTACCTAATAAAATATGTTCATACAAATAAAACAAGTTAGCAATAAGGTGTAAAGTACTGTACACAGGTGTAAACGACTCTTGTACCACTAGTCTATAAGAAAGCGATATCAATGAATAATGGATGCAGCCGGACTGCGCCGGAATCCAGCCTGTGGATTTTAGATAAATCTATTTTTTGAATCACCTCGCGTAGTCAGTCACGTTTGGAGGAGAGAACACAAAGAATGTTCTGGTGTCACTTAGAAGACGCGTTTGTGCAAAAAAATTCGTCAAGACACCAAATGAAAATATTTTTAGGCACCTATTATTTTCCAGTGTTTACAAAAGAGGTTGTCGAAAAGTGGTTAAAATAAAAGTAGATGTATGCTGATTATCAACAATTTCCAATTTTAATTCAACAACATCGTTTTCCATACAATTATGAAAGTAATTTACTACTATTTTACAATACAGACAGTTTTATATGACCGCTCATACTTTATTACACTATAGAGCTTAATATTCTACCATAATTTTACCCTAGCACACCTATTATCATACCATCTGAATAATTGAATTAATTTCACTAAAACGTTTCATACATTGTAATAATTGCTCCTCAGACAGAACCAATACCCGTCCACCTTTAGAATTTTATGTTATGTGTCTCTTTACCCAAACATTCTCCGCAAACTATCAATTTACAATATTGTCGTATGCATACATATGACCATATAAAATTTTACGACACCGTTTCGAAAGTACCCAGCTAGGCGTTGAAGTTTAAAAATTCATAAGCGTGGGCACTGAAAGGATCTAAATTCTCTTATTTACATTTTAATATGCGCTAAAATAGCGTTCGGTGAGTAGTTAATATATTCAAGTCATTAATTCTAATGAGATAATCAGTAGTCGTGTCGACTGGATGGCCAACTGACCCCTGTTTGTAAAGAGATGAGCATCTATGCGTAGGTGTCGACAGGGTGAAGTAAAAAGGTGGTTTGGGCTGCTGAGCGTAACGAGTTTTTATTTATGAGAACCGGTAGCTCTAAGACTAGAGTTTCAATGATTTGACTACTGAAGGTGTAACGTCATCCGGTCTGGGATGTGGTGATTTGTTTATAAAAAGTCTTATAAATAAAGCTAACTACTTGAGTCATTGCTAGAAATTGTGACTCATTACTTGATAGACCACCCGGTGATAGACTGATCAAAAACGTAAATCTAATTGTATAGATATTATGGTATTTCTAGAAAATCTATAATTATATTACACCAAAATATAAGAGAAGAACATTTTTCATAATGTTTCCAATATTTTACACATAACGATTAAAATTTTAAACATAGTTTACATTATTCCAGCATTTATCTCCCCAGGGACATACTATATGATGCAATCAAAGTTCCTTGAAAGACATCAATTATAGTTATTTAAACACAGCTATCGTCTGCCTTTGTGTACAGAAGCCAAGAGTGGCTCCCTGGCAATTATGGATGAAAGCAAAATATAAAGAGTCAATACTTGCTTGTCATCCGACACTGGGTATTTGAAAGCAAATAAAGTTTTTTTTTTGTATTCTGGTGGTCCTTGCAAGAAGGAAGAGAGATGATTTTACAAATTAATGGTTTGGCCATTCTTTGGGGTAGATAATAATTCTCAAACAGGACGAAGATTTTGAACAGTGTCATTGAAATAAACACATTTGAAGTTCTGCAATAATAATTGAGAAAAAGACTTTGATATTTTCAATGCGTAGGTATATTTGTATTTTTAATATTCTTACAAGCGTTAAGCATGCAATCTCAAATGTCTCGTATATCCGGCATATAAAGGAGGTTTGACGTTAATATGTGGGCCGTATCGATCATCCCGTTTCCTCCAGTTTAATTTTTACAAGATCATTCGTAACACAGGAAACCATTTAAATCTCTAACGCAAACTCCGGTTCTCTATCAAGATTTATTATTTTTTATACTATACCAAATGAATCGGCACATAAATTACAACATCATAAACGTTCAGTAAAATATATTGCGCTATTTTGAATGTGAAAACAGTTTTATTTCTCAATTCCGTCTTTTCATTCCTTTCTGTTTCTCTGTCGTAAATTTTACGGCCGACACTGTACATGCGTTCACATAAATTCGCGGCTGATTTCCGATCGAGAAAATTAAAACGCATTCAGCCAAAGACAAGAAATGTGCGAATTAACATTAAATGCGCGTGAAATGACAGGCGAAACATAAAAATTTCTCCTTTTAAAATGCGGCTTTTGAGACCGTTCTCACCTTGAGCAGGTTCACTTTATTGAGCGACTCGATTAAAGTGTGGCGAATCGGGCTGTTAAACTACTGACGTGATTGACGATAGCAATGACTTATGTAATATTTTCTTTCCTTTTAACAATGAACTTTAAGATTCTAAAAATAAAATTCAAATTACTGAAGTACACCGACCTGCGTAGGGTCTTTTCAGATTTGTGGCTGTCGTGCCGCTTGGGTGAGCATTTTGTACGTTGATTGGCATTTTGCCGCGCGAAAAGCAACACCTTTGCGGCCATGACATGTCGTCTGATTGATTGTATAATTAATTTTGTTTTAAATTCAAAACGCCAAGAAATACGTGTCAGCTGTATGAGCTGTCAATTAATTTGACAGTTCTTGATGAAGGTAACCCATAACGAGGTGTTTTGTAAGCTCCGTTTTTTTGTGGTCAGTCATTAAAACTAGTTGTCTTGCTTTATAAAGGATAAGTTGACAGGTATAAAGTGCGAATGTTTATTTGAGTGTTTTTTGTTTGTGCCTAATTTGTTATGTAACGAAATAATAAAAATGTTCAAAGATTTGTGTGCCGCTAATAAATCTTTTGATATATTTTTCCGTTAGTCGAATGACGCAACGTTGCTCGGTATAATATTTTGAGTTACGATATTTTATTTTGAAACTTCTGTTTTTTGGGCTTCATAATCACAAGTCAACACTTTAGAGCAAAGTACAATCAACTTTACGAAAACTTTTTTTGCGGTTTTCTTTACGATTCGAAGAAAAAAGGACCTTGTCACATACTAAAGACAGATTACATTTCGAGACATTTTTACCTCTTTTTACAAACTTGAAAAACGACCCTAAAAACAACAATATCCACATCCAAACAGCGTCTCACTTCCACAAATATTCCTCCGCTAAAGAAACAAAGGCTGCATGATGAATGGTTCTCGGCCGCCATACATCATCCCGGCCGCGATTGCCACTAATGATGAATAATTAGCACCGTTTGTCTCACCACACTCCCTTTGTGTAGCCACAATGGTTCCTCTGACGTCTACCAGTTATTGTGTTACAGTGACATTCATATCTTATCTCTGCTGCACTGGTTTTGGAGGAATTTCATCTAGGATGTTACATATATCACTGAGTATATCATCATATTATCCTTCTTTATCATTAGCTATTTCTTTATTATTAAGTCCTATATTATCGTCTTGTCTTTCATTATCATCAGATCCTTCTTAAAGTGTCTTAAGAGGTGGTTAAGGCGTTAAATCAGGTGGATTAGCAACATCAACAAGACCACGGATAACGTCACTCAGTGAAATCTGGTTTCGCTCTCGTAGGCTATCGCTTAGCAAGTTGTCGCTACTTAGCCTTAAGTTCAGCAGTAATTTATTGCTTGCGGTTTCAAGACAAGTACATAAATCTTGCGAGTTCGACTTTACTGCAAAAAGAAATAGAGTGGTCACATAGTTGGTTTTAAAATAATAGCCGATTGCTTGGTTTGGAGTACTTACCTAGGTATAAATAAATATTAGTTAGTTTTACGTATTTCTCTTTATTTATGTATAAACCAGTAGTGAAATGAGCATCTAATGCAGCTTTACCTATGGTCAACCTATAATTGCCATGACTCATATTATATCTCTATTGCCAACCCTAAACCCACAAACGCAGGGCGCAACTTTTCATTTCCCTTCAAATCGGCAACAATATCCATCCATCTCTGGTTACATTTCAAACGAATCGTAAATATACTTTATAATCCATTCAAAGCCAATGGAGTCGAAACGTCGGCAGCAAACAAGTAGCGGTTTCACAATCAATCGTCGACAATAAACGGTGTTCACCTCAGTAGCGCATAAAAGTGCTATTCATTACCATCCATCAACTATGACGAACAGGCTCTGAATGCCTTGTGGACTTTTGGTGTAAGTTATGAGCAATTCACTTGGCTTTGTGTAATTAGTGGCTCTTAGAGGAATATTATATAAGTGGTCCACATTTATACCATCATGCATTTTCTTTTATGCCATGTTCTAGGTTACGTAGAATAGACCATTAGAATATAGCAGCAACACTGATGTTGATGGTCTATTCTGTAAATATCTCATCTTGAATTGAGCTGTCATTTTAGCTAGGGATTAACACTGGTGACAGCTGACTTTCAACTCACTTCATCTAAGTTTTCGCAGTGAGATTTTTACAGAATAGATCAGTTGGTTTCATAGTGATGGTGAACTAAGGCTTTTAAACTATGTCTCCAGAGATGTCAGAGCATTAGCAAGTTAATAGTGCTACAGGTATCCACTCCCATAGGTCTCCACTTTTGACCAGATCGACCAGCGTCAACCTATTTCTCAAACTGAAGCATATATTTTTTATTATGTTATTAAAATGTATAAAAATAAGAAGGCTCAGAGAATCCAAATATTATTATTAAATCGTGTTTACGACGAAGCTATTTATGTCTATGGCGTCGTTCATTGATAAATAGATAACGTGTCTGTCAAAACATAATTAATGATCAAGATTAAGGAGTATTTTCTAGATATGTATATAAATATAATCTGTTTACACTTATGGTTGGGAATACTGAGATTAATTTTCATATCACTTCAATCTTTGTCATTCATTATTAATGTTTTATAATCGGTATCTCTATTAAAATGATTATCCTTCGAGTTATTTTAATCGATGTTACTTTGATCGCTACATCTCGTCGCGCGCGCCGGTTCGCTTCTCATTTTTCCACTCCCTTCAATCTAGCCTCGGCTTGTTTATCTACACAATACCTCCGACAATTTGTCTTCGCCGTTTCTAAATATCCCTCATTGTCTTTGAGTAATTTTGTTAATAAATTCTACCAGTCAAAACCCTCAAGCGTTTCTTGAGCAATTTTCTTTTGTTTATCGAATATTCTCAGACATAATGATTTATGTACGCCCGTTCTTTTTATATCAACATCTAGACTTTGACGTGTATTAATTAATAAATCTCCCTGAATTATTGCGTTGTTTAATACAAATAAATATTATGTGTATAGAGAATTGGAGTTTATTACATGTATATCTGGATGTTTTTGCTGGGCTAAGAGTCATTCGTTTTATTTTATGTAGATTTCAATCTGACACTATGATTGGATCGATCGCGCTTTCGGATCCTTTTAGTTGTTGTTTATTATATCAGTGATTAAGATTTAGACTAGGTATGACGTTTTAGAGTTTTTTTGTGTTTTCGTTCTATATTTAAAATTCATTTTGCACGCTTCCTTAACTGTCGTTTATTTTCTACATTTCTATACATACAGAATTTAATTAAAGAGATCTCTGTACACATTCCTTTTATTGTATAACTTCAGCATTATGATAATCATTACCTAAAGTTAAATTCTTTGTGAACGTGAAGAGTGTTAACTAATGCCTCTATTATTTTGTATTTTGTAGCAGTCGCTCAAATTTATTTAAAAGTCGTATTTAAAAAAGCGTTTATTCAACTCTACATCATTAGTGGAACAGAATTATTTACAACACAAAATGTTATTATACTACAGATTTTAAATTATCCATTTATCATATTTTTAATATTCTATTGACGTAATCCCCAGGGATTCTTGACATGGTCAAAGATTAAGACGAGCTTTAAAAGTCACCTATCATATTAAATTTATTAATTTATAATATGAGAACGGTCACGCTAAGTAGGAACTAATAAACTTAGCATAAATTATGTAAACTAACATTAATAACAATAAAATCTACACATATTTGGAAATATTTATGGATATTCAGAAACGATTCTGTGATATCAATCTGTTTGGGAATATACTTTGGGAATCAGATTTTAATCTACTTCAGTCATTTGATACTGAGCTTGAGATTAAAATAATATGAATTCATGTTGTCTAAGCAGAAGCTAGGCAGTCTGTTCGTTTATAAAAAAAATACGTTTGAATATTATCCTGCGTAGATTCATAGCTAAGCTTTATGGAACATTAATAGGGTGTTCTTTTGATGAGCAGACTTAAATGGAAATCGATCCATGTTCAGACATTATTAGCATTATAATTAATTTATTTGAAAGTGTGTTGAGCGTAAGATGAATGCACTAGGTATTCAATAATACGGCTTTACCAATATAAAACCACTCAAGTTCCAGTCCCTGCCGGATTCATAATAGCAAGATATTTATTACAGGCCAAATTCTAAGCCATTATAACAATGTCCAAAATTAATTTCATGGAAAGACGCCCGGCTCTGCCATTACAGATAACTAAAAAACTGACCATAAAATATTATAAGTGATTGCCACCACTCAATGACACAGCATACTCACAAACAACTTATAATCAACACGATGACTATAGAAATCTTCTTACACCGAAGTAATGAGACTACCGATTATGATTAACACCGAATAGGGGCCCATAATGAATAAGTAGATGATATTCAAGATCTGGCCCAAGACCGGCGCCGCAGTAAATGTTGATGGACAAAATTAATTTAAATATCCAACCAAGCAAAAATATACTGTAACTCAAAGTAATAAAGATTTAGAAGAAGGTATCGATAGCTTTGTTGGTGTGTAAGCGAAGCCGACAGCCGTCAATCAGACGGTAAAAACCGGTAGCCGTCGAGTCAGACATTACGGGCTAACAAATGGCGTGGAGTGGTTATTACGTCGGTATATTATTTCCGTAATGCGACGTGATTTAGAGATAGTGATTGATTTTGTACGGCTCGTTTTTGATTGCTTCCGTTGTTAGCGACAGTTATCTTTGAATTAGATTTGCACGACAGATGTAGTAAGGTCAAGATATGAATATTTAATCTTATATTATAATATTCGCATAACACGACATGACCACGTAATAGAAACACGATAACTATAAAACAATCTTAATGTTAATCTTAATATAACATGCAAATAACAACTTGCGAAATTCAATATCACCCATGCCAATAATTTTAGACCATGTGAAAATAAAGAAAAAGATGAAGACAAGGTTAAAAATGACGACAGCAGAAACGGTAGCTGACACTACTCTCCACACGCCGGTAGTCGAACATTTTTATCCCGACGCAACCGGCGACTTGACAGCACGAGGATTATACAACGCACCGCAAGAACAAAAAGTTCCCAAATAAATTACTGTAGAGGGCAAACAAAAAACATCTTGAAGATAGAATAACAATAACGCAGATAGGCTTTGATATTATGAAAATAATACAAAAGGATCAAGATGAAATTTGAGCGACGTAAGCGTTGGATACGAGGCTTATACATACTTAGCTTCTTGTTAGACACGTAGTGGACGAAGGTAAAAGATTATAATCTTCTAGCTTTGTATCTTTATATGTAAGTTAAGATATGGATAAACAAGAAAGATAATTATTTAAATGAATAACGCACTGATAAAATTAGTTAACAATCTGTACTAAATATAGTTTACTAGCCAACGGCGTAGGGCGGCACAGTTGAACTTTGATTGTGATCCGAGACTCAATTGAAAAGATTCCAATTGACATTTACTGATAGAGAAGCCATCAATTAGAAGTGATTCTGATTACGATCGACGTTCGATGGTTGGTCTACACAACAACCTCGGCTCCAAAACATTTAATATACTCATTGTGATCAAAACCCATTTTTTCCCAAACATTTTAAATTATCAAAACGTATTACATCACAAATCAATTAGTTTCAATAAAGTGTTGGTTGAACAATAAGTGATTAATGTACACTGACATACAAGGTCGGAACTTAGCCACTCCGTGATTTATAACAATTTATTTTTATTTAATAATGCTCGTTGGTTCAATGTCGAAATTTACATTTTTACTATTGATTGCGATGTTTATTTATGTGCCATATAAGAATGGTGCAAAAAATCTGACAGGAGCGTTTGTCTCATAATTGTTGTTGAATCTTAAACAAACATGATTTTCATCTGAAGGATATTGGAATGCAATGTCTGCCATAAATAACGACTGCTTTATTTTATTACTCTTCAGTTAATTTACAATTACTGAAGAAATATTTTCCTGATTGGAAATGTTATAAATATGTCACTGTAAATAGTTTTACTCTACTTTCCAAAAATATATCTACCATAACACCAATATTTTCTTTCTCCTTATTGACCAGTAGATATGACCTCATCTTGATTATATTACAACGTTTCTCATACGATACATTACCTATCGTAATGAACAAGAAGTGAAAAGGGCTAGACATAGTGAAATAATGGACAGCCACTGAATAAAGCTTATAAATCTACGTCGGGGATTTGACGTATCACGTCTTGTGGATCAACTTGTATGAATGAATTAGCATACTAAAGTCCCAATCACATAATTGGAATACATTAAGCTGTCAGTATCATAATTTAGGATTTGTTGGTGTCAGGGATTATTTTACCAGTAGTGTTTTTCATTGCGATGTTCAACCTATAGAACAGTTGCGTTTACTGGAAATACAAAATGTTCACTTATATTTATCTCTCCTTCTTTTCTCACCTTATTCTTTATACATATCTTCATATTTTGCCTTCAAATTTTAATCATATATTTAAAGGAAGAATTGAATGATTGAGTCTTGGTTAGCTTTATAGAAAATCAATCTTCATTTTTCTATACCCTCGGTGGCTTCAATAAATGTTAAGTAAACTTAAATCAGTACTTCAGCTATTTGCAACACGTTTTCCTCTGAAACCTAAACTCTAGACCAACTCGATCTTCAACAAACAATAAAACATTTTCCGTCAAGAGAAATCCCAAAAACTACTAGCATTAATACTAAGATCCCGTCACAAGCATATCAGGTATCATTTGAATTCTAGTCTGACTCTGTTCAGATAGGTAGTCAATTGATATCTGAAAAACGTCCATCTGGGTTCAGAAGCAAATTCCGAAAATACCTGCTTTTAGGCTAAGAGAAACTTTAAAGCTTTACCTGAAAGCTTAAAGTTGCTTGATGGGATTTCAGATTCGTTCAAACATGGTAAGGAGACCTATAGATTTATAACAACGGTATAATTGTCTGTTTGTTTGAAATACAGCTTTGTTGATGAGGTTAGATTATTCTAGATGGATTGGCTTAGGTTTATGTATGATTTAAGCTTTTATTATGAAACTCATAAAAAGCTAGTTTTAGCTTTTGTTTAATATTGAAATATTTTCTATATGAAACCTGCCTGTGCACTGTGCTGTAGCGCTACAAACTATTGCAGACAAAACCCTAAAAAAATATTAAAGATTATTTAATTTATTATGTTTTTTTTTAAAACGCAATATTTTAAATAATGCTGTCTGTATTATACTATTAACATAAATAACTCATTTATCATTAATTTGTGTTTAAATAAATAAATAATGTTAATTAAATTCATGAATTAAACAAAATTACAATATTAATTACACCCATTAATTAATATTTTTTAATATACGGTTTTGTAACAACTGTTAATAAAGTATTATTACATCCTCTGGGTGAACTGAAGAAAATAAAAAGTTTTCCTTCATTTGTTAAAAACAAAACGCCAGAATAAGCAAAAAGTATTCCGATACCGGGAATCGAACCCGAGCCTCCTGGGTGAGAGCCAGGTATCCTAGCCACTAGACCATATCGGATGATGAGTTATACGTCAAAATTACTGATCTAAATCTTTGTCTATGGATATTTTTAGGTACTCTGTGGCAGCTAATTATAAAATCTTTCACCATTCTTTTATTGCACAGCTAGCATGATCCCGGCGTTCGTTACAAGATTGAATAAAGAATTAAGGTATGTTTATTTATAATCAACAATCCATACCTTTTTTTCTTGTAGGTACATAATTTGGACGAGAAAGCATGCAAATAAAAAGCAGGTGATTTCAGTACATAAATAAATGTTTATTTTTTCATCTTATTTTGGAAATTATGTCTATCTCAAATGCCATAATGAGCTCTGACAAATCCGAATTTCAAAATCGAAGCCCAACAAAAACCGAAATAGAATTTATTTGAATAAAATCCACATTCCGAATTCAAACCTGAACCGCCATTCCACTTTGTTAATACGCGACTTATTATATGGTAAACAGTGCCATTAGCATGTCTCGCTGCACTGCATACCTGTCGCCGAAGCTTGTCGATCAACGTCACTCAATCGCGTCGCTGCCGACTTCAACCGACGACGCCCGACATTTGCCGACATCCCACGATCTACTATCCCGATGTTATCCCTTCGGAGCTTTGTCTGTCCTTAAACGGCAGCTGCATTGAATAGCTTTTGTTGATGAGAGACAATAACTTCGTTTTTTCTCAAAGAAACCCGATGTAAAAGGTATTAATTATCATAAATGTAAGGGTTTGTGATGTAAATAGTTTTAAAGGTAATATTAGATGCGGACGTGCTTTGGTCAAATAATGAAACTTGTTTTTAATAATAGACGATTATATTTTTTCCAGGGGTGGAATAATTTGGGCCACTGTGTTGTGGTGTACAATTTTCTAGTACAAATAGTGGTTGTATTATTAGATGTTACAAAGGAAACAGTAGCGAAGTTATTAGGCTATAAGTAATAAAGTTTGTAACTTATAATTAAGGGCATGTGTAATTTACTCAATCCAAGTGGATACAATGTTTCAACGCTGTCATAATTATCATGAATACATGTTTGTGAATTTGTAGTAATTTTAGGCAATTATGTATTACAGAAAAAAACAGTGGATTCGCACGAAAACACCTCAATGAGCTGAATTGGATTTAAAAATCGGCCAAGTGCGAGTCGGACTCACACACGAAGGGTTCCGTACCACCGTACAATATTCAGCAACAAAACGTCGAAAAAAACGGATAGAAAAGTTCGTCCTACTTCCATCGTCCCACTGGTGGGACGAACGAGAATTTAATAAATAATATTAAATTTGATTACATGATTTAGTAATTCTATTTTTAATTCGCGCTGGTCCCACTAAATAAGTCCAGTGGGACGAACGGGAATACACGAAAAAAACATGCTTAATATGGGGACCCTTTGTAATCATTCACTTTATTTTAGTTTTATTATTTGTTGTTGTAGGGGCGGCTATAGTAATACAATCTGTGAAAATTTCAGCTGTTTAACTATTACGGTTCATGAGATACAGCCCGCTGACAGATAGACGGATGGACGGACAGCGGAGGCTTAGTGATAGGGTTCCGTTTGGCACCCTCTGGGTACGGAACCCTAAAAACGGTTAAATTAATCTTCGTTAAAAAACAGATGAGCAGAATCATGCAGTTAGAAAAAATACAAATCAAATGTAATTATTTTTTTACAGTATCCAATTTAAATTATACATAGTTTAACGCCTTTATTGTGTTCTGGAGTTATGGGTTACCATGTCAAGGTTTAATAAAATATGTATACGTCATTATGTTTTCATTGTTTTTCAGAATCCAAAGTTTTAGTGGATTTATTCAGTTTCAGAGATTTTTATTTGTAGGTACAAAAACTCGTGATAATAATACTAATAATAATGAAGCAATAATTCACTAAATTACTCTATATTTAACTTGAATGTAGAGAGAGTCCAATCCGTAGCGTTTAGAAGTCGTTTGATTAAGGAACCAATTTTTTTTCCAACGTACTCGTAACATCACGCCTGCATTTTTCCGAAGGATTAAGCAGAGGTGTCCTATAGTGAACCCAAGTTTCAGCCGTTATGTTTAAGTCCCTTAAACAAATCTCGACTCCGGGCTGCAACTGAGAAATTCCTGATGGAAAACTCAATAACACTTCCCGACCTAGGAATAGAACCCAGGACCTCATGCTGATCACCACCTAGACCAAGTTTTTTTCCAAGTGCCTTTATTAATAATGAACCGAGTTTTAAATTAATCACGAAACAGTCATTAATAAATGAACTGTCAATGAATTCACGAATTATACCTAAAAAATCTTCTAAATGATTACATAATTGTCACGACAGCATGTGGGTAGTTCGAGAGGCCTTGTTATGAAGCTGATCACGATTTGTCATGTTTGAAGGCATTGTCACGCCTCTGCCCTTTGTGTGACGTGACATTTGACAATGTGATTGACACGCTAGTTAATAGCTTGGTGGAGGGGGTAAATATGTGCGTAGTATGGCAGCAGCTGAGGTTATTAATAGAGGTGTTATTGGAGAGTTTTTTGTCTCATTCCGATAGGTAGGAAAGTAACGTTAACCGAAGTTGATTATATGCCTTAGCTAAGGATTAATACTAGAAACTCTAAAGAGCTTTGGACTGAACAGAGGATTATTTGGAGAATTTTTAGAATAGAATACAAAAGACTATTGTTTATTACAATTATACGTAAGACACAATGCAGCAGATAATGATCAGTCGAAAGGTGAGAAAATAAAACAGCCAAGAAAGCTCTGACTGATTAAAACAGATTAACATTTAGGACTATTAAATCTATTTAACGCCTGAAATAAAATATGGATGCAATAATAAAATAACAACACAAAATCAATATATGCATCGTAAAAACTAGTACAGCCACCAACCAAATCGTTTTGCAATTCACACGTGCACAGAGTGCCACAAGCAAAAAAAACGTGGCCAAAAATATTAAATTTATTCTGTTGCCGTGTGCGATCGCGTATATCAAGTGGCTGGGTCGCACAACATAGGGTTGTGTTGCCAGAATTCTGTTTGACATGTGATGGCTGTCATAACACTGTCACACACACGTCGGATTTCGATTTTATCGAGTATTAGAGTATTGAATGTTATTCTATGATTACCATTAAGTACATAGTTCAATGTATTGCCTTTTTTTGTAGAGGGTGAGTAAATTAGGTTGCTGTTCCAGTGTGGGTATTATTTATTTTGAATTATATCTTTTATTGTGATTGAAGTAATCTCTATACGGGATTTCATTGATTTCATTGATAAACATTGTAGAGTAAAAGAAAAAAAATAGAATATGAATAGAAAATATTGTACAGCCGTTAATTTATTTGAAAATGAGCAATTAATGAACTTGACCCCGGACAGTCTCTATATTAAAGGGAAATTTAAAAAAAAACAGCAAGCTACTTGAATACATGACATAACATGAAGCTAGTTTGTATGTATAAAAAAAAAAAAAACCACTAACACCACTAAAGATTTATAACAATGCTATAAACATGACTGACACTAGTGCCTAGTCTCCTTCTTAACATACTAGTTTCAGCCTCGCAAGTCGATAAAATACAGCCAACTCGCTGTTAATTTAGCTTTCTATAGGTGAAAGAATTGTTAAAATCGGTTAAGTACTTTTTTTAGTTTATCCATTACAAACAAACATACAAAAAATCAAATCTTTCCTCTTTTATATATGTATAATATTAGTTTAGACTACAAATAATAATCTGTTCCAAAAGTATCAGATGAATGTATAAAAAACCCCTGTTTAGGTTAAATTCTTACGCATTCACTCACTAAATTTAAAATTAGAATTTCGAGTTCAAGTATTTAAATAATCTAATCAAATCACTCAATTTGTCACTGCAAATGCCAATTTGCAAAGAAATGAATCCACATCTGTTACATTTTTCGAACAGACAATATCTACGCCATAATTTAGTGCTACGCAGATTACGTTATCTTACTATTATTCGCCTAGCATACTTCTCAAGGAAAACTAAATTACAACAAAAACGTATCATGAAAATCACGAACATTAATCATTCAGCGAGATTATAAAAAACTGTCAGATTTTATCAAAATAAATCTTTTCGCAGTATAAGCCGTATCTAATTCGGTAACCCTGTCGGCTGGTGACATATTTGTATGCAACACGTATCGTTGCAGCGTACGCGAATTTATGTTCTATGCTTTTGTTTCTACGAAGCACTGGGTTGTCGCACAGTGGGTGGCCTATTGTCAGGTGTTTGGCTGATGGCTTTATGTCACGTTGTTTTATGACAGAGAATTGATTTTGGTTATTAGTTACGTTATTTATGTGGCTTGAAAGTCAATTTATTGGTTATATGAAGTTTGGAAATAATATTCAAGTACTTTAAGGGATTGAGCAGTGCTAGAGGCAATGGCCTCGAAGGCGCTTTACTTTGTATAAATAATTTAATTACCACTGCAGCTCTTAAAACGGTGAAGGAAAACATCGTGAGGAAACCGGCATGTCCTAGAACTCAAATTTCGAAGACATGTGACATCTACTTACCCGCGTGGTAGATTTCACCCCACTCCTTCTCGAAGAGAGGAGGCCTGTGTCGCAGGGAACATTAGGCTGATTATAAGCGTGAAAGGATTACAAAAAAAAGACATTGCATTAATAGTTCGAGAAGTTTCGTAACTAAGTTAGACACAAAACCGATTTCTTAAGTAAACAGGATGTATTTACTTAACATGAAGAAAATGAATTCATAGGAAGTCAAGATGAATATCTCTGTACGATATTATCAATGGAATGAATAGCTACTTAACATATTAACGAAGTCCTACAGTTACTCTATTAAAGATTATTCTGGGAAAATTCACAATATACGCACAACGATGTAGGAACCAGTTAAACTGCATTATACCCGTAATCTGACACGTCGAAGGGACAATCAGGAATTAAGTTTAGCGAGAACCGCACATTGTGTTGTCGGATAGACTCTGTATTCAATTACGACGTGCATTAAACCCACGGCGTCGGGCGCACTCCAGCTAATCTTCTAACCAACAATAGCCCGATTTATACTAAACCCCATTGTCACCGCCAACAAAGATCTTGTCAATTATAATCTCCACGAAATCTTTCGTCGCCGACCCGTCAAACGGTAGCGCACGGTGAACCAACTGCCATGGAACGCTGGGCAAAAAAAAACTTTTTAATAAATTATTTGCAAAACTTGTTTGGAACCCTTCTCAAAGGGCGGCGAGGAAGCGAAACCGATTGCTCGTGACGTGACGGCCTTTGTGACCGTCGAGTATTATGTTGTCAAAATACACGGGGATTTTGTTATTATTTTTGTGTTTGCGAGCACACTTAGCACCCTTTTGTGCGGCGCAGACCTTCTCGGAAGAGGGGATGTATGAGCTATAAACCGCGCCTCGTAACTTCAGTCTTTCCATGAAAGAGGTCCATGTGAATGGAATAGTAATATCGCATCGGTTAAGCGGTTCACGAAAACAATGCGTAATCTCTTATTATCTCGCAGCGCTTAAAGAATGACGATACGAAATAAGAAAACGTGTTTCTAAAAAGGGGCTGGGAAATCACATTTCGTATGTTCACCGACGTGCCCTTAAAAAGTTAATAACATTTTTGTGTAAGAAGACGTCGGCTCGAGTTACGCGATCTGTGCCAACTGTAACTGCCAAATTACACCATCACAACACATAACCACGCGTGGCTGAGCCCGCTTTTTGTCACGTCACACGTATGGGAGTCTCCTTGATATTTATTCAAATTATTATTCCTCGTCGCCCTCTTGTTATGTTCCGAATGAATTTTTCATGCACACGTCGCCCGAAGCCTCGGTAATTTCACTTTGAGTTTGCTCCACGCCAACGAAAATGAGTTTATTTATGTTGATATTTTTTTCCAACACGTCTACGGTTTAATGACATTGGGCGTTGCGCCGCAGCCTTCGAGATATTGGACGTGTAAATATTTAAGCACGATAATTTGTTCATAAAACACATTTTGCCTTCAGCGTAGATTTTGACGAGTTTATATTATATAATTATATGCTTTTGTTTTAGGAAGCTGAGGAATCTTTTAGGAAGTTAAACAATTGCAATAGGATTATCATTCATAGTAATATCCTGTATAATATCCTGTTTTTCAGTATTTTTGTGTATTTCTGCATTAAAATTTTGAGTGTAATTATGATGATAGCTATACAAATATTATAAAGAGGTAAAATTTGTTTGTTTGCAAGTTTGTATGTAGGCAGTAATATCCGGAACTACCAGTCGGATTTGAAAAAACCTTTTTGCATTGGATAGTCATATTCTTGAGGAAGCTTACAGGTTGCGGATGAAATAATGGGAAGAAGTTAGTCTTATATAATATGAATATTTTGATATTTTTAGCAACTCATCATTGTCATAATTATTTACATTAACATAATTATCACTTATTATAATCAAATAAGTAACTTATATAATCAAATAATGAGACAAGCTACATATCTTTTCATAAAGGCTTATTAAAAAAAAAACTGCCCTTGATACTTTTATTCATTTGCTTAGAAAAAATAGGTTCCAAATGGTATTTCATTCAACTCCCAAAAACAGTAGGGCATTTTTGCAATTTTACATACTTACCTATTGGACCAATCCTAATTCAAGTGTAACTCTCCTAGAGGTATGAAGCACTGAGTACTTGTTACTATTACTCTATGTTATCTTACTAATACCTGCCATGTGGTAGGTACTAGAATTAAATACTATAAATCCTTTCAATTTACACAAACAACACCAAGGTTCAACAATATAAACTCGTCAACGTTATCAGACGTAACAAAGCCACCGCAGTCGTTGTTACCTAAAACATGTTATAATCCAACTGCAGCCTTACTAGCCTCTAAGTCCTCTACTATACCACTGTTTGCTGGACCTTGATGATACGCTGATCCGTCATTAATCATCCTGCCAAAAGTACTTTCTTATGCCACGTTATGCCGCACCTCCACTTATCATCATCTAACTTGGAGAATATTTCTTCCACTACACATCTGATTCTTTTGTATTATTCGACTTCCACTGCGCTGTCTGTTTCATACTTGTTTTCAACGTTATCTTCAAAATCCTCAGTGGGAGCTACGTCGTAATATTCAACGGCACACAGCAATTTGTCTAGGTCTCCGGCAATGGATTCACAGCAATAAATTTCGACGAGCCTGTTGACACACGACACATAATATTTGCTAACATTATTTCACGACAAACAGAGTTGTCACTGAACAAATTTGTGGTGTTTTATTCCGATAGCGTTGTTTAATTTAATTATATGCGGTGCGATTAAATTATTTGTTTAAAGCTAATGGAGTTCGGGTATTTGTTGAACTTGATAGCGTTCATGTTTGTGTTTGATAAGGGGGATTTTATTTGGACTAGAACAAGGAACAAGTTTACAATTCTTCCGTGTTTTCGTACACTTGAAATTCTGTAATTTCCGAATTCATGAAATAAAATGAATCATGGTTATTACTTATTACATGAATATAAACAAATGATCAGTCACTACGCCGACAACTTCATCCCAAAAAGTATTTATTACGATGTGAAACTTCAATAAGCTCTCACTTAATTACACAACATATTACAGCGATTTCATAATATTTTATGTGAGAAAGCGAATAATATAAATTACATGTAATTTGTTTGATGGAATAATGATGATGAGGAATATTATAATGTACTCAATTTTCGACGGTAATTTATCTTATAATTTTAAACACTATGAAATTTATGTTTACTCAAAATGTACATAATTTAAGGTAGGTAGTAATTTTTTTACTGCACGTCAAACGTCAATAGTCACGTGTGAACCCACCAGCTAAAGCTAGTAACACATTTAAAACATAAACATGTCACGCTGCACGAACATTACAGAGTCGACCATTTTTTAGAACCCATTCGTTATTATTAGCATTAGTCGTAATGTCTGTCATTTTAGTGTTACCGGCTATCTGAGACCTCCCATAAACCACCCCCTTAATCTAAATATCGCTCTTTTATCTGTCTTTAACAATTTCGTAAACTCTCACTAAACCGTAGCTGGAATATAAATTACATCAATACCACATCGCTTTTGCCTTTACTCAAATATCCTGCCATTTCATTTCCAACCTTATCTTCCGGCTCCTAAAGTTTATCAATAGGCGGGCTGGCTCTTTCTGAAGTGTGAAAACCAATTGGTAAAACTGGTAGAATACATCGTCTCAAATTGCCCCCTGCCAATAAAAAAGGGGAATGAACCACAGGGCTGAATTTTGTTTATCGCTATCTTTATGGTGGGCACAGTTTATTTATACTGTATTCATGCGTGTACGACATGTAATATAATACGTTTTGGAATAAACGAAGAGTTAAGGGCCAGTTATTTTCGGGTATTGATGTGTGAGCTTCAAGTCTTCAATAGGGATATTGACAAAATGTTTTTTTGTCCGTCAGATAGATTATTAAAAAATATTGGACAAGCATTTTACTTTTTTTACGTAATGAAAAGACTACTGCAATACATTGAGTATGAGAGCATGAAGTCACTCTCCGGTAGATTTTAGACCGATTTGTGACGTAGCGAACCCCACTCCCCAACTTTAATGCGTTTTATCTAAATATTTTTTTATTAATATGATAAAGCAAAAAATACGTGTCTAATATTTTTTTATTATCTGACTGATGGACTAAATAGTTTATTATTTTTTCAGTTACCACAACATCCCTATTCTTTGAATGGAATAGATTATCGTCTTTGAGAACTGCGTCCCTATTTGCTAATAATATGTTCTCTGCTTTCATGAGTTGAAGTATTTAAATGTTGTCACAATTAAGAATAGTTATGGTAATTATATAGTTGATATTTCTAAGACATACAAATATCAATACAGAACAATTTCGTTCCCCTGGGAGTTCATACAGACTTACGTTTCCATGTAGATTATTTTTATAAAATCGTCAAGAAGAATAAAGGATCCAAAGAAGTTTAAGTTAAAAATCTCGATGAAAGCATTCAAAATTGTTATAAAAACTGACTTAACTACAAAACTATTGTTGGGCCATTCCCAATCTAAGCTTTAGAAATGTGCTGATTGAATAATCCAAATTGTAAGATCGAAATTAGATAAAATCCTTTCTTCCATTTCAAGTATAGCCCATTGTTTTAATCGCTAAGACAACCGATTAAGTTTTGTCAGCCTTCGAAACAGATAAGATTCACATTTAATCCGAGCTCAATTTTGCTTCCAAATAACAAGGATTAGATAAGAAAACAGTAGGACAAAGAATCTGGATTAAAACAGACTCGTTTTACTTATCTAGGATTATAGATTATGAATTAACGTTTTATCAGTTAATTTGGTTTAGCAGATTTAGTTTGTTCAAAACTTTGGGAGTATTTGTGAGATCATCTTTGTTTCTTAAAACTTCTGGATTAATGGAGATCAAGTTTTCTAAAGATTCGTTCCTTAAGTCTTGGATTCACTGAATAGTTTCTAGTTTAACTATATTATTCTCAGAATCTAAATTCATTACTTTAAAGTTTCAAATATGGCTTCTCATTTGCCTGTTTCCATTTACTTCGAAAATAAAGTCACTAATAACATTCCTTCTAACCCTATCAACATAAACAACCCTTTTAACGTCACTACAATTTAGTTTTTTGTCACCCCTTCCTTATGTTTTTGAAGTAATATAACTTTTATTACAAAAATCGTGAACTTCATCGCGTTCTTACAAAGTTTGGTCTGCGCTTGGGAAATGCATTTTATCGTATAGTTCTTTAGAAATAACTGTGATTGTTAGATTGTCGGTAGCAAATATAAGTTTGTCAATGCATTTCTCGGAATGGTTAAAAGTAGTTATTTATTATGCGCATACGGTCCGTTCGGTCGTGTTTACATATTTTAATGTTTTGTTACGCGTCCGCTACTGGTGTTTCTGTTATAATAGTGAAACGATTTCGTTTTATATTTATCAGCCTGTGAGGTCTCGTGTGTGTTTTGGATTTCATGTTTTGACCATTTTCGAAGTCGTGGTGTATAAATTATTTTTAAGTACATCCGAAACCGCTTCAGGGTGTCACTTGACACAAATGTGGGTTTACCATATTCCTCACCAGATTTTTAAACATGTAAATTAGCTTTACCGGTAACATCAAAGTGAAGAATGTTCTTCATTTTTTACCTGTCACTAAGTAACTGTCAACACACAATTGCCGACTTTCTCCAACAAAACTAAACATACCTAAATTTACAAGAAGAAAATAACCTTGTAACAAAAATTGGCAACAATTAAGCCATTCTATCCATTCTTGAAGACCATAAACCAGTGGGTTGTTAACTGTAGCGCCAGGCAGGCAAGCACAAAGTTGCTAACAGACGAAATCTTACAATACGTAATCATTATACCGTAGTTAAAGTATTGTCTTGTCGCCGTTTGAGATTCGCCGACTTTGGTGAGGCTTTGAAGTCAGCGATTGTAACTCATGTTCAAATATTAGATTATATATTTAAAAAATATATATATATTGTTTGTATATACATAGATTGCCTGGTTCTTCTTGACGTATAACTCACATGTTCTGGCGGAACAGTAAATATTGTAACGTCAAAAATTCACAGTCGTTTTTACTATTAAACTATGTGTAGAAGGATCTAATTTAGAGCGTAAATGTGTCATTTTCATTTATCATAACATAATCTTTATGTCAAACAGTAACAGAATATGCTGTATTATAAAAATCATGCCGCTATCTAAAACAAATAATGTTATATTTAATTTGGACTAAAATATTCTTCAACGTAATATTAAAAACATGGTTGTGATGTTTATGATGATATTTTCACAAAAAAATCACGAGAGTTGTAAAAAAGAAAACCTTTTTATATCTACATGATTATCTATTTATCATCATTTTAATTATTATGCAGTGGGGTCTTATCTTAAAATAGACAAGTGTAAGTAATAAAACTTAAAAACATGACCACCGTCAAATACCAACTCCTGATTTGGAAGGTAGAGAATAAGATGAAACAACAGCTTGGAAGAATAAAATATGTAAGGCAGTAGATTACTGCTCTTGATGAGACTGGCGCTGGAGCATAAGGACACGAATAACCAAAAGGCCAAAGCAATAAATGAACTCGGGCTGTGGTGGAGCCTGTGGATGATGACGTTTAAACAATAGACTTGACTAATACGAAATATTCACAGAAATAAGTTTATCCATGCATAAACATCCCTAGGTGTATTACACCAACTTAACGGAAGAAAAAAGGAAAAACTTATATTAAATATAACTCATATAAAATCGCTCTCGCCAGCCCCGGCTCTCCTTCTCCGCTACTTTAACACCCCTACTTAACAAGTGTTACAAGGCGACTGGCGCACAACGAAATTATTTACAACGCGCGGCGTTTCACAAAAGCTTGCCTGTTTATTGCCACCATAAATACTAATACAACTCGGCGAAAATTTATTTTACCTCACCTTTTATTTATAACTATAGTGCAGTGGCCCGGTTTTTCCGTGCGCCAGTTTTTTTTTCGATTCCGTAATCAAGGATCTGTTACTCAACAATGAATGTATGAATGGCTGCAGTTTGTTGTTGACGTGTCATAATATTGTGACTGTTTTATCTTTTGTTTTTGTTCTAGAATGGCGGTCACTCTTCTGTCGGGTTCCATTGCTTCTTTTCTTTTCGTGACAGTTAGAAGCTTTTCCAGGAATGAAATTACTGATGTTACGAGTGTTACGACTTCCTTTGTATCTTCTTGTAGATATGCACACTTCATCGTTCTGTTTTCTTATATAGCTAAACTGACATGTATGCACGTTTAAACTACGTATAGTACAGTTACTATGTTTTGTTGTGAATAGTCCTATGTTTTGTAGTAATACATTATTATGTAGACTACAAGAAACACTAAACGTGTTCTAAGCAAATGACTCACCTACATTTGAACCAATCCTTCAGCTGTTACTGTTTAACATTAAGATAACATTCAACTTTATGATCTCTATATCAGTCTCACAAAATATCCCAATCTAAATATCTAGATTACCAACAAATCTGAAGGCGTCGAAAATAATTATTGTAAATCACGTTGATATATCTATATCATTCTCAAGAAAACCGATACCTTTAGAATTTGTCTGCATTTAGTCATTGTTTACAATCTGATACTCTAAACTAGAATGTAGGTAACCAAGTCGAAGTTTATTGTTCAGATAGGGGCAAAAGCAGACGTTTGAAATCTTTATCTTTAGTTCGTTTTAATGCACAGATAAGCGTTTACTGCGGCAATAAATATCGCAATTAGGGGTTGGGGTACGAATTGTTTTATGAGCGGCATAGTTCTTAACGACTTGCTAGTGGGAGGTCCCGGCTTGTATTTGGCGTACAATTTGGTGTATTACCACATTTACATAAGAATGGAGGAATGAAAGAAGTATATGCCGCTGTTTAATGTTTTGAGGCGTTTTGTAGTACCGACAATCTCGAAAATCTTACAAAATAGACACTACGGAGCTAATTTCAGATTTGGTTGAAAATTATTCTTGCTCGTAAACTTGCTATACTAGAATCCTCTCCTCTCTTTCACTACAACTCATACCAACCCGTCCGAACCGAACCCAGTTAACTCTTCACAACAGCAAACTAAAATCTAATTCCCATCTGGCCCACCTCCCAACATCATCAACATACACAATACAGAATTATCCACGTCCCTTACAATAATTTAAAAGCACTCTAGTGTATATCGATGACTCATTAACAGGTTCGTGATCATAACAGAACATCAAAGAGATTGAAACCGAAGCAAGTCGGTGTGGGACCCGTCAAGCTTTTTACACCGTTTGTAAACAGCAATTTGGTACTGACGGTTCAGAGCGGCAACGCTTTGATCTTGCCGCATCCGCTGCGCACAATGACTGTCTATCTGGGGGCACAGTCGGTGATTTCACAGTAGAACAAGTCTTAAAGTACTTTGTTAGTTAAGCGGATTTATGTGCAATTTAATTTTTGTATGTTTCAGGGTTGGCCAGATGTGGAATATGAAGAAGGACATTGGTGTTCCTATTCCGACGTGGTTTATTTAAAAAAACTTACAGGTGTTAGTCGGCTATAAGCCTCTACCTCACCATACGTTGAATATTTTAGCATTTCAACATGATCAACTTATAAAGTTCTAAAACCCAAATAACTAAAGTATCAAGTAATGAAACTAATTTCCGTCATAATTATAAATTAAAGCTAAGTACCTACTTTGACTCACTACACATTTCATCATACTCATACAGCTAAAATCCGAGCCATAAAATGAGTAAGCTTTAAGTATTATATTTACACTATTAATACACGTTTTATAACAAACATTCGATAACCTATTTAAATACTTAAATGGCCTATTTAGAAGAATTAAAAATACTGTCACATGATTGATAAAATACTTAAAATGGATGATGTAATTTAATGTACGAGTATTACGTATTAATAATTACGCGATCAATCAATTTTTTCATAATCAGTGGTGCAAAACATTTTGATTGACAGTGTGACTAGTTTCTATGCAATCAACTCAAATAGAAAATGATAGGAGTATATCATTCTGCTCAGTCACCTTTATACAATGAGTTCAAATAAAGGCTTGTGCAGACCAGCGCGACTTGTCGCGCGACGCGACACGAACAGTACAATATTTCTAAGAAAACTTCTCAGTATAATAATAACCGGTGTCGCGTCGCGCGACAGGTCGCGCTGGTCTGCACAAGCCTTTATCGTCGCTTCACAGTATTTGATTCAATTGAAGATAATAACTTCTTGAAAGTATTCTTATAATAATTTGTAAGCGATGCTTTGAATATTAGTGAGGTATATAAATTCAGATAATTAAATTCGAACGTCGATTGCAGACTCTGGCGCATATTTCTCTCAATACGTTCCTATAATCTATCACTGGAAAATAAATGAACCATAATTTATTTGTTTTTGCTGCAGACCAACACAGACATAATAAATTATTCCAACCTGAAAAGTGTAATGTAGTCTGTACTCAACAAATTTTACCATCAAAAGATTTGTTTTTTAATCTCCCTCAAAAGTTCTAAATGGGGTGAAAATGTGCCTCTAGCCATTTGAAACTTCCTTTCCTCTTAAACCACAAATCTTTTTTCTTAAGATCTCCTTTACAAAATCCAGAAACGGACCGAGTTTGAGTTCTTTCTTACATTGTACTATGTTCGATTCTTAGCTAGTTATCCGAACTTTTTCCGTCATGCTTGAACCTCTGTCGTCATAATTGTGCCTGTTTACACTCCGCTGGATTTCCACGTAGCTATAATTGGGCCAGGAAATTGTTTCCAAAATCTCTTTAGTGGCTGATCGTGCGTTCAATGTTTTCTGTTCACGATTTATTTGAAATTCTATAAAGCCTGTTTGACGATTTGTGGTATGTTATGTTGAAAGATTTCCATTGTGATGCATTGTGTTTTTTTTTCTTGTGTAATCTTCAACGTAATGGTCTATTACATGCCAATGTGTGTCTGAATACAAAACGTCTGCATGCTCGTTTAAATTATAATAGGAGATGCGATACTATTATACTTTAAATTCATTTAATAAATAATATGTCGATTTTAAACTTATTTATCAAATATATACTAGAAAAAATTGTTTGACCGACTTCTTTTGAATATGTCTCTTAGTTAGTAATGAAATATGTCAAAATAAATTTGCCTAAACTCGTCTTACGTCGTCTGTAACACATGTCAACATGTCATTAACAGGCGTGCAATGACTGTGTGACAGCAAAGCCTAGCTGTAACTTGTTCTCGTAAAACTCTCCTAAACAAACAGTCAAACGGCCGCGTGCCTAATTTATAGAACAACATCGCCCGACACCGGCCCGATCTCGCAATAAACATGTTTTTTGTTTCGCATGTCCGCGCACTGTCAAATATATTACAGCCCGCCGGGTTATTTACGACCTCTGTCGTCCGCCCATACGTTATACTTAGTATCTTTGTTTGGACACAATAAGCAATATTTCTAAAGGGCCCCGCCGCCGCCGTCTCTCGCAGCTGTTGATATGGGTTCCCAAATTGACATATTTAATTTGATCGCAACGGAGGGTCCGAACTCGCTCGCTTGACAGGTTTTAGTGTCGGATTAACATTAACGTTATGGACTTAGCGATGTCGATAAACTGAAATATCGTCTTTTGTTACGCTCAATGTTTATCGATTTACATGTAAACGGCTAAAGTTAGCGCGTGTTGACACATCAAACGGTTTCACGGAAAGCTCCCGTCTCGGGGAACAGATCAATTTTCCCTTTTGAACCGGCTCCGATGCATCTTAGAACAAAGCGGGCTCGTAAAAGAGTAAGTAGTTTCGAATGTGTCAGCAGTAAAGTGCGATGACGCCGGCGAAAGAATGAAGCTGCGCCGTCGTCGGGGGCGTAATAAAAGTGGCGTGAAACAAAAAGCTGAGCAGCGCGCTGGTGCGGGCGGGCGCGCGCTCGGCTCAGGTACAGTCGCGCTCGCGGCGCGGCTCAAAGCGCGGCCGTCATGGGTGGCGAGCCACCAACACCATCGCACGTCTCAATCCGCACCCGGCTGCCGACCATACCGCCTTTCCTTTTTCCCCTACCGCAATGCAGCTATGTGTCGTTTCCGCTTTATTTTTTATGGCCAAGCGCTGCAGCGGTGAGACATAGCGCTCTCCCTCTAATGTTGACTTGAGATATCGCTATCCCTGTCTGGCACGGTGCGGGGTGAGGGGGCCACGGCACGGCGGCGGCTGGTGGGGTCCGGTCTCTCAGAGTTCTCTCGACCGCCGCCACTAACGCACGCGTTTCTCCCTTGTTTTCCGCGTACCGGTGGCATAGAGTAGATATTGCCAGAAGCGTTTCGTGACCGCACTGTGAAGTTTACAAGTGATCGTCAAAGTTATCTCCCAAATGGTGGTGCTTGAAGACGGTGGAATGATGACTACTAATCCTAACCAATATTTACAACCTGATTATTTGACTCCTCTTCCGTCCTCTGTAAGTATAAATATTTTTTATTTATTAAAATTTTAGAAAAAATATAAATATTTTTTACTTCAATTTTTTTTTAAATTCTTAATATTTTTCTATGCAATCGTATTCATTTCCAATTTCTATTGTTGCAGTTGGATTCGAAGAAAAGCCCGCTTGCGCTTTTAGCGCAAACTTGCAGCCAGATCGGTGTTGACTCAGCGCCCAGCAAGCCGCTGCTACCGCCGCTAGATAAGAAGAAAGTGAATAGTGTTAACAGTGATACAATGAGTCGTTCGTCTCCTACTAATACCGTGATCAAAGCCGACAAGCCGCGCTCCACGCCGGAACACAACAAACATTTGGCGTTCAAGCCATATGAAACAAATGTTGTTACTAAGAAACCTGAAGAAAGGCCTTCGTCTAAAGCCAGCTCGGATAGCTCAGATGATAAGAAATCTGGAAAAAGCACGCCTGGACGCAAATCCACGCCACCATCAGCAGAGAATGGCAAGAGCAGCCCTGCACCTAAGTCATCTCCCGCTAGTTCTTCTGGAACAAGCCCAATCATCCGCTCCGGATTGGAAGTTTTGGGACATGGCAAAGATCATCTCGGAGCATTCAAGAATATTCCTGGATTATCCGGATTTAATCCGCTAGCAGGACTCTGCTGCCCGCCGGGAATGGAACAACATGCCAATCCGGCGTTCAGACCACCTTATGCGGGTGCTCCGTTCAGTGCTCATCACGCTGCTATGCTGGCGGCTGCCGCCGCTTTCCCCGGATCTTCTCCAAACCCATACCTTGGTTATGCGAGAGTGAAGACACCCGCCGGCGGTGAAACCCTCGTGCCAGTATGCAAGGACCCCTACTGCACTGGATGTCAATTCTCAGTTAACAACCACCATCTGCTAATGAGCAATGGGTCATGTCCCGCTGGTTGCACACAATGCGAACACCAAAAGTACAACCTTGCGATGGCTATGGCTCTGTCCCAGCAGGGAGCCGCCGCCGGCGGCATGCCATACGCTCAGCTGAGTCGCCCTTATGTTTGCAACTGGATTGTGGGTGAATCTTATTGCGGCAAGAGATTTGGCAACTCGGAAGAGCTTCTACAGCACTTGAGAAGCCACACGACGGATGGATCCACGCCAGCATCTGTTGCTTCTACACAAGCTTCTCTGTTGAACCATCTAAACCCACTGTTTACGACGGCCGGTCTACGCAGCGCGTACCCGACGGCACCGCTCAGCCCTCTGTCTGCCAGTCGGTATCATCCATACTCCAAGGCTGGTCTCCCAGCAAGCCTGGGAGGTTCTCCCTACGGCGCTTTTAATCCTGCGCTGGGCCCCTTCTACTCGCCCTACGCGATGTATGGCCAGCGGCTGGGAGCCGCCGCCGTTCACCAGTAAACCAAGTGAAGTGCAAACCTGGACTGATCGTCTATGTTGTATTGTCCAATTTTCTTCTGTGATATCGATAGACTATTCATGTTCTAAGGCGCATTCCGCCATGACAAATTTAGTGATTAGTGCAATTTAAGTATAGTAATTTATAATAAGTGGACACGCCGACGGCGTTGCGTAGAGTGACGTTGATAATGGACTGTACAGCCAAATGTTTTGTGTAAATAATCTCTATGTTTAATATTAAATGAATTATTTCAAATATAATATCTACCTACCAATCATAAAACGTTTTTTCTTTTTTTTCTCATACTAATACAAACGCTAGACTCAAATTGAAACTGAAAATGGTTAAATAAACCAGACATGAGTCTGATTTCAATTTAATTTAAACACACGCATACATCACGCAGATTTATTAGCAAATAGAAAGTAAATAACGATAAATATCAAATGATATAAATTTTATAACCAATCAACGTCGTTAGAGAGCTGATATACGATCTTACGACGCTATAAACTAATTCCATTGGTTAATTAATGTTCAAGCAAACATTAAAGCCGTCAATCTATAGAGTAAAACAAGCTGGCAATCACGCGAACACACCTCCCATAGCGAAAAAAGACCAACAAAATAATTTATTACATTGAAAATGTATACCAAAGAGGTCGGCAGCATGCACCGTCATTAATAATGAAACCGTGAGCTGTCAGCTTTAATGTCAAGTTTTTTTAATAAATGCTATTTTGATTAGCCTCACGTCATGTTGGAAATTCAACTGTCAGAAGGCGTAATTGGTCGGACGGGACGGTAACATGAAACAGAGGCGACGGGGTAACTAAAAAATAACTAGCTGGCAGTAAACAGGTTAACGTAATATTTTATTAAATATTAATTTTCACTTTCTAATCGAATTTAATATTAAACTATTTTTATTATGTTAATGTAAATTAGATTTTTTATGTTATAATAATCCTTCGAATGTTACACTTTCGTTTTTACGATCGTGTTTTTATATTTTTGGCCAGGGCAATAAAATTCGTATAACTCGGGTTTTGCATATAAATATGTAGCAATTTTTAATATTTTCCTGAATGATAAAGAATCAGATTGAATACAAGTTTTAATTAAGACTCGTTTATTAAGAGATTAAGATATATAAGCTGACATGTTACACTTTAGTAGGTACTTTGAAAGTTGCTTAAAAAGTATAGTTATGCCATTATTTACATAATCTGGCCTTATTTTTAATTTGAAGGATTATTCAGGACAGTAAAATGAGCTTATGAATAGATAATGGGAACTACTTTAAAGTGATAAAATTGTCTTTAAAATATTTTTATTAAGAGTAAGCTCAATAGACGTGCCAGAGGTAGGTACCTATTTCTTTTTTTCATTAACTAAATCATATTTAGCTTTGTTTATTTTGATTTGACTAATAACAAGCTATGATGCCAGTTTACAATATTTTTTTATTAAAATGTCAAAATATTTGACGTTCATCATGACAGTCGTTATATGAAAGTGCAGGCTTACCTACGTAGCGTTTTCAATATCTACCAACTCTACCGATTCAAGCTATCTGAATAATCAAGTTTTAAAATAATTGATCCATTTCTATCACCTGCAGTTTAATACTATTAAAATTCTGCTCACCCAATTAAGAAAAGACAGTGTGAATAACATAAATCTAATAAATTAAAGCCCGAGCCGTATTGACACAGTCCATGAATATAAATCAGCTATTGCATTAGATCCCAGTTTCATAATTAACTTCAACTATTGGAGTTGATTGATAGCGACGTTTATATCCGTTCTGATTTGATTCAATAAATCATTGATTTAGTAAAATATGTCGTTTAGATATGACACGGCTTTGACATAGTTTTGTTTGTCATAGTTCAGTATGGGTCGTGTGGCGCCATCTCTTGCTGGTACGCTGAACTTTTGGTTCTGAAGTAAAGTTTTTGTCGCGGTTTCTTCGTGATTAATCTTGGTGTTGCCGGGTCCCGCCTTGTGGATTAATCTTTTACTTTTGGTTTTGTGTTCGACATCCTTTGTGGCTGGTCCATTGGTTTTTATTTGGTCAGAGGAAAACGCAGACAACTTTTCATTGAGGAACTTCAAGAAAATTCCTTATTGAGACCATTTTAGTGAAAAGTTAAGTTATTTGCCTTACTGTTGATCGACTCCAATTTAGTTTTACCCGACTGTCTTAGTAGGAAAGAAGGGTTAGCTTTAAATAAATTACACAAACTAATAAATAATGTTTTTGTGCTTAGTTATAGGAATGAAAACTCGAAGCAATGGTACAAAATCAATTCAATGTTATTGACACATTATTACAACATTATGTTACCTATATTATTGTTATGTTAAAAGGTTAATGAAGTAATAATTATACATCGTGGATATCGTTATGAGATAAGACGGCTATATTTAATCATTTTCTTAATTCTTTATTGTTTTATTATGGATGTTGATGGTCGTAAAGCCATTTTGAATATTAACTGTGTTTTAAAGAAGAATGTAACATGCACCCGCAGCGTGTCTTGGCATTTCCAATTCTTGAATTATGCATTTCCGATACTCTCACTTTACAGTAATAATATTATGACACAGTCTATTAACGATTTTCTAATAAAAAAATAAACATTGATGACAAGTAGTCTCGCTTTAATAAAAATAGGAAATAATGAATGATAGAAGTAAATTATTCACACTAAATTACAAATTTAGCATTTATTTTAAAAGTTTCAAACAAACAAAATGTCTACGACAATGTGATTAAAATGTCATTCAGCAATTAACCCTGCAAACGATAGGTGTGTTCAAAAATATCAATCTGTCTAAAACCACATACAATTTATACCCAGCGATTTCTGTTTTTACACATCCAGCGTGATTAATTATCACATTAAAAAGTTTTAAAAGGGGACGTATAAATCTTAAGATATTAATTGAGATAATAATGTAGATTTTATTAATGCCGCCAGGGCACGCCTTGAAATATCACTACGTGTTTCTGTATAAATGACCTCTCACGGCGGGATTAACTTTGACAGATGCGTAGCGAAGATTGATGCCTTACAGCGCTGTAATCCGTGCAGTGAAATAACCAATTACGATTAGCATAAACATAAGGTGGAGTAAATTAACATATTATCAACGGATGAATAATGCATGCTCCGGTATTATGTACCCGCACATCAAATTAGAGGGTTATGTTACCCTTCAACGCGATGTATTGTCAAAATCGGTTCCGACGATCCTCGTTATTATGTTAATTTCATGTTTTTGTACCTGGATTTAGTGTATTCATGAATTAAACATCGGTTCTCTATTTTGAAAACCTAATGTCAATACAAGCGATTTTATTGGTTCGTTTTTTTGTCGAATGTTTTGTAACCCTCAAATGTGAGGGTATTTGACGGTGACGCGTGAATGACAGGAAATTTGACAATGCGTGACCGAGTGAGCGATCGGTTCATTTGATAATAAAAGTTCCCGTTTAGAATATTAAAAGCTTAAACGATATTTTATTGTGATACGAGTCGTGACAACGTTGGGGTTTCATGTTTTATTGTGTCGTATTTGTGTGAGAACTACTTGTTAGTAGTGTAATAGGATGCGGACTATTCGGGTTTTAATAACTTCTCATTGTAGGGTCTGCATAAACGCCGAAAGCGATTACTTGCATGAATAAAGACGATGTTACGAAATACATTTTTTATGATTTTCTCAAGATCAAAGAAGTTTGCGAATTGCGCAACCTTATTTCTTTATGAGTTGGGTATTATGTTGCGAAATTACATGATCGTATATTTTTTTATGAAAATATAATTGTGTTGGCATGCTTTGTGCGCCTCTAAGGTTTTTATAACAAGGGTTGAAGAAAAAACCGATGAGTCATTATGATAAAAAGTTTTAACATTCCCAAGAAGCTTTTCACTTGATTGGAAGCCTAAGGAGTACAAGTTGAAATGTCTCAAGTGCTTGTATTTTTTCTAAAGCTACTCAACAAACTGAAACACAGTAAAGCTAACAAAATTGTCGTAGAACTTCCCTATCCAAGCCCTGAAGACAAGAGCTCTGTATACACTTCTTTATCTCTCGAATCACCCCCTTTCTAGCCGGCTTATTGGTGATTGGATGTAATTTTTCACACAGTCCACCCATCGTTTCATGTTTCAACTAAAATTTAAATTTACAACCACTAACATAGTTGTTGAATAGAAAACAACGGCTATAAGCAAACTGCTCGTCCATCTATCAAGAGGGGGTCGGAAGGAGTGATGGAACACATCCAGCCTATTATTTATTGCACAACTAGACTTGATAACAAACTGGTGTTGGATAAGCTGTACCTAGTGGAAGTATAGCATACTAATCCAATAATGTTATTTCAAATGCCTGCCTACCCAATACAATAATTACAGAATTGTTATTATAGATTTGCATGAGTTACATTAATTGCCACAATTTAATTAAAAGCTTTACCTAAACTAAACTTACGCCATTAAAGCCGAGCATTAAAATTCAAATGTTCACATTCAACATTAAAAATTTTGAATTAATAACAAACATTAAAAATAAAATTTGCTATTAAGTCTGCAATTTAATTTTGCAACAACATAATAATTAAAAAGTGTAATAATACAACAACAAATGGGTTATTACAGCCGTCTGTCGCGTGATGCCATACAATAAATAAAAGTCTGCGCAAAGTAATTAAAAGTGCATAAATTGAAGTACTTACATATATGCAAACTATAAATTGTGAATGCATACTTGAATAATTACCATAAAGTATTAGGTTTACGATTATGTTTTAATTTTATTTTGTTTAAAATTTTGATAAAATTCTTCGGTACAGAAACAATTTTAATGACTGTTATAAATTGGGCCAACTGATTATTTTCTTCTGATTCTATGTTTTTATGAACGCAACAGCTCTCTCTCTCTCTTTGTCTATCTATCGGTTTGTGCGTATGAAACTCGAAAAACAACAACCAAAAAAAAAACAGCAAAATTTTTTTTTTATTCATACTAATGCATACCTTTCTGGTCAGGTTTACCTATAGATATAACTATGGCATAAGTACAAAAAAAATAAGTGAGTAATCTGGCGGTCTATTCTGAAAAAATAAGTGAGTAATCTGGCGGTCTATTCTGAAAAAATAAGTGAGTAATCTGGCGGTCTATTCTGAAAAAATAAGTGAGTAATCTGGCGGTCTATTCTGAAAAAATAAGTGAGTAATCTGGCGGTCTATTCTGAAAAAATAAGTGAGTAATCTGGCGGTCTATTCTGAAAAAATAAGTGAGTAATCTGGCGGTCTATTCTGAAAAAATCTCACATTGTAAGATAAGTGAGTTGTCATTATTCCAGCTGAAGCTAGGAATTGGCAGCTCACTTCACCAACATTTTCATGGAGAGGTTTTTTTTTCTTTTTTTTTCTTTCATCCGCTGTTCTTACTTTAGCTACAGTTTTAGCAGACAAAGCTGCCTCTAGGTTTTCAGCCTTTTTTAGTCATGCCTAACAAGTAGCAAGGTTGTGCATCTTTACCAGAAACATCTGTCGGTGACAATAATTAATATTATATTAATCAGATATTTATTATCATAACAACAATACATTGCAAAAACAAAATAAATAATTTATAATAATACAGTTGTTTATAATAATGATGCATATAAATAACTTTATTTAAATTTTGCTATTTATCTTAGTGCATAGCACATTTAAATAGATATAACTTGTTTATATTTATGCGAATTTAAATTACTGTATTTAAAATATATTATAATGATATTGTTTAGATTTAGTCGTAAAATATTTCATTAGCTCATTAGTGCAGTTTGAAGATTTTGTTATACCTAGCTATGCACATTAATTCAGATAATAAACAAAATAATAAAATCTATTAAGACATCCTTTACTTGCTTATTGCAATTTTTTCTCTCTTTTATTTAAAATCTGTTTCACATTTTAAGAGAACTGTTTTAAAAGCTCTTATTTCTCAATCTCATGTCATTGTCATGTCAATATTTACTCACAAATAAACTTTAAACACTTTGTCCAATATTTAACAAAACAGCAACAAAAAATCATCAACACAAATATCACGATAATTTTTAAATTACATTTAGCGACACAGACTGTCAACAAAAAACATTTAATCAATACAAGAATGAAATAATGATACAATACAATGTAGTAATTAATACAATATTTTGTCATTGCTTCCTGATATGTATTGGTGGCGCAGATTGTTGTTTCTGATATAACAAGAGAAACTTAATTACACGACATGTGACACGGATAGTGGGACAAATTACAAGGTTAGGTCGGATGTGGGGTAAGTTAGAAGAGAATGCAGAACCAAAAACTTAAAAAAAAATTGGGGAATAAAAAGAAAATTTAAAGAGTATAGAAGGAGGTGGTACTAGACAAGTAAGAGCGCCGAGAAAAACTTTTATAGGAATAATAATTTTTTGATCAACTTTCGTCGATATTGATCGAAAGATAACTGAAAAATTACGTTTTATTGCTTTGGTAAAGTAATACCGGCTGTGTATATGAAGTAAGTAGCTGAATCAAAGCGTTATAAGAACGGACTCCCCTTGCTATATAAAACTTGGACGACAAAATCCACTTTCAACGCTACCGTTAATGACTTGCATCACAACAATCGCTATAGTTTAATTGGTCGCCAAGCTGTCACAAATGAAGGTTTACAAAATGTAATTATAAAGAACCAAATTGTATGGCTCACTGGGCTCGCCCCGTCGAACCGTTCATTTCTCTAATTACTCTTTAAATAGTGGCCAATTAATGCTTTGAATTTATCAGGGAGTAAAATAAGTGATGGAATTTAGCAGCTGGTACCAATCAAATGGTAAATGTGACGGCTAAACTGTCAATCAAAAAGTGATGTGGTATAGTTAGTATTTTGTTTATTTTTTCTTCCTCTTCTGTTTACACCAGACAAAAACAATGGTTTTCAATATTTTAGTTCAGCTCCTATGAATTTCCAAATAATTGAAAGAAACGAGATCTATTGAAGAACGTCATTCATTTGGATATTACAGTGGCAATAACTTTAACCGATATTATAGGTTCTTGCGTTACTGAGAGAAACTGATTTATATAATCGATAGATTAATTCAATATTAATAATCTGATAAATTAACAATCTGCTAATGAAATACCAACAACTAAACGTAATGATAATGACGAAACAGAATATGAAATAGCAACAGTTATTAACTCTGACACTATCAGAGACGTATCACCAGTCACTGCGTCTATCGACCCGATATTAATTGAATACTTATCTAAATTAAGAGTGTAGTGAATGAAAAATGTTTTAGAACAAATTATAAAACGTTTTTGGGTGCCGTACGTCAAAAGGAAGAAACAGAACCTTATAGGATCACTCGTGTGTCGGTCTGTCTGTCAGTCTGTCACAGCTAATTTACTCCGAATCTAATGGACTGATTAAGTTGAAATTTGGTATACATAAGTCTTTCTGGGATCCGAACACGGACGTGTAACGTAAATAAGTGAATTTTGAATATGGGAGTCACTTTTGGGGGCAAATAAGATAATAAAAACAAAATTTTAAAATAAATAGTTTTAAAGATAATTAATAAAAATAGATGAAAATTGACCACTCCCCCCCCCCCTATCTCTGAAACTACTGAACAGCTGAGAGACACTGAACTTACACATTGTTGTGGAAATCCGCAATTTAGTTATAAATCGCAATTTAGATCCACGTGTAGGGTTAGGAGGTAATAGGGTAACATTAAGCACACTTTCGCGTGCAAACATTGTTGTGGAAATAATCGATGATTAAAACGACATGAGGCAAATTATACGTAATTATACACATCATGAACAATTTGCTTTATTAACATTTTTAAACAGTAGAAAACACCTGACACAAATCATGAAATTCTCAAAATAACAAGAATACCACATTTGTCATTTTAATTAACTTAAAACACAAAAGATATATTCTGAATAGTTTTATCATGAGCCATAATAACCGTTCACATGCAAGCCATTGTCGAATTAATAAGTGTCCTACTTACATTTGTTGTTAAATAAGTAATTATAACGTTTTGACAACACATTGTCTGTGTAATTACTTTGGGAATGATAAAACCATTGTGTTGCGAAAGTTTCTGTCCAAGGTTTAGAATCAACAATTAGTTTTTGTTTATTAAATGTGGAGTGGCAGTTGTAGAAGATGTTTGCTAAAACAGAGCCAGAATACAATGCAATTAGTATTTATAATAATTATTATTATGAGAAGAATAGACAATGGATCTTATAATTTTATTATGTGGATGTGGACAGACTTTAATAAATGCTCTTTTATTTCAAAATACAGAATAGATCTAGCAGACAGATTAATTTTAATTTAATTAGTCGCGAAGCTTTTTACTTACAATTGTAGTTATTAAATTAAAAATAGTATCAGACTAAGTACAATATTATTGACGATCACGAAAACTATATGAATACTTTCTCGAGCTATCGATTACTTAAGATTCACTAATACGGTTGAAAGATGTATCAAACTATCACGTTTACTTTAACAAAGACTCCATTTTGCTACCAGTTCAGATGTACTGGCACTAAAAGCCAAGTAGAACAGAAACCGTATCTTTATGATAAAAAAATACAATAGGTACAATGAATTTACACTGGCTGCAATATTGCATTCCGATAGTCAGTCATAGGTACCTCACCAAAAAAAAAAAACGTTTCTACAAAGAATCCATGAACATTGGCGCTGGTGTTTCCTTATTCATCTTCTTTACATGTTCTCACCAGGGTACCGCCAAAATTGGCGCGTATCCTCACTCTCAGCCATACGTCACCAATAAGCCTAGAAAACATCGCTCCTCGCTTCTAATCCGGACAAAGTACTGCCGGAGACATCGCTCACGGATGTCGCGCTAGACAAACGACATGACTGCCGCTCTAATTATAATGCTATGTGCGAAAGAGTAATAATGGTTTGAGGATATGTACCAGTAATAATAGCCAAGAAGATTATTAATAGTAATGCAAAAATAAAACGTCTTGGGTTAACGGTTTTACAGAAAAGCAGTAAATACGAATATAATTGCATCTGTTCAGCTCTTAAACTAAAGATTTAGCTTTAAGTGGCACCGCCGCTTTATCTTGGTGTCCTTTTACCAGACAGCGAAACATGATCTTACTTAATTTTATCACTGAACACTAAATCTCTTTTAGCAGAATCCATAAAATCTGCCCACACCTTCAACGCCTATTAATTTCCCGACGGACAAAGCGCAGAGTCCGAAACAACGACAAAGATAGAGCATTGCAATATCTTCATCTGCCGTTTCACACGGTGCATTACAAAGATTAATGGGGCAATAGAGGCAGCACAATTTGAACCCGGCTCCCGCGCGCGCAGGATACAATATTTTATGTTGACAGACATAACAGCGCTTATACGACCGCTTATTCTTTGTGCCCCGTATTTTATTCGCTTTATGACGGTCCCTGACAACCTTGTCATCTACAAACCTAAAAATATTCTCCACTCCAATTTCGGCTTTATGCTCCAGTCAGTACAGTTGTATATAATCTTCTTTGAAGGCAAAATCGTTTGTGGTTTTATAGTAATGGTCGTGGATGCCGGTTGAATGTTTGTTAGTATTTTATTTCGGGGCGTTCTCGCGTCATAAAATAATAGCGTAATGCAGTGTTGTAAATCAATTTTCCTTTTGAACGATGACGTTTATAATGAAGGTCGGTAGTTTTGAATTAGTATAAAATATTTTTTATAAACGAGCGTGATTATTATCTGTATGGTTTTATTAATGGATGTAAAATCTGGCCGCTGTCGAGGCTTTCTTTCATTAGTTGTCGGTACAACTATAAATAGAGTTTGGATGATATACGTAGAGAAAAATGAATCATTCTAGATGATCTTAACGGAAATGTAGGAAATAATATTTCATTGCTTGGAAAAGAGGTAGTATTTGCAGTTTTGGTGAAGTGCGTATCAAAAGCACAACAATCTTCAAAAGTTAATAAATTTAAATTTATTTTAGAATCGAAATATATACTTTTTTTTAAATGCACGTCATAAGTATAGTTTTTGTACATGTACAGTTACGTGCTATCCTAAAATACTAGCTTTCTTTTGTGACCTTACAATCGATTTCTTTTGTTTTATTAATAAATAAAAGCAAAAGAAATCGAGTGTAAGCTCACAAAATAACAATAAATTAAACTTATCTAAATTATTCATTCATAATTCGAACGACATCAACAAGGAAGCGACAGAAGCCGTGACAAATAAAATAAACATTCCAAAAGCATCCCCTACGAATGCAAATTGAAATAAAAATGCATGAATGCTATCCAAGCATCGGTTTGTGAATAAAACAATACACATCCGACGGCAAACGACTTGGATCAGTATGCTTAGGAGTGCGATTTTTAAGGGGAATGCTATTTATTGTTCACCTGTAGCGCTTGAGTTGAGTATCTGAAATAGATAAAAAAGAGGAAAGTAATAATAATGAATAATTATATAAAAGAAGACGACGAAAAAGACGGCCATTTACAGCCGCAGTAGTAAGCCATAATTATATAAGGATATAGAAGTATTCTTTGAGAAGACTAGTTTATTGTCATTCACATTCAAAATATGCCGGCCGATACTGTAGACGGAATTGCTTTGATTCTTGGCAGGAGATTTGATTTCTGTGAGTAATTGAATTGATGATTTCATTGATATGTAATATTTGATGTAGTGTCATGTTTATTGTTTGTCAATTAATTAAAATGCATCTGTGCTAATGCTAGTCGTTGATGGATACTTACAAATGTATAATGCAAAACGTATCTACTGTTTAACCAACTTGTTTTCTTTTGTTATAAACAGCAGAATGTTTTACAACGACGAATAAACGCATTTTTCACCGTTTGCAGCCGTATAAAAAGCAGGAACACTCGATAAATACTTTTCTTAAAAATATTGGCCCAATGACTATTAAAAAATCAACTCTCAAATCTACAAATCAGTTACAGCAGACCTCCTTTCACCGGCATCAGAGCAATCCCAGTATTCAACGGTAAGGGTGGCAACACTGACAACCCAGCTCATCCAGTCTTCGCCCCGACATGACGCGGCTTATCCCGCCCGTCGCACATAAATACGTAATGAGAGGATCCAATTCCGCTACTATGGACTGCTGACACACTTCAACATTAACATAGGATCGTCCAGGAGATTTCGTAATGAGGGATTTTGCACTTGGGAGTTGATGTTCTTCTGTTTTGTTTTTAACGTTATTGTTTTTATTCATTTCTCAAAATATGCTGTTATGATCAATTAATAATCAATTACTGTTTTGTTTCTTTAGTTAATTATGCGATCAGGGTAAATGAAGCAAGAATTCGTTTTATATTCTAAAATACTTATACTTACTTCAGCTAACTTTTATTGTAGAAAAGCATTGCTGAATTCTATCTAACTTTACAACGTTTTACAATGCCACTATCCAATGACTACCCACGAAACATAAAATGAAATTGATAGCCTTATGTGTGAGCAGCTGAGGAGATTTACTAAGGATCTAAGGTATCATATTTCACCAAAATGAACAGCAAAATTTAAACGACGAATTCTATGGTAAATAGCGTTTCCTTTCATACTCGACACTTGCATTGTTGTAAAATTAGTATTAGTAAAAAAAACACGATTTATGAGAACAAGTAAGTAGTAAACTTTATTAGTAGTAATAAATAACTTTGAAAAGAACATAAATAGAATCTAGGAGAAAACTGATTGCTATGGAATATTCCAGGCTTTGCTTTCATAAAAAGGTTGTAGACGAGTTTCCTTTTCAATCTTCGATCAATATACATGTTTTGTCCATCTCAAGAAGTCAGTGTCAAGTGAAAAGGGGTATAAAAAGATGGATACTAGCTGATACCATAACGTATTAAGGTAACGAGAAACTTGTTTTTGTACAGGTGTGTAATGAAGGGAAAATTGTATTAAAAAATATTTAGATTGCTAATTAGAGAGATGTTGGTGATCCTGAAGTGAACGGTAAAAATGATTGATATAAATAATATTATAAATGTAATAAAAAAAAATTAAAATAAAGATGAAACAGGAACGAACCGGATAATTATGACGATGATGAATGGAAAAAATATTGAAGAGCAAATTGGCAACTTATAACATTTCAACGAAACATGATTGTGAACTTTGGGTAGGTCCCAAATTAAACATAAACTAAAACTGTTACTATAAACAACTAAAAGTCGTAGAATGCACTTTAGTTAGAAATTAGGTTAGCATCAGTAACTCACGAAAATCCTGCATGTTGGCGCAACATAAACAATTTTGTTTTGTTACCAGAATTACATAAACGTGCACAAGAAATAAACACAGGAAAGATAAACTCGTGTTTTAAACTTTGCCATAAAATTATTAACAAAGTAGAAAACTGTATGTGGCTTCGACTGAACCGTAGTACCGGGTTGTTCATAAATCTTCATTGCGTCCCGATGACACGCCGCGACACGTCTCTCTGCTACCGCGCTACTGACAGACGCCACTATATGAACGGCTTACAACGCCTTACACATATCACACAACTTCCAATCCTAACCATGCCTGATAAAGTCCATTTCTCCTTTGTGCTCTCTGTCTGGAACTAAGTCACATTTACAACACGAATAACTCGACAAAGTTGATGCTTCCAAAGAACTTTGAAGCGATAGCTGACGCAATAAGGTTCTATTCGAATTGTGCAATATACTGTAGTACTTTGTTCTTTTCGTTAGAATTTTCTTCGCTTGGAACAAGAACGTCGTCAGAGGCATTCAATTCACTAATGAAAATGTAACTTTGGGTGGAAGGACCACAGTTGAGTTTGGAATGTGTTGGGATATTTAGTGTGGCAACAACATTATCCCTCTGTGACAAGCAACGTCAGGCTGTCGATCATTATAATATATGTGCCTGGCTGTCAGCTGTCTTAGCGCATGAATGATTCACTCCGTGATAAATTTTAGCTTATGATTACCTTTCAGACGTACGTCAATATGTCTGTTTACGTAATTACAACTTCTATATTTAAAGGCTTTCAGACTGTTTTATGGAGGGACATGGCGGAAGGCAAACTCGTTTGACGTGTATATGTGGCTCTAAGTATTTGTGAATGAGTATGATTTATCGCTGTAACGGTTCGAATGATAAATCGTACTCAAATTCATGGACTGTAAATACAGAAAGGTGGTCGTTTATTTCCTTTACACGATCATCAATTTTCGAACTGTCGATTGTGAGATCATCAATTTCGAAAATTATTTAGTATCAATCTTGAGTTTGTTATTAAGAACTAAGTGAAATGAAAATGCTATTACTCATGAGTGATAGATTGGGTTTATGAGGTCAGTTCTGTGTGTCTGATAAAAATGCTGATACACACTCTGATCTTCGCTAGGTGGTAAGGAGAGCATAACACTTGAAGATTAATGTCCATAACAAGTAAGAGTAATCGTCTTCAATCACATATAAATACCTCTTCTCGTGAATTAATTCATACGCTCTACGCTGAATCGACACCATACTTTATTTTTACTTTGAGATCAGTATAAAATATTTATTGATCGTATACATCATTGCGATTAAACTTTATCGGAGCGGGGTGAGTAAGAATTTCTGAATACGACATTTTTTATTGAGCATATTAAAATGGCAATGTTGCTAATATGGCACATTTATCAACTAGGAATTACGTATTAATCATTCAGATCTGCTATTCTATGGCATAAAAAAGAAGAATCCATTGATAATCTTATTATAAAAGCACTTGAGATGCACTGACATTATTACTAATGACGTTACTATAGGAAATAGATTTGCAATTTTATCGACTGTAAATATCTTTGTGTGAGCAGTCAAGCTTTAAGCTTCATATAAAATATTTAAGTGTGGTGAAACCATCGTTCAGGTTCTTTTTATATCGTCTTCACAATTTATGCACTTCAGTATCTACTTATTTTAAATCATCGATTTTCTTTTTACTGTTTATATTTTGTACCGTCAATTTATTAACCTTTGGATCTTCTGTAATTTATACTATTGAAAGGAGTTTCAAACGATCACTATTCAATGCCTTCAATATTGACGTCGCTCTTAAGTTCTGACAAGGTTTAGATTTTATCCGTTAAACTATATTGTAGTACATCGGCTACAAGTTCATTCAACATAGATTCTTATCTACATTTACTATGTATTTCAAAATTCGCTTCTTCAAAATGTTCTCTTTCATTAGACTTTACAATTTGAGTCATGCATGTTCGGTAGGTATACTTTCAACATTGTTTCTATTTTCATTCAGTGCTTCATTGGAATGAAAATGTATATTTCCTTCACACAAACATTCTTCTTCACATTGTCATAAAACATGTTGAAGTCAAAAGTCATGGTATTTGTTTGACGTTGTGCCAAGAGGCGTGACACGTCACGTCAGTATAATAACATTGTCTGACTGTCCGTTAGAATTGATAGGGGAATGTAGTACGTGATGGTGATTCATTATGAAATGTTGTTAGTCTTCCATTGATTGTGTTGAAACTTGAAATTGAATGGTTTTTAATTGAATTTTGTTTCTTGTGTGTGGTCCGATTGAAGAAGTGGGTGTTGTAAGATCAGAGGAGATAATTAATGAGATAAAGAAACATCTATGTATCAACGTAGTTATTTCATACAGTGATGTCTATTTTTATGCAAACAGCTGATTTAAATAAAACAGTATTTTTATCGCCGAATGAAAATTCTTTTTATAAGAATTACTAAAACATTATTAAAAACAGAGATCAAAACCACAAAGATTCTTTATAATTCACAAAGACTAAGTTACTTTTCCAATCTAAGTGGACTTGTCTGAACCCATGCAGGTACACATAGAACAGTCAACAACATGGAAAGGACTCCCTCGCAACTCAAACTAGTTCGGTAGCGACAGACAGACGTACGCTTATTGAAACGGCTGCAGACGTATATCAAGATGCGGCGCATACATCAAAGTCAGGAGTCTTATCTTGCACGTTGAACGCATTCACACAGAGATGGGCAAATGTTCCTCTTTGATCTAAAGTGTTGGCTTTATGACTTGTTGTGGATCTGTTCTGCTTTACTTGAGTAGTTTTTTAGAGGTAAAGGTTAGTTTGAAAGTTCAGTGTTATCGTGTTTTATGAACTGGAAAGTTTACTGAAAGATAAACGGTATAAGACTGGTAACAACACAAGTTATAAAGAATTATTTTTAAACTACAAAAGGTATGTCAGTTATTCAACAACATCAATATAAATAGATGAGTATTCGATACGGAATGCAATTAAACACAACGATACAAAATAATTTATAAAGATATTTTTTACTACGTTCCTATGCTCGGTTCTGTAGTAAATGCACGTTTGGCATCTACAGAAGCGGAGATGAGGAATACGATACAACGTGATGCGAGCATTGTCTGAGCTCATGACTACCGATCAGATGCCACCGCACTCACATCCAACACGACACATAAAAACTATCCAGCTAAATAAAACTTTAAAAGACCGCACGACCGCTCAGACAGATACATAGATAACCGCATTTCTATTCGCAGAGAAATACATTTTAAACACCCAACAAAGCAATATCCCATGTATATTTTGTTAGCGCTACAAGAAAAACCAAACAAGCCAGATTAATACTCTAATACCGCGAGGTTAAAGCGCCTAACAAATCAACGCAACAAATGTACCGATAAAAGAACAAATGACGCCGATATAAAATACTATCCCAATTATTTGGGACAATTCATTAGAGAGCCCCTCGACGCTTTCCGATTGCCGCGATCCGTCACACCGCTCGCGACAGATGGGGATCTATTCCGTATGGAGTGTCAGGAAGAAATGGGCACAGTAAATCAACCGTCGGCCGACAATCTCGCGCAGTCGCCGTCGATACATCAACTGTAATGCCTCGGATACCGCAGCCAGATAATCGAATGTGAGCATCGACTCGTTACGCTGGAAATAAGATGAGGTTTGTGACTCCATGTCAGCGGTAACGACGTAACTCGAGCACGATTTTAACGGACTATAGGCATTATTGAGTGCAGCTGTTTGGCTTGAGGCACATTAATTTGGTCGAGAGTCGTTCCACGGACAGTAACAGATGGTTGTATGTCGCGGCGCAACTAAGGTCGGTTTTGGTTCGCGCGCGCGAGTCGCTTGTCCCCGCCGAGCGAGTGCTGATAGATCTGTAAAGTTTGCCGCGGACAGGAATATATCGAGTGGTTGCCTCCGTTCGGCTTTATTTATACATAACATCTGTTTGAAGTTGAATCTACCGGCGCGGACGGGGAGCGCATTACCGGAGATTTATTCCGCGTCTTAATTGTGAATCGATGGGTTAATGAAGATAAAACCCGCGGCTGTGTTGTAAATTAGCTCGCGTGTCGACTCGTGGCTCCGATAAAGGCCTTCTTTATTGCTTTGTTTGTTTTCTCGGGCCGTACTTCAAAGGGTACGGAGATAAACTCGAGTTTTATGCGAATGTATTTATTGGCGAGCTTTTAAAGTTACGCCTTTACTCAGAATCGGACGTCAGGTGGAAATAGGAAGCCGGCGCGAATGACAGCCGAGAGATAAATGGGAGCCGAAGAGAAATTAACGATGCGTCGACGCCCGCTGTAATTAACTAGGCTACTTATAAATCAGCTGTAACCTCGGCCGTCTGTAACAATAGCCGCAAAGTAAGATAAATCGACAGGACAGCTCGGCTCATACAAGTCGATACTGACAAGCGCGGTATTCCCTTAACTCACGTTCACATTTGGCGACACTTTACAATTGTCTGACACCACATGTAAAATATTTGTTCATTCTTATTTTAGTCAGCTGGTCGTTTCGAGTTTCTGGCGTATGGGATTTCACTAGTCTATGTCAGTTTGCTAGAGTGACGTAGCACAGTTTGGACGAGGTTAACCCCACGCGGTCACACACTCTCGTCTAATGGCCGTGATTCGACAAGTACAAATGGCCTCTGTGACAAATGGCCTGCGGAAGACCCCGTGTCGAATGCTGTGTCGTAAGTTCAAGTTACGTACCAGCTAATATCGTACTTATTGCTTTGATTTTGAATATTTTAAATTGCAATCAAGATTCAGATTGTTATAAAGAACTTAATCAAGTTTGGATTCAAAATAGATAAATAATTACCATCCATCTTACGTGACTCAAATGTTAATTTAAATGAAGAGGAAAACCATATGATCGATCAATGTAATGAATAATTTAACATATTTATAAGGTCCAAAATGGCGTGTAAAAACAGACACGTTAGCGATAAATGATAAGTGAATACGGAAAGTGTCGATAGCTTTCTCAGTTCGCCCTCTGATACCGATCAAAGGTCTTATCCAGTGCGGACCCGCGAAAAACACTCTTATAGAGCACATTTGGAGGAAATGTTGAATGTTTTTCGAATGGCGATTTCCCTTTTGCTAGTTCATGTAGTGTCAGTTCCGTAGGGGGAGATCTCTTATGAACCACTTGATTTATGGCTCGTATTACTTCCAATGTTGCTTTGGGTTCGCCAATATCATTTCTAACAGGTTTGACGTACGGTTTAGTGATGACGCAACCGCTGCGATATTAGTTTCGGAAATTATTTATAGGTTTGTCCGTAAGTGCGGATGTATTGTTATCTTTTGTGGGTAGTTCTGTGCTGCTATTAGGGTATTGTATTTGTTGTTGAAGTGAATTACTATCTATTGTTATGTTTGATTGAATGGTGTTTTAGTTTTTTAGTTTAATTATAATATCATACGAGTATATGTTGAAGAGTCCTTTATATTTCAAGAATACCATCGTTGCTTCACGGAATGTTTTTAAAACGAAACTGGCTATGTCATGAGATAATTGAATTGATTTAACCCTTAACTAATCGCGCCAAAATACTTACATTATCAGTCATGCGGGGTCTGATGGACCCCAATTTTTGAATTCAAGAAAAATTTGCTTTTTTTACCAAAAATAATAATAACAACAAGAAAACTAAACTACTAACTAATGCTATTTACTTTTTACGAGTATAAATAAACTAACTCATTAAATATCTTTGTGCATAACTATTACATTTCTTCTCAGAAATTCTTGCATATAACAGTCAGGTGCTCATTCAACACGTTGTGCTTGTGATAGCACACATGCTATGAAGTTTTAGTTTTTTTGTACTACGATCTTGGACAAAAAGAGTATCTCCCACCTCAACAACTTTGGGCTGTTATATCACATAATCTTTGATTCCAGTGCAGAAAAAAAAAAAGGTCAGTAATATTTAAGAAGCTATCAGGAAGGAAAAGTCGATATAAGTTAAAATCTTACAAATAGGATTGCTTAAATACCGACCGTTGTCTGTCAAACCCCGCGCGAGTGATTAAGGGTTAAGAATCGTTTGCTTTATTAAGATAAACAGGTTTCATAAAAAATACATTCAAATTGTTTGGGTGCTTACCATAAAGAAAAAGAAAACAAGCAATATAGTTTACTCTTAATCCGCAAATCGCTCACCTCACCAACCTAACCGCGAACCTATAACCATTACACAATTAAACGGCACCACAATAAATAACACGGTAGATGCAGACCATCCATCTTGTAATGAAGAAAAGTGCGCTCCAGCGATGCTTTATCGCCGATCTGTGTAATTAAAACGTTACCCGAAGGAAATGTGAGGTAATAACAATAAATCTAAAGCGCTCGTAACTCCGAAACGGCGTGTAGATGCTATAATTGCAGCATTTGAGAATGGGTCCGGGATCTCTTGAATATTTGATGGAATGGTGGATCAACGTGGATGTTGATGGTCACTGTTCTGTCGTGGTAGAAGGATTTAGTTTAAATGATCTTTAATTATAATCGATCCCATATTGCTGACAATCTATCCATCCATCTCATTTTTCAATTCATGGCTTGGCGCCAGTACATAGTATTGGTCCATGGCCCATTTTTGTGTTTTCCTGAAAAAATTGTTCTAAAGTCCGGAGGATCACATCTGAACACCAGTTTGGTCGCCGATCGCTTGGTCTTCTTCCCCTGATGACGGACTCTCTCCAAACTATCAAAGGGTCTTCACATGATGTGGCCGAAGTAACGTTTTGTGTGACTATGGTGAAAAGATGTTCCTTGATTTTAATAATTTAATATTAATAAGGGTTGTTAGTAAGGGTTGTGCCTTCTCTCTATGTCATTATAATACCAGCCTTTTAATGTCCCACTGTAGGTCAAAACCTACAGTGGGACAGTAACAGGCTGGTATTATTTATTTTATTTTTATTATAAGGGTTGTTAAAATTCTGTATCTGACATGGACCTTGAGAGTTGTGGGAAATAAATGCCGTGAAACTCGCGTTGATGAATTTGTGAGTGTTTAAATGTTTTAAGACGACAGGTGCCTGACATTGCGTGTCGTTTATGATTTTCGTTTTATGAGTTTCATGAATAAGGAATTGTTTTTGTTTCATATAAATTGTTGAAAAGAAAGCGAAATCAAGTAAAGGTTGTTATTATACAATACAAGTCTGTAGTTCTAGCGTCATAATACCTCTCAAATAGAAATAAAAATATGCCGTCTTCCTTTTCTGCCTTTTAAAATATGATTAATCTGAAATGAGAAATGATACCTACTCAAAAGAAACTTACGATCTTTTATCATGCAAACGATCTGCCAATAAATAAGCATAATATAAATGCAAAGGTCATGGCATTGCATGAGTATTGACAAGTCGCCGATCCATCAGTACAGCAACAAATTTCTCTCAGCTTAGCATAACATGGAGGAAACATTAATTACTTTTATTTTTGAAGCAATAACAAACAATGCTATTGAGGAAAACATTCATCTCAATATTAATGTTAGTAAATATTACTCTGAAGAAACTGTACAATGTACTGTACATATGTTACACAATATTGTGCTGTCTGACTAAGGCTAGACTAAGATGTTATTAGCATAACTTTGCATGCACGCTGTACCCGAGTGCCAAACACAGGTTTTACCTTTGTCCACAGACGTTTGAATATTCAATAGATGTAATGATTATTATTTTACATACAAACAGATACTTTCTCGTGATTATTGAATACTGGTTTTAAAATTCACTTTCCCGGTTCAGCTCGTTATTTTTTTCCTTTTTATAAAATTTTATTGCATTTGTTTTGATTATTTCTAGCTATCTTGACTCTAGGTTTAATTGCTTTTATTAGAAATGATAATTTCCTGATTCAGGAGGCACATTTTCAAAGCATTTTATGCTTTAATTAAAAATATACTTATGTTTCTATTTTGCAGTCTTTGCTGCTCAACAAGAAGAGGAATTTTATTTTGTTATTGTAGAGAGCAGAAAGACACAAAAGCATTTGAAATTGGATCGTCTGCATTTTGAGGATGGATTACAATATAAATGTAAGCACATCACGTCTCAATTATCTATGTGACGTGTCGTTATCGCAATAAAAATATACACACCCATAAATATTTCATCATCATCAACAGCGGAATCATTTCAGGCGAAAGACGGCCATAAATATTTGTAATCATTATAGTCATCATTGAGTCGGCAATAGTCGTTGCATTTACAACGGGATATGGCACTAATAAAGATATACGAAGGACACTTTATTCTATTGCCTTTATCTTAACCATTTAAAGATTAGTTGTGGGTGTTCTTTATTGTTTTGTTTATAGTTTTTATGGAATAGGAATATAAAGATATTATATTACATCAGCTGTTTGAAGGTTCAACTGTCTGTGACGCATTTTTTATAAAACTCCGTGTATAGCTGGTCGAAGGATGTATCGTTAACAACGTAAGTACGAATATCGAGTATGAATCGTAAGTTAAATCAGTAGAAATACATACGTACTAGTTATACAAGTTAATCTGGAAAAATCGTTATTCCTATCTTGAATTCTCCACCACTCCTTTCGAAGACTGTACTTAAGTTACATATTAACATTAACCAAAAGTTACAATACAATAAACTCATAAACACTCTAACTAATCTATCTTTGAAGTTTGAACCCAACAATACCAGTAAAATAACCTCCTTGATCAAGGAACCTCCTAATTTCGCGTAGTCACAAACAGCGGGCGAACTATTAGTAAATCTGTTTGTTGTGCGGGACTGTACGAGCAATGGGGCGGTCTCGTTGCTGTCCGCAAGTGTACCACGTTAATTAGTTGTCAACATGTTTTAAACTGTTGCTTTCAGTTTGGTGTATTGTTTAGCTTGTATTGACATTAGTAGGAGGAAAGTGATTGCTTGTATATTGAGGTCGATTTAGTTACGCTTATGGCTTTAAACTCATGCTTTATTTTATGTTACAAAACGAAGAAAGAAAACTAGTAATAAAGATTAATAACTTTTCCTATATTCCTTGTTTGTCAGACAGTTGCAATATTTTTTCTCCAGTTAGCCAGTTATAAGTATTATCATCATTGTCATGGTATAAAAAGCATGTAAAAAAAAATTGTTACTGTGTAGACATGTTAAAAAAATTGTTAATTCATCTTTAGGGTAATCATGAATTCTTTATTTGTGTTACGTGGGGATTTTTGACTATCATGAAGTTGCCAACCTCTACTGACTACTTCTTGCATTTACAACATTTTGTCATCTTGGACGAGATACCACCTCACTTTTAAGATAATAAGTGCAAGAAAATATCTGCCCTACTTCCAACTGAGAACTCACTATAACTTAACTATTACACGTCAAAACCGTCTCACTCCACCACACAGCGACACATACTTTTTAAGCCATTTTTATCTGAAGCCATCAATTGTAGCACCACGGTAACAAAGATGTCATTCACCTCGCAGATGCCATTTATCCAGGAAAGTACCCACTAAACTAGGTACATAAATTATTTTGTCTGCTTCGCCAAGTGTAAGGAACTCCTAGGGAATTTATCACGCGTGTCTCGGTGTAAAGAAAAAGCGGTTGCGGATGAATCAAAACAGGAGATTTATGCTTGAGATGGCATTGTCAGTGCCTATCTCTGAGTGACTTTACTCGACGCCTAAGTTCACTGGATAGTGTTATTCTCATTCTGTGTTACCAAGGATAGAAAAGCTTATATTATCGTGAAGGTAAGGCTAGTCAATCATCAAGGGTTGTAGCTACAAATCAGTTTGAGGCTGTCATAATAGGCAAGGTTACCATTGTATGTTTTACTCATAATCTCTTGTACTCCAATTAATGCCACCTGATATGATAGCCATACTTTTGTTTAGCAAAAACTATTTTGAGTGTACGTCACATATAGTTAATTTTGAAATAATCACAGCAAGTCCTAGAGAATACTGGCAGATAATATTTTCTGCGTTACTCGGGAATTTGGCAACTTTGCCAAATACCTATGTAATTTTTTTTTGGAAATTGTTAGAAGCTCTTTTTATATTTTTTTATAACTTGCACCAACCCTTGTAGGAAAAATAGTACCGAGTGCCGACAGCCATTTTGTATAAAGCAAGGGGGTGGTTTAAAATATTATGCATCGTAAGGAAATGTATTTTTTGTAGGTGCGGGGTGCTCCGTTTATTTAGGCGAGAATGATAAGTCTAATTTATAATGCTGTAGTCAGCTGTATATTTATTTGAGAACTGGGGGATTATAATAGTTTAGTTTCCATGAGATATTCTTAGAACAAGCTCTTGATAATTGGGTACCTACGCTAAAAGAAACGATGATCGAATAGCAAGCTTTCCTGTGTCTACTTCAAAACCTCTCAACTTAATCATCGAATTTAAAACGTATTTGTAACATTTGCCGGACCATTTGGACTTCTTGTACCATCATTTAAAACATGTGAATGTTTCAAATGATGGTACAAGAACAAGTTTATATGCATAAATTAATACTTTTCCTTCCCTGGAAAACATAAAAAAATTCTTGCCTTAACTAGTAGATAGCTACCCCCGTTTTTTAATGCAATTTATAGCTTTTCAGAGCTTGATCACTAAACTTGTATATACTTATTAATAAGTAAGGTTTGGGGTACCAATCTGTGTCCTGGAAAATTACAGCTATTAAATAACTTTTGCAACTGAATATTTTTAACGGGTCCTAAGTTTGCACCCTGAGGTACTCCAAACTAATTCTATACTTTCTTCCTATACTTGCAAAGTAGTTTCATTAGTGACTAATATTATAAACTTACCTTATCGCTTAAGCCTTATCAAACTATAATGACTTGGTCATGTAACTTTTTCTTAAAAGAACTCCTGTCTCGTAAGCTATACTAACAGGCAACGGAAGGAACATGGGTGGGTTTTAGTCAGTAAAAGTCTGACACACCCTCTCGCTCTGCCCAGAGCGGGAGAAGTGATTTGAAGATTTTCCACCCTCAAAAAAAAAAAAAAAAGCTATCCTAAAGTCACGTTTAATAAAACGCACACCTACGTCAAGTAGCGCGAATACGGGCAGGCTCATAATACAGGCAAGCCATGACAAGTATCGCGAATACGGGCAGGCCATAAATCCGCCAGAACGTATAAATATCGCGGGACGCCGCCGAATCACTTTGAACGAGATAAGGTGAAGCCAGTCGGGTTCAGACGTTTTGTTAGTAGGTTCTTGTTTTGATATGAAGGAGTGCTGAAATCTGTTTTTTTACTGGCGAGTGTTACAGTCGATATATTCAGTAATTGATATTGTAGTTTTAAAGAAAGTATTTGATTAACTACATACGTTTTTTCTTTAAAGGTTAACCATTTCATATGACAGTGATTAAGCGTAGACATTTTTTATTTCAATAATTTTGGAGCAGTAAAAAAACATATTTTTTCAAGGATGTTAATAAATAGGAAAATTAAACGCATTAATATTAAAGAACACGTTCAAATTACTTTACCAGTAGGTATAAAAGATTTCAGCAGAACAGAAGGAATTAATCTCAAAATCTGAAATGACAACAATTTTTTCAACTCAAATACGTCATCACACATTTCAACATTTTGAATATAAGATCGTAAATTTTCAGTAACAAGTCGCCGTTTCGCGTACCGTGCAGCACATATCTCAAAGTTATTTCCCTTGGATGAAATATGTGGCAATTTCTTTGAATAATACATGGGCCATATTTCAGCCGTAGCGCTACGAGCGTAGGCCGTAGCCTCGTAGCGCTACGAAACAATATATTGTACTAGGAAGTGTCAGTGATGTTTCGACTTTGTTTTATCTTCTTGTTGTGTTGATTGGTTGTGTTACGGATTTATCAGAAGTAGTCTTTGTTTTGTCACATGTAAAATACTGGTATTCAGCTGCATCCGGTTAGACTGGAAGCCGACCCCAACATAGTTGGGAAAAGGCTAGGCAGAGAGAGAGTCTTTGTTTTGTCACATAAACTATGTAGAATCAATACATAGTATAACTTAGATTATGATTAAGTAATCATTTTATTGATTAATTGAGTAATCATTTTGTATTAATCTGTGGGGGCTTGTAATTAGCAATTTAGCTATACAGGTTGGCAGGGATATCGACGCGAAGCCTATTACCATGGATTTCGTACATGATTCTGAAACTTCCTGCCTTGAAATTTTTTATCCGCGATTTAAAAAAAAAACAGTTTTTCTATACATTTTGACCGCGTAGGTATTGCACTTTTCTATGATACAGCAGATTCTTTTTTTATAACCTTAGACAAATTTAAACGTAGGGGCGTTCAGAATCATGTACTGAATCCATGGTAATAGTTTTCGCATCGATGTCCTTGACAGCCTGTATATTATTGTTGTTATAATGTTATTAGTCTGTAAGCCTTCTGAAAAACAAGAAAAAAGCAAAGTCACTTTTCGTGCCTGTCTTTGTGACTGTTTTTAGTTTGTCCCTGTCTTTGTGACTGTTTCGTGTCTGTTTGATGTGGTTTATACTACCATTTAGAGCATTTATTCCGAAAAGTTTATGTAAAATATGTTTAGGTTAGATATAGCATAGAAACCTTGATATTGTGTTATGATATGTTGCCATTTCACCCATGCAGAGCAGGGTCGGGTCGCTAGTAAATATGTAACATAATATTGAGAATCTTTTACTTTTTAGCAATATTATTTGATGATGACACTTGTTCTGATATTAACAGCTGGGTTTAGCTCTGTAGACGTGCTTGGTAATGATAAATAGCCCTTATAAACAATACGGCCGCAGGTTGGGTAACATTAGACCAGAAACTCACCGCATGATAAATAATTACTAACGTAGCAAACACGTTGGTAATGAGCGCTTTACCAGGCTTTAAAGCTAAATAAAGCTATTGAAATGGCCTTTGTAATTTTAGAGATACAAAAGTGCAGAACAGTGAGAAGAGACTAATAATTACATAACTTTCCTAAACCATGACTAAAATCAAATGTGAATTTAATAAAACAATGACAAACAACTAGTCGATTATTTTATTTTATTTTATTTATTTTATTTTTATTTAAATCAAGTCAATTAGATTTCTACAGAAATATTAAAAATAAAATAAACGGTCTGATTCCAACTTTTAAATCGCTAGAAAACGCTTAACAATCAGAATTTCACACATTTTATATCAAAATGCCTTTAATGCTTTACAAACTAGCGTGCCAACTTACCACCTGCCAGTTTTTGCCGGTAAAGATGGCAGTCACCAATTTATCACGTCACGTCTTTGAGACACATAATATATTGGAACATTAGAACATAATGAACGACTCATTCGATCGTTTGTCATGTTTTTCTACCTCAAGAAAAAAAGTACCGTCCTTACCAACCTTATTTTCTTCTTCATAAGAATCATTTTCCCGTAATTTCTTGCTTAAATAATCAGGTCTTTCACGGATGTATCAGTTCTGAGACGCGTGTTCACATTTAGTGACTTTTGAGAAGTTTTTCAACAATCGCAGATTTAGTGTGAAAGGGCAGGGAGTCGGGACTCGATTGTCATGCGCCATTATGTTGAGTGATAAATGGTCGGCTTGTTTTGAGGCTAAGTTTGAACCATCTGGAATTAAGATTTAGCACCTGTGGACGATAAAAATATGCCTATTATTTATGTAACTATTATATTTACGTAGAAAATATAATTGTAAGTAAAGGCGTTTGAAATCTCTGCCTAAATTTACTCCAATTTTAATACTGAAATAAGATTAAGCAGATTTGAAACACTGATCATAATTATCATAACTTTATTATTTTTACCTTTGCAACAAAAAACATAATCTTTTGTAAATCATAAAATAAACAAGACTTACATTTTGAGGCTGCATCAAATTTGGTTTTCGTTCGACTACTTTTGAACATTCAGGAAAAATATATGAGCAAGATGTCGTTTTGAGAATTCTTCATTTTATCATCACATGCTATGCGCTGCAAATACTTCAATATGAACTGAAAAAAAAAACAAAATAATAATATGAATAATTTCACACACCACAGACCCTAAAAAGCGCACATAATCAAAAAAATAACCCCATCACTGCCAAAAAACGACGCGCTTCAAACAAATCATCACCTCGCTGTCATCCCCTCCCTCACCCCTCTCCACCCCCTTGGTCCCACGAGTACCACTCTTAAAACTCGTAAAAGGCGCGCCATAAGTTTGAATTATCGTCGCACTGAGCCCCCGTAATGAATATGGTCGACTGTATATTTCAATTTGGGCCGCAACTGTGAGCAATGTGTTACGTTTTTACGAGCACACGCTTTTTGGCCAGTACCTTTTTGAAAATTTTAGAAGGGGTGCTGTTTTGTATGTTTAATTAAGGTGCTAATTATGTATTCATTGCTCCATTTTGAGCTGAGGGTTTTGAGGTGCCACGGTATGGGTAGTCGCAGGCTTCTTTCTAGAGATAAAGTATTCATTAAATCTGCTTACTATCCAAAAATAATTATTATGGCCATATTTCTTAATGATCGTTAGTTAAATCAATCTGTAAGGAGGCCCACTTTGCCGAAAGGTAGTTGACTGAACTTCACTAAGTTTGTTTCACATTCAAGCAGTCTTTCATCAAGTCAGAAAAATAGAATAGCAGTAGTTCAAATAACATCAAAAATAACCACATCCAAGCTGGATATGATTTAGATGATAAAATATTTGACCACTTTTTATTTTACAGCTCTTACTCACTACAGTTATTTAACCCTGATGTAAAGGAACCCTAAAAGAACTGAACAGGAAATTTTCCATCACCGACTCCCACAAATTTTCACTCTAAAAAAAACTCTATTATCCGCATCTATAGCGACGTTATATCATGCTAAGCCATACATTGCGAGAAAGGCTAATTTAGCGAGACCATTTAGCCTCGGAGCGAGGTTGGAATTGTGATATACAGGGTGTTTCATTACGCTCGTACGCGCCGTAACCGAGTAATAATTCAAAATTATAGCCCGCTTTACGACTTTGGCCGACGTCAGACGATGGTACACGAGTTTTAAATCGTGTTCCACTGCGGATGTTTAAGTGAAATGTCCAAAAGTGGAGGAGGAGGGCTGTCTTATGGTTATTAGGATGGTGATAAAATCTTGCTGGGTTTGCTTGGGGAGACTGAATTTAAAAGGCAGTCTTGCTATCTGCAAGGCATTATAAAAGAATTAGCTCACATCAAAGTCCTTGGCTAAACGTCAGCACTTCGATAGATCTGAAAATGCAAGCACAATGTCCATAATCTATGCAATCAACTTAGTGCAGTATGCAATGAGTGATTATGCCCTAACGTGGACACTTTGATATCCCTAACTCCCCAAAAGTTCAGGGGTAAATACTGAGAAGATATATGAGGTAATATGTAGCCATAAATCGCTACAAATATTATAATTTTAATTTATGACCTATTGTGTAATAAATCCAAAAAAATAAACACCACAATAAATCAAGGTGAGCGTGCTAATCGTCGAACCTCGAATTCTCAGTTAATGCGAAATCATTTATAATACTTTTATCCCGACAATTCTATTGTTAATAACAATTTCGAGTAATAAATTCTACCTCCGGCGTATCGGATCCCCCGGAATCATATAACAAAGAGAAGCACTAGATCATCGACATACAAAAAAACCGTACACACCACGACACCGCTTATTTATTTATGAGTTCAATTCAAACTCAAAACCCTCTTCTACAAGCATAATATTGAGCGATCGATATCAGCTCATTTCGGGCACCACACCGAGTTGACACAAAGGGACACGTCAAAAAAAACCGCTCCAAGTGTCATCTTTCTTGTGACAGACGACAGCTGCGGGGAACACGACAATACGAGCGATATCGATTCATCACATCGACGACAATGCCGCTCATTGGGGTGTCTACCCTACACAACGCGCCACAGACTAAAATCTTCGCTACATTCGCATTGGCCAACTGATTTTCGTAGCATGTGTTGATGTTATCTTTTTTACTCTGTACGGGGTGGAGGTGACAGTAATCGGTGGCAGTGTGAAACGGATAGACACCCGTGGTAAATCGACAATGGTAGTGATTTAAAAGGGAAATAAATAGGGTAAAAGCCGTGAAGATAGTTATAACAAACACACATTTCATGGTCGGGGATTTGCTTAGGTTAGTTGTAGTTAATTTGATATGGGTGTCGAATGTATTGAAAAGCATTTGTTTAAGTACTGGATTATAAAATAAAATGTATTGTGTAACAGGTATGTAAACAAACATAGGACGAGGTATTGACGTTGCATTTCAAGAATTTGGTTTTTTTTTTGCTTCTCAATCAAGAGTTAGGTACATTGTTTTTTTTTTTAATCTATTATTATGTTGGTTAAGTCTTCATTATCATCATTCAGCCGAAAGACGTTCAATGCTGGACATAGGCCTCCCCAAGCACCGCCACTTCGACTGGTTCTGTGCTTCTCGCATCCAGCGAATTCCTGCGGCCTTCACCACGTCATCGGTCCACCTTGTTATGTTGTCCATTTTAACTTATAGCTATTTATTTGGTTTACAGAGACATTCAAAATAGTAAGTAATTATTAAAACTTCAACCAACGCTAACATTCATAATTTCATGGATGATAGAATAAAAAAGTTCATATCTATTGAAGCATGATGAGCAATAATGAGAAATTTAACACCCATGGGAACAAGCTGTTCAACTGGATTATTTTGGAAGGGATGAGGTATTTTTCTTTAACAAAAAAGTTTTATGAATATTATTTGACACATCATGGTCATGGTCATTAAAAATGTGAAATAAGATTCTGGAATAAATGTTAATCCTAATTCTAACTAATATTATAAATGCGAAAGTGAGTTTGTTTGTTACGCTTTCACGCTAAAACGCCTGAATAGATTTGGATGAAATTTGGCAAATGAGTAAACCATGACATGGATTACGCCATGGGATACTTTTTATCCCGATATTCCCACAGCATCGAGACTTACGCAGGTGAAACCGCGGGGCGCAGTTAATAATATTCTATATGCGAAAGTGATTTTTTTTTGTTTCTTAGTCTTTCACGCTAAAACGGCTGAACGGATTTAGCAGATGGGTAGACCATGCCCTAGAAAAGGAAATAGGATACTTTATATCCTGGATGGCAGACGAAATCGCGGGCAACAGCTAGTACTATATAAATTCTTAAAATTTAAGATGTATGCATGCATGTAGGTACCGCCCCATAGGTATCTACTTGCTACTACTTTACAATTACATTTATATTATTTATTTATTTTACATTTATTTTTTAAATGTTGCAGCATCATGCTGAGATAGGAGCCTTTTGGCTTGTTTTTTATTGTTTTTATTTTTTATTTGTTTAGTGTGTTTTTAGTTTAACTTGTGATTTCCTGTGCGAGTCTCAATAAATACTTTTTCTTTCTTTCTTTACTTTTGATATTCATATACATATTTTATTTCGTATTTGTACAGTTGACCGCAAACTTATGGTAACACTTTGACCTTGACCTGGTCTAGCGTAGTATGCAGTTTCAATATAATGCAAGGCCAGCTTATACTGGTTTTGTTACCACTAAAATGCGGCCTTCTGTACTTACATTACATCCATGATGTTTCACAGAAAAATATCAATAAAAATTATGACATGGGTGGCATCACTACGCGCAATAACTGTCCGTACTTTCTAAAGCAAACAACAACTCACACAAAATCAAACAACAACAAAAAAAGCCAACACACTTATCTAGCTACCCGTCCTTGCGTTAATAAATTATTCGAACGACACTGTTCAAAGTAAATCGCGCCACAACAGTCAACCTCACACCGCGTTCATGTCCCGTCATTCCTGTCAACAATGGCAACGTGTCCCGTCACTGTCCCTTTGTCGTTCACAATCGTGACAGACAAACAGAATGTACCGTCCGAGCTTCCTGCGCTTTCAAAACGGCGGAATTGTGTAAACACCACTATATTGTAAGTGCATTTTTCCGTAACGGATAAGACGAAAAAGCCACAACCGTTCCACTCAAATATACACTCTAATTACTGGGCTCTATGGTTCGTTTTTGAATTGGAAGTTGTTGAAATGAGGTTGTTTTTCATTGTATTGTAGAAGTGTGTGCGGGTAATGGATTGGCCGATTGTCGGCCGTCGGTCGAGTGGCGGTGGGTGGTCATTTCACGTCGGCAGCTTTACATCATCGTTTGAAAAGAACACAAAGGGCGAATATTAAATGAACGCTCGTAATGCACGTCGTTTTTATTGTAGCGTGCGATGTTCGGTTTGAATACGTAAGTGATGGAGTTTGGATACTTGATTTGAAGTTCTAAGAATGTTTTCGTATTATAAAATGCCACAGATAATTTTATGCTCTCTTTTACAAACAATGACATGGCGACACTAGATTATGCTTGTTCAATTTCAAACCAATTAATATAAATACAGTTTTATCTATAACACAATCCGAACACAAAAACAACAAATAAATATCCAAGTAAATTCAAAGAAATGCAATAAACCGAATATAAAGGCGGATATCTGTATCATGATGTCGCAACACACAACAATAAAAACTAACTGCTGACGGTTTGAATAAAACCTGTTATTAAAGTAACGAGCCAAGGAGCCACATAAAATTTATATATAATACACTTTAAATAAACATTAAAGTGTCAGCATTACTCCATATTCACTGCATTTACGTGTAATATCACCAATTAAGGGGCTGAGTTATGGCCGCAAGCGTCATTACTGCTCCGCCGCCTGTCACGGTAGTAAAAAAATAAAATATTCTTATCATTACCGCCGAGCGACTTAAGTCAGTGTTTGAACATTAATGTGTGACAAATAAAAATGTTGGCACCGACTTTAGGGTTTTTTGTGACAGTGGGTGCACCTCTCTATGTCAGTTTTAATGTTAGAGGTGCGACGTATTTTTGTTAATGTCAAATATTATATTCGAAGTTTAAATGTGTAAATGTTACTTGCTACTCCGCAATCAATCAATTGATAACAGCTCGATGTCTAAAACGTTGGATCACGATCTAGATATCTTAAAAGTTCAAATTCTACTCTTTAAATTATCGTGGATTCACTTCTTACACGCCACTTACTGGCAGGGGGTTCAAATTAACATAAATAATACACAACGCACATCACTAGAAGCTATCATTTACAAAAAATAAACTACCCAAACTGCATCATAAATTCAGTTTAAACAACTTCGAGAAAAAATCGTGCCAATATAAATGCCAAAAAAAAACCGACTATAAAGACAAAAGTTATTTATGTTTCGTAAAACATTTATCAAGACAAAAAGGTGTACATTACACTAATATCCCAATATGCTGATACACCACGGACGCGACAATTTTTATGTGTGGAGATTAACAAAAAAATATGGCGCCCGCTCCCCGGCTGTCAGGGCCCTATCTGCCGTCGTAATTCAATGTTTATTTTTTTTATTTGACTTTTTTTAAATGTATTCTAGCAAGAAGCGCCGACTTTATCTTTTATGAGTGGTAAATTGAGGTGTTAAATGTCATAGTTACGGTTGAAATGATGCTTTTAGATGGTATGTAAGAAACTGATAAAATAGACTTCTGTACTTACTGTTGTCGTATCGCAGACATTATATTCTCTCACGAAAAGCTTTAAGTTCTGTTGGCAGTTTGTGTAACCAAAGCATTATTTTTAAGTTCCCTTTTTAAGTGCCTGCGGTTCCTGTCTTAAATTAGCTCAACGCTTGTCTTCTAACGGTTTGAGCAATTAAACATGGGGTGATAAGCAGTGTTTCCGTGTAAACTGATAGTATCATAACTTACTAACGGCCGTACCCAATAACCTGTCTATTTACATCTTTGGAATACTGGAGATAGAACAACCTGTCTATCTATGGTTTTACCGTCCCAATAATCTGTCAGAGAATAAGGACCATAATATACTGAATTGTGGGACGACATTCAATGACAGGTTCGGCCGTTTTTTTTTCTGACCAGTGCACATCTACAAAAGTACAAACTGTTTTTTTTTTTTTTTTTGAAATTACCTTTATAAAAAATGTAGCTTGAAAGTGAGAAATATTTAAGTGCAGTGTGGCACCTACCTGCTAATAACACATAAATAAATAAATGATTACTTAAAAAATAATAAAAACCACTACAAGATACAAACAATTTTGTAGCACAACGCGATATGCCAAATCTTCCTCATAAATCAGTTGCAGTATATCCAATGTGTATTTTCCTCATTTTTACCAACATGTTACACTGTACATATACGTATAAACATTAATATATCAACTTAATACTAAAAATAAACCAATATTTTAGCCTTACCACTAATCTCCAAACCATTTATCTAATCCCTACAAACGCGGCATCAATAAATTATAGCTAAGTGAAACATAAACGATAATGTCAATTGTGTAAACATTCGTCCCCTTTACATTTGTACAAACACTGACCTACTGGTTGTATTAGGGCCAACTAAGTATAATAAATCCTATGTTACTTCACGACGACCACCATTCGATTCCCAACTTTACTTAACCAATCCTAAAGTTCAAATTCACTCGTCGTATGACTGTGACTAAGGTCGTTTTTCATGGTTGTGGCTGGTAGAAACAAGTCGATCCATCATCGGTAAGTGATCGATGAGGGCTGCCCAAATATTTGAATTATTTGATATGAGAGTACAGAAGCGACTCAGTCACTTGCCACTGTGTTAGAGTTATATTTTATTTATTATACCTATATTTTTCTGAGTTATTTTGTAAGGTTCCGAAAGTTTTGGTGAGTTTGGAATACATATGGATACGGTTGGTTGATTGAATGTGTTTTGAGGAAAAATTATATTATTGGTTAGTAGGTATTTTGGAATGCTCTTAGGGACTGTTGTAAGTATAATTATTTCGACTGTGTACTATTTATTAAGAAAATGTAGTTAATGCTTCAGGGTAATACTGGCTATTTTAGGTTCTGTTTTTTCAGCACACGGAAAAATTTACTTTCTAGATAATTGTTCATGAAATTAAAAAAAATTGTGTCACGTAATCACATGTTCCTTTCAAGAAATTGTTACCGTAAATCTGTTACAAAAGATTTTTGAAAATGAAATCCATGACACGAGGAAAATGTGAATAGAAATAATCCTTGAAAAATAGAATAGACACCAATTTACATTACTATTTATTTCATTCCCATAATTATACTAAACGTGTAAAATATTATGCATTTCTACACAAAGAGTACTTACATAGTTGGTGTTATGTAAATATTATTTACCTCGCATTACAATGCCATATCCAATGGTACAATGTTTTCAATAGAATTTAATATTAAAACACTTTCCATGCAAATTATGTTTGCATATATTATTGTAATGATACATGTATCTAGTGTAAGAAAATATTGCCAATTCTAACTTGTATTACATATAAATGAAAATGAGTGGTACACATGTATTCGATTTTTTTTGTTTTAATGATATTGATTTTGCTTTTTTCAGTATGTTTCTTCTAAAGCCATATTTTTTTATAAAATATCGGTCTACCCAGCGTTTTCCCAACTATGTTGGTGTCGTCTTTCAGTCTAACCGGATGCAGCTGAATATCAGTATTTTACAACTGTACCTAACTGTATAGTCCTTAACTGTATTAATATCAGTACTGTAATAGCATAGCTAGAATAAAATTCTATTAGGTACCAATTTTGGCAATCAATTTTGTTGCCAAATCTTAAGGCAGAAACTAAGTCGTAATGTCTGTTTGTAATGCATCATTCGAGGCGAGCTTGGTAACAAGACGGTGATAAACAAGCCGCGGCGAACGCTCGCTTCGAACACCATGAAATTTTCGTTTCTCATATTTCCGTTTCAAAGTAATTCACGAAACAGCTCGCATCGGGCGGCTCGGCTCGCTGCACCGATTACTGTAACGCGTTAAAAAAACGATACATTGCAAATAAACGTTACAAGTCAGTCCCCCCTTTAGAGTTTCCAATTTTCATTCGCAAATGATAGCTGATAAAATAAGTCATCCCTTCATCACTGACCAGCGTTTGCCAGAGAAAAGAGAGCCCATTATAACATCGCAATTGTAAACCCTGTAGAATTAAATTAATAACACACCTCTCAATGCTCCATACATTATGTACAAAAGGAAAGGGCGTAAAACTAAATAACCCGTCAAAACCCACGCAACTGTAACCGGTCAATTTACATCAACAATCATAATAAATGATTTGCATCGTAAATCCTAATTCGCTCGTATATCTTTCCCTCAAGAAATAATTCACAATGTTTGATTAATCGTATGTTGTAATATATTGTTGGAGTTTGATACTGATCGGTGGGAGGAGGAAAATATAGGATGTTGAATAGGTCAGGAGGGGAATAATACGTGAATAATACACGCGGAAATTCCGTGATTCGCAATATAGAGTTATAGGGTTGAAGAAGAAGGCGAATGGGGTACTTACTTTCCAGTAGCTCCAACTCATGCATAGACAAATGTAATTTAACTTTTTGATACTGGACTATTGTCGAAACGAACAACCGTTGGTTGCTTTGTTAGCTCCAGAATTCGTGAAAATAACTGGCAAATAAATGACCTTAGCTCTAGGGTTATTCCGCTTAGCTGTATGGACGGGCGCAGATAATCAGACGGCGACATTGCAAGTTATTCAGACCAAGCCAAGGTTCAGGTTCACACAAAATCTGGTCTTACACACTTTAAACGGGGTTTTTCAGCAGTTGTAAAAAATCTTTCATGGAATTGCATCAAGTCGTGTACACAAGAGGTAAAACGCTTCAAGCAAGCCCATCGATATAAGAAGGTATACATTTATCATTAAAATCATATTTCAATGTCGTTGGCAACGTCGCCTAATCGCCCACCTGTCAACTTCGCAAACATAGGATCGTAAGCAAACAAGCTTCGCCCATGTTTGTATGTACAAGTCTATATATTTTGTTATCAATTTATTGCCTTATTATTAGAAGTAGTTTTGGTAGTAGTAGGTATATTTACGGTTGATACATTACTGAAAGTTTTTTTTTTTAAGTATATGCTAAAGACATATTATTATACTAGCTTTTGCTTACTGCATCTCCCGCGTGGAGGGCGGAAATTATCCCAGGGGGTCATACTAGCGGGATAAAAAAAATTCTATGTTCTAACCCAGGACATACGGTTTATCCGTATGCCTAATTTCATCCAAATCTCCCTAGATTTGGAGCTGCAGAGATAGACAGAGTTACTTTCGCATTTGTAATCTTAAATATGGCTTTTGGGAGTGGTGTAGGAAAGCCTAAGTATGTATGTATTAGAGTATTACACCACGATGATTGATCATTGGGTGTGGCAGTTTCTAGGATCACGCTTTGTCGTTTTTCGACGAATTATCCTGACCTTAATCGATATGAATATTCACTATAATTTAAATCGATTAAGGTCAATAAAAATTGAGCTGTAATTGATAAAGTGAGTTTGATAGAAATAAGAAAAGTTGTGTCATGATTGGTATTCCTTTTTTGTAATATCATCTTGTTTATAGGGTAGCAGGTTTTGTCTACATTGGGGAATTTCTTTTCCAAAACACGACGTTATGACTGTTTTTTTTATCTGTACGCACACTATTGTCAATCAAATCAATCAAATTGCCTTGCTTTGTCCCAACTATGTTGGGGTCGACTTCCAGTCTAATCGCATGCAGCTCAATACCAGTATTTTACATGGACATGACAGCCTATTTAACCTCCACAACCCAGTTACTGGGTAACACGATATCCCCGTGGTAAGACTGGTTGTTAGACTTTTGGGCTTCTGAATACCCGTAACGACTGTCAAAGATCTACGAATGACAGCCCTAGCCGGGACTAACGGCGTATCGTGCTTTCCCAGTGTAATGGTTATGTTATGTTATATTTGAATCACATCAGTCAACAGAGAAATATTTCAATCCTAACTCACATAACATTTGTAGTCCGGACTAAAAACTTATAATAATCACTTTATCAAGTATTAAACCATTTTCATAAAAATCTTGTTAAATGTCTGTAATATTTCACTTAGGAAATACATTTTCTGCTATCTAAAAACAATTTGTTCTATTAACACAGAAATTAAAGTGATCAATTTTGAACGATACACAATTCACTTTAGGGGTCCCTCTCCTAGTACACAGAGTAATAAAAACAGTATACCAACAGCAACTTATTAACTTGTTTGTCTGTATTTCGGTGTTTAACAGTGTTTGAGAAAGCAGTTTCGGTAATTATAATCTCAGAGTTTCTATTTCAGCATACATCATAATGGATATTTAATTTGTTTAAATAGTTTCAGTAGTTGACTTGTTATATGTTATATGCTTGCTACACGAAATATAAAGGGAAATGCCCATTTAATAAAGAAGTTTTGGCCAAGTGACGCCCATGAATGAAACAAATTATAGGCAGTCGGGTTGACATCGTAGATAAAGAAATAACCGATTTTTTTTACATAGAACTCGGTTGGTCTTTTATAAATCTTATATAATAATTAAAGGTTAATAAAAAATATAAGTAAAGTTTTGGTATAATCCATTCTACAATTATAGTTCTTATTTGTATGTCTCTTGTGCCTGAATTGCTTTGGTATAGATGATGCAAGTGCTTTCTTAATACATATTAACCACAGTTTACACAATAATACGAGTATTTGTCGATGCACAACATTTTGTTCCTGTGGTGCAGAAGGCAGTTCTGAATTCCTTGCCAACATCCAACATTGTTGATACACCAGACTATTATCTAAAACATAATTGCATAGTGTAAAAATAATTTAGGTAAATAACATGCTGCACAACAGCATCAAAAGGTCTTTATCTATAAGTACATTGAATGACATCGGTCTCGTGATACCCTTTTTGATGATCATACAATTCATTACTTATGTCACATGAAATATGTGGCAATGGTTTGAGACTAAACAAACTTCAATCATTTATTTGGTTTCCTTGACACTAATCAACCGAATTATACTGGGAATAAAAGTTACTGAGTAATAAAGTAACTTACTTTTAATGGTGCAAACCATTACTGAAATATAGACCGAACGTCCACATGTCTTCGTGTAACGCCTCAGTTGGCTCAGAGATGACTCCGTAGTAAGCTGGTAAGTTCGTGTAAATCAGGTTCCATATTCTTGTCAGGTCCTTCGCGAGAAACAGGTAATGTATCCATTGACAAGCCGGTGTCTTCGTGGGAGGCGGGTACAGAATCCAATGTAAAGCCAAGGTCATCATCGGGAGCGGTTACAGGGTCCATAATCGTAATCGAAGTACAAAAACTACAGCACTAAACAATATGTGAAATATCAATGCCAATCAGTTGTCAATTACGATTATTTTTGACGTAGGGATGTGATATGACATCGTTTTTTCGGAAAATCTATATAAAAAAACAAACTGGAAACACGGAATCCGATCAATGGATTGTATTTAGCGGGCCGAAAATGTGTGTGACAAACTTTTTTTTGTCTCTAAAGAAAATAACAAAAGCATAACAACTAACGCTGACGAGACGCTGGAACAGTTAGACTAGATGCTGCACAGCCTAAGTGGAGCTTTTCGGCGACGGCATGAAATTGGACAAGACGAAAGTCATGTACAATTCGCATTGGAGGGTCGCTTTTCGAAGTTATGACGGAGTACGTCTACCTAAGGCAAGTCATCCAGCTTGGTAGGTGCCTAACTTTGGAAAAAGGAGCCCACAGAAGGATCCAGTTAGGTTGGGCAGCGTTTGGAAAACTTCGTCAAGTCTTTAAGAATGGGGGTTTCCCTTTTACTCAGACTTTCCTCTTTTTGTTTCTACGACACGCAAAACATTCACAGTGAAAACCGTTTTTTAGTTTGACGACTACCAATTACTGCTTATAAGTTAAAACTCAAACTCAAAGCATTTATTTCAATTAAACCAATTACAGGCACTTTTGAATTGTCAAGGAGTCGGTCAGTCAGAAAGAAGAAACTACTTGCCCATTCCAAAGCGTAGTAGGTTCCTATGGAGAAGAACAGGTTAATCAGATTTTTCCAACCTATCATCTGTGATAACTTCATGTTTAGCAAGGTTTTTAGACTAAAACCTATAAACCTACTGCTATTCCAGTCTGTGGCGCTCCTGTCGTGTGGTGACGATGAATGATGAGCGTGCCGCCGTGATTAACGACGCGCCATCCATCATACCGCCCTGTAGGTAGGTGCCGCCACTACCTCTACCCCCGGCGTCCCGTCGCCGCCTCGTGGTACTACGGCAGCACTCATTTGATTGACGCGTTTAATATGTTGTTGATGTTGGTAGAGTAAGATTATGAAGTGACGTGTTAATTGAAATGTGTGTTTGATTGGTCATACAGTGATTTATCCGCAAGGTCAAACTGAACCATGGTTCAGGTTGTGCAATTGACATCTAAAGCAAAAAAATATAAATTGGTCAGAGCGATAGCTCTAATTTTTTGTTGGAATCAAAACACACAGCAACATAATATTTTAATTATCCTACTAAATTTCAAAGTTATGAGAAACAAGAGTCTCAATTTTCTAATTGCTATATTATACACGACGGGGCAGATCAATTTGGTTTGTTTGCTTTGATTTGAGATTCGGCTTAATTTTCACTATAGGGACTTTTCTCAAAATTATTTATTTATTTTAAACTATTATAAAAACCGTGTGAGATGGGATTTCTCATCGACCAAAATGATGAACTTTTAAACAAACTTTCATCCCCTATTTAACCCTGTTACGGGACGAATTTTAAATTTTTTTATAAAAGGGACTCTTATGCACACAATGCTATACAATTACATGCATCTTGATCGCTGGATCAAGATGCATGTAATTGTATAGCATAAGAGTCCCTTTAGGCGGTTTAGGCGGTTTGGTTTTCTGTCAGTGAATGAATCGATTTTTATTTTATTTAGTAGATACATATTCTCATTGCTTTCAGCATCTCCACTAACAAAGTATACCAGCATCCATTCCATCTCAATTGGTTCCATATCTGCAGCCAATCAAACGTCGGGAGACGTCTGGGGTCATGATGAATTTGCTCCGAAGTCGTTAATCATAAATGCTGCACCATCAATGTAGTTGGAGGGTAGGTATGGGGTGTGCTTGAAATGTGTCATGAAATGAACTCACGTACCAGTTTCAGTATTGATAGTATTAGTACAGTACCTACTATAGTAGATTTTTGACAGTCGTTACGGGTAGATAGAAGCCCAAAAGTCTGACAATCAGCCTTCTCTGTAAGACCGGGTATCGTGTTATCTGGGTTGTGGAGGTCAGATAGGTAGTCGCTCCATGTAAAATACTGGTATTCAGCCGTATCCGGTTAGACTGGAAGCCGACCCCAAAATAGTTGTGAATAGGCTAGGCAGATTGATTAACTTACTATTATTGTATTTTTAGTAATGATTGATCAGAGCAAGAAAAATAAAAAGAAGTTTGGAAGGATATTGTTATAAAGTGGGATAGTACCTGTATGGGAAAAATGGTTAATACGATTGGACCTTTCATACTATCCCAAGTAAGTAACCACCTGATTTGATTACATATTTATGGTGAAGAAAATTATTAGGTGGTAACAACAAAAAATAGCAACACTGTTTTCTGTTAACCGCTGACCATAATTATTAAAAGAGCGTGAAGCACAGTAATTACATTCAAAAATTTGTATAATTGCAAGCAGTTACACAACAAAACAGATTACCTTTCACTCTTTACGTTAGAATCTCTCAATCATGTCATTGTTTAAGATCAAAACTGTCACTAAGTAACGCCCACCGACAGAAACATTCTTAATTACCTATTGTCTAACAAGCTATTATATTATCTATCGATCAATCATCGGAAAGATTCTGATCAATCGAACGCGGCTTAGAAAAATGGAACAACATCGTTATTCTAAAACTACTTCGATGTTTCGATAACGATCTAAATGAATCGATATAATAAATCGATTAAAATTTACACGAGTAATAAATAACATGACTGATTGAATTTGATTTATGAAAATTGCCGCGATTCCTTCAGATAGTATTTTTTTATTAAAATTCCTTGAAGTATTATTTCAGTGATAGGTATCTAATAATAGTTTAGAAAGATTAGGTACTTAATGATTGTTAGTATTGCATAATATTAAATTAAAACACTTAATGGGGTAGGTACTTCGTACTTTAAAATACTCAACACCACCGTTTGCTAAAAGTAAACAGGCTGAATTATTTAGGAAGGAAAGAGAAGGCAAACTGCCTGGCTTCGGAAAAAAATTATTCAATTGAAAACGCATAATAAGCTGCCGTAAATTTGGTGATGAAATGAGTTCCTCAAGGAAAGTTATTTTTGAACAGTTTTTTTTGCAGGGGAATTTCCATTAGCAGAGTTAAGAGGTGGTTAGGAGGAGTTAGGAGGTAGGTACTGTTACAGTTACTGCCACCGTATGTGACACTGCTAGGTTTTCTTTCAATTTTCCTTCACCTTCCTTCATTGTTCGTGTGGTGCTGGACGTAAAGAATAGCACCATCCCATTTCTTCCCGTGGGTGTCGTAAAAGGCGACTAAGGAACTCACTAGAGAATGGGCAGCAGTGCTCTCTATGCATTTTAACACCATACTGCTATCGCCAACTCACCTACCAAGCGTGGCGATTATGGCAAACCCCTCCATTTGGCCTCCCGGCCTATGTCCGGCAGTGAACGTCTTTCGGCTGAAATAATGATGATGATGATGTCCTTCACCGGCAATCTCCCTGGTATTACTAGCGTGTTTATGTGTGATAACCCTCGTAGGCCGTCACAATTTGCCAATATATAACAGTAAAAAATCCACTAGTAGTAGAGTAGTTGGCAATATCCTCGCAAAGGTCCCGACGTCCGCAGTCAAACCACGTCGGCTTAACCCGCCCATAAATCATAATTAACTTAGTATTGATTAGGATCAAGATAATAACACTGCACTTAGAACTCATATTTTTTACTTGATAAGTTTTTCCGAGTAAATTGCACACTATTTGCATAATTCGCTGTATTTTTGCATTAATTTATTGCCCGTTATTTTTTATGTAATTACTGCGGTGAGCGATGTTGGGTTGGCTATTTCGCAAAGTGATGGAAAAAAAATAAACTTCGTACCTACAATTTTTTTTAAATGAAAATTACAAAATATTAAATGCAGAAGTTCTCAGTGTTTTCAATTTTATTTTCTATGCAGAAAACTTGTAAATGAGCCATTCTTTCGATTCAAATTGTCAATCAGACACATTTCAAAGTAAAATCAACAAATGTTCTTGACTCTTCACCTCCTGACATGACAACCACACAGTGGGTACTTACCTATTGTGTTTGACACAAAATAACTGTCAATCAACGTAACAGAGTGGATTTGCATAAATCATAGATATACTTACTTATTGAAAAATAAAATTACCATTACAATATTGATATATTTTATTATAATATTGACAGACCCCAGACATAAGTTACGTAAGTCTGACTTTACAAAATATTTTTGTCTACTGCGGATTTTGGCGCTAGGTTACAAATCTCTGAAAACAAAACCTCCGTGAAAATTCCAAGGCCACTTACGCTTACGCTCGTCTATTTAGCTCCATACTGTTTGCGACCCACGGAGCGTTTTCGAGTGCCCATGCACATACTAGCCATCCTTTCATACCTACGTTCTTAATATCCTGTATTGTCAGGTGCGCTAATAATCTTATCGGTTTTATACTACAACATTCAATGACATTTACATTGTATACACGAGAGAAGTTGACAGGAAGATATTGGTGCCCATCGTTTCACTCTTCACATAATCCCTCAGTCACCTTGAAAATTGGTGACGTAATCACTGCCACAAACATCACCGTGTAGAGCAAATACATAAACATCACAGAAAACCCATGATACTAATTTTAATCATTGATCGTAGTACGACATAGAATTAATAGAAGTTTACTGGTTGCATTGACGTACAACGTTTCAAGACAAGACACATCCACACTCCGACAAGTCGCACTCAGCCGCGACTGTAACAAAGCAAGTCGCAGTCGCATGTCGTGACAACTGTTGACAGCGCGCGCCATTACTTCCGTCGCCGCCTTCCGCCTGTCTCCTGATGATCGATAGTGAGGGCTGGGGTCGATATCGAGGAAATAGACAACTTATTTAAATAATGTTATAGAAGAGGCCTATATAGGTTAGATATAATATTGTTGCAGATGTTTTGTTCAAATATGGGCATCGTTATAACCTTTAACACATCTATCAAGTTTCTGAATATCTATCTAGGAAACGACTTCCTTACTAAATAATTTTACCTGGACAGGCTGGCGATTTAGTGACCTCCGTCAAGGGGGTGATTCTACCTGTCACACAAAATAACTTTCGCTATGAAATACATAGGCACATGTATAACATTTGTAAAAAATCATACGTGTATTGAGATTGTCTACTGTTGTATACAACAGAAAAAAAAACAAAAAAAATAATTACGAATCGGATTTTTTTTTAGTATGAAGGGGAGAAACACCCCGTTGATGGATGCAGGTGTCTAAATTGCCACCCGTATGTGTATTTGTATGGTATGTCACTGTTATGTTCCTTTTAATTACTTGCTGCAATGCTCGTCAGTGAGTTGAGGAATTTGCTATCCGGAAAAGTAGGTAACCATTCTTCGTACATACACATCGCTTCATATGCCAAATATGTTGCAGTATTGTGTCTTTTATGAAAACTTCCTTATTATTAGCGTTACTGGTACGGTTAGTCAGAAACCCAAAGTTTTAAAAACTGCAGGGTAGCAGAGGTAAGATGGCAATTCATGTAAGTAAAATACTGTTCCTCAGGCCACATCGGGTTAGACTGGACGATGACTTTACACCTTTTTTTCTCTTAAAAGTGACAAAGCTCTGCAACGTAAATTAACTCTTTATCGATACCCTCCTAACTAATTTACTATCGCCCCTACATCCGTTCCCGGCAGACGTGTCAATTAGAATCGCGGCCACCGCTGTATCTTGTCACAGGCAAGCGTTTAAACATTCGCGTCTGAAACGTACCATGAATCACTTTCTTTACAGTCGGCTACAGGTGTTAGTCGTAATGAGGTGGGCTGTTCCTTCTTAGCCTACGAAAGCAATTCTTGAACACAATTTTTCCCTACTGTCGAGATGGGCCATTTTATATTTTCTGGATTTTATCTCACCTTATGTATGCTTACTGTAGTTGTTGGCTACGATTTACTTTTGGAAAGACTGTCAATTACAACTTTTGCTGTTTACAACTCGTATAGTTTGATGCTGTGATTTAGTTATGGAATTGATCTCGTTACCTACCCATTAGTATCAACATTCTCGGTAGATAATCTGCCTAGTAGTATTAAAACCAAACTTTGTAAAAAAGGGTACTATAAAATTTCAGATTATTTAGAAGATAAAAAAGCTTGGGATTGAGCTGCTCGCTCTGCTAAACCTTGTGATAAAACCATAAAACTTGACATTAGAATTATTTAGTAAAATCATTAAAATATACCAGTTTTATTTAAACATTAAAACAAAATGACATGATTACTTTGTAAAGTATAATAATAATATAATATTATTTTAATTACCTATTGTGAATGTGAGGACTATGTGGATATTTTTTTTTTTTTTTTCTCATTACTCCTTTTTTATCCTCTCTCAGTTAGTTTTAATGATGGTCTGGCAGTTTGAGTAGTTTATGCGGCCTACCCAAATGTCCTTTCTTTGGTATTGTTCGTCGAGTTGAGCTCCTTATGTTCTGAGTTGAGCTCCACGATTACTGACAAATGCTTGCACTGACTGGACAGGTCCACTCAAATCTGTGTGGTTCTTTTCTCAAAAGACCATTTCAGACATGAATCTACATGGTCCTCATATGGCTTGACCAAGATTATGTCTGGACTTTAAAAGAGACTGTGACCTCTGAGTTTGTTTCGGCCTTTCTTCTCAGAGTAGTCGGATAGGAAACGCCGAACTCATCTAGCAAAATTTTATATATTTTTAATATGACGTGTAAAAGTGATTCCTATATCCTATTTACAGAATAAACAATTTCATTTCATTTCATTTCATTTCATTTCAGTCCTTTTGACTTTTCTAACCCGATGTAGCTGAAACAGTTTTATACAAAAAGACTGCCGTCAGTTTCTACAAAAGCTCTAACATACCCATATTAGCAATTCGCTATACTCACAAATCGTAGCAATAAAAACCTTCAGTTTTGACAAACTCGAGGTTACTCCAAATGATGTTTCAAATTGCAAGTAAATAAGCACAAGATTGATGATACACAGACTCGGGCTGACAGGTGATATCTTCATTTATTTTGACTATTTAATTCAAGGTTTTAGTGTAATTAAAAACCACAATTACTGAAATTGATGATGTCCCGTATGAGTTGTAATTTGTCCTGTTGTGAAAAAGGTCACGTCACTGTCTAAATTATTTACACAAAGTAGTTTTTTTTTTTGCTAAAATTATTAAACACTTTTCTTCTATAATCAAATAGAAAATAAATAAGTAGGTCCCACACCAATCCAGTCTGTACTCTCTCATTCTCATATCAAGAGAGAATCAAGCATTCCCTTTTCCCAAAATTACAAACACACAAACAAAACTTAACAATAAATCAAGCCGGACGTCAGCCGTCACGCCAGCGTGTCACGCGGCCGATCTGTCACGCTGTCACCTGACACGCTGCGGTAGACGAAGCTCCACATTCAATTCTGAAATTCGGTAAGAGCATTATTGTAGTAATTTTGAACAGTTGACCTTTGCACTTTTCTTTATAGGAATTTGACAGTTTAGAGTAGATTAAGAGGCTCGCGTTTTGTACATAGGTAACTGGCAAAATGTGTCACTTCTGCCTAACCCGCCAGGGAAAATAGGCGTGATGTTGTGGTATGTTATCTAATAATAATATTTTATTATAATGCCAGAGGTGACGTAACAATAAATCAGTCTGGACGTTAGCTATCACGTCATTGTGTCAAGCGAACAATATGTCACGCTGTCACCTAACACACTGTGGTGTCCGTTATTCACAGAATTTCCGTGTTGCATTTTGTACAGTCCATAGATTTTTGCTTCAGTATGGTTGCTATTGTTGTTAATGCACTTTTTGTACTAATAAGTATAATTATAAAGAAAACGTGAAGGTTCTAGTTAATAAAGTTTTTTTTTTTTACAAAACATATCGTCATAATTTCAGCCGAAAGACGTCCACTGCTGGACATACCCTCCTAAAGCACCGTCACTTAGACTGGTTTGCTTCCCGCATCCAGCGGATTCCTGCGGCCTTCACATGGTCATCGTTCCACCTTGTTAGGCCTTCCAACGCTACGTCTTCCGGTACGGGGTCACCACTCCAGAACCTTTTGGCCCCATCGGCCATCGGTTCTGCGAACAATGAGCCCTGCCCACTTCCACTTAAGTTTGGGAATTCTGCGGGCTATATCGGTTACCTTGGTTCTCCTAGGGATCTCTTTATTTCTGATTCGATCACGTAGGGAAACTCCAAGCATAGCCCTCTCCATTGCTCATACGCATATTTAGGTACAAACCATAACTTATCGATCAAGGCAACTAACTAAGGAGTAGTATTTTTAATCATAGCTGGAAAATCCAAAGGTTTTCTATCAGTACTAGGTACTGTAGCTAGTTATAATATAGCATGACGTTATTCTGGCAGACGTCATGTGGCTCAGTTAACACGCTCGCGACATTTGACATAATGCAGGCTTTCACGCTGCGATGTTGCCGCCATTTCACACGGAATTTTGAACTAGATTTTGCATGATGAATGCGCGAGACATGTTACAGGGATATTGAAATATCCAACTGTACAAGAAACTTACATACATACATTTACAAATAGTTAATCTAAGTAAGTTGTAGTCGTAATTTTCAATTCTTAAACTATTTTAGTTGTAGGTCATCTGTGAACAATAAGCTTAGCTTATCTACAAATACTTGAATATTTTTTTACTTCCTAAAGTATTTAAATATTATTATTTAAATTATTGAGGACTATGTGGTTTTTTGTCAGTTAGTTTTAATGATAATCTGGCAGTTAATGATAGTCTGGCATCTGAGTACTTACTTTATACGCCTACCCTAAATGTCCTATCTTAGGTTGTTCATCAAGTCGTTAAGCTCCTTAAGTTCTGAGTTGATCTGCATGATTACTGATAAATGCGTGCACTGACTGAACGGGTACACTCAAATCTGTATGCTTCTTTCCTCAAAAGACCATCTCAGTTTTTTTTTTTTTCATAAAAACTAAAGTATTGACTCACTAATAGTGAATACTATTGTAAAATTTACGTCACCCAAATCCATAACATCTGTCAATCAACCAATTAATCTCACAACCCCAATAAACTTTGATTATTAAAACAATAAAAAATGGCCGCCATCCTGTTCTTGATACTAGGTCGTATCGATGGCTGCGTGACAATGAGCAATTAATTGACATTCGTTGACAGCAATCATTGTCAACGGTCAATCAATTTGAGTAATTGTTCTACGAGATGTGAATGGAAAAATAATGCATTGTTTTTTGTATGGTGGTTGTAGGATTTCCCACGCATATTTTTTTTTGCTGTTTGTTCGTGTGAAAATGACCGAGTAATTAAATGTGATGTGATTTATTGCCGACGTATTTAAATATTATACACTTTATATATATTACTCGTACACGGATACTAAGGCAAATGTGTGTCTTACTGAGTTTTCTTTCTTTGCGGGCTCCAAAACATGTTTATAACAGGCTAAACGTATATTACGATCATTAGGTAATACTCGTTCCGTGTGTAAACAATCATTACAATGAATCTTTGAGATACAAAAACAAATACAAGTTTAACATAACAAAATTAATATTTTTATGAAGTTAAAAGTTAGTTAATGATTTCGAAATGGTTTCCTTAAAACACGTGAAACACGTTTCCTTGAACTTTCATAGTAACCCTCTTATTTATAAACGTTGCTTAGAGTAAAGAAACGTTTAAACGTCAAAAATGTATAGTTAAACAGACGATAATCATTACTTAACTTTAGGCAACGTTTATAAATATGGGGTAAGTACTTTTTTATGAAGCGCTTACACGACTTTAATTTTCAATAATTAACTTTTTTGTGACGTCTGCAAACACTAACATTAACATGTGACACAAAAAATTCCACATACACACAAATCCATTAATCTATGAGTTGATGCAGACCGTCAATCAATATCCGTCAGATTAGCTCATTAAGGGATTTACTGACGCAGTCATAACCACGTCAGTTACCATTGTCTACACATCACAACAAGCGATCAACGTCGCGCCAAAACATACCAAAATAAACTTTATTGCAACGCAATAAGCATCAATCATTTGTGATTCACGCGTTGTTTTAATGAGGCGAAAATTATAAAGCACATTTTTGCTGACCACCTCTGCAGACAAAACACAACCTTGTTCAATTGCAATAAAGGTGTATGTCACCGCAGAGAAAGTTTTGTCGCAATTAGCTAATTACCGGCGGCCGTCAGCGTGACAGCCCGTCACGTTCGCGGCATGTTGGACGTCATGACGTGACACGCGGACATGAGAGTGACATAACTTTTCGACGCCCGTCCATTGTCGGTCACTGATTTGTGGAAAGTGGGGAATTTATTACCCAGTTTCGTTGTGTTTTTTGGCTGATATTTATATGTTTGTTGATATAAATAAGGGCTCGGATAGTGGACATAAATTGTCACAAATGGAACAAAGATAATAAAACGTTCTTGTGCGTAGCTACTTTTTGGTTTGCTCGGCCATGATTTTAGGTGTCCTTTGTTATTGAGAAAATGTCAAAGTTTTCTCCTACGAGGCAATCTTTCTTAGAGGATGTGATATAGCTTCGTAACGAAAAAGTAATTTTGGAAACACGCAAGTCTACTTTCAACCATGACTATATTTGAATTCTTTTCGAAATGGTCTCTGTATCCTCTGCTCTTCTTTGAAAACAACATCTAATTTAGAAGATCTCAAAACCTGACATAACATCACAAACATAATTCGTTCACAAAGAACACTTCAGTTCGGAAGTCTACAAACCCAACATAGCTATTCAATTCACACCTCTCCAACCATCCAGCATTCAACAATAGCGACAAATACTCGCTCGATAAATTAATCCGCAAGAAATGGCAGTTTGCCTATCAACGCGGCATCGTTCACGTCAGAACGTTGTGTACTATTAAATGAAGTGTCGTGTCCAGTCTGCGTTGCGTTTCGTTTATTTATAATCTCGAGTTCTACACGCGACGTTGCCCGCAACTGATTTATTGCTGATACATAGGCTAGGAGCTTGGATTTGTTCTAGGGTTGGTATGAGCTGGTTAAATTATCAGATTTTCATGATATTGTCTGATACAAGTTGAGTCTTCACTGTGTAACAACTAAGGACATCTAAATAAAGTTTAGAAAAAAACATGTGTAGAATTACTGGAACCACAGAAGAATATCCGCAAATTTATATTTTTCTCTTTTTGTTCTCACACACTATTGTCTACATTTCTCCTTTCGCAGGTCTGCTGGAAGAAATTTCTTAAGAAATAAGCAGTACCTTTGTACTCAAATTATAATTATGTCGTATCTGTATGTATTTTACTGTGTGTACACACGGCTACACATCAAGCTATACATTTCCAGTTTATGCTGATCTCGCATTGTATAGGATTTCCGTACAATGTGAGTTCAGCTTATACTGGAAATGTATAGCTTGATGTGTAGCCGTGCGTACATAAATAATAAAATAAATAAATAAAATAAATAATATCAATGATCAATATAACACTTCTCTGAGTTGACACCAAAACGAACTCGTAGTAGAAAGAATGTTCCAAAGCATTTGGGACGGTAACTCCGACATCTGCATTGATACCCTGCGTGTTAGTAAGATTGACATTTGAAAAAGTAGGATGCAAGTTTTTATCCATAAATATTCTGTCACATAAAACTTATTTAGCGTTTTATTAAGAATCTCAAGGCAATAGACTTGCGATGTTGTTTGCAATTGATTTACTGATGATACGCAGCTCGAGAGCCGGGATTTTATCTGTGTTTTCCGGTGGAAGTTTATTTATTACTTAAAAACTGTGAAGTTGAGCTGAATGAATATTGAGCTTCCATTACGATTAAGTTTGATATTTAGTGTCATTCATTTGTTTACGTAGCAATCAGCAATACAAATTCCTGTTCACAATATATTATGATTACATACCATGAAGCCATTTTGTTGTTGTCTATAATTAAATTCCATCTTTGACCCAAACTACTTTAGCTAACAATCACAAACAGTCCTTTCATATGTATCCTTTACAATATTCAACGTTTCTATCACAATCATTTCTAAAGCGTTAACCAATCAATATTATTCAATCAGTCGAATCAATCAGTTTAATTGGATCGGCCGTTGCCCAGACGTAAATACAAATTGGTAGTCGTGCCAAGTTAAAATTGAAATATAAGCGGTTTTTACTCTCACTTTCCTTTTGGATGAAGTGATGAATAATTATTACTATTAACGTGATAGATGGTTATCTATAACTTTTAATAGCTTGTTGGGTGCAGGTGTAATTACATTTCATATTTTATGCGTAAGTAGTAGAATGGTGTACAGTCCATCTTAAAATCTATTTCCTTTGCTGTGCGTTCAAGTTCATTCCTTCTAATGAACCGTCTTTTAACTTTATCCAATTTGATTAATCTAACACCTTTTTTTTTTTTTTTGGATGGGAAATCATCAAATGACTTCTCCCGCTCTGGGCAGAGCGAGAGGGTGTGTCAGACTTTTACTGACTAAAACCCACCCGTGTTCCTTCCGTTGCCTGTGTGCCGGGGCCGCGTTATCCCTTTCGGACAAACCCGCAACCCCAGCAGGCATTGGTCTTTCGACCCCGTCGGTTGGTGCTGACATCTCTTTGAGGCGCGCGTGGATCACAACGCGCCGTCGACACGGGCCTGGTCCTTATCGGACGGCGAGCTGCCCATTGCTCACCGTCCGCAAGCCCGCGCCTACGGTGGCCGGAAGTCGGCTCTCGACTCCCGACGCCCGGGGCGTCTCCTGCGGCGACTAGGGCCGCGAGGGCGTGCAGCTTGCATCTCCCTCGCGCGCTCTGCCTCCTCCTTCGCGAGCATAACTGCTTCGCAGAAGGAGGTGACGGCCTCCCATGCACTCTCGCTCCGAACCATGGCCTGAACCAGGGCCGGACGCGAGAGATCGCCGCCGCCGATCGCCTCCGTGAGGACACGGCGGTGCTCCGCCCAAGCTGGGCAGACCTCCACCGTATGCTCCACCGTGTCCTCCGGGCGATCCACACAGTGGTGACACCCGGGCGTTTCCTCCCGCCTCACGCGGAACAGGAACCTCCCGAAACAACCGTGTCCGGTGAGGACCTGCGTCAGGTGGAAGGTGAGGACGCCATGGCGCCTCTCAAGCCACTCCTCAAAGAGGGGACTTATCGCCGCAATTGTGGCGTGCCCAATTAATCTAACACCTACGGTACCTAAATCTTCTGAGTCTTCATGTTATTTTTATAAAACAATTATATATTTACCTACTTAAAAATTTGGAAAACAATTCATTTTATTTTAGATATTTTATTTTTTTATATGGACCACACAGAAAACACACTACAGTGACAAAAAAATGCTCATTACTCATCCAGTCAAAAGTAAAAAACGCAAACCTTTCATCCATTCAAAACATTCGACATTAAAATTCCAATTACCATTAATCCCAAATGATAAAATTCAAATAGATCGGGACAAAAACGCATTATGTTTACGCTCTAAGAATTAATTTCACGCTCTGGCTCCCGGGCTAATATTTCAACGCTATAGCCGCGGGCGCACGCAATCGTTGCAACGTTGACACTTACACGACACGTTTGATGATGTCTCATTTGTTTGATGGCTTTAAGATGAGCATTACAATGATATTTTATTTCACCTTTGACAAGATAAGTTACTGGTACTTTGTTATTATTAGTTCTTCAACCTTCAATGTGCATTATATCCTTGTCAGTATTGATTGTCTTTTCTGACTTACCTTCACTTTGCCACTTAATTGCTTGGTTGGTTTTCTATCACTTGCCAGAATAGGTAAATCTGTGGCAGCTTCTACTTTGTTATAATTATCAACAATGACTGGATAGCATGTTGATTATCTGTTTTTACACGAAACACAATCTCAGGAACAATAAATTATATTTGCAATACTGATGCAAACTATTGCCATTAATTAAGTCGCTTGTAATGAACGTGAACATTCTCCCGTTCATTATTGTTTCGCAGTGATGACAGACTTCAACACGGGTGCGGTTTTTCATTACTAAAGGAATAAAGATTAGGTTAAGAAGTTAAACAGATTCGACGGGTAATATATTCTTTGAAAAAACTTGAAGTGTATAATTATGGTAATGAATATTTAAATGAGAATAAAACAGATTTTTAAATAGCAAATGAGCCAGTTGCATTTTAAATAGCTGCTATACTAGTAAAACATCTAATAACAGGTATTTACACTTGAAAAGCAGAAACAAACGTGGACGACAACCAGTCGTTTTAATCACATAATCGTCCGCCGAGGATACTTTTGACGACGACTGGACAAAAAAATTTAGTGAAAAAGAAAGCAATGGAAAATATTATAGCTGTGCCCGTTACAAGCATGAATATCAATTTCCTTTGTGTGCAAAAGCAAAAAGAGCATGAAAAATTAAAACGGAAAAAGTAGTCGCGTCTACTTTTCCAGTAAGTATTTATGCTTTGACACCTTATGATTGACGGCCCGCTCCAAACCGACGGTCACGCGATGGTTTCCAAGATTCATGTCTATCAGATTTGAAATAATTGCAACTAGCTGTTGTGTTCATAATTAGATTCACAGTCATCTAGATTTTATTACTTACACGAAGAACAAGTCGAATTACGTGTTTTACTAACGGGATTCAGGTAAATTATGTAATGAGAGGTAATGACGGATCGAGGAAAATGACGACGCTGTTTACTAGTTTTCTTTGTTTGATGTTCTTTGACAATTGTATGGTGATAGCCAGTTTAACGAGAACTCGTTAAGTGGTGTCATTAGTGGAAACAATGATGATAATGACGCTATGTTCAGTGGTGTTCAGTAGCTAATGGGCGATTATTGTGTTGTTTTCACAACTTTTCTTTGAGACTCATTAGTTTTTGTACAATGAGTGCAACTCTATTTGCATTCATTTTAAACCAAAACAAATTATTAACCTGGTAATTGCAATTATTCTACTAGCACAAATATAGAAGACCTACAAGTTTGTGTTGCCAGATTAACACAATCGTGCCAAACGTAAAATGCAAGCAACACACTGCATTAGACACTCACATATTTCACATGAAAACCATGTTTACTATGCTAATGGAATCCTCAATACATCATCTACGCTGAGTCAACAAAGCAAATATTTCGTAGAAAAATCAAAAGGAATAAAGTGGTCTAACATTCTTGTTTGATCGTGAGACAAGTTGATTTAAGTTTAACACACGTTATTGTCTACTAGACATCCGCCAAGACGGCTTATAAATAAGCTTTCATGCCTCGTTTTTAACTGTGTGCCAACTTTTTTGTTGGTTGATACTGACCAATGTTTGTGCAAAGCGGACATGTTGAAATTTTTCAGTTTTTTTTCAACATTCTTGGGAGTATAAAGTTTTGTTCTGAATTGGAATTTGTGGTATGATTTTTGTCCTGTTGCCCACACAAGGAAATAATACGATATTGTATCTGGTACTAAAAATGGCATAAAATCGATTGATTCAAGAACAACAAGATAGTAACGTTTATTGACATCGAAATGAAGACCACCCAAACAGATATTCTGAGAGACACAAAATGTCGACAGCAGTATGAATTAACTGTTTTTCAGTCAATACTCGTAATAATTTTACACAGGATGGCCAACTGGCAATTTTGTGCATCATATCTTCAAAGACAATTATTTGATGACAATAAACATTGCATTGTGTCCAACATCTGCCATTCTAGAGGCATTCCATTGGCCAGTCATAACACTGTACTTTATAGGACTAATAAAACTTTACTGCGGATATGACTTGCTGTATCCTTATTCAGATAGACTTTCACTCACTTTCACAATGGACATAGGGTTGGAGAATGTGGACCACCCAAACGTGAGTATAGTTCTCAAGCTTATACTGCTTAAAATTCTCCGCACGGTCGAAAGAAAACGGGTGTGAAAATACAGAAGAGTGTTGGTAAACCAACATCTGTCACCAACTGCCAAGCTCCAAACATTGGCCATACGTACCATTAGAGGCACGCCGACAACGCGAATCGTCAATCATCTGCACGCATTAATCTTGTGAAGACAAGTTGATAGATCATCGCGCTGTGAGGCCCGAGGAGTGAGAAACAATTTAGACAGAATGTGTGGTGGATGCGGCGATTTATTCTTATTACATATTATGTAGAAATGTTAGATAACAATTTGATAATGGAAAAGAACACAGTATTGATCACAAAATAACAAAAGTCACTGTGACATCAGCTGAACATTTTTATTTGATAATAGTGTTACTATTAAATAATTACTTGGATTAAAATATGCAACTATGAAGCAACAGAGTTGTTACTTTAACCAAATAATAATAATGAAGCACCAAATAAATTGTTTCTTTTATGTCTATTCGTTCACCTCTACATCCATTATCGATTCAGACTCGTAACACACAAACAGAATCACCTGCGGCAAAAACTCTCATAACCAATACATTTTTTTACCTAACCCGCAAGCATGTTAGACATTGATTACATTCTATTAACCATCTTTGACGCACAAAACATCTGTATCAACTGACCTTTTATTTTTTCCCAAGGTAATGAAGCGTTACATTTTAATTGCTTTTCCCTTTTGATATTATTTACAGTCATAATTGTGTATGACCACCCGGCTTATATTGATGATAATATCGTTTACGTCCAGGGCAAAAATCATTCGATCTACAATTGAAATGTTACGTTCCACCGAGTCGATCGATATGTCAAGAGAAATCAATATCAATTGACGTTAAAATGGAAATAGATTTCTAGGGTTAATTGTAGGGTTAATCAAATGTGGTTCTTGTGGCATGACATGCGCGAGCGTCGATGGAAGATTCTGATTGTGACAATAGTCATTATGTCATTGTTTTGCATACTCGTTGCGTATTGGATTATGTAATATTGAAAGGAGGCGACTTCTATAATATGAAATGTAGTTTGTACAATTTTATTTGTGGCTTGTATCATCCCGCTGCTGGGCAAACGCCTGTCTCCTTGATTGCCGTATAATTTGGTCACAAAATTCAAATTCAAAATATATTATTTCACATAAACCTACAAGGGTACTTATGACACGTTAGAAGCTAGGTGCATGGTTCCAACTATAGAGAAGAGCCGGCAAGAAACATTACAGTTACTCTTTAAAAAATATCAGTACAGTAATATCACACGTTAGTATAGTCTGAGAAGGAGTATCGACGAATGAATAATTTACCTTAGAATCAGTTGTGGCATCATCATTCGACTCTTTATCACATCCAACAGCTAACAAAGATGCATGATTACCATCCATTTCATACATATCCACTCCTTCAAACACGACAACCAATAAGCCCTCAGATATTTCTCATGTCTTCGAATTATCACCTCACGGCATTATCACCTCCAACATCTAATAAAAATTCTAGATTCTCTGCGACGGCCGTCCAGGCCCTCTCTCGTGGCTTGCAGGTAATAAATCGTGTTAAACAAGTAGGTTGGGGCGTTTTATCAAAGTCAATCGGTATCACGCCGCCGGCCGTGAGTAATTACTTGATACTTCTTCCTTTGATAATCTAATTTATACTCTATTCGCATACGAGAAGGTTGGAGTTAGACCCAACTGCCTAATGATAGTGTTGTCTGTCTTTTTCTGTCTTCATGTTTTTAGTGTTGGGCTTTGATAGCTTGGATGTAATAGTGTGTTTTAGAAAAATTTGAAGTCAGACCAGTCAATTATGAAATTCAAAGAGATTGTTAAATTATTATGTTTTATTTTCCAGGCAGATTTTACGTAAATTAACATGATTGCACACTAAATTGCCGCCATAAAATGAAGAAGAATGACGTAGATTTTTAACGAAATATGTCTGCTACGGTTAACAACTTGGTGGAAAATTGATGGTTATTTCTAGCTATAAAATCACATAGCCGCAATTATGGCGGCAGGATCTTAGAGAACGCCTTATTTTTCGTAGTTTCCATATTTTTCGTAAAAATAAAAACTTACTTTAGTAAATACAGCCGTACAACTTTGTTGTAGCGATTTGTTTCGATAAGAAACGTATTCTGACATGAATAGTAAAGTCGTGAATGCTTACAAGGTACTCCTGCCAACAACTTTTATGGCGATTTCATTCAAATTATGTTAAGCTGTAGAACTTCCCACGCAGTCAAAAGTCGTGATTCTAAAAAGGTTACTTCAGAATCCGATCGAAACAAATAATAAGTCACTGTAAATAAACAACAAGTGTTACTCAAATATTTAATAAAATACAATACTTGGAAATCATTTTGGGAAACCCAATGGCAATCAAAATAATTATCTTAAGATAAAAAAAGTTTTAGCACAATTTCTTTGTAAATAGGAAGGAATATTAAATATTATTGTAATATTTTTGAAATCCTAAGTCGTGATTAATTTATAAATTGATTAAATCTATCTATCTATGAATCTAAGACGCAACATGCTTGCGATTATTAGGAAAGTAAAACAATTAATCCTCTTAGTAAAATTATCACACGTAATGGGGCTATTTATTAATAATCTTTGACGTTCGTAGAACCTTTGAAATATGACAAATATTCATTATAAAATATAACTTATTATGAAGTAGTTGCATCATCTGGTTTCTCCCTATTTATTAGGTTTGTGCTTAATTTTCCAAGGTAAAATATTATGTGTTGGAAAGTCATGATAATATTATATTATGTCACACATTTACAATCTGAGAACACTTTATTCTAGAAAAAGGAATTAATTGTATTAGAACAGGACGAACTTCACAAAGTTCTTGTTATCCATATTATAAAAAAAAAAAAATATAGACCAATTTATGAGACTTTAGCTATGATTACAACTCTCCTTTCACCACAATTCATCATAAACGTAGCACGGATGTAGAATTATCTTTAGCCGCAGACATTCCAAAATTACTCTCATAAATCACCTACAAATGATATCATCCGTATATACCTACGTACTAATAAAAGCTAATCTAGATAATGCATTCAGGTCATACATTATCGACATAACCAATGATAATGAATCATTATGATAAATTGACTAAAATTGGTCCAATTTCAAACGATGACGTTAAGTATAAATTGGAGTGATGATTGTTTTATTGTCCACCTTTCAACGTTTGTCAATGCCATTGATATTAAACTTATCTTTCATTTTATTTTTATGCTGTCCGTTCAAAATGAGGCGCAATTTCACATTTTTGGCACGGATATAATTATAATTTATGTGAATAATATCCATCATGTCTTTTTAGTTTTCATATTAGCATATTGCAGGAATCTCTATAATAAATCTCTATAATGTATTTTAATGAAGATTTCCATGTTATAAATTTAATTATGAGTATTAATCATGCGGCTATAAATACGTTAATAGATTAGTTATGAAGTCATTCAAATGACTTAGTCAAAAGCAATTTCTAGGAACCATTGTAAGTACTCGCACTCTTTAAATTGAAGTAAAAAATAAGCTCACTCACATCTTCGCAAATTAAGCACCCTCAATTCCAAGCAACACATTGATATTCTGTCAACGTGTCATTTCGAATTATATTGCTGTCAGCGTTTATCAAATGCACATCGACACATTTGTTCACAGAAGCGATGAAATATTCAAGTTTCTTGGCATCTGCGAAAGCTATCAATTTAATAACGTCACATTTGTTTTCGTAAATTCCATTTTCTTCTTCGATGTGTGCATAAATTCGAGACTCATCACATTCATCACCAATATATCATGTGCGTTTTTCAGGCAGCTTTTACATTTTCTAAAATTTTCAAAATGGTCCTTGCATTTTCTCAGACGATTCCTTAGATCCACTTTGCTTTACTGGAACTAGTCATGTGTTCATTAGTAAGCTCATCACTTTACATCTGTTCTCTATTTACTTCCTTTCCTGAGCAATTTATTGCTGGTCTTTTTTGATAACCGTTTACTCCAGGGTTCTTGTTTTTTATGTTTCTTCCTGCTCAATATTTTAATTTATGGCCAGAACGATTTTTAACTTGTTCTACACATTATATTAGTCTTAACATATCAAACTAAAAACACCATCAACTCTAATCTTCCTAAAAAAAAATACTTCAGCAATTAAAACGCAATCCCATCCTTGAGGTCCATCCATCAAGCTATTAATCAACAAAAACAACTTGAAAAAACTCACAAAAAGCTTACAAATAAACATTCTTCAAACACATTACGCAATATACCGACCATCATTCTAACCGACTCGGTTGATTGATGACTGCTGCAATCATGAATGCCAAAGGACCAGCCAGCAAGACCTGTACGTGGAACGAAGGACCAAATTCTGAAGGGTCAATTTATAATAGGCTGGCAAAACGGTGATAAATGAATGTTCGGATAAACATGGCTACTTTATTACAGAGAACGGTTATGATTTATTCATGCTCTTGTCAGATTTGAGAGGTGGTTGCATTTGGCGCTTGAGAATTGTACCTTTAGTTCGCGCTCTAGAATTTGTGTGTTCATTTTGTTTGGGTTTAAAATGACGGGTTGTGATAAGTTGTTAGTTTTTGTTCTCTGAATAAGCTGAAACATTTTTTGACTAACGATCTATCATATTTAATGTCTTTGGTATAATTAATTATTTTATAATGATGACCAATTCGCAATGCATTACGAATCAGAAAGTTTTTCGATAGAAAATGTGGGAACAAGTTACATGACGGTAGAAAATATATATTTTAAGTCACTCAAAATTCCGTGAACCTAATGGCATTGAGTTATACTATTATCCTTGCGTATATTTATGTTTAATCCCTGCTTACACACATTTATATGAGCATTATCGGCGACGGTTTAATATAAAATGTATTGCTATAAAAGTAATTTAGAGGCCTTTCGTAAGGACTGATAACGTTGGAATTAAGTTTAAATATTCTTTGGTTTGAATGCAGGAACATGACATATTGACACAACAATTACGTTTATTTGCTTGTTTGTAAGTTTAAACCTTATTATTTTCTCTGTTTAGATTTCGTATTCAGCAACTACAGCAGACTTGGTAGAAGTGACCAATATATGTTCACATCTATCAAGTATGTTGCAAGTGCTTATAAAGTAACCAGTTACTTCGATGCAGGTTCATAATATTTAACCTGAAATATACATAATATAAGACTGAAATACTAAAACATTTTATTGAAATTCAGTTACTAAGTATTAATCTGTCGAATACCCAAAGCATAAGTCTCAAAATAGAAAAAAAACAACACTTATTCATCAGTTACAAGACGATCAAACTCGTTGGAAGCTTCTTTCAATCATTATCTAGTCACGGTATGACCGATGCTCGCTTGTATTGATGAACGCTACTAATGACTGCGATGCCTTTGTATCGGACGCAGATGAGCGAGGAGGAAGCGAGAGATGAGCGATAAGAGTAGCCTTGGACACATGCGTACGTATTGGAAAATGAATGAAATCTAGCTACTAAACTGCAAACAGGACAATTGGAATGCAGAAAATGCAGTGACAATCCTTGTCGTATTTTTTTTAACATACCTACCTAACAATAGAAGTGAAGAAAAATAGATTTTGGAGGCGTTTGACCAGCATTGGGACAGAACAGGCTAAATACACGGAATACAGTAAATGATAATCAATGCAACAAATTATCAAATATAATTTGGAACTTAATAAAATGAAGCTCAATACTTTTCTTAATTTTATTATTAAAACTTGCTTCCCAACATGTTTGTTTCTTCAATCATAAAACTAACTTGCTGCTGATAAAATCAAATTTTGGAATACTAATGAAAACTTGAATTTTAATAATTAATAATTTACCAATTTTTCGTACCGACCTGACATTAAAATAATAAATTGACATCATAAAACTTGAATTAATGACTTCATACATTAAGGTCAACATATTAATTTTTAAGCATCAATTTTAAAGTGGAGAATTAAGTAGATACAACTGTTTTTGCCAAAACTATAGCATGGTCTAAAATGATGTCTCAATTTACTAAAGTGATTTGAACTTTGATCTTGAATGACTGTGTATTTTTATCATTCTGTGCTTCGATTGTTTACAAAATTTAATAAATTTTAGGTACAAATGTACGTCTTTCTCTAGTTTACCTTATTTATTGTAGAATGACTTTTTAACCTAAAGATACTGGAACTATTAATCTTCTGAATGAGATTTTTTTTGTGTTGCGTAATGTAAATTATTTTGAATACTTAATAGTATTCACAATCATTTTTTTTTCTAACTGTGTGGAGTTTGTTGCGCCACTTCCTCTTCCCAGATAATGCAATAGGAAGTGGTGAAGGGTGGGCGTTTTGGGGGACTGTCTTATGTAATTTTAACGTGCGAAAAGTGCTGATTCTCAGCCTAGTTTGAATAAAATACTTTTTAATTTTGTTTTTTTAAACCAGTATATTATTAATTAATTATAGCAAAATTCCCATTTATGCAAAATACAACAAAGAAATTAATACACAAGTTTACAAATTACTGACGAATAATATGAAATTAAAAATATTTCACATTTAGAAATCCAAGCAGCAAATATTTCCAGAATTTTCCCAATTCCGCACACAATGTAGTCGTACCAGCGATATTAACAGGGCGCCCGGGGCGCCCTCTGCCAGCAATTTGTCAACGTCAAAACTCATTTTTATTGTAACCAAGTTGTCAACTTGGCCCCTTATATCTTTATAATGACACGTTACCAAGTAGCTTTCTTTAATGTCACTTTGAGACAATCGTTCGTGACATTTGGTTAATGACACTCAACGTGTAATTTTGGTCTTTTGAGTCAAGTGAGAAAGTAAAATGTAAAATTACTTAATTTTTTACCAAGATAAGTTTTATAGAGGTTTTGATAACCTTTAAGGATAATATCGCGTTGCAAAATTATGGGAGGTCACTTTGATCAGATCTGTCTCTGATATTTTTGTCTGCAGTTTATGCGATACTAAATTGGCTACTTCGAACAATTTGGAAGGAAATGTAAGTGCAGTTAATTATGTAGTTACGGTAATTACAGGATAAGATGCCATTTATGTCAGGATGTAATAAAGAAATAAATCAGGAGATGGTTTTATGTAGAATGAGCTCAAAATTAACAATGGGTCTACTTCATCTTTCGTTTTCTTCTTATTTCAGGATATAGTTGGTTCTGTTGCTATCTTTGTCAGTACGTCAACTGCTCTAACTTCACTTGGCGTCCTATGTTTGCCTATAATGAAAAAGATGTAATATCTTTTTCATTTTAATTGTATGGCAATCGAAACCTCTTATATGAAAAATATATTACAGCTTTTTAATTATAGGCAAAAATAGGACGCCAGGCGAATTTAGGGCAGTTGACCGGTATTAGAAAAAAAAACATGTTAATTATCATCAATACAAGAAGTAATAGCAACTTGACTTTATATTTGATTCCTTTTGACTCGTTCGTTATCTATATCAGGTCTTTCATTCATCACGACATGCACACTGATTCTCACCATCTTTCAACAATGCGACTTCACCCTTTACATCTTAAGTTCAGAGATCATCAGAATACTGACTCACACAGTCATTAGCAGTAATAAGTGCATTAACAATATCTAATCTGCCCCCATCTATTTGCTAGGCAATCAATATCTGTCAGAGAAATCATACTAATCTTATTATCTGGTATTAATATGTGATTTATATTGACTGAGGCTAGATATAGTAGTATTATTTATTGGCAAGTTTACCTCGGCGTCCGATAAAACGACTTTATGAAGCTTAGATCGTGATCGATCGGTTGATTCTTATTTTAAATCAGCAATATTGGTAGATTGATATCAGGAGTTTCCATGTCGGGGTCTAGATGGCAATGTAGATAATTTACACGAATGGCGTGGTGCTTAAATTTATGTGTTGCTTGGAGCCGCAAATTCAATTTTTATGTTGAATTGTATTATAAACGGGGAAATGGGTAAATTGCTTTTGTACTAACAGCTATAAGTTCATTTTTCATCATGAAAATGTTAATTCGTTCAGTTGAAATAATTTCTATTGTACTCACACTTTGTGATTATTGTGTCCCCTCAGCTTGCCATATCTCTAATGGAGGTATAGTTCTCCAACAATACTGAATTCCCGAAAACGTTAAGAACTCTTGCAAAAATTAAAACAATCACCAAAGTACTACATTTTTCAGCTCTTCCTCGACTATACGTCTAAACAAGTAATTAAAGCGGCCACAGAATGAAGACACTAATGGCTCCAAGTCACACGGGAGCGGGATCCTGACAGGATGATGGATCAGCCACTCCTCCTAATGACTCCTTATGTTACGAACTGTAAGTCATCGCGCTTATAAGATTAGATATTGCGTGATTACTTGCTTTTATAATGTTGATGTAGTAGATGGATAGGTGACTGCGAAGGTAGGGTACTGATTCCTGATATACCTAGTTAAATAGGTGTAATAGGTAGTGAAAAAATACTGACATAATAGTGTTAATAATAGATTGGTAACGTTTCAGCAAGGATGAATATTTAGATAGGTAGATACTGCTGTTAATGGAAAGTCGTTTTTTTAACGTAATCTAACTGGCTGAACGTTGTTGGTTTAAGCTGTTTCAAAATGTGAGGAAATACAAACAGTTCTCAGTCTGTCTTTTGAAACTATTGAAGTGAATTGTTTGCCATTGAAAATATTTACAAACTTCAAAGAACCAACTAGGTTTAGGATTTATGGTAAAAAAAAATAGAGGACATTTAATTTTTTTACGCCAAGTTATTTTTTTTATATTCTTGGAAGCAAACCATTCGGAATAGATTTAACATGCAATAAGACTGTTAATAATCCTGACATTAAAGGTATTTTTTTTTAACTACTGTCTGGAGCAACATTCACATCTAGTAATAACAATAAACCTGTCCATACATCATCTTGAACTGTACTTGTCACCTGTCTTTCGGCATTTTGGCATTTACTGCCGGCGCAATGCCCGTCAACTGCCAACTATGTGGCGACGATTGACGAACTATTAAACACCTCTGTCCATGCCAACTAGGTGTGAAAGATGCATAGTGCTGCTGTAATTAAACAATACTTCATTGGTTTAGGTAATTAACTAAAGATAAACAAGCCGTAAGAAGGGTTTTTTATAGATGACACTTTCTCGTTGAAAAATACGAGTACCTACGTTTAGCCGAATTAAATTTATTTTCGATTTTTACGATAGTTTTCTCTAATATACTGTATATAATAATATATTCGTTTAGTCGGTTAACCAGATGCCTTTGACAGCTCTCTCGTCGCGTGGTTTTTCTTGTTTACCTTTAGTTATCTACCTAAACCAACGGAGTATAAAAACCAAAATATTTTTAGAAATGGTTTGAGATGTGGTGACAAAATGTGGGTTTAAAAATGATGACTTGATGTTCTCTATTCCTAGAGATCGACTCATCACCTTTTCGACCTTGGTCCATAATTATTTTCGGTCATCAGCCATAATTTTTCTATTCACCCACTTCCTTGCCATATTGTATTTTATCTACGAGTGTATCAAGTTATCGTTTTTTTGCTTGAAAGGAATTGTTTTTTTAAATTCTGTAAATAGGATATCGGAATCACTATTACACGACATATACACAAATAAATAAGCTAGGTGGAATCGACATTTCCTATCTGACTACACCTGAGAAGAAATGACGAAACAAACTCATGGGGTAAAAATCTCTTTTAAAGTCCAGACATAATCTTGGTCAGAATATGTGAGGACCAGAGGTTTTTAACACACTTTACCATGTTATATGAAAATAAATTATTAATTATTATTATTATTTCCTCTATTTTAGCAGTTGGTTGGTTTCAACTAAGTACACATAATTTTCAGTTCAATTTCTGCAATATTACTTCCAGACTAATTTATTTGACGCGTCTCAAGATGTGAAATTTAATCAATTACCGATTTTAGAACACATTAGAAAGCACACCGACCATAATATTATCATATACTAATATATTATATTATATATTTTTTATGTCATTTATTTATTTTCTTTCATATATAATTACATTAAAAAATATAAAATATATTTATTATTATTATAATATTATAAATGTGATAGTTTTTATGATTGAATGTTTGTTACTCAATCTCGCAAAAACGGCTGAACAGATTTTGATGAAATTAATTTGGCACACAGATAGTTTATACGTAATCTGGATTAACATATAGAATACTTTTTATTCCGGTAGTATGTTCCAGGCGAAGTCGCGGGTAAAAGCTAGTGCATCGTAAAATGCACAGAGAATAGTGTCATTGAACCGCTTAACCTACTTAGGAGATCACATAAGCATAATAATTATGTCTCCTTTTTGTAAATGGAGATTTACGTTATAGACCAAACCAAAAACAACGAAATATCATAATTACTTCAACTAGTATCAGAGCAGTAATTGATATGAACCCATAATCCGGTTGCGAACTAGACTAAGCCCAACAGGTTTGAACTTTAGTCAAACAACAAATTAATCTCAATAAACGTAAATAAATGGCACCTGGTTTACAACTGACCCAAATGTTAGTAAGCAGCTTTTATGAAGCCAATAACTTGGTAATAACACTGTTATTAACATTGTCCCGCTAATACTTGTAAATTCGTTGGTAGAATGTTTGATAACATTTTATTTCGCATGGGGCTATCTAACTGTATGGACTATATAATAATTTAGGCGGTTTTCTATGCGGATTTTTAAAGACTTCGATTCATTTCTATAAGCGGTTCATAAATTAAAACCCATTTGTGGATTTACTTTCTAGGACAATATCACCTAGTAATTTAAGCACTACGAGGATGTCGTAGGAAAAGATTAGTCCCCTTCGGGACATGCGAAACACACCGATGGTTCCGAAACAGTATCTCCAATACGAGGCGATAATTTGGTCCTTGCGTTTAAATTTTCTGGGTCTATCATCATCATGATAGAAAAATGCAAGATTTAAATTATTTACTAGTTTCTCACATCATTTGTAAAAGCTCCTCCTGATAACCGGAAAAGGGCGTAAACTCTAACATCCAACACATTTTTCATATCACACGCTTCTATTATATTATCATGTCGGTGCACCTCTATTATAATAACGAGTGGGCTTCGTAATAATTTATTACCACCATTAAAGTTACCAACATGTTAAACGCGCCGGTTGCCCAGCGGGGCACCATATTATACCCACTACTGAAATGCTAAGTTCCTTATTGATATCCTTCATGATTGATTGCTCTATGTAACTGACAAAATTGTGGAGTTTGTAAATTATTTTGGGATTTGATATGGTGTGATCTTTTGGGGACTCAGGGTGGTCTTTTCGGTTCAAACGACAATTAAAATATTTATGGATGGTGGTGTGAGGATGGCCTTGATAACTGATGACATTGCACTGCAATCACCTTGAATACTGGTGACTCTCTTGAGCTGCCATAAAAAGAAAGACTGAATAGATTTTCTTAGTTAGATTATGAATGGAAAACGTTTCAAAGTTCTTCCTCATACTATGAAATTTTAATGTAATGTATAGAGGCATTAGATTTTTAATGTTAATGGTTCTTTGCACGATAATAAGTAGGTAGCCGAATCAAATTCAGGTATAAAACGAATGTCACTACCAGAGAGCAAACTGGGTTTCAAGGATAATCTCATTCGCTTATAGTTAACGATCACTGATTACAGGAATTGTGTCAATTGGATGTAATAATGACACAAAATTATACACATTGTAATGACAGTCACTGACATTAGGAATACAACAGATTGCTGTCATAAAGACGTTTGTGTCGCTCAGTAATTGGTTGAGGTTGTGAATTCGTCATGTGTTCGAGAGTCTAATTTGTGTCGTGTGATGCAGGTGTTTGATGCGACAAATTGTCTTGAAATTGTCGGATATATTGGGAATTCTCTACATACTCATGTATAATAGTGAATAAACAATATGAATTTCAACCTAACCTATCAGATTCCAAAGAGTAGTCTCTCAAGTAACACCACAGCACCCGGTTTTCCACACGATCATTTGTGATGGTTGGTCCATATTGTTTTCATACTGGCAAAAAATAAGATCAACAGCTTAAATATACTGAATACAGCTAGTAATGGAACAGTCTTTTCATCTTCTCAGCGCAAATATCTAACCACCAATGAAATATCTTGGCAAATTTTCGGCCATCTTTTTATAATGTTGTAAACATATAAACCTAGATGCTGCCATTCACCTGATATGTGACCTGGGCCTATCTTTTATTCTACACCACAATTAAACTCGTCGAACAGATAAACGGACCTCATAAACAAATACATTTAGTTATAAATCGTGCACATAATAGCTACTCTTTGAGTACGCTTTAACTCAACGGAGCGGGGCCGACCGGGCCCTATCGCTTTCGCTTCGAATAATTTATGTGTATTGTCGAAGCGAACGGTGTCGATTATTCATATTTATGCCGCTAGTGTGGGCACTGTGAAATATTGAGCTGAGGAAATTACTTTGCACGCCTGAGGTGCGGTTGGGTGGGGCGCCTGTGCGAGCGGCTGGCGATTGCGATTTCATTTTTAATATTTTAAGATCTACTTTCTTCTTTCGCTATTCAAATAAAGGCTGGAAATTTTCGTTCTTTTAAAGAGCATATAATCACATAATTAAGTCAGAATTAAAACGGTCCCAGTGATATGGCTATAATTCTTATTATGTCAACGACGATAATGCAATTTAAAACAAAATATCGAAAAAAGACCATCAATCATATTTATTGGTCCAATGCCTATCTTCCACTATCAATATGCATTAATATTTTGAAATTAATAGGTTTTTCCCCGTACTTAGGCAGCTGCATGTATGGTCGACCAAAGAAAACCTTAACCATATTTACAATCCTGTCATATTTTATATGATTCAAATCACGACGTCAAAAATGTGACGTGATACATCCATAGACAAGTAACGAGTTCAATGTGACACAGCCCAAAAGTTAGCATCGTTTTCGTAGGTTGATCATTTTATTCAAAGTAATAAATCGTACCATGTATCTCAAGGAACGTGATAAGTACACAAACCATTAACACACCACAAGTTCTTATATGCCAGGAAGATAATGTTCAATAATGGTGATTTGTAAGACTATCGCCTGCAGGCATGCTTATGAATTTCTAGATGCACGGCAATACAATCATAATATTATTTGAGTTGAGGGAATGATAATAAAATGTTACTATGTGATGTTGTTGCACACGAAAACAAACTTCTATACAATGCTGATGTTGTTTAGATTTTTTTTACTCAATTGTAAATTAGCACATCGAGTTGTAGACAAAAGAAATAGTGATATTCAGCTTCTTCTGATTAGACTGGAAGCCGACCCCAACATATTTGGGAAGAGGCTAGGCAGATTGATTTTGAGTTGTAGACAAAAGCAGGGTAATTTTTGTCACTGAGACCAGTGTCACAGCCTCTCTCAAAGCTCCATAGTCCACGAAGTCCATCGTAACGTGCTATAAACTCAAATCACCAATGAGTAGCCAGAATGTCACAGTACTAGTATTTCTATGGTGGTTATAAATGTTGCGTCGTGTGCGGAGCGCTATTGTAATACTAATGCTGTGACATTCTGGTTACTTATTGGTGATTCGAGTTTTGGTTACTTTTAAGTAGCCTCGTGGCCGAGCAGCCTTAAATTCCATGAGCCATGTTACCGCCCGGAAACTGTACCGATAATATATTATCTTTTGATTGTCTGGTACCAAATAATTGTAGATCTATGTTTATCATTCGATGGAATAACCTTGATTTCTGATAGATATTTGCGACCCGAAATGATATGCATTTCCACATACGTGGAACGTTTGCAAAAACAGTAACTGTTATCTTTTATTAAAATCTTAAAACTAGCCATGTTGATCGTATTTAATTAATGATTTATTGGTGATAATCTTCTATTTGGAAATCGATAATCATATTAATAATTAATAGATTATTTATGACGTGTGATAGCTTTGAGTGATGATTAATATTAAGTACTATAATTACCAGCAAGTAGGTATATTATTAAGTACCACAGTACTTTATGATAGCCTAGATAATACATTATACTAGACTATGAAATCATAGGTAATGTAAGATAGAATAAGAATTAGCTGTAAAATAACTGTTATCAAAAGGATTCCTAGGCGATTACTGATAAATGATTTTTATTTCTGAAGGTAGTTTTTTTATATTTTTTTCACAAACAGAATTTCATAATTATTTTCATTCATATTTAAGTACTGATAAACCGCTGCTATGTGCCTAATTATACAATGTACCTATACTTACTATGAAATGGAAATTTTCCTTTCTTAATTTAATTTTTCTTATCAAACGAAAAACGCAGTGAAAAAAAAAACAAAAATTGCTGCTCGCGAGCACAGTGACCCCACCCGCCCCTCGGCCGATGAATTGTTTCATAATGTTAGTGCTTTAACTGAAAACTTTATGTTAATCGCCACTAGAGTTAGCGTTACGACGTGTTCCACCTAAGTGGACTTTAACGGCCTATGACTGATGACTACATGGGAACCAAGAGCTATTTCAACTTACTACTACAGTATAAAATGGTGGGACTTATAACAGGAATGTTAAAGGGAAAAAGTGGACTGTATTGTTTTGAATTGTGGATTTTTATTTACAGTCTGGAATTTTCCCTCTTTAAGGTAAAGTTTTCTTCTAAAACTGAAAGTAAATAAATACTTTTCTCAAAAACACAAACAGCTTAAAAACTCTAAACAAAAATTTGTCACGGATACGATGCTAGCCTCGGTATTTTGCTCGATACTGCCAGCGAGCGGTCCGCCTCTCACCGAGCGCCGCGCAATCTACTTTAACGCGTGACTCTCACACAAAAGGGTACAAAATTAAAGCACTTCCCGATATCCCATCCTCGCGATTTTGATACCAAAAGTTGTGTAATTCAATTTCCTAGAGTTATTTTTGATTTATATTGATATCTCTTTTAGTTTTATAATTATCTAACTTGTCGTAAAAAACGACCCAAAAAGCAATCGAATTTTTTGGAGTTTTTTTTTTGATAGCTTCAAAAACACGAAGGTTTTTTTATAACATGTAGAGCATCTAATTCTGCGTTTTTAGTACCCATTTTATTGACGTAGTTTTATTACTTTTAACGTTATCGCTGATTCGCACTTTCGCTGAAAATGGGAATACTGAAGCGATCGATAAAAAATTTCAATGTTAAAATATACTGCCACTAGTGTATTGTAGGGCAAACCGTCAAACCCTGCAGTAAAAGCTCGAGTAGGTATATAAAATAGGCAACCCTAAACGAATGACTGTTCAAGATAGAAAGGCTCCAGACGGCATACGTCATCATTAACTCAAGTTTCACTAATGACAGCTACACAATAGAATATTAAAATCTTACAAACATTACCTTCATTAACTCTAGCCGCTCTGGAGGCAATCAATCACTCACAATTTTCACCCACACACACACACACACACACACAACCTTACGTATTCACGCACACATTTACATAATATTCTTCTTCGGATATCTCAGTCTCATCTAAGTCCATAGTTTGCCTTTTCACGGATATAAATAATTATTGAGAACTGTTTTATGTTAATGATGCCACATATCCAAGGTGGTAGGGATATCGACGCAGAGCCTGTTACCATGGATTCAGTACATGATTCTGAACCTAACCTCAAAATTGTTGTTCAACGCATGGGCGTTCAGAATCATGTACTGAATCCATAACTGACATAATCTGGTAACAGTTTTCGCGTCGATGTCCTTGACACCCTGTATTATAGGGTGGCTGGTAATTAGTGACCACTACTTAAATACGTGACTTTATTCATCATTATGAATAACTTTTACTATGGGACCAAATCTGAAATCGCGAAAAAAATACAGTTTTTCCGTATACATATTATGATGAGTTTTGCGAACATAAATGTAGGGAACACCAGTTTTTTTTTTTTTTTGGGCATTTTAATTTGGCAGTCACTTTGCTCAACAATTGCTTTTTCCTGTCTATATTTACTAAAGAGATGGTATAACAGGATCACACACAGTAGCCTTCACTTGTAATATGTTCATCATGTTTACTTGAGCACAGTACTTGTACTGTGACTTGAGTATGTCAATTTTGTCAGGTCTCGTAGGCTGGCAACACCAAAGTGACGTCTAGTTCAAAGTTTCATGATAGAGTAGGAAGTATTACATAATCAGCCTATAATATTCCCGCTACTCTGCAGAGTAGGAAGTAGTAATGAAGTGTTTCCCACCCAAAATAGTGATGGATACTACTACGACAATCCTGATAATCATAAGGCAAGGCTCCCAGAATGATCTACATATCTACTACAAACTGAAAGTAATTCAGAAGAACCCAACAGACGTTAAGACAATTTCTGTCTTCAGCTATCACACCCATAACGACATATCAATCACGATAACCCTACTAAATGTGGGTGTCACTCCATTGTCTCGGGCCGCACACATCGGCGGCACTATTAAAAACGGGAGCATTAATCTTCAGGTCCTAAGGTTCATCAATTATATGCCCACGTGGTGAAGCCTGATTTTTGTTAAGTTATTGGGTTGTCCGCAAGTTTTATAATTTAAATATTTGTGGCCAACAATCGATAGATTCGTGGCATGGTGCTCTAATCGTTTCGTTTATCGTTTAGTTGTTTTTTTATTGATAATAAAGCTAATATTCATCATCAATCATAATTATAATCATCATTCATTCATTTTAACCGAAACACGTCCACTGCTGGACATATGCCTCCTCTAAGCATCGCCACTTCGACCATATCTGAGCTTCTCGCATCCAGCGGATTCCTGCGGCCTTCACAAGGTCACCGGTCCACCTTGTGGGTGGCCTTCCAACGCTACGTCTTCCGGTACGCGGTCGCCACTCCAGAACCTTTCAGCCCCATCGGCCGTCTGTTCTGCGAGCAATGTGCTCTGCCCACTGCCACTTAAGAGCTAATAATAATACCAATTAAACTGCACTAATACTTAATTTAGTTTTTAATTTATTTATTAATTAATTATTTGATAGCCCATAACTAAATATTACACACAAAGAACAGAAAACTTGAACCCTTTACCAGTCGCGATGATTTTTGAAATCTTCATCTACAGGATAAATCTTTAAATATTATGCTCGGGGAAATTGAATAAACACGTCAACAAAGCAAGATACATACATAATGAGTCAATGAGAAATCCACAATGTTTATAACTGCTATAATGTCACCATATTTTTCTCGCTGCAATCATCCAAGAATACATAATGAACGAAACCACATTCTATGACGTAAAGTACGAACTCGTGTAGACGATCAACTATACATAAATTCAACAGTCTTAACTGCAACGCAACGGTAATAATTTGTAAGTTAAACGACGATTTAGTAGAATCGTATGCTTGTACCTTAACGTATCCAAGAATCAATTAAATTCAAATTTAAAATTCATTCAACACCATAGCCGACGCTTTCAAATGAACGGAACGAGTGAATGATCACTTTCATATCCCGCTTATTAGAATCGAGTGAATGAATATGAATTCTTTATTTGAAATTCAAGCTAATGTATTTTGCCGTTTGTCACGTCAAATTAAGTTCGGAATTAATTTCATTTTGCATTTTATTATTCTCTTAGGGTGACTACACACTGGGATATTAATCGTTGGAAGAATGCCACCATATTTAAGAAAAAGGTGGTTTGAATGATTCAAGATCAAAGTCCCAAAGATCACATTTAAATCACATGCTTTCGGAATCGAATCGAAATGTTTAAGGGTTTCTAAAGTACAAATCTCTCATGTGATATTGTCAGGTAGACGGGAACTGCTAAAGTATCTGAAGATGATGGCTACCATTGACATCACGTGTTTTTTTTGTGACTTCTAACCATTGTAAAAACAGGTTTTTGCCATAGTTTTACTTCACAGTAATTTATTAAAAAGTATATAAATCTTGAAAAAATCGCAATAAGATTTAAAACTGCAAACTCATAATAAACTTTTATATCTAAATAAAATTCACATTTTATATGCGTCATACCCTTGCATCAAACCAGCTAATAAATTTAATTTTATACTCTTCCTCTACACCTATAGAATAGTAATAAGCAATTAAGTTTTACGATGCTAACACAAGACATAATAACGACTGATTACCATTTTAATATGGTCATAATATAGTACAGGCTGGGTTTGCATCTTAATGTGAAGTTGAGATGACAATCTAGTAGATTTAGGTATAGTGTTGCTTGAATTATAATGTGCTGTCATTGTGTAGGTGAGTTGTTTGCAGCAATGATTAAAGTGTCTTGTGGAAAAGTGAAGAGTTTTCGTTACAATTTTTTTCACTCATTACTCTGTCTTTTGAGTTTATTTTATTTTATATATTTAGTTAATGTGAAGGAAAACATATTGGGAAACCTGGACTTCTAGTTAATATAAGTCGAAAATAGCTTATCCGTATTGAGCAAGCGTAGTATAAAAAAAAGCGGCCAAGTGCGTGTCGGACCACGCACAATAAAGGGTTCCGTAGTTGGAATGAATTTATCCCAAGAACAAACTTAACATTGTAGTTGAAAAACATGTTCTCCCATACGAAATGTATGCGAGGTCATGTTTTTCAAACCGCAAATTTAAGTTGGTTGATTATTTCTCGTTAACCTGTACAGCCTACTTAGCTCTCATAGTTTTCCTTTTAAGTTTAAAGTACTTATCGTTTCTGAGCTAAGCCGCGGACAGACAGACGGACAGACAGACAGACAGACAGACGGACATGGCGAAACTATAAGGGTTTCTTGTTTACTACGGAACCCTAAAAAGCGATTTTCACAGTTTTTTTTTAATAAGTTATATTACTACTGCCAAACTGCACAGCAGTTTGTTGGCAGACGTAACTCCTTTTTTAGTACATGTACACATAGTTATAACACTTTTTCAATTAATTATAGGTACGCTGAAATTTTCATGCAATTCTTAAACGGAACAGCCGTCTCTGTATGTGAACAGGCCTTTGCCCTGCAGTGGGATAATAGGCTGGTATTAATGCGAGTGCCTCATTGGTTTATTGGTCCTAATGTTCGCAGGAACACTAGGACCAAACCTATGACCAAGACTAGCTAAGCATTTGGTCCTAGGTTTGATCTACTTGTCGAGCAAAGAGTTATAAGGTTTTCAATAGGAAATCAGAAGCTCGTAGTCTGGATTAGTGCTCGGTTAGTGCCTATAAAGTGGTTTTGTAGATTGGTTAATGCATAATTTTAATAAAATATTCTATTTGACACTCCGGTGCTGAAAATTCTGTGTAATATCAATTGGTATTGTCAATACCTATCTAAGGTTTACCCAACCATAGCTCTGCGTCACTTAAGATCGGCTTTATATCCAGTTGACAGTGGCCAGCATTGCCTAAGTTAAACGCTAAATAACATTCAAAATAATTTAACACTTATGTATTTATGTACTTAACGGTCATAAACTTAAACACAAGTTATAAACATGCATAAAACATCAAGTAATCAGTATGTAAAATCAATAAGCAATATGTTACGTGGTAAGCAGTATTTTGCAACGCGTAGTAGCGTAATGTGTACACAGCCTTATTATTTATGGGTGATTGTGGTTTGTGACATTCTAACGCTTCGATAATCACATGATGCATGAAATAGGGGCTCGTGATTCAATGGAAAATATACACATAGTAAGATATGGGAGGTCAAGCCGCGCCCACCGCGGCGAATTCTGGATGGGTGACAGTATTTTTATTATTTTATTTTATTTTTATATCAAAGCTAGTCATTCTACCGCAGGTAGTTTTATAAGCTTGATGATGATATCATACAAACCTGCAACATTATTTGCATTTATACAACAAGAATTAACATTGGTGCCGATTCTCTTGTACACCGAACTAAACTAACTAAACGATCACTAAAATTCCTTACTTTTGGCTATGACGATCTTAGAGCTATTCTGCAAATAAAATTTTCTAAACTAAAAATTAATTTTGACACAACTAAAATAGAATTTGACAATCGCGAATCCACGTGGTACCCGTGGTTTGCCCTAACACGTAATTTTTTTAGAGCCGGAGCGCGGAGGCGCGCAGCGGTTGCCGCGTCGACGTGTTTTATATGGAATTTTTCACTTTTTGTATGGGAAACATGAAAAAATATTACCTACATGTTCGGGTTTAGGGGTTTAAGTGTTTCATAAAGGGGGTCGAAATTTTCATTATTTTTGCGATAGGACGCACCATTTTTGAGATATAAGCAAAATAAAAAATTAATACAGTACTGTTTTTGCACGTGAAGTCGAGATGTTGATGTGAATTTTAGTTCATGACAACTTATTTTATCCCACACCTTTTTAATCGCGATTAAAAATTGACAGGTTTAGTCTAGGTTGGTATTTTACAATAAAAACATTTGGTGAAAAATATCAATTCAGAATAGCAAAATTGCCATTTTCACTAAACTAAAAACTCAGTACTATCTTCGTGCTGTCAAACTAAAATATAGTTGTGTCACTTTAGTCTATTTCAGAATGGGTAATCGTCGTTTGACAGGAATAAACTAAATTTTAGTGATTTTTAGTCTAGTTTAGAGGCATTTGTGACAAGAGAATCGGCACCACTGTAGGTTTAATTTCTACTTGTCCATGACGAAAAACTATTATTAGAATAGGAGATATAAACATGCATGGCACTGGTATATGTATTACACCAGTGCCTCCTCTGACATGGCAACTATCGCACTAAATTACGCTGTCAGCACTGCTATATTGCAACTATAAAAGGCTCCTCACATCACCTCAGTCGCACGTTTATTATATTAGTATGATATATATTAATGGCACTGGCATATGCTTTACATCTTTATTCATTCAGTGACGTCTTTGACATGGGGACTATCGCACTAAATCACGCTGTCAGCACTACTATATTGCTATTGTAAGAGCTTTCACGGACTAGCCTCGACAGGCGTGTATTGTAATAGTATGAAATCTCTGACACGGCGCGGCGGCGACTTTCGCACAAAATATAGCTGTCAGCATTAATATACTGTACTGTATAGTGGGCACGCCACAATTGTGGCGATAAGTCCCTTCTTTGAGGAGTGACTAGAGAGGCGCCACGGCGTTCTCACCTTCCGCCTGACGCAGGTCCTCACCGGACACGGCTGTTTCGGGAGGTTCCTTTACCGTATAAGGCGGGAGGAAACGCCCGGGTGTCACCACTGTGTGGATCGCCCGGAGGACACGGGGGAGCATACGGTGGAGGTCTGTCCGGCTTGGGCGGAGCACCACCGTGTCCTCACGGAGGCGATCGGCGGCGGCGATCTCTCGCGTCCGGCCCTGGTTCAGGCCATGGTTCGGAGCGAGAGTGCATGCGAGGCCGTCACCTCCTTCTGCCAAGCAGTTATGCTCGCGAAAGAGGTGCCGGAGCGCGAGGGAGATGCAAGCTGCACGCCCTCGCGCCCCTAGTCACCGCAGGAGACGCCCCGGGCGTCGGAAGTCACAAGCTGACTTCCGGCCACCGTAGGCGCGGGTTTTGCGGATGGTGAGTAATGGGTAGCTCGCCGTCCGATAAAGACCAGGCCCGGGTCGACGGCGCGTTGTGTTCCACGCGCGCCTCAGAGATGTCAGCACCAAGTGACGGGGTCCGTAAGGACCAATGTCTGCTGGGGTTGCGGGTTTGTCCGAAAGGGATATCGCGGCCCCGGCACACGGGCAACGGAAGGAACACGGGTGGGTTTTAGTCAGTAAAAGTCTGACACGCCCTCTCGCTCCGCCCAGAGGGGGAGAAGTCATTTGATGATTCCCCATCCCCAAAAAAAAAAAGCACTACTATACTGGTACTATAAGAGCCTCCTCACATCACTCCAGTTGCGCGTTGATTATAATAGCATGAGATATAAACATGCATGCACTAGCATAATTATGTATTACATCAGTGTCTCCTCTGACACGGCGACTATCGCGTTAAATCCCGCTGTCAGCACTACTATATTGCTACTATAAGACCGGCCTCACACCGCCTCAGTCGCGCGTTTATTATAATAGCATAAGATATAAACATGCATGGCACTGGCATATGCTTTACATCTTTATTCATTCAGTGCCTCCTATGACATGCGGACTATCGCACTAAATCACGCTGTCAGCACTACTATATTGCTATTGTAAGAGCTTTCACGGACTAGCCTCGACAGGCGTGTATTGTAATAGTATGAAATCTCTGACACGGCGACTTTCGCACAAAATCTAGCTGTCAGCACTAATATACTGTTACTACTATAAGAGCCTCCTCATATCACTCCAGTTGCGCCTTTATTATAATAGCATGAGATATAAATATACATGACACTAACATAATTATGTATTACATCAGTGCCTCCTCTGACATGGCGACTATCTCACTAAATCACGCTGACAGTACTACTATATTGCTGTTTTAAGGGCATCCAGAGACTAACCTAGTCACGCGTTTTTTTTAAATAATAGTATGAAATATAAACATCATGGCACTGGTATGTGTATTACATCAGTGAATCCTCTGACACGGCGACTATCGCACTAAATCACGCTGTCAGCACTGCTATATTGCTACCATAAGAGCATCCTCACACTAGCTTTGCCGTGTGTTTATTATAATAGTATGAGATATAGACGTGCGTGGCAGCGGCTTATGTTTACATTCGTACCTCCTCTGACACGGCGACTATTGCACTAAATCACCCTGTCAGCACTATTATATTGCTGCTATAAGAGTCTCCACAGACGAAATTAGGCGGGCGATATTTCTTACAAGAAAAACCACGAAACTACAACAACAACAACAACATTTACAAGTACAACAACTACAAACAACCAATAAAACAAAACTACGAACTCGATTGTTACTCGTAACAAAAACCAGGAAGTGAATAAAACATGCGATAACAAGAATTAACTCTGCTGATCACACAGTCAACAGTATATTTCAATGTAGTTTACCTGACATTAAGTAGATGTTACAAGTCTTTTTACAAATTAATCTTTTACAGGTCTGTTGCTGGCTTGACCAATGCAAAGCAGGAGTAAATTAAAAACAAGTACTTATCACATAAAAATGGCCTGTGTTCGTTGCTGAGTTCCAGTAACACTTGAATGAAGAGAACTTAGAAGAAACTCAATGATGATACACTTTGAAAAGGCCTACCGTTACTTTGATGTAGAGGAATGTGGGCGATGGGCTAAGAATCCAATACATAAAAAAATATATTATGAAACGAGAAAGAGACAAACTAGTGAAAATAATTGTTACGTCACATTTTTCCATTATAAAGTGTAGGTATTACAATGATTAATTACGAGTTGGTAAAGGCTTTCATCATAATCCCTAATCTTTCATCATAATAATCACTAAGAAGTTTATAATCATTAGAGTGTCAAACCACAAGCATCGCGCGTCTCGCCTGACGCGCCTTTACGCGAGCTCCCACACGGGCAGACGCGGCATCGCGACATAAATCTAGACTGTAATCGCGCACAATCTGACAGCCAGCCTGTTGAAATGAATATTCGTGATAAATCAATGTTAGCCACCGTGTGGGGAGTGGATGTTGGCATTTATATTTTGGTTTCCATGTTTATTGGGACATGAGAAATATTTGATAAAATTAACAACTTCATGCTTAGTTTGTCTTATAATTTACTGTTTGTTTTATTGCAGTCTTAGCGGGACCAATTAATTGACCACCTGTATTCGTTTCGTCCTAGTTTCCTGCGGGGAAAAGTAAAAAATTTGTGCTACTAAGGTGGACCTTTCCGCTAAGAAACTCAATATTTGGTGGCTCTTTTCATAACTGGTTGAAAATTGAGATTATATGTGTCAAAATAATACTTTGGTTTACTAATCTTCATAGTGGTAAGAGCATGTATTTTATTCACTAGCCATAACTTTCTATTCCAGTTCTCTGACATCTGTATAGTAGAAGTTGTATGGCACAACACTGTTTCCACCAGCGTCATTTTTGCGATCACCAAAGCGCCTATGATCTCGTCGAGTAAGTTTTCAAACTACAATAATATTCCCCACACAACTCCACGCCTTTCCTATTCCATACGCAACGACAGGCGCTGTCCATTATTATGTCACATTCATTATCGTTTTATTACATACACGACCCGTGTATTGGCACCTCTGTTTACAATGTTGTAAACTTGAGGCAAATAACTAACTTGAGAATTGTACAAGACGTGGTGAAAAGACTAGCTGCTCAGCAAAGTCGTTAGCTGAACGAACCTTAGTATCGATACTCCACCTGAAGTAAGGGTAAAGCTAATTATTAATTTGTAATTTAATTAAGAGCGGAATTTTAAAGCGGGTGCTGTGCTTTATTTACGAGAGATTTTACGATAATTGTACAGAAAATTGTGGTATTTGGTCTGTGGTCTTTAAATTGAGTAAATAATATGTCGTGTATTAAAATAAGTGAATGCATATTTTATCATTTTAAAGTGCTCACGTGAAATATTCATTGCTATTTAATATGGATATATTATCAATCAATCTGCCTAGCCTTTTCTGAACTATATTGGGGTCGGCTTCCAGTCTAACCGGATGCAGCTGGATACCAGTATTTTACATGGAGCGACGGCCTATCTGGCCTCCATAACTCAGTTACTGGGTAATACGATACCCCTTGTTATGACTGGTTGCCAGACTTTCGGGCTTCTGACGACCTGTAACGGCTGTCAAAGATCCACTTATGACAGCTGGGGCCAACAGCTTAACGTGCTATCCGAGGGACGGAGGAGTCTCGGTATGTAAAGATGGTCACTCATCCACAGACCAACCCTGGCAAGCGTAGCTTACCGTGATGGATCGACCCGTGCAGCAGTTATTACTTAACCACGAGCTATGGATATATTTTATTTTTAGAAAAAAGGCTTCTTTCAGAATCATTCGTGAATGGACCGGAGTCTCGAGTGCCGCTGAGCTCTTTTATCTCGCAAAGGATAAGAAGAAATATATGGAGTTGATTGCCAACCTTCAGTAATTCGAGAGGCACCGAAAGAAGAAGAATTTTTTTCAGGTCTGCTTTATTGGAGTATTTTTAATAAGTGTTACTTGTCTAAGCATGTTAAATCTATACCAGAAGAATCCTGTGAGATACTGGATTTAAGCGGGGACCCTATGTATGTAGTGTTAGTAGAAGACTGTGATAGGCTGATTTGATTTAACCGTCTGGGTTTCAATGAGTATCTGAAATGCATGGCAGTGCCTTCGCCAAGTCCACCAAAACAAAAGAACGACACCAGGACATTTTCGACCCCCCCTAATAACTTCGTTGTTCGTGTGTTCATTCTTTTTTTTAAGGCATAACTATCAAAAATAGATAGGTACTGAATAAATTAACAGACTTGGTTTTAAGCACTAAGTTCGCACATCTTTTTGCGGTAGAAGAACTGCGTTGCGAGACTTGCATTTTTTTAATGTTATGTTTTGATGGCATAATGTTATTCTGCCAAGTAAGTAGTAGTTGTAATTCTTTATAGTTAATTCTTGAAGAGACAGAATAACAAAATCTGAAGTTATTTATTTAAACATTTCTACTGAAAATCACAAACAAAATCACCGTTTTCCTCTCCAAGCTAGGAAGAAGAAAATGTAACCAAATCCCCATAGCAAGTTTATCTGAAGGCTCAAACTTAGCCGGACACAACGACAAAATTTACACACATAAATATCAAAGGATTAATAATAAAGCACAAAATAAAAATGACTCAATACATAAAACAAGCAATAATAATCAATTATAAACGACAAGCATAATAAATCACAGGTTTACTGATACATCCGCGTTATAAATTAATATTATACGTACTTGTATTCATGATTAATAATAAATTAATCTCTCAGTTAAACCGTCGGATGCCACATTTATAATCTGCATATTTTAATTATAGGAGCTAAGTGAGTGATTTGCGAGTGAGGTGAGATTTGACTGCCTTCACTAATTTTTAAGAGAAAGTTTTAGTGTGAAGGTCGTTATTTAAATTTATGGTTTACCTTATGATCATGGGAATGAGGTCAAAACTACCTTAACTTTATTGTAGATTTAAAGTGAAAAGTTAATGCGTGATGGTAGAATAGCGTGGCACTGTGACAGTCATGATTTTTAAGATTTCAGTGTGAAGCTGGTACAATTCACATGAAGGTTGTGACAGATTACTTATAGAAGGTTAAGGTACCATTCTGTACCCGACCGCTGGAGGCAACTGCAAGCGACGTGTCGTCGCGACACGACTGGTTTCTATGAATTTCTATGAAATACCTTGCGTAGCTAGCGACACGTCGTTGGCAGTTACGGGCGAGTGACAGGCGACACGTGCAGCCCGACTGCAGACCAGTAGTGCCGCCAACGCTCGAGCGATTGTCACGTTTTTCTATCTTCTATCTACCGACTGGAATACGGGCAGTTGCCGCCTGCGGTCGGAATAATGACTGTAGTGACATGACGCCACGACGTGTCGCCGCGAGATGACGCCGCAACACGTCGCCTGCAGTTGCTACCTGCGGTCGGGTACGGAATGGTAGCTTTGTGGCGGCATCTACAATCGCCACATGCGAACTACGCATCAAAGACCTGACGCCACACAAATCCTGCATCGCGCAATTAGAGTTTACCGCGCGATGGACATATATACTATCTCCCAACTTCAACCTCTGGGCAGTTGCCCGACAGACGCGACACCCGTCTGGTCGGAGGATCCTCCCTTTTCTATGGTGGATGAGTGAACATTACACCCTGTTCCTCATACCCCTAAACCTTTAACCAGGTTTTTCATCAGTTCGTGGTTGGAGAAATATCTCTATCTGCATGCCTTGTACATTTCCTTTAGTCGACGCCGACGGTTCAGAAAGTCATACGCATAATATGGCCACGTTCACGCAGCAATGATCAGTACGATATTTCACGGTAAAAAACATAGTCAACATCCCACTGTATGAAACTTCCATATAATTCCAAAATTGTACCATAAAATATCGCCGTGTGAACGAAGATATTCGGTAAAGATGGTATGCAGCAAGTCACTTACAGCAATTGTGTTATTCTGTCAAGGTTGTTGCAGTTTAGAAAACGTATTATACCAGACAGCTGTTCCGCTGACAGAAGTCCAATCACAATAGCGTCAACAGCAATGCTAATTCAAATGTCACTCGAGACGTGCAGTGGGCGATATCCTTAACATTAATTCGCGATAGCATAATCAACTAATACCCTATTAATTCTCAGATCAGTAAACAGTAAATCAATAATGTATTAACACAGCTTAGAATAGAATTTTCTTTAAAACGATTACTTTTATCATTAGGAAAAACCCCTTGGCTGTCTAGCTAAATAACATATAATTTTCAATCATATAGTTCTCAAAATAAAGTTTTATTTTCTTTGATACTTTTTCGGGCATTGAGACAATATAACATAATACACGTAAATATAATCTAAGCGTCCAAATGATATTATTTATTGTTGATAGTATCTCTATAATAAAATCAAGAACTATCATAATTCTTATGGCCTGATGTTAACATATACGTAATTTATTCGAAAAACCCAGTAATTTATAACGTGCAAACAATCAGCGAAACCCAAGGATTAAGGGATTAAATACACAGCTTAATTTATTTGGTCGTCATAATTGTGACACAAAGATTATAATTTATTTACAGAATAGCTGTTTCACCACAGTATTTAGTATTTCATAAGGCTTGATACAACTCTTATAATGATTAGTGTCAATATTCATACAAAAAATTATACTCGATATCACTGAAAACTAGATCTAGTAAGATCCTGTGATATGTATCCATAAAAAACAGTTACTTAAAGTAAGGTATATTGCTTGGTAATTAGCTTAACAACAATAATTTTCAGTCACTGAGTGAGTTTAAAATACTTTCCCATTATCACAGAGGAGTGAACTTCGTAGGCACAAATCATTGACAATTACCTTTATTTCTACATTGCCTACTCATTGTCACCTCATGCAACGTGCAATGCACTACATGGGAGCTAATTACTCTGGACTGCAATTTACATGTTAATTGTAACAGTTTTACATTATGTAATTACTATAAAGTAGAGCACAAAAGTTTACATTTATGCAATTAACGATTTCACCGAATTCGATTTTCCTTTCTTCGTTTCACCATTTTTATTATAATATAATGTAGAAAGAGAAACATAAAATGTTTAGGCATGCAATTCAGTGTTTGTATAGTTGACCTCGACCTTTAACACTTCAGACAACAACTCCCAGTACCAACTTCACTAAGGTCGAAACTTTTAAACTGTCACATAAACAAATAGACCTTAACGTTTTATGGTGTGCAGGTGACAGTCAATCTTAAGGTTGTAAAGTAATTAGGTTTCATGTACACGACGCCGGAGCCGCACCGGCGCCGGACCGCATGTTTGTGTAGGTATACGAATGAATAGCTCAAGCGCCCGCACCGCAACAGCTTAGGTCTGAGATATTATGATATTTTGCATCTTGCGGACCGACGCCGATGCGGCTCCGGTGCGGCTTCGGCATCATGTACATGAAGCCTTACGAACTCAACTATAGTTCTGGAATAAGACTGTTGTAGTTGTGTTTTAATTTATTCGTGGTTAGATTTCAAGTACTGTCTGTAGTCATACTCTGCAATCGATTTATCATAAATCATTGGCAGCTATTAATTTTCTACCCATTATGCCTACAAAGTATAAAGCTAGTTGTTTAGTATGGGAATACGTGTTCTTGTAACATTATCTAGTTGTAAACGATTTTAAAGTATAGGCCATTAAGCCTTTAAAGGTATTGGCGGGTATTAATTTATGTAACAATTTGTATGGGTTTAATATTTTAATTTATAATAAAATTATATAGCCTTGTGGTATTGCACGTGGTGGAATTAATCTGTGTGGAAACTTAGCTTGTTTTAAGATAAAAGTGACAGATAAACTGACTTGGACTAGAATAATTTAGTGTTTTTTTATTTTTTATTAATATTTTAATATTTTTTTTAGATTACCATCTTTCCTCTCGGTTTCCTGCAATCTGTAGTAGTGATTTTGTAAAAAGGGATGGAGGTGTGTAACAGGATGCTGGGGAAGCGCACGCTACTTGTTTTGACCAATAAGCGCGAGTGGTGCTACAGTTGGCCATCAGAAACGACCTTGATGAGGCCCCGCCGGGTCGTTGCTTATTACGAGTGAGACGTCAGATGCTACATATCACATGCCATTACTGTAAGGCTCGCTCGTTTATTTCTGTTCTGTTTAGGTTGGAAAACAGAGCAACTACCCCCTAAATGGACACTGGATGGTCCCTGTTCTATAGTGCCTATGAAACTATAGGTTTTTCTGATACGTTGGCTACTAAAGAGGCAAATTTGGAACGTTTCAAGAGCCTGTAATTTTAAGGCCTTGGATAGCAATTTTCTTTAGTAGGTTCATTGCCCAGCAGCTTTGTTTTTATTTTCAAAACTCTGTTTCTAACTGAAGACGCAAAAGTGCATGTTACTGAGTGCTTTTTTACCAAAGGCTAAGAAGTTAGTGAATAAGAAATACAGAATGAAAAAGAAAAGTATTTTACGTGCCAAGCAATTTCATTACGTATCCTTTAAGACCCTGCAGTATAAACAGAACCATGATTAACTTCACCTTTAAGCATGTACCAATCACACGCAGTGCCTGTAAATATTACTTTTAATTCCCATTTTATTTTGCCGACCGTACAAAACCATCAATAAGTCAAATGAAGCGGTAATCTTGTGCGGTTAACTGCTCATTGTGTTGCCGAATGATTTATTTTACGACCGTACTTTCACTGCGTCCGCAATCGGTTGTTTTGCTGACCGTACCCAGTACTCGTTGTTTACGATTTGGAAATTGCTAGTTTCAGGAATTTGCTAGCGGTACTTGGCTATGTATAGAACGATGAGGAGTTGCATCACTTAGGTTACAGCCGTTTCGCACGTGACAATTTATTGAATATGATTGCGGCGGAACGTGTGGCTTTATCCATGAAGAATGCACCAGAAGCGAACGATGTTATTTTGAACACGCAGTCATAGAAAAAATAGATTGTAAGCAGTGCACCAAGTATTCAATATTTCTTAACTCAAACGTACAAAAAAGTTGAACTTGATAGGTAATGCTTATATACAATAATTAGTTTTAGAAGTACTAAATTAAGTAATTGACTAAAAAGCTCCATATTTGATATGTAAAAATAAATATTGAAAGGTAGACAGCTGTGGTCGATTTTCCTGAAATAATAAACCTTTAACCGCTTCTTTCAAAGATTAATGGCCGTTTCCTATAATTTACGGACCGGTATGTTTTAAAATTAAGACTTGTGTCTTTACCAAATAATGAAGCAAAGACCTCATAGCTTTGCATAGTAAACCCTCCCATATGGAAGTAGCTATCACAGGTAAAATTAGTTTACGAATCTATTTATTTGGCAATAAAAAATTCTAACATTGGTAAGAGAAGCGATTCGTTTCTTATTTATAGGAACCGAACATAAGTGGTAAACTTTGATTCCACGACCACCAGACAACCACTCGAAAAAACAAGCTGTAACTCTACTTAAGCCTGCAGCAAAAACTGTTTTAATCATACACCATACTGATGTATGGTGTATGTTTAAAACAGTTTTTATCTTCTCATGATATCTCAATAAAATCATCAGAATTAATGGAAAACATTCAATATCCAGTAACCGCGCGTAATTCACAATTTAATATTTCATTGCCGGCAACCGGCAATTATCGGCAATACATCGTTCGGCAACCAGCAACCAAACAATAACGGGTTGGGTCAATTAACTTCGGGTCGTATTTATGGGGGAAAGATGGGGAATTACGGGTACTTCGATATGATCAGGGGTAATTGTTGAATTTATGAAGGTTTTTTGTAATAAAGGTTTACAGGTATTTGAACCCTACATTAAGGGATTATAGACACTTAGACCACTGCAGGAGCACGATTCCTTTAGCCGAAACAAACCGATGTTGCTTGGCGGTAAAATGGTTAATTAGTAGGATTCACAAAACAATAGGATCTTGATCTACATCCTTACACGATGATTAAATATGTTTATGATTGTCGAACATCTTCTAATGTATAAATTCTATATTCAAATATAATGTGTAAAATCCCGACAAGTAAGTGTTTTGTGTTTTTAACCAATTAAGCGATGTGAAGTTATAAATCGAATTATTCAATTTAAAATTTCTACGTCTTTTAATTTGTTCGCCAACATAAATATACAACACTTATTATCTTCCCTGAATTAATAAAAGGCGCCACGATACAGAATACAGTTATAAAATACAAACATTTTACGACACAATATCATAACCCGACCAGTTTATAACCACGGGAATATAACTGAAAATCGATAAAAACAGCGAATCGAAACTCAAAAGGATATCTCGATACTTCGGAACGATAAAAAGTAATGTTTGGCGCAAATCGAGAAACAATAGTGAGTCTGTAAACTGCATATGAGAAACCTCACGGGAAAAACCACTTTAATAACTAAGGTTAGGGTTACAATTTGCGTAGGTATGTGAATTCAATAAAGTTTTCCGTGGGCAGTCATACCCCACGCGGTATGGGATTTATCGTCGGTTTATAAGAGCAGTATTGATGACTGAACTCACATAAAACATATGGATTTGGTCTTAGTTTTTGCAACTATGTGCCATAATGTTAACGACTAAGAAAGAGGGCCCTAGAAGATTTCCTGATCATTAGTTATAGCATTTTACGACCAGTTTTTATAAGTCAAACGAAAAGAAATGACCATGGAATTTATTCTTCAGTCAGCCAAAGAAGCACTCGTTCAACAAGCATGATCCAAACAGAGTACTGATGTTTTCTCACCGCCAAATACTAGGATGGGGATAAATGCCAAAGTGCACTTGGTTGCAGCTCAAAAGAAAACCCGGACTTAATAGTCTGAAATCGTCAACACACTGTGATAACAAAAGTGAAACAGAAATCTTTTGATACGTTGAAGGAAAGCACATTGATTATAACGATTTCCTTAAAATCAATGTGCTTTCCTTTAACGTATGAAAAGATTTCTGTGTTCAACAATCCTGCAATTACAGTTTAATATTATAAACCTTTCTCATACTTCAGGAAGTAAACTATAAAACAAAACGATTAATTTGTCAACACAGAGCGTTGGCACGGCTACAATATTACGTAGCCCGTGTGAGTTCCGCCATATTGACACAACCGTCCCTTACATAAACGTTGCAACTACGACTAAGCCAGGGGAATGTCTCGATCGTAAACCGATTATCGATTAATAAGCGTGCAGGTGCTCGGTTGATTGATTGATTAATATTAATCGGTTATAATCGGTGATTGCATTAAATTTGTTTAGCTCCAACTTGTTTTATGTTGCAGTTTTAGAATTATGGACGTTGTTTATTATTCTGTCCACGTTTATTATCTACTGAAGTTAATCTAGTCGGTTGATTTAATTTCAAAGACATCGATGGATTTCACAAAACCTACTTTTCAGTGCGTATCTGTGTTTTCCAATCTTGTTACTTTATCAAACATTGATCGTACTTATATGCGGCTTTACTTTTATGAATCGTTCTTTGGTTTGAAAAAATTAATCATAAGTGGTTAAAAATCTAATAAATATAGTAAATTGAAGGATAATTTGGTATATATACTGCACATAATTATGTAGGTATGCCAATACATAAACTGCCCTATTGGAAAATATCAATGTACTAGCAGCGCGCTGCGGTTTCACACGCATAAGGCTCGATGCCGTTGGAATATCGGGATAAAAAGTATCCTATGAATTAATCCAGGTTATAAAATATCTGTGTGCCAAATTTCATTGAAACCCGTTCAGTAGTTTTTGCGTGAAAGAGTAATAAACATCCGTCCATTCATCCATCCACACTTTCGCATTTATAATATTATACATATAAGGATTTTCCCCCACACCTGTGAAGTTAAACGTGGTGGTGGTATCAGCTGCTAATATTCCTATGGTTTTAACAAAATAAAATGTTTTTCTCGAGGACGGCGACTGGCACCTGTATCATTGATCGATAAAGTATATGCACAATAACGTAGTAAATCACTATCTATGCAAATTCTTAGTACTGAAACATTATTCAGGAAAAGGTGGATTTGTTAAAAGAGTCACTATAAACCACGTGTCGGGTGATAGTACATAAGTCCATTTACCATCCATGTGTGTGTCCATGTTTTTTTGTTTTGTGTTCTTTCTTTGTGTCATGTACCGCAAATAAACGTATTTTTTTATTTTTCTGTTCTTTCTTCCCATCGAGCACACTTAGTCAGGGTGCTTCTGATTGACGCGGAATGGCTAATCTTTGAGACGTTCTCGTGTAGCTCTCGCTCGCTTGAAATAATGGGTGTAAGGACGTAATTATTCGTTATCTGTTTTCTTAATTTCTATATTGGGTTATGTATTACGATGCTGGTTTAAAATATCAATAGTGCTCTTCATATTACGTCACACGTCAATACTTTTACTTCTAAAGGTCTTCTGAAATTTTCTACTCGTCCCTTTCAAAGTTCTAGACATCATTAAGAAACCTTCGTAGACAATATTAAGATAAGCTAGTAGAGTTCTGCTGTGATATTCACAGAAGCATAGAAGGATTTTGTCTATTATCCTGTGTGCTACCGTCATGCAAAATAATGTATAGCATTACCACAATTGCGTATAACTTCAAAACCACAGAACGTGACAAGAAACAAACCGATTCATTATCGATCCAATCGATAGCATTATCGATAACACTGAACAGACATTATGTGAAGTATATCATTGCTTGTCAATCGGTAAGATCTAGATGTTAATCGATTTCATAAGAAGTCTGGCCGTTGGATGTGTATTTTATCAGAAAAGTGGCGTTTGCGTAAGGGTCTTGAATACTTAATATTTCTGGATATAACCAGTTACTTTTAGATTTATGACACCACAATTCTGATTTCTTTGAAGTAGGCTGATGTCCTGGTCAAGGGCACATTGGACTATACGCGGATGACGATGATGGAAACATGGTATATGTGGATGAGACACTGTTTTGACTTGCATGCACTCAAAACAGCGTCTCTTCCATATTGACTTGCACTTCTGCCTCTTGTGATACAGGAACTTCTAGTACAAGAGCCAGGGCCCCACAGATGTTCGTGACTTTGAAGTGTAAATAAAGAAAATATTATAAACTTCTTAAACTAATTCAATTATCTCATGATCACATAGGGAAATTATTACCAGTACATCCAGAGAGTTTTGGAACAGTCTCAATAGTCACCTTCCTCTTATTCAACTTACTGGTAGCTCTTGATACATCAAACACCTGAATTAATGTATCTCTATGTATTTTTGTATTAACCGACGTGCCTTTGTCCAGGCGTACTCCATTGAAAATGTTGGAAATTGATGGCCTCACTTGTGTCACATATTTCACGTTATGACAGCACGTAATTATTGCCCACAACTCTGCCATCAACAAAATATTTCTAAAAAGCTATAAAACTCGCAAACCCGCCTCCACCACAATATATTATAATTCATACGTTTACATTATTAGCATGCCTGAACACGACTTATGAATTTTAAAATAATAATATTGATCGTAATTACTGCCTACGTTAACAGGCGGTTATAACGCAATAAATTGTACCTAGACTAGTTAATAACTATGTTTTTTGTATTGCTATTAACTCGGCTTGTTGAAAAGGAAGGAATATTTAGTAATTTGTTTGTTGTTGACGTAGATGTACGAGTAGATGACGTACCTACTGTCCTACAACTGTTGTTGCTTGACAATACTGTTGTGTAATTAAAAGTTTCTGATGATCTTGGTGTGAGGCCAAGTAATAACAGCCGCACGGGCCGATCGATCAGGTTAAGCTACTCTCGTCCGTGAATGGGTGACCATATTAACATATCGAGACTCTTCCGTGCCACGGAAAACACGTTAAGCCGTTGGTCCCGGCTATTATTCTTGGATCTTTGAGAGTTACGGGTCGTCAGAATCCCGAAAGTGAACAACCTGTCTTACCACGGGGTATCGCGTTACCCAGTAACTGGGTTGTGGAAGTCAGATAGGTAGTCGCTCCATGTTAAATACTGGTATTCAGCTGCATCCGGTTGGACTGGAAGCCGACCCCAACATTGTCTGGAATAGCTTATCCAGATTGACCCCCTGTAAATAAAAAGGAGTTCAGTTTAGTTTTTTTAAGAGATTTTAATTGAAGTACAAAGTTACCTCCTAAAGAATAACAGTTTTATGAGACAACAGAAAACAAGACTAATCCACGAACTTGAAATCAAAAGATCAATTGAAATTATGACTAACGATCAATTGAAATGACAATTACTTTTCATTATTTTAAAGAGAAAGACAACAATTTAATAATATTATAATACAATAAATAACAACAATTGAATAAAATTACAACCTTTAATCACCGTACCAAATCAGCAATTAATCTTAATTTTCCATATCCATCTGTATACAACGCTGTATAAATAAATATTCGGAGCTATAAATCTCGGCAGCCATACGTTGGCACATCTCAATCGTATATCTCAGGTACAATTAAATTTCAATGCGCTGGAGGCTGGATGCTCAACGCATGTTAAGGTAGTGTTGTTATGGTTGAGAAACTTGAAGATCTGAGAATTATCGGGTAAATGAATAAAACTGGAAATCTTCGGATGGAAACCAAAAGTTAAGAAAGTCTAGTGTAAGGTCTACATACTATATATCCAATTGTGATAGGACAGGAAGATGACTAGATAAACAGATATATATACTATATCAACAGAAAATTGTATTCACAAAATTAATTTGCCCTAATGGAGCCCTTTTAAACTGTAAAATGTTTCAGGTAAGGTTATAAGAGACTAACTTCCGCCAGTGGCCTTGCCCGCGCGATATCTTTATAAATTTTTTCCTAAGTTATAACTCAGTGATAATATAGCATACTATTGGTGAAATATTTTTTTGCCAGTAGTTTTCGAGTGTATTGATTATAAACAAAAATACGAATCTTTTATCTTCATAATATTAGTGAAGATAAGAATTTAGATGATTTGCAGTTAAAAACGACTGCAAATCTATTTGGAAGATTTCAGTGACATCACTTATCATGTTTCTTGTCGTGATACTTGGATTGTTCTTACTCTGTGATGACGACATCTAAGCGGACGATGTTCTCAACTGTATCCATCAATGAATGTCAAGTCGTGTATCTAACCCAATATGGTTGACACCCAATAAAGCAGCCGGTAGTACTAGCCGTACCATTTATATTAAAGCGAAGGGTTGTTTCCAATATACGGGACCGCTTGTAAACATTTAAAGCCGATGTCTAGACATAAATGTTTGCACTTCGATGGAGTTGAATAAAAGCTCGCGTCCTCTCAAATGTAAACAGATTTTAGGAACGTGCTGTAAACGTTGTTGGAATTCCAGTACCAGACTCTTTGTAAATTTCTGAACATAGACCTCCTACATTGAGAACATATCTTCGGAAACAGACTAGTTGTCCTGAGAATGATATATATATATTTATGATGATTTCCATATACTACCGACTGGATATGATGATGTCAATAAGTTAACTATTGTTGCACTGAAGGAGGCAAAAGCTTTCCTCAAGATGAGAAGACGATACCAAGTTTCTACTAAGACCAAGACAAGACCATAAATCGAAAGCCCTTCATAAAACAAATAACCCCGACACTACATTGGAACTAGCAACCCCGCTATCAGTCCACCCATATTGAGATCTAAAGGCGTAACTGAATGTAAATTTACGTGGCGGCGTGGCATAAATAATGTGTGGAGCCATTAAATATGATAATCTTGTTGCTGCATCGGCGGATGAATGGTCTTTGTTCGGCCCAGGGTGAACAGATCCCGATAGCATTGTACGGGTTGAGATTCGCTCGTAAATACTACCGTTCGATACTTTGTGTGTTTGTTTGTTCGGTGATTAGCGTGAGGATTTGGGGTTGCTGAATCAAGTTGAAATTAATTCTATGAATGTTTCGTTAGGTTTTGCTTTAGCTGAATGAGATATTCAGTCGTTAGTTTCTTACGTTTGAGGATTATGGCAGCTCATAAAGTCATAAGCCTTGATAATTTGGGATAGTGTAAATTCTGGTATTTTTACCATATCGGAATTGGCATAACTGCTTTGATAGTTTTCTAAGTTTTGCTAACTCTACAAAGAAATAAAGACTCATACAATTTCCTTGAGCCTGTTAAATTGGTTACTATGATATCGCGTTAATCCATTTGAATAGGCTTATGGTTTTGAATATAATCGTCTGGAATTTTTTTGGTAGAAGCTTGTATATACAAGCACCTTAACTTGTAATAAGAAAATCTTATGAAATAACAAATAGTCTTAAACCATTTTCTGAATTTCTAAAAGAGATCAATCTTGACCGATGACCTGCTGAAAGTCGCAGGATTCAGCTGGAGACTTCTTGCAAGCACAAAACTGGTCGAAGTGGCGGTGCTTGGGGGAGGCTTATATCCAGCAGTGGACGTCTTTTGGCTGCAATGATGGTGATCAATCTTGTTTAATAGAAAGACCTCAGTCAGTAAATGACTAAATTTAACGATCAAATACATTTTCAAAAGTATTCTCCAAATTGAAATCGACCTCGAGTCCCAATAGTAGCGGCTACACTATCACGCTATAATTTATCGCCAAAGGAAGACGTAAATCATACGCCGGATCACGCCCTCGTAAATCCAATAATATTATCCTGTGCCGTTTGGGGGTCGGCGATAATGTTCCCGTGGTTTATGACCAGATATGGCCAATGGTGACGTGTTAATGGGAGGTTTTGATGGGACCTTATCTGCTGTGCTGATTTTTGATGGTGATGAAAGTGGTATGAGCAAAGATAGCTGTGGTAAAGTAAGTAGCGAGATCCAAGATTATGATAATTGTTTGATTTCAAGGAAATCGAACAGCCAGTAACCTGTACTTAAAGATATATATAAGCGATACATAATGTATAACTTTTTGTTTCATATAAATAAGCTTTCATTCTGATCGGTTTCATTCGGCTGTTTCTGATGCTTTTAATACTGATATAACGATTCTTTTATTTCTAAGCATGGAATAAATAATAATATGCCTTCACTTTTACATTCGCATCTTGTCTCTACACCCATGCCATGAAGTCAGAATCGCTGGTTCCAAAATAAAATGTAAATAGGTAGTTTCTGACTCAGCAAACAGTGTATAACATTTTAAAGCTTGTAGAGCCCTCAAGTTATCACACAATAAGTAATAAGGAAAAAGATTAAACACAATCGAGACGAAACTAAAATATTTCAGTGCATACGATACGAACGACTCTTCTATCACCGTAACATAAACATCAACACAGACCAATTTAAATTTACACCTTCGTGTAGGTACTATCTGCAGACAATCCAACTATCTTCGATACGAAAAACATACGCATCTTCCTCCCATTGTTACCTCTAACCAAAGTATTACGTAGGAGGCACTACACCCCCAACACAGAAGAGCACTGATAAACACAGTGTCACAAACTCCATAGTCAAAGTTGGCGCTAAGGTGAACGGTGTCATCAAAATGGAAAACAAGTCCAGGAGATAAAATGACGGTATCAAGCGGACCCATTGAGGCTTCAATAGGTATGGAAATAGGCCATCAGTGGTGCACATGCAGTATCGGTTATATGCTATTCCCTATCTGTAATAGCCACTTAAGTGCGAGCCGTGAAGATATCGTATCTGTATGTCTCTATTGCTGGAATGGGTACATTCAGTGTATTTTATATACGTGAGGAACTTTTTCAATGGAGTTGTGTCGGGTTTTATTTGTTGATGGAACTTTGTGGAACTGATAGTTTTAAGTTATGGAGACGAGAACTGGTTGGGAGGTAACCTGGTTGCCGGTGGATTGAGTGTTTTGTTTTCTTGATTGGCTATATCGATGATATTCATGTTTGAATGAATTGTATTACTTTTCGAATTTGTGCCTTAAAAGAAGTGTTTATTTTTATGATTGGACTATTTTCTTAATGTCTTTTTGATTCTCCAGTTTGATCAAAAAACTTTCGAATTGACACTAACACCTTTCAAAATTCTTCAATTACCTACAACTGGAACTATGCTTCCATTGCACACTCAAAATTAAACTTATCCAGGCGTCACACGACTGTTATTCGTTCCATAATTCCCAACATTAAAAAACCTTCTCCAACACAATCTCAGAACCATAACTCAAGCACAACATCTAGAAATAACATTAAACAACAACAAAAGACGGTCGCAGAAAACGCTAAACAATAAAAAAGATACACGCGCCAACAAAAAGGCCTTAGAAGTTGTAACATAAAGGGGAAAATTATGGCGCTTTCAGCGGCACATTTAAACGGGACATATTTCAAAAGTTTCAGCGTATTAAGCAACATTTATTTTGGCAGTGACTCGACCATTACGCAGCCGTACGACCCAGGCTGGATGTTATGAAAAACATTGCGGTTACTATGAGTTTCTCGATGGTCTTTAGGATATAATATTGTTTGGGTAGCATCATAAAGAACGGCTTTCAGAAACTATGGAAAAACGAAAGTAAGGAAATTCCTTTATGAAAGACAGAATTATTCATTGCGTCTAGTCATTCATGTAATTACCTATTCATACAATCTTAGTACTTTCTAATAACCGTACATTTCATAATTTTCCAGATAAACCCGTCCATTTTGGATGATTGAGATCATCGAGATCTAGATGGCTTTAAGTTAAAAACGAAAATTGAACACAGGAAAATATGACGAACTCGATATACATGTTACAAATAAACTCGAAAGTGAAAAATAATCTAAAACCAGTGTTACGCAGCAACTCAAGGCATAACAGCTTGGCTGTCTTGTTACACCCTAGATTCATGCCTAGGCCGAACGCCAGCGTTTTATTATTTAGACTGGGCACACTATACCAGCCAGCATTTTCTTCCAAATTTTGTCTGCACTTCATCTTAAGAACATTATGAATGTATGGCTATTTTATTTGGGCATGAATTGAGGTATAAGTAGTCAATGTTAACAATGGTTATGTTAGGTTAGGTTACTTTGCTTTTAGAGGAGGCCTATGCTTAGCATTGAATGTTATTGTTTATGAAGATAATGAAGTTAATGTGTGGAGTTATTGAAGACTTACATCACTTATTGATGGACTGTTCGATATGAGTCTGATAGAAATTATTAATTAAACCGATTAATTTAACCATCTCTGTAGTTTAGTGGTTAGACCACCTGTCTCGGACCCAGAGGTCCCGGGTCGATTGCCAGTGGGGGCAAAATTTCTGCTCGGTTTGGTTGGTGGTAAGGCTTGTTCTTAGTCCGCCTGGCTAGCTACCACCATCTTCAACAATGTTAACAGCATTGTTGTGTTACGGCAGTTAGAGGTAAGACAGCCAGTTCCACAGTGGTCGAGGATTCCAGATGAAGCTGGCTTCCACTTTCGGCCTGATCATCACTTACCATCAGATGAGATGCAGGTCAAGAGCTTCCCAGTTGTGGATAAAAAATAAAAATAAAATTATCCAGTTGGGGTCTCGAGGTTGAACAGACTTGATTTAGGCACATTCGATAAAATTCTGTCTCCATCCAAATGGTGATGATGTGAAGAGTCTATTCAGGTTCATGACCCAAATATAAACTGTAGCAGTGTATATTTAGGGTATGATGGGACTGTCATATGCATTGCGATTATACAAGTCAAGTCAAAAATGTTGATGTTTGAAAACTTTATTTAATCGTTAATTTTGATAAAGCTAACCTATCTAAATGACCATTAGTAAGATTATTGTGAAATTGCTGTATCTTAACACTACGACTCAACAATATACTGTATCTTAACAATGCGAAACTATCTATGTAATCTGCGTTCGCAATTCATTTGCTAAACATGTAAACAAACACGAGTTTTAGAAAAAACAACTGTAATGCCTACACATAAGGTTCAGTTTGCGCTCCAACTTCACATTCTTTATGACTTTTTCAACAATAGTAGTCGGTCTAAAATCTACTTTGTTTATACTTGCATAAAGTTGATGTTTGTCTAAGTGGAAAACTCGTGTTTGTTTACATGTTTGGCAAATAAATTGCGAACGCAGTATAGTTGGGTTGACCCACAATGGTCTAAACTGTCATAAACTTACACAAAGAATGTTGATGTCGAAACGCATCTTTTAAAAGTTGTTTTTTTTTTGCTTTTGTCATTGAATTGAACCTCTGACAAAACTAAAAACTTCTAAACGGAAAACTATTTCTCTCAAATAAAACCTCAACAGAAACATCTTCCTACTTCCCAGTCATAGCAATATCGCTCAAAGTAGAAACATTGCAGTGATAACATTCCAAGTATGCTTGTGTTTCTCCTGAGAATAAAGTAATGCGTTTCTTTCAGTCGGTTCTTGCTATTTCATTTTGTATAACTTATTTGCACGTAGGTACTACCGTCAGTTATGGTTTACTTTATGATTCTACCACTATTTTGAATGATCAACCTTTATTGTTTTAGGAAGAAATAAAAAATAAAAAACGATTTCAGTTTATGACACGAATTCACATGGAACACTTTCAGCTTTACTTAATCAATTTGCCTAGCCTTTTCCCAACTATGTTGGGGTCGGCTTCCAGTCTAACCGGATGCAGCTGAATCCCAGTATTTTACATGGAGCGACTGCCTATCTGACCTCCACAACCCAGTAACTGGGTAATACGATACCCCTTGGCAAGACTGGTTGTCAGACTTTCAAGCTTCTGACGACCATGAACGACTGTCAAAAATCCACGAATGACAGCCGGCACCAACGGCGTAACGTGGTTTCCAAGGCACAGAGGAGTCTCAGTATGTAAAGATGGTCACCCATCCACGGACCAACCCCGATAAGCATAGCTTAACCTGTTGGATCAACCCGTGTGGCTGTTATTAAGAGCCTTACTTAATAAATAAAATAATACCAGCCTGTTACTGTCCCATTGCAGGACAAAGGCCTCTTCTCATACAGAGAAGGCACGAGCATTGATCACCACGCCTGCTTAAGACGGTGATTTCAGACTTATATTAACTATAAGTCCAGGTTTCCTCACGGTGTTTTCCATCACCGATGTCAGTAATGTCCAAGATAAACTCAGAAAGTAGTCAGCTTATTTACTTCAATATAAACCTTTCTGTATTTTGAACAAGTTATGTAATTTTAAAGAGGGACAGCTGTAATTAATTGCCAGTAATCCACTGAAAATCAAAGCAATTCAAAACAAGGAGGCGTGAATGCATCGCACAATACTACTAAATTTTTTATGACAACAAACAAAATCTAGCCATCAATAAAAACCACATCTAACTAAAAGAATAAACACCAATATTTTCAAACAAACACCGTTGAATCTATTCAGTACATTCCTTTAAACTCTACCTCCTACCGTTACAAACAATGCTGAGCGGTATACATTGAACCGTGTGAATGGTGACGAAACTATTGTAGTCGGTTTGGGGCGGCAGTGTATAATTTGTCGTGGAAGGCGGGATGACACGCCCCGTTGTCACTCCAGGCGGGCTGTTAAGGGAAATGCTGTGTTCTGTGATTGCAGAACACAGTGCAGTTCTTGGTTGTGTATGTTGATGTGAAATTCTTGTTAAAGCTGAGGAAATAACAGCTGTTTTATTAGATAAAGAGTATTGCTTCACAAATGAAGTAGGTTCTCGACAATCTCGTCTCCTACTTCATCGTGGACTAAAATTAGGGAACCTTTAAATCAACAAGGTCGGTGGACAGTTTTGAGTTCGGATATGATTATGGGACTTAAGTTTGCGCACCATCGTCATCGGCTCATTGAAAACTTATGGTTCTGTCTCCAGTGACAATTACGTTACGAATTGCTTCCGCAGCAATATCTATGGCTACAGGTTCCTGTGTACTCTGAGATATTTGAAAAAAAAAAAAGTTCCCGAAAAAGTGACCAAAATGAAGGCAGCAGCAGATTTTTTCAATCATTTTCATTCATCCCTTAGTCAAATTTGTTTATTTGCATATATCCCTCTCTCTATAACAGCTGTCCGTAAACTGTATAGTCTCAAAAAATCTTCTTTTCTAATAGGTTTACAGGTATCACAACTTTCCTAAAACGCAATGACATTCACGTCTCTTACTATATACGGTTTCATTCACACGTTTATTATTCCTTGATTATATTGGTATTTCTTTTGTCTCGTCAAAGCAAATAAATTCAAACACATACTCCGTCATACAATACTCTTTAAATAAATCTCACTAGTGCTGTGCTGCCCCGCCCATCACTAACGAGCCCCTCGTCACAACGACACTCCACCATTTCACAATTCACTAATAGCAGCACAAACAAGCGTTATGTACTTATTTATTTCTGTATGTGAATAGAGAAGTCTTTTGTTATGACTGGCAGGATAACTATACGAGTAGTAGAGGTAGAGAGTCAGAACGTATTTACAATAATCTACCCGATAGTCACTTCTTCTATTTGTAAGTGGAAAGACAAAGAAAACATGTGACATCTACTAATCCACTAACCCGCACAGTGCTTGCGAACATTTTACAGTTTGTGCAGTGGTATTTGTGGTATGTTGTGTTGTTAGTATAGTGATAGTCCTCAGTTTCATTGTCGATTAAAGTTCCTGTAATGGGAAAGCATCACTTTGTATTAGCTAGAATAATTTGTGACGTACTGTCATTGCCAACACAGTGCCCTTTACTTTAGCACCATTTGTATTTCATAGTAACAACCCTCAGAAAATTACGCTTTGATGTGTAGCATCTTTCCTCTCGCTTTCCTGTAATCTGTCGGAGTGATTTCGTGAAAAGGGACGGAAATGTGTAACAGGAAACCGGGGAAGCGCGCGCTATTTGATTTGACCAATGACCGCGCGCGGTGCTAGAGTTTGCTGCCAGATGGTGCAAACCGATTTTCTGAGAGGTTGGTACTTTAAGGCCAAGATGTCAGATGTCATACATCATATGCATCTATTAATAATAATAATAAATCGTTTATTTATAAAGAGGGGCACATTTAATCGTTTTTTTTTAAAGGGGGGCATATTGTAAGGCGCTAGTTTTTTTTATGTCTACCTGCTTTAAAAGAGCACTAAATAAAAGCATAATTATGTAGGTACTTACTTTAATTTTTTCTTTTTTATAATGCAGGTTACTTCTGTTCCATTTAATTATGGCCCAATTCACATAAGGACCACGTGACGTAAGTAGACCACGCCCCCTACTAACTACGGGAGCACTCAACATTATTTCAAGTCACCACTCAGAACTCATCAGTACAGGCTTATTGGTACTTGCTTAGTGTTTAAATTAAACCTTATGTGCTAGAAAATAAAGGTGATGTGTAGTGAACAAACGCCTTGGTTGAGAATATGGCGCCTGTTCTTAAGAGTAGCCGTAATTAAAGATTAAGAGGATACTTGTACATAGAGTAAAGAAAATGAACACGTCTTGTTTGGATATGAGATGAAACAAAATATATTTATGTAGCTAACCATTAATTTAAAGCAAAACTAACGAAGTCAACAGGCACAGAATATTATTTAGTAACTTAACATATTAGAAATTGCCGTCACATATTGAACGAACATGGTACTGAATGCATGTGCCTCTCTGTACTAGGTAAGGCCTCTGTTCTGCATTCATGCCACACTCGTCTATGCTTGTGTTTGTATGGCTGCAATGACTTGCAGTCGACTGCATAACGTTATGAAGACCATTAAACCAGCTCCATGCCCAATTAATCCGTAGTGGATGATCCCCTGAGTGCACTAAAAACACCAAAAAAATCAGAGAAGATCGCCAGAAATAGTGATGCGTATCACATCAGCCCCTAGACAAGAAATTTTATGAAGACCATGATCGCTCTGACAAGAGTGCTACGAAGAGGAAGATTAAACCATGTCCTATCTATCAAAATTATATTCTACCTCCCATATAAATCACCGTCTCCGATGGGCGGAGATTCGAAGCATCCTTGACTCCCCAACGCGACAATTTCGACGCCTATTTGTCAAATTAACAGAGTCGAGGGGAGAGAATACCATCTTAATCACGTATGACGATTTTAATAAACGGCTCGGCATGTAAATTATGTTTGTACTCGTAGGTACCTTTGATTTTCAAGGGAAATTAGACGAGAAGGTTGATGAGTAAATTAATTTAATTAAGGTGGGTTTAGGTGCTTTGAAGTGAGGTTTTGGGTATTGAAAAATGTTTTGATAAGGTCTTTAAAATTAGTGTTGAATGCCTGAGGAGTTTATTGAGTACTATTTAGGTAAGAAATCAAATCAATATCAAATTGTTTATTTTTGCAGAAAACACTGTTACAATGGTGTTACTAAATGTACATGTTTCAAGTGATGCTACCATAAGGCATGAAAAATGTATACAATCATGGTCTATCAAAGTCAATATTGACATTGAAACATGTATATAAAATAAGAAAAAAAATAATGAAGATAAGATTATTATTATATTAAGATATTAAATTAATGGAATGTCTTTCTCAAAATTATATTAAGTCAGATTAATTATTTATTTATAAATTAATAATGACATTATTTCAATCTCATTCCTAGAATTATTACAATACATTAACAGATCAATTAATTATAGATACATGCTTAATTATTGTTCTATTACTTGATGTCACTGTGAGGTCTTGAGTTTTTCTCAGAAAAACTATCATTTAAGTAGGCATTCAAGTTATAGTAACATTTATTAAGTAAAAGGGTCTTTAGATTTTTCTTAAATAAGGAAGTACTCATTGCCCTTATTTCTTTAGGTATTTTATTGTAAATTACAGGAGCCATGCGAAGCACACTTTTGTGCATAAAAGTGGTATAGGGTCGGTGGAGTTGTTCAGAGGCGAAATGCGTCACGTTGTTGCCTAATATTTACTTCTGAGGCCAATGCAAATAAGTTATGATTGACCCTAACAAACATTGAGACCTCATAAATACGAGTATATAGGCTTGGGAGAGTTAAAATTTTGTACTCCTGGAAAAACGGCTTACAGGTTTAAATTATTAGAAGGAGATATACTAGCAACGAACTAGGTGAAACTGGCAGGTGATGTAGTAATAATAATTATTATTTTTTATATTTTTTTATATTGAAATATTTAAAAATGTAATTTATAAGTATTTAAATGAAATAAAGGAGATAATAATAATACTACCTAATTATAATATTTCGCGATTATAATTAGGTATCATCATCATCTTCCTGCCCTTGTTCCATGTTACGTGGGGTTGGCGCACCACGTTTTCTTCCTCCACTCTCCCGTGTCAACCGTCACGCTGTCATTCACTCTCTTCTCTTTCATATCGTTCCTCATACAGTCCATACATGTTTTATTTGGCCTCCCTCTGCCCCTCCATCCACCAACATAATTATAATTAGATATATATTGTGTTCCGTGTGGTGCCGGACGTAAAGAATAGTACCATCCCATTTCTTCTCGTCGTGGGTGTCGTAAAAGGCGACTAAGGGACTTACTAGAGAATGGGCAGCAGCGTTCTCTATGCATTTTAACACCATACTGCGATCACCAACCCGCCTGCCAAGCGTGGCGATTATGGCAAACTCCACCATTTGGGGAAGGCCTATGTCCAGCAGTGGACGTCTTTCGGCTGGAATGATGATGATGATATATTCTATTCTATTCTAATGTTTACAAGTCTCTTATGTATCCTTGTAATTTCATCAGCTGTACCAACTCACTCAGTGATGTACGTAATGATATTTTGCGCAAAAGTAGCTAACCACTCGTACGGTTCTACTACCAGGACACATTCATCGGCAAGGAGCCTTTCTACTAAATCTACAAGACAATCATTCCACTTTCACGTGGTAACCTGAGCTACTGCCTACCCCTGTACAAGCATATCATTGCGACGTTAATGGCTTTGTGGCTGGCAGCGCGTGCGCCGATAATCTACGGCGCGGTAAATCACCGCGTGACCCGCACTATCGCACATCGGTGTACAGGGTTGCCACTGTATGTGGTGGTGATAGCCAACGGTGTGTTATCACCATTATAGACATTAGTTAGGTAAAGCGAGGCTGTCTAAATGTTTAGGAATTGTTAGTCGCACCTGTTCAGTGTTCACTGTATATGCAAATGTCACGTTTTCGTTTGCAGGTAATGTTTACGCACAAACAATAATCGCAGCTTCGTTCCTTTGACCTTGATAAAGATTGAAGAATCTTTATCAAGGTCAAAGTCAAAAAAGTCAAACAATTTATTTCAATTAGTTAAATAAAACGCACTTTTGAACGTGTATTTTTCAAAACAATAGCATTGATTCTAGTCGCCCCTTTCAAAAGGTAGTTTTTGTACGGAGAATAATGAGCAATGGAAACTCCACTTTACTCTTTTAAAATGTTTTGACAATATTTTGTATACATTAATTATATTATAGGGATGATGCCTGGGTAAAAAAAATGAAACTCTAATTAGTCCGTCAGTCAGATAATAAAAAAATATTAGACACGTATCTTTTGGTGTATCATATTAATAAAAAAATACTTTGATAAAACGCATTTTAAGTTGGGGAGTGGGGGTCGATACGTCACTAGTACGTATAAAATCTACATACTCGTGACGTCATGGCACATTTTACCTCAATGTATCGCTGTAATCTTTAGATTACGTAAAAAAATAAAAAATACGTGTCCAATATTTTTTTATAATCTCAAATCGGACTAAAAAAATTTTTTTGTCATCATCCCTATTATGTGAGAAGACGATGCATCTAAAATAAGATTACTATAACAGGATAGGTAAAAAGAATGAAAAATGAAGCGATGACAGATAAATTCATTATGTGATAGATATATGGTGCTCACATATTTACAAACATTGTAAAATTATACGTAATTATACGATTTTAACAAGTACACTAATAAGTCAGTGAAGATCAAGATGGCGCAAACGTGAAAACGCTTTCATGGTCATATTGAGTGCATTGATCAGATAGGGTCCCTAATAAAAAACGCCATCGTCAATTTACTTTAATGATACAAAATAATAAAACCCTTTAAAATTAATTTGACAATGTTGAATGAATGAATGAATGAATGAATGAATGAATGAATGATTATTTATTTGTGATTATTTATGTGTTGCATAATAATAGGCTGTCAATATTATCTTAACAGATCTATGCGTTCATGAAATTATGCTTCATACCCATCTGAGTAGCGCGTAGGTACTCCTGTAATAGATATTTGCACAAAAACCGTACAGAAGTCTACTTATGATATTTTTATCAACCAGCCAACCCTATACACCTGCGGGTCGTGAGCTTTATTGAATTTAGCATATTTCGCTCATATCGAGACATCGAGCTCGCATTGTCCCAACACTACCGTATGGGTACGAAATGTTACTGTACATGCCGAAAAACAGAGTTTTAGTTTCTAGCATCAACAGCACCGAACATATTTAATTGTAATTTAAGATTTCTCAGAAAAAATATATTTCAGTAATGAAGTTTTTGTCATCAGTCGGCCTAGCCCGAACGCCATATTAATTACTAGCTTCTACCCGCGACTTCATTTGCATGGAATTTATAAGATACGTAGTCATGGTCCTGGTCGCGAAATTATCTACTAAAATAACAGCCACATTTTTATAAAACTCCTTTTGATTGGTGACGTCGCATCGCATCAGCCGCCCGCGCTATTACTTAGTTTTTGCTAAGTATTCTTTCCGACTTTTTGCTCCGCCCCCAAATATCTTAGCGTGATGTTAAAAAGTCTATAACGTCCATCAATAATTGGGCTATCTAATGCATGATTGAAGTTTCAAATCCGACTGGCAGTTCCAGAGACTAGCGCGTGCAAACAAAAAAATAAAAACTCATCAGCTTTATTATATTAGTATAGATAACGATTGTTTAACTATTTTAGGGGTATGAGAAACATCATTACTACCTTCTCGTTTCACACTTAATATTTATTTAGGTTGAAGACTTCGTTAATAGGTGTGGGTTAGACATATTGTGCTTGTAAACTTAACCAAAGAGTCAATAATAGATGTATTTATTATTCAAAATTCGAATTTACCTTACCATTACTTCTGGTAATCTGCAACCCTAAACCACATTGCATGTGTATAATAAAACTAAACAACTAATGTACAGTTCAGTTGTTACAACAGCATATACGGAATGACAAAAGAAGATCGACTCACGTTCGTAGATGGATGTGTGCACCGCCCAATTAGATCTTCCGTGTACTTTGTACTTTGCTACCGATGTCGGTCCTGAGGTAGCAAATAGAATGGTGTGTGTCTTGAATTATAATGTCTGGCTATAACGGTCATCTCACTTCCCACTTTCCTCTTTTCCAAAAAACAAAATGCATGCAAAGAAGCTAGATCATGTTCACTATACTTTGGCTTTCCTTGAGTCTAAAGTTCGGTTAAACACTTTATGGAATTGACAGAATTTGTGTCGTTTCCTCCAAAAGTTTTGTACATTCACAGCGACATGTACAAATGAATACTGTGTATAACTGTGTGTGCATGCAATCGTGCGTGATTTAGTGCGGTAACAAACGGCTGAGCAAACTGTGTCGGTGCTGTGCGAATAGTTTGGTTAGTAACCTAAAGGTACAGTCATGCTGTTTGTTTATGCTCCCTTGGCGTAGGCAGGCTGGTTGTAAGTGAGGTGATGGGTATCGACGGTGTCAATCATTGACGAGCTATAAAGATAGTCGTATATGTGTAGGAAATGTAAATTCTCAAAGAAAACATGGGGTCTAGACAAGGTAGGGATTGGGATAGGATTTGAAAAGATAAGCCAGGGATGAAGCCTCCATATGAGACCTAAAGTTTTTGCGGTGGTAACAAGCAGCCTAATACATTTTGTGCCATTGACTAGGTAGCCTTGTCATGTGTGGCGTTTAGAAAGCGTAAAAGCAAGAACAAAAATCTTTTAATTATATTAATAGCATTAAATCAAAACAACTCATCAATATAACACCTAGCGTTCGGAAATGCTTTGTCACATAACATCCTACACCCTTTACTCATAAACACAATTTGATGTACGATAACACAAAGGTATTTGACATCATTATCAAACACAGAATGCATTATGTCGTTCCGAAATCACCGGCCGAACCACGGGCGAACCAACAGTGATTTGTAACAGTGATTTGCAACTGTGATTTAGAGCCCTGCCAGACAATATGAGACCGCTACACAAACATATTATTAGTAATTTATGTCTAATGGCGTCAGTGACACGATTTCAGGTGTTGAATTGATGATTGTTGCACGGTTGATGATTTCATTTTGGCTCGCATGACCTGTGTGGATGGAATCGTTTGATGCGCCAGTGAGCAGTTTTGTGTGACTTGTCATTAGTAGGGCTAGTACGAAAAAAAATGGTACCATTTATTGTCTAGTGGGTGATTTGTTACCTCAAAGTTAATTGTCATAGAATTTTGCTTGTCATCTATAGATTTATCTAGTTTTTTTCTCCCCAGCTATCAGTATTGGATAATATTTTATAATTCAGAAAGGCTTAGCATGATTTCATCTCACCAACAAGCCATATATTTCGTTAAACATTCTCCAAGCTAAAATAATGAACACCACCTTGCACCCGAACTAAATCATAATCTAACAGAACTAAAATCGAAATTAAATTTCCATCTTCCGTTGTATCTAGAGGCAGTAGGCAATGTGGGCAGGGTGCTCTCACGACCCGATATTTACGAGTTCGGCCCGATACTGAACATTATTTATGTCTCTGTTTCCCCATTTTTGTAACAATATTTATTGTGCTCGAATATATCAAATGTGGAATCTTTAACAGTGGCCTCTGTTTGGTAAAGGCTTTCAGATATTTTTTGTAGGGAATTTTAGGAGGTTACGTGGGGCTGACTGGTCTATTGTGATATGATTTTTCATTAAAGCAGTAAATATTGCTTGCTTTAAACAGGGTGCTTTCATTTGTAAAAACTCATTGCCATTTTCATGATGATAATATTGTCACACCAGTTATTTTCTCTTTAAAGAAGAGAAGGTTTACAAAAATCTAGACCTTGGTATTTATTTCCACCAATGCAATGGGCAAGCAGCTTTGAAGTGCTGATATATTCTTCAACACGTCGGAGCGGACACAAAGGGGTGCGTTGAACGTCAAACGATATGTTAACATGTGAACGAAACATTTGTATAATTTTGTGCACAGAGGCACAGTGAGAGCGACCATCGACGGACCTTTCAGTGAAAAAGAATGAAAAATTTCCTCTGGAAAGTCATCTATCACATAAGACTGTAAACTGTATTTGTTGTGACAGCAAATACATTTCTTAAACTGCTTCTCAACCTTGGGATTCTTCCACTATCACTATTCGGAAGGGTAATCGAAGTGCCAACTATCAAGTGGGTTTTCTTGCTCAGTACCCATCTTTATAATGAGCCGATGAATCATGCAGCATAGGTTTGCTCAGCAGTACTTTCAGTAAGCAGTAAATTCTTGTGAATTTGTCTGATTTCTGGATACAGATAATGTTCTTCTGTTTATAACATAACATCTCTCCTTGTAAAAAAAACCTAATAACACTTTACCCGACCTAGGAATCGAACCCAGGACCTCATGCTCCGCAGTAACGTTTGCGACCACCAGACCAAAAACTCTCTATTTTTATTTTATGTTTAAAGTCTCCTCTGTCACTTTGCTCTTTTCTGATAAATGGCATTATTTCTTTAATTTTGTTCTTCAAATCTTTTACATAATTTTTCTTGCAACCAAGGATCCTAAATCAAAATTTACATAAATATTATAAATTATATCGTTATAAAAACCCTCTCGTTGTACCACGCGACTGCTTATTCGCTGTCGAGCCGCAACGCCTCTTTCATGTTCAGAATCAGATACGCGCCGATTTATAGCAGCCCGCCTTAATTGTGGCCCGATCAGCCGGCCGCATCAATTCAATTTGTTATTATGAACACTTAATGTGAACACGGATATTTTGTGAGGATAAAAATTGGTGGATTTGGCGTGAATTTTTTTGTCACCCTGATGATAAAGTAGGTAGGTATAATGTCTTTGAGTTTAAAATAGATAAAGTTTTTGCCCCACTTCCTTATGTGGTAACTGGCCGGATATTTCATATGTATCTGCTGCACTTCAAAAATATTGTTACTTTCTTGCTTAGTTTAAAACCCCCTTTTTAGCTCAACTTCGCCACATGATCTGCCTCCTGAATAAGGTAATCATGTTACTGATATCAACTTACTGTAGTCCATCTCTTTATATATGGAGTCGGCTAACCTAAATAGAAAGAGTAATTCCACCAGCTAATACTGATCCAACGGAAGCTTACAACTACACTTCGCATTTACCACATTAAAATATATCCTTTAAAAGCCCAAAGAGCCCAAGAAACCTGAAAGCGTGTGGACTAACATTTTTATAGAGCAATAAAGTAGGTAGAGCGCCATTCGCAGACCACCTATCGTAGAGCTATCGCAACAAATTGCGCGTGATGTATCGCCCGCTATTATTGCGTGGAGCATTGTTCTGAGAATAGGGGGACAGTCCTGGTTTTAAACTTGGAATGATGAACTTGTTTTGTAAATAATTAATTAAGTCATGATTGGTGTTACAGATTTATACCCAGTTTCTGGAACGAATTTTAACTACGCATCAAAATTAAACGCATGTCAAGTGATGCGTTTGTCTGTTAATAAATTGAACCAGTCAGAGGAGTTTACGCGCGCTTGAAATTTTTTTTGCAATTTTTTATGTTGATTATCGTTCCAGAAACGGGGCGTTAGTTGTTATTGTTTTAAAACAACGTACGTGAAAAGTGCCGAATGAAAATAAAATAGAAAGCAGGTGAAGCAGTAAGCTAAAGAAACAAGAACTAATATAAAGTTATTACTTGTGTTTCTTTTCATTTAACCATTTATACACACACATGTAAACAGAAAAGAAAAAAAAGGTAGGTATAGAAAAATACATACAAAGGAGTTGCTCATTTCTAAAGAAATCTCTTCCAGCATACCTGCAAAAGGAAAGTAGATAAAAAGAGATGTGACCACGTGTGTAGAGTAGAAGAGAAAACAAAATACATAAAATCAAAAAAGCAATTCATGAATGCTTACTTATTAACCTAATCCTAACTACACACATCAAAAATGTCTAGGGATCAAGTACATTTTTAACTATAAAAAATTATTCAATTAATATTTACGAAATCAAATCTTCCAGACCGACTTCTTACTTTAATTCCTATGTTTAAGTTAACAAACTTATCCCTGTATTTTGTAAAATTCAAGAAATTGCAATTTTTTCTAATTGTGGGAAATTAACCTAAGTTAATGTCGTCAATTAAATGACAAAAAAGGCGAAAATAAAGATTTTTAAATTTCTTATTGCATAGATTTAAAAAAAAAAACTATTTCTACGAATCACACAATCATACTTTGAAGAATGGCCGCCGTTCTTTCTAACAAGTCAAAACGTTGTTGTGGGTTATGCACGGAATCCATACTCGGCAGAGCTCTTCTTTGGTGCATATCCCATGCGTTCTCACTTGGGTTGAGGTCTAGCGATTGAGCAGCCCACGGCAGAATGTTGTTGCGAGCATCGGTAAGAGTGCCTGATACGATTCTAGCCGTGTGTGGACGTGCGTTGTCGTGCATTAGTCAAAACAAATCACCCAACCGTCTTCGGAAAGGGATGATGACGTCTGAAACAATCCTCTCCGCATAAATCTGAGCATTAAGGTTGCCCCAGATCCAAATGAGATCGGTTCTTCCGCCGATCCAAATACCGGCCCAAACCATTATGGTTTCTCCTCCATATGAATGAACTTCCTGGGAAAAACTCACACGTCTTTGACGTCCAAAGGACCTCCAAACACGAGTACGTCTTGTATCCGGCCTCATACCGAAACGAGATTCATCGGAAAAGGTGGAAGTAGTAGGTGGAACTCTCAGTGGCCTTCGGGAACGCAGACCCACTTCACGTAAATGATTTCGGATGGTTTGGTCGGTTATCAGCATGCCTGAAGAGCTGTGGAGCCTCGTAGCCAACATCATGGCGGTTATGGTACGTTTCCGTCGAGGAGTATTTTGGATGTACCGGTCCTGTCTGCGAGTAGTCATGCGAGATCGTCCTCCATGTCACTCGGCCACGCTGCCCGTGATACAATAACGTGTCCAGAGGCGGCTTATGATGCTCTGTGTAGTGCCAAGAGCGACAGCTATAGTACATTTTCTGGAACCAGCTTGCAGCATACCGATGGCTCTCATCATCTCTTCTTGTGTCAAACGATGTCGTCGCTCCATAACGATGCAATTTTATTCAGTTCCGATGAAGAAATTGTAATGGTTTTGTAAAAACGCTATTTCACACTTTTATAGGAATCCTGATTAACAGTTGATTTTCTATTTTTAATCAAAATTTAACTCTTTATTCAAGTTGTAAAATCCACAAAAAACAGTCAATAACGATCCAAAAAAAAAAAAAAAAAAAATCCTCAATTGCGGCGATACTCTAAAACGTTCTTGACTAGGGATCACTTTTGTGTGTTTGTTTGTTACGCTTTCACGCTAAAACGACTGAACGGATTTGGATGTAATTTGGCACATGGGTAGACCATGACTTGGCTTATAACAAAGAATATATATATGACGGAGGAGGATGATCTCCATCATCATTAGTACTCATCGTTGGTCCTCTTAACAGTGGGCGTCGGTGGGTAGTGTTGGATAAAGAAAACAGACTCGTATACACAATCAAACTATAATTCCAATCCAACAGTTATTATAACACAATAGATAACAACACAACACAGGCACGTATAGCTAAGTAGGTACGAGTACGTATTGCAGAACGCGCGATGGTTCAGTGGTTCGCACGCGCCACCCGCCAACCGAGAAGTGAAGGTACTCATAAGAATCGGTAGCGCGCGCCCCACTAACTCCATCGAGCGCCACTAGATGGCGCTGGCGTACTGGATACGACTCGATTGCGACACGGCCATCCTGCTTGCACACGTCCTCGTGTGATTTACCCTGAGAACAAATAGTTCACGAGAGAATATTGTTCCACTCGGTCACTCCTGACCAAACTCTAGATTTATCGGGTCGGTGAAAATAAGGATTTTTTTTTTTTTTTAGAACTCTACAGTTTTATTTTAACCAAATCTTACTCTTTAATTAAATCAAACATGGTAAAATTGGGAATAATCGAAAATACAACAACCACTACCATGGGCCATGTACCTAGTCGTTCGAATCAACCTTTAAAACTCTACTGCAACAAAAACTGCCAAGCTTACAGAAACCCTCGAGTAAAACCTCTAACGCCACGGCTCTCTAGCCGACCAGCAATCACATTGCTCTCACATATCCAACTCATGGATCAAAACTTCTTTACGCATATCCATCAAGTGGATCGCCCGTGTGCATCACCCATTGACTACACACTATGGTCTCTCCAGACCCCGACCTCCGCCAGAGATACCCGCGCATCGCGCACCCACGGACTACTTGAGTTGCTTCAAGAGACACCGATTTCTACCGGGCTACGACTACGTAATAACTACTGGTACGGTCGAACACAGCAATTGCATTGCTCTCACACATCCAACAAATGGATCAAAACTACGGTCTTTCTAGACCCCGACCTCCGCCAGAGATACACGCCCATCGCGCACCCACGGACTACTTGAGTTGCCTCAAGAGACACCGATTTCTACCGGGCTACGACTACGTAATAACTACTGGTACGGTCGAACGCAATACGGCCGATAGAATCCCTTACTCGACGTTCTACCAAAACTTAAGCTTGCTCATCATCATCATCAAAATCCTCATCAACATCAACATCGACTGGTACGTGACCCGCTGGCATCTTCCTTAGCCTATCGTGTGCATATTTGTAGGTACGCTTAGAATTCAAAGCTTTCAGTGTATAACGGTCACCATACAAAACTTCCGCTACCTTAAACAGACCTCTGAACTTCTGATCTAACTCAATCAGATTTCGTTTTTTTTTGTTTTCTAATAACACGAAAGCGTTAACTGAAAATTTTGTTTTAGCTATCAAATCGAGCCTTGTCATATTCCTCACTACTTTTAATATTCTCCATCGCAATCTCGCGGACTTCATCTATGTCGACTTCGTCATTAGTGTCCTATCATAATATTACTTTGCATATAACTGTCGGGAAGCACATCACAAATTCAAAACAAACAAAACCTCATGTTGATGTTCGCTCATCGTTACGCTACATAAGATTTGTTCTGTGCTGAATACACGTGTCTGACCAATACCAGTCAACGCAACAAGGTTATTAACTCATTTGCCACTTAATTTAGCTGCACAACTCTCCATTACTAATGAGCATTCAGCAGCAGAATCGTAAACAAAACAATACAGCTCACCTTTTTGTTCTAACGTCCAGGGTAGTTGGACGACGCCAACATCCACTCGTTGGTCACTGCTTGCAGCACGTGCTCCACCATTCGATTGGCTGCCACAGCATGTTCGTGCAACGAGCCGTGATGTGTGCTGGTTTCCCATACTTGAAGCACACGAAGGGCTTCGCTGACTGCTGTGGGGCTGCTTGGCTGGATAATCAAGACGTCGTAGATCTTCCTCTGCTCCATTTGGAACTGCTGACGATCCTGGCACTGCCTCTCGTCCAGTCTCCACAGCATAAAAGAAAAAGAAAAGAAAGAAACGTGTTTATTCTGCACAAACTAAACGCACATTACAAAAAAAAATACAAATTGCAATACCCCTTTACAAATTTGCCAAAAGCCTCGTATTAATTATTCAACACAGAAAAGTTTGACAAATTTTGTCTATAGCTTGCCCTTCAGGGCCAGAGGCTAAAGACAATTTAGAATAATAGCGTAATGTGTTGCGACATAACAAATGAAAACAAACGATCAAACCTACAAAATGCCGATTGCAAAGTGGATTGGTTTGTGGAGTTTGTTGTTTGTTCTTCTCCATAGGAACCTACTACGCGTTGGAATGGTCAATTAGCTTCATATTTCTGCCTGAACGACCCCTTGAAAATTCAAAAGTACCTGTAATTGGTGTATTTGAAATAAACGCTTTGAGTTTGAGTTTGGAAAAATAACAAATAACATAGCTTTGAGACGCTCTCACTCTCGTTCCAGCTTCTTCTTCTCGCATAGACTCAAAGAAGTAGGACTCCGGCGAAGACTGCATTGCCGCCGCTACGCAGTCTCCATCTGGCTTCAGCTGTGTGGTGCAATTTCCTCAATTGGCGTTGATAGGCGCCGCGAGCTAGTCCGTTGATCGCGTGGCGTGGTTCGAAAATCATGAAACAGAAATTAAAAAAATGGGTTAGAATTGTCAAACTAAACAAAACTACACAAAAAACGTTATGAAACGTTACGTTATGTTTTGTAGGGTATTTCGCAAATATCTCAGAAACGTTGCATCTGAGCTCAAAAACAACCAAATTTTATTACTCTTTTATAAACCTTTTAGAAGGGGCTAAGAATACTAAATTCACAAAAATAAAAAACTTGTTTTTCTGTCCTACCCTCGAATTATTTTGTTCAAAAACACGGCACGCCAACAACGGTCACTTTTAGTGATTTCATTTTGCGCCTGAACCAACACGAATCCCAATTCTGATGACGGAGGAGGATGATCTCCATCATCATCAGTACTCATCGTTGGTCCTCTTAAGAGTGGGCGTCGGTGGGTAGTGTTGGATAAAGAAAACAGACTCGTATACACAATCAAACTATAATTCCAATCCAACAGTTATTATAACACAATAGATAACAACACAACACAGGCACGTATAGCTAAGTAGGTACGAGTACGTATTGCAGAACGCGCGATGGTTCAGTGGTTCGCACGCGCCACCCGCCAACCGAGAAGTGAAGGTACTCATAAGAATCGGTAGCGCGCGCCCCACTAACTCCATCGAGCGCCACTAGATGGCGCTGGCGTACTGGATACGACTCGATTGCGACATATATAATAATATATATTCAGGACGAAGTGGAAAGTTAGTGTTCTTTCACTCCTCTTTTAAATACCGCAACTGCGAAGTCGAATAGGAAGCTGCTTGAGTATTTTGCAAAATTTAGAAATATGATCATACTTTTTATGTATATAATATTGTATGAATGATGTATTTAAAAACGCTACGGTTTCCAAATCAAGGAGAACTTAGTACCGAACCAGGCTGTTGTCTCTCTCTCATACGACATGATTACAAGCTGCCTCAAAATTTCAAGTCCCGCATGTCGCCTCAAATTGCGAATCTAAAGGAGTTGCATCTAATGGTAGCTAGGCTCTAATGACAAGGTAAAACGCCAATCCATCTCTCACAGACAATTCACAACCATGCCACAAACCAAAAAACCCACACCTAACCAATCACAAAAACCGGAACGTATCCCACTTTGCACAAAAACAAACAGTCCCTACCACCATTACGTCGGCCGGCCGCTCGCTCGCCACCAGCTAGATTTTATCGCTCCTTCGAACCATTAAAACGGCCATAATGAAGTTTCCCTACGGATAATGCACTGGAGCATTACGCCATGATTTACAAGGCCAGCAATAAAAAGAATTTAAGGGATGACCCGGGATAGTAAAAATAGCGGGCTTGGGGCGAATCGACATCATAAATATGAGGAATGAGCGCTAGTGTGTTTTATGTTGGCAATTTTATTATATCATATTACATGTATTGTGGGGTGAAAGAGGCTTTTATTACGTATTTGGTGAGCTGGTCGGAAGTACATTTTTTCACATAATACACATTTAATTTAGAGAAGATTAATGGATAAAGTTCCTGGACTATTGAATAGTATTATGCAATGTTCAGGGATAAAAACTTTGTTGTAACGAAAACTGCCTCTTTCTAAATAACATACATAAAAACAGAAAATTGATAATGTTAGGAATCATAATCCTAATCATAATCATTCTCCTTCTGAAAAGTCACCTGCATGGATAGTCATATAAAAATCCTTGGTAGTCTACTTTTAACGCAAAACATGAATAGAATATTCCAAAATTATAATTTATTTCAATCAATAGCACCCCCGTGTTTAAAATCTCATTCCCTTCACAGTTGCCTGCCATCATAATTCATAATCATCAGAAATCGGAAAAAGGAACTTATTCCGGATAAATAGATTGTCTAAAACCATTGAATAAAATTCAATCTTAATAACAAAGGGTCCTAATACTTAATACGGCTATTGAACGAAACCAAATTTTGTATCAATTTCAAATCACGCCGGGATTATTTTTGACCTCCTGGTGAGAGAGACCCCTTTCTGTTGAACCCTGAACGTGTTGCATAGATTACGTAATTAAAGACAGATGTACCAGTCTTGGGATTGACTTTACTGACTATTTTGAGCTTTCTATCCTTCTCCTTCAGTTCATTACTCATTACTGAACGTCGAGATGTGCCCAGCTAAACTTATGAACAATCTCCTTCCATTTGTGGTTGATATTTTCTATTCAAGCAACCAAAAATGTCATCAGTGAAAAAATATCTATCCGTTTGGACCGAATTTTTAGAAAGTATGATTTTCTTTTTTTACTTCACTGTACCGATTATTTTCGTGGATTTTGCCAACTCCAGCTTGTCTTTGGCCACAGGCATCAAGGAAATCTCGGTTTTTTAAACTTTCTTTCGTTTTGTTTTAGATATTTTTAAATAAATAATATTGCTTTGACGGTCCAAGTTTGTATTTTACAAAATATTTTATACAGCGACGAAAATAAATCCTGTCTTGCAAAAAAACTTTAATCTATGACGTAATACCCTGGGGCCCCTGGAAGGCTCCCAGCGGGAATCAAACTCTCTACCCACCGTATTAAACCGACGTTACACTCAATATTAGGCGTAATGATGAAGCGGGTTCCTATTACTGATTACTTACTGAATGACGAGGGGCTTTAGTTTTTTTTTTTGAATAATTTATGAATTTCAATTTTTTGGTTTTTGTTTAGAGTAATTGCATGGTATGGCTTAATTCTGTCATGGGTGTAATTACATGTATACGGGTATTATTATATGTTTAGTTCGATAAAATTCAAGAATAGAATAGAATGTGGTTGACTGTTGTTGTAATAAAGTTGTTATAAATTAAAAAGTATCTCAGTATCATACCTCTGCTAGGGTGTACAAATAATCCAAAATAATATTATAAATGCAAAATTGAGTTTGTTTGTTTATTTGTTTATTACGCTTTCACGCTAAAAGGGCTGAATGGATTTGGATTTAATTTAGCACATAGGTAGACCATGACCTGTACCCTAATTACGTAATACACGATCAATCAGAATCTGCATCGTTTTGAAATAAATTGCTAATCCATTGCTTCTTTGTTCAAAAAAAAAATTGCTTAACACCGTAAATAACGCAATAAAAAACGTTGAACTGTCAAAATGAAACAGATTAGTCGTAATCGTTGCCGAAAATATGTTGCGTAATTAGATAGCTGGGTTCGGTATGACCTATAACACTTTTATGCCCATATTTTCGAGGTCGAGACTTATGCGGGTGACACCGCAGGGCGCTAGTAAGAAAATTAATCCAAAAAATCCTAAATATTATAATTGTGAAAGTGAGTTTGTATGTTCATTAGTTTGTTTGTTACGCTTTTACGCTAAAACGGCTGAACGGATGAAATTTGGTAGGTAGACCATGACCTGGAGGACATTGGCTAGTTTTCGTGCTGGATCGCAGACGAAGTTGCGGGCAATAGCTAGTAAATAATATAAATATTATTCTAACATGGATGAACAGAAAACTACACTGTACAAGAACTATTAATGAAATACAGGGATAAATCAAAATATAAGGAATAGGTACACGTACATACAGGGTCAAATTAAATTAGCTAGCTAAACCCGCAGATGTGATGGATGGAGTAAATACAAAATTCCAAGATTGATGTTTTTTTTTTTTTTGGTCAACGACCACTTGTATTGATTTTACTTGAATAGAGTTCAATAAATCTGTTTTTTTTTGTTTTGTCGTGTTTAAATATCGAAACCCGATAAGTCTGCCGAGTTTCACTTACTAATTTAATTTGACCGTGTATACTGCCGTGCTAAGCCGAAAGGCGGTATCTCTGAGATACGGCCTTTTAGTTTTTTTATACCATTCAATAGCTATAACAATTCGCATCTAATGGTATAAGCCAAATAACGCTATCTAACTTAAAACATTTAAAAAAACCACTAAGAAGTTTTTTTTGTCCTTATGGTTCCTTAAATTACAATTTACAAAAAGAAAATTTTCTCAAAACTTACTCCGATTGAGATAACGCCTTTCGGCTTAGCAGGGCAGTATATTGCTTCCAACTCAATAATCATAATAGTATTCCTATACTATTAAACGAGCAATATTTATATTTATATGTACGTATATATATATTAGTAATCACGTTCTCGAAGACGGCTCTAACGATTTCGATGAAAGTAAATATAGGGGTTTACGAGGGCGAAAACTCGATCTAGCTAGGAAAACTCGTTTTCTTTGCTCGCCCAAAGTTTAGAACAAGATGGCTTCCTTAGAATAATCACATAGCATGAAATTAGTAAGTCCATACCTAATATCATGTCAGCATGAAATTATTATTATAAGCCTTTGTTGACCCACTGCAAGGCAAAGGTCTCCCTTCCCTCTTTCCACATTTCCCGGTCTACTGCGATTGCGGGCCAATCCTTTAAGAAGAAGTCCAGCTCATCCCGCCATCTCTCTCTGGGCCTGCTGCTATTTGGGATCCACTGAGTGGTGATTTTTGCGTATTGCTGCTACATGCCGACATACGACAGATGTGGTCAGCCCAGTTCTGCTTTAGTCCAGCAAATGTGCCGCCAGCGTACGTTATTATTTGTGTTTTGGAACGAAGTATTGAGTTCCTAATGCGGTCTGTTTGACACCTAGTATGCTTCGTTCCATAGCCCGTTAGCAGACTCCAAGTGCGGACTTTTGACGCCTTGTAAGAGACCATGTTTGTGTTTCGTAGGTCTGGGGAGGACGAATGCACATATCAATGAGCTTTCGTTTTAGTAAAAGCGGGAGTAGTCCTTTTATGAGATGTTTCATCGACCAATAGTTCTTCCAAGCGTTTTCAGTGCGTCGAGCGACTTCTTTGTCCTGTCTCGCCTGGACGGATGTTATTTGGCCGAGGTAAATATACTCATGGACATACTCAATCTCCACACCCCCATTTTCTACGTTGCGTTCGGTGATGTTCGTCATCAGCTTCATTATTTGTTTTCGACATGTCCGACTTGAAGATTAGCGTGGCTCAGTTGTTCAAGCATTTGGCCGAGTTCAGCTGTAGTGGAAGAAAAGAGGAAAATGTCGTCGGTTTTCTTTTCTCTCTTTTCTATTGTGATATATTCTTTGTAACAGGTGTATATAAGTGGGTTCTAATTAGATATTTTCTGAGTGCCGAGAAAATGGCTTCGTGCTAGGCTGTCGAAAGTCTTCGATTAATCCACAAACGCCAGGTACAATAGTAGATTGAACTCTTGATGTTTTTGAATCACCTGGTTTAGGGACTCTGGATAGTCAGAAGTCGAAAGGCCTCGACGGAATCCTGCTTGTTCGAGAGGAGGTCTAATGTGGCTGATATACGGATTTCGATCATTTTGACAAAAACTTTATAGAGATGTGAAACTAAACTGATAGGGCGATAATTCCCAATATCTGATTTATCCCTTCTTGTGTAGCAAGATTATGTTGGAATGACAGAAATTATTTGGGCATGGAATTAGTTTGTACTATACATGGAATTAGTATGAACTTTCCTGTAATATTAAATGAGCATTTTCTATTTATACCAGAGCAGAGCTCGGTCGCCCAGGTACCACTAACACTAGTTACAAAGTATTACTAACATTATGGATATTATGTTGCCCGAATAAAGGCTTGTGCAGACCAGCGCGACTTGTCGCGCGACGCGACACGAACAATACAATTTCTAAGAAAACTTCACAGCATAACAATAACCGGTGTGGCGTCGCGCGACAAGTCGCGCTGGTCTGCACAAGCCTTAAAGACATTTTGAATTTGATGTTGATTTGATATTTATGTAGGTAGTAAAAGAAAGTACTTAGATAAAAGTCTAGGAAGTCTATTCATTAAATGATTAATAGCATTTCTGTAATTTAAGACTATGGTTTGTCGTAAGAATTTAACTTGTCTTACTGTCTGCTTGGTAGTCACTCAAACACCCGATTAAAGGTTCTGAAATGCTAAAACACGGCTGGCTGATGGTAGTATATACGTACTTTTTCTCATATTATTCACTTCACTATTCCAGACTTCTTTTGTACTCTTCATTGTACTATTAAAGAAAGAAAAGAAAGAAAAAGTATTTATTGAGACTCGCACAGGAAATCACAAATTAAACTAAAAACACTAAACATAAATAATAAATAAAAAACAATAAAAAAAAAACAAAGTATACTTAAAAAATAATGTAGTCCTGTACGAGGCCAAAAGGCCCTATCTCAGCATAAAGCTGCGACATTTAAAAAATAAATGTCGCAGCGCTGATATTCTGATAGGGCTCGCAGTGATGTCACAGAAAGATAGATACAGAATTATATATTAAATAAAATAAAAAATAAAGAAATTAGTGTGTGAAATATAATAAAAAGTAAAATATATGTAGTCCGCGTGACTGTATCCGGCGTAACATCAGTTACTTGTCAGTACTATGCCTTTAGTATCTATGGTACTCTATGGCATCGTTGTGACAAGTAAAGAGACGCAGACGCCGACTGACGCCGACACCGGCAAAGAATAGATAATTAATAGTTAATACATTACGGCTGTAAAGTGCTATAATAATATAGTGAATAGTAGAATGAAAAGTGTTTCGTGGTAGTCGGTTAACGGCTTATAGATAAACTAATGTTATGAGAGGTTTAAGAGTATATTCTAAGAGTATATTTAGTATATTCTGTTCTTTGTCTGTCTAAAGGCTGAATTCTGTTGAATCATTCAAACATTTTATTTTTCTCAGGAGTTGTAGGAATAATAATTTCTTATTTCATCACATTAATATGGAATCTATACTAATATTATAAAGAGGTAAAATTTGTTTATTTGGTTGTAAGTTACTATGTAGGGGATAATCTCCGGAATTACCAGACGGATTTGAATATTTTTTTTTGCTTTGGATAGCCTAATTCTTTTCAAACGTATGTAGACTTCTCCCGCGACCCTATATAGTATATATATAGGCTCACGGGCGAAGTCTTGGGCAGTAGCTAGTTCATAATAATTTTAGAGAGTCTAGAGAACTATATGCAAAAACATATTATAATCTGTCTTGGAATTAAGAAGGTAAATAAGAAGAATACGTAAACACGCCTTTGATCGATTCCAGTTTTATCTCAATTTATTATTGTCTTACACAATTAAACCAATACCCAATTCACAAAATCAACTAGTCCCTATTACCATTTCAATCCTATCACCAGCCGCCCACGACCCGATACAAACGAAGCCATACATCACTCTCATAGCGTGTCCGCAGAACATTAGTCTAACCGAATCAATGAGCCATTGTGGTTAGTACATTAAATTCCGCGCCATAACTCATGGTGTGCCATAATTTCGTTCACAAAAGACCGCCTGGACGGCCGTGATTAATGTAGGTGGAAGAAAATGAAATGAGATGTCGCTGACGGTTTGTTGCTGGTTTGGGAGAATCTTGTTTGGGATAATGTGCAGTTTTTTAAAATGTCATGTTGGTTTTATAGGTGATAAGCGTTTTGAAGCCTCAAGAATTTTCAAAAACTTGTGACTAGTGACAATATATAGTTGTATTCCGTTTCTTTGATCATGTGGTAATAGGTACTTTTCGCATGGATGTTTATCGCAGTAACGTTAGATCGAACAAAATGGCGTCGCTGGAATAAAGCATCGCAGAAAGAAACGGCTGGGGCAACGCGTTCGAAGTAATGAAAATCGACCGAGTCGGGGAAACTTCCGGTAAGTATGGAGGTCTATTTCCTTTTAAAATCGACATCACGCTAAAGTCTTGATCCTGATTACCATAAGAGTTACTATACTATGACAGACATTAAAGACGGAAATCAGAGACTGAATGTCATAGAAGGCCTCAAGGAAACTACTTATCAAAAAAAAAAAAGTGTTAATCACTGCCCGATAAAACGCGAAAAAAATTAAGATTATGACAAAAGTAGGCGGCCTATTAATAAAGTTCACGTGTCGTGCTCACACACTCACTATACATATTGAAATAAAATGCACATGCAGCCGCTAACCGTACCAAATAAAATATCTCCCTATTCAATAGTAACCCAATCTGTCGGCGGCGCGTGTAGCGTTGATCCAATAGAAAACTAATCACTACAATTCGGTGGGCAGCTATTGACATACACTTGTCGATGTATAGTATGTCGATGATTTGTCGCCGAGTATGATTGACAACCGCGAGAGTAATTATGTAAGGAGAAGTCTGATTACACGAGAAAATTTTTGTCGTATTGAAGTAATTTTATTTTTATTATATCTATCCGCCTAGCTTTCTCCCAACTGTATTAGCTGGTTTTCACTCGAACCAGACGCAGCTAAATAACAATAAATTTTACATGGAGCGATTAGAATATGATCTTGACTTCAAAATCCACTTAAATTATCCTCAATTTTATTCTTCTGTGGAGTAGCATCTTGAAGATATATATATCATATATATATATATCATCTTCGTGCAGGAACAGAATCTGCAAAATCTGCGTGTGTTTCAAAGTGGAAAAGATGACTACCCACTTGTTGAAAATATCACATCGTTGCTCCACTAGCTTCTGCAATGTAGAGAAGCATTGTAAAAACAACCGGCTGCCGTGTCATATTTAGTTTTAAAACCATCCAAGCAGCTAAAATTAAATCCCATTTCTAATCCTTCGTCTGACCACCTTATCTTCCCACTATCGACACTTCCTCATCTCTACGTGTACCGCCGCGGGTGTCCGCATCACAACGAGCAGGTCGGATTAGCGGTCGCCGGTCGCGTTCCGGTTGCACCCTTTGTGAATGTGACGCCGCGGGCAATGCACGGGCCGGAGTGCCGGACGGCAAGTACCTGAGTGTGCTTGTGTAGATACAGCAGGTTCACAAGATAGGTTGTATTTAGTTAGATGGGGATAGATTAGTTCAACGATAGATAATAGGAAGAGGTATCTAGGCATAAAATGCTAAATGATTGCTCCAGAATTTATACATGGTCACGATCCCGTGAAAGGATTGTAGGACTCATTATGCCCAATACATATAAAGAACCAAAATATTGTATGCAAAATGAACAAGTTCTTTTGAATAGTTATGCAAGCATCCTTCTGGCTATCTAACTAGAAAGATGAAGCGACCAGTTTCAGAGCATCGCCTCATATGGAGAAAAACGAGCAAGAAACTGCATGATATTTTAGCCACCAAAACAAAATGACTGCCACATCTTCCAATAAGTATTTTCCACTCTTTGCCTACTATTTACCACATGTGCTCAATGCTCCCGATTACGGCGATCACCCATGGTGTCACCGTGAGCAGTCGCGCCGCTGATCCGGAACGCTCAGCGGGGTGTCATTGATAGTATGTAATTGTAACCGACGGATTTAAAGCTGCAGCTGGGTTATACAATAGATCTGAAGTGTTGAGTTGTAAATGAATATTAGATGTTGATCATACCAAAGGAACATATTAGTTACTATTTTATTGCTGTTTAATACCTAACAAAAATTGAAAACACCAAGGAACACATAAATTCTTCCTTTCTTCTACATCTTGCTGTAGAATTGAAATTTTAAAAATATTAATCAATCTGCTTAGCCTTTTTCCAACTATGTTGGGGTTGACTTCCAGTCTAACCGGATGCAGCTAGCATACCAGTATTTTACATGGAGCGACTGCCTATCTGACCTTCACAACCCAGTTACTGGGTAACACGATAGCCCTTGGCAAGACTGGTGGTCAGACTTTCGGGTTTCTGACGAAATTATGTCAAAGATTCAAGAATGACAGCCGGAAAATTGATTCCGGTAAGCCCAATGGCTTAACGTGTTTTCCGAGCCACGGAGCAGTTGTGGTATGATAAGATGGTCACTCATCCACGGACTGACCGCGCTGATCGATCGATCCGTGCGGCTGTTATCACTTAACAAATCTTACAAATATATTAACAACATCACATCATGCCTTGTTTCGCCGAAGGGGGGGAAGGCAAAGGCTTACCTATATATAGTACACCCACATTTCGCCAGTCCCATGTGATAGATGGCGAGCCTATTGCCATCAACCGGAGAAAGATCCTGGACTCCGGGCTACTGCTAAGAAATTCCAGATGGCGAACAATAACATTTACAGAATAATATAATAAATTGATGTTTATTGTTGTTGTAGGTAATAAACTAGGAATAGTTTGGCATCAGTCTCGAGTGCTCACAGTAATTAATTAAGTTTTACTAAGCTTAAAACAACGCCATCTATTGAACATACCACCAACTTCAATAAAAGGGTGATACGCAACGTTTGTACGTTTGTCAAGGCTTGCACCTTGATTCAAAGATGTCACTGTAAGAACTGAAAACAGTTTTAGTTTACAGTAAATATTATTTAGTGACTTTTTTGCATTATAAACATTTTAGGAAGCACTAATTAAAATTCCTTGATTATTAGGTTAAATCGTTTCAAAATAAATATACATGCATACATAAACTCACGCTTTCTTCCCATGGGGGTAGGTAGAAACTACGGAACCCCACCTGCTACAATCCTTACATACTCCTTTTGCTTCTTTTATGTTCCTACATCTGATATACTGTTAAATATCATTTAATCTTTTCAAAATACCTTTCATTATTCCTAAAATGAAGTCAATAGAACTTTTGAACAGCGCTATCCAGTAAGAACGTGGAGCTACCACGTACAAAGCTTCTTAGTCAACGATGGAAGTAATATTTGAACCGCCTTATAGATGGCGCTTTATTAAAATCTGAGTGTCAAGTCCGCGCCACCACTGAAGCCCGACGGAAAATTGTGGAACTAGATTTATTAAATGCAATTTGATGGAATAACATATACACTTTCTATCCGATGTTTATTGTGTAGGTATATTCATGTCCATTAAAAAACAATAAACTATCGTTGATCGACTTTGCAGTACATACCAGCAGTTTATCGACGTATTCGGGTGACCAGTGAAAATCAGCTCTGTGTTGTTCAGATGTAGGTCCTCCACTGCACAGCATCATGCTGAGTCATGCATCATGCTGCGTTCTTGTCACAGTCACACAGACACAGACTTTAATATTATAGGTAAGTTCATGCTAATTCCATGCTGCCATGACATTATTCTAAGGTGTTCTAAGGTGTTCTTGTTCTAAACTATTGGTGAACGGGCTCTGCTCGGGTGAAAACGAATTTTCCCAGATATGAAATCTATCTGGATCAATTTTTCGCCCCTGTAAACCCCTATATTGCAACTTTCATCGAAATCGTTAGAGCCGTTTTCGAGAACGTGATTACAAATTTATATAAATACATACAAATATTACTCGTTTAATAGTATAGGATAAATTATTATTACTGTATGTGAGTGGTCGAATGCCCAAAATGCGGTATGTGGTAATGGCTCCGACTTACGAGTTGTAGGACGTGGGTTCAAACGCAGGCGCTTTCACTACTGATCTTAAAACGGTGAAGAAAAACATCGTGGGGCATGTCCTAGAACCAAAACTTCGAAGACATGTGACATTTACCAAGCCGCACTGGGCCCGCGCAGTAGATTACAGCCTACTCTCTCTTGATGAGAGCAGGCCTGTGTCAAAGTAGTGGGAACATTATAGGCTGATCATGTACCTGGTTACCGACTGTTGAGGAAATTCCCATTGTTTATAACAGCCCTCGTGCCTTGTTGGCAAAATATTATCTTTAGGCTTTTGCACAAACAATCCAAATGTTATTGAAACTCATTTCGAAAATATTTACTAAGGTAGGTATAGGCATTGTTACCTTTTTCGATAATATACCTATGTATAACGTAACAAAAGATTAAATATTATTAAAATATTAGATACAGGTAATTATAAATTCGCAATTTTAATCGATAAAGGGGAATTTATCAATATTGATAGCATTTACCGAACGAAAAATAATTTAGAAGAACGTGAACAATTAACAATGGTCCAAAAGTTAAAGCAAAACATGATGCAATGACTTGCAGCGTCTAAATACTGTTCAGACAGTGAACCATTTATTTTTACTTCTACTTATTATGGTATGCCACAGGCAGTTAAGCAAGTAAAAGGAAGTGAGTGAAAATCATTCATTCACCTGTTTTATCAAACAATCTTCAACGAATCAGACATGAGAAACAAATTAACCGACATAATACGAAAAGTTTTATAAGAAGAATAGATTGAGTGGCAACCGTGTTCTAGAACCATGTTCTTCTATATAGGAACCTACTTTTTGGAATGGGCAACTAGCTTCAACTTTCTGACTGACCGACTCCTTGACAATTCAAAAGTCCTGTAAATAGTTTAATTTCAATAAATGTTTTGACTTTGAGTTTGAGAAGGCGGAGTGTCCAGTGTCGGTAGTTAGGGAATCCAGTCATTGTGGAGTGGAGTTATTTGAGAAAAGTTTTACAAATGAGATAATAATGATGATGATGATGATGATGACAATGACAATGGCGATGGCAATGGCAATGACGATGGTGGTGACGATGACGATGACAAAGTCATTCAAACTCAAACTCAAAAACTCATTCAATTTCAAATTCAAATTCTTTATTTCAGACATGAGTGTTAGTACCTATCAACAAAATAACAAATATTTGTGTACCTATATATTATTTTGTAATCACGTTCTTGTAGACGGCCCTATTGGTTTCGATGAAAGTTACATTATAGGGGTTTACGGGGGTGAAAAGTCGATCTAGCTTGGTTTCATATCTGGGAGAAGTCGTTTTCTCCGTATTTTCACCCGAGCAGAGCTCGGTCGCCCAAAGTTTAAAACAAGAGTAATGACAGATGACACCTTAGAATAATGACATGGCAGCATGGAATTAGTAAGTACCTACTATCATAACAGCATGGAATTAGTAAGTACCTACTATTATGGCAGCATGAAACTAGTATGAGCTTCCCTATACTATTATATGAGCATTTCCCTATTTTCTCCAGAGCAGAGCTCGGTCGCCCAGGTACTTTAGATAATATTAGACTATTGTAATATTTTGTAACTTCGTAAATAACTGTACAACAATTTCGAAGAAAATGGAGTCTGACAAAGCATATTATAATATTAAGGAATTTCTGACAGAACCATTTATTTTGACATAGATTTTTAGGAATTATTTTTGTTTACTGTTGACATTTATAATTTTGCTAAATTCAAGGTAATTTAATGATATTGACTTGACTACCTACATTATTAACAATCATAATTATTAATATTTGCACGCCATAATATGTGGCAAACATGTCTGAACCTGTATTTTTTATGTTAACCTGCATGCACGTTTTTATTTCTGTATGTGTACACATGTTTGAGCAAATAAATATATCTTATCTTATCTTATCTTATCTATGTAATAGTATAATGGCAGTTATCATTTTATTCTCCAGAGACGGCGATGTAGGTAACGTACAAAGGTGAAAGTCAAAAATTTACAAAGAATTTGTTTATTGCATATTATTACCTCATATACCAAATTTTATTTAAAGAAAAAAGAATAGATTCACTAAGAACTATGTAATAACAATCTCTCGATGATGAATCATCGTAATAAATAATCATTGTCTTTATGTTTAAGTATAACCATAATACAATGCCTTAACTGTCCGAAAAGTTGACAATTTATAGTCAACCAACCATCCTGTATTAAACATAATTCAGGGCATAGGATAGTCAAAGTGTTAGTTAAGCAGTCTGCAATCAACCCAAAAATATGACTTTATAGCTTAAAAATATGTAGTATGTATGTATTCACTATGGAGTTTCTAACCCATTATTTTCTATAGAATTTTTTGTTTGGAAGGATCTTAACTAATATTCTGAACAATATGATAAAATTCAATGTGTGTTTAATGGTCTATTTCAAATTTAATACTTTCATAATCTGCCTAGCCTTTTCTCAAGTATGTTGGGATAGGAAAATCTTACTGGAAGCAGCTGAATATCTACCAGGATTACATGTACCTACTTACTGTCTTTCTAACCTCACAATCCAGTTATTGGGAAACATGATACTCTTTGGAAAGACTGGGTAACAGACTAATGGGCTTCTGACTATGATAAGACTGTCAAAACTTAAAGCATTTATGAAATGATCACCTGCGAGGCTGTACGTATACGTAAAGGTAGATAATCAAGCGATCACAATTCAAAATGTTACAGGAAGCTTATCAATGGACCTTCGAACTCGTCTTGTCACAAAAAAAGTACCACGACAGTTGATACGGGGTTTTTAGGGTTCCGTACCCGAAAGGGGCCAAACGAAACCCTCTTACTAAGCCTCTGCTGTCTGTCCGTCCGTCTATCCATCCGTCTGTCACTCAGTGGGCCCTATCTCATTAACCGTTATAGGTATACAATTGAAATTCTCCCAAATTGTGTACCATTGCCGCCATTAAATAAATAAATAAAAATAAAGTAAATAATTAACGGGGTCCCCATACAAGAAACGTTTAACGTTAGTTTTTTTCGGAATTATTTACTCGATCTTAATACGGTACGAAACCCTTCCTGTGTGCTTCGTTTTTCATTTGTCTTTCATTCGGCATCTTTCACTCAAAGTGATACATCAGAACACAAAATTCATTCAACGATGTTGATTTTGGCAACTCCCATCTTTCACTAGGCTACATAAAAAGTAAAAGCAGCAAATGAACTTTCATTCCTATGTAATTTCGTCAGTATCGTGTAAACATAGAATGAAATAAAAATAAACAATCACTTGAGTTAAGCTTTTGATATCAGCTTTACGGAGTCGTAGGTCCGAAAGATTTACAACCGGTGTGACTACTACGGTGGACTATCGGTACCTTAAAGGCTTGTGCAGACCAGCGCGACTTGTCGCGCGATGCGACACGAACAATACAATTTCTAAGAAAACGTCACAGTATAACAATAACCGGTGTCGCGTCGCGCGACAAGTCGCGCTGGTCTGCATAAGCCTTTTTTGTCTAGATTGTTGAGTTTCGGAGACAGTCAGTTCTAAAGTGTTTAGAATATGATAGCTGACCTGAACACATTAATAACGTTTAAAGTTCTTAATTAATAAAGGTTATATACGCTACGTTGGTATTTTGCTCAAATGAAAACGACCAGTTCAATGTTCATGCCAATTTTCACGCACTTTACCGGTGCGATAACATTTTTTCTTTCTTTTTCATTGCTCTTGATTTACAGTAGGCATTGTTTCGTGAGAAATGTCGAAATCGAAATCGGAAAAAGTATAAAAAAATAAACATGTTCTAAATTACGGTATAAATCGTCACGTGTCTCACGTGCGAAGTCGCCTTCAAACAATAATATCATCGCAATTAGGTTAGTTGCTATAGCAATGACTTTTCAAATATATTAATCAAATTAAAATCCGACATTCAATGATTAATATTGCGACCTCTTCTTGACCAAAAATTAGAAGATAATCGCAATAGGAACATAAAATCTCATAATAGTATAATCGGTAGCTAATAATAATCAGATAAATTTAATAATAATCAGTGTATTATTAATTATACGGAGGTATTATTATCACGTATGTTTATCTTAAGTTCGCAAAAAGTCCGATTGCTTGAATTCATTTGGTGATGGTAATTAGTGCAAAAAAGACGTGTTTCATATGTTGCTGAAAATATAAAAAAACAGGTGAGTTTTTAGTAGTTTGGAGAGATAATAGCCACCTGTCTGTCTGGTATTATTGCTGAAATTTACTCACATATTTAGCGCATCTGTGAGGCACTTAACGACCTATACTTACATCTTAATGTCATGCTACTTTTAGCATGAACATGACAAATATGTTCCATTAAGTGCTTTGCTAAATTAGTATTACTTTACTAAATTGAAGTTCTTTCTCTTAAATTTCTGCAATAGTAAATATAGTGAATAATCAAAAGTACCCGCCTTCATATCTGTGCGTGCATTTCAATAATATTTTTAGTACAGTTGCACCTGATCATGTAATTTCCTTTGTTTTGATTAGTTGCTAAGTTTATCAACAATTTTCCTAGCTGTTATCCTTTATTAGCATTGTTACATATTTGTTGCTAACTTGATATATTATATTCCTAGGAACTATGCCTTATTGGCATTGTTCAATAGCAACTCTATAGGTGAGTCGCTCAGGAATTTGGATACATTGCTTGATTGGTTTATTAATTAAAACTTTAGATATTTCAAAGGTTGAAAACATTACAAACTGAGCTACATGTATATCTTAGTTTACAATTCCCTAAATAAGCTTGTTTCCATGAATTATTTTATACATTCCAGTAACTTGAATCAGGGCACCTATTTTACTGGTTTGCTGATCTGGCAATATTAATTGGCATGCCAATTAATATTGCCAGATCAGCAAACCAGTAAGGTTATTTGAATTGCCATGCCATGGCATGGCAATTCAAATAACCTTAATAATGACTTACCATCAATTTCAAAATAAAAATTTTGAAGATTGGTGATTCAAATCAATATTTAAAAACTAACAAAGCGATGAAATTCTTAGTAAGACCGTTAATTATAATAATTTAAGTAAAAGTTCAGGAAAACCTTCAATATTTTGGCATCAAAATTGAACAACTTAGATTTTACATTTATTTTATCGTTTTCCAGACACTTATAAGTTTTATTTTTATGATGCCTATAGCCGTTCAGTGGTGGACACTTGACTTCCTTGTAAATTAAAACAGAAATCACTTATCAAAGACGTAACAAAAAATATAAAAATAGCTTAGAAAATTGTACTTCATGCACTATGAAGGATATTAAAGAAAACATGAATTCCTTATGACATACCAAAGACTTAAACATTTTGCAGTAGGTATCATTAGATTGATATTATCATAATATTAATCCCTCAGTCTAAATCGTTTGTACCTATAGATTTCATATTATTTCACAATCGGAGATTTGAATAAAACTTGCTAATAATGTTATTTATGCTGATTGCAGGATGACAGGTGCAAAAGCCAAACAAAATGTGGTCAAAGACAAAGGTGAAGATAAGGTCGTAGAAGATACAAAGAAGACTAAGCACCAATGGGAACCTCTCACAGATGGCGTGAAGTGGATCGAGAAATATAGTGAAAATCTCGAGAACTTCTTCGAAAGATTACCAGAGTTCATCACTACATTTATTGCCACATTAGCTGTCTTCACATTTGGAGCTACTTTAAGAGGTATATAACTTTGTTGTTCTATTTCTTGGAAATACGATTTTGTACGATGAGTCACGACTTTGATTAGGTTTTATCAATGTCGGTATAACTGCACTAAAAAAAGCTTCAATTATGAGTGCAAAATTATAAATTTTATTGTTATTTTTGTTTAATAAAGCGTTTTACAATAGCCCGCGACTTCGTTCAAGTGATTTTTTTTGTTTTAACATAAAATATATCCAATGACTCTCGGCAATGCTGAAGCTTCCCTTTAGTGAAGGAATTTGCGGTTTTTTTTTTCTGCTCCTACATACAAACTCACAAGTTTTACCTCTTTATAATATTATTATGTAGTTTATTCATTTTCTATCTAATATGATTACATTTTTAAATATTTCTCATTGTAAAAAATACAAAACATTTAAACATATAAAAAATTAAGTTCCGCCGGTGTCGGGAGCAGGGTCCAAGCTACCGGTGGATAGGGCTGCAAAGACAGAAACCTCCTCACAAAACGAGCCGTATCGAGGAATACTGCCTTCTGAATTAGGCCCTTGATCCAACCGCATAACGAGAGCCTCGAGAGATCTTGGTCGGGGCTTCGGCCCTCAGGCCACGACACTATGATAGCCGAGCTCACATTCCACAAGTGGACAACTTTATTATATTCTTAGTAATATGTAGATTTATATATTCATTTTTATTTACTTTAGTAGCTGCTCGCCTAGGCTTCGTATGGGTAGCCATAAGTACATATATACGGCGCACCTACCTATCTACCTACGCTACCCTACCTAACCTACCTACCTATCTACTCTACCTACCCTACCTAACTACCTGCTTATCTTAGCTACATACCTACCTACTTAATTACATACCTACATACCTACCATACCTACACCTATTTTTTAAATTTTGTCCTAAGAATAACAAACACAACAAAAAAACAATTATCCAATTTGGAGTAGCCGTTCTCAAGTTATGGCGTGACCAAGGGAAATAGGGATTCATTTTTATATACTATTATTATATTTATTTATTAAATATAGGTTGATGACCTAAATGCAATAGCATTGGAGATTATGTTTAATTTTATTCCAATGAGTTTGTTTATGATGAGGTTAATTAAATGATTCAACTATTTCATACTTTCTTCCCGGCATATCGTCAATTATTACGACTTACGTCCACTCCATTTCAGTTTATTTTGTGATAACAACTAGTATCCATTAGCCAAGTACCTATAAATCATTGTTGACAATTTCAATTTATATTCATTCATAATAATAATGATAGTGCAGACCAGTAATCACGCTGGTTCTGCATAGCGCTATACGCCAAATTTTAACGATGATTAATTTCTGCAACGTTTAAATTAAATGTCGTCCGTCACGTGAAATTGATATAGTTTATTACCAAAAATAAATTACTGAACTAATTCATGTGAACTGTATTAAAATAATTATGATAAGGTATCTAAAACAGTCGTCACTGAGACAATGTTAAGGACACAGGGTGAATGAATGATTTTGATAACAATCGATGAATCTACGGCTAATCTAAACATCAGTTACTTACCTGTACTTATTGCTACGGATTAACGTTTGGTAAATATTGATGATATTAGAAATGATAATGTAGCAGTAACTCATGCTGAATTGTTCATTAAAATCGGTGCATACAAAATTAAATAATAACATAACACATATCATAACTTCCCCGAAGGGTTTAGGCAGATATATAATACCTGTAGTACGTCCACATTTTGCCCGGTATGTTCAAGTCCCAAGTAATCAAGGGCGGATCCAGCTATCGAATCAGGGTGGTTACATAGCCGAGGTCGGAGGCCCGCAGTGGTAAAACCAAATGAGGCCCTCCCAGTCTTCTCGGTTTTCCTAGGAATCACGCTAGATGAGAAGTTACAATGGGGATCTCATATAATATCTCTTGCGGGGCGGTTAAGCTCGGCCGCTTATGCTGTTGGAAAGATACGACAGTTAACAGATGTAGAAATCGCGCGTTTGGTCTATTTTAGCTACTTCCACAGTATTATGTCGTATGGCATTTTACTGTGGGGTCGGGCTGCTGACATTGAATCCATCTTTATTTTACAAAAGAGAGCTGTCAGAGCCATTTATAATCTACATCGTCGCGAATCTCTCAGGGAACTATTTAAAAAGATTAATATTATGACGGTACCTTGCCAATTCATTTATGAAAATATTATGTATGTAAGAAAAAATCTACATACTCTTAATAAAATAAGTGATAGACATCATTTTAATACTACAAATAAAGATAAAATAGATCAACCATTTTTCAGATTATCTAAAGTACATACATCTTTTATGGGGTACTGTGTTAAATGTTACAATAAAATACCTTGTGATATATTACAATTAAATGAAAGAAAATTTAAAACTCATATTAAAAGTACACTCTGTAAACAAGCATATTACAAATTAGAGTATTATATCCAAGATAAGAATGCTTGGAAACATGCTGGTCCTGCTCCATAGGACAATTTAGAGTCTAGACAAAATCAAACTGGTTGCTTATTTAATTATGTAATTTGTTATTTTTTATAACACTGATTTTACATTCTGTAATTTCTTGAACTCACACACTGACTTATTAGTATTACTTGTTAAAATGTTAGGAATATCGTATAATTTTACAATGTTTGTAAATATGTGAGCACCATGTATCTATCACATAATTAATTTATCTGTAATTGCTTCATTTTTCATTCTTTTTTTACCTATCGTAGTATAGTAATCTTATTCTATATGCATCGTCTTCACATATAATTATATAATGTATACAAAATATTGTAAAAACATTTTAAAAGAGTAACGGTGGAGTTTCTTGCCCATTCTTCTACATACGAAAACTACCTTTTGGAAGGGGCGACTAAAATCAATTCAATTTTTTGTAAAATTGACGTTCATAAGTGCCTTTAATGTGCCTAATTGAAATACATTGTTTGACTTTGACTTAGTAAAATTTTCTTACGGAAATAGAAGTTGCTTTGTTAACTTATGCAGAAATGTTTGATAGTCCGCAGAATATAGGAGCAAGAGTGAGCAGAGCGAGCTCGAAAATTTTTGCACACCGTAAACTCTAAGGTTTACTTTTGAACAGCCATACATAAAAAGGAGTTACTTTGTCGTCTTTCGCATGAAGATTGAGAGTGTCGGCTGCAAGAGCGAGCGCAGCGAGCACGAAAATTTTAGCACCCTATATTTCTATTTTGCAGTTTCTTAAGATTGGGGGCCATCGAGGACCGGGAGCCGAGGCGGTTTGTCTTGAAACTATACTGTGGCATTTAATTTCCACGTTTAGCCACTCAGCTACTTCTTTTGCCTCTTCAAAAACTGTCGGAAAACTATATCCGCCTATTCCCTTCATTGTCGTAGGAGACTCATTGTATCATTTATAGCGTTTTATAGAGTATCAAACATGCAATCGTGAAAAAAAAATCTGCTGTTCCCTATATTTTGACGAGTTATGCGAACATAAATGTAAAGAACAGCTGATTTATTTTACGGGTTTTCAAGTTTGGTCCCATAGTAAACATTGTTCATAATGATGTGTAAATCACGTGTTTAAGTATCGGTCACTAATAATCAGTCAGCCTGTATATTATAATAATTCCATGGGTGTCACTAACATATCGGGTGATCGGAAGCGCGGCCGCGAAAGAAAGGGGCGATGGGCGTAGCGGCGCGGCATATTCAAACTTAAACTCGTGCGAACAACATTTATTCACAATGAACGTACTAGTGCATCATATTATTATAAAAATAGCACATAGTCGTATTGTGCGTATCGTTTGCGTATGTGATTGCCATCATACAAAGTATTTATTTATTTATTTATCAATGAGATCAGAAAAATTATGAGTGGTTGACCTAGACCCAGCCCAGGGGGGTCATGACCCCCAAAACCCCCCTGGATCCCCCTGGATCCGCCCTTGCATGTAATAGGGAGCGAGCTTATTGCCAAATAAAACAATATTTACAGTATTTTTCCTCTTGACGACAAAGTAATCAAGCATTAACAATGTTGTAATCAAGACAGTGGAGCTAATTGATCAATTCGATAAGCTATCTTTGACATTGGTATTCGGGTTGACAAAGTAACATAAGTACATCTTTGTGACGTCTCCAAATTAGACAAAGATACACAAAGTAATGATGACCTTTGAAAAAGGACTTGAATGATCGATATTAATGGATTAATAATCCTATTGCTTCCACCAATACCAATCATTTGCTTCCGGCCATGCCGGCCTCTGTAGGTAATACATAGTCTAGGTCTATCACGGTACCCATGTTCTATGCATGGTAACTCTAGTCACCTTTTTGAAGTTGGGATCTTTTATCCCTGTTATTAATAGATCCTTGTGTCAACACCTTTACTCCGTTATCTTTAAAGTATGATGAGTAAAAGCTGGTGTAGATGAGTACTTACGTATACTTTTGTTGTGTTGAAAGTTAAAACGCCAGCAATAGATAGTACTTAAGAGTGTCTTTGTTCAAAACTTCATCAGTGTGCCCCCTTGTTCTCCTATTGCCCCTTGTTCTTTGCCTGCCTTTGTTCCGTGTTACTTGGGGTCAGCACACATTGTTTTTTCTGTTTGTATTAGCTGTAACGTTATCGTTTCCAATTTTTAATAGGCCTCCAAGTGTTCTTCTTCAAGTGTTCTAACTTGGTGTCAGAGTTTTAAAGACTTAAATTGGCTTCATATGGTATCGAGAAAAATCTTTCGGGCATACTGGTTTTCTCAAGATGTTTTCCTTCAAAATTTTTGACGCAAGTGATAATTATATAATGCGCATATGAATCCGAAAAGTCAGAGGGCCTTGGGACTCGAGACCTATGACTTGGCAGTCCGACAGTCATACCACTAGGCTATCACTGGTTACGATCGCTGCTACATAGTTGAAAATAGTTTATCGCAAACATCACGTAGCTACCCACCGATGCATTAAAAGATATTGTAATTAGTATAATCACGACTTTATTAAATACCTCGAAGCTAAATTGTTTAGAGAATTTAAATTATATATCGATAGATTGCAATCTATTCAATTTAAAACAAAGTTTACAATTGCTTTTGAATATGTATAGGTTCTGAAATGTTTCGATTTTAAGAGTAAATTATTCTAAAAGCCCAAGTTATTTACACCGTAAATGAACTGCCAATTATTGAATACCTTTTGTCCATTATACTCAGTTGAAATTGCTGAGGTGAGCTGCTACAGACAATATTCACAAATTGTATCGGAAAGTCCAACAAAGATATTAAATTTGAATGTAAGTTGTTGGTTTTGAAATACTATAATAAATTTGGTAGAACCTTCCGAAATCTAGGAACAGTAAAGTATTTTAGAGAAAACACTAGGGAGTAATGTGACCGGCGGAAAATAGTTTTTCCACCGATTCTGTACCACAAAAAAAAAATAACAAACAGGAAAGTCTGTCCTACAATCGACGGCTTACAAATGTGCTCACTGTTGCCAGGAATATTGAATAGCTCAAAGGCTATTTGTTGTAAAAAAAACCGTTGTTAGTTAAGGTATTTTTTACAATGTTCTCGTTGAGGATAAAATACTGATAAATAATAAATCAAGGTGAACTCACGGGGAGATGCAAGCTGCACGCCCTCGCGGCCCTAGTCGCCGCAGGAGACGCCCCGGGCGTCGGGAGTCAAGAGCCGACTTCCGGCCACCGTAGGCGCGGGCCTGCGGACGGTGAGCAATGGGCAGCTCGCCGTCCGATAAGGACCAGGCCCGTGTCGAGGGCGCGTTGTGTTCCACGCGCGCCTCAAAGAGATGTCAGCACCAACCGACGGGGTCGAAAGACCAATGCCTGCTGGGGTTGCGGGTTTGTCTGAAAGGGGTATCGCGGCCCCGGCACACAGGCAACGGAAGGAACACGGGTGGATTTTAGTCAGTAAAAGTCTGACACACCCTCTCGCTCTGCCCAGAGCGGGAGAAATCATTTGATGACTTCCCATCCTCAAAAAAAAAAAAAAAAGGTGAACTCTAATCTACTGCCTATTTTTTGTTATACTTTCATTTAGTTCGTATGCAGTAAAAAGCACACAAAACATTATTGCTCATAAATGAAAATACAACTAGGCAGAATCGCGCTAGTCTATGAGAACTACTACTACTATAATAATCTATGAAAAACTATCGGAATACGATATATTGTTAAAACCGATTTCGAATCTTTTGAAACAAATCGTGGAATGTCACAAATAAATCTGCATGTATTAACATAAGAACTATTTATTTATTTCCAGGAGAATGGGTGGTAATCCTAGTGACAGCGCTTAAGCAGATGAGTGGTCACACAAACAACAGCACAAATACATCGTCTGACATTATGGAGCTATTCTCCTCAAGAAACTTGAAGATGGAAAACTTCACGACTATCTTTATTGGAGCACATGCCGTCTCTATGAGCATGTATTTCTTGATGGGAGGATTCTTGCATGTAAGTGGATCTTACTGGAAAATGTCTCATTAGATATACAATTTTTATTTTTATTCTTATTTATATACCAATCGCTCAAACGCAACTTATTTTTTTTATGTTGTATATGGCTCTAAATGGACAAAGTGAGTTGTGTAAGCTGCCGCTTATTTCCAATCTCTTTTTTTTAAACACACCCAATATTTTTCATGAAACCTAAAAACACATTTAAAATGACTGTGGGCGGGCACAATTTAGCTAAGCTAAGTCAGACAAGCCGCAATATTTACCTGTGGGAGCAAACTTCCCAGACAACATAACAAAAACATTTGAACATCACAAAACCACTTTTTACTAAATCTACTTCGAAATCACTACATTAACATTTCACAACACGTTAAGTCTGAAACTTTCAATTTGAAAACCAATTCAAATGGATTACCACAAATTGGTTTCATCTAGTAAACTTCCGGCTAAATGTGTATAAATCTGTGTTCAGTAATGACATCTGATTTAAATCTGCACATTATGAACGTTTTAGCTGAAATCAATGTCTAATACAATTTTCAGCTGACAACGGTTGGGAGCATTTCCGAGAAGGACTTGTTACAAGTAAATTCGCTTTGACTTTGACGTTTTACTCTAATTTTCACAAGTGACAGTATCTAATCGAGGTCAATAATGAAAGGATTTTATTTGTTTGCTACGGATTAGCGGCCCTATTCAGCAAAGTTTGTTTTATATACCTACACATCGGTATTTTGTACATAACCTGCCAAAAAATGGAAAAATTGGTTCTATAAGCTTTAATTACCGAAACCTGTGTCTGATTTATTCGTTTTAATTTCCTTCATTTATCATGATTGTAATATTAATAGCCCTTTCGAATATCTGTTCAAGATTCGCCTTTTCAAACGCAATAATCTAATAAAATCTCTAATCCCTCGCTTCCTTGGTAATTAATAATTTAGAATAATTAATATTTACGTCACTGAGATATGGAACAATCCGCTTGCTATCTCTCGTTTTAATCAGAAGTTTGTTGAAGAATTTGTAGACCTGACTTTCGTCACATACGTCCTTAGAGTTATCAAAGTTGTGAACATCTGTTGATATGACGAAGACATTCGGAGCATTTGTGTCTTAACGTGACTTCGTGTTTTGATAGGTACTCACAATAATGTTGGTAGCGTTTTAATCGGGGCCGTGTTATGAGACCAATGATTATCATTTGCCTTGATAATTACAATGTTGTTGAATAGGTATAAATGAATAATTTTTTATTACGCAACATAGCAGAATGAAGTTATAGAATATATGAAAATGTTTTTTGAATATTTTGTCTTTCTCATTACAAATAGAATCCACTAGACTGTTAAATCACTTTATTCATTCTCTTATTTATATTTTCAGTGGTACTTCTACATGAAAAGAAGGCATCTTGCCAAAGAGTGGAAGATCCAGCCTGACAAGTGGCTGTCCCCTGAGCTGGAGCGCCACGAAATCATGATCGGCACCCTGTCACTACTCATTACTGGCACCTTCTCCGCCTTCCTTGCCTGCTACATCTACAATGGGAACCCTTCCACCGTCTACTACCAGTTTGATGAATACGGCTGGCTTTGGTTCTTCTTGCAGTTCCCTGTTATTTTCTTATATTCGGTTAGTGTTACTTTTAGCTTAGACTATTTTTTTTAAATAATTCCTCAAATATTTTGGAATTTACAAAGTCCTTACAAAGTTTGATCAAATGTTGCTTTTGTGAAAACAGGAAAAGTATCACATTTTCCTTTTGTTTACCACGTGTAAATATATTGGTTGGAAATGGCTTTGCATAATTTAATACTCTGCTCGTGTATCAGTCGGTACTTAAGTACTAAGTACTATAAGTGCCCTTGTAGGTTTATGTGAAATAAAATATTTTAAATTTGACTAAACTTAGCCATTCTTCACCTTCGTTTTCAGGACTATACGACTTATATCATCCATCGTCTGTACCACACTCCGTGGTTGTACAAGCACTTCCACAAGCTACACCATAAATACAAGCAGCCGACTGCCTTCTCTGTCACTGCCATTCATCCGTTTGAGATCATGCACGTCCAGCTTACTATGTGCGTGCCCCTCTTCCTCTTCCCTGTTCACTGGCGTAAGTTTTGAGTTCCTCACCATATTTTTGCATAGCTAATATACATAGAACCAGTAGGAGTTAATGAGATTGTGGTTAGTAAAGAATATGTAATCAAAGTTTTTATAAACAGCATAGATTTTCGAATAATAGTTCTTTATATCATCTGTGAGAGACTTGGTTTACATATCATTGGGACTACATATTCAAATATGATGCCTCTATGTATTCGTCAAAGTGTTTGGGCATAAGTGTACCTATAATAACATTTCGATAGTTATGTTTAAGTCTCATTTCTTAGGGCTTATTGCTAGCAACCTAATTATTAGGAATAATGATAATGTTTATGAATCTCACAGAGACAGCTGCTATCTTATCTGCTAAAGCATCTTTAGCTGGAAAAGGATCACTGACTCGCTGTATGAAACACAAAATCCTAAGATTTTTTGTGTTACATTTCAGTCCCATTCTACGTTGTTGCTATCTACGTGTACTACCACGGTATCATCGACCATTCCGGCATCAACTTCAAGGCTCAGTGGTGGCAGCCGTGGCAGCCTGATGCAGAATTCCACGACCAGCATCATGAGTTCTTTCACTGCAATTTCGGTTTCAATATGTCTATTTGGGATAAAGTAAGTTGACTTTGATAATTTAAAAACATTAACTAGATAAATCTGCTTTTATTTGTCTAAATCATATATATTATCTATTTGATTTTTAATAATTAATTACTTAAATTAATCAATAACTGTGTGAAAGATTGATGACTGATAATAAGATGTTTATGGGAGAGCGTTTAACCACGGTATATCCCTGCCACTTATTTATGCTCACAGTATTTTTTTAAGATTGCAGATTGTTACTGTTGGTATTTATGGAGTTTTTAACACTAACTAACTATACTTTCGATTTCGCAAATCTAATCAATTGCCACATTATTTAATATAGTCAGTTATGTTGGATTATCCTTCGTTTTGTGAATTAATGAAAATGCAGTTTATTTTGGTACTGTGCCATTAGAATATGACAATCGATTTACAAGTTTGAAATTGATAGTCATAAATCAAACAATTTTACATGAATTCGTTTTGGATTCTTTTGAGAGTAAGATACCTAATTTGAGTGTTCGTTATTTTACTCTGCGTAAAAATTGACGATCAATCAGATCGTTGACTTGGCATGAATTTTAACGATATTATGAGGACCTTGTGCCGGTAAAAATACTAACAAAGTTTTAACGTTATTTTACAGATACACGGTACAATGAGAAAAACGCACCGTGCTTACACTGAAGACACCTACCACGGGGAAGCACCATCCCTCGACACTCCTGAAGGCAAGGCCCTTCTAGCTGAGAACCCCGATCTTATAGACAGCAAAGTATTGCTTGAAGAAATCCCTGAAATTATCCAAAACATCAAAACAGATGCATCCAAGACTGAACTGAAAAAAGATAAGTAATAATAATGTAGTTTTAGAAAACACGTTCTCTTTTGATAATTATCATCAGAAGAAGAAAAAGATGTAGTATGTAAATAATGTCGGGTTTAAATTAAATCTATTTTATAATAGTTCTGTCCCAAATGCTAGCTTGTAAGCGATTTTGAATTCAGAATGGTGAACTGAGATTTTTCACTTTGCAAAAGTATTGTTAATTGAAAACTTTTGTTACTTGTCAGTGATTATGAGAAATATCTTGATCTTGATGTATGATTTCATTACTAACAGACGGATTTAAGAAGTATTTTGCTACTATTTTCAATGCATTCTCATTTACACACTGAAATTGTGAAAGGAATACATTTTCATCTTCCTGCAAATCTTTTAAAATATTCAAAGATAAATTTTAACAGATTTAATTTTTTTCTTTACCGATGTTGTGATAGAGTTGATATTTAAATAAAATAGTTCTAAGTGTATCGGCGATATGTGATATTGTTATTTATTTTGATTCAATAAAGCATTTCTTGAAATACGATTAATTATTGTTTTCTTAGTTGATTTCTCTACACGTTTTTGATTATAAAAAAATCTTTGTTGCTGTGCGAATTTCTTCTAATAATGAAAAACGATACAATTCAATACGAGAGCTCAGTAAGTACTTCGCTATCAATATTTCAGTTATATTTTTCAAAGAAATAAAAATAGCATTTCATTCCCCTGTATTACTTTTCTAAAGAATCTTATAGCAATTATTTGGTATAATTTTTTTTTTGCTACCATTCAATATTACTTAACAATCATGCCAAGATTTCTCGGAACACAATCAATTACCTACCTAGAAGTTCTAAATATTTCTTAGAAATAAAATTATACGTTGTTGATTCATTTTAAAGTGAGTTTGTTACTTAAATGATGTTTCAGTCATTTAGATTCTAACTACTTATTATGCGTATTTTCAGGTTATTTAATAGCAATAAATCTCTACGTTAATTTTTAGGGTTCCGTACCCGAAGGGTGCCAAACGGCACTCTATTACTAAGCCTCGGCTATCCGTCCGTCCGTTCGTCTGTGTGTCAGCGGGCTGTATCTCATGAAGCGTAATAGGTAGACAGTTGAATTTTTTACAGATTGTGTATTTCTGTAGCTGCTATAGCAACAAATAATAAAAATAAAATAAAGTAGAAATTAAAGGCTCCATACAAGAAACGTGTGTTTTTGGGCGTTTTTTGCTAAATATTGTACGGTGGTACGGAATCCTTCGTGTGTGAATCCGACTCGCACTTGGCCGATTTTTCTTATGAGAAGACAGATTTGCGCAAATACTTATTCGTAGATACCTTCATATAAGTAATTCTGGAAATGAATAAGAAAATTAGGGTGAACAGTTATTAAGATTTAACTTACCAGTGTACTTATGGTGAGAGTGAATTGAGCTGCACGATTACTCACAAATGCGTGCACTTTATGGACAGGCGCGATCAATCAATCTGCGTGGTTGTATCAACAAAACACCATTTCAGACACCAATCTACATGGTATTAACATTTAAATCTGACCCAGATTACATCTGGACTTTAAAACTGTGAGTTTGTTTCTGCCTTTCTTCTCAGAGTAGTCAGATAGGAAACGCCGACCTCATCTAGTTTTTAAAATATGATTAGTAAAAGTGTTTGTTTAATCCTACTTACAGAAATAAAATCATTTATCATCATAGGACATCAATGGTTTATCAAATTCTTGCCCCCTTAAATAGAAATACATCCAAACTCATTTCCAATCTAAAAAATACCAAGAAAAGCGATCATTACACAATTTTCTTCAACATCAATTCAGCAATCAAAATTCTCAATTCTCGTGCCAGTATTGAATCATCAGCTTTTTCCATTGTACGCCCATCAATATACTTGACTGCAAATAATTTATCGTAATAAGAACATAATAGGATATTTCAATGTCGTCAGTTCTGGCCTCAGATTGAAACAATGCCGGAACATAATAGGATCGCTTCCAGTTCAAGGCTGCTCAAGTATTTTTCTTGAAAACGGGCATAATTATTCTTTATATTCTGACAGCGTACGATATTTTCTGATATACGTGTTCATAATTCAGTTATGAATTTGAATCCATTTTGATAACACAGATAATTTTTATTATTAAAATCGTGATTTGGCTTTCTATTTTACTAAATTCAAAAATGGGTTCTGTATATAAAGCAAAATTATTGAATATTGTTATTCAAAAAAATTCAAAATTCAAGTCTTTTCGAAGGTCAATTACATAAGACACTCCCCCAAAACGCCCACCCTTCACCACTTCCTAGTGCAATAGCTGGGAAGAAGAAGTGGCGCAACAAACTCCCCAGCAGCACAGCTGTCTGTTCAGTTAGAAGAACAAAAAACTATTGCATTCAAATAATACTTACATAATATTAGGGCTGTTATTACTTAACCACGAGCTCCTTAATTATAAATGAATAATACTAACGAAATATAAACAAAATTTCACTCAAGATTACGAGTATGTTTCGATATTGACTCAACACATCTTCTTATAAGACACTGTCTGCACCTAAAATAGTTTATCTGGACAAAAAATTTAAATGCGTAAACATTACATGAGCAGCAAAATATTCAAGGATACTCTTTACGAGTCTTCTTGAAGATTTTAGAACCGTACAGGGACTCGTATATTAGTATACAACAATGCTTCCATCTTGGTTATTAGGCCTTGCGGGTCCAAGCTAAGTTACGGCCTGGCCGACCAGCCAGGCCTATAAATTTTAGTGCCCTAGTACTTATGTCCGCTGCTGTTGTTTATTTAGTTTGCTTTGAGTGCGAAAACACAACAATTCATTTCGATATACAACCTTTATCCTCTTATGTTGGTGAAATATGTATTGTGTGTATTTTCGTTTATACTGGGTGTGGACTTGACCAACAGTGAATGAAGTAAGTTGTGGACGTAGCGTACTAGATGTTAACTTCAAAAGTAATGATGGCACTTATTTTCGACTACATTACATACATTTTAGACTTTTTCCTATTATTTATTATTTATACACCATTGAACACCTTATTGTACACCAGAAAATACATAGCAAAAAAATAATTTCATAATACAAAACATACAATGGGTGGCCTTGTCGTTTTCTACGACCTCTTCGAGGCAACCTTGGAATTGACAAAAGAAATGAGGTTGTCATTGGTGCAAAATAATAATTATATAGATACATAAATACATACATACTAAATATTAAAGAATATTTATAAAATAAAGAAAATAAATGACTACTACAGATTATTACAGCTACGAGAACATGATCACAACAACGAGTAATGTGCCTTCACAAGTCTCTTAAATACAATTTATTTATCTTTATTTTTAGCCTGTGTTGTCCAACTGCAGGGCAAAGGCCTCCCTTTCTCCTTTCTACTCCTCTCTGTCTCGAGCCAGTGTGGACCAATCCTGTTTGTAGGCGTCAAGTTCGCGCTTTTTCCTATTACATATCTCATATTTGTAATAGAACAAAGTCTTAAGCTTATGGTAGCAGAAACTACAGAACGCTACCTGTTACGATTCTTACATACTATTTTTGCCTCATACGCGTTCAGACATTTGGATTGTTCATTCAATATTTTCTTGAATAACAATTTATTCATTAAATTAAGGACTGCATAAATTGCATGGGTGGATACAGAAATGTTGTATGTTAATAAGCATTACACTTATAAATCAAAAGGTCTTAAGTTGAAAGCTTTGACCGTAAAATTAAACAGAGAGCTAATTCCTCCGCGAGCTCAGTTGAGCTATGTTCAAAGAACTTTCTTGAAAAGAGAATATTTTGCAAAATGTAAATGTTTGGATTGAAAGCTAAATAAGAGTTAGTGTAGGAGTTATTAAACACTGAAACACTGGAATCTCGGAATTCCAATCAACCGATCCTTTAATTATAGAATTAATTGAAATCGGATAGAAGTTATTTAAGAAGTAATTCCTGAAAATTGATTTGACAGTTGAATCGAGTTGGTTGATGTTCCATGGTAAGAAAAGTACGTATAAAACATCATCATGCTAAGTACGTTGTCATTCCGAAGTACTCAATAATTTTAGTCGTTGCATATCTTAGGGATTCTAAGATAGACAACGACTGTAGGCAAATAACGCATCTAATCTGTGTTCGCAATTTATTTGCCAAATATGTAAACAAACACGAGTTTTAGGAAAACCAACTGTAATGCCTACTCATAAGGTCAATTTTGCGGTACAAATTTTTATGACTATTTTAACAGTAGGTAGGTACTAGTCAGTTTAAAATCAGCTTTATTTAAACTGGCATATAGTTGATGTTTGTTTGAGTGGAAATAAAGTCAATTGGAAACAAGAATTTAAATAGACCTTACCTCATTTTTTACCCATAATAATATTAGTACTCTTGGTAATATTATGAATTAATCGTCCCATGGCCTTCCCTGCATCACCACACTAATCAATTTCCGCAACAGGGAAGATGTTATCTGCTACTAAGAGGACTCATTCTCCTTAAGCACAGGGAAATCGCCTGCATCCCTACCGAGCGATCATAATAATTCACCGTTCAAAACAGAATTCTGCCTTTTCACGCAAACCATTTATCACTTTCGTAAGAAGGAAAAAAATGCTGTGGCCTCAAGGGGCCAAGTGAAAATAATGTGAGAACAGAGGTCAACTTCATTTGATTTATACCGTTCAGAATATTGCGTTAGTTAAGCTTTGATGTAACAGACTACTCTGGGACAATGGGCCTGGGCGATGTACAATTTATATATGTCTTTGTTCTTAGGGATTTTTTGGAAGATTTGAACAATTTCTTTGTGACTAAATGTTGAACTGAGAACAATGAAAGGTCAAAAGTGGTAAATGCAAAAAGCTGAGTTTTTTTTTTTTTGCGGATCGAGATGGCTTGTCAGACTTTTACTGACTAAAACCCGTGTTCCTTCCGTTGGCCGTGTGCCAGGGCCGCGATATCCCTTTCGGACAAACCCGCAACCCCAGCAGCCTATATACCTAAGGTTTTCCTTTCGATATCCCATAACTCTAGTAATCTCTACTCTGGTACTCTGGTATTAATGAGACCATGACAAAGAATCAACTGGCATATGAATTATTATTAGTTTTTTTTTTTTTTTTTTTCGACAAAGTCGTAATTATTTATGCAAAACATTTCCCTTTAGTGACATATAAAAAAAAAAAAAGAAAAAACATTTAAGTCAGACTATTTTTGTCCATAAAAGAAAATATGACAACGTCGCATTTTCTTAGCTTTAAATATGAATGATTGGTTTGAATGAAAATGATTTACTCGTACTTATCAATGAAGTTTAGATACACACATCGTAAGTGTTATATGTTATAATTGAAACTATGTATTTTTGGAACACTTTGCCTTAGAGTTATGGGACATCAAAAGGAACACGTTGTATATCTCAAGAAGTAGTAATTCAATCAAATATTGGACCAACACAAGAGTACCTGTTAATTGATTTCGCAACCTTTACCACAAAAAGCGGAACCTCTTTCACTACGCAATTCAAATCGTCGAATCAATATCTAATTAAGTCATTTCAATGGCTGAGTAATCACATTTTTGCGTCCAAATATTGCTCCCGAGTCTTTTATCTGATCGAACTTAAGGCACAGACTGTTGAACTGCCGTTTTATTAATCGAATTTAATTGGACACTCTACCCTTCCAAGAGCAGGCTTCATTATAATTTTCGGAGAAAAAGTCGTGAATTCTTTTTAGAAATGTACTTTCTGTAATTGCTTTAGATTTTATTGTTAGACCCAAATTAACCTTTTACGGATGTAACAATATTGATTTTTATCTTAGAGTCTTTAGTCTTAGAATAATGTTTTTGTTTGAGCGCGTTTGGTTGAGGTTTGGTTGTTAAAGTTTATTTTACAAAGTAAGTAATGCTTCATTAATACGCTCTGGAAATTCTTATTTTACTTTTTTAATATTAGTTACTAGTAGTTTGTAGTAGTACTTTGTCGCCATTTGTCAGGACTTCTTGACTTCTAATTCAAATAATTCAAATCTCATACAACCTTGACTCCCAAAACTTTGTGGAACATAATGAGCTTTTAGCTACTATATGACTTAGCGTGTTTTGTTCTTCTTTCGTTGTTAGTAAAGGTAAAGTGCCTATATAATATTCATCATTAAAAATATAAAGTTCATTCAAAGATTTACAGTTCATCAAAATTCCGTGCTTCTTTTCTTTTATGGCAGCAAAACTTCTGTTATTACGTGTTAAGCGGCGGAGGCGGCGCTATAGCGCTTAAATCTAAAAATAAAATGAAGCTTTGAACTTCAACTTTCAGTTGGAGGCACTTACGGCAATAACAAGCTATGCGAGGCTATAGCCATTTTGCTGTTTGGAAACGGTTTAAGAATGAAGAGAGTAGCGGCACATAACTTCCATCTTCTTCTTGAAATAATCGTGATCCGTAAGTTTAAAAAAACTGCATTTTTGATACTCAGTGCTGAACCTGAAACCTTCTTTGTTTTTCGTGTGGTTAGTGACTAACCTGGTGTTACAGTTTTAAAGCCGCCCGTGGGCGTCGGACTTGGCTTCACATGCCGTCGAGAAATATCACTACTACTACTATCAGTACTTTTATGATTGGATTAGTAAGTGTAGGTGCAAACAATATCGGTACATAGACTGATCACTAGTTTTGTGTTAGTTGTTTTGTGCTTTAACATGTTTAGTTGTACCCGTTCAAAATTATTGTTTAGCATGCAGTAAAACTGACGACTGACATGTTCTTGTAATTCCTGGTTTATATTCACCGTCTAGTAAACTAGAGCTTTTGTTCTCATTTTAAAGGGAGCCTACTTTCCATATACTAAGAGTTCCGCCTTTCATTCCATCTTGCAAATTGGACCACTGGAACAAAAAGAGCCACAGAATGGGGTGGAGTCAAACGCGTCGAAAGCCTCCTGCATAATGCATTGTGACTGCAGCTACCTTTGACTGGCGGATTATACGCCGGAGTTATTGCCCAAATACTTGGAATCATAGCTGGAGGAACGCAAGGAACATTCTTGAGCTTCGTAGTTAAGAAAATAAAGTTTTTGGTATTTTTAGAGATTTCTTCATTTATAAAATACCCATTGTATGACTTTATGACGTCAACAATCAAAATTGTTTGTACATTTATTTGTTTTTTACAGTTTAGGTTCTGCGATGTCTTCGTTAATAAGTTAACTGATTTTTGTTTACAAAAGTATTCTCCCGAGTTGATTCCGTTTAAATTTGATGAAGATCTGATAAAAACCTTCGGAGATACAATAGAATAACGAACATATAAATAAATAAATCAGTCTGTGTTGCCCCACTACAGGGCAAAGTCCTCCTTTCCTTTTTACACGTAACAAACTTATTTTTACTTCCGAGGTAGGTAAGTTACTGACGTAACCCCAACTTATAGATATGTATCTACATAAATGTAACATAATAATATATTTCAAGCCAAATAACCTCAATATTCTGAACTTTCAAGACTTAAGTAACACACCAAAGTCGGAGGCACGTACCAACTATAAACTAGAAAAAAATATTTTATTAAGTTTTCCCTAAGAATATGACACAAAAGAAGTCAAGGCGGAGTTTTCTAGTTGTCGTAAAAAAGACAATAAAACATTGACGGTCGTTCACCGGACTGTGTCGTACGGGTGGAAACTTCGTCCTACGGGTGTTGGGGACGGCTCACATGTGCTGCTTCTGGTTCATTTTGTATCTGTTTTTGTGTTTGAAGAATGTTATGGGTGAGTTTTAATCAATTGGGGTCTGAACTTTTTAGAGGGGTTCATAGACTTGTGCCCGGAAAAAAACAAAAAAAAAACTTTTTTTTTTATTTCAGACTAGGTTTTGTCAGTATTTTCACTGTCGATATTTTGATAGCAATAACTAACTATAACTATGTTCGTCATGACTAACATATTGTATATAAAAATAACCAAATAACATAGTCTATATGATAATTGATCGCCTCATCATGACGAGATCAATTTCAGTATTTATTTATACAGTATTTAGTATTTTTAGTTTTTAGTATTTTTTCGGTATTTTATTTTTGGTATTTATTTTAGTATTTTTTTTTTGGTATTTATTTTAGTATTTTTTCAGTAAGTATTTGTATTTTTTGTAGTTTTAGTGTAGTGTGAATAAATAATTAATAAGAATGTATTACACTAAAAGTCAAAAATTAAAAATGTAGGTTAAAAAAAACTAAACAACATGCTTTTTACACTAACTGAAAAGTTTATTTTTGTGTTTTTTAAACTACAATTTTTGTATTAGCTATTTATTAATGCCACTTAATCAACTCTTAATAAATGTTGTAAAACTGAAGCCTTGTGTAATTAGGTATTGAAGGAGTTAGGCTATTACAGATCCAAAATATTTTTAGAACTAAGAATTCGTTGTCCAGTTTTGAAACAGAATGTGTGAGACAAATCTAAAACACAACAGATAAAAGTTAAATAAAAACTGTTAGCCGTCGCCTGTTGTATCGGCATCGGACTTGCGTAACAGAGAGTGTTCAATTTATAGCTAGTTCGAACGTGTTCTTAACATCACGACAAGAACTTACTACTACTGCACAACTATCAAAGAAGAAGGGTTATGTATTATTATTCTTTGTGTACTAGATATTTCGATATTTTGTTGGAGCTAGGAAATAATGTTGGCTTTTTGTGTGATCTTTTTCGAAAGGAGTTTGAAATGAAAAAATAACACGTGAGGCTTGTTTTTCATGCCACGATGCGTGTTGAATAATGTTGTGGAGATATTGTTTGATATAGTATTACAAAGTTAATAACGCGGTATACTTGTATAACATGACATCCTTGAAGGACTATACAGAGATGATAGTGTGACAACTGTTCATGTGGAAGCTGTGCGCATTGCTATTGAGACGTAGCATTTAAGTATTGGTTCAATTTTTTATTTTTAACGAAAGAGATAATCCTTTACTGCAAGAACTAACAGCATACAAAAGTGAGTACCTATATTTTTGTACACTATGTTTACGTTTTCATAGAAACAGCGTCAACACAAAAAAAAAAAAAATCCTGGACGAAAAATAACAAACGTGTAGCTTAATTAAACCAAAAACATAACAAGCAAACAAATCGTACATTTGTGTAATATTTATAACAAGACAAACATTTCTTAATGAACGCTAAACAAGCCATACAGTTGCTAACAATTGTTGGTCTAAAGTCTGTTAAAGAGTTTATTCGCGGAAAACTTCTGTGTTAACTACATCTGGGTGACCTAGATTTTACTTCAAATTCATTTAATTTTCATTTAGGACCCGTAGATATGGAAGTTGGTGAAATTGCTGTTTCAGAGTTTTCAAGATAACTGTTGTAGTTGGAGCTAGGTTCGGAATTAAGTGGTGTTTAATTTTAGCAGTTTCTTTAAATCCCTTTTTTGGAAATTTTTAAGAGAATCAAATTATCAGTTTGATGAATGTAGGTTTAGGTTGATTAAGTATGAATTCATAATCATTATCCTGCCAAGTTTTTACTTTTATAGCGTTTGCATCTAATCTTTGCAACCGAACAAAGCAAGATCATTTGTATGCTGTAGCTGATTCTCTTAATAATAAAGTTTATTTTAATAATTAATTTCCTGTTTCTTCATTTACAGGAAGAGATTTTATCGATACAGTTTTATTAACCCAACACAAGAGAAAAAAAACAAATGCAATCAACAATCAAGATCGCGATGCTGACACGTGTCTATAGATAATGTACGTGAAGACAAGGTTTCATTGGTTAAGGATATATTTAGGAGCTACGTACACTAACGCCAATTTGGGGAAGGTTAGAAGGCCGGTTTGTTTTAGTAACATAGTGATAAATACGAGTATGTTCATGAAATTACCCTGTCACATCGTAATAGATAAAGGCTTGTGCAGACCAGCGTGACTTGTCGCGCCACGCGACACGAACAATACAATTTGTAAGAAAACTTCACAGTATGACAATAACCGTCGTCGCGTCGCGCGACAAGTCGCGCTGGTCTGCACAAGCCTTACAAGAAGATAAGTATCCAATGTTATTTGTAAATTCATTTCGTTTCGGATTCCAAAACAATTATTAAGGTATTAGGACTTGCTGAATTCAAAGTCCTGGCGCTTTTATAGTTGATCGATTTTGACTCACACGAGTTGCTGTGGTTAAGAAAATTGACGCAGGCTTGTTCCAAATAAAAGGTCATAAGTGCAGCGACAGTCCCCAAATATATTGAGTTAACGGTAGAAAGATGATGATGATGAACTAGGCTCGTGCTAAGAATTTGACATTTATATGATGATACTTATGAAACAAAGCCGAACTTAAAACCACGCCTGCTTCATTTGCTTACTAAAGTCCCCTAAATAACTGCGCACTATTTCACGCTATAATGGTGTACATTAATGAAGTCTACAGACAATGGCGACTCACTAACGAGCGATAACCGTAGACATTACACGACAAACGGCCGCACAGAGCCAAATTACACCAAATTTTGTATTAATTTGCTATCATTTCGTTCTGTTTGATTGCTAATTGCTACAGGGTATATTTTCGTGTTTTGTGTAGTATCAATTAGTTTGTTGGTAGTGTTGGAAACGTAGACGTTTTGCGTATATACAAAAGTTGATGATAATGAATTATGTCATCAGTTTTAAAGTTCATCTTTACAAAGGGATTCTAATCGTGATTTCAGTTACTCTTGGTATATTTTTATCGACAAATTGAAGTTTTGCTTTTGTTTGAGTAGAAATTAAAATAAATTTAGTGAAAGCTACGTTTCATTTAAAACTTCATGTGTAACCACTCAGACGTCAAACGATAGCATACTATCCGAAAAAAAAGGCGAGTTTAACGTTCTGGATAGGACGCTATCCAAAGCGACGAGTCGTCTTTAATTCCATCTGGTGATAAGATGCGGTATTATTTCGACAGTTTGATAAATTATATGGATAGCTGATGAAAGAGTTCGACTAAAAAACATGAGATGGCAGTGTAACGGGTTTTGAAAATTGGGTGAGATTTTTTTTTCTGCAGTTGACATAAGTGACGCGTGTGTGGTGTAGTGATTTTGAAAGTATCTGCGAGTATGTTGTAAGTTCTGTCGTTTTTTTTATTTATCTTACGAGTGTTATATATCTAAATGAACTAGAAGCTTTGTGCTTTAAAATGATGGTTACATATCACAGTTTTATTTGATAAATCGAGTCTAATTCTGACATCAAAGTATAGTTGTTCCAAAAACAAACGGCCGCTCTAATGTTGTAGGTGAATTTTAGTTTAGTTTACACATATTTTAATAATAATAATAATAATAATATGTTTATTTGCATAAAACATGGTATAAAGGGGTGTTAAATAATATTATATAGCACAAACATGTTTAGCTAGGTTAACAAAGCATGCAAAATACTTAAAATTAAGCAAGTAGACAAGGAGCCATCAATAGTGAATAGAACATCAAAATTTTTTGTCAACAAATTCCTTTAAGCTATAAAAACTATATTCGAGCATCCATTTGTAAAATTGAACTTTAAACAATTTTGAATGTAAGTTTTTAAATTGCCTCGGTATTTTATTATACATGCGCACACACATTGCTAGGCAGTTTTTATTATACTTAGTTAGGCGAGGCAGATCATTCAACACAAGTTTATACGGATCTCGTCTGTTCCGAGGATTGACATCATTTGCAGTCTTAAATAATTGTTTATTTTTCATTACAAACATACATATTTCGTAAATATAAAGTGACGGTAACGGTAACAAACCAAGTCTCCTAAATATTGGTTGACATGAGTCATCAGGTTTTAGTCCACAAATTGATCTCATGCACTTTTTTTGAGCGATGAATACTCTTTGGAAGTCGGTGCTGTTGCCCCATATTACAATCCCATAACGTAGTAATGATTCAACGTATGCACGGTAAGACATTACAGCAGTTTTTACGTTAGTTACATTTTTGACTTGTTTAAGTGCATATACAAATCTATTTATTTTAGTGCTAATATTATCTATGTGTTCTTTCCAATTTATATCTTTATCTATTATTACACCCAAAAATCTTGTATGCGTTACTTCTTTGATTTTATCAATATTAAGTTTTATGTCATTTTTGTGATTATTAGATTGATTAAATTGAATGTAAACTGATTTATCTAAATTTATTTTTAAATGATTAATGTCAAGCCAATGAAGTAATTTGTTAATTGTATTATTAATGTCAAACTCATGGTCTAAAATGGTATTATGTTTTTTATTAGATGTCACTATAATGGATATGTCGTCGGCAAATAATATGCATTTATGGTCAGTTATTTTTGTGATGTCATTAATATAAATGAGGAATAATATTGGGCCCAGCACGCTTCCTTGTGGAACGCCACATTTGTTATATTTATATTCCGATGAGTAGGATATTATGTCATTATTTTCGTTCTTTTTATTGATAACGACACATTGTTTACTATTACTTAAGTAAGACGATAACCATTGGAGTGCTGGTCCTCTAATCCCATTAGCTTCTAGCTTTTGCAGTAATGTGTCGTGTGAAACCAGATCGAATGCTTTCGACAGATCAAAAAAGAGACCAGTAGTCATAAAATTATTGTTAATATTTGAAAGTACAGCTTGCATTAGAGAAAAAATTGCCAACGATGTGGATTTGTTCTTCTGGAATCCAAATTGTTTGTCACTAATAATGTTGAATCTATTACAGAAACTAACTAATCGTTTGTACATACATTTCTCATAAACTTTAGACAAAATGGGTATTAAAGTAATAGGTCGGTAATTATTTATATCATATTTGTCTCCTTTCTTGAATAAGGGCTTAACTAGGGACATTTTCAATTTATCTGGAAAGGTTCCATGGGAAAAAGATATATTTATTAAATGAGTGAGAATGCCAGTCAGTTCATCACTACATGCTTTTATGATTTTTGTATTCATTTCGTCATAACCCTCCGACTTGGTGTTAGACAGAGACATTATTTCCTGTCGTACCTCGTTGAGCAGCATTGGTCTAAGGAACATCGAGTTGGCACATGCATTTTTGCAGGGGTTTTGATGTGAGGTTTTACCTCCTTGTGTATGCGTTACATTAACATAATGATTATTAAATTCTGTGGCCATTTGTACAGGGTCTGTAATTATAGAATCATTTAATTTTATATACTCTATGTTGTCTTTGTAAGAGTTATTATTTATTTCATTTTTGATGACAGTCCATGTGGCTTTACATTTGTTATCTTGGGAATGAATATATTTTATGTTAGTGTTCTTTTTGGAGCTATAAATGCATTTCTTTAACAGCCTAGAGTAATTATTATATTTATTTTTATTATCTATATTTTTGTTTTTGTAGTACTGATAACGTAGTTTCCGTTTAATTTTGCAACTTTGTCTCAAACCTTTACTTATCCATTTTTGTGTGTGTTTTTTAATGCTACTGACTTTCACTCTTAATTTAGGAAAACAGAGATCATAAAATAGACACAACAGTTCATGAAAGTCATTGAATGCACAGTTTGGGTTAGTATTTAAATAAATATCGGACCAAGAAAGATTTTGCAGGCATTCCTTGAATTTCCTGATGTTATCCAAATTATAGTCCCTTTTATAAATGTAGCATACAGTTGATTTTTGTGGTTTCTGTTTAATTGGGAAGCTTAACATTTGCGCTGTCTCATGATCTGAAAGATACAGGGGTAGTACGGTGGCAGTTGCATTTGTAATGTTGCTTAGGATATGGTCAATACAAGTCAATTTGCGAGTAGGAACATTGATGTGGATTTTTAAATTATAATTGTTGGACAAGTCTTGCAATCTGTTCGTGATGTTACCTTTTTTAAGTGTATTAATATTAAAATCACCGGCTAAAACAATATTTATTTTATATCTGTATCTATTTAATAAATCGTGTAAAAGATTATGCAATTTTGTCAAAAACTGATTCGGATCAGATTGCGGCGTTCTATATACACATATAACTACTAATTTATTACTTGTTATTTCCAAACCGCAAGCTTCAAACGTGTTTAGGGTTGCATAGTTTTTCACAAATGACAAGTCTTTGTAGCATAAACCTTTTTTCACCAATATACAAGTGCCACCTCTTTGTTTATCTCTACAGAAGTTAGTGGCCATTTCATAGTTGTATATTTTCACATAGTTTTCGTTCCCTTTTTTTACAAATGTTTCAGAGAGGCATATTAAATCTGGTTCATTGCTTGCTTCTTTTAATTCCTGCAGAGTAATTTCTAAAACTTCTTTTTTAGATAGTAAACTGGCTATATTTTGATGAAATATTCTAAAGTGGTGAGTTTTGTTAGTATGAGGTTCGAAAAAACGAGTCACGTTTGTTTAATACCGGAAAGTAATAGGGTATAATCCCTCTTTGCTCCTTTACGTTGTGCTGCTGAGGGGAATTATATAAGTTGGGTGTTGGGTTCTTAATACGACTAAAGTAATAAGGAATAGTCCCTTTTTTGGGTTCATTTACAGATATGCTTAATTCGAAACTTGATTTGTTACTCGCTATTCTCTTACGAATTTCACTAGGATTTAAATACACATCATTATAATCACAACAATCTATAACATAATTTATCGACTTACACACATCGGACAGTTTCGAGGAGGTTTGATTAACGAAATGGCATTTTTTATACTTATTACATAAGTTTTTATGGAATAGTTTAACTTGCGGACATTAAGGTGCACGTTGTTGACGACATTTAATACAATAACAGTCTTATTTAAAAATGTATTTAAAATATTTTGCAATTGAGAAATCACTAGGTTTGGATTGCGATCATTTTCACCTACACATATCACAAGTTTGTCTTCAGTTGTCAATTTGGTATTTCTACAGTTTGCTATTATTTCATTACTAGGCGCATTTGGTTTTGTTTCAGCGACGAGTCTATATTTATTATATTGTGTGTTTACTCTTGAGTGGGAGATGGCCGCCGCAAGCCCGACGCACCCCTGGCCACCGAAGATGAATATCTTCCTTTGGGGACCATATTATACCCGTCTGCAGCAGAAGTCTGAGCAGTGGTGACGTTTATAGTATCCCGCTTTACTTCATGACGAGCAGCAGGTTGCCAGACATTAGTGCAAGGACTTTGAATCAGTACCGTTATACGTTCCGTGAGGGCTGCTATTTCCAGCTGTGCAATGTTTAATTGTTGCTGTAGGGTGACAATCTCTTCTTCCAAGGCGGGCACATTTACGTAGTCATTGGTTTCTACTTGAACAGATTGTAATGATAACGGTAAAGGAGATGGTGTAGAAGGCATGTTGTGTTGATATGCCTGAGATTGTCTCTTTTTCTTCGAGCTTGTTGCTGGACTTGTAAATAAGGAGGGCGACTGGCATAAAGATTTTAATGCTTTGTTTTCTGCAGTTAATTTATTTATTTGCTTTTGAAGATCAGTGTTTTCTAGTAATATGTTACCCAATTCATTTTCTGTACTTTCGAGTTTTAATGTAAGCTGAGCAATTATCTCTTTCATTTCTGATGCCAGTACGAAGTCAGACACCGTTCCATCAACACTCATTGACAATTTATTAGGAGTAAATGATTCAAAAGATGTTTCACAATCGGATAGTATGTGGGAGTCAAGTAAATCTGTCGTATTTTGAACTGAAGATCGACGTTTTAACGCACCTCCGTGTTCAACACTTTTAGTACTCTGTGGTTGTTCTGTAGACGAGTTTCTTTTTAATGAAGTAATCGTTTTTTTTCTAACGGTAATATTGGTTGAACAGTCTGTATTGGCGTATTTTTTACTTCTAATGCATACCTTACATCTCCACTTTTTTTTGGCTTCTGCGTCCTTTAGGCGATATGTTTGTTCCGGGTAACCATCGCAGTTCAATTCATAGCGGTTATCACAGGCAGAACACAAAGCAGTAATTTTTATATTTACCATTTTTTTACATTTATGGCATGTTACTAGTGCTGCCATCTTGCAATGATTTTCTGTAGAATTTGATGACATTAGGTTGTCCTTATAATGTTTACTAGCTTACCCGGCAAACGTTGTTTTGTTTGTTTTATTTTATATAATTATAAGATACAATCCAAATATGAATTTTGGAATTTACGAAAAGTGATCTTGTGTCACTGAGGATCGAACTCGCGATCACACGTGTGAGGCTAGTTAAACTACAAAAGATGATCGGTGTTAGCCACTCAGCTAACTGGACTTGAGGAAACGCGTCGAATTTATTGACCAGTTGCCGACAATATTTTTTCTTCGATTAGGTAAATCAGTTAACTGTGATGCGACGGTTTAAATTTAAATCACTGCGTGAGTCACTTTTTCACTTTGTCTTTGTTAATGAGAAATTCTTCCACACTTATTTTGGTTAACTTGGATCGCAATATTGAATTATTTGCAAACTTATGTTTATTCAGTTTGTTATTGTTTGTTGTTGGTTTATAATTGTCTTTTAAATCGACATTTATTGTGTCAAAGTATATATGTATTAACTGCACAGTTTGTGTATGAAATCCGTGGATAACACTGTCACTTATGTATTAGGTGATGTTTTAATGGTTCACTTAGATTTTATTCACTTATAAGCACTAATACTATTTTTAACAATTTTTAATAACAGAGTGTTTGGTTTTTACTTCAAGCTAGACTCAGCGCCATCTAGAGACCGTTTTACGTTCTTTTCATTAAACTAGCATAGAAAAAGAATAGATAAGTTTGATCTGTAGTTTTCAAATATTTTTTTCGTCCTTGTATATTTACTGTAGCTTTTACGGATAAGCAGCTATAGAGGTTTTAGTTACGACGGAGCGGGCCGGGTAGCCCGCGGAACGGCCGCCGCGCGCGGCGGATGTCACGCACCATACATGGTCGCGCGGGCCGGACGTCTAAAGTGGTTAAGTTTGCCGTATCCTGAATTAAAGTGTTCATATCCTTGGTCATGTTCATTCGTGTGTTCAAAGTTTATGAGTAGTTCTTAAACATACTCGTAAGATGTTAGTATATTCTTATCACTGCGGGTAAGTTAAATATGTCTTGCATCAGGTTTTAGAGTGAAATGAAAATAGGTTATAAACGTAAGTGTAAAAACTTGTGCACAATCATAAACTTGCAACGATGCAACTTATTCTAGGTATATATACGTTTTTATGGATTGCATAAAAATCGGCGAGACGACCTAGACCGTACCGCAAGGGTTGGATCGAGATGGCCCTGGAAAAGGATACTTGGAAGGATTTGGGGGTGGCCTTTGCTCAGCAGTGGGACAGTGTAGACTAGTAAAATTGTACTGTTATAAGGACACCGACCGAAGTTTGGTCTTGGTATGGATATTTTTCTTCCATAGAATTTTAAATAATTTAAGATTATTAAGTCTTACTATTTTGTCATGCTGAAACTAGTATTATCATCTTCAACGATCTCAAAGGTAATACAAATTTACTTTCAAACGCATGACCAGTTTCAAAATATCATAAAAGATCTAAAGAATAAAGAATATCTTACTGAAATAAATGTTGAAACATTTGTATCTATAATACTTCTCAAGCCGAAACCGTTCAAATCGAATCCTATTTGTCTGTAAGTACAATACCATCAGAGAGATTTCGCGAGCCAATCCAATATCTATACAAGTACACATAATTTTGTTAGAAAAAATCCTATTATCTCTAATGCCACTTCAGACACGCCGATTTGAATCTAGACGGAGAATGTTTCGCCAATACAACGATTACGGTGCAATCTTACTGGATTTACTTGGATTTTGGAACCCTTCTATTTGGTACCTTTGATTTCAAACAGTGCGTTGTTTACGAAATTGTTTTACGCGTTTCCATGTTGCGAACAAAAGTGGGTTTTTGATAGTGTTGGTATAACTCAACACAATTTCGGTATGCTCTGGTTTTGCTGGTTAACAATTAACACTCACCGACATTTACGTACATTCATGCTTGTGACTTACAAATAATGAAGACTGCTTTTTTAATGTAACTAAGTTTCAGCTGAAACAATTAATCATCAAATCGAATCTGAACTAATATTATGACGAAGAAAAATTGATTGTTTTCTTGTAATCATTTTTGGCAGTATTGATCCGATTATAAAAAATCTGTCACTGATAGAAAGCTATATTATTGCTATGTGACAGGAACGTTTCATGGCGTGGGTTGAAGCTAGTAAACTATATATTTTTTATGTAATCTATTGATATCAATTTCTCAATCAAAATTAGTCTTCAAACTAATTTATGAAAACCTTTAGCGTACTCTAAAGAGATCTTGTCTATCCACTTCACGTAAAGTGGATATAACCTTTCCAGAAATTTCTACTTCACTCGTAACATAGACGTTGGTAACCGGTATTTTCGAAATACCTATTTTGATTTATGTCGACAATTTGGCCATTTTGTTTGAGGCCGTTAAATTTTTTCCGACCTGCATCTTTTAATTTGACTGTTCCACGAGCTTTCCTTGAATCTGAAATGACAGTATATGTGCGTTTGCTTTTTACAAAGATTTGCTAAGTAAGCTTGTTTTCTTAATATTATTTATTAACAAAAATGGTTTGGTTGAGGAAAATAAAGAACTGTAGTTCAACGGTTAATTGAAATATCGACAAGCTATTAATAAAGCTCAGTGTGGCTTGTTTCACAGGTCGTTGTATAAGAGATGATGAACTACTTGAATGGTTTCTTTCAAGTAAAGCACTAAATTCCTTTAAGATCTTAAAGTTAATATCAAAATGAGAGGCCTCGGAAAAACTATTATATCCAACGAATACGCGAGGTACTTTATTTAAAAATCCAGGCAAAATGTTTTAACCTTTTCGACTTCCTCCAGAATATTTGAGCTGAACTAAGTAGTGTTTATCCTAACCTAAGCCGTAAAAACCGTGGGTAGTAACTTTTTATTCAGTATTTTGGGATACAACCTATTTTTCTCAGGTAGTAAAGTAGGAATAAATCACAAGAGACTTTACGAGATTGCTATTTCTGCGGCTTCTTATTGAAAAATAAATGTTAAAGGTAAGTTTTCTTAAGTCTAGCTTTATTGTATGGAATAAGTATTTTAAAGAGTATTTTTACAGAGAAAGGGTACTAAGGTACACGTGGCACTAATACAAGTAAGACCCTGTAAATACTTAGTGCGCACATCAATATCGATAATTTGAACAAGCATTTGCCCACGACTTCAACCGCGTGTTGGTCGGAAACTATCCCACGGAAGCGTAAGACTGGGATAAAATTTTCCTAATATGTCTTAACCCAGATCATTGTCTATCCCTGTGCTATATTTTATCCAAATCCCTTCAGCCATTAAGGCGTGAAAAGGTAACAGACAGTTACTTTCGCATTAATAATTATCATAAGCATTAATATAATTATAAGCGTATTTATTATTATTATTACTTCGCATAAGTATGGAAGTAGACACATCAAAAGTGTCTAGGGATTAAGTACATTTTTAACTATAAAAAATATCCATTTATTATTTACCAAATCTATTCTTCCACACTGGCTTCTTACTTTAATTTTTTTTTTTTTTTTTTTTTTTTTTTTTTTTTTAAAACGTTGCCCCACACTAAGAATTTCTTCTTGTATCGTGGGTGCGTTTACAAACATAGAAACTCACATACACTAACACCCCTACTAATTCCTATATTTAAGTTCACAACTTATCCCTATAACCCATGTGTGCTCAATTGAGTTGAGGTTTGGCGACTGAGCACGGCAGAACGTTGAAGCGAGCATCGGCAAGGGTGCGTGTTACGACTCTAGCCGTGTGTGGACGTGCATTGTCGTGCATTAGTCGAAACGAATTACCCAACCGGCTTCGCAAAGGGATGATCACGTCTGAAACAATCATCTCCACATAAATCTGAGCATTAAGGTTGCCCCTGATCCAAATAAGATCGATTCTTACACCTATTCAAATACCGGCTCAAACCATTGGTGATAGTAGTAGTTGGAACTCTCAGTGGCCTTCGGGAACGCAGACCCACTTCACGTAAACGATTTCGGATGGTTTGGTCCCTTATCAGTAAGCCTGAAGAGCTGTGGAGCCTCGTCATCATGGCACTCATGGTATGATTCCGTCGAGCAGTATTTTGGATGTACCGGTCCTACCTGCTGAGCGAGATCGCCCTCCATCACGCTCGGCCACACTGCCCGTGATGCAATAGTGTGTCTAGAGGCGGCTTATAACGCTCTGTGTAGTAGCCAAGAGTGACAGCCACAGTACGTTGCCTGGAACCAGCTTGCAAAATCCCGACCGCTCTCATCATCTATTCTCGAGTCAAATGATGTCGCTCCATATCGATGCAATTTTTTTCAGTTCCGATGCAGAAATTGCTATGGTTTTGTAAAAACGCTATTACACACTTTTATGGGAATCCTGATTGACAGCTGATTTTCAATTTTTAATCAAAATTTTTAAGAAAATTCTTTATTCAAGTAGTGAAATTCAGTAATAAGAATCAATAACGATCCAAAAAAGTTAAAATATTAATTCTCAATTGCGGCGATACTTTACAGCCTCGGGGAAGTTACGCCAAATTTTAGGCTAACTTTGCATTAATTTAAAACAGCGTTTTTTTTTAACGTGTTGGGTATGGTCAAGGGAGTATGTTAAACTGTATACCGCGAAAAGTTCAATAGCGTATTAAAATATTTAATTAAGTAATTTAATGCAAAAAAACTGCTGTTAAAATTTTTGCTTGAAGTACAATTAAAAAAAATCGTAATTTTATCTTTATGGAAATTTCCGTGGACGAAAGCGTTTAATTCTGAAATAATATATTAGTTTTACGATTGTTTTAACTAATATAACCAAAATTTTGCTGTTTACCTCAATTTTTATTCACAAAAAAGTTTTTTTTTTAAATATTATTTGAAGAGCTAAGTTCAAAAACACGATTCAGGAAGAAATCGCTGTTAGGATTTAGTTCAAACCTAATTTCCCCGGCCTATTAGACACTTTTGATGTAGCAGTATGGATTTGAATAAATAGAAAGTATGTATATTCTATTGGTAGGTACAGAATGATTTATAAGATTTGTTACTGACTAGCGAATAGGTTTTATAATTCAGAAGTCACCTACATCCTGCAGTGTATTCCTCGTCCTTGGATAGTCACAAACATTTCAGCTAACCCTCAAAATAAAACATGAAGAAAATTATTTTAATACCAGACCAAGGAAAGTGTCGAATTCACACGTGCGAGCCCAACGGTTATCACAACGTAGATTTCGTTGCAATACATTGCTACCTTTCATCGCTGTGCGTGACTTGAGTAAGAAACGCGACCAGAATATGATTACGTGTAATGCGGGGTTACCGTCTTTCTTGGAGGCTTTGAAACTTTTCGTTGGTATGGAGGAGGTAAATTAATAATGTTGCTGATCATTTTGGTCCCGAAATAATGTGTTTGTGAACAGCGAGAAGATGATTTCCCATCCTCAAAAAAAAAAAAAAAAAGATGTTTGAAAAACAGCTAAGTATTCTATAATTAGGTCGGTTCTGCTTAAAAACAGTAAAAATTGCGGACGTGCATTTCACACGATAGTGAAATTTGCTTTTTATTCTAGGTCGAAGTATTGTTGCGATTTGCCGTTCAACGCTTTTTTCCCTTATGACATAAATATTTTAAAGAACCGCAATAGGCTGAGTGTCCTTTTTATTTATTATATTCCGGCAATATTTCCTTCAGACTGATTCGAGTGCTATGAATTGCGACTTTCAACAATGGTCTTTTGAATCACAGCGACCTTCCAAATTTTCTACAGCGACTCTTGTGATCGTTCAAACAAAAATAACTTATTGAACGCGGGAGAAACACTTTTTCATTGGCCATTCGATTTATATCACCTACTACATCTTAAGCTCGTTAATTGTCCCTTAGCTCCTATAACTGAGACTCAAGGTTGACTTTAGCATGATTTTAAGTTTTTGGACAGTACTATTTGAAGGATTTTTGGTAAATATGTTAAGTCGTTTGATCTAGACTGTGACGGAGGTCGACTGGCCCGATAAACCTTATAAAGGGTCTGCTACGTTTGACATAATACCTTTGTTGCTATAACTTTTTATTTATTTTGATATTGGTACTTACACGAATTTGTAAGGGTTGTTCCCTAGCAATCGGACCGTATGCTTTTGTTTAACTCTTAAGAGGGTTTATCCTAAAAGTTGGCAACGTCGCAAATAACAGTCAAATATTGACCTGTTTTGATTCCTATAGCAATATAGAAATGTGGCTAACTAGCGAACTAGAATATGAATAAATAATTGTAATTATAACATTAAATTTGATGTTGACCTATTTTAGGTGTAAAAAACGCATTTGGAAACTTTCCAAATAGATATTTTACATCTAAAACTAAACATTCGGTGTTACAATATTAATTATTGCATTTCATAATCAATATTCTAGTTCGCTAGTTAGCCACATTTTTTATTTCCACACAGTAATATTGCCAAATTAATCAAAACAGTGAAATATTTGACATCTATTTGCGACGTTGCCCACTTTCAGAATAAACGATCTTAATAATTTTGAAAACTTAAGGTCTTGTTGTTTTGATGTCAGTATTCAGATTAGTTTTATAAACCTACAGATGTCAGTGACAACTCCGAATTATGTGATTTTTTGTGAAAAAAAAGTATGTAGTTACCTAGTTCTAGTTTTAAACTTGAATATTTTCCTATTAACATCAGAGGGGCAATATTATTATCCGGATTCTTAAGAACGGTCGCATTCTCATCTCAATCGGTCAAAAATCCTCTAATTTACCTACATTTTTGTATTATTTTTGACACTGATTATCGCTGAGATGAGATTGTGTCTAGATTTTGAAAGTCAAAAAAAAAACTTAAATTGGCTATTTGATGTTTATCAATTCAAATAAAAAGCTCTACACCTATATCACTAAAAATTACCTTTTAGTCCTAAAGGACCTGAATCCGGACCTAAGCAATTTCAGTACAAATTATGGTAAACATTACTATTCGTCATAAAAACTTTACAGAGCTATCATTAATCTTCAAGCTCATAACCGTCACCGGATTAATTCTCCCATTAATTTCTACTTGTTTCTTCTCAATTATGAGGGTAAGATAATGAATTTTTGTTTTACCAATTAACCAGAATAAACACGAAAGGATATTCATTTTATATAATGTTTTGGAAAGCGCTTTTAATGGGTTTTCTTGAGCATCCTTCGCACTTTATTCTTTGAGTTTAATAGGCATAAAGGTTACGAATTAATTTTAATTACGGGGTTTTGAGCTGAACTTCGGGTGAAGTTTTTTCTTTATGTTGGTTGGTCTATTATCAATTGTATTGAGTTTCATTAAAATTGTGTTATGTTGACAAAATTCTACTTTTGGTGAATGGGTCGTGTGATTATTATTGTCTCGAAAATGCTCTTTATTTTTTGGATGGTGACTGTGAGCCTTGCGTCGATCCATGCAAAGTGTGTTCTTAGTCACACCCAGATTTATTTTTAATGAACATTATCTAAACTTATCGGTAATTTCAAATTCGTTATAAAGTATTTTAACTATAACTAATATTATAAATGCGAAACTGAGTTTGTTTGTTTCTTAGTTTGTTACGCTTTCCCGCTAAAACGGCTAAACGGATTGGCATGAAATTTGGCAAATGGGTAGACCATAACCGGCAAAAGGAAATACGATACTTTTTATCCCGATATTCCTATGGGATCGAGACTTATGCAAGTAAAACCGCGGGGCGCAGATAGTAATTATAATATTTTTTCAATTTACACAAGACGTAACAACATAGAATACATCAATATTTACTCACCAACCATGATTTATAAAATATATATTCACATATTTAATATCAAATGAAAGTAGTGATTTCGATCCTAGCATTTCATTTGGCAAGTTCAATCACGCGTTAGAACGAATCCCATGTCAGCTCAACCATTATAATTTAATAGGCATCTTTATATTAAACGTATGTGCTCTTTATTATTTTTACGATGTTTTTCGCTTTTAGGTTCGGTTTTTAGCTGACCAATACGGTGTATAATTCTTGATTAGGATTAGAAAAGGAATCAATGTCGGAATATCTTATGAGTTCACGTCACTGACATGCTACCAGAATATCTGTATATCTGTGTAGCATGCATCATAAGGGCGGTACTAGTGAGACTCGTGAGACTGTTATTTCATAGTTTTTCTTAGTGTTTTAGGCTTGCAATTATAGGGGAATCTTTATTCTATTGAAAGAATCGTTTGATTGAGACTGGCAAATATCTGCATGAACAAAAGCTATTGTAATCCAATCAATGCAACGATTGTGAACTCGCCAGTACACAATGAACTTTTGTGAACAATGTTAGCCCATTAGATTTGACCTGGGTCGAATGTCAAAGTTCGACCAGTTTGGCAGGCTGATTCAGGTCAAATTCTAGACCAATTTGCGAGTAGCTAAAACTTTTTTACATGTTATTTAATAGGCACCAAATGTTGGGTAATGATACACTTGACAAATGTGCATGCTTACCTAGCAGTAACTTGATATGAATATAAGCAAGTAATATAATTTATCCACACTTTGAAGCAGACAAACCGTAAAAACGGTTTATTGAGGCATATTTTTTAAGGCTTGTGCAGACCAGCGCGACTTGTCGCGCGACGCGACACGAACAATACAATTTCTAAGAAAACTTCACAGTATAACAATAACTGGTGTCGCGTCGCGCGACAAGTCGCGCTGGTCTGGACAAGCCTTTACTGTAATGACTGTTGTAAACGTTTCATAAATTCAAAAAACATAACGTAGAAATAAAAAAGGATCTAATAAAATACATTTATTTGCACTAAACTGACGCATAAAGAAAAACATAAAATAAACCAAGTTTGGGGAAAATACGCGTCACATACACGCAAAACTGTCATCGCTCAGCATAATGCTGTAACACAGGTTCAACCTTCACAATTGAGACTTGATAACTTGCAGGTCATAGTTTTCGGCTAACACTATACGGGCAGGGAGTCAAACTTAGTCCCAAAACCCAATATTCCGTTCTCTTTTCTAAGTTCTAACAACCCTTCAACATTATAGAACACGAACCACAAACATGGCGACAAAGTGTGTTACTCTGTTTCCTAAGTATTGTTACATAAAGCACAACTCGCTCAGTTTACGACCATGTGCGAAGAGATCGCTACTAAAACACGGCTTAAGTTTAGCTGTCGATCGCAAGGGTAGCGATACACGGTGCCTGCCTGGTAGGGACTAAGTTTTTAAGGATGAGGATACATGCTACCGGGTCATTGAGTTTTGATCCGGAGGTAGAATAAAGATGGGGATTTACTGATACTAAAATTTGGTCTAACAATGTAACAATAGTAAAATTGAGCTCGATATTAACGATAGATTCTCTTTTATAACGTGTTTGTACTTCGTTTCATTTCTTTTTTGGTGATATCAGTGGACTGACTTCTTGATCTACTCGCAAGCGCGACTACTGAGCGTGGGAGCCTTTTTTTTTTTTTCAGGATAGGAAATCATCAAATGACTTCTCCCGCTCTGGGCAGAGCGAGAGGGTGTGTCAGACTTTTACTGACTAAAACCCACCCGTGTTCCTTCCGTTGCCTGTGTGCCGGGGCCGCGATATCCCTTTCGGACAAACCCGCAACCCCAGCAGGCATTGGTCTTTCGACCCCGTCGGTTGGTGCTGACATCTCTTTGAGACGCGCGTGGAACACAACGCGCCGTCGACACGGGCCTGGTCCTTATCGGACGGCGAGCTGCCCATTGCTCACCGTCCGCAAGCCCGCGCCTACGGTGGCCGGAAATCGGCTCTCGACTCCCGACCTCCTCCTCCGACCAGAAATACTCAACATCAGTTAGCGCTCTCAGAACATTTTCATATTTCACGACACAAACACATAGCGCGACTTTGTTGACTCACCCGTACTACTAATGAATATTGAACGCTTTTACAACTACTATGTATTTAGTCGCCAGTTCAGAATATCTAAGATTTTAACCATAATATCACGCCTGTCCACGGTGGGTTAGGCAGAGGTGTACCTATAAACACTCGCATTTTGCCAGTCATGTTTCTCAGTGAAATCTCAGTACCTGGGCGACCGAGCTCTGCTATGGTGAAAATAGAGAATGTTCATTTAATAGTATAGGAAAGTTCATACTAAGTCCATGTATAGTGCATGCTAATTACGTGCTGCCATGATAGTAGGTTTACTTACTAATTCCATACTGCCATGAAAGTAGGTTCTTACTATTTTGAGTGAAAGGGAAGAACCTGGAATAAAACGATGAGACAGCATGCATATTCAAGGGTTTATTAGACTTTTCAAGCTATGAATGATCGTAAACAACAAAATATATCATCGCTTGAAAATCCAAAACAAAATAAATATACTCTTATGCATTATGTTTACTTAGGGCAATTTTGCATAATGTTTGTTACAAAGACAAACTCTGTTATCTCGTAATTTCCAAAGAGAACGGACGTCACGATTGATTAGGGTATTAAAATAATATGTATTCGCTCCATTATGACGCAATTTTCAAGCAAGTAAGCATTACTTATGGAGGTTGGTTTGATTGATTAAATTAACTCTTCAAGAAAATCAGTCAAAAGATTTTGTGTTTTCAATAGCATGATTAAGCAATATCTGATTGATGAATTATAACAAAAACACAACAACAATACTTGCTCACAAGGTAAGCCAAGACCTGGTGACGGCTGCAGGAATCTACAGTAGACCTATCAACCTATGAGCCAAGGATGCTGCCGAATACCAGTATGACATAGAGCGACTGCCTATCTGACCTCCTCAACCCAGTAACTGGGTAATACGATACCCCTTGGTAAGACTGGTTGTCAGACTTTCGGACTTCTGACGACAGCCGGGAACAATGGCTCCGAGGCACGGAGGAATCTCGGTATGTAAAGATGGTCACCCATCCACAGACCAATCCCAGCAAGCGTAGCTTAACCAGATGGATCAACCCGTGCGCTGTTGTTACTTAGCCACGAGCTAGCTTAACACGAGGAGGTAGATTTATATCTATGTAAAGTAAGTCTAGCAGTGGACATCTTTCGGCTGAAATCATGACTAAACCGAACGGCAGTACTGATTTTAACCCAAAACTACGTAATAATACCCATAAACAGCATAGTTCCACGCACATTCACCAACAAAATACGTTGGCAGACATTCGCGAATAAAACCCTTGCCCGCGATAATTACCGCCATTGTTTCAATATTACCCAGTTAGCAACCATACAACAGTTACGGACGAACGTAAACAACATTAACATTAAATTAAAAGGCGTTTAATACGATTATTCGGGGTAATCAGGGCGAGTGGTCCGAGATGGGGCGAGAAGGGTGAGATTAACTGGATAAACGCGATGGGGACGAGTGCCAAACTGCCGACGAGTGTGCACGACTGATACCGAGCCACCGACAAAGGTGTTGGGAGGAATACGAATACCAAATTAGGTAGAACTATTTTGTAATTGGGTACTGTCTATATGAGTTTACAAAATGTTATGAACGTAATTTGACGTTTTGTTGAATAGTTTCAATAATTGTTTAGTACGGTTTGAAGTTAATTTGTGTATTTGCGAGGTAATGCTTTGTTTTTCTGAATATGTTTCAATACTAATATTATAGTAAGGATCGCCTGTGTTTGTAGAAGCCGCTTAAGGGATTACGTTAAGAGGATAAGCAGCAGCTTGCGTTTGATAATAACTACGAATCCAATTGAAACCACAATAACCATCAGATAATAGAATTTCGGTTAACGTCATAATGGTGGGAGCATGGCCCAGATTTGGATTATTTGAATTTCAATTTTAGGCAATAGTTAGATATTATCGTGATATTGATCGATTAGTAGAGTAGCCATTTAACAATATCGTTTCGCGTACACCTAATCCGTAACAGACCGAAGTATCTCCATGTATTGATCGGTCGAGCTCAGCCGATGACGAGGTCGACCGATCAAACCAAAAATAAATATTATGTAAAATAAACTGAGTAGTTTTCGGACGTCATCGGACGATATCTGTTGAAGTAGTGTAGGTACGAACTCAGTGTTTTTCGATCGGCCGAGTTTGGCCATGGACGTATGTTATGCCGTACGTTCAGTGATAACAAGACTAGTAGAAGTTGGCCTCTTATCCTATTGAAACTCCGTACTACGCTAGGCCAGTTTAACACTTTCCGGGATTCTGAACGAGACACAATAGAAGTTTTATTGTTATGACGTCTATGGGCGTTTAGTGTCCCGGAAAGCTTTAAGGTCAAAGTGTTACTACTGACGCCTATTGTATGAGCATACTTCGGCCGTTGACGGATTAGGTGAACGCGACCCGTAAGTCCTTTCACTGCAAAGGAAAAATTCTTAGTAATTCTTTCTCAATTCAAGTATCTATAAATTCTCGAGAATTCACTTATTTGGCAGCATACGAAGCTATGACATAAAAAGGTTTTAAAGATGTCGATCATGTGTAATGTTATGCTAATTTGTGTACATCGATATCTTACTCGGAGTTACTTTGAAGTATCTAATGGATCGATCTTTTCAACCGTTTGTGTGTTATATTTTCTATGAAACATCGAGAAATATTTGTATAATAATTTGTTTACCTTTACTTGGCGTAGCGACAAAGAAATAGTTCTAAGAAATTGTAGCTCTCTAGTTCGTAGCTTTTTGTTTTGGTTCTTGAGATATCAAATATTTACTTGACGGAGAAAGTACGTCTCGTTATGATCAGCCATATTTTAACGAATGGGCGTACTATGGGTAGTGTTGGTTATTGCGCAATAGAAAAACTGATTACAGTTCAGACCAAATTATAATTTATGATCAGATTAATCATACTAGCAATTCATACAAAAGCAATCCACGACAAAACTATACGGAAGATGCGACATTTTCTAAACGTGTCCACTGCTTGACCGACACCGACACACTCTACTTAACTCCGGTCAAACGTTAAGTTGTAGACTCTGTCGAGCGCGGCTAGGCGGCGCTGGCGCCCCGATTAGTCAAATCAGTGACGTATTTCCAATATAGTTTATTACAAAGTATAGATCAAGACCTATACCTATTTGTCAAAAAAAAAAACAACATAAGTATACTATCATAAATTTATCTGCAAATATACTGACCTTATTGGTGAAGTTTCTCAGAAAGGTCAGGTACGTAGAAATCGCAACCTGCGTGCTTATCTGCCCAGATGTATGAACGTAACCGAAGCAAAAATAATATGTAAGGATGGCAGGTGGCGTTCTGTAGTCTGCCTACCTCCATGAGAAGACGGCGTGAGTTTATGTATGTCTAAAAGTGAAATCGGTTTTATTAATACTAACCTTAAATGAAAGCTGTAGCTGTAATTGTCTGAAGCATTTATGTGATAACAATTTAACGCTGAATATAAACAATAAACAATATAAAAATTCATGTCTTTATTGCAAAAATGGTAGCCTGGACACCCTTGGGAAAAAAGCCTGAATTTATGTTATCTCTAAAAATGAACATTTTTTTTTTTCAGAAAACGAGTTTTTACTACAATCGAATGCAATCATAATTCCATTGCGTTTTGATTTTCATTTCATTTCATTCAATTTCTCCCGTTTATTGTCTGTCCTGTGCACCAGTAGGCGTGTTATTGATATATTAACAAATTATGTCTATTACAGTGTATTCCTTATTACTCACCAGTATCATGTCATGTAAAGTCAGGGGAACCTAATTGTTTATCAAATTGACCACCAACTTAAACCTTCCTTCGTATATTCAAATCACAACTGGCATTCTTTGACCGTTGTATAAAATGGCTATAAAACGGCAAATTGTAGTAGTGTGCCGATTTTAAAAGCAAATTAATTTCCCTGACAGTATGTGCAATATTGCACATTCGTTGACAGGCGTACCTACCAGAATTCTTATAATAATCCTCAGTGTAAACGGATGCTTAAACTTGGTTGCTATCACTCCATGTGGAAACCATACATCGTTCTATAAAAACAGGATTTAAAATATAAGAGGTAGGTAGGCATCCGTGGCTGTTTCACTTGGTCACTTGCCAGCTGAATTTATCATGCACTTATCAAATTCTTTCCTTACAGTTTAAGTAGGACTAGGAATGAAACTGACACGTACTCCATTTTTCATTTCTTTTGAAACAATTTTGAGTGTGATTTGTGTGAATTTAAACATGAGTCTTGGTTTTCGCTGCTGAGTATTTTAGCGGAAAAATTCAAATCTATATTTAAAATAATGATTGTCGTTAGTTTCATTGACTTGTATTTTTTTTTTAACTTAAACATGTATAATATCTTCATAGACCATTTAATGTATACTTATATAGTGATAATATTAGTTTTTACAGCTTGATATGACTTACAAAAGGACGAAGCAGTCTTCCCTGATGATGGGTCCTTTCATCCTTTGTAAATGTTTACTGTAGAAATCAATCCTATAAGATTAAGCTATTGATAAAATTATCAATAAATGGTAGGTGAGTTGTTGTTGTTGTTCATTGTGTTATGGTTCATGTTGTTAGCCAAAAACTTGAAGAAGAAAAACAATATTTAAACAAGATTGCGTAAACAAGTTAAATATAACCAAACATTTACAAAGGAAATACGTCCAAAACTCCAAAGTAAGCTCCGAATGTCAATCCTTTGCCTAGCTATTTATTTCACTTTGTCTGCCAAGGGCTTACCACAAACTTGGCTTTCAAGATGAAAAATTTCCCGAATTACCCTCTCACAAAGACGAATCCCATCACTTATCTAAGCCACTTCCAAGTCGGCAAACTGAAAGTTCGTTTGAATCACGTTTTATTCAGGACGAAACTGTGTTTTGCCTGCGGCGTCGTTTGTAATGAAGTTGAGATTGTTACCTACGTCGACGATAGGCACCTACTTTCGATTATTATTTTTATGTGTGTATGAGTTTGAGTTGTAATCAACGCAACCAAGCAATTTATTTAAAAAAAACTAAAACTATTTCAGATGAAAGTTATACTCGTATATCAATTAATTTATTAAAATCGGCTAAGTGCGAGTCGAACTTGCACACGAAGGGTTCCTCAGTACAATATTTAGCAAAAAACGCCGAAAAAAGCGTGTTTCTTGTAGAGTGACCCCTTTAATTCTTAACTTTATTTTAATTTACTATTTGTTTTTATAGCAGCAATAGAAACAAACAATATGTTTAAACTATCTACCTATTACAATGCATGAGATACAGCCCGCTGGCAGACAGAAGGACAGCGGAGGCTAAGTAATAGGGTTCCGTTTGGCACCCTTCGGGTACGGAACCCTAAAAACCGTACAACGAAAACGTTGTCGAAATTCTTACACTAATATTCCTAAATATTTAATCATTTTCTTAAAATATAATTTAAATTCTATTTGAAACGCATTTATCTCCTGATTAATTACTAAACACAATTTTTGTTTACAAACCTACATCCTGAACAATTTTATAACAATAAACAGATGAATTCTAAACTCCTCAGTCCACCCTGAATTATTAATTTTGATTCTGACATTGATGACTTCCTGGCTACAAACAATAAATTAAGTTAGAGGTCGGAAGTGAGCAGAGTGATAATTTCTTGATATTTGGAAGGTTCAAATTGCTCAGTTAATTCGGTTGGTTTATTTTAGAGCCGGCACAAATAATGTTAGGTTGGATTGTTTGACGTTTACTGTTGGTCTTAGCATAGCCTCGAGATGAAGGGAATAACTTTTACTTCCTACCTTTAAATTGTGAGGTAAACGTATACCTATCCCGAAACTTGTGTTATGATTAGGGACCGACCGAAGCTTCGTTTTCGTTTTTGGGCATTTTCGGCCAAATTATCGTGATTTGATCATATTTTTATTTTCGGCCATATACCAGCCGAAGCTTCGGCCAAGCCGAAAATCGTGAAGTTCGTGAATTGTCGCGCGTCATTCAGCATACTTTGTAAAGCTCAGCAATATCAGGTGATGTTCGGCTAGCGTGTTTTATTTCATTAAAGCCTATATTTGCTCTTTCTCTCCCTAGGGCTACAAAAAGAAACAAGAATTCAGTGTACATCAGAAATATTAATATTTTTTAATGTATTAATCATTTTTGTTGTTGGCCGAAAATAAGACTAAAGCCGATGCTTCTTTTTTGTTTTAGTTTTTAGCTGAAAATCGGATTCGAAATCATTTTCGGTCGGACACAACTTATGAAATCACTAATTCTCGCTTATTAAATTCCAAGTTTAATCATTATTAATAATCTCGCGTAAGACTATTGATTTGAACATGATTGCAGCTCAAATGTGTCATAAACCCTCCTGCAGTAGCAAAAAACATAAAAGAATCTTAAAATGCTTTGCACAAACTACTTTAGATCGAACAACACTTCCCATCGCGCATCGTATCAATATCCATAACAACGACGAATAACAGCACAAAAACAACAAATACACAACAGCACCAGCAGATAAAGCATTAAATCATCACGGTAGGAAATTACTCCTAAACTGGAAATCGTAGTTAAGCCGAGGGTCGTTAAAATGCCGTAAATAGTCGCTAAATTGTTGCATCGCGTTCAAAATGGACACAATTTGCCTGACTACTGGATACACGCTGTAATTATGTCAGATTACTGTAAGTACATGACTTGGGTTTTAAATTGTTCTGGAATTGCTGGATTCTGAAATTATTATTTTTTGTTCGTCATATTTTTTTCATCAAATCTGTCCGTTTTGTTTTAGTGTTGACCATGACCTGCCAAATACTATATGTAACTGATTATAAGAAATATTGCTAAGATCACAACATTTGACAGATCATCAGATCATCAGAGTGATTTTAATTCGTAGGTCATTTTAGTTCCAAGTCAAACTTTAATTTATTTAAATTACGATGTTCCTGTGTGAATGGACATCACGCAGGTCCACATGGACCTTAAGTTATCATTTATAGTACCCATGAGTGAGAAAGGACTTTTCTATGCTAAGAACCAAATGTGGTGGTCCAAAGTAGGAAGGTATGTACAGTCGATCTCGTAATAATATTTATCACCCGAAGGTTGAATGTCCCTTGCACATCATAAAACTAGAAGATACAGAGTTAGATAAAACAGTTAGATAGTTTTAACCTTAGTTTTAATTTACTGAGAATTGTTGTCAAAAGTGGTCAACCACTTACGAGGTCGACTACATCATACGTAGCGTATTAGCGATATACGTATAATATGTCACCGAATAATAATTATTAACTTCGTCAGTTTATAATGTACCGGTATTATTTTCGTTAGATTGTAAACTGTCGAATAATTTTGAACTGCAACAAACCATTTACAATTTAACGCATTATTTTTGAAACGTCTAAAATTGTGTCAAACTTGCTTACGTCGTAACGCACCTTGCGTTAATACTAACAAACCGATAAAGCCCCTTTGCCACTTTTGTAAAGTTATAACCGTCAAGGCCCGGCGTTTGACATTGACGAGCGCGCCACATCACTTTTGGCGCGCGCATCAAGGTTAACCGTCGCTTATAAGCGACGGCCGCGGCTCGACGGTCGGAACCGTTACTGTCACTTATAAGCGACGTTGGGGACTTAAGCGGTTGTAGCCTGCCTAGCTGCGAGCAACTTGCAAGTTGCGCTCGTTCGGCTCGCGCGCGGTTGGTCACAGTTTTAGCCTAACCTAACCCGTTTCACCCAGTTCACAATTTTTGGACATTTATAATCTAACGGAAATAATACCTATAGATTATAAACTAACGGTTCTCACAATCTTACTGTGACATATTATATATATAGCTAATACGTACCTATTCTAATTCAGCTACTTATAAAAAACTAGCGGTCTCCCCAAAGGGCACAACATGTTTGTAGGATATTATGTGGGCCTTAGCACAATACTGGGCAATAACATGATATGTAACGTATTCGCCCCATGGGCCTATTTGAGCAAAAGGGTAGGAATCGGAAATAGTGCGGTAAACAAACCAAGACTTTATTTGTTGGAAAATCTATTCGTGGATGGTTTTACTGGTTTGTAGTTTTTTCTTTGATGTAAGTACATATAATACTGGTACAGTTGTTAAATACTGTTATTTATTCAGCTGCATCCGTTTAGAGTAGAAGCCGACCCCAAAATAATTGGGAAAAATAGAAGTTAAGAAAACTTAAACCCAACTACGACAAAAAAGTCAACTAAAAAGGTATAAACAAGACATCACAGACAGACAAATTAAAAAACCGGACTCACATATGTTAGGGCATAAATCGAAAAGATTACATGTGAACCCGGATTTTTTATTTGTCTGTCTGTGATGTCTTGACCTTTTTTTAGTTGACTTTTCTGTCGTAGTTGGGTTTTAGTTTTTATAACTTTTATTTTTATTTCAATTATTTTCGTGTTTTAAAATTGAAATGTGCTAATTGAGCCCTTTCATTTGATACCCAACATGTCACCATTTTTTTTACATGGCTTTAGCGCGCCATTCTAGAGGGCGCCATATTCATTTTAATGTGACGCATATAGCCTTTAACCACCGGACAATCAAGTAATTCCAACGATACCTCATTTGTCTATTGTTTATTTACCAGCTAGGTGCCAGAGTTTCTCTGAGAGATTTTTTCGAAGATATTGGTATCCTCACGGTGGCGTCTCAATTCATCTTCGCCAACATCTTATATATTAGGCAAAATATACACTTATACACTAAAAACAGTGATTTTCACAATGTTAACACTAGAAATAAGGAAAAACTACGAGCTCCCTTTCACCGGCTTCATAAGGTTCATAACTCATTTGTTGGGCTTGGTATAGCCTTTTATAACAAGCTACCCTCTTTACTAGATTTGCCTTTTAATGCGTTTAAAACGAAAGTAAAATCCAAGCTTTGTTCAAAGGCATACTATTCTATAAACGACTAGATGATAAGAATAGTTGGTCGCTGTGATTAACTCAAGACAATGTTTATGTTCTTTCTCCAGATTACCTACTGACAAGTTATATGAGTTAATATAATTGTATTTTTTTATTTGACTTTATAAGTCAAGCTATTTTTAATTTTATTTCAATTTATTGTTGACATAATCTACTCATTACAATGTTTTCTTTAATGAGTTGTATTGCAATATGTGGTTAGCTAGTGACCTCGACAATTGATCATATTATTTATTGTTATTAGTAATTAGCAGTTTGTTTTATTTATTTTATCTCGATGGTCCTAGTTTAACATTTATAACTTCCAGTTACAACTATATGTAAGCGGGCACGCCCTTTATGCCTGGAGGCTTTTATTTAGATATTAAGTTCTGTTTACGTTTAGTTTTTATTTCTGCCTGAGTATAGTTCTCGATGATTTTGTGTGGTATATCGGCGTGTACTAGCTAACATATGGCTAATAATGTAAATTATGTTTTGTGTTGCATAATGTAATTTTTTTTTATTTTTTTTAAAAACGTTGCCCCACACTAAGAATTTCTTCTTGTATCGTGGGTGCGTTTACAAACATAGAAACTCACATACACTAACACCCAGACCCGGAACAACTACTTGCAGATCATACAAATATTTGTTCCGTGCGGGGATCGAACCCTTTTGAACCTCGAACAATTTTGAATACTATTATATAGAATCTTTTTTTTTGTTCTTCTAACTGAACAGACAGCTGTGCTGCTGGGGAGTTTGTTGCGCCACGTCTTCTTCCCAGCTAATGCACTAGGAAGTGGTGAAGGGTGGGCGTTTTGGGGGACTATCTTATGTAATTTTGACGTTCGAAAAGTGCTGATTCTCAGCCTAGTTTGAATAAACGACTTTTGAATTTTGAATTTTTGAATTTTTGTCAAATTTAATGAGTAGTTAAGAAGTTATGAGGTAACAGATGAACATACATACATACATACATACATATCGGTTAAAAACCCTCCTTTTTCGCCGTAGTCGAGTAAAAAGAAGAGCCAGATTGGTTTTAATACAGGTACCCATTTAAGTACTAGGTTTTTGTGTAGAGAAACCTTGGTAAGAACGGAGGTAATAGGTATTATACTAGATCATAGGCTTTCTCAGTTGTTCTCAAAAATAAAATATGAAACCTTTCAATACAATTTTAATGTAAAATTATTTTGCAATGTAAATCGACGTCTACTTACTGCAAACGAATTTTCTACAAAATCAGGTCGTTCTTCCATTTTATTTAGAAACGTAGAAAAAACACGTGTTACCAACCTTTTTTGCATATCCCGAAGTAAATTGGTATACGTGAGAACTCTCATATGAAACTTCCATTTCCATATTTATTGAAATTTGTCGAATTATTGATGCAAATACTCTTTTGTAGCAAACCGGTATGCAGTTTTACCATGGCGTAACTTGTTACCCATGACCTGGACTATGGAGGTCTCATAGGAAGTCTCTCCATGTAAAATATTGGTATTCAGCTGACCCCAACAAAGTTAGGAAAAAGCTAGGCAAATGACACTCCTTGTAGCAGCTTTGTTTTTCGATTTGTCCCCACCCATCCGCTTCCCGGCCTCTGGAACCGTTACTTACCCTAACGATGTGTGACCTGAACAATGACCTAACCTCATGTAATACTACCAGCATGACTTGTAGTTACCGTTAATGATATCTACAGTGACTCTCCGCTTTCATGCAAGTTCATTTTTCATGAAAACCTTTATTGTTCGCCAGGGAGGGGGCGGAGTTCGTTCTTATAAAATGTGCGGTATTTGAAGATTAAGGATAGTCTAAGGAATAGTTTTATTTCTTAGCTTACATTAGCCACGGCTTCCTATTTTATTAAGGTCAAGATCAAGATGATGGTGTTGGTGAGTCTGGATTTTTGCGCAGTTGATGGCCATACATAGGCTTGTCTCCTATTACATGGAACTAACCATTACTGGAGAAATGTGGGTGTCCTATAGAAACTCCTTTGCCCAACCCTTCAAGGAAACAAGCGATGTTATGTTTTATATCAAGATGAATGTAGCCGTTTTGTGGTTATAGATGATATACAACCTGTTTTTAAATAAATTGTCAAATAAATAACAATAAATTGTTGTAAACCTTTTTAATCGACTTCCATTTTTTTACTGTAAATTGGGACGATTTCTAGTAAACTATCTTTTTTTCTGAGCCTGTCCTTAGATTAATCTGGTATACTCGGAATATTAAAAAAAGTGCACGACTCATAACGCTCATTTGATCGTATAAAAAAAACTACTTTGAATAAAAGAGCCATTTTCAATAAGGTCTTATATGGGTGGTGAAAGGAATCTATTTAAAAAAAATACTTTTTTTGCAAGCTTGTTTGTTTGAGGCATTTGATTAACAGGTTTTTTTTAAAACTATTTGATGTTTTTTCGTTTCAGCTGCATTAAATATTTTTTTGAGAAATACAGTTAGTTAATCTCCATTAAATGATCTATACAATGGTATATAAATTAAGTAGGTTCTGTGTACCAGCACAGTTGCAGAAAGGAGGCAAAACCAATTTTTCGATCGTTAAGGACTCTCTAATACTTCGCATTATTTATGACTTCAATTAAATTCTACCCACGCCACGCCCTTATAATGAAGTGCCATTTTTTGCTTATTTTGATACTAGCTGGTCCGATAGACATTATCCTGTCCTATGGTCTTAGTTCATACAAAAATCCCATGTAGAAGAAACGTTTAGTTTTTCCCGAATTTAAACATTCCGGGCAAATTTTCTTTCGTATACCTAATTCGGACTATTAAAAACATTTTATAACAAAAATAGCCAAATCGGTTCAGCCGTTCTCAAATGCTGCGTTTACAAAAAACACACTTCATAATTTTCTTTGAATAGAAGACATTACAAAAGTTATACCTACAGCTACCATTTCCTTCATTACGTTGCGTTATATAAATACACGTAAAAGTAATTAACATAAACAAATAAGTAATTGTCATACCCAAACATTTCCTAACAAAGTTAATACAGCCGAGTAAACAAAACTTTCGTACGATTCACAAACGATTCGTGTAGTTCCGAGTAATCAGTCATCTGCACACTAGGGTAACGAGGAAAGTTTTAATTCAATAAACGTGTCTCCGAACGAATGCTCGCGTGGAGGCGGCCTAACACCAACTTTGATTATGTTGGCGTTCCAATACGCCAACATAATTGGAATTAGGGAAGGCGTATGGAATTAGGGAGATCTTCCAGAAATATGTAACTTTGGTATTATTTTAATAACGGTATGTTTTTTTCCACGCGACATAAGGCATAGACCAGTACCTCTACCATGAGTTGCCATCGAAAACTTACTCGCTAAAGTTAAACACGCTAGCGTATTAACGTGAATCAAATAGATTTCGATAATGTCAAAACTCGCTCGCGTCCGTCAATGATTTATATGAAAATATATTGTACAGAGCCCCTAGCGGTCACAGAAAGAATTAAAATTCGTACCAAGAGCACTATAGATTTCGATAGGTCAGAAACCTAATGTAATTTATTCGATAATCACTAACGTTTTCCGCTGTCACTATACACTTTGAGGTGTGAAACATGTTTACATTAAAATTATATACGTTTTTGAGTCTTTTAAAATCAAAATAATGTCTGGAAGAGCTTATTTAGCTTGGAATATGTTAGTGGCCGCTAAATTTGGAGACCAACGACGTGCACAACGTGAATTTCAAGAAAAAAACTAAATAAGTTCCTTTACAAAATACTATATTATTGTAAACAATTCATTTTATTAATTTAAGCCTTTTATTTCCCAAAAAGTACATTTATATCATTAATTCATATTACAATATAAACATGCGTTTTAACAATAATGAGATGAACAAGAATAGATTATTAAATAAATAAATTGATTTAACAGATTAAGTAAAATAAAATAAATTACGAGTAGATACACAATGTTTTTCAATTGATATAGGGTGCCCATTTAAGGGCGAAGGCCTCCTCCATTTTCGCCATTCGTTTGTCTTGGAGTATTCTAGTCCAGGTGGAGCCGGTCACAGCCACAATATCGTCGCACGACCGGCAACTGGGTCTGCCTCGGGTGCAAGGTGCATCGCGAGGGTACCTATGGAGAACCCGCTCACTCCAGCTTCCACCTGTGGCTACGTGTCCTGCCAATCGCCATTTCAACTTGCAAGCTAGTTCCACAGCATCTATTATTTTAGTGTGTAGTCGTATGTCTTTGCTTTTTTTTCGGTCTCGGAGTTTAATTCCTAATATATTCCTCTCCATTCCTCGTTGGAAGGCTTGAAGTTTTTTATAACTGCCTTTGTTAGTGTCCAACTTTGACAACCGTAGAGTAGGTAATATAATGGTTTCCATAGCTTTATTTTTCAGGCGAATAGGGATGCGTGATTTAAATACCTCTTTCAACGACCAATATCTTCTTCATGCACTCTTTATCCTGCGATCTATTTCATTTCAGTAGCTTTATTAAATGATATGCTTTGCCCGAGATAAACACAATTGTCTACGTATACGATTGGTGTGTCTTATATCCCGTTGGTACTGTTATGGTGTTACTTAACACATGTTTTTTTAGCGTTCATTAGAAAATCGCATTTTCGGCTCTCCTTTACTAGTGACTTCAGCATGTGCACCAAAACATGTCATCTGCGGAGTGAAAATGGTTCAAGAACTCGCCGTTTATGATGGCCGTGAACTTGGCAGATCATTTCCTAGCAGAGCACAAAAAAAATTGAGTTCTATTGGCATGCGGGTGAGTTCTAGAGTTCCTTATACTTAAAAAGAATAGTTCTGGCTTTATTGCCTGAAAAAAGTCGAATGAAAATATGCTCTGCTAACTTCCGCTAGCAGATCATTTCTTCCAAAATTTAAATTTAAAAACTGATTTAGGTGCACAATGGTGAGTTCTATAGTTCCTGATACTTTTCAGAAAGAGTTCTGCTCACCTAAATCTAGAAAAAAATAAAACAAAAATATTGACCTGTTACTAGAAAAAGGCAATCATTTTGGGAAAATAGCCGTAAATGACGTAATTTGTGGATTTTCGTATATTCTTCGGGCAACGATTAATAACTAAGGTTCGAGTAATAGAAAAAAAACTAAATGAAAACAGTAGTCTCAAAAAATTAGCAGCAGAGCCTTATGAAAAAGATAGGTTAGTAGAAATCGAGATTTCATTCAGTGTTTAAGTTAGTAGGATCAAAAAAGAATTTGATTAGGACTGAGGAACTAGAACTCTTCATTTCTTGATGCAAATATAAAATAGTTATCCGAAATCATGAAACAGGAATCCAGAACTCTAACTCAGATATCAGCAGAGCATGGTTGAAAAGTTAGAATAGAAGAAATCAAGGTTTAATTCAATGACAAGTAAGAAAAAAAAAAAAAAAATTGAGTACCACTGACGAACCGGAACTCTTCGATTCCTGATGCAACTATAAAAGCGCTATCAGAAAATATGAAAGAGGAATCCAGCACTCTGATTCAGGTATCAGCAAAGCATGGTTGAAAGTTTCATTAAGTTGAAATCAAGATTTAATTCAGTGTTTCAGTAAGAAAGATCAAAAAAATATTAGAATAGCACTGAGGAGCAAGAACTCATCGTTTTCTGATGCATCGTTAACAATACAATAGGAAAACATGATTTTGTAATCCAGAACTCTTACTAAGGTATCAGCAGAGCATGGGTAAAGATTTCAATAAGTAGAAATCAAGATTTAATTCAGTGTTTCAGTAAGAAGGATCAAAAAAATATTATTCTAGGACTGAGGAGCCGGAACTCCTAGTTTCCTGATACATCTATAAAAGGACTATCAGAAATAATGAACGAGAAACCCAGAACTTGGAATTGGGTATCAGCAGAGCATGGGTAAAAGTTTCATTAAGTAGAAATCAAGATTTAATTCAGTGTTTCAGTAAGAAGGATCAAAAAATATTTAACTAGCACTGAGGATCCAGAACTCCTCGATTTCTGATGCACCGTTAACAGAACAATAGGAAAACATGATTTTATAATCCAGAACTCTCACTAGAGTATCAGCAGAGCATGGGTAAAAATTTCAATAAGTTGAAATCAAGATTTATTTCAGTGTTTCAGTAAGAAGGATCAAAAAAATATTTAACTAGCACTGAGGATCCGGAACTCCTCGATTTCTGCTGCATCGTTAATAGGACAATAGGAAAACATGATTTTATAATCCGGAACTCTCACTAGAGTATCAGCAGAGCATGGGTAAAAATTTCAATAAGTTGAAATCAAGATTTATTTCAGTGTGTCAGTATAAAGGATCAAAAAAATATTTAATTAGCGCTAAGGAGCCGGAACTCCTCGATTTCTGATGCACCGTTAACAGAACAATAGGAAAACATGATTTCGTAATCCAGAACTCTTACTCAGGTATCAGCAGAGCATGGGTAAAGATTTCAATAAGTAGAAATAAAGATTTAATTCAGTGTTTCAGTAAGAAGGATCAAAAAAATATTAATCTAGCACTGAGGAGCCGGAACTCCTCGTTGTCTGATGAAACTATAGAAGAACTATCCGAAGGCATGAAACAGAAACCCAGAACTTTGACTCAGGTATCAGCAGAGCATGGTTGAAAAGTAAGATTAGAAGAAATTAAGATTTATTTCAGTGTTTCAGTATAAAGGATCAAAAAAATATTTAATTAGCACTGAGGAGCCGGAACTCCTCGATTTCTGATGCACTGTTAATAGAACAATAGGAAAACATGATTTCGTAATCCAGAACTCTTACTCAGGTATCAGCAGAGCATGGGTAAAGATTTCAATAAATTGAAATCAAGATTTATTTCAGTGTTTCAGTAAGAAGGATCAAAAAAATATTTAATTAGCACTGAGGAGCCAGAACTCCTTGATTTCTGATGCACCGTTAACAGAACAATAGGAAAACATGTATTTGTAATCCAGAACTCTTACTCAGGTATCAGCAGAGCATGGGTAAAGATTTCAATAAGTAGAAATCAAGATTTAATTCAGTGTTTCAGTAAGAAGGATCAAAAAAATATTATGCTAGGACTGAGGAGCCGAAACTCCTCGTTTCCTGATACATCTATAAAAGGACTATCAGAAATAATGAACGAGAAACCCAGAACTTGGAATCGGGTATCAGCAGAGCATGGGTAAAAGTTTCATTAAGTAGAAATAAAGATTTAATTCAGTGTTTCAGTAAGAAGGATCAAAAAAATATTAATCTAGCACTGAGGAGCCGGAACTCCTCGTTTTCTGATGAAACTATAGAAGAACTATCCGAAGGCATGAAACAGAAACCCAGAACTTTGACTCAGGTATCAGCAGAGCATGGTTGAAAAGTAAGATTAGAAGAAATTAAGATTTATTTCAGTGTTTCAGTATAAAGGATCAAAAAAATATTTAATTAGCACTGAGGAGCCGGAACTCCTCGATTTCTGCTGCATCGTTAATAGGACAATAGGAAAACATGATTTTATAATCCAGAACTCTCACTAGAGTATCAGCAGAGCATGGGTAAAAATTTCAATAAGTAGAAATCAAGATTTAGTTCAGTGTTTCAGTAAGAAGGATCAAAAAAATATTTAACTAGCACTGAGGATCCGGAACTCCTCGATTTCTGCTGCATCGTTAATAGGACAATAGGAAAACATGATTTTGTAATACAGAACTCTTACTCAGGTATCAGCAGAGCATGGGTAAAGATTTCAATAAGTAGAAATAAAGATTTAATTCAGTGTTTCAGTAAGAAGGATCAAAAAAATATTAATCTAGCACTGAGGAGCCGGAACTCCTCGTTGTCTGATGAAACTATAGAAGAACTATCCGAAGGCATGAAACAGAAACCCAGAACTTTGACTCAGGTATCAGCAGAGCATGGTTGAAAAGTAAGATTAGAAGAAATTAAGATTTATTTCAGTGTTTCAGTATAAAGGATCAAAAAAATATTTAATTAGCACTGAGGAGCCGGAACTCCTCGATTTCTGATGCACTGTTAATAGAACAATAGGAAAACATGATTTCGTAATCCAGAACTCTTACTCAGGTATCAGCAGAGCATGGGTAAAGATTTCAATAAATTGAAATCAAGATTTATTTCAGTGTTTCAGTAAGAAGGATCAAAAAAATATTTAATTAGCACTGAGGAGCCGGAACTCCTTGATTTCTGATGCACCGTTAACAGAACAATAGGAAAACATGTATTTGTAATCCAGAACTCTTACTCAGGTATCAGCAGAGCATGGGTAAAGATTTCAATAAGTAGAAATCAAGATTTAATTCAGTGTTTCAGTAAGAAGGATCAAAAAAATATTATGCTAGGACTGAGGAGCCGAAACTCCTCGTTTCCTGATACATCTATAAAAGGACTATCAGAAATAATGAACGAGAAACCCAGAACTTGGAATCGGGTATCAGCAGAGCATGGGTAAAAGTTTCATTAAGTAGAAATAAAGATTTAATTCAGTGTTTCAGTAAGAAGGATCAAAAAAATATTAATCTAGCACTGAGGAGCCGGAACTCCTCGTTTTCTGATGAAACTATAGAAGAACTATCCGAAGGCATGAAACAGAAACCCAGAACTTTGACTCAGGTATCAGCAGAGCATGGTTGAAAAGTAAGATTAGAAGAAATTAAGATTTATTTCAGTGTTTCAGTATAAAGGATCAAAAAAATATTTAATTAGCACTGAGGAGCCGGAACTCCTCGATTTCTGCTGCATCGTTAATAGGACAATAGGAAAACATGATTTTATAATCCAGAACTCTCACTAGAGTATCAGCAGAGCATGGGTAAAAATTTCAATAAGTAGAAATCAAGATTTAGTTCAGTGTTTCAGTAAGAAGGATCAAAAAAATATTTAACTAGCACTGAGGATCCGGAACTCCTCGATTTCTGCTGCATCGTTAATAGGACAATAGGAAAACATGATTTTGTAATACAGAACTCTCACTCAAGTATCAGCAGAGCATGGGTAAAGATTTCAATAAGTTGAAATCAAGATTTATTTCAGTGTTTCAGTAAGAAGGATCAAAAAAATAATTAACTAGCACTGAGGATCCGGAACTCCTCGATTTCTGCTGCATCGTTAATAGGACAATAGGAAAACATGATTTTATAATCCAGAACTCTCACTAGAGTATCAGCAGAGCATGGGTAAAAATTTCAATAAGTTGAAATCAAGATTTATTTCAGTGTTTCAGTATAAAGGATCAAAAAAATATTTAATTAGCACTGAGTATCCGGAACTCCTCGTTTTCTGATGCATCGTTAACAATACAATAGGAAAACATGATTTTGTAATCCAGAACTCTTACTAAGGTATCAGCAGAGCATGGGTAAAGATTTCAATAAGTAGAAATCAAGATTTAATTCAGTGTTTCAGTAAGAAGGATCAAAAAAATATTATTCTAGGACTGAGGAGCCGGAACTCCTAGTTTCCTGATACATCTATAAAAGGACTATCAGAAATAATGAACGAGAAACCCAGAACTTGGAATTGGGTATCAGCAGAGCATGGGTAAAAGTTTCATTAAGTAGAAATCAAGATTTAATTCAGTGTTTCAGTAAGAAGGATCAAAAAAATATTTAACTAACACTGAGGATCCAGAACTCCTCGATTTCTGATGCACCATTAACAGAAGAATAGGAAAACATGATTTTATAATCCAGAACTCTCACTAGAGTATCAGCAGAGCATGGGTAAAAATTTCAATAAGTTGAAATCAAGATTTATTTCAGTGTTTCAGTAAGAAGGATCAAAAAAATATTTAACTAGCACTGAGGATCCGGAACTCCTCGATTTCTGCTGCATCGTTAATAGGACAATAGGAAAACATGATTTTATAATCCGGAACTCTCACTAGAGTATCAGCAGAGCATGGGTAAAAATTTCAATAAGTTGAAATCAAGATTTATTTCAGTGTGTCAGTATAAAGGATCAAAAAAATATTTAATTAGCGCTAAGGAGCCGGAACTCCTCGATTTCTGATGCACCGTTAACAGAACAATAGGAAAACATGATTTCGTAATCCAGAACTCTTACTCAGGTATCAGCAGAGCATGGGTAAAGATTTCAATAAGTAGAAATAAAGATTTAATTCAGTGTTTCAGTAAGAAGGATCAAAAAAATATTAATCTAGCACTGAGGAGCCGGAACTCTTCGTTGTCTGATGAAACTATAGAAGAACTATCCGAAGGCATGAAACAGAAACCCAGAACTTTGACTCAGGTATCAGCAGAGCATGGTTGAAAAGTAAGATTAGAAGAAATTAAGATTTATTTCAGTGTTTCAGTATAAAGGATCAAAAAAATATTTAATTAGCACTGAGGAGCCGGAACTCCTCGATTTCTGATGCACTGTTAATAGAACAATAGGAAAACATGATTTTGTAATCCAGAACTCTTACTCAGGTATCAGCAGAGCATGGGTAAAGATTTCAATAAGTAGAAATAAAGATTTAATTCAGTGTTTCAGTAAGAAGGATCAAAAAAATATTTAACTAGCACTGAGGATCCAGAACTCCTCGATTTCTGCTGCATCGTTAATAGGACAATAGGAAAACATGATTTTATAATCCGGAACTCTCACTAGAGTATCAGCAGAGCATGGGTAAAAATTTCAATAAGTAGAAATCAAGATTTAGTTCAGTGTTTCAGTAAGAAGGATCAAAAAAATATTTAACTAGCACTGAGGATCCGGAACTCCTCGATTTCTGCTGCATCGTTAATAGGACAATAGGAAAACATGATTTTGTAATACAGAACTCTCATTCAAGTATCAGCAGAGCATGGGTAAAGATTTCAATAAGTTGAAATCAAGATTTATTTCAGTGTTTCAGTAAGAAGGATCAAAAAAATATTTAACTAGCACTGAGGATCCGGAACTCCTCGATTTCTGCTGCATCGTTAATAGGAGAATAGGAAAACATGATTTTATAATCCAGAACTCTCACTAGAGTATCAGCAGAGCATGGGTAAAAATTTCAATAAGTTGAAATCAAGATTTATTTCAGTGTTTCAGTATAAAGGATCAAAAAAATATTTAATTAGCACTGAGTATCCGGAACTCCTCGTTTTCTGATGCATCGTTAACAATACAATAGGAAAACATGATTTTGTAATCCAGAACTCTTACTAAGGTATCAGCAGAGCATGGGTAAAGATTTCAATAAGTAGAAATCAAGATTTAATTCAGTGTTTCAGTAAGAAGGATCAAAAAAATATTATTCTAGGACTGAGGAGCCGGAACTCCTAGTTTCCTGATACATCTATAAAAGGACTATCAGAAATAATGAACGAGAAACCCAGAACTTGGAATTGGGTATCAGCAGAGCATGGGTAAAAGTTTCATTAAGTAGAAATCAAGATTTAATTCAGTGTTTCAGTAAGAAGGATCAAAAAAATATTTAACTAACACTGAGGATCCAGAACTCCTCGATTTCTGATGCACCATTAACAGAAGAATAGGAAAACATGATTTTATAATCCAGAACTCTCACTAGAGTATCAGCAGAGCATGGGTAAAAATTTCAATAAGTTGAAATCAAGATTTATTTCAGTGTTTCAGTAAGAAGGATCAAAAAAATATTTAACTAGCACTGAGGATCCGGAACTCCTCGATTTCTGCTGCATCGTTAATAGGACAATAGGAAAACATGATTTTATAATCCGGAACTCTCACTAGAGTATCAGCAGAGCATGGGTAAAAATTTCAATAAGTTGAAATCAAGATTTATTTCAGTGTGTCAGTATAAAGGATCAAAAAAATATTTAATTAGCGCTAAGGAGCCGGAACTCCTCGATTTCTGATGCACCGTTAACAGAACAATAGGAAAACATGATTTCGTAATCCAGAACTCTTACTCAGGTATCAGCAGAGCATGGGTAAAGATTTCAATAAGTAGAAATAAAGATTTAATTCAGTGTTTCAGTAAGAAGGATCAAAAAAATATTAATCTAGCACTGAGGAGCCGGAACTCTTCGTTGTCTGATGAAACTATAGAAGAACTATCCGAAGGCATGAAACAGAAACCCAGAACTTTGACTCAGGTATCAGCAGAGCATGGTTGAAAAGTAAGATTAGAAGAAATTAAGATTTATTTCAGTGTTTCAGTATAAAGGATCAAAAAAATATTTAATTAGCACTGAGGAGCCGGAACTCCTCGATTTCTGATGCACTGTTAATAGAACAATAGGAAAACATGATTTTGTAATCCAGAACTCTTACTCAGGTATCAGCAGAGCATGGGTAAAGATTTCAATAAATTGAAATCAAGATTTATTTCAGTGTTTCAGTAAGAAGGATCAAAAAAATATTTAATTAGCACTGAGGAGCCGGAACTCCTTGATTTCTGATGCACCGTTAACAGAACAATAGGAAAACATGTATTTGTAATCCAGAACTCTTACTCAGGTATCAGCAGAGCATGGGTAAAGATTTCAATAAGTAGAAATCAAGATTTAATTCAGTGTTTCAGTAAGAAGGATCAAAAAAATATTATGCTAGGACTGAGGAGCCGGAACTCCTCGTTTCCTGATACATCTATAAAAGGACTATCAGAAATAATGAACGAGAAACCCAGAACTTGGAATCGGGTATCAGCAGAGCATGGGTAAAAGTTTCATTAAGTAGAAATAAAGATTTAATTCAGTGTTTCAGTAAGAAGGATCAAAAAAATATTAATCTAGCACTGAGGAGCCGGAACTCCTCGTTTTCTGATGAAACTATAGAAGAACTATCCGAAGGCATGAAACAGAAACCCAGAACTTTGACTCAGGTATCAGCAGAGCATGGTTGAAAAGTAAGATTAGAAGAAATTAAGATTTATTTCAGTGTTTCAGTATAAAGGATCAAAAAAATATTTAATTAGCACTGAGGAGCCGGAACTCCTCGATTTCTGCTGCATCGTTAATAGGACAATAGGAAAACATGATTTTATAATCCAGAACTCTCACTAGAGTATCAGCAGAGCATGGGTAAAAATTTCAATAAGTAGAAATCAAGATTTAGATCAGTGTTTCAGTAAGAAGGATCAAAAAAATATTTAACTAGCACTGAGGATCCGGAACTCCTCGATTTCTGCTGCATCGTTAATAGGACAATAGGATAACATGATTTTGTAATACAGAACTCTCACTCAAGTATCAGCAGAGCATGGGTAAAGATTTCAATAAGTTGAAATCAAAATTTATTTCAGTGTTTCAGTAAGAAGGATCAAAAAAATATTTAACTAGCACTGAGGATCCGGAACTCCTCGATTTCTGCTGCATCGTTAATAGGACAATAGGAAAACATGATTTTATAATCCGGAACTCTCACTAGAGTATCAGCAGAGCATGGGTAAAAATTTCAATAAGTTGAAATCAAGATTTATTTCAGTGTGTCAGTATAAAGGATCAAAAAAATATTTAATTAGCGCTAAGGAGCCGGAACTCCTCGATTTCTGATGCACCGTTAACAGAACAATAGGAAAACATGATTTCGTAATCCAGAACTCTTACTCAGGTATCAGCAGAGCATGGGTAAAGATTTCAATAAGTAGAAATAAAGATTTAATTCAGTGTTTCAGTAAGAAGGATCAAAAAAATATTAATCTAGCACTGAGGAGCCGGAACTCCTCGTTGTCTGATGAAACTATAGAAGAACTATCCGAAGGCATGAAACAGAAACCCAGAACTTTGACTCAGGTATCAGCAGAGCATGGTTGAAAAGTAAGATTAGAAGAAATTAAGATTTATTTCAGTGTTTCAGTATAAAGGATCAAAAAAATATTTAATTAGCACTGAGGAGCCGGAACTCCTCGATTTCTGATGCACTGTTAATAGAACAATAGGAAAACATGATTTTGTAATCCAGAACTCTTACTCAGGTATCAGCAGAGCATGGGTAAAGATTTCAATAAATTGAAATCAAGATTTATTTCAGTGTTTCAGTAAGAAGGATCAAAAAAATATTTAATTAGCACTGAGGAGCCGGAACTCCTTGATTTCTGATGCACCGTTAACAGAACAATAGGAAAACATGTATTTGTAATCCAGAACTCTTACTCAGGTATCAGCAGAGCATGGGTAAAGATTTCAATAAGTAGAAATCAAGATTTAATTCAGTGTTTCAGTAAGAAGGATCAAAAAAATATTATGCTAGGACTGAGGAGCCGGAACTCCTCGTTTTCTGATACATCTATAAAAGGACTATCAGAAATAATGAACGAGAAACCCAGAACTTGGAATCGGGTATCAGCAGAGCATGGGTAAAAGTTTCATTAAGTAGAAATAAAGATTTAATTCAGTGTTTCAGTAAGAAGGATCAAAAAAATATTAATCTAGCACTGAGGAGCCGGAACTCCTCGTTTTCTGATGAAACTATAGAAGAACTATCCGAAGGCATGAAACAGAAACCCAGAACTTTGACTCAGGTATCAGCAGAGCATGGTTGAAAAGTAAGATTAGAAGAAATTAAGATTTATTTCAGTGTTTCAGTATAAAGGATCAAAAAAATATTTAATTAGCACTGAGGAGCCGGAACTCCTCGATTTCTGCTGCATCGTTAATAGGACAATAGGAAAACATGATTTTATAATCCAGAACTCTCACTAGAGTATCAGCAGAGCATGGGTAAAAATTTCAATAAGTAGAAATCAAGATTTAGTTCAGTGTTTCAGTAAGAAGGATCAAAAAAATATTTAACTAGCACTGAGGATCCGGAACTCCTCGATTTCTGCTGCATCGTTAATAGGACAATAGGATAACATGATTTTGTAATCCAGAACTCTTACTCAGGTATCAGCAGAGCATGGGTAAAGATTTCAATAAGTAGAAATAAAGATTTAATTCAGTGTTTCAGTAAGAAGGATCAAAAAAATATTTAACTAGCACTGAGGATCCGGAACTCCTCGATTTCTGCTGCATCGTTAATAGGACAATAGGAAAACATGATTTTATAATCCGGAACTCTCACTAGAGTATCAGCAGAGCATGGGTAAAAATTTCAATAAGTTGAAATCAAGATTTATTTCAGTGTGTCAGTATAAAGGATCAAAAAAATATTTAATTAGCGCTAAGGAGCCGGAACTCCTCGATTTCTGATGCACCGTTAACAGAACAATAGGAAAACATGATTTCGTAATCCAGAACTCTTACTCAGGTATCAGCAGAGCATGGGTAAAGATTTCAATAAGTAGAAATAAAGATTTAATTCAGTGTTTCAGTAAGAAGGATCAAAAAAATATTAATCTAGGACTGAGGAGCCGGAACTCCTCGTTTCCTGATACATGTATAAAAGGACTATCAGAAATAATGAACGAGAAACCCAGAACTTGGAATCGGGTATCAGCAGAGCATGGGTAAAAGTTTCATTAAGTAGAAATAAAGATTTAATTCAGTCTTTCAGTAAGAAGGATCAAAAAAATATTTAACTAGCACTGAGGATCCGGAACTCCTCGATTTCTGCTGCATCGTTAATAGGACAATAGGAAAACATGATTTTGTAATCCAGAACTTTCACTCAAGTATCCGCAGAGCATGGGTAAAGATTTCAATAAGTAGAAATCAAGATTTAATTCAGTGTTTCAGTAAGAAGGATCAAAAAAATATTTAACTAGCACTGAGGAGCCGGAACTCCTCGTTTCCTGATACATCTATAAAAGGACTATCAGAAATAATGAACGAGAAACCCAGAACTTGGAATCGGGTATCAGCAGAGCATGGGTAAAAGTTTCATTAAGTAGAAATAAAGATTTAATTCAGTGTTTCAGTAAGAAGGATCAAAAAAATATTATTCTAGGACTGAGGAGCCGGAACTCCTCGTTTCCTGATACATCTATAAAAGGACTATCAGAAATAATGAACGAGAAACCCAGAACTTGGAATCGGGTATCAGCAGAGCATGGGTAAAAGTTTCATTAAGTAGAAATCAAGATTTAATTCAGTGTTTCAGTAAGAAGGATCAAAAAAATATTTAACTAGCACTGAGGATCCGGAACTCCTCGATTTCTGCTGCATCGTTAATAGGACAATAGGAAAACATGATTTTGTAATACAGAACTCTCACTAGAGTATCAGCAGAGAATGGGTTAAAGTTTCATTAAGTTGAAATCAAGATTTAATTTAGTGTTTCAGTAAGAAGGATCAAAAAAATATTATTCTAGGACTGAGGAGCAGGAACTCCTCGTTTCCTGATACATCTATAAAAGGACGATCAGAAATAATGAACGAGAAACCCAGAACTTGGAATCGGGTATCAGCAGAGCATGGGTAAACGTTTCATTAAGTAGAAATCAAGATTTAATTCAGTGTTTCAGTAAGAAGGATCAAAAAAATATTTAACTAGCACTGAGGATCCGGAACTCCTCGTTTCCTGATACATCTATAAAAGGACTATCAGAAATAATGAACGAGAAACCCAGAACTTGGAATCGGGTATCAGCAGAGCATGGGTAAAAGTTTCACTAAGTAGAAATCAAGATTTAATTCAGTGTTTCAGTAAGAAGGATCAAAAAAATATTATTCTAGGACTGAGGAGCCGGAACTCCTCGTTTCCTGATACATCTATAAAAGGACTATCAGAAATAATGAACGAGAAACCCAGAACTTGGAATCGGGTATCAGCAGAGCATGGGTAAAAGTTTCATTAAGTAGAAATCAAGATTTAATTCAGTGTTTCAGTAAGAAGGATCAAAAAAATATTTAACTAGCACTGAGGATCCGGAACTCCTCGATTTCTGCTGCATCGTTAATAGGACAATAGGAAAACATGATTTTGTAATACAGAACTCTCACTAGAGTATCAGCAGAGAATGGGTTAAAGTTTCATTAAGTTGAAATCAAGATTTAATTTAGTGTTTCAGTAAGAAGGATCAAAAAAATATTATTCTAGGACTGAGGAGCAGGAACTCCTCGTTTCCTGATACATCTATAAAAGGACGATCAGAAATAATGAACGAGAAACCCAGAACTTGGAATCGGGTATCAGCAGAGCATGGGTAAACGTTTCATTAAGTAGAAATCAAGATTTAATTCAGTGTTTCAGTAAGAAGGATCAAAAAAATATTTAACTAGCACTGAGGATCCGGAACTCCTCGTTTCCTGATACATCTATAAAAGGACTATCAGAAATAATGAACGAGAAACCCAGAACTTGGAATCGGGTATCAGCAGAGCATGGGTAAAAGTTTCACTAAGTAGAAATCAAGATTTAATTCAGTGTTTCAGTAAGAAGGATCAAAAAAATATTTAACTCGCACTGAGGATCCGGAACTCCTCGATTTCTGCTGCATCGTTAATAGGACAATAGGAAAACATGATTTTGTAATACAGAACTCTCACTAGAGTATCAGCGGAGAATGGGTTAAAGTTTCATTAAGTTGAAATCAAGATTTAATTTAGTGTTTAAATTATTAGCGTCAAAGACGATTTTCAAGCGATTACATGGTCAATGCTGGCTTAATCTCAAACGATATATCAAAATAATGTACGAAATAATTAACACCCTTAATAAAGTCAACAGAGAAGTCCTTCTTTACAAAGGAACTTTACAAATCTTTTACATAATGGAATTGATAATTTTAGTTTTTAATTAGTTATTTTAGTTAAGATCAACAAAGAATTGATGGCAATTTATAGCTTCAGTTCAATATGCAAACTACGTTTGACATTCAATATTGATTATAATTAGCGATGAGTTGTTAAGTGGCACCAATATTTTGTTGCGTTTTCTAACTAATCACACAAGAAAAATTAGATTTCAATAACCAAACTTTTAAACCGTTCTCTGCTGCTACATGAAGCCGAGTTCTGGGTTCCTATTTCATGTTTTCAGATAGCTCATTAATAGATGCATCAATAAACGATAAGTACCAGCACCTCAACCTGCTTCTGATTTTTTTTAATGACTACTAACTTTTCAACCATTTCTAATATTTTTTTCATATTGTATTTTTACAGGTGCATTAGTAACCTAGGAATTCCGGTTCCTCAGTGCTACAATTTTTTTTTTATCGTTCTGACTGAAAAACTGTAAATCAGGAATTCAAATTTATGAAACTCTTACCTTACTCTGCTGATATCTGAGTCCAAGTATAAGGTTCCTATTTTATTATTTCTGATACCGCTTTTATAGATGTATCAGGAAACTAGGAGTTCCAATTCCTTAATGCAACTCAATTTTTTATATTTTTTTTCTTTCTGATACACTAAATTAAACATTATTTTCAACGTACTGAAATCTTTACCCATGCTCTGCTGATACCTTTTTTTTTTTTTTCAGTATGGGAGATCATCAAATGACTTCTCCCGCTCTGGGCAGAGCGAGAGGGTGTGTCAGACTTTTACTGACTAAAACCCACCCGTGTTCCTTCAATTGCCTGTGTGCCGGGGTCGCGATATCCCTTTCGGACAAACCCGCAACCCCAGCAGGCATTGGTCTTTCGACCCCGTCGGTTGGTGCTGACATCTCTTTGAGGCGCGCGTGGCACACAACGCGCCGTCGACACGGGCCTGGTCCTTATCGGACGGCGAGCTGCCCATTGCTCACCGTCCGCAAGCCCGCGCCTACGGTGCCCGGAAGTCGGCTCTCGACTCCCGACGCCCGGGGCGTCTCCTGCGGCGACTAGGGCAGCGAGGGCGTGCAGCTTGCATCTCCCTCGCGCTCTCCGCCTCCTCCTTCGCGAACATAACTGCTTCGCAGAAGGAGGTGACGGCCTCCCATGCACTCTCGCTCCAAACCATGGCCTGAACCAGGGCCGGACGCGAGAGATCGCCGCCGCCGATCGCCTCCGTGAGGACACGGCGGTGCTCCGCCCAAGCCGGGCAGACCTCCACCGTATGCTCCACCGTGTCCTCCGGGCGATCCACACAGTGGTGACACCCGGGCGTTTCCTCCCGCCTTACGCGGAACAGGAACCTCCCGAAACAACCGTGTCCGGTGAGACCTGCGTCAGGCGGAAGGTGAGGACGCCATGGCGCCTCTCAAGCCACTCCTCAAAGAGGGGACTTATCGGCGCAATCGTGGCGTACCCAGCGCTGGGTTGCGACAATCACACACTCCATGCCGCCATGAGATCCCGCCGGAGCTCTGTCCGCTGTGCCGTGATTTTTCGCGGCAGCGGAGTTACAACCCGGCGTTTCGCCTCCTCGCGCAACTCCCACATGTGCGCGAGGACTTTCGCCTCCAGATCCCATGGCGGTAGTCCGGCAAGGAGGCTCGCCGCCTCACGGGAGACCGTGCGATATCCCCGGACCAGCCTGATGGCCATGCCCCTTTGGGACGCGTTCAACCGCCGGGCCGGTCGCAGCCTCAATGAACGCGCCCACACCGGTGCCCCGTAAAGGGCCATGGACCGCACGACCCCCGCGTAAAGCCTCCGGCAGGAGGCGTTTGGACCCCCCAGGTTGGGCAGGAGCCGCTTCAAAGCAGCCCCAGCCCTATCCAGTTTGGGAGCCAAACGTCGGAAGTGCTCCACGAAGTTCCACCGGCTGTCGAGGTCGACGAGTACCAGGTACTTCATCGTCGACTCGACACCGATGTGAACCCCTCCCGCCGTAATCTGGGAACCCGACAGTGGCGCGTTCCGAGGACCATAGAAACATATGGCCTCGGACTTGTGCAAGGCCACTTCGAGTCCCAGTTGCCGGATCCTTTCGACGATTGTCGCAACCCAACGTGTCGCTAGTTCGGCCGCCGCCTCATGCGACCTCCCCTGCACCAGGACCAGCGTGTCGTCCGCGTAGCGAACCACGCTGACGCCGCTAGGGAGGTCGCGCGCAGCACCCAGTCGTAGCCGATGTCCCACAAATGCGGCCCCAGGACCGATCCCTGTGGGACACCGCAAGACATCTCTCGCCGGTTCCACTCTCCGTGGTGACCGGGGTAGATGACGGCCCTGTCCGTCAAATAGGCCACGACCACTCGACAGAGGTAGGTCAGCATCCGGTGATACCGGAGTGCCTCCCTAATGCAACTCCAGGGCAGGGTATTGAAGGCATTGGCGATGTCAAAAGACACCGCCAAGACTAACCCACCCCGGGCAACAGCATCCCCCGTCGTGAGGGCTCGAACGCGCATGATGGCATCCACCGTTGAGCGCCCCTTGCGGAAACACTGAAATAAATCTTGATTTCAACTTATTGAAATCTTTACCCATGCTCTGCTGATACCCGATTCCAAGTTCTGGGTTTCTCGTTCATTATTTCTGATAGTCCTTTTATAGATGTATCAGAAAACGAGGAGTTCCGGCTCCTCAGTCCTAGAATTATATTTTTTTGATCCTTCTTACTGAAACACTGAATTAAATCTTGATTTCTACTTATTGAAATCTTTACCCATGCTCTGCTGATACCTGAGTAAGAGTTCTGGATTACAAATACATGTTTTCCTATTGTTCTGTTAACGGTGCATCAGAAATCAAGGAGTTCCGGCTCCTCAGTGCTAATTAAATATTTTTTTGATCCTTCTTACTGAAACACTGAATTAAATCTTTATTTCTACTTAATGAAACTTTTACCTATGCTCTGCTGATACCCGATTCCAAGTTCTGGGTTTCTCGTTCATTATTTCTGATAGTCCTTTTATAGATGTATCAGAAAACGAGGAGTTCCGGCTCCTCAGTCCTAGAATTATATTTTTTTGATCCTTCTTACTGAAACACTGAATTAAATCTTGATTTCTACTTATTGAAATCTTTACCCATGCTCTGCTGATACCTGAGTAAGAGTTCTGGATTACAAATACATGTTTTCCTATTGTTCTGTTAACGGTGCATCAGAAATCGAGGAGTTCCGGCTCCTTAGCGCTAATTAAATATTTTTTTGATCCTTTATACTGACACACTGAAATAAATCTTGATTTCAACTTATTGAAATTTTTACCCATGCTCTGCTGATACTCTAGTGAGAGTTCCGGATTATAAAATCATGTTTTCCTATTGTCCTATTAACGATGCAGCAGAAATCGAGGAGTTCCGGATCCTCAGTGCTAGTTAAATATTTTTTTGATCCTTCTTACTGAAACACTGAATTAAATCTTTATTTCTACTTATTGAAATCTTTACCCATGCTCTGCTGATACCTGAGTAAGAGTTCTGGATTACAAAATCATGTTTTCCTATTGTTCTGTTAACGGTGCATCAGAAATCGAGGAGTTCCGGATACTCAGTGCTAATTAAATATTTTTTTGATCCTTTATACTGAAACACTGAAATAAATCTTGATTTCAACTTATTGAAATTTTTACCCATGCTCTGCTGATACTCTAGTGAGAGTTCTGGATTATAAAATCATGTTTTCCTATTGTCCTATTAACGATGCAGCAGAAATCGAGGAGTTCCGGATCCTCAGTGCTAGTTAATTATTTTTTTGATCCTTCTTACTGAAACACTGAAATAAATCTTGATTTCAACTTATTGAAATCTTTACCCATGCTCTGCTGATACTTGAGTGAGAGTTCTGTATTACAAAATCATGTTTTCCTATTGTCCTATTAACGATGCAGCAGAAATCGAGGAGTTCCGGATCCTCAGTGCTAGTTAAATATTTTTTTGATCCTTCTTACTGAAACACTGAACTAAATCTTGATTTCTACTTATTGAAATTTTTACCCATGCTCTGCTGATACTCTAGTGAGAGTTCTGGATTATAAAATCATGTTTTCCTATTGTCCTATTAACGATGCAGCAGAAATCGAGGAGTTCCGGCTCCTCAGTGCTAATTAAATATTTTTTTGATCCTTTATACTGAAACACTGAAATAAATCTTAATTTCTTCTAATCTTACTTTTCAACCATGCTCTGCTGATACCTGAGTCAAAGTTCTGGGTTTCTGTTTCATGCCTTCGGATAGTTCTTCTATAGTTTCATCAGAAAACGAGGAGTTCCGGCTCCTCAGTGCTAGATTAATATTTTTTTGATCCTTCTTACTGAAACACTGAATTAAATCTTTATTTCTACTTAATGAAACTTTTACCCATGCTCTGCTGATACCCGATTCCAAGTTCTGGGTTTCTCGTTCATTATTTCTGATAGTCCTTTTATAGATGTATCAGGAAACGAGGAGTTTCGGCTCCTCAGTGCTAATTAAATATTTTTTTGATCCTTCTTACTGAAACACTGAAATAAATCTTGATTTCAATTTATTGAAATCTTTACCCATGCTCTGCTGATACCTGAGTAAGAGTTCTGGATTACGAAATCATGTTTTCCTATTGTTCTATTAACAGTGCATCAGAAATCGAGGAGTTCCGGCTCCTCAGTGCTAATTAAATATTTTTTTGATCCTTTATACTGAAACACTGAAATAAATCTTAATTTCTTCTTATCTTACTTTTCAACCATGCTCTGCTGATACCTGAGTCAAAGTTCTGGGTTTCTGTTTCATGCCTTCGGATAGTTCTTCTATAGTTTCATCAGACAACGAGGAGTTCCGGCTCCTCAGTGCTAGATTAATATTTTTTTGATCCTTCTTACTGAAACACTGAATTAAATCTTTATTTCTACTTATTGAAATCTTTACCCATGCTCTGCTGATACCTGAGTAAGAGTTCTGGATTACGAAATCATGTTTTCCTATTGTTCTGTTAACGGTGCATCAGAAATCGAGGAGTTCCGGCTCCTTAGCGCTAATTAAATATTTTTTTGATCCTTTATACTGACACACTGAAATAAATCTTGATTTCAACTTATTGAAATTTTTACCCATGCTCTGCTGATACTCTAGTGAGAGTTCCGGATTATAAAATCATGTTTTCCTATTGTCCTATTAACGATGCAGCAGAAATCGAGGAGTTCCGGATCCTCAGTGCTAGTTAAATATTTTTTTGATCCTTCTTACTGAAACACTGAAATAAATCTTGATTTCAACTTATTGAAATTTTTACCCATGCTCTGCTGATACTCTAGTGAGAGTTCTGGATTATAAAATCATGTTTTCCTATTGTTCTGTTAACGGTGCATCAGAAATCGAGGAGTTCTGGATCCTCAGTGCTAGTTAAATATTTTTTGATCCTTCTTACTGAAACACTGAATTAAATCTTGATTTCTACTTAATGAAACTTTTACCCATGCTCTGCTGATACCCAATTCCAAGTTCTGGGTTTCTCGTTCATTATTTCTGATAGTCCTTTTATAGATGTATCAGGAAACTAGGAGTTCCGGCTCCTCAGTCCTAGAATAATATTTTTTTGATCCTTCTTACTGAAACACTGAATTAAATCTTGATTTCTACTTATTGAAATCTTTACCCATGCTCTGCTGATACCTTAGTAAGAGTTCTGGATTACAAAATCATGTTTTCCTATTGTATTGTTAACGATGCATCAGAAAACGATGAGTTCTTGCTCCTCAGTGCTATTCTAATATTTTTTTGATCTTTCTTACTGAAACACTGAATTAAATCTTGATTTCAACTTAATGAAACTTTCAACCATGCTTTGCTGATACCTGAATCAGAGTGCTGGATTCCTCTTTCATATTTTCTGATAGCGCTTTTATAGTTGCATCAGGAATCGAAGAGTTCCGGTTCGTCAGTGGTACTCAATTTTTTTTTTTTTTTTCTTACTTGTCATTGAATTAAACCTTGATTTCTTCTATTCTAACTTTTCAACCATGCTCTGCTGATATCTGAGTTAGAGTTCTGGATTCCTGTTTCATGATTTCGGATAACTATTTTATATTTGCATCAAGAAATGAAGAGTTCTAGTTCCTCAGTCCTAATCAAATTCTTTTTTGATCCTACTAACTTAAACACTGAATGAAATCTCGATTTCTACTAACCTATCTTTTTCATAAGGCTCTGCTGCTAATTTTTTGAGACTACTGTTTTCATTTAGTTTTTTTTCTATTACTCGAACCTTAGTTATTAATCGTTGCCCGAAGAATATACGAAAATCCACAAATTACGTCATTTACGGCTATTTTCCCAAAATGATTGCCTTTTTCTAGTAACAGGTCAATATTTTTGTTTTATTTTTTTCTAGATTTAGGTGAGCAGAACTCTTTCTGAAAAGTATCAGGAACTATAGAACTCACCATTGTGCACCTAAATCAGTTTTTAAATTTAAATTTTGGAAGAAATGATCTGCTAGCGGAAGTTAGCAGAGCATATTTTCATTCGACTTTTTTCAGGCAATAAAGCCAGAACTATTCTTTTTAAGTATAAGGAACTCTAGAACTCACCCGCATGCCAATAGAACTCAATTTTTTTTGTGCTCTGCTAGGAAATGATCTGCCAAGTTCACGGCCATCCGTTTATGTTGATACCGACATTGTGCCAATCCAGCTGTCTGATTGTAAACATAATTTTAAATTTTAATAAAAAACGCCGCAAATCCATCGATATAAATCGATTCGCAAATCACACATCGTCGAAGAAATTACAAATTGAATAGACGTAAATAATTATTATAAGGAACACAAATTCAACAACCCCTATTTTTTTTTTTTTTTTTACAAAAGTATGGCAGCTGTTTTTGGTCGTCGGTACGAAGCCTATAATAAATGTGAAACTTATTAGTGATATTTTATTCCTTAATTCTCGCTATTGTACCTACCTCTGTTTGTCTCTGCATCACACAAAGGTTGACTGGTAGAAAAATCCTATGGCATTAAGTCTGCCTCTGTACAATTGTGTGTTTAAAGTATTAGATAATTAAATAAATAAATAAAAAGTCAAGTAACCAGTCTCACCTCTTCAGACGGGTAACAACCTTAAAACATCCACGATCGCACTGCACCAACATTCAGATTCAAGCAATCTCGCAAAATGCACTCATTGTGTTATTTGTGTTCCTCCAAGCGAAAGTTGAAAGTAGTAAAGTAAAATACGCAACTTGAAGTTTGAAGCTTGATTGCTTCATATTATAGAACTATACCTACATACAGGATTGCAATTGGCAGATATCACGTAAGTTATTGTTCAAATGATTATATGAATAAAAAAGTATACGACAAAATGAATGTTGTTTAGTGGAAATCAATCTATTGCATTCATTCATAAAGTATTCGGCCGTTCTTTTTCGTTTAACAAATTTGGGCAAAAATTAAAGGCAAGCCTTTAATTTTTGCACAACAAATGTTTAGAAAACTTGTGGTTACAAGAAACTCCAGGTTTTACCAAGTAGAAAGATATGTGTATGCTTTTGGATACACAAGTTTCCAGACACTGTGACAAAACAAAAAGATACGCATGGCGCCGAAGGTGTTAATTTGTTCTTTAAACTTAGGGCGACTTGCAGCTTTTACTTAGATCTTGATTTAAAGTCGACTTAGGCTTCAACTTAATTTAACGATTTGCATGTAATCGACTAAGCTTAAATCTCAATTTAAATAAACGTCAAAGTTAAACTATCTATGTTGGTTTAGAGTTGTCAAATCTCGGTTTTATAGACAGACTTCATTACAGTGTTATTTTAAATTTCCCTGTTTATTTGTGAAAGTGGATTTCTTTTCGCTTCATCATCATCGGATGGTGACTAGAAAATCGTACGTTATTTCGAGACTCCGTTTTTCTGTGGTAGAGTGTACATTATAAGCGATTTATTAAGTACATTACGAGATGACGAATTTTTTAAACAGTTCCGCTTAAGTAAACAGAGTACAAAGAATTATTCATAAGTTTCCAAGTGATTTTAACAGGTACGATTTCTTCAGAAATTTATATTAATGATAAAACCCACATATCTTAATAAAGTGTCAATGACGATTATATGTTTTTTGCCATGCCATACCTTTTGTTTGTTCCTTGCTGTAACCCCATTTGTTTTTTAACCAACTTCCAAAAGGGATGTTCTATATTCGTACCGTATGTTCTTTTTTTATGTATGTCCAACGATTTCTCCGTCAATTGTGGACAGATTTTGAAAAAATTTTTTTTTTGTTTGAGTGGGTGTTTAAAAAAAAACCAACCGACTTCTAAAAAAAAACATTACAAAGTGAAAAATAACATTAATTTCGGAAGTCGGTGGCAAAAAAGAAAATTCAAAACCGAAGATACCGACTTCCGAAATTAATTTTATTTTTCACTTCGTAGAGTTTTTTTGGACGTCGGTGGTTTTTTTTTTTGTAAAAAGTTTTTTGTTTTCTATTATCGGGATCTTTTCCAAAAGACGTAAAGACGTTAAATGCATTATTTCTGCCGTGGTGAAATTAGGTGACCTAGATCTCTTCATTGCAATTTATGATAAATAAATACGAGGGCGACACTGAAAGTTTTTAGAACTGGCCACTTGTAAACGATATAATAAAAAAATATGTTCAAATTTTGAAAATAGGACTGTTAGCCAATATTATTGTGTATGTATTTTATTAATTTGTCATTTGTTTACGATTCGGCGGCAAATTGAAAATTCTCACGTCAGCATGAATTTATCGCGAGAAAATTTTCTTACAATGATTTTTTATGACTTTCGATGTCATTGGAGTCAACAAGAAAGTTATGATAGACTTCGATTGGCTTTTCACGATGAAGCTCCATCTCGTGCCACTGTTTACAACTGGTTTAATGAGTTTAAACATGGTCGCACTAATCTCACCAATGATCTGCGCGAGGGACGGCCTTCTACGGCGACGACTGAATACTGATAACATCAGTGTTGTGCGGCGTTTAATAGAGACTGACAAAAGAGTGACTTATCAGCAGATTCGGACAAGCTTAGGCATCGGTATGAGTCAAGTGCACAAAATCCTCCATGAACATTTAGCGGTCAGGAAGCTTTGTGCCCGGTGGATACGTCATAATTTAACAGAGGCCCAAAAACTCCGTTGGGTTGATTGGTGTCGTCAAATGGTTCAATGATTTAACGGAGGTGACTCAAATGCTGTGTTCGACATACTTACGGGGTGACGAAAGCTGGATTTATTGTTATGATCCTGAAACTAAGAGAAAGTCTGCTGTCTGGGTGTTTCCTTCCGAGGAGTTGCCAACTAAAGTGAAGAGAGGTCAAAGCGTGGAAAAAAGATGGTGGCCTCGTTCTTCGGAAGGACAGGTCATTACGCAACAATTGTTTTAGAGGATCGAAAAACAGTTACTGCAGAGTGGTACACTAACAATTGTTTGTCACTTGTCTTGGAAAAAGTTCGGGAGAAACGACCTCGCAGTAGGATCCTCCTTCACCACGATAACGCCTCATCGCACACCGCCAAGCAAACAATCGACTTTTTGGCGACGTCAGACGTGGAATTACTTGGTCACCCGCCCTATAGCCCCGACCTTGCACCTTGCGATTTTTATTTATTTCCGAAAATAAAAGAAAAACTTCGAGGAAAAGGTTTTATGGACGCCGAGGAAGCAGTAGTTTCAAAATGCCGTTGAAGAGACTCCTATGGACGAGTGGGCAAAGTGCTTTTCTCAGTGGTTCCATCAGATGCAGCGAAGTATTGATGTAAATGGACACTATTTTGAAAAGATATAATAAAACTAATAACTTGCTAGTTTGTTCAGTTTTTGATTTTCTGAGAGATTTCAGTATCACCCTCGTATTATGCCTGACTCTATAATGTCAAAAAACTAGAAAATAACACGAGAACACAACTACAACCAACACTGACATTATTGAAAAAACAAATATTTTTTTCTTTATAACTCTAAAACTGGGTTACTGAGTTGGCATCACTTTTTATTTGAAAACGGAACGCAAAGAATGAATGGCGAATGAATTATTAACTTAATCTCAGTTTAGATAAATGGAATGTAAAATGTGACATGCTTAATAAGATTTGAGAAGTTAAGTGAAATTTGTTAATATTAATTAAATGAATTGATTGAATATAATCTTTTCCTATAGTTTTAGTAGGAAGTAGTATTTCAGTTTAGTTTTTTTAATGCGTTTATTAATTTTTTTCTAATAATTTTAATGGAAATAGTATTAAAAGTACTTTGAATATCAACATACCTAGGTTTTTTTTAAATTATGAAGCTCATCAAAATATAATGACATTTAAGACTATGTTACTGGAATATCATTCTCACTATTAAAGGTGGCACACGTCGATTATATAAATCAATGTGTGTGTGTGTGTGTGTAATGTGAATGTGTTATATTTTTCTTATCGTATATTTATTTCGTTATCTATGTGTGTATTTATTGAAACTTGTATGTGGATTTTATATCTGGCAATAAAGATTTTCGTTTCATTATACTTACTTTTGAAAATAAGACCGTAGACCGTACATCAAAGTTTTTCATATCGTTCAACAAAATATATAACATTTTGCACGTTTCATTTGTCTCCACACATTTTCTGTTCAAAGAAAGAAGATTTGATATTTTCCTCTTGAATACAATATATTTCAATTTGTACATAAAAACGAAGTAAGTTTTGGAAATCAGCGAATTTCTTAACAATACCCCAGTCAAAGGGACTTGTCGATATTAAATTTTTCCTACGACAATTTTTTTCTTCGCTTGATACAATATTGTTCGTACACGTTATTAATATAAAGGCTGTTATTATTATTCTTTATTGTGAATACTTTAGTAGCTCAATTGAGGGGGGGGGGGGGCGAGTTTCGCTTCTTTTGATGAGCTTATAACAATAGGTGCTTTGAACGTTTGTTTTATTCTTATCGACATCTAATAAGGTTCCTAAGAGAAATGGCGTATTAGTTGTTATTGATGCATCGTAATAGCGTAAAGGCATCTGTTATTGTGAAAATATTTTGTTTACTCATAATAATATATTGTTCTCATAATAATATTGTGTCTCTGTCGTTGCTGTCATAAAGTAAACATTATAATCTATTTTAATTTATGTGTGAACGCTGTAGGCTTACAGCGTTCTCACATTCACAAAATAGAAAAAAAAAGGAATCTAAGTATATAAAATATGAATAAATTAATAAAAATAAAAACCTATTTTAAACGAAATGACATGATTGCTACAACTGTTACAACTGTAACAAATCTGAATAATTATCATGAACACAAAAGCCAATAATAAAGTGTTGAAATTAAATTGTAGGTTTATAATGTCAAATATTAGGATGATTATGTCAAGGAAGAATGTAAAAAAAAATAAACAATTAATTTGGGAGCAGTTAATAGACTCTAACATAATATGCCGTTAATGATGTACTAGGGAAGCCACATGTGCAGAAGGAATTATTGCCAAACTTCCTTGTCTTCAACGTAGGCTTTAATTTTATAATATACTTTCTCGATAAGGACACCTTTGATGTGGGTTTTGAACTTCCCATCGCTATGTTCTGTAACCGACTTTGGCAACTTGTTATAAAAGCGGATACTCTTTATAAGAAATGACTTGCTTGTTTTAGTTAATCTAAATTTGGGTATCACAATTTCATGTCTACTACATGTATTTATATTATGGAAATCGCTTCTTATTTTGAAAAGCCCTAAGTTTTTGCGGACATAGGTACATAATACTTTCTAAGATATAAAGAAAAGGCAGAGTCAATATATCAATTTCTTTGAATTTGTTTCTAAGGGACTCACGAGGACCCATTTTATAGATAGCGCGGATTGCCCTCTTTTGTAAAATAAAAATTGAATCTACGTCAGCTGCCGATCCCCACAGCAGAACGTCATGAGACATAACACTGTGGAAATAAGCAAAGTATACTAACCTAGCTGTGGCAATATCAGTCAACTGCCTTATTTTTCTTACTGCATATGCAGCTGAGCTTAATCTACCTGAAAAAGTTCTAATGTGGGCGCCCCATTGCAATTTCGAATCTAAAGTAATTCCCAAAAATTTAGTTTCCGTTATTGCATCTAGTTTTTTGCCATCGAGTTTTAGATTTAGACCCACATGAGGTACATTTGGTAATAAGAACCTAATACATTTAGTTTTGTTCGCATTAAGTAAAAGATTATTAGCTGCGAACCATTTTGAAAGAACAGCCAGACTGTCGTTGACATGAAAGACATCTTTTCTATCTATTTTAAAAATGAGAAGTGAGAGAAGTGTCGTCAGCAAATAGAATTATATCCGATAAGTTAGTCATTATGGAAGGAAGATCATTTATATAAACAAGAAATAAGAAAGGGCCAAGAATTGAACCTTGAGGCACGCCCATTTTAACAGAATCACACAATCACAATCTCGAAAAGAGCGTTTTCCAAGGAGCCAATTTGTGCGGAAAGTGTCACTTATTTTCACTAGTGCTTTTTACTTTTCTGTTTATTTTTTAATTTTTAACTCCGTCATCAGCCCGTCGCAAAGAGCTTTTATTATTTGTAGCGACTACAGGTAGCAGTAATGCTAGCGGTGCAAAATACAATGTTCCCCGCGAATTAAGTTTAGTGGCCAGTCGTTTTCCCAGCTTACCGTATACCGTGTTACTAATTTAAGAAGCATCATTGTGCTTAATATTCATGGTCATCTGAATAGACTTTATCTTGTACACCTGAATTTCATTTACTCTCCTTCTCCAACCACTATACTCATAAGGTTCCAACATTATTTGAGAAAAGTTTTACATATTAGATGATGATGATGATTATGACGATGACGATGGCGATAACGATGACGATGGCGATAACGATGACGATGGCTATAGCAATGATGATAACGATGACGATGGTCAAAATCAAAGTCAGTCGAAGTCAAACTCAAAATAAAAAAGTCAAAGTCAAAGTCAGTCAAAGTCAAAGTCAGTCAAAGTCAAAGTCAGTCAAAGTCAGTCAAAGTCAGTCAAAGTCAGTCAAAGTCAAAGTCAGTCAAAGTCAAAGTCAGTCAAAGTCAAAGTCAGTCAAAGTCAAAGTCAGTCAAAGTCAAAGTCAGTCAAAGTCAAAGTCAGTCAAAGTCAAAGTCAGTCAAAGTCATGAATGTTGTTAATATCATTTATATACGTCAGCCAATATGTCAGATGTTACACACCATATGCGACTACTATAAGGCTTGCTCATTTTTTTTATTTCCCCGCACAATGCATAGTAAAACGTTGTATGATACACGTACGTAAGATGATTTCCGACTCGTGTCGACTGATACACTCGTCGGAAATCACCTACTTTCCACACTTGTAGCATAAATAACTATATAAAATTTTATTTATTAGTATGATTTTTACTATATTTTACTGCACATATACCTTAGCAATTTTGCTACACTTGATTGAGCAAATTAACCGAACAGTCCTGGCTCAGAATAACTTAAACCCTTTCAATGTACCTACCGTTTAAACTAGCAATTAATTTGAATAACGAGGACAGCCTGTAGACGTTTGATAACCAACTCAGAGACACACGCCAAACCCTGTAAGTTAACGTCAATAAAACGGTATTATTATGTGGGGCTAACCCGAAACGGGATTAGTTTTGTATTCTATAGTCGGTGTTGGTGCGTGATGAATTAAGCAGACTTAGCCGAAGAGATATTGATTCAGAACTTGCTAGTCTAAGATTGCTGTGGAGTGTATTCTGCTAGTGTTGGTTTTGTATGTAGAAGGTAAGCTTGTAGCGGACTTTGTTTTTATAAGTGGAAACACCTTATTGCCTATAAGGGCCTGTTCACACATATACAACCACACCACATAGCAGCGACAAAATGTGGGCAACCGGTGGCTATGTTTGAACAGTGTCGCTGCATCTTCTTGCAGTTGCGTTGTCGCTGCGATGTGGTTACGTTGTGGCTAGTGGTCGCTGACAGACAGATCGTGGCTGCGATCTGGTTCGTATCGATTCTCAACACGGTTGATTTTGACGGCAAAACATGGTCCGTGTGAATAAACTATTCATTTTTACAAATTAGCGTCCGACCAATCGATACCTATGTCAGTTTAGTCCATTTTTAGGGTTCCGTAGTAAACAAGGAACCCTTATAGTTTCGCCATGTCCGTCTGTCTGTCTGTCTGTCCGTCTCTCTGTCCGCGGCTTAGCTCAGAGACGGTTAGTACTAGAAAGCTGTAATTTGGCATATGTATACATATTAATCATGCCGACAAAGTGGTAAAATAAAATTATTAAAAATATTTTTTTAGGGTACCTCCCCTACACGTAAAGTGGGGATGTTTTTGTTTTCTCGTCTATCCCATGTTGTGGGGTATCCTTAGAAAGGTCGTTCAAAAATATTGTGAGTTTGTGAAAACCATTTTTAGATTCAGGGATCCGTTTGCGAAATATTAAGCATTTAACTGAATTTTTTTGTTAGTCAAGTGTCCCCCCCCCCTGTCAGCTAAATGGTAGTACTTAGATTAGTGAAAAAATTCACAGCAGTAGTATATATAATGAAATTAAAAGGAAAACTATCAGATCTAAGTAGGCTGTACAGGTTAACGAGTAATAATCAACCAACTTAAATTTGCGGTTTGAAAAACATGATCTCAACATGTTTTAAAACTACAATGTTAAGTTCGTTCTTGGGATTAATTCATCCCAACTACGGAACCCTTCATTGTGCGTGGTCCGACACGCACTTGGCCGGTTTTTTTAAACTGATATAGCAAGCGACTAAACCACGTGCGGTTGATGACCCAAAAAATACTTATTATCTTTATTATTTTTTACTAACTTCTACCCACGACTTCATCCGCGAGTCTATAACCTTTATCAGAAATTAGACTATCCAAGGCAAAAATATTTTTTTAAATGTGACTGGTAGTTCCGGAGATTACCCCTACATACAACTTACAAACAAATTGATTTTACCTCTTTATAATATTATATTAGTATAGATTTCATCGTGTTAAGATTTCGATACCTTAGTTTCGCTAGCTAATTTAATTTAACCTTATATAAAATTGCCATTAACCTGAAGTATATTTAAGACCCTATTTTAGTACCATAACATTAAGCATCCATAAATAAGTATTTTGCAAATAAATCGTACTTTGGTACTATGCTGAAAAATAAATAACACTTGTGTTGTGTTGTTGGTGTGTGTATTTAGGAAAGAAAAACCGTCCCTAATATAAATAAAAACACATGTAACAACCGCGACGCCAACCTGTAATTGAAAATAAAATTCGAAGAATAAATAAATTAGTTTATTTACACCCTTTAACACTTGTTATTGGATTTTCTCAGTAGCAGCCCGGAGTCTGGATTTTTGCCCGGTTGATGGCTAGTAGTAGTAGTATATATAACGAAATTAAAAAGAAAACTATTTGAGCTAAGTAGGCTGTACATGTTAACGAGAAATAATCAACCAACTTAAATTTGCAGTTTGAAAAACATGATCTTCCATACATTCCGTATGGGAGAACACGTTTTTCAACTACAATGTTAAGTTTGTTCTTGGGATAAATTCATTCCAACTACGGAACCCTTCATTGTACGTGGTCCGATACGCACTTGGCCGGGTTTTTTTAAATACAGATTAATGAACCTAACTCAGTTTCACCATCCAAGTGTGGGATCATTTGGAAAATTAGTAGTAACTTTTCTGTGTGCTTAAATAATCAGCTATCTAGCCTTTAATAAAAAGTTGTTGTAGAAAAAACGGCAATACTTCGTTAAGAATTGCAGTTTTTTGAATAACTTTTTTGATAAGAACACTCGATTAGTGAGCCTAATCAACTGATTAGGATCACGTATCTGAGTAATCACTAGAATATTGATAAAAATATCATGAAAAGTGACAACCACCCACAGACACGCGGGATTATAATTCCATTATTATTTTCTAGAAAAGTAATTACAAAAATAAGCCTTTTATTATTTCTCGCCTACGCTCCTAACATAATCCTCAGTAGCGTTCAGGTGTACAGGACAAGTCGGCTCTTCGACGGGACGTGATCTGACGATAATCGATCCAATACCGCTTGCGACGGTAAGGGTACTGTTAAAACCACTTCTGTTACACGGGTTTGCTCAGCAGTACTGCTTTTTTGTTTTTCTTGCAATAATGCCTTCTTTGTGATTTTTTTAGAGCATTGCACTGTAATGGATAGTACTATGGAAGTAATACTATTATTTTTAACAGCATTACTTGTGAATAAAAATCTTCCATCTTCTAATGTAATAATTATTGTGATTTTAGGCGTGTTATTAACATACCGTGAAGGCGTGTTATAACTCTCTGGGGAAATAATACTGATGCACTGACACTATTTACCCTACAAAAGAAATTACTTAGAATCTTGGTAAACATTGATCAAACTGACAGCTGCAAAACCCTATTTTCTAAAATATAATATTCTAACCCTCCCCTGTATCTACATTCTAGAAATATGTAAATTTGTCCGAAAGCATCAAGAGTTCTACTCACAGTATACTCTTAGGCACCGATCTAGACTAAACATACCAACATCCAAACTAAAAATGCATTCAACAAGTCCCTACGTAATGTCTATAAAAATTTATAACAAACTACCTGACATATTAAAGAAAGAAGAAAAGTTGAATATATTTATAAATAAACTTAAAAATTACTAATAAACAAATGCTAACTCCTTAGATGAATATTTAAATGATACACATAAAAAACAGGAAAAATAAAAAATATATATTAATGATACGGAAATATTTAATAAATAAATATGTAACAAAAATAATAATTAAATAAATTAGACAATATAATAAATTAAACAATATAGCAATCATAATTATTCGAAGATAAACAATTTATATAAATGAATGAACAGAATTATAATACATATTGTATATACATATACATACATAGATATATAAAAATAATCTAAAATATTTAAGTACACTTTTACAGATAAAAAAATACATAAACAATAGATAAGCGAAATGTTAGTATCCTATTTGCGATCTCTTGACTTTGAATAAATGTAAGTTAAAACTTGCCTATCAACTAAATGATCTCCGTAAACAGGGCTTCCTCTCTCCTACCCTTTTGCTGTGCCCTGCAGGGTCCATAATGATTTAAATTATATAGTTACCACCTAAGTACACATTATGGTAAAGCAATAAAGATATTGAGTATGAGAATACGATATTATGATAAGAGATCTTTTATTTGGTTTAGAGACAGATTAGGCAAATAACTGTGTTTCTTGAGTGGTACCTACAGAAATGGTAATGCGAATAGAATATAATAATTATATTATTGATACAGGCTAGGCTTATAAAATAAAGATGTTCAAAAGAATAAACTTACTCTGTTTCATACACCCACGATATGAATGAATTAACCTGAGCATTACTTTTTACTACAACAAAGTTTCTGAGTTACGAGAAATGTTCTTTCTTATTCACAGGTGCATAACGATTATAATCCATGGAAATGACTCGAAAGTCGTGATTGTATGATCCTGTAAACATAGCAAACATTGTTACTTTTTGGAAAGCCATCATTACTGGATGATATATAAGTAGGTCTAGTAAGGTAGTCCGCACGTCAGTGGTAATAAAACCAGTGTAAGTTGGCCTCTTATTCCATTGCAACTTCATACTACGCTAGGTCAGCTCAAGAACAGAGTATTATCATTAGCCTATCAATGTGACATAAGGTAGGTACAAATAGTTTTGTGTTGAACTTTAAGTAAATCAATTAATAAATTACAGTAATCACTCCGCACCATAAAATCGTAATTGCAACACCATAATTAATCACTCAATCCGTTATTATTTTGACAAGGCTATTGCCACTCCGGGAACCCGCATTCCCCGGCATTCCGCCGGAGAGCCGATTAATTACCAACCCTTTCAGCGTTTGTCCACAACCACCGTCAACGGGACGTCAACAAGAAACGAAATTATTCGTACCGAATGTGACGTCCCGGTGACGTCGACCGTTTGTTCACCACGAACGACCTCGGCGGTTCAGTATGATAAGCAGTGATAGGAATAGGTAGTGCCTATTTGCCTAAACTTCGAAGAACAGAGACAAGAAACGGAGACTTCCTTAGGACTATATTTTTTCCGGGACATCTGTCCCGAAATTCGGGACAACACTTTTAAATACATTAAAAAAATATGTTATTTGGAATAAGTAATTCGTCTATATTTACCTAAAGTTTGCGACTAGACATAACATAGTAAATAACATTCACAGTTGTTACAACCATAACATTTTCAGTTTTTTTTTGGAGATTATTTTGTATATGACTTGTTGATCTTAATACTATGAATCACAATGTTTGTATAAGCCGTACACGTTTCGAAGTAAATATCTTCTTTCTAGCTCACTCTCGGCAACGTTTAATGAGATTTCTAAAGTTCCAATGTATAATTGAAAAAAAAGAGACATTTTGTCTTTAAAATAATAAAACGATTTTTTTTATAATTTTAGCATGCTCTATAGTAGGACGAATTTATCATTTAAAAAACAAACGGTATTTGTATTTTATCGTAATGAAATATAATTCTAAAGTATATTTAAAAATGTGCATGATATTAAAATAATGGCCTTATCCCATTGTTTAGTAACACACTTAAACTTCAAAAACATCATTTAATCTTTATTGCACCGAAAGTACAATACGACTTTTACGGCAGCGCATTTCGTTATCTATTCTTAGAAACTACAAAAAGAAACCGCCATGGTCGCAAACCTGTGCGGCGCGGGGAGGGTATAAATACCTTCCCCTACCGCCCCGCGTGCCGGCGCGCTCAGGTTAAGTGCGCATCTTCCTGTATTGTTTCTGTGAATATTGTTTTTGACCCCCGCACGTTTTTTGGTTCATTGGATCTTCCTAATACGACTACCTTGGCTTGGATTTATGGATTACGATTTGCTGCAATAACATTGTTCCTGTCTGTCACATCAAATAATACGGTAAGTCAAAATTTATTACTTTTTAATGTTTTGACTAAAGTTATTTATTTTATTTCTTGTAGGGAAACAAACAGTAAGTTAGATATCAAGTAGAACATAAATGTATATATTATTTTATCTTAAACTAGCAATTTGACAGTCTAGCTTGATCTGCAGTTGTATGAACTTGACATTTTTGAGTGGAGTTTTTAAGATAATTATTGTGTATGAAACGTATTTAAAGAAAAACAATATGGTTGTTTTAATATTTGATGACCATTACGTACAAGACAGGACATCATCCGCATTTAATTTTTGGTCCAAATATAAAAGTGAACTTAAATACTACCAATCATAGTGATGCTACATCTTTGGTGTCATAAAGAAATGCTAAGGCGGACGAATTCTATCAAAAAATATTATTGTTCTGGCCGGCTCTTTTCATATTTGTACCAAAATGGATTATGTCCTTTGCGCATTGACTAAAATGTAACTCTGTAAAAGAAAAAAAACAATTTCAGTAACAATGACGCTACGCGTGTTCATATTTTCTAACCGTATTTCTTTATTAGAGCGTAAAATTAAATAATTAAATCTTCAAATCGATACAATCGATGCATCTAGGTGTAATGCGCGCGCCTCTCCCGCTTTCCCTTACACCTCCCCATGTCTATAAGGGTTTGTTTTTCTTTTTGAGGTATGGAAAACTATAAAATTTTATTTTATTTTATTTTAGGTACCTGTTTTTGGAGACCATTAAGATTGGCGATGGCGAACAACCCTAAGGAAGCAGCAGTACAAAGTTGGATTGGACTTCATCCTGAATTATATTACGACCCGGCCAGTAATTTGATTTACTGTTCTAAGTGCGAGGGCAGTATAACAGCTAAACTTAGTAGTGTCAAGAGGCACGTTAAAGGTCCGAAACACAAAGGGACAAGCATTTGGACCTAGTACAATTTCTCATATTATGTAATATACCTTGGATTCAAGTAAACAACCACGCTTTCAAAAAATTCTTCCATAAATATATTTGCTGCAATTGTACAAATCGACAAAAGGTTCCTGAGCAATCATTGCTGAGAAAAGTTTATTTAGATAAGATTTTTAAAACTAATATTGACTCGATTTATGAACAAACTGCAAATCAAAAGCTGTGGGTATCTTTAGACGAGACAACTGATTTTTTAGGCAGATACATGGTACATTTTCTTGTAAAACCTTTAAATGCGATCACACAAAAACCATTTTTAGTTGCTTGCAAAGTACTAGAAATTGTTAATAGGAACACAATTGCCCAATTTGTAACAGACTGTCTTGAAAATATGTGGTGCGATTCGTATGAATCCAAAGTAGGAGACGTTGCTGTATTATGCACTGATAGTGTAGCATATATGCTAAAAGCGGGACGTGTTCTGAAAAATTATTTGCCCAACATGATACACGTCACTTGCTTAGCACATGCACTGAATCTCGTGGCAGAAAAAATACGATACGAATACTCAGATGTAGATGAATTAATTTCAAACGTATTTTTTTTTTTAAAGTCACCTATTTGAGTGCGCTTGTTAAAAAACACCTTTCCCCACATGCCGCTTCCTCCAGAACCCGTTATTGCAAGATGGGTACTTGGTTGGAGGCAGTGTCATATTATGCAAAATATTACGATCAAATTAAAACAATTGTAAATATTTTAAGAAGTTCCGACGCGCTCACTATTAGGTGTGCCAAAAATGTTCTTCAAAAGGAAAACTTGAAATCGGACTTGGACTACATTGAGGAATATTTTAAAGATATACAAATTGGGTTAAAGAAATTACAAAAATCGAATTTAATTCTAACTGAATCCATTGAAATATTTGATCACGTGAGAACTGTGCTTAGCTGGTGTTCGTCTGAGCCTATAAAAAATAAACTCGTTAATGTCATGGACAGAAATCCCGATCTAGATAAAATTAGAGACATATGTGACGCGATAACAGCAGGAAGGGATGTGCGATCATACTATATGTACGCGCCTTTAACCTCAGTCGATGTTGAAAGGTCGTTTTCAACTTATAAATGGATTCTTACCATAGAACGAAATCGCCTGATAGTTGAAAATATAGAGAAAATTATGATTGTGTATTTTAACTTCGATAACTCATCTGACAAAGAAAATTTCGGTTCTGATACTGAACTTGACGAATCGAATCAAGATGATTAAATTAAAATCGTTCTTTATTTTTTATGGTATTTGTAACACAAATAAAGATTTTTAAATTCTTAGCAATTTTTATTGCGTCAAGATCTGTATCAAAACCGAACAGTTAGTAGTTCACTATTAAAACTGATTGTCCTAAATGTTATACTTCAAAGGTTAATTTGTACTTTGATTTGAGTTAAAATTGCATCACTCAACGTCAGTAAAATAAATATGACATAGATAGATAAACAGAAATTTGTAACTTAAGCTTTTTCCGTCAGTACATTTTGTTTCATGCTTTCCAATTACGTCATATTTAAAAAATAATATAAATATACAATATATTTTTTACAACAATATTGTATGTTTTATTTTTCCTTTAGAGCCCATAGAGGATAAGTTATTATTATGGAGTTATAAATTATAAATGTTATGTCTAGTCGCAAACTTTAGGTAAATATAGACGAATTACTTATTCCAAATAACATATTTTTTTAATGTATTTAAAAGTGTTATCCCTAATTTCGGGACAGATGTCCCGGAAAAAATGTAGTCCTAAGGAAGTCTCGTCTCTGTTCTTCGAAGTTTAGGCAAATAGGCACTACCTATTCCTATTACTGATGATAAGATAGACAAAACAAAAGCCGGGCGAACGGCGCCAAGTGTGTGGGTAAGATCAAACGTGCTATGTATTGCCAGCACATTGGCCCGACACAATTTCGGGCCGAGTTCTAGAGGTCGCGTACTCGAAAATCGGTGGCCGTTATACCCGGCGCTCAGGTGACGGATGTGCGGTGGACACCCGGCCATAGTAAATGTACGTATCGCTACTTCAGCGCCGTCATCTCGTTCCCGTTGGCGGTCGCGGTGGACAAACGGTCTTAGGGGCAGTTTACATACTTATACACTTCGACAGTCGCCTCTAGTGATGTAAAGGTCGAAGGTGATGGTGGGAGCGAGACGAAACACTGTATTGATAGTGGTGTTTTAGGTGGGTACAGTGGTGATGCCTGCGGATAATTTGTATATGTTATTTAGTAATTTTATTCATACTGTTGGTTGTTGCATTATATAATATTCTATGTACTATTTGTTTTATTTTATATTTATGTATAATTCTGAATTTTAAACCTGACTTGGTTTCCGTACGTTTTTTCGGGTGACCACTGAAAATCAGCGCTGTGCTGTGGGTCTCCATAGCACAGCATCATGCTGAGTGGAAGCCTTCTTGTCACAGTCATGACGTGCCAGCAGCTGCCTACTATTTCTGTTTTGTACTCGTTATTGTATACGTATTGTTATTGTTTTGTTACCTACTCGAGTTTTTATTATTTTTTTATGCACGTGTTTCTGTGACGAATAAAATTATTTTTCTTTCTTTCTTTCTTTCTTTCTCTCTTTCTAAAGATTTACGACTTTTTCTATTCAATTGTTATGTTCAATGATTGGATTGAACCGATTTTAGATTGAAATAAGTGAAACAATTCAAATATTATTTTAATGTATTTTACTCGGCAAATTAATTATTAGTTTTGGCAGTTTTGTGAGAAATAAATTGTCCTGGAGATGTCTATGTTACGAGGATTCTTTACTCATACTCACACTACACTTACTCTCACTTTCTTCTCTTAATCTCTCTTCTTTCTGGACTCATATAAAAACAAAGTCACTTCGTGTCTGACCACTTAGATGTTCCAAATCTCAATGGATTTTAATTCGTTTTTCACCATCATTTAAACTTTAGAGCATTTATTCCGAAAGGTATACAGTACGTTAACTAACAGAAGGCGTTCCCGTTAACCCGCAGTAGTATAGCATCCATAAATGCTTAAAAATATTAACATCGAAAAAAAACAGTTATTAATTTTTTTATTTTTTGGGAATACGAGTATTTACAAAAAATATTGAATTGATACGTAAAAGAAACACTGTACACGCGCACTTGTCTTACAGTGTTTCTTTTAGCATGTATGTACGTTATACTATTGCAGGTTAACCGGAACGCTTTCTGTTAGTTACACTACTGTATAATACATTAATTGATAAATTAACAGACCGGGTAAGGAATACGACCATCTGTTCCACCACAAAGCTGTCAGTTGGAAAGCCGCCATGCTAAAATGGAATTGGGATGGACACACAGGTGTGTCCAGCTAAGTTTGGTCCAACGGTCCGGATGGACTCAATGGGTCCCTCTTAATGGCAAACGACATCGTGGCAGGCCTAGATGGAGATGGCGGGATGAGCTGAACGCTAGCTTTTAAATAAAATTGTCAAGCAAATATAAACTTTCTTGCTTAAACTCACATTATTTTTTCCCAACATCAGCATTGCTAAGTTTTTTGACAAAGCGTCTAAACAGTTGACTAGGCTTGAATTAAAACTCTTACCCTCATAATTACCCACGCAAAGGCTTACACAAAAATGCAAAATCCCAAAACACCTTATTCCTAATTTTTGCTTCACCGCGTCATCTTTCCAAGAATTTACAATTTAAGTTCTGCAAGTCTAAAATCAACGAAGGTTTTGCGAGGTTGGAAAATTCTCGTCTCACGTCCATACACACGACGTTTAAGGTTCCAATAAAGAAGGGAACGATAGGTGTCGCTGACATCGCATGGTCCTCAGTAAACATACCCTCATTTGGGGTCCCACGTTCTGATTTTGAACTTCGTATGCTGCTCATTTTTGATTGAATTGTATTTACATAATATCTTTATGTCGCCTTGGAGATCGTAAGGTTGGATTTTTAGAGGGGGCTTAGGTTTGCTGTAGCTACCCATTATTTAATTTCTCTATGAGGTAGGTACCTAACAATAATGATCAACACTGAAATTAACAGCGCAAACTTCTTTTGTTGTATCGCCAAGAACTATTATATGTGTATAACTCATGCCTTGATTAAAAGTATTAGCCAATCAACAATACACGGTAGCAAGGCTGTTTTCTCAGTAGTTAAGAGAATTTTTTGATACACTTTGCAAACAGAACTGGTCGGTGAAGACGATGCATAAGGCAAAATAATAATAAGTAGTTGACTGGACTTTAAAAATTCAAATTCAATTCAAAATTCAAGTTCACATTCAAATTAAAAATATTTTATTTCACATAAACCTTCATGGGCATTTATGAAACGCCAGAAGCTAGGTGCACGGTATCAATTAGTCGTTTCCTATGGAGAAGAGTCGGCAAGAAACTCCACGGTTACTTTTGTAAAAATAATTGGCTTTTACAATATTTTCAAATAACAGTGTTAATAGGTATGGGAGGACAGTGTAGGTCTTTCAACAAGCAAAATAGAAATTGGCCAACAAATCTACAATCCACAAGTCTAACAGCGTTCTCACATTCACAAAATATAAATAAATCTATAAAAAAAGATTAATTAATTAATTTAAACCAATTTTAAACGAAATTACATGATTGCTATTACAACTGTAACAAATCGGAATAATTATCATGTCTACAAAAGCCACTAATAAAGAGTTGAAATTAAAGTATAGGTATATGTCAAATACTAGGATGATTATGTATATACCACTACTGCTCCCAATGAAAATGAAATGTACAATAAACAGTTATGGCTTTCATAATAGAATTGAAAATTAAATAAATTATAACAAAATCAAGGGAGTCATGAAATTATATTTTATTTGTCCATACTTTTATGAATCTTTAAAAATATTTTTAGCAGATTCATAATGTTTGTACTTTAACATTTTTTGTACATTTGAGATGTAAATGAAGCGGGCTAAAAACAGAGCTAGATTGGATTTAGGAAAAACAATTGACTTATTTTCTGCCTGTATTTTGTACTAGCTTTCAAGTCTGGAACATCACTTAACATTACTTTTGGTGTAATATGTTTATTTTAATTTGGTAAAAGGAATTTTGGTTCGTAGTGCTGAAGGGATTTTAGAAATTTTTGCCTGGATACATATTTTTATGAAATCTCCAAACTATATATATATAATGTATTTACCTTGCTTGTACATATTTGAGACTGCTTTATTTGTTAAGAAGAACATGCATCTATTCAGAAAAGCATCTGAGCATCGCTATAAAATGATTAGACAAGTACTCGTATATAGACATGAATTATGCGTTCGACCATCAAAGAACGCATAAAAGCATACTCTGCATGGCCCCAAAAATATTTAATAAATTACCAAATGGAATTAAGGACTTAAATATTATTCAATTTAAAAACAAATTAAGACATATATTATTGGAAAAATGTTATTATACTATTGACGAATTCCTTAATGATAAATTGTAAGTTATTTGACATTGATATTTATTTACAATGTATATTCTTATAATTTGTCAAATTAATCTTTATGTCCATTCATTATTTATATGTATACTCAATGGATAAGGTTTTGCTTGGTTTTTTTTTCTGTCTTAAGTTATGTTGTGTTTCGTTGTAATTATTTTATTTTAATGTTGATTATTGTTTTTTTTATAATAATTACCAATTAAGTGAAAGAGTATACACCTTTAAGGTAGTTTTTTGAGGAACGAATTATTTATTATTAAGATCTCATGTAAAAATGTACCAAAAATTACACCAATAAATGAATTTGAATTTATAGTCGTACATACATACATACATAAATTCATGCCTTCTTTCCATGGGGGTAGGTAGAAACTACATAACTCCTTTTGCTTTGTGATCATAGGAGGATTTGATAGGAACCCTTTGGCCTCGTACAGGACTGCATAAATTTTTAATTTTACTTTGTTTTTTTATTGTTTTTTATTTTTTTATTTATGTTTAGTGGGTTTTTAGTTTAATTTGTGATTTCATGTGCGAGTCTCATTAAAAACTCTCTTTCTTTCTTTCATACACGTATGCCGTTGTCTTTGGTCGTCTACAACTAACAACTGCTTACTTTACTGTTTTTAAGTTAAACATAAAATAACACTCAAAAGACCATTTCAGACACTAATCTACATGGTCCTCACATGGCTTGACCAAGATTTTGTCTGGACTTTAAAAGAGACTGCGACCTCTGAGTTTGTTTCGGCCTTTCTTCTCAGATTAGTCAGATAGGAAACACCGCCTTCATCTAGCTTGTTTTTAATATTTTTTATATGACGTGTAAAAATGATTCCGATATCCTATTTACAGAATAAACCATTTCAGAGCAAGAGAAGTTATTTGATAATTTTGACACCAAAAAAAAAGGTGGTCAAGTTTCAATGCTGGAAGCAGTGCCAGAGTTTTGCATACCTAGGTATGCACAGAAAAGTATGAAGATTACCTTTTATCTGTTCACTAATATAAAGCCTAACGTTACCAAGCAAATCGAATCAAAGCAAAAGCAGTTCGTCAAAGTCAGAATCTCCAAAACATATAGCAACTAACGGGCATCCATTTTCATCGAGCCTTCACTTAGTTCGGCTCAATAGGTACATGAGATGACATCCAAGGAATAACTCAATTGACCCCAATCGGTACCTATTACTGCAATATGGAACTAACCCTTTGTCTGCCAGACGAATTTTATTCCTGAAACATGAAAGACTCGTTTTCTTTGTTATATAGTTATTGAAGAGTATTTTCTCTGAAACATTTGGAAAATAAAAGCTTAAGTGCTGTTCGGTTGTACATAATATTGAGGCGCGTTTACATGAGAAGAGTTTGTCGGCTGGAGAGGCGAGAATGTGAAGGACATACTCAGCGGGTGATTACCGCAATCATTTATTTGTTCAAGTATCGTTTACATGATGACAGTGTCATAAATTGCCTGACTTTTTTGGTCTACGTAAAGGACAAGGACGCAAGGACATTGTAACTTTTCGACAATCAAAAAACTCTCTTCGTGTAAACACACCTTTATGTTATCTTTGTTTCTGGGACAATAATATTGAGATGTTCGAGTTTTCCTCGTACGCGTAGGTCGCCGGTTGAGGTTCGTTGGGTACATTTCTGTTACGGCTTAAGTTACAGGTTATTTTTCCTTTGAATTGACAGTTTGCTGGTTCAACGAACAGCGAGGGATTAAATCCGGCAGATGGACAGGAGATTTGTTACAATATACTGCGGAAGACTGGTTTTTGTAGGGGCTATTGAAGTCATATGACAAAAAAGCTTTTTCAAAGTGTAATTTTATTTTTAGCTACAGAAATCTTTTAGTAGTCGATTACTCACTGGCCTATTATCTTTTTCTTTTTTCTTTTCGTGTGGTTAACGACTAACCTGGTGTCAGAATTTCAAAGCCACGCATGGGCCTCTGACTTGGCTTCACATGTCGTCGAAAAATATCTCTCAGGCATGCCGGTTTCCTCACGATGTTTTCCTTCACCGTTTTTGAAGCAAGTGATAATTTTACAATACGCACATGAATTCGAAAAGTTAGAGTCGGCTCCTTGGGTTCGAACTCGAGACCTATGAATTGGCAGTCTGCCTCTAGGCTATCACTGCTTACAAATGGAAAGCCTATTCTATGAAACACATTTATATTTATACATAATATTAAACAAAAATATCGAGTCAAAAATATGATTATTATCATCACAGCAAAAAATATGCTTTGATGAGTTTGTTTTCCTCAATACAATTTTTCTGGGACCGACTACCATGTTGATATTATCACTCGAATACATTTCAAATTTCCAGAATACCTTCTAGTATGCCAAAAGCCAACCTGTTACAAGACATATACCTACACTGACGAGCTATATAAAAAAGCTACTAGCTTATCATGAAAGATTTCCGAAACCACGCAGGTAGCTTCTTGAAGCAAAAAGCTACATTCAATTGTATTTAATAGCGCTTAAAAATCATCTATAAAAGTGCCCTTTTTTATATTGCTCGTCAGTGTATACATAACTAACCAAGTTTTAAATAGCCCGCAGTCAATCGTATACATATCGAATTCACGAGAGCTATCGACTCAACACTCTGTTGGCCCACTCGAATGCTTAGTGCAAAATTACCTAATATTACCTAGCATATTGCGGTCGTCTAACATAACGTGCACTGGTCATAGATTAAGAAAATCGAGTAGAAGCGAAACTTAGGTGGTGTTGCCGATATAATTGTAACACGTTAAAGAAATAGTCGCACCAACACGTGATCGGCGCGTTTATTTTGTTTAAAGTACCCGAATGCGTGGTCACGCCTTCCAGTTTTCCGAACAAATGAGTGACGTAATATGAACGAGACAATAGCGTATTCGCACGATCGATTGCTTTGGTTAGGACGCGGGGACAATCTTTCAAAAGTGCCTATAGTTTGTAACAGACGCGCGTTTTTTACTTCCAGCCCGCGTAGCATGACGCTTTCTATTTCTACGAAGAATAGACATAGCTTTTTCTATACAAAGTGACATTTCGTTTCTCCATTTTGACATCGCACCGTAGAAATCTTTCCACAAACTGTCATTTTGTCCTTCATTTCTAACAATCTTTGTCTAGGTCCTTTTTTATGTAGACTATTTCAGAAGAAAGATTTCTATCCCAAACTGTCAAAATCACACTGAGAACTGACAGTTGTCTAAAGTAGTGATTTTGACTTTGATTTTCTACTCGACGGCCGCAAAGTATAAACGGTTATCTACAAAATCTTAAAATCATGATTTTACAGAAGAACGTTTTGAATGCAAAATTGTGATAATTAATAGAAGAACAAAGCTATCTTCTCCTATTTTACATCATTTAGTTATTAGGGCTATACCAAAGAAATGGTTAAGGCCAATATTACTGTAATATTTTTTGTTCCAAAACACGGGACTTCGTCATTTGAAGAAAATTTTTTGTAGTTGTCTTTATATATGTAAAAATAGAGAATCAAACAGAAAAACTCTTATGACAAAACAAAGAGTTCTGAGTCGAATTATGTCAAAGAGTGAATTTCGTAAAAAGTGCAGTTGACTCTTTCTACTTTGCTGCCGTCGTACTGTCTACACGGAACGTCATTTTTGTCTACTCTTCCGTCGACAAAACGGTGCTCATGCTACGCGTGCAGATGTTTTCAGAACATTAATTTTATCTTGCTACGATGGAGAGGAATTTCGTGCGCAAATTCCCGCAGTGATTTTCTGCTTAGAACTTGTAGACTTCAGCTTTTTGTTTTTTTGAGCTGAGAGGAACGGAGAAGCGCAGTGCTAGGAAAAAAACAACCAATAGAATGGCAGGGTCTCCAGTAAACTATTAAACAATAATAATTTAATACTACCTCCTGCTTCGCTTATTCACTCAAATAGACAGGCAGCTTGAGCCCGTTTACACTATGAAAGTTTCTTGCCTCTAGCATAAAATAAAATTGAAGCAACAAATGACTTGCATCGTGTAAACTTTATTGTTGCTTCAACTTATGATATGCCACAGGCAATTAAATCGTACCGTGTACAGGCTTTACGCACCGCACTGTAAGCATTTCTATTGCGCTCGGAGCTGGAGTGTCGCCTCTGTTCATTAATAGATATTTATTATGCTGCAGTGGTCTGTGTGTTTGCTATTAATATTGAAGCGTATAGAAGCGATTGAGACATCGGTTTGTGCTATGGCCGTCTTACAACTAACGGGAATATGCTACAATATGAAACATTAGTATTGTGCTGTACCGCAGATTACGTTTGACGTGTGTTTGTATTACTGTTTCAGATGGCACTGTGTTGTGAAACATCATCATCGATGAATTGAATGCTGTTATGGATACTGATTAGAATCTTACCCAAAAAATAACAATTAAGAGGACTGCGTGTCTGATTTGTCAAGTATAATTATAAAAGACTAATAATTGAAGTGGCTACTGACAAAGATTATTAATAATAAGGTGATACATTCTCAGATAATGATGAGAATGATTGAGATTATTTTTAAGCCGATAATTATCAGTTAAAGCCATTATGAAATAGTGTTCGGTAAATAGCAATTAAATCAAGCTACCTATTAAAGAATATAGGTAATACCATTTCCCAGAATCCAGAGGTAGGGAATGGTGATACCATCGATATGAATGGCAATTAATTAATTAAGTAGAAAGCAATGCCACAATTTCTATGGCATAGAACATTGTTTATGGAATTATGGAAACCTTGTCCAATACTGACCAAATTATTCACAATGTTTGAAACTACATATTACGCATCGGTCTCTGTACAACACAGATAAAGCATCACCACAACGACCGACATCCAATAATGAATACCATAAATAATGCTTAATGCCTCTGTGAAGTAATTTTTTCTTAATCAGTCAACACAATTTAGGTAATCAGTATTCGGAACAATCGATTCTTGTAACGTTGGTCACAATATCGATGCTTTTGATAATACAACATAACCCTAGCGTAATTATACTACAACGGTCCAGTATTAGTGCCCGAGTTAACATACTAGCTAAAGGCTAACATTGCCCACATATTGCGGTCGATGGACTGAACGTCTTGTGTAGGCTATTAACTGGTTTATGTGTTAGTACAAGCTATTGGAGATATTGTAGCACTGCCAGGTCGTTTGTGTATCTTGTTATACGAGTAGTTTTAAAAAAGAACTGTGCATGGGACCCTGAGAACTGTTATTCCAAATGGAGTGACGTAACGCGGGTAGGTACGACAAAAGTTGAATAACCCTGCTAATTTACACATCATCTAAATTGGCACAAAATTATTCGATAAATTTTTCATATTTTAGCATTTTACATAAGCTCAAAGTTAATATTCTTTTAATTGCCTTCTGCTCCGATTTAAATATTTAGCTCAATAATTAAGATTATAAAACTGAAGTGTTAATCGACTTTTGTCGTTGACTGTACGTAGTAAGTTTCAAAGATTTGTGCTTTATTTCAACTGTAACTTTTACCACAATCAGTAAGATTTTCTATTCAATGATTTCAAATCTCTTTTCAACGGTGAGAGAAAACCTCTAAGGGCTGATTTCATTTAAACGATTTATTTATTCCATAACAATCTTGACACTGACAGCTCTTGAACGCGTTTTAGAAATGCTGATCGCGTTTAGTTTCATTGGTGAAATCCGCACTAAGACTAGTGCTTCCTGGAAATCAAAACAATCTTATAGCCTTTTCCCAACTATATTGGGGTCAGCTTCCAGTCTACTGGGTAGCCCTTGGTAAGACTGGTTGGCGGATTTTTTAGAGTTTTGACTACACGTAACGACTGTCAAAGATCTGCGAAAGACAGCTGGGACCAACGGCTTAACGTGTTTTCCGAGGCACGGAGGAGTCTCGGTATATAAAGTATGGTCAACCATCCACGAACCGACCGTGACTAGCGTAGCGTAACCTCGATCAACCCGAGCGGCTGTTATTATTTAGCCATGAGCCGCTTTTTAGCTTCGTGGAAACATTACAGCTTATTACGTGGTGAAGACAAAACAAGTTAGCTGATGTTTTAAATAGGTATGTACCAATTTAATTACTTAACTAGGTAAACTTATTGTTCCTGGTGCTAACACGACAGATAAATATTTTAATAAGAATAGGTATCTGTTAAAGCTAAACCCGCATTTACTCTGTCTCAGGGCTGCTATTGATCCAGAAACTCACATTAAAATTGCCAGGCTTCTTGCTAATTGAAGTTCAAACGCTTCCTTAACGTAGGACGTCCTTGGTAACAGACGGGGAGGATCGTACAATGAACAATAAGTTTGTCAGTTTTATGTCTTTACATTAATAATACATCATCGCGACAATAAGACGTGTCTGTTCAAAGGCTTGCGAGACCGCTTCGTGAGGTTTAAAGCAAAGTCAAAACTTGCAAGTGCTTGGGAGTGCTGCTTATTTATGATCACAGTCCTGACTAATGTTGACGGAAAACGTCAGTAGACGTCGGTATACATGACAGTCCAAAATCGCCAACATACTTCGAAATGAGATGCTATTTCATCTTTTCGCATAGGTGGGTATATTGAGGCTTTTATCGATGAAACAATCATTTCATTACCTACATCAAGATTGTATAGTCCTTAGAATAATCTTCAACTGTAGTTCCTGGGGTCTAATTATTGTTAAATACTTATTGTTTGGTTGAGTGTAAAATGTAAGGTAGTAGTAGTTTATGGAAATGCCCATTATGAGCAATCTACATTTTCGCCTTCATAGTACAAAATAATTATTCAAAAGACAATCGTCCCCAAACATACTAATCACCTATAAACACAAACGTAAAATTAAAAACAAAACACAACACAGAGTGCATTGTTCTGAATATTTTATATGAAGACATAACGTGCCACTCCACGATGCTATGTCAGTCAAAAGCCGCGTCACACGGTCGCAACAAAGGGGAGACGGGCGCTCAGCTCTTTGTGACGACGTACGGAGAGACTCGTGTGAAGGACCCTTTAGAATATAAAAAGAATTGTTTAGATGCGATGAAGCGATGTTCTTGTTTAATTGTTGTTTCATTAAGGAGGTAATGTTTTTGTTAAAAGCTTCCTTGCTCATCCTCGTGATTTTCATGCTTTAGATTTCGATGTCTTTCTGGAATCCAATTTATTTTTTATGGTCCCCTAACCTAACTTGGAAATCCAAGCCACCTATTGAATGGGCAAAATATTTAACGACCATTACAAAATATATCTTCACGACCATTTTGAGATTATCTGTGTTTATTAAGGCAGTGTAAGTTAATATCCATTAATTTAGATCATTTCTCTATTCATCCTTACCGAGAAGATATTCCATAAAAAAGACTAACAATATCACATTGCACTTTATCGATATTGCTCTCATCACACATATCAACTTCAGTACCATATTACATTAATCTTCTTTGAACTTTTACGACTTATGTTTTTGCTGTCTAGCCAAAGTATGACGGAGATTCGTAGTCTAGTTTACTTATTTTTTAAAAGATCTTAAGCTTCTACTAATTCTGATTATAATAAACCAAAAGATTAAGGAATTACTTCTTCGAAATCGGTAAGTTTATTTTCAAAAAATAATTTACTAAAAGGCTTTTTATGATCGTGCCTATAAAATAAACAAATATGCCTAGAGTTATCCATGTTTTATTTTGTTAACACCAGAATCAAGTTATCGAAAAAGCGCTTTAATATTTTTATGGATGAAATATTAATCTGATTAAAGGTCAAGTTTTTATTTTGAAAACTAAATTTTAAACTATACATATTCATAAAATTTTGCACAAATTCCTTGAATATGCATAGTTTAAAATTAAAACAATATTTTATTTCCTTTCAATCTTATGAGGTTGACATGGCAGAAAAGAGCACCTTTGCCCACGAAATCCTCTTCACTGTATCTATAGCTTGATGTCTCTTGCCAACACTACGATCCGAGTAAGAAACGTTCACAAGTAATGTCATCCTAATACTTGTCAGTGAACAATATTGTGTTCTTTTACAAAATATTCCAAATTAGTTTATATTTCCTCACTACGTCTGCTGTCTCGTTTTGAAACAAAGCATTCTTCCAGGATTTCCACTTTTGTCTTTGTTAGGTCCTTTCAAGGTATGTGTTATCCTGTTACTCTCTCACTCACTTGCTTTGTGAGTTCTCCACCAGCTTTGTACATTTATTGTTACTACTTTGTTTTTCGTAGATCTATTTAAATTAAATTCCAAGTGTTTGTCTAAGATGGTCTGCAAATGAAAGAAACCTTTTGTTAGACAGTGTTTCTTTTAAATTAATTTAATTCTAGACAGACACTGGGGAAGGGAATTTATTTAAATGAAATAGTGTAAAATTAGCAGTAACGATACTTAAATTAATGCTTGTGAATTTTTGTTAGGTCTGAACTGGTGAAATGGTCCATAAGTTTGTAAATGGATTCATGTATATTGTAAGTTAATTCTCTGTACAATATTATTCGTAAAACATCGGGCAAAAATAATAAGAAACCTATACAAAATAATAAGACATCCACCGCATCAAATCTTGGATCACTATCATTTCTGATCCCTCGATTCCGAAAACAAATAAGGCCCAGAAACTTCTGGAGACTATTCAACAAAATGGCCAACTCCGAAACTTCTATACAAGAAAAGCGAAAAAAAGGATTTTCCAAAACAAAGCATGTAGGAGTGTATCTGGTAGATGACGCGACGTGATCCCCAGTTCGTCATTCGTGGCTGATGAGTTAGCTACGCAATGATCCATGTGATTACCGGGCTTGCTTGTGACGCGGTACAAGTTTGGAGAAACTTGACTGTCAAATATGTTACTGTCGGTCAACGAATAAATGACCTTCCTTCTTCGTCTTGCCGTGTGGAGCATCCTGTTTGACAAGTTGTTCAGCTATACTTTATCCAACTTAATAAATTAATTTGTTTCTAACAAATACCTTAACGTATTAAAGGCCCAATTTATGGTCCATGGGATAATGAAAAATGCCAAGTTAGTTATATGTATACCCATCTAGTAATAGATCCTTACCACTGCCGACTCTATGATGGATTTCTGCTATTTAAAGACCGTAAAACTGTCCTGAAAATATTGTTAACATTCGTTTTTTGTTTTAACTAACATGCAAATATCAGTGTATAATTGTTTTCCATTAAACTTTTTCCACCAAACACTTGTGTCTTAGAGCGCTACATGATTGCGAACCGTGGCGCTACTGTCAATCATTATTGAAGGTACTTGAATTTATTGTTCATCAATAACGCCAACAATCTGTGCGCTGCGGTCGCTGTAGCCTATATTGATGATGTCATTATTTGCGTAGATTATTAATTGTGGGGTACTCTGCCATCATCTTGGTTGGTGCTGCATAGCATTCAGAAACCAGGACTTGACGTAGAAATAATTGATAAGGGTTTGAATACAGCAGTTTCTTGTAGTAAAAATATGAATATTCAAATGCTTGTGTTAGACCCGATTGAAAGTAGCTTAATCAACTCAAAAAGACGATGGAGAAGTTAAAACATTTAGAAATATCAATGAAAACAGCAATGAATCCGATAAGGATATGTAGAGTGAAAAGCTCATAGTAACAATTTATTTGCGGGTATGTTATACAAAATTTGATCCAATAAAAGGATTGAACCAGATTCTATAACGTAAGGATTATAATGAATGGAACCAGGAATATGTGGAAAGGATTCCGGAAAGAAAATATAAGGAAAATCTAAAGGTGAAGGGTTCAAAGGATTGATTGAATAAAGATCGTATTCTTAAAACACAGTTCCTGGTTATTGTAATCCGCTTTCGGGTGGAAACAGACTTATCAGAATTATAGAGGTTTAGGACAGAGGTAAAGTTGAAAAAAATACATGCCCATGAAATTAATATAGTAAGAAGTGTTCTAGAATTTAATACTGCATCGAAAAATACTTTGTTATTTTAACTGTTGACGGAAATGGCTAGTCTTGAGTGTCTCGACGATGAAAGTCAATTGATAAACTTGGGATTTGCTATGGACTGTGCTAAACGAGTTGGATTGTAAAAAATAGTAGTGAATTTTTTTAAATGGCTGATTACGTATGCATAAATACATAAACTCACGCCTTTTTGCGCCAGGAGGCGTTCTGTAGTGTCTGCCTACCCCATGTAAAAACTACAGAACGCTACCTACTGCGATCCTTACGTACTTCTTTTACTTCAGCTGACTACTTCCTAATTACGAGTACTTTCTGACTGTTACAATTATTTCTTTAAGGGTTGATTTAACCAAAATCAGTTTTAGGTATCTATTTTATCAGCGGAATAAAACTAAACTAAGTTCTGACAGTGTTGTTTAGAAAAACTGTCCAAGTTATTTGTTTTTTTTTTTGTTAGGTACAAAAGTTTGCTCTAATTTCCCCTTAAATTCAATCTATACTAATAATATGGTAAAGAGGCATTTGTTTGTTTGTTTGTAAGTTTGTATGTAGGTGGTAATATCCGGAACTAACAGTTGGATTTGAAAAATTGTTTTTGCATTGGATAGCCAAATTCTTGAGGAATGTTATAGGCTGGCGGGCGAAGTCGTGGGTAGAAGCTTGTAAAGTATAAAGTCAACGTCACCATAGTATAATAATTGCCAGCATCATCACATGCTCATCCATTTACTAATTAGTATTCAACCGGTTCCATTTGAAATAGACATTTGATAAATTTGCGTGATCTGTTAAATATAAATGTACTGTAGAATTAAACAAATTGCTTTCGATCGACGCGGTGTTACGATGTTAATTTAATGTTAGAGAGTTCTGTTCGTTTGGCTTTATTTAAGTTTGATTTAAATGTTTCAACGGATTTTATATAAACATCAGTGAAATTTAGTAAAAATGAGGATTTAAATATTGTACCGTCAACCGCACGTACATGTTAACAGTTTGACTTTGTAATAACGCCTTTATTTAGCAATTGCAGTAAGAGCAGTTCTCGTAGTTCAAGGGTTACTTTGTCAGGTTAATTTTCAGGACTAAATGAAGCTTGTTTTTAGTCTGACTTTCAATTTCCTGTTACTGTAGACAGTGCCATCTGACCTCATACCCAAATCCAATTACTGGGGAGCATTGATATCCTTATGCCAATCTAAATTAGAGTTGACCGACGTTCGAGAATCGTTAGACCATAATCAACAAGAGCCTGAGCTTCTGCAAGATGCACCATCGATTCCAAATCCAATGCATGGCCAAATGCGTTAATGTGATTTATTTTATTAATAAAAAAAACAACGATAACCAGTATCATGGTATGGTATGGTGGTATCATGGTCTTCTAGTATCATGGTATGAAATTAATCTACAACAATTATACTGGACTCAGTCAAAAATACCCAAAAGTCCAAGTAAATAAGATTGTTTTGAAGTTGAATTCATTTTATGCATGGTCCGAAACTCCAATATTCTAGTAGATTATCAGTATTTATTTTTTAAACTTTATAATACCTAAAGTGGTGGTTATTTTAGAATTCAAATTGGCTGCAGGTACTCGGGCGGTTTTCACATTCAATTTGATGCCTGCCTACATTTTAGTCTACGAGTTCACAGATTTACATATACTTTACATGTAATTATGGGCACGGTGTACTAGCGAGTAGGGTTCTAGCTTAAAATAGCAAGGTAGTAAGAATATTCTTATGAGATTAACTTCACTTTTGAGTTAGAATTTTTCTTTAATTCTCTATCTTCGCGGTTTGAAAGACTGTTTTTTTTTGAGAATTTAGATTTTTTCATATCTTAATTCTCATGTGTGTTCCTAAAGAACTCTTTAACAGATAAATCATTTCGTATCTTAGATAAACACTTTTTGTTTCTTTGTTTCAGAGGTAAGTTGAAAAGATATAAGACTCGTAATATGACGTCAAATATTTCCTTTGAACGACGCCAAAGAAAAAAGATAAATTCGCTTCAATGACAGTTTTTTCGACAACGCAAGCACTGAAACAACAAGATACACACCAAACAAAACGTGCCAATTTTACTGAACCTACGTGTAATCTATTTCAGAAATACTGCGATTCCGTGCGAATTTAAATCCCGAACATTTATTTATCGGGGACACGTAACCACAGCCAAACTCTAAATGACAGTTGAAACTTACATACAAACTATTGCTATTTTCCTATCCAATATTTAATATCGGAAATTCGGAACTCCAGGCGGAATTAATAATGGAAGTGTTGCAAAACAATCGTATATTTGCAAACATGTTCCGATACTGATGAGAAATAATTTCGTACTTTGTACACCAGTTTGCTACTAATTCTGGCGAGTTGTGGAGGATTTCATCGGCCGAATGTGTAATGAGACTGGAACTAAAACCGGGCAGAATAGTTTTGGTTTGGAGTTTAAATAAAATGTGCTTTTCCTTATTTAAAGCATTTAGTGTTACGAGCGGTGGTTTACGGAATAATAATAGTATTGTCTCGTTTAAAGTTTAAACACATTTATTTACTCAGACACTGCTTTTTTAGACCTATTCAATTTTTTATGGTTATACCTTTAGGTTATAAGTAAGATTACTTTATATAAAATGTACAAACTATCTACAAACATACGTTTTCGTGACTTGCACATACAGAAACTGTTACCGTAAGAAGTAATTACAGAAATGAACACATAATAATATATATTTATATCCTATTAATGTCACAGATCAAAGACTCCCAAAAATAAGCGGCTTACGGAGGTCTTTCACTCTTGACAAGGATCATAAGAAATGTATGAAGATAGCCATACGTGCATTAGCAGTGTTATGAAAGGGGTGCCTTTTTCGGCCTTTTTGTTTGGGGCAAATAAAAATACTTAATAATGTTATATCAATGAAACCTGTCGTATTATAAAATTATGTATTTTTCCTAAGAGACTGCGGACCAGAGGATTGCCTGTATTACTATTTTTGAGTGGGTCCAAAATCTTGCAAGTAAGTACAGTAGGCGCTTGGTAATCCGGCGCTCACTAATCCGACACGTCCAATACGACGCGTTTTCTAACTTAACTCTCCTAGCATAGATATCCGTTTCCTATTCTGTAATCCGACAGTTTAATTCAAGTGCCGAATTACAGAGCGCGCGCATCGATCGTTGTCGTCCTGCAGTCCGGTCCGATTCTACAAGTTAGTATTATTACGTAAACTAATAAAGATTTTTTACTCTGCAAATCTGTGTTAAAATTATTTCTTACTAGCTAGCTGACATTTCCTATAGAAATCCAATAATCTGGCGCTTGACATAATTGGCGTAAAAAATGGATGCCGAGCGCTTACTGTAATTGAACGTAAAATATGACTTTTATGAGTCTTAATCATATTAAATCATTCGCTGAAAAGCGAAATCATGATAATAATAATAAATAATAATAATAAATTCTTTATTTCGGATAACGTAAGATCCACTCTGTTAGTAATTTTCTTATAATTAATGTTAGTAAACATATTATCTATAGAAATTCAAACCTAATATTTGAGCTCGTTTCATGGGGACGACGCACAAGCGTAAGGAAGCAATTCACTCGTTCATCACCCCCACAAAACGTCTCAGAATAGGAGAGTAGATAAAACCACAACTTTTTGGGTAGCACTGTAAGCTTTTTCGAAGATATAATTCACCAGAATAATTATAAAATAATCGATTTAATGAGTTTTTTGTTTACAAAAATGCGAACTGTAGCAACACAATAGTGTAGTTAGTAAGAAGACTCATCATACTCAATTGTAACGCAACGTCTAAGTAGAACAGGCCACAAATACGTATCTTACTGAATGATGCTCGATTCGAACGCAGTATATTCTTGCATAGCTTTTTCTCATCATCTGTAAAAGAATACAAAATCAATAGGTATTTTAATAACAAGTAAAAAATAAATATAATTTATAAAGTACCTAAAAAGGTAAATATTTGGTGGGTCGGTTCTGAAGTAACAAAGTAGAAACAAGGCCAGAATTCTTTTTGAGAGACACTTTGATCTAATAATTAAGTAAGTACCTCAATATTTATCAAATATACGGGGTGTCCGGGATATCGACGCGAAGCCGGTTACCATGGATTCAGTACATGTTTCTGAACCCCCCTCCGTTGAAATTTTTCGTCGGTTGTTAAAAAAAAATCTGCTGTTTCATAGAAAAGTGCAATACCTACGCGGTTAAAATGTATATTGCAGCTGATTATTTTTTTAATAACCGACGAAAAATTTCATCCCCCCGGGGTTCAGAATCATGTACTGAATCCATGGTAGCCGGCTTCGCGTCGATGTCCCTGCCAACCTGTATAGTTTATTCAAATTAATTTTACAAAACTATATTTAAAAAAATAGAAGCATTTAATGAAAAGGAATAACCTGAGCAAGTTGACTTTAATATAAGTGCGCAAGTATCTTGAACACTTTCAATAGCTAAGTAAAATTTCTCGCATTCTACGGTCAGCATTGTTTGCCACGTCAAATACTTTATCAACCAGAACAGTAATGCTACTGAAATCAAAAATTCTGCTTTCTAAAACAAAATAAACGTTTCATCAAAATTGTGTAGTCTTTGAAAGAAAATGGAAAGTAAAATAATAGGGTACTTACTAAGTTATGACTCCATTTCATCATATCGATTGCGTCTTCAATATAAATCAGAGTGTGGGTAAATACTTCTATAAGATAAAACAGTATCTGAAAAGAGAAATTGAACAAAATATAAGTTTGTGGAAATTCGGTTTTTCGTCTCTTGAATTTCTCCCACGCTAAAGATATACAATAATTACGAATTGCTGGAAACTAACTTTGTAGATGTCAAAGCACTCGAATATGTAGACGTAAGCCTGAAATACCTCTTTCCTATCATTTCCATCGTGCGTGTCTTCCAACTCTGAGTAATTTAAAACTTGAATATTCCATAGAACGACTTGTGCTTTTCAACAACTTAATAACTCTTGTGGCATAAACTACATTAAAATCGAAAACGGCCAAAAGGTAGCAAATGAATATAAAATAATAAGGAAAACCTATACGTATCGAGAGAAAATAATTAAATAAAAAGTCAGAGCCACTATTACTATAATCCAATTCCAAATGATGAAGTGGCTACAAAAGGTTTCATCGTTGAGTAATCTGTGCACTTTTTGAAAAGTTAAGACAAGCTGGATAACATTTTTATTTTGTATAATGGGGATAATGAAATTCATAGCTAATCCGGAACAATAAAAGACGCAGTCAAAATAGTTAGTGACGGTCTTAAAAATATATTGTCTATATGTATATACGGACACGAATACGGTGTAGTGTATAAATACAACCATAAATAATACTGTTCCAGTCAGTGAAACACAATTGGAAATGGACCCATTTGTCATTATAATATTATCTTTGATGCGATATTTAGGACAGAAGATTAAATATAACATGAAGTTCAAAGGAAAAAGCATCGACTGCACATCTCTGTCCACTGTATTGTTCAACACTTTCATAGTATATTTTTTTAAGGTGTTTCGAATTGTCTCCATTTTACTATAACACAGTAGGTTCTTAGCGCACAAATGACACAATAAATCGATGGAATTTAGAAGATAACGGCCTACATACAATTGATTACGACAAAATGGATAGAATCAACAATTTCTAATTTATTACTCTACTGAGTTACACTAAACAAAATATTACGAACAGTTTATTTATTCAGGCTGAGTTTTCAGATGTGAAAAGTTCTGGAGAGTAAGTAAGCGTTTCTTTTTGCCTTTTTGAAAGCACTCTTCGCGATCTTTTTAGGCCTAAATATCTCAGCCTATAGAGTTTGATATTTTTCCACCACTGAAACGAACGATATAATTATGTTTCAGATCAAATACATTCACGGTTACATCGAAATAATTAAGTATTTTAATAAATAAAAGGCAATTAATTTTCTCATCACGGAAAAAAACATAATTGTAGTAGTACAGCCACTATTAAACGTTTCTTTCTTCAACAAGAAAGCTTTAAAAGATCTCCACGAAAAGACTGAACACTTACTTTTTACGTCCATCTCATTAAAATCTCAGACTCGTAACTGTTTTAAAACTCAACCCAGACATTCAATAAAACTGTGAAAATTAAAAAACTATATTACTTTCTTTGTGAAAAGAACTACACAGCTCTTTTGAAGCAGGTGGAGTTGCCAGCGGTAAAATGAGTTCATATTCTAGAAAAGTTCGTCAGGCAACATTGAGTGAAAAATTGCGGAATCATTCTGAGCTACGGTGGAAGTTACAAGAATTTAAAAGTGTATGTCTTTCCACTTTTTGAATATAATGTTTTTCGAGGTGAACCGATTGATGAAAGGTTTCGGTTGCAATAAATATAGGTGTCGGTTTATTTCACTTGAAGATCAGGAACACATATTCTAAGGGATAAGCGCAGGAGCATTCTACGTAATAATAGCTTAAGTTATTTGCAATATACTTGATATAGTATAAAATAACAGCAGACAAAAAGTGTTCCCGTTTTTGCACGTTACGTTCTTTGAAAGAGGATAGTATACGTAGGATGTATTCTTTACTTAAACTAAACTATGTCATTAACTTGGCGTTAAAAATCAAAAGTGTAAAGATAAAAAGTGTCTCGAAATCCTCGCATCTCAGAGTAATAACGTTTTACGTTCCAAAAGAAATTTAGTCCTGTGGTTTAACAAAATAATAAAAATTAAAGAGCGTATAAAGGTCAGAGAAGCCCGTACATTAGATTAACTGTTCTGATAAGTATGTTATAACGTCCAGGATTCGAGTACAACGAGTACACAGGGATACGTCTTGGACAATGTATCACCGAGATAGTCCTTTATCACCAAAGGTGAGTTAGAGCAGTGGAGTTTTTAGCGATTATTTTGAGAAATTGCTTTGAACATAAATACACATTAGAAGTTTACTGTTTTATTTTTAAAGCAACATTCTCAAAATAATCGCAAAAAAAAAACAACTAAAAGTCTTTTGGGTTACGTATTTGATAATACTATAGCTTCAACACAGTCTCAAACTTCAAGGTCTTAAATTGTGCCACAAGACCACCTTGGAAATCCTAATCTTCTATTATTTATGATTTTCCATCAAGATTCCGTCTCTTGTTACTTAATATTATATTGAAACTGAGTACTAATTATCTCACTGCTTTTACAAGTAATGGTACTCGTATTTACATCCATAGCTAATATAACTAAAATATTATAAATTTGAAACTAACTCTGTCTGTCTGTATGTAATCTTTTCACGCCTAAACCACTGAACGGATTTCGATAAAACTTGGCGAAGAGATAGATGCCATTCTGGGGAAAGAGACAGGCTACTTTTTGTTCCAAAAATAATCCTTTCATAATCCTAGTTCAAATGTATGCTCTTGATATGAAATAAAGAATTACGTGTTTCAGTGTTTTTGTAAAATCGTCCCCAAAGGGCGGAAAATAGGGATGATTTTAAAATTCACATGTAATATTGAAATTTTGTACTACCTCTTTTTATAAGATATAGTTATAGTCCGTACCTTGAGGTAACATTTCGTCTTTATTTCAATAAAATCGGACTACTCGGTAAATAGTTATTTTAAATTCATAAAATAACTTAGCTAACATATAGGTACAGTGTAAACAAGAGCGCAACCGGCATAATTTTAATTTTCGACTAAGTATCATGTCAAAAAATAAATGATTGTAAGACGTTGAGGGAACTCTATGCCTACACTGCATCGTGACAGCAGAGTCCGTGTATACTGTAGGTTTTCAGTAAAAGCAATTTCTCCACCATGAGGGCGTGGCACGAGCAATGTTCCTCTGCTCGCAACCAAAAGGACATCGTATGATCCAGCTGCAAAGTATTAATTGTAGACATAAAAACATTCATTACGGACTAGATAAAACGATGTATACAAACTAAAAATGTCCATTTCCGACTACACTGTGGTAAATTGAGTAGGATGTGTCCTGCCGAAGATAAAAACCACATGCAACTGTAAAACAGATACCACGGTTATCTATTCAGTATGGCCAGGAACTATTGAAGAAAAGGGGTCCTAATATGTCTCAAGATACAATAAAGAAACGACTGGTGGAAGCCAATCTATACTATAAAGAGGGAAGTGAGTTTGTATGTAGCTCCTACATAATCTTCAGAACTACTGATTTGATTCCGAAACTTCTTCCACTAATGGGAAGCTATAGTATAAATTGCCGAGTGTCATTGGATATGTTTTATGTTAAAATAAGAAAGACGACGGATACGCTTTCACATAATCTTGGGCTTGGATGTAAAAAGATGATGATTGGTGTCAATTGATAGCTACTATATTATCAAACCATCACTGAAAATTTTGCGGATTTTGACAATCTGAGAGCGGAGTTAAAAGAGATTTAGTAAAATTGAGGTTACGTAACAATTTATAATTAACAGCTGATTTTTGAAGTGCGATTGTCGTGTTTCTTAAAGATAGAATGTTAATTATATTTGTAGAGTGGAAGGAAATTAGGAAACACAAATATTTAAAAATCATGGGTAAGGAGATGGTGCCTTGAGACAGTGAGGCGGGGTCGCGGCAGACCGCGTAGGAGATGGCGGGACGAGCTGGATAGGTTCCGTCAAACCTGGAAGGAGGACGCGCGGGCTCGCGAACGATGGAAGGAGTGGAGGGAAGTCTTTGCCTAGGAGTGGGACAGAGTAGGAAAGTAAAAAAAAAAGGAGATGATGATTAAAAATAAAAATCGTTGTTAATTAGTATTTTTTATTAATCTTCTTCAATTATAATTAGAATATCATCTAGGAATTGTGCAGGTGGTACTATATTATCTAGGTACCTAGCCCAACTAATGTACCATATTATTGACATTACATGGGCGCAGCAGCCTACAGCCCGTTTGCCTACGATGCAGTTACAATAATATTTTAGTATTGCTTCCCTACCTCTGCGAGAGCTGTCGACTAAAATATAAACAAAATAAATTTTGCGACTTATATGTCTCGAATGAATGCGGCCCTTATGTAGCCATGAGGTATTTGAAGCTACATGTGGGAGTTGCGCGAGGAGGCGAAACGCCGGGGTGTAACTCCGCTGCCGCGAGAAATCACGGCACAGAGCTCCGGCGGGATTTCATGGCGGCATGGAGTGTGCGATTGTCGCAAGCCAGCGCTGGGCACGCCACAATTGCAGTGATAAGTCCCCTCTTTGAGGAGTGGCTTGAGAGGCGCCATGGCGTCCTCACCTTCCGCCTGACGCAGATCCTCACCGGACACGGTTGTTTCGGGAGGTTCCTGTTCCGCATAAGGCGGGAGGAAACGCCCGGGTGTCACCACTGTGTGGATCGCCCGGAGGACACGGTGGAGCATACGGTGGAGGTCTGCCCGGCTTGGGCGGAGCACCGCCGTGTCCTCACGGAGGCGATCGGCGGCGGCGATTTCTCGCGTCCGGCCCTGGTTCAGGCCATGGTTCGGAGCGAGAGTGCATGGGAGGCCGTCACCTCCTTCTGCGAAGCAGTTATGCTCGTGAAGGAGGAGGCGGAGCGCGCGAGGGAGATGCAAGCTGCACGCCCTCGCAGCCCTAGTCGCCGCAGGAGACGCCCCGGGCGTCGGGAGTCGAGAGCCGACTTCCGGCCACCGTAGGCGCGGGCTTGCGGACGGTGAGCAATGGGCAGCTCGCCGTCCGATAAGACCAATGCCTGCTGGGGTTGCGGGTTTGTCCGAAACGGATATCGCGGCCCCGGCACACAGGCAACGGAGCAGGCACGTTCCTAACGTGCCTGCTTTATTTGATATGTGCCTAGTGATATAAGTATTAGCTCAGTATCGGTAAGCTGGGGAAAATCATTAAGGTTATCATTTTGTACAGTTATTGTATGAACATTATTAGTCCTACGCCCCACATCGGAGACAAACACTACGGTGGCCAAGATGTCTAGGTTCACCAAGAGGTGATCTTTGAGCCAAGTCCCAGCAAGCTTGGCAAACATGGTCACTGTTGTTTACCTGAAAGATAGAAAAAGTTTTTAATATCGGATATCATGATTACTTTTTTTAAACCAACCTACTCTATCCGATAGTTATTTGATTCAAATTCAAATAATTTATTAGCTTGAATATGGGTTACATGAGGTGATACATAGAACAGAAGATCTTAAACCATATCTTACCTTAATAGGTGTGCAAATATCTATTACAATAAAAAATAAAAAAACTTACATACCTAACTAACTACTAACTTACTTCAATCATAGTTCATATTTCTTAGTTCAATGTAATGTATCATGTGATTTTTAAATGTTTACCTATTTATATGTTGGAGACGGTCATTAGTACAGTCGCTAAACAAAGCGCAGCACGTGACCAGAGTAGTAGCAGCACTAATACTCGGCTAACTTCGTGCTACGACGGAGCCTAGCTAATGGAGGGGCGCTAGGGCGAGGGCACTTGCCTTCCGACCGTTCTAGAGAACAGAACCTCCAGTCTATGAACTGTCTCCCGTTTCGAATAGTTGTATTGTGTAACTACAGTGTGTGAAATGCTAGTGTGAGTAATGTTATTGTAAATTATACTTTGGTCTGAACTGCAACGGTTTTTCTATTGCACAATAACCAACACTACCCATTAGTACGCTCACAGTAGTTAAAATAACGAAAGAGACTCATACCATCCGCCGACATATACATTATTATTTTGTAAATGTAATGATGAAGGAAAACATCGTGATGATGCAATATTCAAGCCAGCGTGGTAAACGCTGGTGAGCAAATAAACAGGACGTGAGTAAGTACTTACAGATTGTGGTGCACGCCATTGACGAATCATTTCGTCATCTAAAGCTCGATGGCCTAGTGTACGAGTATTACAGCGACTAGTCGCTATGCCACAATTTACACAACGATCCATTGGGTCGATATCCGATCGATAGGCCGGTCGTAGAATCCAAAATAACAAGTCCAAGTCCAACGTTTAAGCGGAGTTCTCCGTGTCCGGAATGGCAGCAAGGGTCGTACAAGAAGCAAGACCAGAAGTCCGTATAAAGAAAGCAGGGGTCGAGGAAAATATCAATAACTATGGGAGGAAACACACTCAAAACGCACACGCACTTAACGATACGAAACGAGTGAGTGACTGACTGGATGACTGTCAGTGTCATACATGTCATGTCAGCATAGACTAAAAATACAATGATCGATTAGCAAACTTGATTAATTTGTTTAATCTGTTTAATATGTTAATTCTAATAAATTTAACTATCGTAATTGAATTAATCATCTGGTAAAAGCATTTTTTTATAGTATGAACTCTGTCACGTTAATCGATTAAAATTTAATCGATATTCCATTTTGTTCGTAACTTTAACTTAATTTATGGATTTCTCATTTTCTAGATTGTAAATTGGGTTGATTTATTCACATTTTGTAATAGAAAAATATAACCCTTTTTTTTAAATATACGTCAATCTATAACAATCAGGCCGAGAAATCCCCGTCTCCTTTCACGCGTGCGAAGTCGCGAGCAGAAGGTAGTACCTACATAATAATTTTAAACGTTCGAGAAACTATAATTCTGATTCTGCTCAAGGTAATGTCTGTGTATTAGTTAAAATTCAAGACACGCTTTAATTAAAATAAATTGTTTCTAAAGTAAACAGCTGGGTATCTGAATACAATCATTAGCGATGTTTGATTACTTTCAGTTGCTAAAGATACGAATACTAGCTAGTTAGATTGAAATTCGAGAATATTCAGTCATATTCACTGAACGAAATTTGAATATTCATGTAGCTTTGCCATAGTCTTGAAAAGTAAGAGTTAGGTCAAGTAAGTGTGAGATAGAAGGTATCATAAAAAAAAACAGGATCAATAAAATTACGAGATATTTGCAGCAACCTATATTTTAAAAAAAAAACTTTTATGTTATCTAAAAAATAAAGCCACTTCTTCGAAATTTAAAATTATTATTTTTATTTTTCAGATTCAACAATAGAGAAACACGTTCAATGCCCAACCAGATTCAGTAATAGTTAAAGCCGTCATCCATTACAATAATCACATAAATAGGAGAAGAGAGACTGTCGTTATACAACGAAGTATTTAATTATTTTCTCATTGCTGCGCAGAGTGGATAGCCTTTAGTCCACGCGTAGAGGATTGCTTCGAATACGTTGATGGCGTAGCAACAGTGGCTACGCCGTAGCAACATCGTATTCATATTACATTTATACATAATATCTTTATTTGTTATTCGTACCAACTTTTTTTTTTTTGTTGAACCTGTAAAGAGACTGTTCACTTGTAAAGGTAGGTAAATAATGTATAATATGTTTTAAATAATTTAAGGTTCAAGGTTAATTTTCAATGCCTGCCTGTGTCAAGGCTTCTCAGAAACTATCCATTGTCATACTATCAACTTACACAGACTGTTTGCCCACAGCTAGTTTGGTGTCAGTAGTATAAATCGTCTGTGTGTCTAGATTAAAAGGGTGTAACAAAGTATCCCTTTTTTGGATAGAGGTTGCTTATCTCTGCTAAGAAACCTTCGTATAAGCAGGTTGGTAATCTCTAAGTATTTTGTTGTAAAAAAAACCTAGTTCTTTTACTATTTCTTTTAGATCGAATGAAGTTTCATGAATTTGTTTAAAAGTACTAGTAAAACAACCATCTCTGATCTACTTCAAGTTTTTTAAACATTTTCCAACAAGGAATCTGTGGTATCTACTTATTAAGGAGCCACTTAATTTCTTCTATGACACCACCCACGCACACAATTGTTAACTTTCTACCATAGTTTTAAGGTTGAAATTCGCTTGTCATCATCTTAAGTCGAGGCTACGTAGAAACCTTTTCACTCGAAAACTTTCAACACAAATTCCATTAACGGAATTAAAATTAAAATACCCTCATTAATATGTAAGGAAAGATTAATGAACTAACTAATAGCACTGCTTCGCTCGGGTTTAGCAAAAAGTCTAAGTAGGTACTATAAGTACCATCCCGCCATTAGCACTGTCGACAATGTCGCCTTGATTCAATACTGAATAGTTCGTTTTATGTCCTTTGTTTAAAATGTAATTTTCATTATTCTGGAACAAAATGTTTGTGTAAAAGTACTTTATTGCTATTCTGGAAAAGAAGAAATGAAAGCGCAGGGATCAAAGCATGTTTGTCAAAATTGAATTATGATTTAACAGAAATCCCATGCCCTGCTGTATTTAATATATAAACTTATTATTATTATAACAGCATATTAAATGGTAAAGTAAGTAAAGCGAAACGGTATTGTGCAATTTCTAGTACTTAAATACGTATAGTTTAACCCAATTAACTTTTTGGTTTCTGAAAACCTGTTCAATCAAATTTCATCTCTTGTAAATTCTAACGAAAAGTAGTAATTTGATTGCCTATCATTATTTTCGACAACCGCTCACTAAAGCTAACGTGTTTAAAATTTGATTAACTTATACTAGAAACTAACTATCCAAAAGAGTGAATGACGAGTTCCACAAAACCTCACAGATTACCTTTCAAATTAAAACACTGCAGGCAGTCTTATTAGATAATAAATAGCTCCAACAATGGCCGTTAGATGACCGCTTCCAATTTTCTACCTTTAAAAAAAGTTAGTCGCGTTACGTTGAAAACACGCTGGCAACATGTTCCATTGGCGCGACAATGGACCGGAACAAAGGACGCTTTGTTGCTGCCTCCATTGTTGCGTCATTCGCCGTGTTACGTTGTGTTTATTCCGATAATTTCTACAATATGGAGGAGTGGACAGCGGCAGATCTAGGATTGGAAATGAAGAGTTTGACTGGAATGGTGGAAATAGATTGTAAAAATTTGTATTAGTATAATTTAATCTAGTTTTCTGTCTTGCCATGGTTTTTCAACTAGCACCAATCTAGAAAATATAGCAAATGCATTGTACTTTTAATTTTTTACCGAAGTAAGTACGAGTATATAAGTATTTTTGACATTGGTGTGAAAGTTGAGTATTCATACCAAAAAATACATAGCCGTTACCCGATCGCTTGTATGTATTTCGACGTACAAACACGTCTATGTAATATTGATATAAAAGAGTGTGATGATCGTGACCTCATTCGGTTAGGACGCGGCTTACAATTTGTATTTAAAATCGTAAGAAATACTACAATATAGTAATAGACTTCATTTCATTTCCGGACGTTCAAAAATATTTTTATAGCCGTCCGTCTGGAACATACTTCATTACTACGTTTATTTTATAAAGATGATATAAAACCCGGACAGAAATGAAATAAGACTGTTCGGAAAGATTTTACGGGCATTTGATATTAAATTCTTCAAGACTTCAACAAGGATATGGGCAATAAAATGCTTTTCTTAGAGTATTTTTAATCTGTTGTGCGTAGAAAAATTATAGAACATACCTAGGCAAACAAGTATTTATTTATGAGATAGGATAGAATAACAATTTGGTGAGCAGATTAACGTACGGTCCACAGTCATGATGGAAAGTGATAACCCCCACTAAAAGGCATTTGTAAGACGAAGGCAATTTACCGATGCGTTGCCAGCTTTAACCTCAGAAACCCAAAGTCCAGTCGACCAAAAGTAACGAGCAAAAATACACCCTACACAGCATTTTATTTTGTTTACCAGTTCAAATGAGGTCTTAAATTACACAAACTCAATTACAAAGCATCATTAAGATAAAATGATGCAACTTAATCTTAAGCTTAGACCCAAATATTTATAGTCCTAACTAAAAGTAACTAATACTAGCTTTATTACTCCCGGGTCACCTTCACAAGAATCAGATGAAGTTTAAATAAATAGTTAATTAGTTAAAAGATCAGATAGCTCGGGATTATTTGAATAGAGTTAAAGTGGAATGGCCAATTCAAATTATTCGTAAAGGTTCCACTATCTAGATCTCTGTTTGAAATAGTTTTGAACAATATTGAGATAATTGTGCACGTTGGGAATAGTTTTTAATGTGGTGAATTATAGTAGATATATATAGTATTGTTAAGTTATTACATCGGTACCTCTAAATATTTTTTTAACTTTTGTACCTCTAAATGAAGATGTCTTCCTCGTAATTTGTACACTTGCCTTAGTAAGATTTTGAGATAACTGGTGTCAAAGTTCAAGTACGTAGATGATTTTTGAAAATGGTTTATAAACTTCTTCCTTTATTTTTTTATTGTTTGTTATTTTAGAAAATGTGGTTACACGGAAAGTTTTATTAAAGTATTAGGTACCCAATGGAATCCCAGTGAAGGCCATTCAATTTGAGAGTTTAGAGAAAAGTAATATTTAGTGACGAATTCTGGGAAATTTTAAAAAATACATAAAAATTGGGTTATCTCGAATCCCATGAATTTTTGCCTAGGGTTTATGGGGTTTTGGGGGTATGAGGAACAGGGTGTAAAGTTCACTCATCCACCATAGAAAAGGGAGGATCCTCCGACCAGACGGGTGTCGTGTCTGGCGGGCAACTGCCCAGAGGTTGAAGTCGGGAAGCTTGTATATATGTTTATCGCGCGGTAAACTCTAATTGCGCGATGCAGGATTTGTGTGACATCAGGATGTTGTGTGACGTCAGGTCTTTGATGCATAGTTCGCGTGTAGCGATGTAGATGCCGCTACAGGGTGCTTAATTTTTGAAAATGGGTCACAATATCACGTCCTAGAAACAATACGTGAAATTACAGTCGCCCTGTACATATATACATTCCCAGTGTAGTATACGATCTGGGTCTTATACTACACTACAAAGAAAATTTACAGAAAAAGTTGCAAACAGTACAAAAGAAAGCCAGGTGCTACTCAGAATTTCAATCATTTCAAGCCTTCGGCCTGATAACCTGCTCGTCCATACGAATAGGTGTCACTACATACATACAAACACTTTCGTACCTTCACGATTGTTTTCTTCCTGCCCCCGGTTAATCTTATCGATTCTCAGCGAGAAGAGAATGGGAGCCGATCCGATTATACGAATACATTAGATGGATATACATTATCGGAGTAGATCGTTATATACGTGGTATTAGCATACGTGGATTTGTTGCTTCACTTGCTTTCGATTATTTTGTTTGCGTGTTACATTCGAATTGAGTTGGTTGTTTTCTTTTAATGTGGTTTTTTAGATTGTGTTTGATCTGCTTTTTAGTTGTTATCGGCACGAATTGTATTATTATGTGTAGTAAAAATATTTACTGAAAAAATTTGCTGAAGTGGCAAAAGCCATATTAGCCGTATAACTAGACATGTTCTTCAGTGGAGACCGTAAAGCGGCAAATTTAAGGTCGGATGCCCTGAGAATCGGCGGGGCGACGATCTTCGCAGGGTGACTGGTAGCAGCTGGATGAGTGCTGCCGAGAATCAAGATGAATGGCGTGAGATTGGAGAGGCCTATCTCTAGCAGCAGCTAGTTGTGGGCTGATGATGTTGATTAAAAATATTGGCCAGTTAGCATGTTGATAGCGATTTGACTACGGTGCTCTGGATATTTATTTATGAATCCGTAAAGAATACTAAAAAACAACCACTCGTTATGAAAATAATATTATCAATGAGCTGCTGCCCGTGGCTTCGCCCGCGTGGACCCTAATTCATTATGTATAATAAAATAAATATAGCTGAAGTTACCCCTTATAGCTTACAACAGTTATCTGCCTGTCAAAATCGGTCCAGCATTTTCGGAGATTACCCGGAATAAACAGACAGACAAGTATTTAAAAAAATGTTTTTTATTACTGTTATGTACCATTTATATTTCAATTCAATCTTTCTTTCCGAGTTTATCTTGGACATTACTGACATCGGTGAAGGAAAACATCGCGAGGAAACCTGGACATGTAGTTAATATAGATCTAAAATCGCCAACCCGTCTTGAGCAAGCGTGGTGATCAATGCTCGTGCCTTCTCTGTATGAGAAGAGGCCTTTGCCCTGCAGTGGGACAGTAATAGGCTGGTGTTATTATATATATATTTCAACTATGCATAATTCATTTAGTAAAAAGCTGTTATTTTGACACTACAAACAGACACTTCAATTTTATTTACGTATTTGTGTAGATTCGTTTTAAAGATGAAATAGAAAATTCTCAGGATCGTATTGGAAGAAGTTTCTAATCATGTACCTAGATGAAATTATGAAGAAATTAAATAACGTTTTATTCCAAAATGTCCAACCAAACGATGAACGATATTTAATTTTACACAGGATTTATTGTCAGCTATTTTAAGGACGAACGAAGAGAAAAATATTTTTTAAATAACCTGGCGTTATTTTGAGATTATCGTGGTAACATGTCCAGAGACTCATGTGTTTTATTTTATTTATTTTTGTGACCTCAAGGCATTTTAGTCTCACCTTCTCAGTGTTATATTCAAATGTTTCGATTGGGTAAGTGAGTGATCGATTGGCTTTAGAAACTGCTCAACGAGTTTCGACTCTGGGAGCTTTTATGTGATTCTGATCAAATCCACCTCCAAATGGAGACTATTCTTTACCTGAACTATTCAATGAGATTTACTTTAGTACATTTTTACAAAAGACACTAGTTTTTTTACGACAAAACTCCACAACGAAAACCAGATATTTGTAAAGACGATTGAAGAAGCCGATTTGTAAATGTGAATATTTAGTAATATACATACGGTACAGTAATCATAGCAATTCCTATATCTAGGCTTTTCAGACATAATCGAGAGAGATATTCGTAATACCATGTGGATTTACCGTAATCTCTAATTCTGTGGTTTCCTCACGAAACTATGTTAATATTATTACTTCCCATATTTAGATACCTAGAGTAGCAGATATTTCTGGCACTAAGCCAGAAAGTTGAATCCAATATTTAGCTCAGTGGGCCTACACTAACAGAATGAAATTTATGGACTATAAAATACGATTGTTCAACCGTTTAGGCTTTAGTTTCTTTTATTTGTGACTATCCTCACGTTAAATATGACCTTAAAGTCACAAAATATACTCATAGATACTTTGGGTATATTTTACGTATAATTTACTTTCGGTTTGCGTGTATGACAAGATGTATGATCATCTATGAAACAAAAAGAGTAGGTGCGCGTTAGTATATCTTAAGATGTATCTATATACCCTCTTTGTTAGTTCTCAAGACTATAAGTACTGTCCGATAGGATATTTAAATACTACGTCTAGTCGATTGGTAATGCCAAAACGTTGCTATTAGCAAATTCCTTCTTCATTTGCATTCCATCGGTGCGGTAGTACTTAATTTATTTCCATAAATTAGCCTGGTTTCTAATTTTCTAACACCACTGTGTGTAAAGTCCTGCCGGGGTTGCGAGTCCTGCCGGGGTTGCGAGTGCTGCCGGGGTTGCGAGTGCTGCCGGGGTTGCGAGTCCTGCCGGGGTTGCGAGACCTGCCCGGGTTGCGAGTTTTTTCCGAAAGGGATATCGCGGCCCCGGCACACGGGCAACGGAAGGAACACGGGTGAGTTTTAGTCAGTAAAAGTCTGACACACCCTCCCGCTCCGGCCAGAGCGGGAGAAGTTATTTGATAAAATACCACGCTAAAAAAAAAAAAGTTTGATTAAAGCGCAGTGCAAGATCAAACGCAATATAAAGCATCTCATACCTTTGACTTTCCTACTACTTTTTACTTCAAATAAAAAGGATAAAACTCCGTATTACCGCGGACAGGTTGAACTGTATAAATAAACATCAAGTTGTGGAGACTTTGCTGGCCGCAATAAATTCTTGTTTCTCTCATGAATGTCCAGTTTCATATTTTTGCTGCAGCTTACTCAGCGTAGTTGCTTTTAGTTTGTATAAATCTGTGAGTTTGTTATGTCGCAGTCATAATTTAACTAAGTGAGATGTTGATTTATTCAAGCGGTGGTTCTTTGTTTTGGTTTGACAATGATTTTTCATTAGTTTAGATTATATTTAGGAGTAAAGTTTCTGACAACTGCAACTATGAAATGTTTTTTTCAGCAAAATATGATTGTCTATAAATAAAACTAGGAACAATATTTAAAATAGTTCATTATATGTGGAAAAAAATGAAAAAAAATACGATTATTCTTCAAGAATAATTTCCATTAAACAAGTACAGAACGTTGAAGCTCCCAACGTCAGACCATTTGCTAGGAATGCACTTGACCCATTCATGCATAACGTTCGCTGTTCAAGAGCATTAAGTGCGCAAGGACATTTTGTTTCTTTTAACTTACTCATAGTACCTCTGATGGTTTCAAATTCATCATCACTAGTTCGCCTTTATTCGGTCATAATATAACTACCATCTCTTTACACCGGTTAGTGCCGCAGTTTATCACTGTCTCCTAACAATACGTAGCTTAATTGAACGTGATACCAACTTACCTCACAAAGTAAGGTCAAAAAATAAATCATTTCGCAAAAAAGGCTATAAATCCCAAACGTGACGCGAAGAAAATTTTATTTAACCGTAATATTAAGGGAATAACCGTCGAGTTCCAGCGGTGGCCATATTGGAATATTATCATTTGACGTTGCTCGCTATATTAAAGTTTTTAAATTGTAGTCATAAAAATATCGGCCTGTGTATAAATTGGTTTATTTTCTGCACTGTCTCGGTTCTAAAAGATCTGTATCAGCTGATGGGTATCGCAGAGCTATATTAGATTACTGATTTATGGGGATAATCCCCTTCGTCTCAGCTACAAATAGTCGCCGTAATATTTATTTTCTGCCACTAGGTGTTTAAAGAGATTAAGGGATGGGGAAGGAGGTACTCCCTGAAAGTGTTGCACATTTTTAAACTTAGAATATTTATTGCGTGGCTTAAGAATGTGCATTCTGAAAGTGGGGAATATCGCAAATAGATGTCAAATATTTCGCTGTTTTGATTAATTTGGCAATATTACGGAAACAGCAATCAATATTTTAGTTCACTAGTTAGCCATATTTCAGGCTAACTAGTGAAGTAAAATATTGATTGTGTAATTCAATAAATAATATCGCAACACCGAATATTTCGTTTTAGATGTAAAAAAAAGTATTTAGAAACTCTCCAATTGCCTTTTTTACACCTAAAATGGTTACAACATGAAATTCAGAGTTATATGTGCAATTCTTTATTAATATTCTAGTTCACTAATTCATAATTCCATACAGTAATACTGCCAAATTAATCAAAACATGTAAATACTTGTCAGCTATTTGCGACGACGTTGCCAATGATAGGGTGAACGCTCTTTTTAAGGTGTCGCGAATAATTTTTTAAACACAATGCTATCAACAATTTTTTATTTGATCAGCAGTTAATTATACAATCATTATAAACGATATGGCAGGACTTATTAAAAAAAAAATTGCTGTCCTTTACATTTTGTCTACGTAGGTGAACACAAATGTAGGGAAGGAATGATTTATTTTTCACGATTTCAGGATTGGTCCTATAAAGTAAAACTTGTTAATAGTGATGAATGAGTACAATGACGCCTTATGAGATTTAGGATAAACAAAAACTAAGCTTGTATAGGTAGAGAAATGGAGCTCAAAGTGCCCAATTAAATAATAAATGTTTGATGAAAAATTAAATAGGTACTAAACGCAATGGCAGCATCTCTTCACCCACCCCAAATTTTATCAACCCATTTTAAAAATCATTCAGCTTCCCCAATAAGGGTGTCTACAGATTTTTATTAGCGACTATTAGATGTATATTGGTGCTGGATACGGGTAGGCGTTAGGAAGATTAACAGGCGACCCTGCTCTACCAGGCGGGCGACGGGATTCATTATTTTCTGGATGGCGAAGTACTTGCTTACTTGGTGAGTTTAGATGTTTAGTGTTGATTGAATCAATTCCCTAAGTTTCTAGCTTTCATAGTTATTTCTTTCACAGGTACATCTGATCCAATTGCATTTTACACACATTTTAAGTCCTTTGTTTGATTTTTCTGGCGTTTATACGTAACATTATTTTATTAAAGAAGACTAACAAAATGTATTTATAAGGCAGATGTGAGTGGAAACGCCGGGAGGAGACGCCCTAGTAGGACACATAGTGACCTTATTGGTGATGTTCTTCAGAAAGGTCAGGAGCGCAGTACTCGCTACCGGCGTGCGTGTATGACCAGATGTTATGATACGTAAACCAAGCAAAAGGAGTATGTAAGGATCGTAGTAGGTGATCTCTAGCCTATTTCATAATTTTGCTACGTAGAAATGTTTGTTATGCCGATCACCCCGACCCAGTAACAGGACAACAGTAAACAACCAGGGGTTAAAAACTGCAACCCCAAGCCACCCTCCCTTAATTTCCTCAACTTCCGTCCAAAAACGCAATCCAATTTCATCTGCTTATATTTATTACAACCGAAACGTTACTTTCCCTTCCCCCCCCCCGACAAGCTGAAATGAACCAATATAAACTTCGATTAATTAACTAATGTACCGCGCTGCCACAAAACGAGGCTTCATCAAGTAATCCATGTTTTGGCACCAGTACAAACTTTTTTGGCGTTGTTTCACCCGTTATGTTGGTAACAACAGGCGGACAGGTAAATAAAAGTTGCGAAATTAGTTGGCGTAACTCCGGCCGACATCGGCACCACGATTACAGGTGTAATTCCATTAAATGAAAAATACAGGGGCCTTTTTGGGGCCTTTTTTGGACCCCTAGCTATGGAACTTTTGGATTGGCAGCTGTCAGTCCGTTGATTAGGGACCTTAATTGCTATTATGGTTAATGTGACAGGTATTGTAATTGGGTGCTGGATAAATTGTTGTGTTACTAGATTTTGTAGCGGGTAGCTTACTTTTTATTTTCGCTGCCTCGAGGTTTGTTGTTGTTGTAGACGCTACTTTCTGTTACATAGAATGAAAAGCTTCACAATCACAATATACAATAGAATAGAATAGAATATTCTTTAAAAAATAAAAAATATATGTTATGTTGTGTGTTGTGTTGTGTTGTGTTATGTATGTTGTGTTTGTTGTTACGTTGTTGTATTGTTGTTGTTTTTTTTTTTTTTTTTTTTAATTATTAGTATTTTATTTATTATAGAAAATTCAATTAACTTTTCACCCCTGTTAACAAATAAATCACAATTTTAGATGAAAAAGATAGTGTCTAAAGTATAATTATTAACAAGTCTAGACTGATGATTGCTTACCAAAAATTAATCCTAACAGAACAATGTAAATTAGTTCTGTTTGTAATAAATCGTGTACCTTCCTTACAAACAATGTTTTCTGATTCATTAATATAGGGCTTTTCACGTTTGTTGGTATCAAATTGACCTTCCAACTGAAACTGTTTTTTCTTTTATTTTTATAAAAATGGTCGAAGAAGCTGTCATCATCATTATTCGGAATTTTCCACTGCAAAAGTAAGATTTCTTGAAGGCTGCAATCTTGAAACGGTATCGTTGCGCTTATGGCAAAGGGATTTGTGAGACTTTGGTGATGTCTGTTTATTAAATGTAGTGACCGGCAAGAAGTGTTTTATATACATTTTTATCACATCGATTAAAGAAGGGCTAGTTTATTCTTTGTAAATAAGGACCAAAATAACTCTTCAATCCCTAAGTACTAAAAGTAATTTGAATTTGGAATGTAAATATTGTTAGTTAAAGTTCCCATCACCAAAGAGATCTATCACGAACATTGTATGAACAAATAACAGGCTGAATGATAAAGTGAACCGCCTCACCCTAACCACCAGTAACCTATTAAAGCAAGGTTTTACCATCACGCATTGAATATGGCGAAAATAACAATTTACATAGTGGTGTTTCATTTGCGGCTCAAAAAAACTTTATCAATAAAAGGCCTAAAAGTTTTTACTCGCAATATTACCATGAACCCTTTTTGATTTCACGAACTACCTCGGATTCCTTCCTTTTCACGCTTGTTCTGTAGTGAGGTGATAAATAAGCCTTACTGCTGCTTCCAAGGCTCTTACACTGAATATGTATTAGTACTCCCAAATTAAATGATACTGTAGCTAGACATTTACGAATGAGATATATTAGAGTACTCAGATAAAGATGTGAATTATGTAGTTGGAGAAAAAATTAAGCGACTGTATCGCTAAGGCACCAAATTGACTCAACTCTGTGTAGTTCTTTCCTCAAACGACCAGACACTAATCTGCATGGCCCTAACAGGCATAATCAATCAACCTATAATGTTCCCACTGTTGGGATACAGACCTCCTCTCAGTGAGAGAGAGTGGGCCGTAATCCACCACGCGGGCTCAGCGCGGGTTGGTTGATGTCACATGTCTTCGATTTTAAATTTTTAGGACATGCCCGTTTCCTCATGATGGTTTTCCTTCAACGTTTTGAGAGCAGTGCTGATGAAATAATTTTCACAAAGTGCCTGCCTGGGTTCGACCTACAACTCGTAAGTAGCGGCCGTTTCTAGTGGGCTACCACTGTTATAAACTGATGCTGATAAAGATCCGAACCCTCTGAGTTCCTCTGAATTTGTTTCGGTGTTTCTTCTCAGAGTAATCGCATGAAAAACACCGACCTCGTCTAGTTTCAAAGATATTAATGACCTGTAAAAATGTTTATGTAAACCTTCTCACAGAAAAAGGTATGATATTTATCATTGATGATTACTGGTAAGTGAATATCATACTGCTAGATAGCCTTCACCGACGAGATCATATTATATCCACCGACAGAATTGACTAAGCTTAAAAAATCGGGCATTTTTTTGCGAATAAGTACTTCAATATATTTTGTTTGTGTAATTTCATTAACTTTTAACTCACCTTGCTTAATACCACAGTACATTAACTCCAACTGCATCATCATTAAACATCATAGCGCCGTACTATCAAAATTCAAATTATTCGAAATGAGCACAAAACTGAAAATTCCATAAACCTATCGCAAGAGATTTAATCTTTCGCTCAAGTATCAAAGCGTATCAATCTATGAACTAAGCCACAAAATAAATAGGTACAGAAGGGCACCTTTATCTATGACGCCGGAAAACGGAGGCACACACACATGGACACGTAAGTACGGCGACCTCAAACAAATGTCAGTTGCAAATGCGCAATGTGAGGTCTGTTCCTAAAGTATCTGATAAATGTGTAAACAAACCCTGTACAGGGTAAATTCTTACAAAGGAATTAGTAACACATTCATCTGAATTTAGAACGTTTCAAATTTACATCTCACCACTTTGATTGAACAATATAATTAATTCGTATTTGAGAAATCATCGACGAAAATTGAGATTGAATGAGGAAAATGTCGTGTGAAAAGTTTTGAGCATGAATGTGGATAGCTACAAGAGTAGAGGTTAACCAAAGAAACGATGGATGGACTGTGTGAAATGGTTAGAAAGGGGGTGACTACCGAGATGACGAGTAATAGAGAAGTGTGGAAGTAAAATGCATGCTGCGCCGACCACAAATTAATTGATAAGGGCAGGAGATTGATGCTTTTGGAACAAACTATAGCACACGCTGTAAGTAGACGCGTGTCGATGTGTGCGTACGTTTTAGTTCGTTGTAAGTATGAAGTCGACCTTCTGTACCTATCTATTCCTTACCTTAACTTTGTCTATCAGAGCTTAGAATATTATTTTGTTCTGCGAAGAAACTTAATTAAAGTTGGCGAAGTTGTTATGTGTATCGGTGATCAGGGCCTAATAACGGCGCAGTGATGTGCAACGAACAAATTTCATAATAATCAAATATCTTGATAGTTGTAGCAAGCTGCGGCTGTGGGTTTGCTTGGGATTAATTTCAGATAAAGGAATCTCAATGGATGAACACGTTAAATATCGCCATTGGTCTGACTGCATGCGTGCAGTCACACTAAACGATTAGACTGGTTGGTTGACTTGGTTTTTTTTTCTTTATTTCGGCTCGCAGGTTATTTTAGGAGATTGTCGGTTGCTTAACCAGGCAGTGCTACTAAAAGTAATCTTTAGATTTTGAGGTCTAAACAGGTCTTGGTCAGGTCAGATGGATCTGATCCTGTATTGTCATAGGTTTAGCCCTAAGACATGTATCGTTGCTCGATCTAAAATGCATGGTTGGTTTATCGTTTAGATTTTTCATCAAAATTGAGATCATAGTCATATTTCCACAGTAAAATAACAGAGATGGATAGAGAGGGAGAGGAACATGAAGGCATAATTATGAAAGAAAGCGGAGATAATGCTAACGTGACGATTGACATGGGAGAATGGAAGAAGAAAACGCGTTGCGCCGACCCCACGTAACGTAGGACCAGTCAGAAAGATGATGATGATGATAACACCCATATCACAAAAAGCATAAAATATTCATCCCAACGGCGCTATTTATTTTAAAACAACTGCAGCAAAACACAAAAGGAGAGTAATGTTTCTACTGTTAGCAAAGAGGACTAACTCAGTAAGATCACTATCTCATAAATATCAGTACTTACCTACCTTCATTGTTCGCTGTCGAAACGAAGCTCCAGCTAGTATTGAACTTATTCTCATTCATTTTCTTTATGAAGATGATAGTGGATGTTTGTTTATGAAGTATTCTACTATGACATTTTAAGGTAGAAAGGTTAATATTCTATAAAGGTTAAGTTAGACGCTACTTTGATCACATTAGAAATAATATTTTCTTTATTATTTTAGCGTAGCCAATGTTTTTATCCGTTGTGTTTATGTATGGACGTACATGAACATTGATTTACAGTAATAAGAGAATGCAATGGGAAAGTTGGTAATACCGCAAATACCAGTTAAATATTTAGATATTTTGATTAATTTGTGAATATTATTTACTAATGCTTTTAAAACGAATCATTTTACTTACTATTGGTGGCATTTTTATGCCATAATTATACAGTACCTGGTCGACCGAGCTCTGCTCGGGTGAAAATAGAGAATACTCTTTTAATAGTAATAGTTCATACTAATTCCACGTATAGTATATACTAATTCCAAGCTTTTTTTTTTTAGGGTGGTAAATTATCAAATAACTTCTCCCGCTCCGGCCGGAGCGGGAGGGTGTGTCAGACTTTTGCTGACTAAAACCCACCCATATTCCTTCCGTTGCCTGTGTGGCGATATCCCTTTCGGACAAACCCGCAACCCCAGCAATATATATAGCAGTATAAGCCTTTGAACAAAGCTTGGATTTTACTTTCGTTTTAAACGCATTAAAAGGCAAATATACCAAAGAAGAGGGTAGCTTGTTATAAAAAGTTATACCAAGCCCAACAAATGAGTTATGAAACTTATGAAGCCGGTGAAAGGGAGCTCCTAGTTTGTCCTTATTTCTAGTGTTAACATTGTGAGAATCACTGTTTTTAGTGTATAAGTGTATATTTTGCCTAATATATAAGATATTGGCGAAGATGAATTGGGATGCCACTGTGAGGATACCAATATCTTTGAAAAAATCTCTCAGAGAGACTCTGGCACCTAGCTGGTAAATAGCTCGAACAGCTCGTTTTTGAAGCACAAATATATTTTGAATATCAGCAGCTTTGCCCCATGTGGGACATAACGCTATGAAAATAACTAAAATAGACTAAACGAGCTGTATCGACGTCAGTGTATTGTCTTACTTTCCTGACGGCGTAGGCGGCCGAACTGAGCCTTCCCGCTATCCGATATATGTGGGCCTCACTGAAGTTTGGCATCTACTGTTATGCCCAGAAAAACTGCCGAATTTTCGGAATCAAGCACCTCTTTATCTAAGACGATGTAGGGACCTAGATTTTTTTGTTCTTTCTCCAGCTTACCTACTGACAAGTTATATGAGTTTTTATAATTGTTTATTTTATTTGACTTTATAAGTCAATTTATTTAAATTTAATTTATTGTTGACATAATCTACTCATCACAATGTTTTTTTTATGAGTTGTATTGCATTATGTGGTTAGCTAGTGACCTCGACAATTGATCATATTATTTATTGTTATTAGTAATTAACTGTTTTGTTTATTTATTTTACCTCGATGGTCCTAGTTTATCATTTATAACTTCCAGTTACAACTATATGTAAGCGGGCACGCCCTTTATTCCTGGAGGGTTTTATTTAGATACGAGTATTAAGTTCTGTTTACGTTTAATTTTTTATTTTTGCCTGAGCATAGCTGTTCTCGATGATTTTGTCTGGTATATTGGCGTGTGCTAGCTAACATATGGCTAATAATTTAAATTATGTTTTGTGTTGCTTAATGTAAATTATTTTGAATATTTTTATATAGACTCTTTTTTATTTGTTCTTCTAACTGAACAGACAGCTGTGCTGCTGGGGATTTTGTTGCGCCGCTTCTTCTTCCCAGCTAATGCACTAGGAAGTGGTGAAGGGTGGGCGTTTTGGGGGAATGTCTTATGTAATTGACGTTCGAAAAGTGCTGATTCTCAGCCTAGTTTGAATAAATGTCTTTTGAATTTTGAATTTTGCCGATCGCCTCCGTAAGGACACGGCGGTGCTAGCAGGGCAGACCTCCACCGTGTCCTCCGGGTGATCCACACAGTGGTGACACCCGGGCGTTTCCTCCCGCCTTATACGGAACAGGAACCTCCCGAAACAACCGTGACCGGTGAGGACCTGCGTCAGGCGGAAGGTGAGGACGCCGTGGCGCCTCTCTAGCCACTCCTCAAAGAGGGGACTTATCGCCACAATTGTGGCGTGCCCAGTACTAATTCCATGCTGCCATGTCATTATTCTAAGATAGCCATCTTATTGTTAACTTTGGGTGACCGAGCTCTGCCTCGGTGAAAATACTGAGAAAACTACTCTGAATAAACATTTGAAAGTATTGCGACGTTGCCATCTTGCAAAATGATCAACAAAACTGTAAGAATATCGATCATGAAAATATTTCTTTTCAACTGTCTTTATAGGTCTATTTGCGCCTCAGTTCATCGGACTCTCTCAAATTAAATGCTTATATTAATAATAGAATAAACCTATTTGAAAATTTTGGACTTTAATTGCGCCCACAATATAATTAGAGTGCCACAATTATGCGAGACGTCATCAACTCTAATGAATGCGATTACAACGATAATTGATAAACATTTTGTGAACATTGAAGATTAATTTTATGTCAATTTTGATAGTCTCTTTGAAATTCATTCTCATTCAATTTGATAGTCAGCGAATTGAAAATTATAACAATGAACAATCATTTTCGTAAAACAATCATCGACACTGATACTTTTAGGAGACAACAAGACAGCTGAATAATTCTGCCCGCGATAGTAAAAAGTACGTATCTAAAATGTTTTCCAAAATTCAGTTATGTTTATTGCCGGAATGAGGAAAAAAAGACGAATCTGCTGATATATTTTTGTTTATCTCATTTACTTTCGGATTTACCACCAGTGAAGAAGGGCTCATCTCCATTATCATTTATACTTTAACTAAAATGAAAGGACACATTTTGATGGAAGTAAAATCAAAAGACGTATTTGTGTAGATAAGTGTAATGAATAACTACTTTGATCGAGAAGTAAAAATGCGCATCTATTCATTAAGTTCCGCGTGTGACAATGGAAATACTACAACGACTTCAATTCATTTGAAAATTAGGGCTAATACTAGGAAAGAAGGACCTATTTACCACTTGCGTATTTTCAATTTAGAAAACCACTTCTTTCAATAGACCTATGTGGTAGATGTGTTTTATTTTCCTGTGGAAAGAAATTATATATTAATCAATACTTAAAAAAAACCAGCCAAGCGCATGTCGGACCCCGCACAATGAAGGGTTCCGTAGTTGGGATGGATTTATCCCAAGAACAAACTTAACATTGTAGTTGAAAAACATGTTCTCCCATACGGAATGTATGGGAGATCATGTTTTTCAAACCGCTAATTTAAGTTGGTCGATTATTACTCGTTAACCTGTAGAGCCTACTTAGCTCTAATAGTTTTCCTTGTAATTTCGTTATATATACTACTGTTTTGAATTTTTTCACAAGTCCAAGTACAACCATTTAGCTAGAGGGGGGGGGGGGGGGGCGCACTTGGCTCTAACAAAAAAATTCAGTTAAAAGCTTAATATTTCGCAAACAGATCCCTGAATCCAAAAATGGTTTTGACAAACTCACAATATTTTTGAAAGACCTTTCTAACGATACCCCACAATATGGGGTAGATGAGGAAAAAAAAACATCCCCACTTTACGTATAGGGGAGGTACCCTAAAAAAAAAAATATTTCTTGATTTTATTTTACCACTTTGTTGGCATGATTAATATATATACTTATGCCAAATTACAGCTTTCTAGTAGTAACCGTCTCTGACCTAAGCCGCGGACAGACATACGGACAGACAGACAGACAGACAGATAGACATGGCAAAACTGTAAGGGTTCCTTGTTTACTACAGAACCCTAAATTAGACGCAAGTGCCACTTTGATTTAATACTTAAATTGACCGCCAATTTGAATGATGTTTGTACTTTCAAAAACATTGTTTCATTAATATTTTTTTAATTTGTGAGTTGGTAATACTGTATTTGTGCTACATTGAAAGGGCGCTATGGTGTTTAACGACTTTCCTTCTTAGTTCTAGGTAATTTTCCGTATTTTTTTGCTAAAAAGAAACGATTCATTTTGAAAAAATATATATGTCGCCGCGAAGGCATCAACCTGTAAAGATTATAACATAATCGTATGCGGAGCCATAAAGTGCTATGCTGTCACAAGCATTAATCAAGGTATCAGTTCCTTTGAGATCGGACGCCATCTATTGCCAAACTTTTGAACTCAGTCCTGTGGTAGCCGATATCACTGATAGTGAAATTATTAAACTAATTTCGATGTTAGAGCCAAAACTATAGTTGGAATTAAAATGGGACATTTAATTAATGATTTTTGGGTTTTTAGTCATATTGACAAGTGGTCATTTGATAGTAAATTTGTATAATGGCGCGATTTGCGAATAATTATGATCAATAACTGAATGTAATAAGTTTATACGAGAACTAAATAAGTTTCAATAGTAGAAAACCAACTATAAAGTAATAAGATTATTTTACATTGCAATTTACTAATGAATACCTGTTGTTTTATGAAATTCCTTGAATCACAGGAAGTGTTGTCAAAAGTAGTAAGAATGAAGGTGTAAAAAGTAATGAAGGTTCTAATTTAACTTTAATTCTGAATGACCTTTGTATTTGTGAATATTAGCATTGTTTAATTATGAAATAATTAACTGATAAGCATTTTAGCATTATTTATAAGTTTTATTGAACTAACTAAGTAATAAGATTTAGTATTGAAGTACGCGATATATCCGCTGACGGAAAAAAAGGGCACAGACACAACAATGGCGTGTGTTCAACCTCTGTAACATAATGATTGGATTAAAAGAGTGTCTAAGGAGTTTCTTGCCCGTTCTTCTCCTTCAGTACCTACTTCGTTTTGGAATGGGCGACTAGCTTCAACTAACCTAAACTCAATGACTCCTTATTAACTGACAAAGTGATAACTCAAAAGTGTAAATGTTATAATTGGAATAAATGCTTTGAGTTTGAGTTAAGAATTGTGTGTGATTGAAAACCATCTACCTATATCTACCATCAACGAATAATTACACCGGCGACTAGTCAGACACGGCACAGAGTAGATACCCCCTCGTGTCATATATATATATCATCAATACTAAAGTGTTATAATAATAAATTAAGAGGAGATCTGGGTCGAAAAATAGTACATTCACAAAATTTTGATAAATGCAATTACTGAATCACAGCATCGGCTTTCCCGTTTTTCAACAAAAAAAATGTTTTCTTTCTATTTACTTTTTGTTAGCTATGTCTTTCCTATTATGGGGACAGAATTCTAGCTGACGAGACATAAACGACTTATTGCATAAGTTACCTATTGTTCATATTTATTTTGCAAGGGTTGAGAAAAATACGGAAGGAAGTCGACGTTGGAAGCACTACGTAAAAACACATTTATTTTTCATATTTATTTGTTTATATATTACATATATTTATATCCTATACTATTAAATGAGTATATATATTATTTTGTAATCACGTTCTCCAAAACGGCTCTAATGATTTCGATGAAAGTTGAAAGTTGCAATATAGGGGTCATCATCATCATCATCCGCCTACAGCAGTCCACTGCTGGACATAGGCCTCTCCAATCGCACGCCATTCAGCTCGATTCTCGGTAACTCTCATCCAGCTGCTACCAACCAGCTAGGTCTCATTTCTGGGAAAATTCGTTTTCTCAATTTTCACCCGAGCGGAGCTCGATCACCCAGGTACTTAATTATAAAACAAACTTTATAAAACGTGCAAAAGCCAATTAAAAGTATATATCTTAACAAAATTAATTAGGCATTCATTTCTAATGCGATTGTTTTCGGACGAAGTCCAACCAAATTTAGTTAAGGTGGAACTGTCGCCCTTAATTAAGATATTTCTTGAGATAGACCTCTTCCGAGCTTTCCCGTGAATTTGCAGCAGTTTTAAAGTTACGACGCAAAAATACAAGATTTTTATCTGTTTAAACTCCTTTGAGTATAGATCTTTTCAACTGTATAAAGAACGTGGTTCGGAAGTCGGTGGTTGCTACAAATTTTATTTTGTTGATAATTTGCACGGAAGTGTGAACCATGGATTGATAATAAGAACTGAGGGATCTAGACGACTGACAATCACTTTCAAAGCGTTTCGTATTTCTATAACGACTTTCAATAGTATCAATCCTATTGAAAGTCGTTATAATTCGCTAGTCGCTTAATTATGTCAACATAATTAAGCTTTTCTGTAGCATATTATAATGTATGCAATATATTTATGACTTTTGAATTAGAATATCAATTTGCCTAGGCCATCTGGTCAGTACAAAATAAATAAGAATATTATTTGTCAGTTTCTGTCTTAAAATAGTTGCAGAAATTAAACATAATTGTCCAGATTAGTCCCAATCAAAAGTATTTTCTGGAATTAATTTCAATAATTCTCTTCAGCTCCATGAAGCATGTAGTTCCTTGCGGTTATTTTACTTACTAGTAATACCGGTATCGTGAGGAAAACAACTAAAACTCCCAAACTCATAAAATAAATATTATGGAAATTGAGTTATTAGCATAATTCCTAACTGACGGTGAAATAGCTAATATGAAATTGTTGTGCGGATAATTTTACTATCATCGGTCGAATAACTAAACCAACAAATATGGAGCTTGTCTGAATAGTATGGAGAATAGTATAATCTGATATATTATTTTAAAAAACCACACACTATGGGTTCCGCACCACAAAACTACACAAAACAATAGTCACTGTTGGGGGACTTGTACAGCTAAGCTATATTTTAAAGTTAAAAATGCCGATCGGAAGCAAAACGTGTGTTTTATTTAATCAATTTCTAGTACAGTGTGACAGTTGACATTGACAGGAATTATCGCAGATAACACTAAATGTTTTGTTGCCAACAGTCACAATATTTTAATCATTCAACTAGCAACCGATTAGTGTAGGTACATGATCATATTCAAAAAGATTAAGCGCTATTTTCATGTATATTAACAAGTTTGACATTTTGGATGTAATAAATATTTTTTTGTATTTTTAATTATCGTTAAAAAGTCCTTACGACCCTGTTACAGACAGACGGGCCGACGGACTGACAGATAACGGAAGCTTTAGAACAAGATTCTGTTTTCACTCTTTGGGTACGGAACCCATATTTTTTTGTTGTTTTCTCTTCCACTAATAAATTATCTACTTTCCTAATTGATATGCAAATAATTTATGAATTCAACAAGACCGGCAGCTCATAAAACACGAATAATTTTGTTATTACGTCGGTATACCTAATTTGTGTTCATATTATTTTGCGCTGGTCCAATTACTCTAAGTAATTTGAAGAAGACGCTTTCTAATTTCCATTAGGGAGCCGTTTCATTGGATATAAAACTGTGTTCTTGTTGTAAAATAATCGTTTTAATGGATCATTCTTGGAATGGAGGACAGAATTTTTCAGTGCTGTAGATGAAAAAATGTGTACAATTTTATTTTTAAATGTGACGTTTTTTCCGAGAAATAAAGAAGAAATATTTTTTTATTAAGAAGAAATGAGAAATGTTAGTAGCATTAGCTATTAGCGTTCTAATTATTTATTTTCATTAAAATCATACATTTTCCTCTGCATGAGATAGATATACAAAAATCTTAATCCATTGAAAAAGTCGTTGGAAACAGTAATTAAAATATTATCAACATAACATAACATCAAGCCTTCCCCGAAGGGTTGGGTAGTGGTGTACCTGTAGCAGGTACAGCCACATTTCGCCAGTTATTTTTAAGTCCTATGTAATAGGTACGAGCCTATTGCCAGCAACCGGGCACAAATCCAGATTCCGGGCTGCTACTGAGAAATTTCAGATAGAAAAACCCAATAACACTTTGCCCGGGAATCGAACCCAGGACCTCATGCTCAGCAGTAGCGCTTGCGACCACTTGACCAACGAGACAGTTAGTGTAGTAATACGAGTATATTAGCAAGTTTCTGCTATTCTTTGAAAAAGAAACCTACAAGCTCTAATTACTGAAAGTACCCGCGGCCGTCCTTATTAGACGAAATAAATGATATATGGTTAATGAATACCTACCCGTGGCCCTGGGGTACCGCAAGGTCACACACTGTGCCCGATCGTGTCATGTTTAGCGACTTTGTTTTTTGATTTGAATAGATATTGCTGAGAAATGGCTTATGCTGATTAGTCAGGGATATTATTTTTTAAGATGATTCACACCCTACGTCAATTTTTCGTGTTACAGCCATTTCACACGACTGTCAAATAATGATCGTTACGAATTGAATCAACGGGCAATTTAAGAGTCTATAACGCCTCAAATTGGAAATTGGTGTCGTTTCTATAGTTTTCTAGGATGTTTAAGTCGATAGTGAGGTCAAAATGTAAATTCAAGATGGTGGCTGCGAACCTCGGGAGCAACACTATTTTAAGCTCGAATGACGTGCTTTGAATCCCTCCCTGCGCTCAGGATTCTACTCTAGAATCCTTCGCTCCGCTCTGGATTCAAAGAAACACTCTCGCATTCAAAATAGTTGTTTGCTCCCTAGGCAAAAAATCTACTATTTGACCCCAGCCTAAAGTCTCAATAACTTTAGCCCAAGTTCAAAAGAAAAGTAAAAGAAAAAGGTTCGATCCATTAGCTCAAGATAAAAACTTCATTGTTGCATTAGTTGCGACGTGTGACGATCAATTACTGATAACACTTTGATACCCTTTGTTGAGTTTGAAAGCTTTCTAATGTTAGTAAAGTGAGGCTTGAGTATTTAATGAAGTTGGTATTTTGTGAGTTTGTAAATGAATGTATTTGAAAGTGTTCATGATGTTATACATTTTTATACAAGGTTATTATTTATAGTGCGGCAATCCATCTATGGGGATATAGGAGAGATCATTTACAACTAAATGACCCCTATGACTCGTATGCAATACTCAACTATTTTCGAGTAAATTGACATTTTATATGTTATTTTAAAATTTAACATGTTTAATTACTTGAAAATGGCTCTGGGATAAATTAAATTAGCTAGCAAAACTCCACGGGAGTGATGGGTACCTATCGATAAATAAATACGTTTGCGGAGTTTTGCTAGCAAATTCAATTTGACCCTGTTTATGTGTTTGTCATAATTTTCCAGTAGGTTAAAAGAAAACAGAAAATATTCCATTGTTTAATTTTTTTATCAAAGTATTAGAATTTAAAGACAAGGATAATTTAATTAAGTTCCTTAAGTTCTGAGTTGCGCTACACGATTACTGACACATTCGTGCACTGACCAGACAGGTCCACTCAAATCTATGTGGCTCTTTCCTCAAAAGACCATCTCAGATGCTGATCTGCATGGTCCTCACACATGATCTGTCCAAGACAATATCTAGACTTCAAAAGAGACTGCCAACTCGGAGTTTGTTTCGGTGTTTCTTCCCAGAGTAAACAGTATGTTTGTAGAAAAACAAGTATGTTTGACGTGTAATTTTTTGGAATCATTTAAGTCATTAATTCAAAAAATCATTTAATTCCCTTTGTTGAATTAAATTTTTTACCTAATGAGATAAAAATTACAGAAAAACTAGCAAAATCAATATCTGAAAATTGTGGTAATGTAAATAAAATGAAGTAGGGGAGACCGAGGACGGTTGTAACAATGTTCACGCCAATGCACATATCTCAGCGGAAAACACTCTTATCTCTATACACGTTTCAGATACAAATAGCTAGTTCTAACCTATTCTGCGTACTCAATACTTAAAGAATGTGTACCAGAATGTGACAAACTTTTTGAATTCACAATTATTACTGCTAAAGACATACAGAATCTTGTAAAAAGCTTGATGTAAAAAAAACTGCTGACCTTTGGGGATTATCAGTACATACTATGTCTTCAATAATTAATGTTATTTCACCCTTTTTAGCAATCGTTTTTAACTCTTGTATTGCATCTGGTGTATTTCGTGATTTGATGAAACTTAGCAAAGTGATTCCACTGTTCAAATCTGGCAGGACAACTGATCCCACAAATTTTCGGCCTATTTCGATATTAACTACATTGACCAAAATCTTTGAAAAATCAATTTTAATACAAATTTTAGGACATTTCAATGCACATAATTTACTTCATCTGAAACAGTTTGGTTTTACAAAAGGTCGTTCAACTACAGACGCGGGCGTGGAATTACTGAAGAGTATATTCGAGGCCTGGGAGGAGTCACAAGATGCTCTTGGCATTTTCTGCGACTTGTCCAGGGCCTTCGAATGCGTACATCATGATACTCACATCAGGAAACTGTACCACTATGGTATGAGGGACAAAGCTCTTGACCTTCTGACTTCTTATCTGAATAACAGAATTCAGAGGGTCAATGTTAATGGCAAGAGATCTGCAGGATCTGCGGTCACCATGGGCGTTCCGTAGGGTTCAATTCTAGGTCCTTTCTTATTTCTAATTTATATAAATGACTTACCTTACCACATAAGGGATAATTACAAGATCGTATTATTCGCAGATGACACTTCCCTCATTTTTAAAATCAAACGTCAGTTAGTCAACTTTGAACAAGTTAACGATGCACTCTCTAAAGGTGTATTTACATTAAACCTATGCGGCTTAATGTAAATAATCTTCTCCTGAACGAAAAAAATACTAAACTCATTAAATTTTCAACGCCAAATGTCAGGCAGCTAAGCTAACCAATGACTAATGTTCAAGTTAATGGAATAGAGTTGGACCCTGTTGACTCAACAGTTTTTCTTGGAATAACTATTGACGGTAAATTACGATGGGGCCTACACATAGAAAAATTGTCAGGAAGGCTTAGTTCGGCCGCCTATGCTGTTAAAAAAATTAGACAGATAACTGATGTAGATTCAGCCAGAATTGTTTATTTTAGTTATTTTCATAGGCTTATGTCTTATGGGATTCTTCTCTGGGGAACCTGTGTGAAATTAATACTATTTTTGTTCTACAGAAAAGGGCTGTTTGAGCCATTTACAACCTAGGTCCGAGAGAAATTCAGAGAAATAAATATTCTGACTGTAGCCTCACAATATATTTTTGAAAACCTATTGTATGTACACAAAAATATATCCAATTTTAATAAAATGTCTGATATTCATAGTTTAAATACCAGGAATAAACACAACGTTGCTGTACATCGCATACGTCCCCACAGAGTAGGCAACTCGTTCATGGGTCAATGTTTACGCTTTTACAACAAACTTCCCATTGACATTCAAAACTTAGCCATTAAACAATATAAAAGCTGTATTAAAACCAAACTTTGTAAAAAAAGGGTACTATAAAATTTTAGATTATTTAGAAGTTAAAAAAGCTTGGGATTGACTTGCTCGCTCTGCTAAGCCTTTTGAAAACCATAAAACGTGACATTTTAATTATTCATCACAATAAACCCGTTTTATATTACACATTGACCTTGTTGAAAGTTATAGTGATTCCGATATCCTATTTACAGAATAAACAATTTCATTTCATTTCAGAGGATTTTGATAGAAAAAATAATACAAATGATCTAAATCTGTTAAAAAACGACAAAATCTGAAATGAGTCGTTATGTCATAACTCTCCTAGTACCGATGTACGTTGTGAGAGAGGTAAAGGTTTCTGAGATGTTAAAGATTTAGATTAAATTTAAGATAATGTACAAATAATTGTAAATATTTGTGAAAATGATTTGAGTGAAAAACATATTTCGTGATTTTTTTCACCATCGTTGTATAGTCACATGCCCGTAGGCCGCTGCGAAGCTGCATCGGCTAGCGAGTCATGAAAGAGACATTACGCGATGTTGCCAAATCGCTAACCCTCGGCATGCCTGGTGGGAAAAAATACACGGTATGCCTGTCAGACCCGAATTTTACTTGTTATTTCTCAAATAATTTTTGTTGAATTATTTACTATATTAAACGAATATTTTTACTTGGGGTGTTTTTATTAGGAGTTAAAATAATAAAAAAATAGAAATCAACAACATTTATGTATTTTTCTACTTTAACACAGGTAGCGTTTTTTAACGAAGAAATAGACTTCATTACAATCGTTACTCTTATAACATAGATTATTAAATAGAAATCCGATTAAAATAATAGAATCTGAGAAATGGACTTTGTAACAACTCTCCTCGATCTCTCCTAGGTACCTAAATAAAGTCCTCTTGATTGTTTAATAGTTGCTTACGATCTATTCAGAGTCCGTTTACTTTGGAAAACTTGAGATTTTCCAATAACCACAAGAAAACAAACGAATTTAAATGAAGAGAATTTCATTCTTAATGGTTTATATCGACCTTTATTGTAAGGTTAATTATTATTATAATGATCCGTGCCTACTGTAACTTCAATGTAAAATCTTATGCAGGAAACCAAACTATTATCAAATGCGGTAAAAGTTTTAAAGAATGTGTTCTTTTGTAGCTGTTGTTACTAATGAAAGTTTGTTTTTTAATTATGTTTAATTAATACAGTTATTTTGACAATATAGATTTATAATTACAAAACTTTCTATATATTCCGGTTCTTTGCTAAAGGAGATTCCCATTTAAAACACACCCCTCATACAAATTAGGATGGACATATTAATATTCTGCTTTTAATAATGATGAAATTACAGATGACCTAATAATTAACCATTGCGATGCCTCAATAGACACATTAGGTATTGAAACGCTTGCGTGACTTTAATTATGGAAACAACCTTCATTTATTGCCAAAAGTTATTTTGTAATAGTAGTGTACGTAGCGTTAATTTAGACGGACGCGAAAAAGGCAAAAAAAATGGAGTAAGAATGATTGTTTTTTTTTTTTTTTCTGTAATAAGAACAACTTTTTTTGAGAATTATGTTAAAAAACCGAATAGAATCGTTTAAAAATTGTATATTTCCCTGTTTCCAGGAGAAATATAAGCACAATCCCTTTTAATGTAACTGATAACGCGAGCGCTCGTAAAGTTAGAAGAAAACGACAAAGAAGCATAGTGCGTAGTCTGTGCTACGAATACACGCAGAGTTCTTCTCTACAAGGCATCCCTTATTTCACCAAAAGAGGACTTACTATATTTGAGAAGTAAGGTTATGTTCATTTTCTTGAATTCTTACTAGAATTTATAGATAGCCAATTATTTCATTATAATTTAATCAGTTAATAATTACCCAACTATTTTATAGTTACCCAAATATTGAATAATTTTCTAATTGTTTTAATAGTTACCCTATTATTTATTAGTTACCCAATCATAACTATTAATAGCAAAAAAAAATGGTATTTGCTAAGTTACCATAATTGCAATATCAAGAACAAAAACTTTCAGGTTTGTGCATTTGTTTGATTTATATCTGTAAACGCGTTTTAATTAATTTGTCTTGTTTATTTTTCAGAATATTTTGGATGATTACTTTTATTTTAAGCCTTTCCATGTGCAGCTACTTGATCCGTGATGTGTGGATAAAATGGCAGACAAGTCCTGTCATAGTTACTGTTAATGAGCAACTTGTGCCAGTTATAAAGGTTTGTGCAAATTAATTATTTAATGAAGCGATAATGTATCAACGTATCGTGTGTTTATACCAATCGAGATTTATGAGTAGGTACGGTTTATTGCTAAAGTCTTTGTATAAGAAAAGGCATTGAGGCCCCATAAGTAACAGAACTTTCTAAAATCAGCAGTAAAATAAGTGGAACACAAAACTAACGACAACAATTTTTTTTAATTTTTATACATAATTCTAATAATACACTACATGTTTCAGGTTCCTTTACCATCAATAACAATTTGCGCGCAGGCGAAATGTATGGCATCGGTATACGACTATACTGCGGAAATGAGAAGAGTTCTTAAAAAAAACACACCTAGTACGAAAGATAAAAAGATGTTCGTATGCAACGTTCATTAGGGATAGCCTTTTATACAGTATGTCATGTAAAAGTAAAAGAAGGGCACGTACTTTGAAGGAAACAGCAGATCAGCCGATCACATGATCAGCTGTTCCATACATTTTGTATGTACATGTATGGAACAGCAGATTTTGTTTCTTAATTAAAAGTTTGAGATATAGCAAAAGTTGTTTATTTTCATGAGTACTACACTTCCTTAACGTGTGTCATACCGTATATAGTGCCGTCATTCCATGTCAAATATTGGTATTTAGCTGCATCCAGTTAGACTGGAAGCCGACCCCAAAGCAGAAGGGAAAAGTCTGGTCAGATGATGAGTATTAAAAGCAGCACATATCACTTAAAATATTAAGGTTGATGAAGTAATATTTTTATATTGTCATTTCCAGGACTCCCGAAGAATTGGAAAAGTTCGAGGGAATATCACTGATGTGTGGAGATCACAAAAATAGCAGGGAGACGTTTCGACACGCAATTTATGCTCAACTTAGTCATCATAACTCCACTGCAGTTAAATATATGAATGAGGTAAGAACATTGAAATCGTTACATTCGCCCTACCGCGTCAAAAGATGGTTGCGTTTCTGTTTCGTTATAAAACCTCTGTACTCGTACATACGCGAACAAAATTCAAAATTTTGAAAGGAAATTTTTACGATTTTAATGACGGATTATCTTAGTTTCAGCAATGGTTTCTGATAACCGCTTTTCACAAGAAACACTTCTTATTAAAATAGTTAAAACAAATTTTTATTCCAGGTAGCTTTGGACTATAAAGATATTTTTAGATCATGTGAAGTAAGTAACGAAAGTGTACCATGTTCAAGACTATTTTCTAAAGTAGTAACTGCAGCTGGAATCTGTTACACTATGAATGCATTGGCAGCTGAAGAAATTTTTAGACTGGAAAAGTAATTACATAATTATTTAATTCGTTAACATGGAACCCTTATAGTTTCGCCATGCCCGTCTGTCTGTCTGTCCGTTTGCCCGCGTCTGTCAGCAGTAGTATATTTATAACGAAATTAAAAGGCAAATTATCACAGCTAAGTACCTAGGCTCTACAAGTTAACGAGTGTATAATCACATTAATATATTACATCAGAACATCAATGGTCTAATCAGTAAATCAGATGAACTCTCGTTATACTTAGATGAATTGAGCCGTAACAATAAACATGTTGATGTCCTTTGTATCACAGAACATAATATGATAAATGAGGATACTTATTCACTGAAAATTTCCAATTACTCATTAATTTCATCTTACTCTAGGCACAATAGAAATGGAGGGGCGTGCATATTGGTGCATGATAATCAAAAGGCTAAAATCTATGACATAAAGGAACATACTATAAGAAATATTTTAGAGGGTAGTGCCATTGAACTCCTAGAGCATAATATTGTTATAATCAACATTTACAGACCCCCCAGCAACAAACTAGAAAAATTAAACATATTTTTGTCTAAATTTAACGAAATACTCAATAAAACTTGTTTAAAAAGTAGGAAAATAATTATTTGTGGCGATTTTAATATCAATAGACTAAAGAGAGATAAAACGGTAATAGAATTGGAGCAACTACTGGCTAGCTATAACCTTAAACTAATGATTAACGAACCCACGCGATTATGTAGTAAAACATGTATTGACAACTTTATTTGTAATAAAAGGGGCTCCAGGTATGAAATACTAGAGCTAGCGCTCTCGGATCATACTGCTCAACTGCTGCAATATCCAGTCAAAGAAAGTCTTAACATAACACATTGGTACACACATAAACGAGACTATAGCGCCTCCAACACGCATAAGTTCGTTGACTGTATCCAAAACCTTGCCTTTGATGAAGTTTATAATGCAGAAACAGCAGATGATGCTTTTAGCAGATTCCATGATTTATTAAGACTGTTATATGATCTCTGTTTTCCTTTAATAAAAGTCAAAATCTCTATAAACATACGACCAAAATGGATATCAAAAGGTATCAAAGTTTGCTCCAAGCGTAAACGTCAATTACTTTGGAAATACAGGAAATCACCAAGCCAACAATTTAAAGATACATACAAAGTGTAAAATAAAAGATTAAAAACAATAATTAAATTAACCCAAAAATCTCAAAATGATTACTATATTAAAACCTCAGTAAATAAAGCTAAAGCTACGTGGAAAGTTATAAATAATTATAAAACAAATGTCCACCAGCAGTTTAAAAAAATTCACAAAATAAATGTAAATAATATAATAATCACAGATCCAATTGCTATAGCGAATGAATTCAACACTTTTTTTACAACTCAGGTACCAAATAAACACTCCATTAACAAAAGCCCTCACTATAAAATTACATATAATAATTCAAACTCACTCTTTATGAGCCCGTGTACTCCAGAGAATATCGTTCAAATAATAAAATCCTTAAAAAATACAAATAGTGCGGGGTATGATGGAATATGTACTAAAATAATTAAGGTAGTGGCCGAAATAATAGCGCCAGTACTGTGTTATATAATTAATAAATGCATTGAGGATGGGGTCTTTCCATCAAAATTAAAATTATCCGTTGTCATTCCAATATTTAAAAAACAGGATAGAGAAAATATGAATTGTTATAGGCCAATATCTCTAATACCTATCATATCAAAAGTTTTTGAAAAAGTTATCTATAATAATCTGTATAACTATATGGAAAAACATAATATCCTTGCGGAAGAACAAATGGGTTTCAGGAAAAATAAAACGATTAACAACGCATTTCACACTTTCCTCAAAACCGTACTAAAAGGAATGGATGGTAAAAAACATGTCTCAGCACTTTATATGGATATGACAAAGGCCTTCGACTCCGTCAATCATGAACTATTGTTAAATAAATTAGAAGTGTATGGAATACGGGGAAACGCAAGAGATCTCATAAAATCGTATTTAAGTAACAGAGAACAACAAACTGAAATATCAAGCATTTCACAAATCACAAAAGTCGAAAAGAAGAATTTGTCAACACCAATAAAAGTCTACAAAGGTGTACCACAAGGGAGTATTCTAGGTCCTCTGCTTTTTATTATTTATATTAACGACCTTCCAATATCCATCAAATCTTCCATGGTTCTATATGCTGATGATAGTACTGCAATAGTTGTATCTGAAGACCCTACGACACATGAACATGAAATGAACGATACGCTATCATCTATAGTTAACTGGCTAAATTTAAATCACCTTAAAATAAACCTAACTAAAACATATATAATGACTTTCAAAAATAAAAATTCAAAATTAAATAAATTCAATATAAATTATGACCAAATAAACATAGAAAAAATAAATGCTACAAAGTTTCTTGGACTACACATAGACTCAGACATGACATGGAAGACACATATTGATCAAGTATGTACAAAACTAAGTCGATATTCATATGCCATCTATATGCTTCGTAAAGTGGTAAATCAAAGTGCACTTCTATCTGCTTACCACGCTTACGTTGGTTCGACACTAAGATATGGTATAATGTTTTGGGGGAATGCCACTGAGAGAGAAACTGTCTTCAAAGCTCAAAAGAAATGTATCAGGGCAATATGTGCTTTAAAACCTACCGATACTTGTAAACCACATTTTATAAATTTAAAAATATTGACATTCCCATCGCTGTATATCTATGAACTAGCACTAGACATTAGAAATAATATAAACAAATATGAGACGCTAAAAAGTACAAGACTTGCCAGTACGCTTCGTGCAATACGCCATAGAACGGTTATGTTTGACAAGAGTGCATTTTGTATGGGCCCTAAAATATATAATAAATTACCTGATAATATAAAAGAAGTAAATAATTTTATATCATTTAAGAATAGGTTAAAGACTTATTTAATTAATAAAGCTTATTATAACGTTAATGATTATTTGAATGATAAATGTAATTAAATTTTTAAGTTAAGAAATAATAATAAAATTATATTATAAATGAATGTCGTAAATACCCCAATAATTATATTTTCTATAGATAAGTGTATGATTAATATTTGCACACCTATTAAGGTAGGATATGGTTAAAGATCTTCAGTTTTATGTGTCACCTCATGTACCTACCCATATTCAAGCAAATAAATGATTTGATTTGATTTGATTTGATTTGATTTGAGTAATAATAAAAAAAAAAACAACATTTACAAAACTTTAAAAAAAAACTTACATTTACCGTTGAAAAAACATGTTTTCCCATACATTCCGTATGGGAAAAAAGGTTTTTCAACTAAAACGTTAAGTTTGTTCTTGGGATAAATTCAGTCCATCGACGGAACCCTTCATTGTACGTGGGCCGACACTCACTTGGCCGGTTTTTTTCTAATTTCTAAAATACTCTAAGGCCCGTTTGCAACACACATCACCAAATGCATTAAGCGCTTAATGCATTCAGTAAACGTAAACGTATTAAAAACATAATTTATATATTTTATTTATTTTGTCTTTATCATCTTCAAACGATTGATAGAAACAGAATTATGTTTTAAATAGGTACTGTACAAGCCAATTATGCTCATACAGCAAAAATACGTTTATGCGTACCAGTCTTTGAATTTTTGGTTTCCAGATGTCTTTTTTCACCGTTTTGAGAGACCTTATCCTACAACTCATAAGTTGGGCCGTTACCACTTTTGCGTTACACTTTGTTTATACGACTATTCATTATTTAAATAATAATATGCTCAGAATAATCGCTAACACGTTGGGACGTCATGGCGACGTCGCCAGGTTGCGCTGCCAACTGTATACAGTTATATAGTGGGTGGTTCACCTAGCGGCCGCTTGGTTATGCTGCTAACCATACATTTTGTAGGCGACGCTAACTGGCTGCGCCACCATGGCGTCCCAGTGTTTCAGCGCTCTTATTGTTACGCGAAGACACTACCGCCCAAGATACAGAATTTTCCTAGTTTGGGGGCGTTCTTATTAGATTTTCGACCTTACTACCTACCTTTTATATAATAAAATCCTACCTAAGTTTGCTTACCATTCTTTATACCTACTTATTGTCAAAGTTTATGTTTAAAAAAAAATTAAATGTGTTTATTTAATATTATTGAAGCTGACCATGTATTTTAGACGTGACTTCATATTTCAGGACCAAGTTTGCAAGGCTGCAAATATTTTACAAAAGCCCGCGGTTCATCTCGATGCGTCGATCAGAGTTGTATGGGATTACTGACTTCCTAGCTGCGTGTGGTGGGCTCCTGGGCCTGTTCCTTGGTTTCTCATTACTGAGCATCGCTGAAATCTTTTATTTCTCTACACTAAGGTTTTGTTTTTACAAATTTCATCATAAGTGATTAGGTAGACAAACTTATCCGGAAAATAAAGTTTATTTGAATTGGGACATAATTTATCCCGGAAGTACGTTTACGTGGGATAGTTTCCAACCACCTTTGGTAGGCCAAAGGAAGGCAAAGCTGCTGACAAAAGGAAGTAGTTAGATAGTTCTTTTTTTATTTTTTTATTAAAACGACCCTTTCTTACTTGCCATTACATTCGTAGAAAAGACTTAAACGTTTGGTTGAAATATCAGAAATATTTGTAGTTTGAGCTGTTATAGAACAAGTTTAAAAAATTTGTGGCCTAAAATAGAAAATAACTACATTATAATAATTTAGTTAACAGTTCAATATTGTTTCTTTTTTCAGGGTATGCTGTGCATTAAAGGCAGATCGTAAACAAGAAAAGGAAGAAGCGAAAGAGAAACAAGATTTAAATATAGGGTTTTAATCGAAGGAAGTTTTAGCAACAGTATTCAATTTGCATAAACCTTAAGCTACCCTAGCCGTCGTATTCTTAGAAGATAAACAAAGTAAATATAGCTTTTGCTCTTTATTTGGAGATCTATTTTGTGTTGAATATTTTATAATTTACCTAATTCATGTTGCGGCTATTTTAAATGATATACCTGAAATTACCAATATGAGGGTTGCATTTTTCACCTACTTTCTATAGAATGAAGTCAAGCTTGTGTCAAACGTTATTTTAATATGTATGTACATAACTCGTAGTAAGCTTTGCTGGAACAACATGTAAAGATTTTACAAGACATATAAAATAATAATTATGATTACCTACACGTGCTCATAATTTGCTTAAGATATCAAGAAATTATTTATTTTAGTCATCTAATTATAAGCAATATTTAAAAAAAAGGCATAAACACTCTAAGTCATTAGACTTTAATGCCAACGAAAGTGATGTCTTGCCATGATTTGCTTAAAGAATAATTAACTACAATTTTTTTTTTATTCTCCGTCTTTACTATTGTACTAAACGAATCTTCATATAAATTCACTCATTTACTATTCAAACAAACACATAATGCAACATAGAACTCCGATGGTTGTTACAACAACAACAACGTTATACAAAACAAAATGGCTGCACTTAATTAATTTAAAGTTCTCGAGTCAGTCTACAATTAAAAACTACAAGTAAACTCGTTGCAATATATACCGTGAAGCAGCGAACGGTATAAGGTTTGCACCCAAATTGGTTTGTAACAATGTTGGATAAGTGAATTCATGTACTTGTTTCAAAGTTCGTTAAACATCGCCCATGTTGTACGCACAAGTAATCATGTTAGATCCGCGAATGAGCGTGGATGTTCGGAACAGCGATGGAAATCCGCCACGAGATTGGATCCTCGACCCGATCATGTAGCAAGAAGGATTAGAAGGTCTATTGATTTCAAGACAGTGTTTCAAACACAGATAGTGATTCATCCTATGCAGTAGTTGTAAGAAGAGGCGACAGAGATGGTTTAACCAAAACGAACGAAAACAATTCTGCGATTACCAATATGTTAACGAAACTTCAGATAACGGTACTGCCGTTACCTTAAGTATCAATCCAATCAACAAAACAACCCTGGAATGGCGGAAAAAAATCTAGGTCTAGGCTGTGAATAACTTTAATAATAATCATAATATGCTGGTTATAGAGCATGGCCGCTATCAAACACATTTTCAGAGAGACCAAAAAGTAGACAGGTACCACTTTTTCAGTCTATATGTCCTACAGCTGCTCTATTCTTGACAGCATCCTGTTTTGCTATACGTGGGGACTACTGTACTTTTCTACTCTGTGGCTCAACATTCCACATACAGGATACAGGGTATAGTTTCTTGTTGCGGATTCAATTCTAGACGAACAGTTTGTTCAGCTGCCGTGCGATAAGATATACTAGTTTGCAGACTAGCTGATATCTGAAACAGGATAGAATATTGATGGTGTCTGCGAAAATATAGGTTAAGCACGTTTCGTAGTGTATCTGCATCAAAACCGATCTGCCCTTCAAACTGCACCACTATGGTATGAGGGACAAGGGTCTTGACCTTCTGACTTTTTAACTGAATAACAGTATTCAGAGGGTCGATGTTAATGGCAAGAGATCTGCAGGATCTGCGGTCATCATGGGCGTTCCGCAGGGTTCAATTCTAGGTCCATTCTTATTTCTAATTTCTATAAATGACTTACCTTACATCACAAGATCGTATTATTCGCAGATGACACTTCCCTCATTTTTTAAATCAAACGTCAGTTAGTCAACTTTGAACAAGTTAACGATGCACTCTCTAAAGTTGTGCATTGTATAAGTAAATAATCTTCTCCTGAACTAAAAAAAAGACTAAAGTCATTAAATTTTCAACACCAAATGTCAGGCAGCTGACTATGACTGACAACGGTCAAACTAATGGAATAGAGTTGGACCCTGTTGAGTCAACAGTTATTCTTGGAATAACTATTGACGATAATATCATTTTTGAAAACCTATTGTATGTACACAAAAATATATAAAATTTTAAGAAAATGTCCGATATTCATAGTTTAAATACCAGGAATAAACGCAATCTTGTACATCGCACACGTCTCCACAGAGTAGGCAACTCGTTAATGGGTCAATGTATACGCTTTTACAACAAACTTCCCATTGACATTCGAAACTTACCCATCAAACGAAAAAGCAAAAAAATTATAAATAATCTCACGTGTTTTTATCTTCTAAAGATAAAAAAACGTGGGATTGAGCTGCTCGCTCTGCTAAGCCTTGTAAAACCATAAAACTTTACATTTTAATTTTAAGTAGGTATGCGTGGTGACGAACTATCTCGCCGAAGACATAGTTTCATAAGTGACCGTTTAAGTTTCCGCAGTTCGATAGTAAGTTGTTAATTTAAGCTGCTAAAAGTAGTTTTAAAAAAATCTAAGACTATCCTAAAAGTTGTACCTACGTTTACCATTCAGATATATTTTGACGTTAAACCAGATAGATTGCACACTCAGAAATAACATTTTCCAATTGATCACTTGTAAAGCTGTCTCGACTTGTTGCCGAAACGAGTCAACGAACCGATCAGTACCGCAATTTAGCTGAAACTGAACGATTCATCTGTATAAATTACATACAAACTTTTAGCAAAACATGTAATAAAATTATTCGGAGAAGATAACTGAAGTTTATAGGCGACGAAGACTCACGGGCGGGGACCGAAAAATATTGCTAACGTCTGTCAGTAATTCTGTAGTGATATTTAACTCGTTATTGCAATTTGATAGAAAGCTCTGTCCAAATCCACACAATGCGTACAATCAACTCTGTATGACAGTAACTTATGTCAAACATTGAACTTTCTTTCTACTTTGCTGTACTGGCTACAACCCACGCATATTGTTTTAAGGGCGCGTAATAATGAACGTGTTTATGTTATTTTCATTCATAGATTTCTAAGAAATGTGTGGGTTTAATACTAATTGGATACTCAGTCACAAACATCAAACACTGAGTAAGTGAGTATCTTGGTGTTTGTGTTTGTGTGGATTTAATCTTAATTAGCAGGCTTGTATCCATATATTCTTTTTAATTTTTTAAAGTTTATTGTTAATGTTGAACTAAATAAATTCTTAAGATTTTTTAAATTCATATTTTTATTTTCAGTCATATTTAATTTCAAGTACATAATTGTAATGCGTACCTTTTCCAATTTACCATGATGATATTTTAAGTTTATTTTAAATTCTTAGCCTTTATACTTTATAGTTTATAACCTGTGGCCAAACAAAAGATTTCCCAGCGGGTGACAAAGCTTAGTAACTGTATTATGTGACGCCTGCTCCTAAGGTATAGAATCTCTACACTTTAAGAAAAGAAAATGCTTTTAGCTTCGTTTATGGTTATAACTTTCTTAGTTTTCTAGTTTGTGCCCATCCGATCTTTTATTGTAAGCGTTACGTTTTAATGCAGCCACAACATCAAACTAGTGATTCTATTTAGGTAATATTATATTTTGTGTTTTATTGACAAAAATTTTTTTTTTTTACTTATTTATGTCGTAAAATAGAAGTCAAGATCCATGTGTCAAAAAAATCATTACATCTGTCACAGAAAAAATATATTACTATTAAAATCGTGACGAGTCGACAGTAAATCATAACCCCGACCCGGTGCCCCAACCAAATAATAAAATTAATACAAGAAAACTTCGTCCTTCATTTGTTTTTGCAAAAATAAATCTTTCTTTTTCACAACTCCAGTGAAATGCACTTACTCAACTCTCTGAAACTCAATCTGAACACTTTGAAACAATTTCCGCAACAGGAAAACTAACAAATGAAATTCCGCCAATTCTTCAGCTGAGCTCAATATGAGAACTTGCTAGAGGTGTCACTGTCGCATACTTGCACAAGTTATGCTTTGCACAAGTCTTGGATTCTCAGATAAGTTTTACTCTAGCGTCCGTGAAGTAAATGAAAGTTGAAGTTGAATCTCGGAGAGAGCTATGTAAGGAGATATAAACATTCGTAGTATTGCTTTGAAGTTTGAGAGATATGGAGGAGTAGGTTCTCGTCACGTTTGTTGGAATGAGGTGTCTTATTTCGTTGTCTATTTATGAAGTAAATATAAAAGGAGCTTTATTTTGACAATATGGCCCACACCATTTAGAACTTGTGAAGACGTGTATTTTGTTTTGTCAGATCATTAAAACAGTAATTGGAAGACGGACGGCCATGTTCTGAAAAATGTTATGCACCTTAATTATGGCTTCATTTTACATTTGGAAATTCTAAAGAACAAAAAAGATAAAATCTGGTTGGTTGTTACTCATAATTAAACCGCAATTTATTTAATTAGTTTACCTTCAAAATAATTAGATTTTGGTATAATTTGAAACTTAAGCTTTTTATTATGTTCGAGAGTTATTATCTGGCTGGAGATGGTTTTAAAGTTTATTTTCATTGTTTTACTAATAATGCCTTCAAGATGTTGGATAGAATTATGTAAGTAATTATTTCTAAATTGGAGGTATTTGCTGATCAGTGTACGTTAGAAGTAACTTGGTTACACTAACTCGTGTCAATGCATTATTCTTTTGTGTGTAGAATGTTATACTAAAAAAGATCCCAATATTTTTAAATACACTTAGACATTGACATCTTTAAAAATGACATAGCACGTACTTTGGTTAAGCGTTATAATTCATGTCTCTCGCACAAATGTCAAACTATACGAGCAAGATAAAGACGGGAACATCTTTGATAATAATAAATACTTTATTTCAGACCATGGTGTCCATTTTGTTAGTTTAAGCTAAAGTATGTGCAAAGTCACGTTTATAGAGCCTTAGTTCAAAATGTATGTACCAGATTGTTTTTAAATCAACCCTATTCTTATCCATCCCTAAAAATCTTTTGACTCAACATATTGCATTTGACAGCTACAGTGTCTTTTACATATTTGCACGTCTTTCTCATATTGCACGAAGCGTATGTTGCGTCGAAAATTCTGGATATCATTGCAACTATTGTGTTAGCAGTTCATTTTCATGCAATATAAAATAGTTTGTAACTAAAAGAGTTGTGTATCTGAACGTTTACCAAAAGGACACAGTTCATTGCTGTATCTAAATAATTGGATTGATACAATTTTTTCCCATTCATGACTAGGATTGATTATTCGATAATGTTCTAAACATTCACCTGTAAAAAATGATTTGTCATAGTAAGTAAACAATAAATCATCCTGTAAACAAAATAAGAAGCATTCTACTGCCAATTTAACCAACATTTTTTCCCGCAAACATTAAGAGCGCACTTAGTCATCGCCTTACAAATTAAGTTTTCATTACAAAGACCTCGCAGAACTTTGGGCACGAGTTCGAGTTTTCTTATAAAACACTGGATTCTGAATATTCACTCGAGTTAGTTCAGGAAGTTAGCGGGATTTATTGCATAATGCGGTAGAGGTGCAATGCGCGCGAATTTTTGGTTGCTGTATGAGATAAGGGGTGATTCTGGTAGGTTGTGAAATGAGGTATATTAAGAAGCTTTCAAAACTGGCTGTTTTAAAAGGAATACCCTTTCTGAAAAATTTAATTGGCGAGGTACGGGTTCATATCTTTTAGATAAATAAATAGGTATATTTTGTATAATGAACGAATTTATCCCTTGCTGTAGAATTTATGGTTTACTTTATGAAATTAGACATTTTAATTTGAAATTACTCATAAAAATACATTTAATAATAGATTACCTTCTTAAGATAGATCCTCAAAACTCATAAAAGTAAGGACATTGACAAAAACGTTAAACTATCCCGCACTTTCTATGAATCCTACCCATTCTACCTACACCGCAAGAAAAATCCTACCCAACCTCAGCGCACTCTGTTCATTAATTCGCACACGCAGCCAACGTCTTCACGTAGACACAAACGTAAAGCACTCAAGAGACGCATCGCGCAAAACAAGTTTCATAAGCACTCCACCATTTCATAATACCGCCTCAAAAGCGACGACACCGCTGAAAAATGCCTGAAAGCTATGAGACTTTATCATGAAAAATTACGCTTGAAAAAGTCTAGTAGGATTTTACTTCTACGTCTTCAAATGAGAAAATGATATGTGATTTATTACGATATTGGATTTTTATATGTGGAAATGCTGAATTGGGGCACGATTGCACAATTTAGCGTTGTATTTCGGTGTTTAAAGTACTACTTGCGGTGTTTATTATCTAACAAATGACTAGAATCTATTAAGTGTTGAGCAAAATAAGATCTTTTTGGATAATTATTCCTGTACGCTGTAATTTTCAAACAAGATATAAAGAACATATTGCAGCGTACAGGAATAGTTTCAGAAAGATCCCATTTTGCTCAAAATTTAATAGATTCAGGTCATTCGTTGAATAATAATAACACTTTAAAATTTTTACACACGTGATAAAGGTGTCAGAATGTCAGTACCAGAGAGTTTAGAAATTGCAAAAAATAATACAGGGAACGTTACAGTGTCGAACGAATTAAATACAAGTATTCCAAGGTCACCTTTGTTGCGATTGTTCACAGCCCCTTATCGCGCTGATAATGATCCTAGCCGAGGCGGGCGGGGCAGTTACCCTATATAAGTGGGGTTGTCGGGCGAAGTGGCTCACTCTGCTCTCGACGCTTGACGTGTCCACACGTTGGGTCAAGGTTCGCAACAAGTCAATCGTCATCCCGAGGATGCCTAGTTGAAAGGTAAAACACGTGTCGATATCTTTCAGGGTTCTTTATGACTCTTTAAGAACAGTTAAGCGGATTAGGTTACTAAATAAACGTCGTCTATTGTATTTTGTAATACATTTTTCAATACAAAACATAGAAATAATAATAAAATAAAACTATCTATAACATTGGTTAAAAGCATTTTGTTGATCATTCATCATTCATTGCGTTTTACCATAGTTAGCTTAAAGAAAATTATTGTCAAGCATTGTTCTGGATAATGAGCAAAAAACGAAGTAATTAGATACACACTGTTACGATAGTTGATTCTAATTGGTTTACAAACGCGTGATATTTGCTTTGGTTAGTGATGTACCTACAGTTAAGGAATAAAATGTTAAGCTCCTTAAAACCCTTTTTCGTCTTGCATCATGCATGTGAATTAGTTTCACTAATAGAAATGACATTAGGTGCGTAATCTTGCCATGTGCCTGCTTATTACATTGGAATCCGCTTATTATGTTGGAAAAAAGTAAGTAGTAGGAGATTAGTTAATCTTTTTGTGTACAATTGTATATTCATAAAGACCCATTGACAGAATTACATGCCGTGGGTAGTACTTTCCTTTATCCATACAATACTAATCTTAGAATTTCTATAGGATCTTGCTTGCTTTGTTCAAAAGGTCAAATGTGCCTGTTGTTATTGAACTACTAGCGACCCGCTCCTGCTTTGCTGGTTTTTAGGGTTTGACAAGGCATCAAGATTTCTTAGATTAATGTAACATTAATATTAACGTAATTATACACATAAACCTCCCGGAATACATTCTCTGAACGATGGTGTAAATTTCATCAAAATCTGTTGCGTGGGTTAGAAGAACAACGCAGACATACAGACAAACTGGAAAAGCGACTTATAATATGTATAGATTCCGTGACTTTTTTTTTTTGAAGCTGGGAAATTATCAAATAACTTCTCCCGCTCTGGACGGAGCAGGAAGGCGTGTCAGACTTTTACTGATTAAAACCCACCCGTGTTCCTTCCGTTGCCTGTGTGCCGGGGCCGCGATATCCCTTTCGAACAATCTCGCAACCCTGGCAGGCATTGGCCCTAACGGACCCCGTCAGTTGGTGCTGACATATCTTTGAGGCGCGCGTGGAACACAACGCGCCGTCGATCCGGGCCTGGTCCTTATCGGACGACGAGCTAGAGCATCATTCATCGTCCGCAAGCCCTACGGTGGCCGGAAGTCGGCTTGCGACTCCCGATGCCCGGGGCGTCTCCTGCGGCGACTTGGGGCGCGAAGGCGCGAATCTTGCTTCTCTCTCACGCGTTCCACGTCCTCCTTCGCGAGCATTACTGCTTCGCAGGAGGAAGTGATGGCCTCCCATGCACTCTCGCTCCAAACCATGGCCTGAACCAGGGCCGTACGCGAGAGATCGCCGACGCCGATCGCTTCGGTGAGGACACGGCGGTATCCCGCCCAAGCCGGGTAGACCTCAACCGTATGCTCCACCGTGTCCTCCGGGCGATCCACACAGTGGTGACACCCGGGCGTTTCCTCCCGCCTTATGCGGAACAGGAACCTCCCGAAACAACCGTGTCCGGTGAGGACCTGCGTCAGGTGGAAGGTGAGGATGCCGTGGTGCTTCTCTAGCCACTCCTCAAAGACTTATCGCCACAATTGTGGCGTGCCCAGCGCTGGGTTGCGACAATCGCACTCTCCATGCCGCCATGAGATCCCGCCGGAGCTCTGTCCGCTGTGCCGTGATTTCTCGCGGCAGTGGAGTACGTTTACGTGTATTTATCTTTAGTTAAATAAAAATTCTCAGTAGATATATTTTGTGATGGGGTGTTTTTTAATATGTTAGCAATTAGTGAATCTTAGCCATCTGGCCATTTGCTGTCAGGTCTTTAACTGGGCTTTACTTAATTGATAACAAACTTAACATATACTTAAACCACATTATTGACTTTTAAAAGGGTGAAAACTCACGCCGAAAATTAAAAGAAATAATAACAGACACTAAATTCGTGTAGGTGCTTACAGAAAAACAATTGATTATAAAAATCATTGAATAAACAGAGTAGAGGGATGGATCCAACCTGCATCAATACGAGAGTATTAAACGCACTTGGCCAGCCTTTAGCCCTAATACCAAGATTCCCTGAAGGCCATAACGTAACAGATTTTTTCAAAGGTGTAAAAGGTTTCAGCATAATACTAGACCCAGGGGTACTACATACGTTTTTAACGAAAAGTAAATTCCCAAGGCTAACAGTTACTTACACCTAGTCACACACATTTTTTCCATATAATGTATAGTGTCAAATAATACATAATGTATAGTCAAGGCAAAAATATTATACCAAAACTTATTCCCACTAGCACCACAGATCACTAAATACGTGTAACGCTAAACGAATTTAAAGTTCTATTTCTGTTAATCATTTGAAGATGTCAGGGACAGAATTATGTTTTAAATATGTTTGGCTTTTCCAACTCACTTTAGACAGTGGCAAAATAGAATAGAAATACATATAATTATCATATCATATCAGCATTTAGTGATTTCTGGTGCAAACGGTGATATTCAAGAAAGATTTTCTCCTAAAGTATTGATTGCAATTTAGAGGTATTGTGCGTAAAGCATCTTTGCACTTTCGTGAATTATGTCACATTTCCACAATCCAAGCGATTGTCTACACAACACTTTTGAAGTTTGCTAACTGTATTACACACCTACCTACCTATTTTTGTACCTGCTAACGTAGCTCGCCAACCAAATACATTAGCCATGATGGCCGTACCTAAATGGGAATATTTTTGTAGAGACTTATTTTTCATATTTATTACATTCAGGAATAATACTTTATACGCTCGGACGGTTGAATGAGATGAAGGGAAATTTCTTAGGTTGCTATAGGTACATTTGTGCAGACAATGTTAAGTGGTTTGGCTACGAAATGAATATAAAAGGGGTCACATTGTTTTATGATTAAATACAAAGCTAATTCTAATTTAAATTGTTTGTGAAAATGAAATATTAGTCCTTTTTTCCAAAATTATTATTACTTAGCAACTTGATTTTGCTTTTATTACCAAATTCACACTGACTATCTTATAACATCATAATCCATAATAACAAAAAACACCAACGAAGATTTAGACAAACTAATTCACATACGTCAAACGACGTAATTTTAACCCACATACTATTTCTTAAATTGTCCCTCACTAAAACATTTTCTACATGCTGAGGGAAAAAATCCTTATATTACACTCCCCAGAGTGCGGTATTAGAGCGGAATATTGCAAGGGAATTACTAAGCAATTCCCTTGATCTCGGCAATCACGGGTGGCGCCGCGGAATGCTAAGGTCTCGTCTCTATAGCGCGACCCCACAACATGCGAAGAATAAATGCCGCAGCACTTCTTTCAACTGTTTGTAAGCTCGAGTATATTACCCCGTGGCCACGACCTACACTCTTAACAGACACGTGTCTTGCGACAGCGACTGCGGAGAAAACAAATGAAAGAAGCTTTTTTTTTGGCAACTGAGCCGATTTCGGCTATTCTGCTAGCGTAATGAAAGAAGTTGTGTAGTGCGTGCCACTAGTCACCGCGACGCGATTTGTGGTGCAAGTATACTGTCAAGAAAATTGCAATCAGGAGTAATTAGCTTAGTGGGTTTTTTCTGAGTCATTTCAACAAACATGGTTACTTACTCGGCTATTTTCCAAGCATGGCTTGGGGATCCAAGTACCTAACTTTCGAATGTTAACTGTGAAGTTAGAAGATCTTTATTTTATTAGTGATCTGACTAAAGATAATTTTAAGGTAAAGCATTGTCGCGTTATGGAAACCTACCTCTAACCACTTCGTTCAGTGATACGTTCAGCTGAGGGGCTGAGAACAACCCCGCGTTACACACACTTATATTCTTTTTGATAACCATTCGCTAGTGGTAACAGTCTATCAAAATATTCGCAGTAAATTTATTAGAGACGCCAAGTAAAATTCAGGGGTCGTAAGATATTGAGAGAGTACCTATTAACAAATAAAATAAAGTATATGAAATGTTAGTGAAAATAATAATTAACTTTTCATTATGAAATTAAAATAATGATTAATGTTTTGTTAAATTCTTATGCTCTTTTTCGAAAATCTGATTATTGTCACATCGCTTATTGTAGCAAAAAAAAAATGCTTTGTCACATTGAAGTATCGCACCCTGGACGCCTTAGGTTATAGAATAAAACGAGATACTCAAGTAAAATCACAAGATTATATTGTACTGATTTATGTAAAACAAAAACAAAAAAGGAGACACGTAATAATTATGATAAAAAAATCAATTTGCCTAGCCTTTTCCCAACTGTGTTGGGGTCGGCTTCCAGTCTAACTGGATGCAGCTGAATACCAGTATCTATTTTACATGTAGCGACCACCTATCTGACCTTCACAACCCAGTGACTGGGCCAATAAGATACCCCTTGGTAAGCCAGTCTTACCAAGGGGTATCTTATTGGCCCAGACTGTCAGACTGTCAGACTTTCGGACTTCTGACGACCCGTAACGACTGTCAAAGATCCATGAATGACAGCCGGGACCAACGGCTTAGCGTGCTTCCCGAGGCACGGAGGAATCTTGGTATATAAAGATGGTCACCCATCCACGGACCAACCCCGGCAACCGTAGTTTAACCTGATGGATCGATCCGTGCGGCTATTATTACTTGCCACAAGCTATGAAGCAAGTAATATTTATGTTAAGATTATAGAAAATTATATACTTTTGATTAACACGTTAGATCAGTGGTTTATCATTTTCGGAAAAAACGCTTGGCCCATCGGCATACGTGATTTAACTTGATTTTTAGAACAACTCGGACGAACGCCTCGATAGCTATTGCTTCGTAAAGCCCCCGTCGATTTTCGCGTTTAACACCGTGATTGATATTCTTCGCGATGAACCTAAGTCGTTTGAGTTCTTTTTTAAAAGGAAACGGAGCCTAATAAAATTGACACCAATAATTAAGACTTAAAAAATAACACCGATTTAGCTAATAGTAGTACAAAAGGGTAATTCAAGAAATCGAAGGGGGAAGTGATGAAAGAAGTAGAACCGCTTGGGAGTTGTCTGCGCCAGGGCAAGCCATCGCGCTACTGTCATACCCGGTAAGCGCTCTCTGAATTCACTGCCTCGGGGTCACCCGCAGCACCGCATGCGTCGCCATTGAGGCGCCGGGACGTAGCACTGGGATCCGCACAATCCACAGTAGACAGGGCCGGCGATGCACAGGGACTAGTAAAGCAGCTGGAACCCAAGGGTACGGCCGACATCGGCCTTTTCTATCTGAATTCGAGATAAACACCGTTTTAGACTAGAAAGAAAGGCAAAATCATGTAGGTGGGTTGGGTGATAGACGAACAACTGGAATACTCTACTACGAAGAATATCTTTGACTTGATTGTCTTGAGGCTGACTGTCTTGTAATTCTTGTTCTTGCAGTGTTCTCAGCTTCGATAGCGCTTCTGTTGCAGTTTTCTTTGCATGCTTTGATATGTAAATTTTGTTCATTATATAAGCTTTGTATTTTTTTAATACACCGCTGTTCGCATCATGTCGATACGTGATCGTCGACTGTTCGAAGAAGACCAGGTGGATACTTCGGCTACTTCTATGCGAGACTTGTTGGTATTTGAAGATGACGGTGATGCAGGAAATTCTTCCTGTGATGATTTCGCCGCGGCCGACCCCGTTCCCGTCGCCGTATTCGCCGCCACCTCCGTACTCTGAGATTAATTTGTCACCGGTCCATCTTCGTACTCACCTGCGGTACTGACTCCGCTGTTGCCTCTTCACGTTTGAGGAAGGGTGAGTATGCACGATATGCACGATGATCCCTATGATGACGATCGTCATTTTATGATTGTGCCTGATTTTTACGAGCGAATCCGTATTGTACGTATGTTTTGCGAATCGTTTTAATATTCATTTTGCTCATTTGTCTATTTTTATTTTCTTTATATTCTACGTTTGTTCCGTCTCTGTTGTATGTCGCTTTCGTCGATTTGATGGCGAATGTAATTTTTTTCTTGAATTGGAATGAGTGTGTAATGATGATTTTGCACTCCCGAGCCGATCACTGAACTCACGTTACCTGGTTTTCTGTCCATTTTTTTGTCGTCCTCTCCTTCTTCCGCTCGAGGATATATCACTCCTGTTACTTGTTCAATTAGATTTTTTGTTCCTATTCCTCTTTGCTCTAAATATTTTGCGAACGCGTAGTATGGGCTGTCCGGTGCCATTGGTAACACTTCCTGTAGGAACTCTTGATCCGCCTCTTGCACTTATTCTTCGAATTGTTTTTTGTTTTTAGTCTTCTTGAAGTATTCGGTTATTTTATGACAGTTTTCGTCGTGTGTTTTTGCGGCACTGTCTAGTTTATTAAATGGCTCGCCCCGATTTAGAGAATTTCCAGGACCAGGACAAGTATAAGTATCGAGGTAAATTCAATCCTCTGTTACCCTGCGAAGGAGCGTCCATGGAATGGGCGCCCGTAGCAGCGACTGTTAGTCCTATTTGGTCGAACTCGTATTTATTGCATCATAATTATTGTGTCGTCATCCGTAAGACACTTCACCACTAAACTGAGGGAAAATATCCCGGCTCGGTCCCTAGGAAGGGGACTTAATAAATACTGCGAAAGTTGGAAGATGCCTGTTCACGGAAAAATAACTCACAGGAAAAATTATCACTTCATATTCAAATATCTATGAGAGGTGACCGACGCCTGACTTAAACAAACACGAATCTTTTTTATTTTTGTTTCCATAAAATCTAATTTAAAATTGTGTCAATATTTTACAAATAAAACATGCTCGGCCTTTTTCCATGCGAAGAGGTTTAGTTAGCAGCGTAATTCGGCAATAGGTATTGCAAAAAATTTATAACAAAAGCTCGAGCGCCACGGGTATTTTTACCGCGGAACACAATGTTTTTAGTCAAAAAACTGTTCTTCAATATCGCGTATAGGGCTATTTTTGTTCTGGTTGACCGAGACTGTATCACTGTTAAAAATTGAGTCTAGTTTTCATCGCTGGTCACTATTTCGTTACAAAATTCAATAAAACCTCGATCAAGCTTTATTCCAGCCGCTATGCTACATAACTAACTGTGAAAAAGTTGAATTAAAAAAATCCTTTGTACGAAACCACTGGGGGTCCGTCAAAGGGTCGATATAACTTTTTTCATACGCTTCAAAAATCTTTTTGTTCCATTTCCATAAAATCATGGCGGCTTTTAAAATGGTGTGGGCAAATTGTAGTACTCGTAATTAATTTATGAAGGGTTCAAAAATCTTTTTTGTTGATTGTGCCAGAGTGCTGACCCATGCAAATGGTACAAAAAGACATCCCAGTATTTTTGTACCTAACTCGGGAAACAGTAATAAATATATCATATTCTTGAAAGTAAGTGAACTTGAGTACTTACTTAAAAGGTGGACAAAACTTGTAGATGGTTGTTTGTTCTACAAGTAGTTCTACTAATAAAGTAGAGCTTTTCTGAAAAGTTTGTCTGGGAAGTAATTCCAGTGCGTAGGTGAGACACACTGAAAGTTCTTAGAAAAAAAATAAACTGAATAAACCATTAAGTTGCTAATACCTTTACTGTTTTTCGAAATATTCTCCATTCATTTCTAAACAACGTCGCATTCGATGGAACCACTGAGTTACGTACCAAACGTTCACGCCATTTCACAGCGTTTTTGGTCTTCGGTCAAATTATGGGGTATCCAACTAAGATTTTTTGCACCTGAGTCATACCAATGCCTAAGCTTACCCGAATCTGTAACAGATTGCGCAACACTCTCTTATCAGCCTCTATCGTGCGCCGCACAGTAATGATGTTATCGTCAGTTGTCGCCGTTGCAGGACGTCCCTCACGCAGGTCATCAGTAAGATTCCTACGACCACGCTTAAACTCATTGAATCAATGGTACGTGATGGGGTTTAATCATGAAAGGCTAATCGAAGTCTATCATAACTTTGTTGTGGATTTACGGCCGAACCCAATCAAATAAAAGCAAAGAAAGAAAAATATTTTATTTGGGACACGCACAAGAATTACAGACAGTAAGTAATATTAAAAAAATATAAAAATAAAAAACAAAAGAGGAGCATTAAAGACTAACAGAATAATAACGACCTGGCGATGCCGAAAAGGCTGCTATCTCAGCATAATGCGGCGATATTTAAAAAATAACTACCGCAGTGCAGGTCGCCGTTTTTTTGTTATTGTTATCTCGTATTACCCAACTACATTAGATAGTACCAGTTGGCAATAGTGACTGCCATATTAAATGCATCTTCTTAAATAACTTGAGCTACCACCGATTTAGGGATAACGGTGCCCGGCAAATTTATCCATAAATATATATTCCTCACTACTACTAGCTACCTGCTAATATTAATAACTTCTATCCACAGGACAACCCGATTAAGCAGCTTTGGCTTGACAGCCTTTTAGGTTGTCCTCTTAGGACATAAAAAAACGGTTCTTCGCTGAGTGGAAATACCGACTAGATATAGATTAAAACATAATTCATATTTGACGTGTAAAAGAAGTGCTTCTTCAGAATTTAAAGTTATTTTGATGTTTTTTTCGTTTCTGCTACATTAAATCAATTTTTGAAAAGCACAGAATTAATCTCCATTAAATTATCTATACAATTAAGTAGGTTCTGTGTACTAGCAGGAAGGAGTGTAACGATAAAAACAGTAGCAGAAAGGAGGCAAAACAAATTTTTCGATCGCAAAGCACTCTCTAATACTTCGCATTATGAGTGTGCAAAACCTATCTATGAGTTTAACGTCCCAATAATCGGTCAGAGACTAGGAATCCTATGGAATGTGACACAATAACAAGTAGAATAATACTGTGTACCATAAATAGCGATCTATCTTTTACTGACAATAGGTCTGTGAGTTTTGCCGTAAGACTACAACGAAAGTCGTAATAAAAAATATAAAAAATCGCGTTAAATTATATTCCTATAAATTGGCGGCAGATGACTTCAATAAACATGATGATGTTTATTGCAGCCATCTGCCGCCAATTTATAGGTTTTTTTTTTTTTTTTTTAAATAGGCAATTTGAAAAGTGCGTGTAGCGCGTCAATTTGACTTGGCTACCAATGTACTAAATTTGAAATTACTTTAAAAAACATTTCCACTCATCGTATCTATATACTTAAAGTTGTATTTGACAACAATATTATGTAAAAATATTTTGATTTAAGAGAGTAGGTATCCATAGAGTCTTGCTCGTACTTCTCCATAGGAACCTATGCCGCTTTGGAATAGGCAACTAGCTTCATCTTTCTGATTAACTCCTAAAAGATTCAAAAGTGCCTAAAGATGGTTTAATTGAAATTAATGGTTTTAGTTTGTGTTTGAACATCCATGTCATTATGTATGTGTTGTTTGGAATGGCAATGAAATATTGCCATATACAGATTAAATTCAATCTAAAACATTGTCTCCCAAAAGCGCTACTACTTAAGAATCTTATCGCAATCTCTCAATTAGGTACTTCCTAAGAATCTATTTCCTCGCGTAATATCATGAGGTTTCTTTCTCTACACACACAGAGGGCATTAACTCGTAGGGTTTATGGTTCATATAGTGCACAGATTGTCAGGTTGCCAGGCCATAACCGTACCCATTCCCTGTTAATATTCCACCAGCTTGCCTCCTTATAATTTGTAGCAGTAACTTTGACGAACAAAATGTAAATAACCAGTTAACTCGGAAAGAACTTTGTGAAGTTTATTGTAATGTGATTTGTCAACTTCCTTTCGATTTTGAGGCTTTCTGTTTGAGAATGCTGTCGGGTAGTTGATTATTTTTAAGGTTGATCTGGATTTGACGGAAAATAATAAGTCTATTCAATTAATGTAATTGGGCGTTTTTATAATCTGTAACGTGACGATATTATCGTGGATAACTACTAACGGTCTCACGATAACTCAGGGAAGTAAAATGACACAGAATTGTAAAAGCGCACATTGATGAATGAGTACTCAGTGTAAATAACAAGTAGGTACAAGTAACCTTTGAGGTCAATAGTATGAAATATCAAAAGAAAGCAGCGTCCATATGCTTACTGCAGAAATCAAAGTGAAGGATGGGAGTTGAAACGTTTTTCTTTGTAAAATCGTTTTTGATTGCGGAAAATATTCTAAAAAAATTATCCACCTATAAATATTCTTATTTCTATTCAAAACCTCTAAACAGAATAGATCTAAACCCTTATTACGAAGGTTTCACGCAGATGCTGGCGGATGCCACGTATTATAGTCGCCGGTCACAACTGTGGCCACTGACGTACGTGGGTTCGACGGATTGACAATAATGACAACGGTTTCCGTTCCAAAACACGGACTGGGTTGATGCAAGTTGTAAGAGGAAGCGATGATGGATTCAATAAAATCAGATAATATTGATGGTGAAAATACTTCAAAGTATGGTTATAGATTAGATATTGTGATAATATCAACCTCAGGAAATTAGAAAACCCACTCAGTTTAATGTGAACATGGCTAGGATTCGTACATTTATGTTTCTGGGCCACTAGATAGTACAGACGTATAGTATCCAGCTGAAAATATGGCACTTCGAACTTTAGACGAGTTTCGGCTTTTTACAGCGTTGTCTTTCAAATATTTTTCGAGGTGTATTTACATACAAATGGTATTCGAGGTCCGGTTGGGTTAAAACTTACATACTGGGTAGAAAGCAATGTGTTGAAATTCCAAGTATGACTGTGAATAAAGAACTGAAGGGAATTAGAACTCTTTTAAAATTCAATTCGGGTATACCACAAGGGAGCGTTTTGGGACCCCCTTCATTCTTATTATATATTAACGATCTTCCTGAACACACACCCAGTCCATGCACATTATTTGCGGATGACATTTCGATTATTATAACATCCAATTAATACTGACATAAATAGTTACAGAATTGACATTAATAATACAATTGAATCAACAATTTCTTGGTTAAGATTTAATGATTTGCATGTAGGTAAGTATTGCAAATAAGTAAAACAAAAATTGTTAAATTTAGAACATATGATCGTAAGCGATTTGTCGAGGTCATTTGTGATTGTATGGAATTTTGAATTTGAATTTGCATATTTAATTTTAAATGATCGATTGCATTGTAATGTACTTATATATTTTATTTTAATGATGTAATGAATTGAATGTATTTGTGATTAGTATATTGGGACTTGGTGCCTTAGTAAATAAATAAAATAAATAAATTTATTAATTATAATGGACAACCTCTATTAGAGGCAGAGAAACTACTTTTCTGGGAGTTGTATTGGACGACTACTTCTCCTTGAAACCACACGTGGACAAAATATGCGACAGCGAAAGACTTCGTCGCAGTGTACGATGTTGACTGCGTATCACGGCTGCGTTGCATCGACTCTACTATACGGCCTTATACTATGGGGTAACTCAACAGAGTTAGATAAAGCGTTTAGGGTACAAAAAAATGCATTCGAGCCATTTGTGGCACTCCTCCATGGGAATCTTGTAAACCATTGTTTCTAAAATTAAAACTCCTAGCATTATTCAGTATGTATATTTTAGAATGTGCTAAATTTGACCAACGACGGCACTTTAACCTGATTGAAAAAGCTCAAGACCGTTGCCCTCGAAAAGTAAGAGATCCAGATAGAATAGTTCGGCCTAGGGCTCCAAGGACTTCTCTGTATAAAAAGAACTGTTATCACTTATTATGTGCGGACTTATCTATAACAAAATACCAAAGAACTTTAAAGAGTTACCTAGTACTCGTATGTATATTTTTTTAAATTTAAAATTATGGCTACTGGAAAAAAGATTGTATTATATAAATTAATTAATAAATAATGTTAATAATCAATTTAAATTAAAGTGACGATAATATTAATAATGAATGTATTGTAAAATTAATAATAGAAACATTCAAAGCATGCCATTGGCCATAAATATTAAGTTCAAAGTTCAAAGTTTTTATTAATGCGATTTTTGGTGATACAACAGGGTCTTAAACATATTTTATAGTAGCTCAAAAATCTACCTTAAAAGGCATGCATTGTTAAATTACAATATTAGATGTTATACATTACATGCAACATAAAGAAGTAATTAATGTCCATAAAAAATAAAATTTAAGATTTAATATATTGTAATAAATTAATGGACATATGTATAAGAATATTACATTAAAACATAAATACAATAAATGGTCAGTCACATGAAATTTTGTCAACTAGGAATTCGTCAATGGTATAGTAGCACTTGTCTATTAAAAAAATATTTAGTTTACGTTTAAATTGTGTCAAGTTTAAATCTTTTATGTCATTTGGTAGCTTATTAAACACTTTTTGAGCCATGCAAAGTATGCTCTTGTGCATAAGTGCGGTTTTTGAACTTCTTAGGCATAATTCATGTCGATATGTTGGTCTTATGGATCGATAGCTTTGTTCTGAAGCTTTTTTAAATAAATCACCGTTTTTCTTTACGAACAAAGCAGTCTCGTATATGTAAAGACAAGGTAACGTTAGTATTTTTAAGATGATAAAATGCGGCTTGCAGCTTTCTGTTGACTTAAGATTGCATATGGATCTAATGCCCCTCTTTTGTGCTTTAAAAATGTCAAGTTTTGTACAGGAATTTGCCCAGAAAATTACTCCATAACGTAATATGGAATCTACGTAGCCATAATACGCGGTGACGACAGCCGCCTGATTTACTATTTTACTGAGTTTATAAAGAGCAAAGGCAAACTTGGTCAATTTTGTAATTAAGATCGATGCATGTTCTTTCCACGTCAATTTAGAGTCTATTGTCAATCCTAAAAATTTAATATGTCCTACTTCTTCAATTTTATTATTATTAAAAGTTACATTAATGTCAGAAGTGGTAATTCTTTGTCGAAACTGCATGATTTTAGTTTTATTTAAATTAAGAATTAAATTATTTTGTTCAAGCCAAGCAATTGATTGTTGTAATGCATTTTTAATGTCACTTTCATGTTTTGTATTTAAATCATCATGCCTAATAATTAAAGTGCTGTCATCGGCAAAAAGAACCATAGGAAAAGTGACGTGTTTTGGAAAGTCATTTATATAGACCAAAAACAATGGTGGGCCTAATACGCTGCCTTGTGGCACGCCAAATGTAATTTTACGTTTTCCTGAAATGTATTTATATTCTCTTTTATCCTTTTTGCAAATTCGTCTAACTTCCGTACACTGTGTTCTATTATCGAGGTAGGATTTTATTAGAGAGAGAGCGTTTCCCCTTATTCCGTAAGCACTTAGTTTTCCTAACAAAATGTTATGATCGACTAGATCAAAGGCTTTCGTCATGTCCATAAATATAGCGCTAGTGGGAATTCTTTGATCAATATCTGGCATTATAATATTAAGGAAGTCATAGATAGCCAAGTTTATGGATTTGTTTTTCCTAAAGCCTTTCTGTTCCTTAACTAAGATGTTGTGTTTGGTGAAGAAGGAATACATACAGTTATAAATAATTTTCTCAAATATTTTTGATATTACCGGTATAAGCGCAATTGGTCGGTAGTTATTAATGTCAGTCTTATCACCTTTTTTAAATAGAGGCTTAATTATAGTGGGCTTTAGTTTATCAGGATAGATTCCAGAGGAAATGCTTAAATTAATTATGTGACAAATGGGATCTGATATCACTTGGGAAACGAATTTTAGTACTTTTGTTGAGATATCATCATAACCTACGCTAACTTTATTTTTCAGGTCTTGTGTTATATGATACACTTCATTAGGCGTAGTCGGAGTCAAGAATATTGAATTATTGCATATATTTGGAGTCTTACAACTAACAGATTTTGAGGCTTTTGAAAGTAATTCTGCTTGCTCTACGAAGTGATTGTTAAATGCGTTTGCTATATCACTGGGGTTTGTTAATGTAGTACCATTACTACGTATTTCTGTTATATATTCACGTGGAGGAAAATATCTGTTTTCACTTATAATTTTCCATGTATCCTTAGATTTATTATTTGATGTCACTATCTTATGATTATTTTTGGCCTTTTGTGTCAATCTTATTATTTTCTTAAGTCTTTTTGAGTAATTTTTAAGTTTTGTCAGGTTTGTATTATTAGGTTTTGCTCTTAAATGCCAAAGAAGTTGTCGTTTATTTTTACTGCAACGTTTGATACCGGGTGTCAACCAATTCGGATTCCTTTTTGACTTAATCGTTTTACTAATTAAGGGGAAGCATAAATTATAAAACAGCTGGAATATTTCCATAAAATTATCGTACGCCACATTTGGATCAACAGCTTGATAAACATCGCAAAAAGATAAAGAATTTAAGCATGTTCTGAATTTAATCAAGTTATTGTGACTGTAGTCACGCGTTGTAATACTCCAACTATTTATTGTACAAGTTTTCTTGACAGGAATCTTTAAAATTTGGGCTGTGTGATCTGACATGTTGAAATCCATTATTCTATGATTGCATTTTCGCGGAAAATTGTGCGCAAAATTATCTACGCATGTGTTGCTTTGTAATCTGGTAGGCTCATCAATTTGTAATTTTAAGTTATAGCTTAATAAGTTATTAATAAATTCTTGAGAAATTCTATCTTTTTTCAAAGTGTTAATGTTAAAGTCACCACATAATATGACATTTTTGCGCGCTTTGTAACATATTTTTGGTAGAAGAATATTTAATTTCGAATAAAACATGTCAAGGTTATTAGATTTAGGTATCCTATAAACACATACAATAATAACGTTATGCTGTGTTAATTCGATTGCACAGCACTCGAAAATTCCCTGCACTGAAAGTTTCTTGATTTCGTTAAGCTCTCTATATTGGTGGTCAATTTTTACCAATATGCATGCTCCTCCTCTCTTTGTGTCCCTTGAGTAACAAGCTGCTAAATTATAGTTAGGTATAGTGAGGAAACCTTCATATCCAGTTTCCATGAAGTGTTCGGTTACACAAATTATGTCTATGTTGTTTTGAAGTTCATCTAGGTGCAATACTAATTGGTCTGACTTATTAATCAGTCCTGCGATATTTTGATGCATTATTGTCAGATAGTTATAGAAAAAAATGGTTTGATGTTTCTTCCGATGTATCCTTCATGTCAGTGTCTCTATAAATCATTTGGATTTCACAAATCGTTCTTTTGAGATTCATAAATATGCTTTTCATACCTGCATTGTTCAAGAGTCCTTGACGACCCGAAAACATTGAGTAATCGTATGATAAGTCAGCGTTTGAGTCTAATACATAGGCGTATTCATACGCTGTGTTATGCAGGTACAATAAACTATTAAACATTTCAATCCTTGAGTTATATAGTGTGTATTCGCCACATATTCTGAAGGTCGGGAGGCATATAATAATATTTGTGTGACTTAGTTTGTCAATGGTATCCCTAATATGGTAAATTAAATCATGATAGTTCTTAGTAGTTAAAAAATCCTTTTCTCCAATTAATAAGACACAGTAGTCTGTTTTATTATAATTACTAAGCTTATTTTCTATGCCAAGTAGAAGTTCTTCTATGCCACCATTTGGATACGAGTAATGGCAGAAGTCATGACATGTTCCCAAACTATCTTCTAATATGTCACATAGTCTATTTCTATTGTTAGCACTTATTACACAGAGTTTGGTTTTAGCTTGTGGGGTCGAATATCGCCTATTCGTGAATTTATCACGCTTTATACCATAATCGTCACATTGAGTTGATTTATCAGCAGTCTGGAGTGTACGTTTAGGTAATGTCGGTGTGGATTTGTCGGTCAGCTTAGGTGTGGTTTTTGGAGTCGTAGGTGTTGTTTTGGTAGTCATTTGGGATGTAAGTTTTTCTTTATTCTTCTTTGTTTTGGGAGTAACGCTGAGATCTATTAAAGGAACCTTTTTAGTAGTTTTTTTCTTAGGTGAATTTACTATGTCAATGGTAGATTTTTTATAAATATTTTCCTTTTTTGACAAAGTTTCAATTGTCTTTTTGAGATTTGTGTTGTCAATGTTTAGGTTTTCTACTTCCCTATGTGCAGCGTGTAATTGTATAGTCAATTCTTTTATTTTATTGTTAAGTCCGACAATTTTTTCGCAGTCCTCGTCGACAGATATGTTTGGCAGACTGTTACTAGTGGTGCCATCTAGTTCGCTATCTGTTATGTTTGAGGTGTTAGAATCTTCACTTTTTGTGTCTGAGACTCTTCGATTGCGCCGTAGCGTGATATTTCCAAAGAAGCTCATTTTTTTTATTTGAAATAATTAGGTATTTTACTACAATGCAAAAAGATTCTCAGTTTGTGGGATCCGAACCAGCGCTCCAAGAATCGCTATTCCAAACCGAAGTCAGTTTGGTTATTTGAACGTTAATAAGAGTGACAAAATTTGCCGTTGCTTGCTGGTCCTAATTTCAAATAATCATTAGTCGTTAAGAATGATTCATGGTTTTTTTTTTTCGCACACCACCAAATTCTGTTATAAGTTTGCACATAAGTTTTTGTTTGTTTAAATACACTTTCATTTAGTATAAATAGTTTTTACGTCAATAAAATTAGTTTGTCACTGGTATTAAACAATGTTTTTTATGTCTTAGTCACTGTTGTCACTTCACATATTTTGTCTTCATTTTATTCCACAATTACCACATAGTTTGTGTAAATAAAGTTTGTGCACATAATTGACAACATAACTGATTTATTAAACACAATACAAATGTTATTTATGTAATTTTGCTATTTTAAATTAATATATAAACAGAGAGCTACACTTCCGACCGTCGGCGTTGGCGCTCGCGTCGCGAACTGTTATACTCTAGCATTTAATTTTTAATAACATTGTAACGTTTTTGATGTCAATGTCTGACTTTGTATTAGGAACTTGTTTCTGCCTATTAAGAACAATACATTACCAATACTTATTGCAAATTATATTGACACAAAGATGTTGTTTATTACAAAATGTGATGTTAATTAACTGGTGAAAGTGCGAATATTAGGAATATTGACAATGCGTCCTCCGTTAATCATCCCTTGCATTCTATTAAAACTCCGTAATGCGGTCAACTCAAGGTCAAAGTGGCCTATTGTACCTTATTAAACATTATTCATTTATGAAGAAATAACAAACAATCATCAGTCATCAGCAACTTGCAACTCGCACCATCACCAAACAAAAACCGAAACGTAATCGTTCACGTTTGACGTTGGAGCACGTTAAATTACCGGCGCGGAATCTTATTTATTTGACAGCGGGACGTGAGCCCGCCGCCTCCGGCCAGATTAAAGTTCCTTTCTTCAGATCTTTTACAACGACAGATTACCTTTTTTGGAATGTGGAGAATGGAAAATAAATATTTTTGGACTGTAAGTAAAAGTTTCAATAAATTGGGTTTAGTCGTAAACATGTTGGTGATTCGTCACTGGCTGACTATTGAGTGATTTCTTGATCTAATATTGTTGACTTTCTTTCTTTTGTCATGGATTTTTTTCATATTGTCGTTCAACATAAGCACCGTTACGTCCCTTCAAAATCGTTCTTAAAGCTACACACAGTGCCGGCGGCATTGCCGCCGTGTTTGCCGAGCGGCATGTGCCACCGGCTTTTGTGCCTCCATTTCCTTTGCGATCCTTTGTGTGGCTTTGTGCGGCAGGGCCGGGCCCGCTGCGGCTTGCCCAGCAGCCATGCCGCCGACATTGTGTGTAGGAGCCATTAGATCACCCGAATATATCTACAACACTTCATAAGTCTCACATAACTGAGGCATGATTTCTGTATCATTGAATCACAACCAATTTCCCAAATATATAGTAAAGTCATTTCTCCGCAATTTTACAATATAGTCAAGTCACGATTAAATTACTTTACACTATCACTGCCATCTCTCATCACCAGTGATCGGAGTAGGTAGATTGATTTTTAGTACTTGTATCATAAATGCACACAGAAAGAATAACATGGATAAGCCATTTTTCCGGAAAGTAATTCCAGTATTTCCGGATTCAATTAAATATTGTTAATGTTGGTAGTTATATTATTACTAGTGGTATTATTATTAGTGGTAGTCGTTGGGTTTTGTCAAATCGTGACAAAAAAAAAAAATAGGAAGAATAATAAAGAATAAAATTGCTCATTTTATTACAATTCCTACCTTTTTTTTGAGGATGGCAAATCATCAAATGACTCCTTCCACTCTGGCAGAATACAATTCCTACATAAGTTCCGGTCTTTTTTTAATAATCCACTAATTCCGGAGGAATGTCCATAGTAATATATACGTTTCGGATCAATGACCCCAGTTCAATCTACCTACTCCGATCACTGCTCATCACACTTCATAATCAGTGCCATCACATATTCAACATCCTACCGCTTAATAATTTTATTAATAATAAACATTTACGTATTCCGGTTTCAATGCTTCTCCATGTTTCAATCTACAATTAAAAGGAATATCATACAAAAATCAAACATTGTTTATCCAACACGGGATCCGAAATGCAAAAACGAACAGAAATATTTAAAAAATCATGATAACTGTTTTATAGAGTGCTATGTGACGTCATCATTCCCTTTCCCTTTTTATGTATCGTTAACATGCTTCCCAGAATTTTGTTTTATCAAAGAACAAATGACAAAAAATGAAAATTAATTTATACTGAGTTCAGAGAACGATTTCGTCAGTGCAATATTTGAATACAAGTTGTTTAAAAAAAGTCTGTTAAAGGAGGGACCGAAGAATACAGATTCAATACTGCGCAATATAATTTTTTTATTTATGTTATAAATTAAAGTTTACCTACATTTCTACCACAAAATCTTCTTCAAAAATATAAATATTTCTGTAGCATAGTCGATCTTAATCCGTGTCATAAAATCATCTTCAGGGCCTCTACTTACTACCCAATCTTATTATTGTTTATATAAGTAAAATTTCAAGAGAAGATCAAAGGTTTTACAGGTTTATTTTTCTCAAGACGTCAAGCAACTTAGGAATTTTTTGTATTGCGAAACGAATAATAATTGTTAAAAACTTTTACAGGCGTCATTTTGTCCCCAAGAGCCATGAATTTTTAACGATTGTTTTTCAAGGGCCACTCTTTGTAATGAGCTCTTCAATTCAGAATATAATGCGAGTATATACATTAATCTTAATTGCTACTAATTAACGTTCTGTGACCTTTGTAACGAAGCCTACACTTTGACATCGTGAATTTATTAATAAGCTACGAGTATTAGAGTTCACACGTTTTATTAGCTGAAAAACTAAATGGAAATATTGTATTAGTGTCGCAAACATTTTTAATCAGACATCATATTTTAAGAGTATTCGAATCTGGTCTGTAGTAAATAGCACATTACGAGTTTGATTTTGATCTTCTATTATCATGCTCACTTTTATCACAGAAACTAGCATAACTGTGATATGGTTTCAAAGGGATGCATATGCTGGCAAAAGAAACAGACGTATCTACGAGGAAACACAGTTTGATCAAATCAAATCAAATTATTTATTTTTGCAGAAAACAATGTTGCAATGGTGTTATTAAATGTACATGTTTCAAGTAATTCTACCGTAAGGCATACAAAATGTTTACAATCATGGTCTATCAAAGTCAAGATTGACATTGAAACATGAATATAAAATTAGATAAAATATATTAAGATATTAAAATATGGAATGTTTTTCTTAAAGATATATTAATACAGATTAATTTATACATTATTTCAATATAATTCCTAGGCAGTAAATTAACAGATCAATTATTTAAAGATACATGCATAATCATTGTTCTATTATTTGATGTCACTGTGCGGTCTTGAGTTTGCAAAAAATATCGATTAAGTAGTCATTCAAGTTATAGTAACATTTATTAACTAAAAGGTTCTTAACATTTTTTTTAATAAGAAAGTACTCCTTGCCCTTATTTCTTTAGGTAATTTATTGTAAATTAGACATATTTTTCCCTATCAACAATCTGAATCGTTTCTATTTGAGTTAAGCAGAAAATGAGTAAATGTTGATTTTGATAAAAAAATAAATATTGGTTTTAGCCCGAGTTCTACACCCTCTCTCTGTCTTTCGACTCATTGCGCAAAAGATTGATACATTATAGAGATCCTAAAAAACACAGCTTCTTCCCTTGTTTTCATAAGTTTTCTTATCTATCATTTTCTTTTGTTTATTTATCGTTTCTCAATTCACCAGCTTATCGCTTTCACATCGACCTCGCTTCACCTCGACCGCCCTAGGCGAGAACAAATACAGTGTTGTGTCGGCCCCTCCTTTGTTATTGTAACTTTTATGTATGGAAGCGCTCTGTTATTACAAACCGATGTATTTTTATAAAGGATTTTATGAACACACAGTACATTTTTTTTACTTTTATATTTTTCTCAACTTTAAGATTGAAAGTGGAGGTCAGCGCAACCAGTTTCGTCCAGGTTGAGATGTTCAAAAATTCTGATGTTTGTAACTTCTAAAATAAATACCTAATTAGTATTCGAAGTATTCGTCGAAGCCTATTTAAGAAAAAAATAAAAATAAATATATAATTACTTTGATTTTTCTTCCTGGCCTTATCGTTATTGTATTTTTATTCTATCATGCATGAAATTGTTCTAAGATTAGTTTTACTTTACGTTCAATGTACTGTATCCACGTCGTTTGAAGTTACATAAACAGCTTATGTAACTTCAAACGACGTGAATACAACGATATTATGATCAGTATACTTTCCCTGATAAATGGCTTAAAGTTTATTGTTCAGTGTTTTCATGGATCAAAATAGATTTAAAATAGTGACATAGTTTATATGCCACATTTCGTATTTTCAGTTCACCAAAATAGGTTTTAGGTTTACCATACGATTTAATTACAGCTCACTTGCGACTGATGTTTTGCGTATTCTATTCAGCTTGACATAAATATTACTGACCTTGATCTGCTTCCCGGAAAATTTAACGACACAAGAACCATGAACCCGATCATAAAATAATTCATTATAATATGGATTATAATCTTCAGTGACGTCATTCTCATTAATAACATCCATGACGTAGCAGAATGTAATAATACTTTAACAATCTTCTCAACATGGCCGTATGCTAACAATGGTTTATAGTTACAAGGAATTTTCTATTCACAGAGTACGTACTTGCAACCTTCTAAGTCCCTTTGCTTTAGTTGACTTGAAATGCTCACGTAGTATGACTAGCTTTGTTTGTGTTACTATTCTAGAATTAAACGGAGAAATTATTAAATAAAATATAAAAAAGTTACTGATACCTGATACGGAAAGATTTTTTTTTTAATTTTTATACAGCCATAACAATCGCTCAGCGAGGCACATATCACTGTCGGGTTCCCGGATAACGGCGGGAGGGTTTCACATCGGTGTCGAGTCGACGATGAAATACCTGGGACTCGTCCTCGACAGCCGGTGGAACTTCGTGGAGCACTTCCGACGTTTGGCTCCCAAACTGGAGAGGGCTGGGGCTGCTCTGAAGCGGCTTCTGCCCAATCTAGGGGGTTCAAATGCCTCCTGCCGGAGGCTCTATGCGGGGATCGTGCGGTCCATGGCCCTTTACGGGGCACTGGTGTGGGCGCGTTCATTGAGGCTGCGACCGGCCCAGCGGTTGAACGCGTCCCAAAGGGTCATGGCCATTAGGCTGGTCCGAGGATACCACACGGTCTTCCGTGAGGCGGCGAGCCTTCTTGCCGGACTACTGCCATGGGATCTGGAGGCAAAAGTCCTCGCGCACATCTGGGAGTGTCGCGAGGAGGCGAAACGCCGGGGCGTTACTCCGCTGCCGCGAGAAATCACGGCACAGCGGACAGAGCTCCAGCGGGATCTCATGGCGGCATGGAGAGTGCGATTATCGCAACCCAGCGTTGGGCACGCCACAATTGTGGCGATAAGTCCCCTCTTTGAGGAGTGGCTAGAGAGGCACCACGGCGTCCTCACCTTCCGCCTGACGCAGGTCCTCACCGGACACGGCTGTTTCGGGAGGTTCCTGTTCCGTATAAGGCGGGAGGAAACGCCCGGGTGTCACCACTGTGTGGGTCGCCCGGAGTACACGGTGGAGCATACGGTGGAGGTCTGCCCTGCTTGGGCGGAACACCGCCGTATCCTCACGGAGGTGATCGGCGGCGGCGATCTCTCGCGTCCGGCCCTGGTTCAGGTCATGGTTCGGAGTGAGAGTGCATGGGAGGCCGTTACTTCCTTCTGCGAAGCAGTTATGCTTGCGAAGGAGGAGGCGGAGCGCGCGAGGGAGATGCAAGCTGCACGCCCTCGCGCCCCTAGTCGCCGCAGGAGACGCCCCGAGCGTCGGGAGTCACGAGCCGACTTACGGCCACCGTAGGCGCGGGCTTGCGGACGGTGAGCAATGGGTAGCTTGCCGTCCGATAAGGACCAGGGGGCTACTCCCTAAGCGAAATCCGTTCATTCGGCCGTCGTTACGGGCGCTTCGTTCTCCGTCTCACTTACGGACATACCATAAGTTAGACAGAGAGCGAAGCGTCCGTAACTACGGCCGAACGAACGGATTTCGCTTAGAGAGTAGGCCCCCAGGCCCGGGTCGACGGCGCGTTGTGTTCCAAGCGCGCCTCAAAGAGATGTCAGCACCAACTGGCGGGGTCCGTAAGAACCAATGCCTCCTGGGGTTGCGGGTTTGTCCGAAAGGGATATCGCGGCCCCGGCACAGAGGCAACGGAAGGAACACGGGAGGGTTTTAGTCAGTAAAGTCTGACACACCCTCCCGCTCCGCCCAGAGCGGGAGAAGTTATTTGATAATTTCCCACCCTCAAAAAAACAAAAAAATGGGAGGCACACATAAAATATTAATATCTTACCTGACTGTGATGTGTGTTCGCGGACAAATGGAGGAAGATCTTCTTAAAATGTCTTGAGTATTGAGAGATGAGCGTATGTAGTGGTATATTTTTTAATTTTATGTTCAAAACATGTCTTAAGCTAACGTAATTGGCTTTTGCATGATATGTAAAATAAATTCATAATAAAATATGCTTAAAAATAATCAATATTCCCATATCGATTTTTTATAAAGAAAAACCAATAAATTGACAACAGAAAGTTTCAATTTGCCGAAAGAAATCACTTATTCATGAAAACTTGAACTCTTAGAAAATTAACAACGTTGTATATTTAAACAAACTTCCCTAATCATTGAAACTATTCCAATTAACCGAAGAAATATCTAAATGGAAAAACGAAATTACTTTGAATTCCTAACGATCTACATCCAAATAGGAAAAACGTTCCTGCCGGGAATTTGAAATCTCACTCACCGGGAAATTAAAAAACTTTCAAACCACTTTGACAAACTTCATTACTGAGATCCACAGGGTAGTTCCATCCTTCAAAATGTATAACGTTTAAAATAGCCGCTATTTTTATGGGATTTACGTTTCATTACTATTTAAACTTGATGCAACTGGATTCGTGAGTTTAATTGGTCCAGGCTTAATTACCTTTTTTGTGTGGACCGCGGCAGCTTCTGTATACACAAAGCTCTGTTAATATAGAGAAGTAATTGAGCGTACTGTATTTTTATTTAAAAACTTTTTTTTAAAGTTAAAATTGCAAAGAAAAATTAATTTATCATTCATCCTAACTAATATTAAAAGTGAAAGTGAGTTTGTTTGTTACGCTTTTACGCTAAAGCGTCTGAACAGGTTTGGATGAAATTTGGCGCATGGGTAGACCATGCCCTGGATTGGGACATAGAATATTCCCACGGGATCGAGACAGGAGAGAAAATCGAAGCGCAGCTAGTTTAAAATAAAAACTATAATAAGATGTACCCACTTTCGACTGTTTATTAAAATTTATTGTTTTTTTTTACCATTTACACCCTGGGTGTTAAATTAAAACTTGGATGCCATACATATGGACTGGTAACCTCGTTTAAGTTAAATCCTAATACGGTTCTTGAACGTTTAAAAGCAGAATCAAGTACTTCATAGAACTTATCAAATTTAAAAAGCATACTGAATAATACTATAAATGTTTTAAAAGTCTTGTAACCGAATCCTTTCCACAGATAAAAAAAAAAACTGAGTACCTGCAGTATTCAAAGCATAAACGCCTTTATAGTTTTTACCAAGGTTCGTTTCACAATAGAAAACATGGTTGAAAAGCTTCATATTTATAAACTGCAGCTATTAAACGTTGATGAACATTCACGTCATGATGGAAGGCCCGTATATTTCCGTCTACGCCTCGTAACTTCAAACCGACCATCCGTTGGTAGCAAAGTGGGTCAAAGTCCTGGTGCTTTTTCATTCGAAACTCATTATAAGTTAAAGTAAAAATAAAAATTGTTTTAGGAAGTTGATGACTGAGTTGTTTATTAATTTTTGCGGTCAAAAGAGTTCTGATGGATATTTATTTTTGGTTACAAAACTTTTTTATTTATTAGGAATTTACATTTTTCTAAAGAAGTAGGTATACTTTTGGTTGGAATACTTTGAGGTGACATTTTCTATGCATTACCATTAGAGATTTGTACCTGATTGTATCAATCAACCAATTCAGCCTATTACTCAAAATTTCTGGACAACTAGAACTAGAACTGAGACTGCATTCGACCCAATTTAGAGATTTTTTTTGCTAGACTTAACGTTTTTCTAATTTCGTAACAGCATCCAATTTTCAACCTTCCTCATCCAGTGTCCTTATCGTTTTCAGCAGCTTCTCGTTCTCTCTTTCCTTCCATATTGCCTACTTCCATTACTCGTCTACTTTAGTTTAGTAATTATAATAGTTTACAACAAATACTCTAAGAACTATTATCGAAACAGTAATTTCCACCCAGCAAGGTTCAACCGTTCCCAAAGCGGAAAAGATCAGCCACGTAATAATGATCCAATAAATATCTCGGTTTTCTATTGCTAATGTTCTTCCCCCAAGGATTAGGAGCTCGAAGCTATATCAACAGGAGATTAATTCTGTATTAATGCCCGTAATACCATTATGGGGTTCGAGTGGTGTTCATGTATTAATATTTGATGTTGCTTGAGTTTCTTCTTGCCCTTTTGCGGATTACTATTAATAAGTTATAATAGTAATGAAGATACAAATAATAAGACTAAGATTACCTACGTTATTATATCGAAATAATAAAAAAATGAATATCTTGTAATCGTCACGGTCGTCTGCTGTTATAAATATATTAATTAATACAAATAGAAGACGAAAAAGAACCCGTGGACTTAATTCGTTCATTGCGATATATAAATTAGTTAGCTGTAGTTATTGAACTTTGAAATGGTCGTTCCATAAAGCTTTAATGATAACTTAAAACATTCAACTTTGTATTACAGACTTAATAATATGCCCACTTAGTTTTTCCAGACATCGCCAAGTGGTTGGTCAATTCTTCACGTGACCAGAGGGCTGGACTATGTTTTGGCAAAACAATCAGCATTGCCATACAACGTGGCAATGCTGTCAGCCTTTTGGGCACTTTTCCTGTTGACAGCGACGTGGACGAATTTTTTGATGCTCTATGATTATTTTCCTTCCTTCTTGATAATACTTTAAACATGTTTTAGCTCCCTGACATAATTGAATACTTATGACCAACCTTACATAAAAATCATAGTATCATTTTCGCACAGCTACAGCCAGTAGATAGGTATAATAAAAATATACCACGAGTTGTAGTTTATTTGAAAAATATAACAAAATAAATCTGTCCGGGATGACATGATGGACGCGCATTGGCGAATGAAATAAATGTCACTAAATATAAATAATGATTGTCAAACCACCCTTGTTTTCACGTCAGGTCAACATAAAAACACATTTTATTATTTTCTACTTCAAGAAATCTAGAGGCGACTAAAAATTAGAATAGTAATTCTATATTCATGAAGCAAGAGTAACCAAATAACTTTTTTGATGAGAAAACTTCGGAATGATGGAAAGAAAGAAAGACAAATATACATGAATGGAATCTGTTTGTTCAAGAAATGGAAACATTTCTTTGTGGGACACCTAAGAGGATGAACTTTGGTAGTTTTGAATGAGGACAAACTTTTAGAAAGTAGTCTTCGCCTTATCGGTGGTTGGTCCAATATATACGTATAGGGGCCTAATGGAATCCCGTGGAGTAGTCTTACTTGGGGTAAGACATTATGAAACTTATGTGGTCACATAATACACTAGAGAATTCGCACAGTACTATAATAATACAATACCTATGACATTAACAATGAAAGCATTCGAAGAATAATGAATTAATCAATCAACTCATGACTCCAAACATGCAAGTCATCAACAGTTTCATATTTTTTTATAGAAAAAAAAATTAAAAATTCAACTAACTCAGATTATCTTAGACCAATCCATTCTACAAAACCTCCAAGCATTTCTAGAACTGAAACTACACACAAAACAACGCAAAGGTAAAACCGAATGAGATAACTGGGCACCGCATTACCCACAATTTATTGCTAATCGCTAAACCCGAACATAATTCGCTCGATCCGAATCGAAACCGACCACCGATGGGTTTAAGTGACCACGCATTAATATAGAACATCACGAGTTATTAGACCGAAATTAATCGCATCAGACTAATTATTCGTATGCTGATTTTAATTTGACGTGTGCCGCTAATCTGTAGGGGTAGGCAAACATAGTGAGAGGCGTCGAACATCTTGTAATTTAAATTGAAAATGGTACTTTGACATAAGGAAAAGGCGAAGGATAGGTTTATTTTAGAGTTGGCTATTGCACCCGATCGGTGTAGATGTTACGTTTGGTATAGAAAATGGAATTTTACCGTCTTGGCTTGACCAACCAAGACGACATTCTACTGACAATAAATTTTACTTCAATGAAATCATTACAAAAAAAAAACGATTAGTTACGGTCTACTGATTCAATAAAAACCCAATTTGAATTAATTCCAAATACCTACATTCCTAACCGATGCGGGTGTTGCTATTTTTTTTTTACCCTAAATCAAACCAGTAGGTACAGTCACAAATAAATAAAAAAACCATAAAAGAATAATATGATTAACATGTTGCGTCCCCCAAAACCTTCCCTGGCTTCAGCTAATATTGTCATTAAGGGCGGAATTGTTCCAGAGACAGAACCCTGTGTCATGTCCGACCGGAAGTAGCGTGTATTTCAGGCTAAAACAAAAAACCGACCGGAAGAGCCACCACGCTATTGTGAGGTCCCAAATAGCAGCTGACATTAAATGAAAATTGCTGTGAAGTTCCCACGTAAAAAGTTTTCGAAGAAAGGGATTATCGTGGGGCCCATGTTGTTCGGATAGTTGGGACGTGTTTTCTGACTTGGTATGTGTGTTATGACAGTCTTTTTACGTCGAATTGGTTGCTTAAGGAAAAAACAAAGTATAGGATCGAAGTCTATGATCGCACGAGTTTAAGGAAATGGAGGGGAATGGATAAATTGTGTTTGCTTTTATGTGTTAAATTGTTATGTTATCTTGTCGAGCCCTGTTTTGTTTATAAAGTATAAAAGTACAATACCGTAGTCAACCGCAGGCGGGCAATGACCCGACTGGTTTCTATGTATTCTTGTATTTCTATGAAGGCAACGACGTGTCGCTAGCTATGGAAGGTATTACATTGAAATTCATAAAAACCAATCGTGTCGCAGCGACACGTCGCTTGCAGTTGCCGTTGCGGTCGGCTACGGAATGGCACCTTAACAATCTTTCTTAAGATAAGTACATTTTTGTAAAGAGCTCCATTGTTTAGAGAAACCCATACTTGCAGCTCAAACCTAAGCATAAGCTTATTGTTACCCAATATATTAGAGGTATCGTTATCTACAAGAAAACATTTTCATGAAGTATTTTTTACGTACCAGAAATGTTACTATTTATTTACCACACAGTTCATCGACATTTAACAGCGAGTCGAAACACGTCAAATACCTAGAATAGAGCGCACACAACGCGACTTGGCAACTTGTTATCCTGAAGCAATTAAATCGAGTCGGCATTCGAGTCACGTTCAGAATTAATGTCCGAGAACGTATCGGTTCGCGCTTCGTGTTTAGACGGTACCTGCGACATTTAATGTATTGGATTAGTCGTGATGTGTGTGCCGGTGCTTAGTAGTTTAGAGTTTCTGTTTTATCTAGTTAAGAGTAATCTTCTAATTTCGCTTGCGAGCGGGAACCGCGCTGCTTTGATAATTGCGAATGGAATTTAAGAGATTGGTTTGTTTTATAGTTCTGTTTTAGTATTCAGGGTGATGAAGAGGTTTAGATTGGATGAAGGATGCCAGTCTGGAGTCTGCTGTTACTTGCAGAGAAATAAGTCTTTAATTGGTACTAGGTACTGGACAATTTATAAATCAGTGCCATTTTTTCAGACTGTGCCTCTCATAATTTTTGACGACACGGTTGGCGCAGTGGCTGAGCGATCGACTGCTGCGCAACGTGTCGCGGGTTCGATCCCCGCACGGAACAAATATTTGTATGATCTACAAGTAGTTGTTCCGGGTCTGGGTGTTAGTGTATGTAAGTTTCTATGTTTGTAAACGAACCCACGATGGACAGGGAGAAATTAGGTGTGGGGCAACGTTTTAAAAAAATAAAATAAAAGAGAGATTATAGGAACAGGCCGAACTAGCACAAAACCTACTTAGACTTATTTAACCGAAACGTTCATATTATTACTATATCTATTAATAGTTTTAAGTTTTAATTACTCTCTATAACATTTTTCTTAACTCGTACTTTCAATATTACTGTGTAGGAGTAGAATTGTGTTATAAACTTACTGTCTACTGTCTTTTAGCAGAACTAAGTATATCTGGGTCACAAGGGTTACCTAATGATCCATTTATCTGTTTCCTGCACATTGAGTGCAGGGTCTCCAACGTGTTTCCTTTGTTAAGGCGCTTTCATTTTACTTTCCTGGAAGAACGTGCACACCTGTATTTATTATTTTTTAATGTTTCTAAAGCTTATAAGAATAGGTATATAAAATATATTATTATCATGAGTGAAATGTTACACGTGTGTTTCCTCAAGAAATATAATATGATGTACTTACATTTATGTAACAAATATTACCAATAAACGCTAATCTCCCTGTAAAGCCAACGGATTATGGCACCACTCCCTAAGGACCTTTTTGGTACACGTATTATTATAATAATATTAAAGACGATGATGGTATTAAATATTGACATACTTAAACCAATGTTGGACTAAATCCTGACATAAATAACTAAATTGAACTATCACAACACATTCCTAAATTAGCATAGATTATGGTAAGCCAAATGTCAGAGCGGGCCATATATCGGGTGATTGCGATTCGTATTGTGTTGTTTCAATTTGATTTGAAATTGTGCTCGTCACGTACTGCACATTGTTCATAGAAAAAAAAAAAAAAAAAAAAAAAAAAAAAAAAAAAAAAAAAAAAAAAAAAAATTATTTCATAGAATTTCCTGCCAATGTGCTGCAATGGACTTCAGTCGAATTAGTCAATGCGTCAAGTGCTTAATTTTGAACTCCTCTGATTAACTTCTGCGCTAAACGGATTAGTAACGCAGGTGCCCATTATGGTGATTTTGGGTATTCTCGTTTTGAGAATCCACATAATAACACTAGACTGGTCATTGAGGTAAAATGACAACAGTTTCACCAAAATCACAGGCAGTATCTAGATTTGGAGATAGATTAGTCATCCATGGCATCAACATTCTCGACATTCTACATTGATATAAATTAATAAAATAAATCAATACCTAAATGCAACGCAACCCAAATATATTTCACTATCACATGTTTAATTAGACACCCCGTTTGAATTCCGAACACCTTCAAACATATTCACACCCAAGAAGATTCCTACAGAATCCCTCCACCAAATTAACAGGACGTAAAACGCATTAACCGCTACCCGATTTAACAGGCGTAAATTTGAAATATTCATGCGTTTAAATTAATGGCCGCACCTATAAATTAGCGCCGATACAACCACTATCACCTGGGCTACATATTAAAGGGTCTTTAAAATCCTCTCGCAAAATTTTGCGCATAAACGCAAATGACATATTTCGGTCCCTTTTTAGGGAACCGTAGCTCATGCGGATTGGAGACATTACATTTGAGAATATAGTAGAAGGGTTACAGAAAGTCAAGTAATTAAGGGTCGAAAATTATGTTTTAAGTTTTTTGATAGTAATGGGAATTTATAAGGTTTGTTATAATCTAAGGGATCGTTATAATTTTGTACCTGGTTTTGGTAGTAGAAGCGGATACTATCTATTCTGTATATCGAGCTGTGTGCCATGATATTAATTATTTCCAAGCCAAGAAAAATCATGGGCGTAATTTTCAATCCAGATTCCTAGTTCCGTAAAATCTACATCCTCAAACAAAGTAATTTCATCAACCAGCACAAAGTTGATCTACGGCTCCTCGCCCACGCTTCCACACGCACCTACGGAGACAAAACTAAAACGGGGTGCTTTAAAACAAACGGCGAGCGTTTATGAGGCACACATTGTTCTACGTCTCTCACGTCATTAACTAGAGATTCGTTTGCTTTTAACCCTTCTACAGCTTCAAATTCTTCAGCCATTTTGTTTTCTTGTGCTTCAGTGAATATTAATATTGTTAAGAGTTCGGAATTTTACTTTGTAGCTGAAGTGATATCACCTTTGAAATCATGAACACATGTGTAATTGTTCATGAGAGTATAAACGAATGACTTCCTTTTGATAGTCAAAGTAAGTGGTCTATGCAAAGCAGTGTTTTTTACTTACGCATACCTTATTATAGCATCACGCCGGTTTTCCCCGAAGGTGTAAGCAGAGGTAACTTATAGCTCGCAGATGTTTAAAATTGGTTCTGCTAATACACATAAACTAAAATATAATTTTGAGGATAAAATTATTCTCTGTTAAGAGATATGGAAAACATAAGCTTGGCAATGATTACAATGGAAACAGCGAATATGCAGGTGCATTTGTAAAATCTAATCTTCTTACATACCTAATACAATTTAAAACTCAGTCTTCGATAAAAATAGTTATTTTTTCTCTTGCAAGATTTTATTTCAAGGGTTTTACAATTTGAATATCGAGGAATTTGCATATACTTGAACCTAACTAAAGTGTAGAGTTTCACCAAAATGTAGTACTATTGAAATAAAAAGGATTATTACACGTTTAAACTACAATTTTATTATTCTGTTTCTCTGAGCTTTTTACGATGCTCAGTCGGAAAAAAATTTCCTAAATTTGGTTTTTTATCTTTCATACTCAGAATATTGTATTAAAATATTATGTCTCCGAGGATTACAAAATAAATAAATCAGATACTCAGCATCTATCAGAGTAACAGGCCAACTTTGTTTTGAAAGTCAAAAGTTCTTGAAAGACAAACAATCAGCTTCGTTAATACTGACCGATTTTTTTAAAATTTTGTACTAATCCAGGGTTAAGTTTAGTGATTAAGAAACCGATATTTTCAACCTATTACCAAATCTATAAATAATAATTGTCTCTTTACAATCCAAAGCTTGCAGGCCGCATAGAATTCAGAATCAATCGTCGCATTGAAGTGATATTGGGGAAAACTTAGGTCCAGCATTGGACATATAGTTCCTCCAAATTCAAAACTAAACCTTAACTATCAACAGCCTAACTAAAAGCAGTCTTCTCACCGACATTTAATTAATCCTGAAACAGATAACTTACATATACCTGCACTGTGACCAGTAATTGGGTGGACGCTCCTAAACTAATAGTAAGATCAAAGACCTTTAAGGAACGGCTCGATGGACCTGGACCCTTACATTGTCGGCATTGTTGTGATATATAAAGGTAGCTCGGTACGCTTTCTTGATTACTTGCGATTTCTGAAGGACTGTTTTTGATTTAATTATTTCTTTGATCGTTAGCCGGAGGGGACTATAAAGGACTTGTTTTTGGGTTTAATTTTTGTTTCTCTGCGTGAATGGTCTGGTGTTAATTTAATTAGTTAGTACCGAATTTTAGACGAATCCAGTGTCGTGTATTTATCTATAAATAGTTTTTCTAGACTTTAACATAATAATATCTGTGGGTGAAACGAATTGTGCTTGTCATAAAAAATCAAACGAAATGCTATGCGATAGTTGTATTTTCGATTAAAAAATCATTCTAATTTACGCTACATGCCTACGACCACTGCCCGTTAGGTTACTTCACCTGTTATACCTAACAAGAATTTTAAGAGACCCAACTTCTTAATAAAAATCGCATAGGTAAGTAATACGATTCGTTTTCAGTCTCAGAAGCCGCCATTACTCTACTTATCCAATCTCAGATACTTTTCCTAGAAATACCTACAATAGTATACCGTAGAAGTAATAGTTATTTTGAGGGATAAAAGAATCCTCCCACGGAAAGGACTGCTACTTGACATTGTGTTATGCCTCGGGAAAGATATCTAGCGAAACAAGTACATGTTGGAGAGTTAAAAGCACCTATTGTCGTCTTAGTGAAGTAATTTTATGAAGAGACTTCACTATTTTGATGCTTTTTAACTGTTGGTTTCTATCTTAAAAAAAAAAAATGTCCCAAAAAGAATCTTGCAAAATTGTTAATTCAATAAAACAATCCAAGAATCAAGCACCATTCAAGTCAAGATCAATATGGAAATGTCGATTTTAATAATAAAAGTGAACTTAAGCGTTAAAGAAAGGGACTCAACTCAACTCAACCCTCAAATTTCACGAAAAGGTCATAGGTGAGGCATCAGAATTCCGTTCAGGAGTCCAATTCGCCGAATGCCGAATTAATTCACCTTTTATCGTCAATTGGCTCGTTCGCATGTTTTCATAATTGCTTTGTAAAAGGAATCCGATTTCCATTTGATATTGTTATTGTTATTTGATGGATTTATCTCTTCGTGTTGCCTTTCAAATAGAATTTTAATTTCATCAATTCACTTTATATACCTACCTTTTAGTGATGTGATAAGAAAAGTAATATGAGGGCGAATTCACATGCGAAATGACAGTAATTTGTAATCTGTAGTAAGTTCTTCGAACCGAATTCGAGGCAACGAGACAAATCTAATCAAAGTTCGTTTGTTATTCTTTGAAATCTCTCTCTGAAATCTGTAACATGACTGCAGAATGTTTAATAAATACTCTGGCAAAATAAATAAACTTGGGCTACGTACTATATTTAAGGATTTACTGGACTTAGTTACTGACATTATGCAAAACGTTGACATACATCACAATGTGAATGACATTGATAAAACGGAAGACCATTTTTTTCTTGACTAAATATCTATACATCATGCACCAAAACATTGCAGGCCTGCTGGCTAAATGTGATTCTCTTGCAGTCTCTCTCAATGAATTAATTGATAGAAACATAGGCGTGGATGTCTTATGCATTACGGAGCACTTTATGATGGAAACTTATGAAAAACACCTGAATTTAAACAATTACTGCTTAGCGGCCTGTTTCAGTCGGAAAGAAACCAAAAGAGGTGGGGCATGCATATTAGTAAAGTCCGGTCATCAGTGGAGAGAGCTGCCAAAAAATAGTAAAAATATCTTCAAGTGGTGTCTTTGAATGTTGCGCCGTTGAACTAATGACCCACAAAATCGTATGTGTTTGTATTTATAGAGTACCAAATGCCAATAATTTTAATGAATGTATTACTAAATTAGAACGGATATTACATATTTTGCTAAAATATAATTGTAAAAATATTGTTTTGACGGGAGATTTTAATATAGATGTACTTAAAAGAAATAATCAATCAATAGAATTCGAGAATATGTTATTAAGCTTTAATTTGAAACAGGCGATTTATCAACCTACTCGTCTTCAGAGCATAACATGCATTGACAATTTTGCGCATAATTTTAACAGATTCTATAAGGCTTTAGTATTAGAGTTAGCGTTGTCAGATCACACAGCCCAGTTACTGAAATACCCAATTAGCACAGTATGTACTTTTAATCGGTGGAGTAGGATAAGACGTGATTATCATAACGATAATACTATTAAATTTAAGGCCTATCTGCGGAGTCTGACGTTTTCAGAAGTGTATGCAACACATGACCCAAATGTAGCATTATGCATTATTTGTATGTAGCATTTAACGCGTTTTCAGATATTTTTTTCATTACTTTACAGACAGTGCTTCCCCGATACTATCGTTTCGGTAAATGTTAATAAAAAACAAGAATGGGTATCACGTGGTATCAAAAAGTGCAGTGCGAAGAAACGGCAACTACTGTGGCAATTCCGATTAAACCTACTCATCAGAATAAAACGCGATTAAAAAATACACAAAACTGTTTAAAACGATTATTAATTTAACTCAGCAAGCTCAAAATAACCACAAAATAAAGATATCAAAAAATAAATCCAAAACAACTTGGCAAATTATAAATCAAACAAAGTTAAATATTCCAAAGAATAATATTAATAAAATTAGAATTAATAATAATGAAATTGTCTCGGATCCAAAATGTATTTCTAATGTATTTAATAATTATTTTATTGATAACATTCAGCCCAGTATTAATTTGGGAGACAGTGTCACAAAAAATATTTTAAACAGAAAGGATTCTATGTTCATGGCTCCAAGTTTGCCAAATGATGAATTAAAAATTACTTTAGACCTTAACAATACGAATAGTGTAGGTTACGATGGCATTTGTACAAAAATACTCAAAGCAGTAGCCGAGGAAATTTGTTGCCCTTTATGTTATATTATAAATTTGTGTATAGGCGAAGGTATTTTTCCAGATGCCCTTAAAAAATCTGTGATAAAGCCATTGTTCAAAAAACAAGATAGAGAGTTAATGGAATACTACAGGCCGATTTCATTGATACCAATATTCTCTAAAATTATTGAAAACTATATTTATAAACAACTCAATTCATATTTAGAAGCAAATAATATTCTTTGCAATGAAGAAAAAGGATTTAGGAAAAACAAGACAATAAACATGGCTATTTACGACTTTTTACATACGGTTATGACAAATATGGATAAAAAAAATCCAGTGTGTGCCATATTTTGTGACATGACCCAGGCATTTGATTATGTGCAACATAATATTTTACAAAAAAAACTTGATGCTTACGGTGTAAGAGGAAATGTCCTTGAGCTCTTAAAATCATACTTACAGGATAGAAAACAAATAACGGAAATAAGCAGAATGAATATAAGCACCAAAAGAGAAGAAATCTTACTATCGGAGGAACGTAAAGTTATCTACGGAGTTCCACAAGGAAGTATACTAGGACCACCGCTTTTTACAATTTACATTAATGACTTTCCAAAGGCAATCAAACACCCTATGACACTGTTCGCGGATGACAGTACAATAACTTTACCTAGTAATCAAAGGGTTTTTTTTATAAAGAGGACATAAATAATACATTAAAAGAAACTATAGAATGGGCTGACAATAATAATTTAAAAATAAATTTAAATAAGACTGTAATTTTGTTATGCATTTTTGCGCCAGCGCGCATTGACTCTTTCCAATCTTGACATAACATACAATGACATTAGAATTGACACAGTTAATACAACAAAGTTTCTAGGACTAACAATAGATCGCAATTTAAATTGGAAGGCGCATGTAGAGACCCTGACTAAAAGAATAAGCAGTAGTGCGTACGCCTTGTATATTTTGTCACGCACTGTTAACATAGATGCGTTGCTAACTGCTTACTACGGGCTACCGTATCTGTTCTCAGATACGGTGTTATTTTTGGGGGTAATTCAACTAACAAAGAAGTTGCATTTAAAGCACAAAAGTGATGCCTCAGAGATGCCATGTTTAAGTTAAAAACGACCGATAGTTTTAAGCCCTATTTCATACGTTATAACATTAAGACATTGGTATCTCTTTATATTCTGGAATCAGTTATGTTTGTTAGAAATAATAGTAATTTATTTTCGCGAATGTCAGATACATTTCCCAGAAACAGGCGTGATCGCTGTCAGCTCTGTCTGCATAGTAGTAGGACTGCACTTATGCGCAAGAGTGTTTTTTGCATGGCTCCCATTATTTATAATAAGTTACCGAAAAGTTGGAGGGAGCTTAATAATGTACAATTGAAAAAACAACTAAAGTCATTTCTAACTGACAAAGCATATTATAATAAAGGAATTTGTGACAGAACCATTTATTTTGACATAGATTTTTAGGAATAATTTTTTGTTTTTGTTGACATTCATCATTTATTAATGTTTGCTAAATTCAAGGTAATTTAATGATATTGACTTGACTACCTACATTATTAACAATCATAATTATTAATATTTGCACGCCATAATATGTGGCAAACATGTATAAGCCTGTATTTTTTTATGTTAACCTGCATGCACGTTTTTATTTCTATATGTGTACACATGTTTGAGCAAATAAATATATCTTATCTGATTTCGTTTGTTGAGGGAATACTTTTGGCACATAATGGCGGAAAAATTCAGCGGCTTCTGCTAGTCTCCAAGTCACTCAGGACAATACTAGTTTTACTACAATAATATTTATATTTTTTTTGGAAATAACTTTAAAAGGGAATATTAAGTGTTATTCTATACGTAAAATATAATACAGCGCTACTTTAATTCTAATTAGTAAACTGGTAATACGTTAGCCCGGGCACTACAGACACCGTGGTAATTACTTAACCTAATTCCTGCTAGCGAGTAATTTTCCAGGAAGATTACTTTGAGTAATCCATCTGTAGGAAGCCACAGACAGACCTCGTTAGCTATATTCTTAAAATATATTTTTATGTCATAAATATACATTGACAGAAATTGTGTGTCATCTTCAGACTTGCCATAACCGAATATAGGTAAGGATTTCTCTGGATCCTAATTTCAGAATTTTTCTATTCGCGTTAACGTCCGATTTTTCGAATATGTAGCCTTTCGCAAATATGTCGCAGATAATGTCTTACGAATTCAGGAATGTCAAGGTGATATCTTTTTCTAACAACAAGAATTTGAAAGATTGATTTATAAAAGGCAACCGATAACACGCATTTCCAATTCAGTAACGACCGTCCCAAAAACAATTTTTACATCTCCACGATTAACTTTTTAGGTCATCTCTCACCTTTTCATTTGTCCGCGAACAGAATTGTTCGTAATGTTTTTAGATACTCGGACGTAAAAAGGGGTATTTCATAAAATTGTCGCATTGTCCGTTTGGCTAAATACGATATGGCTGCGGGCGGTGCTACACGGCCCTTAATTAGACACCGTTTGATTACGTAGGTAGTACCCACGTAGGTGTACTGTGACTTTTTCCGCCTGTTGGGACTTACTCTGTGGTATCTGCATGTAAATCGATATTGCTTTTGTTGGAAGCATTTATTTTACACATATTTTATTGTACGCTGTTTTTTTTTGTTAGGAATAATTTCCGAGCTTTAAATTTATGAATATTATATTTGAATTTATGTCTTGCCTGAAAGAGCACAGGTACCTTTTGTCAAACTTAATGTTCATTAATTAATGCCATCCGTTTGTCTTTATTCACGTGACTGAATTATCAAATTCTCAAATAAAGTGAAAGTTTCCAAATCCCAACATAAAGCGACGAAAAAAAATTTAATACGTGCAAATTCTAACGCTGTACTCGAAGAATTCTCATGAAAATGGAAGAAAGCAGAACGCAGCAGGTATTCGGGAAGCATTAACAGAAATTGTACAAAAAAATTCAAACGTAGCAGTTCATTTGGGAATGTGATTTAAACAAAATAGATACAAACAACGAGCACAAAGCAATGCGGATTACTCTTTACCTGTTATTTGTAAAAAGCCATTTTTAGGACAATTTGTATTTATAAAAGTTGAAACTTTCGCTCCAACCAATTTATGGACCACGTACATCCTGCTCTAAATAAAGCATTGAATGTATGCAGCGAATACTTTAGTCCGGTTTTCAGCGCAAAAACCAATAGCTGCAAACATAACCATAGAAAATGTTTATCCAATTTGGGATTCTATCAGCAACTTTGAATAGATTGAAAGGGTCTGAAAAAAAAATATACGGCCATTTTAAAGCGTCGAAACCGCACTCACTTTGTTTACCACTACTACAGGGACAAACCTAAAAAGTAAACACTAATCTAATAAATAAAAGGTAGGACGACAATTCAGTGGCTCACCCTAATCTAGGACGCACAAAGATTTAGGAACATGTAAATATTAAACAGAGGCTTTCAAGTATTTGGAATATAGTATTACTTCTTGTTAGTTTGTTGTAGAGGACGAGTGGGATTAATGACAGTTGCCTTTTATCCCACGCTGGGCGTAATTGGCAATTCAGATACCTAGAAACATTTCTGATGTACCTGTTTTATTTCACTAAGCTCAAATAGGGCTATTATTGTTGGAGATTGACAATCTTATTATAAATTTGTCGTAGGTATGTGTCAGAACTTGTTTAGCAGATAATTTCATAAAATTTTCGTTTCATTTTTATATGCAAATGATTAAACTTTGACAAGGTAGGATAAACTTAATAGTTTTAAATTATATTTTCCACATACTCTTCATTCCCACTCAAAAATACAGCAGCATTGGTATCAGAAGATGGCAACCTTTTAAGGAAAAACAGATCTTGTATAAGAAAATAACTGAGTTTCCCGAAATAAAATAGCGTTTATCCGGGTAGAATGCCCCGGTCATACTTACACCCGGGTATTTGATGTACCCGGGTAAGTGAAAGGTCAATTGAACGTTGTACTGGAAAAATAAAACCTCTTTTGAATCACTTACTAAAGGAAGAAATTCGTTGATAGTTTTATGGATTGTATGGGGAAGGGTTAAAGAAGCGAATTGTTTTTTTTTGTATAAAAAATGTATGGATAGGCTAAAGATTAAACAGATAGATAGATAGAATATTCTTTATTATGCACACCATACAAATTACAGAAATAAATTTTGAAATTTTACATAGGGTGACACAATGGGCGGTCTTATCGCTAAAAGCGATCTTTTACAGACAACCTTTGGATGGATTAAAGGGAGAAGAAGAGATAATACTGCAGGTAGTCAGTGGTGTACCATTTACATACAAAATAAATACATAAAGAATAAACTTAACCACATAAATATATACATAGATACATAAAATAATAAACATGAAACAAGAATAAGGAACTATATGTAATGATGATGTTTAAGGAAAGAGGAAGTGTTTTTTCACCAGAATTTTAAAAGTGGACAAAGATTGAGCACGCCTTATCGACACGGGCAAGGCATTCCATAACCGTACTGCTTGAACTGTAAAAGATTTGTCATAAAAGTTGGTGGAATGCATCGGCATCTCTAGTCTCAAGTTTTCCGATGACCTCAGATATCTATTATGTGTGTCATGAAGGAACTGAAAACGTTCTTTAAGATAAGAGGGGGTTGTAGGATTAAACAGAATACTGTAGAGCTGAAATAAGATATGAGAATTTCGGCAAACAGTGTGTAAAGCCATGATACATAATATTATTTTAACTGCAAATGTAAGTTTGTACGCACAATATTGAGAGATTTACAATGTTATTTTAAGACCATACACTTTTTATAAGTTTTCCTGTGCTTAATAAGTATATAACTATTTTCTAATATGTCACACGGACAAAAAAGTTTTGCAAACTGTAGTTTGCAAAACTTTTTTGTTTTCTTGTTTGCCTCCTAAAAGTGAAGTAATACTCAAAATTCTTTTATTTTAAAATTGTAAGAAAAGTCCATTGTAAAGATACTGATAATTTGTGGGAAAATGAACACATGCTAAATAAAATGAGCCAGTAATTTTCGAAATGCAAATAATAAGTAATTGTCCCAAGCAATTTTCGTGCTCAATGAAACAATAAAATGTAAAATAATGAGCATTCACTGTAATGACTACGCTGCGGTACTTATCGATTCAATTGTATCGAGTGTCAGAAGAATTATATCGAATATCGATGAGAGTTCGCAATCGGTAACGTTTATAACGAAATTGTTATTGTATCGAAATCAAATCCGTTTCGGTACTTTAAAATGCTCTCAATTTTATGTAAGTGAAATAATAGTTTTTGTGTAAACTAAAAACAAACATTTCTTTGTTAGGTACAAAGTAATATTTTACTTAGTAGCTATAACAAGTAATTACTCAGGTACATAAGGAAAGACAAAGGCAAGATAATGGAAGCCGTAACAGTGTTATCTTTTATCAGACGGTTTATACTATACTTAGCTAAATGTAATTTATTTCGTACGTAATTCTGGTAAAGGCAATTAAGTGGAACTTATGTTTGGTAAGCCTTGAATGGACGTAGAGACGACGTGGATAAGTAGCTACAAAATAAATTATTCTTCAAAAAAATCGTCGGTATATTATTAACTAGCGACATGGCACTAAATAATATGGAATTTCTTCACTATACGTAAGTTTAATATTAAGGTATTATACACATTAATCTTCCAAAATAAATTCGCTAATGGCCGATTCCTATAATTTACGGACTGTTACTGTTTAGAATAAAGACTCTTGTATATTTAGCAATAATGAAGCAAAGATCTCATAGCTTTGCATAGTAGACCCTCCCCTAAGGTAGTAGCATCACAAGTAAAATTAGCTTACGAATCTATTTATATGTCCAGTTTGGCAATAATAAAAGCTACCATTTTGGTAACAAAATGAAAGAACGCTAAGCGAAAACGAAGTAACTGCGCAGGCGGGCGATGTGAAGGGACCAGAAATTTCTCGCGGACGAAGACTCGGGCAGAAGTTAGTAAAATATAATTTGACTTACTTTTTTACTTTGCAAAAGTTCCTCAGTTTTTTCTTAAAAATACATTTCTTAGAACACTGTCTGGAAGAGAAACATTTGACGCGTTGTCTCATGCATTATGTAAAGATATTCAGCTGACCGAATCTAAATGCGGGACACATGTCCAACTTCGTTTTTATTTGTGAAAAAATAGTGTCCTACCCTGTGTCTTAGAAATTGTGTTGTACTGTTTACATATAAATACCTAGTAGTTTAATGAAAAATATTGAATATCTTATCTACATCATTTCACTTTAACTATAGACAGTGAGTTTTAGGAATCATTAAGGTAAGGGGTTTCCCAAACATTAAAGATAGGATAGGATAGATAGGTGTTGAAAAATCATCTACAGTTTTTCAAGAGTTTGTAATTTTTTTTTTGTTCCGGTTAAGATCTCAATGTTTTGATTATTGAAAATGATATTTTCGGTAACACAAAAAACAAAGCTGCATCGTCGGTCTAGTGGTCACAAGCGCTACTGCTGAGCATCAGTTCCTGCTTTCGGTTACCGGGGCGGGCAAAGTGTTATTGGGTTTTTCCATCTGGAATTTTTCAGTAGCAGCCCGGAGTTAGGATGGTTGTGCCTGGTCGATGGCTCGTCCCTACGAGCCTATAGCCATCGACCAGGCACAACCATCTGGTGAAATATGGGTGTACTATATATAGCTACACCTATGCTGTCCCTTCGGGGAATACAGGAGAAATGGTATGTAAACACAAAGCCTTAAGCTCATCATGCTAACTTCCATAACTGATATTTCCAAGAACGCACGGTACACCTTCGAATTTATTAACGAAGGTGTTGTTAATAACGTGAACGTTTCGTCATGATATATTACTGTCAACACTCAGCTGCTAATTGCATTCACAAGTTCTCGGTAGATACGAGACGTTTACTTATTCATGTAGTTGAAACTGTCAAATAGATGCTTATGGAATTAGCTTAGAAATTATTTAGCAGTCGGAAGTGATTGGGGAATAAGCTTGATGAGTAGGGTCAAGAGGATGATACAGAAGACTAGTAGTCTTGGACACAGAACGTACTCTGGATCCTTAACAAACTATCTTTTTTAAAGGTGCAAAAAATTGTAGCAGAAGCTGTAAAATTCTTGAATAATCTTACGGTACATGTTTAAGGAAATGAAATAGCTGGTGCTCCCATTTTGATACCAAAGCACAATTTTGAAAATACATTCATTAAATAGATTGAATAACTCTAGCAGTGGCTATAAACCATTGATGTTGACACACGTACTGTTTTCACTTAAGCATTCCGACCCACACTCATACCATTACTTCCATTTCACCAAGTCAACCATGAAAATAAAGCTATAAAAGCAACACATCCATGAATCCAGCATCTTTGAATTTATCGACGCAGGTGCTATAAATAAGAGCGGCAGCCATTACAGGAGATAACTCTGTTTTATTGTAATTTTATGCGCGATGTTACCACCTAGAGTTTCGTACAAAATGCAAACCACCCTGGAGATTAATTAGGAGACGCGCTCCGGAGGTTTATTTGGTTATGAGACAGGCAATAGTCTTGTACCAAGTTTAGATTTAAAGTCTTAGATTTGGGAATTGATAGAACGGTGTTAATGTCCCAGGAGATGAATTAAGGAATAAACCTAAAAGATGAGAAGCAAAGCAAATAAGAAAGTTGGTACATCAATAAATGAAACGACACAAAGGCGACATGACATGTTGCACTTTCCATAGTGTCGTTTCACTTGTGACATTCTCAATAAAAACTTTATACACATTGTGTATCAAATTTTTTATTAAGAATGTCACAGGATTAAAAAAGAGTTACAAAGATCAACGTCAAAAAAGCGTCAGCAATTTGTTGATAAAAGAAAAACTGGAAGGAAAAGAAGTTACAAGACCTTAAACACCATGTGCAAGCACAATTCTTGAATCGAATATGGCATACACGTGCCATTATCATTAACTTAATCCCATAGATAAAACTTTCTAACCCAGACTCAACAATATTAACATTTTCTCTTTACCCAAACCAGCCTCTATTATTACCGTTAAGCAAAAGCAACAAAATGAGCCTATTTCCAACAGATTTGCACAAAGACAATGAATCACAAAGCCAACTACAATCTAATTCAAAAGCAATCATCGTGAGCTCCGCAGATTTATAAACTGCTAATTCTAGTATTGTAATTCAGGATGAGGCCGGAATAGGCTAAGTAAAAGAGGGAGATTAGGGAACGTTCCCAATCTGGGCTATGAATCACTTCAGAGATGTAATTTGTACTGCTGGAAGTTCTTTATGTGAGAGATTCGAAGGGCGTGCTGACCAGGATGTAGTCGGTAATGGAGTATTGGATCATTGTAATACTATAATGTATTTTAGGATAAGTATCCTAAATAGTGTTCCATTTACTATATTATAAAGTGATAATATAGTAAATAAAACAGTATCTTATTAAAGAACGGTAAATGAAACGTGATGAGTGTTGCTGTGAAGGAGATTAAAGATAAACATTAAAAGTCAGTAAAAGTCTGACACACCCTCTCGCTCTGCCCAGAGCGGGAGAGAAGTCATTTGATGATTTCACATCCTGAAAAAAAAAAAAAAAAGATAAACATTGCGGTATAAGGTTAATGTTTGCCGTTCTCTAAAGTAACTTAGAATAATGAAGGTCTTAATGAGTGAGAAGAGTTAGGTACATACCTAATTATTATTATTACTTGAAATCCCTACCTGGTGTGGAACTTGCTGTGAAAATAACCCTTCTTCATGCATAATATCGCATGAAGAACAACGATAGCAGGTTATATTTACATCGATATACGTCACGGTCAATATTCTCCAACTGCAAATGTACTCGTAAGTATATATGGCTAAAAAATAAACTACAAATTAACGATTTTCGGACTTTTTCCTTTACTTCTGCTGTGAGCTTCTTGCCAAATTTCTTGATTCTAGTTCAACGAGAAGTACCCACTATCTTTTGATTTATTTGCGAGTATCAAAATATTATGTCACATAAATGGCTTGTTTTGACTTAGAAGCTTACTTTTTGCAGAGCAACAAGGACATTTTTGATATTATTTTCAATACTATAAAGGTTCCGTTTTTTCGCTTTTGAGGTACGTAACCCTAAAAAGAGGAAAATGAAGTATTTAACATTAAATAGTAGGTAAAAGATTCAGCATTATGAATTACATCAGATGAGAGCAACTCAACAACAAACAACTTGCATAATACATTTGTATTCCTCATACCACTAAACATATAAAATGAACAATTAATTAAAACATTATTACGTTTGTGGTGTAAGTAGTATTAACTCTGTGGTCATCATGTTTGTGTTCCGGCTTCCGTTGGTTTACCTTTCACAGACGACGGGAACAAACTGCGGTTATTTTTTTAACTAAAATATATAAGAAATATAACGTTTTTTTATGTTATTTGAAAGCAAAAATTACTGGTGTAGTGGTCGCAATCGCTATTGCTGAGCTTGAAGTCTTTGGTTCCATTCACGGGTCGGGCAAAGTGATATAGGGATTTTCCATCTGGAATTTCTTAGCAGCAGCCCAGAGACTGGATTTGTGCCCGTTTGATGGCAATAATAATGCTCGCCCCTTATTACATACATGGGACTATAACATAAAGTTGGCGAAATGTGGGTGTACCATAGGTACACCTCTGCCCAACCCTTTGGGGATACAGGTGTGATATTATGTTAATAAAAAGCAAGAACACTTAGTTTTTTTTTTTTGTAGGTCACAGAAAAAGCATATTAGCCGTTTTCTAAAGCAATGTTAGATTCTAAACTAGGGCAGAGAGAAAGCCAATAGATTTCTTAATACCCTTTCCAGACTACGAATAGCTGAAACCCCTCATCGGATTGGATCAAGCCCGTTCCGGTGGCTGCACTTTCCCGGACTTCAGTTTCCATTTAAATTGGTATACGTAAAAGCCAATCCCTACGAAATTATTGATTGGAAAATTACGCTAACGGACTGCACAGAAAAACTACCCAGTCTTGAACAGAGATAGATTTTTAAGTTTGTAAGCTACAAGAATACAATCAACGAAATAAAACAATTTCACAATTCCCAAACTTTTATATTTTACAACGGAACATTTCAATACAATTTAATTCTTTACATTATACTTACATAGGAATTTACAAATAAGTGTACATTAACCGTTCGGCTATTCATAGAAATAAAGAGAAATGTTTTGTGTTTTTCATGAAAGATGGATGTATTACCCTTGGACACTGTAATTTCCTAAAAATAAGGAAACGAAAGATGTTATTTTGAGCTTAGAAGGGTTTGCGGCCATCCATCATGCAACATGCCAAATCACGACTGAAGATATTGCGGAGTGACGTCAAAAAAATAAGATAATCATTTGTTAAAAAACGAAAATGACCCTTTTGAAGGGGATTTATTGTCTCTTAGCCTAAGGCTGACGATCGTTTATTGGTATTAGTAGGATAATAGACGAAAAGTTAAAAAGTATAATACTCTTCTGCGATGTGGTAGGATTTAAAGCAAACCACCTCTCCATTATTTTGCTTTTGACGTCTTTTAACATTGTTGATCGTTGTCAAATGCCAATAGAGGCAAAATACTCACCCATACAACGCGTTCATTTAGATATCTCATAACTCTTGGGTACTAATGAGACCCTGTCAAAGAATCAACTAGCAATAAATTATTTTTCCATTTTTTTATTTTTTCAAGATAACTTACCACTAGATTCTCGATGTATGTTTCGATGTTGTTAATTTTCATTGATAAGTACGAGTAAATCATTTTCATTTAAACCAATCATTCATATTTAAAGCTAAGAAAATGCGACGTTGTCATATTTTTTAAGAACAAAAATAGTCTGAATTAAATGTTTATTTTTTATGTTTCACCGGGTTAGGTTTTACATAAATAATTGTGACTTTGTCGAATTATTGTGAATGAAAAACGAAAAAACAAATATGCCAGTTGATTTTTTGATAAGGTCTCATTCATACCCTAGAAGTAATGGGATATAAAAACACCGACAACAACAAGTTAAAACACCTTTTAACATTTTTAGGGCAGAGTACAACATAATTGAAAATAATATTAGGTGTAACATTTTTATAATACTTAATGTATTGTAGACATGCCAAACATTCTCCTAAAATTACCCAAAACTGAAACATTATTAACTTATTCAGTATTTTTACAACCACACTTTGGACTTAGGCCAACATTCTCTTAATTAATAAAGCCTTCAAAGATATTGACTTATAATAATAAACCTTTAACAAAAAATACATCACTCGGAAACTTAAGGTCAAATTGGCCCTTCAAAAGATATACCGTCATTATAGTATGTATATTATTGATTTCCACTCCGCATTTCAAAGTTACCTCTGATGTCAATTTGCAAAATGAGTTGTAAGAATTCGAAATCAAAAACAAATAATTGAGACCCAAACTATATCAATGACAACGTTATTGCATTTGAAACAAGTTAAATATCACTCAATATTATAATCTGACACACCAACAATGATTTATTCAAAATCGTGTCCTATAAATTGATATGACTATCTTCGTGCAAAATTATTTACAGCCACGTCTATAATCGACCCTAAAATATATACAATAAACAATACAAAATTGTGATCAGCAGTCGTTGTTTAATTAGATTACAATTACACTTTACAAGTCAAAGTTCCATGGGTCACTAACGTCACAGAATAGATATGTACAGAAGGTCAGCCCCATACAACGAGCGAAACTGAACGCATAGTGAGTGCAAGCGCATTCGCTTAAGATGGTTTGAGCACGTTGTAAGGAGCCGGCCGTCTGTACATATACATTTAGTGTCAACGTGTTAAATTAATGTTGAATAGCGAAAGCCGTGTTAGCAACCTTTGTTTTTATTTATCACTGATTGGTTGAATGTCACGCTAGCAGCACTAGCACGAGCGCGAGGAGCGAGCACGCGGGCGCGGTGCCCCCCGCGGCCCCGTGCGGCGGCGGCCAGCCCTCACGCCAGGGGCCGCGCGCCCCCGCCGGCGGTCACATCGTCGTCACCATTTCTGAAGAGACGGCAGGTGTCAGTATCTTTTTACCGACACACATGCTTACACTCATCGTCATCATGAGCCGCATGCGAGTACGTTTAAAACCTATAGTGTAGTACTAAACTCCGCATTTGTTCTCACTTGTCGACGCAGGCACGAACATAATAAGCGTGAATGCGCGTATCGTGAGAGTGACCCTACTAGCTCAGTGTTAGTAAAATCTATGGCATCCATGTTGTTTGGTTCACATCGACGAATGCCTTTCAAATTCCAATTCAAAATATTTTATTTCACATAAACCTACAAGGGCACTTATGAAACGTTAGAAGCTAGGTGCATGGTTCCAATTGGTTCCAACTGATGTACAAGTCTACAAATGCTGACGCACACGTTTCGACCAAATTCAGTGATACATCAGCGCAGTATCGTGAAAGAGTGCGAGTGTTAGCATGTGTGACGGGCGTAAAAGTCTGACTACAAACGCTTGCTGTGGTACTTAAAAGGAATACAACTATCCTCCGGTCACTAAGGGGAAAAATGACGCTAAGAATAGGTCAGCCTCTGAGATAGTAGGTAGGGTTGAAACACAACCTGAATTAACATTGGTACAAGTCCTGTAGTAGTGATTCGATTAAGTTCTTTAAACTTCTTGTAACCGTGCAAAAGTATAAAAACTGAAACTTTTATTATCCAAAGTAATGCTACGATAATGTCAAGATCTTTTTAAGTTTACTTACGACTTTTTTTACATTATTAGAATTTTAGTCTACCACGTCTCACAGATTTAAAATTATTTAATCTTTTTGGTGTGAAGATGGTGGGAGGAACAGAACCGGAGGTTATAGTGCCCTATATCCAGTAATGATGATGATGATGATGATGAAGATGGTAGAAATATTTACCAAGGTTCTGCATTTGGTGTTGGCTCAGAACAATGTATGGGTTATCGCGGCCGGGATCTTCTAGCACCCCTCGATGTAGCTGCTCCAGATGTCTCTCTGTGTCATCTAGGAGATACAAAATAAGCTTTTAATTTAATAACAGCTAGTTGGATGCCACTTTTGTTTACCTACGTAAAAAGTAACACATGAAATCTATAAATCTATATTAATTTGAAACTTAAGCAGGTACTCGGATACTTGTTTAAAACACTTAATTTAATTTCTGAGTAATTCCATATCGGATTGCAAAACTTAGACAAATAAAGTTATTTTCGAAATCAGTCTTACTGCTTTTCAAAAGTTCTAAGTAAATGCGTAAGTTTGAAATTACTCAAAAGTGCTAAACAATGTTCTAAATAGATAAACAGTTACAGTTTGACTTCGATTTTCATTTCATTCATTGGAATATTTGGATTCCTATCGTTACTTTCAGTATCTTGGTAATTTAATTTATTTGACAGACTAGATTTAAAGTAAATAAATTGATGTAGACTAAGCTATTGAGCATTGTATGCTTTTAAATCATTATCAAAGAGCATTGACATTCAAGCAATAACAAATTTAAAACCCCTAAAGTCTACATTTTCAAATACATTTATATTTATTTATTCTATATCATCTATTAAGAAGTTTTAGAGTAATAAGATTCATGATAATGATGAAAGGCATAACACTGTACTGACAATCGAAATAGAGTCCTCAAACATTTAGATGTTTAGTTGTTTAAGGTTTTTCTTAAACATTTAATATTAAAGGATACAAATGTACAAAAATGCTAAAGTTAAAAATAATATCACTGATTGTATTTTTAATCTAATTCAGTAGTTTCACTTACATGGTAGCAGCGTTGTTGTTGGTGGTGGTAATGTTGTAGTAGTTGTTGTCGTTGTTGTTGTAGTTGTCGTCGTAGTAGTAGTTGTAGTTGTTAATACTAAGGAGACAGGAATTACAGATTTAGATAACTGATCATAATTTAAAACTATTCATTTGGTAGATCAACTTGGTGATACGATGTTTGTATGAACAATAGAGAGAGATTGACATAAAGGGTTGTTAAAAATAGATGCTATTTTAATTTCCCTGAGTAGACTGATAATATATACTTAACCATAAAAGGTTTTTTTCTGACTAGAAAGTGACATTTTCATCGTTTCATTTTTAGTTGAACAAAATCAAGATGTCCTTAAATCCAAAAAGAGCCAAGCAACTTTAAATTCAATTTAACCGCTTACGATGCACAAATTCAAACTAAGTGAAGTAGACTAAAAGCCCGTCAGTACGTTACGTCTTTACCTCTGTCTGCACTTTCTAGTGCTCGTAAAATACGACTTAGATCACGGGAAAAGATGTAGCGAAAAAAGCCGTGCTTTAGTGAAAAAAAAATCTGGAATAAATGAAAGTGGAATTATTAACTTCAACATGCAAAAAAAAACTTTTTTTTTTTGTCTGAATTTCATAGGGAAATAGGAAATTTGAAAATTGACTTCCAATTTACATTGTCCGTATATTCCAATCACAACTCTCATTCTTTGACAGTTGTATGAAATGGCTTCACACGGCAAATTGACATAGTGTGTAAATTCGCAAAACAATTAATTTACCAACTGTCTAAAGCTCACAAAACTTGTAATATAAATATAAAAAATGTGATGTTTTTTCTAATCAGCTTCTTAGGAGTCTTGAAATAAGTACACAAGAAAGATAGGTATTGAATGAAACTGCCTTCCTCAAGAGATTTAGGGCACAAAATACAGTGGAGATTATTATGGAAAAGGATGATGTCGTGGCAAGATATAAGATATATATGTTACCAGCCAAACCCGATTTTAGGATGAACTAGTTTCGCCTAGGCCAAACCAGTTCTCTCTACACACGATAGGACAAACCAGTATCGCCTAGGCCAAACTCGTTCATCCTGTTGCCGATAGGATAAACCAGTTTAGCCTAGGTCGCATCAGTTTATCCTTAAGTTAGCTAGTTAATAAATAACTTTAATAAATCATATTGACTATTTTAATTATGTTCCTTTATTCAGTTTACTTTGAAAAGCTTTTTCCGTTTTTTCCTTTAGAGGTACGGAACCCTATAAATTACCTCAAATTATTTAGAACTTTCAGACTTGTTTGGAAAACGTTAAAAAAACTGTCCTCAACAATCTACCTAGCCTTTTCCCAACTATTTTGGGTTGGCTTTCAGTCTAATTGGATGCAGCTGAATACCAGTATTTTACATGAAGCGATTGCCTATCTGACCTCCACAACCCAGTAACTCGGTAATACGCTACCCCTTGGTAAGACCAATTGTGAAAAAAGACTGTCCTCTACAAAAGGCAAAAATGGCAAAAAAAAAGTACCATGTTAAAAGTTTTTTTCCAAAGTAACAAAGGTTCAAAATTTTGTTCTCTATTAGTTCGAAATTTGAAGTCAAGTTGAATTTCGAATGTCATGTCCAAAAACAAAAATGTTTTGCCCCCCCCTTATATCTCCGCCCCTGACCATTTGGGGTCCATTCGGACGGTACGGCGAGGTTCGGTATCACTTCAAGGCCCAGATTGCCACTCGCCACCCGGTTGCCTCTCCGATAAAATTTTACGTGCCATTGCCTTCAATATAAGGACGAATATCACCAGTGTAACTAAACGCGATCAGCACATCTTAACCGCGTTCAAGAGCTAAAGAAAACAAAACAAATACTTACAATGTAAAAACAGCTCAGCCTGCGCCCTTCCCTGTGTGTTCTCCACATGACACCGGTAGGCTCCGGCATCTTCCCGGGACATCTCTATCACCATCAGACTCACAGTGTGACGGTACCCTCTGGACGTCATGCTTAGTCTGTGTTTTGTCCCTAGGAATTTGTTACATCTCAATTTTTGTTTTCTAATTCAATATTAATATTGACGTATTTGAAAAATGTTTATACAAACATATTTACAGAAAATAAAATCATTTCATTTCAATAGACAGTGGATTACAATTAGAACCTTGTTTTAATGCCTAAAAGAATGGGTACTAAAAAAAACAAAATGATGCTGTTCAAAGAAAAATCTTTCCAATTCTTCATAATGACATAATTTTTTTTTTTAACAGTGCATCTCGCAGGTGACCACTGAGGGGTCGTAGCTGCTTAACCAGTGGGTTGCGATGTTTGGCAGCGGAGTAAAAGTAACGCTTGGACAAGCGTTTTACGAACTGGTGGATCGTGGGGATTTTGAGGTCGAGATGGAGGATCTCATTCCTAACGTAACAGGGGGCTCCCGTGGCCTTACGAAGAAAACGGTTTTGAACTGTCAGCATCATATGGATCGAGTGGGGTTTTGCTTGTGCAAAGACGGTGCCCGCATAGGTCATGATTGGCCGAATGCACGCCGTATAGATGCGCAATTTGCACTTGAGTGACAATTTGCTACGTGCATTCAGGACATAGTGGAATCTACCGAGAGCGAAAGCGGCTCGCGAGCGAACCGACTTTGTGTGCTCTTCGAAGGAGAGATGCTGGTCGAGAATTACACCTAGATATTTGGCTCACTTCCTCCAAGAGATCGGCTTGCCGAACATGGTGACTGGTCGGGGAATGGTGGGTGAGCGTCGCGGTCTCGAAAAGAGGACCACTTGACTTTTGTCGGGAGTTAACCTCAATTCCCCATAATTTAAACCAGGCGCCAAGCTTGTTGACTGCACTTTGTAGATTTAGGAGCATCTGAGTCGTACTACACCCTTTGCAGTAGATGGCCGTGTCATCTGCGAACAGAGCTAACTGCGCCTTCTTATGCTTAGGGATATCGCTAGTGAAAAGCGAGAAAAAGAGGAGAGAGAGCACGGAGCCCTGGGGGACACGCGTGCTTATGTGTCGGGGGGGGGGGGGGGGGGGAGCGCTCCTTCTATGCGACAGCGGAAGGTGCGGTTCGACAAATAGTCTCGTAAGATGAGCACGAGACGGTCCGGCACGCCGAGTTTGTAAAGCTTATATATTAAGCCGTTGTGCCAGACTTTGTCGAACGCTTTCGCTATGTCGAAGAAGATTGCGCCTGTTAACATACCGTGGTGGAAATCGCCGGTTATGTGTCCTACTATACGATGGGCCTGATGCACGCTAGAGTGCTGAGTTCGAAAGCCGAACTGTTCGTTGGGGATGAGGCCCTTGGTCTCTGCGTAGTCTCTGAGACGCTTTTGAATAAGTCTCTCATAGATTTTGCCGAGAAACTTGAGCAGACTGATGGGGCGATAACTGGAGGGTTCAGATTTGGGCTTTCCGGGCTTTGGGATGCCGATGGCGGTGGCCTCTTTCCACGATTGGGGAAAGATGTTATTGCTTAGGGCACCATTGAAGATGGTGGTCAGTAGCATAATCAAGTGAGCGGAAAAGAGTTGGATCACCCTATTGGTGAGTCCATCCGAGCCATCTTTGCGTTTTTTGAGACCTTTGATGATGTCATGCACATCGTCCGGAGTGACGGGAGGCAGAGGCCTATCAGGATCTTCAACGGGTGGGAGAGAGGCTCGACGTTCGACTTCAACGTCGACTATTTTACGGTTAGCTTGGTCTACTGGTAAGGAGCTGGGTGAGCATTGAGTCTCGAGACTGTCGGCTAGGCATTCGGCCTTATCGATGTCGTCGAATGCTATATATATATATATATAGATTTATCTGGGCGGACTAATGGGGCATGGTAGTTAACTGCTGGGACCTGAGTTTCCTCTGGAGTTCCCAGGAGGCCAGGTGAGTAGGCTCCAGTTCGCTCAACATCTTATCCCAGCCCGCTTCACGCAGCTCAGCTATACGCGTCCTTACAGTTCTCTGTAAGTAGCGCATGTGAGATTTGTTAGCGGCGCAGGGGAAGCTGCTGTATGCACGGATAGACGCGTTCTTCAGTCAGTAGAGCACGCACATCGTCCGGAAGTTTCAGGCAATGGTTGTCCATTGCCGGAACCTCCCTTGAACAGTCGTTCAGGACGGTTTGCACGTGATCAGTGAGTGAGTCGATCGCGCCTGTCGTGTCAGCGACGGAGTCAAACTTATCTGGGATGGAGTCCAACTGGGGGGACGTGGTGGGTTCCAGCTTATCGTTTACTTTCCTCCAGTCCGTTACCCTTTTGGTGCCTATGGGTTGGTTGGGGTCGGAGGGACCAGTGCGGGGGGCCAGTCTTATGACTACGGGACGGTGGTCAGAGTACCGTTTCTATCGATTCTAACCTAAGATTGACGTTCTTAAAGAGCGCCACGTCAAGTACGTCTGGGGTAAAATTGGGGTCGTGAGGAAGTGAGTGAGAGTCATCGGAGCGATAATGACATCAGAGAGTTCAGACCCTAATAAGACAAAGCTTCAATTTGATACTTAGCGACTACATTATCAGTACTTAATATTATTTGCTTATAGTTCAAGTGTTATCTACTGTTTTGACTTAAGGCGCGGTGTTACCTCAATATTCACAAAAAACTGGTTACTTGGATAGTCGAGTATGACGTAACGCAATGAAAATATACGACGCAAAAAATACAGTGGACAAAGAAGGGTATAAAGAAACATTTTAACCGAATAGAATAGTAGAAAATAGTTTAATATTCCCAATAAAAAATACTTCACAAAAATAAACTTTGGCGTCGAACATCTCTGTATTTTCAGCGATAACATTTTTTTTTTTTTAAGAGTTTAATAGAATAAACATTATTTTATAACTTTAACCAGGCAACTATTTAATTTAATGTGTATATTCCGAAAATCTAAATAAAACCCGTAAAATAAATGCCCATTCGCAGCTTACTCACATCGTCAACCCAAATATTTATTCAATTTTCAACGTTATTTAATGCTCTGTAATTGTGAAAATAGATATTGCGGTCATACTTTAGTCGTCGGGCTACCGAATAGCGCACAGACGTGGTTGTGTGAGTGCAGCTGTAGCATTTAAACTCGTAATCAGTCCGCGCCTTAATGGACAGTATTCAATTTGGCTGTAATAGGATAACCCTTAAATAGGTGTCCCTAACAAAATTATATTATTGGTTGGTAAGGTAGTTCTAACTCTAACCTAGACATAATATCAACGGTGGAGTTTCTTGCCCATTCTTATCCATACGAAAACTACCGTTTGGAAGGGGCCACTAGAATCTTTTTTTATTTTTTGTCGTTCCTTAGTGCCATGGGACTATTTAACTTTGAATTTGATCTCAAAAAGCATGTATTTCAATTTAATGAGACTACAGGATTAAACTCAACTATATGTAAAACTTTGAACATTTTACTGAAATAGAATTGCAGTGAAAAAATGTTTATTTCGAGTGATAAAATAATTTTGAGAATAGTCTTAAAATTTTATTATTTACGGTCTGCTGGGATAAAGTTTTTGCTATTGTTAGTATTCTGCGGTTGTCTCGTATTTTTGATTTTATTATTTTCTTTGTTTGCAAACTAGGTTTGCGGTTTCCAATCCATTTTAGAAAATAACTTTGTAAATTTTTTATCTATAAAAACTGCGCCCCGCCGTTTCACCCAAATACTTTTCATTCCCGTGGGAATACTGGGATATAAAGTATCCTATGTTCTTTTCATCCAAATCCGTTCAGCCATTTTAGCGTGAAAGCTAAGCAAACAAGCAAACAAACTCACAGTCGCATTTATCATTATTATTTGGATTAGACTAGAATTAGACTAAAATTTCAATGTCAGGTTTCTTTTTTCGGCGTTGATAATACTGCTATGTTATTTATCAATAATTTGCACTCATTACTGAGGAATATATTAAAAGCAGCAGCAACAGCAGTAGCAATTAATAAATTGAATAATAAGCAGAAATTAACAGGAGCAGAGTATTAATTTTTCCAAATTAAATCCAAATTGCTTATGAAATGCAGTGTCCTTAAAACGTTACTATTAAAATTAAATTTTTCAAATTCCTTATTATCAATTAAGTTTTCTTTATATAAAAGGCTTCACATAAAGTTCTAAATCATAAAACGCTTTCATAATAAAAATAATTCTAGCTGAGTCATAATTCTTGAGAGACAAACTTTCAGAACTCTGAAGCACTCATTAACTGATACATCAAAGAGTAATAAACTAGAATCTTAAATAATAATTGTAATTATAAACTTTTTGAGCAAAATTTGCTCAAAGCAAAATTTGATGTTTTGTGAAGACACGATTACTTAGGAGACTGTCTTTTATCATCCTTGGAGTACATGTTGTTTGTTGGCTTTAAAAAACTACATTATAGAGATAAAAAGGCTCCTTTGTGACTGCTTTGAAGTTTCATAAGCCCGAATTGAATGTTCCTTTAACTATGAGTTGTGGGGCAAACTATTTCAGTTTTTACCTAGTTATAGACGACAAACGGAAATTTGATAAAGAATTTAACTAAAAGTTAGATTCTTTATCAAATTTCCGTTTGTCGTCTCGGATGTTGGATTTCTATTACTTTGCGTACTATTCACATTGTTCCCTAACAAGTTAGTGGGACAAAGCAACAAACGTGGGTTGTTGACAAAAAAAATTACAGTCAACTCTATTTTAGGATGGGTGCTTTCGAGAATTTCATACCTTCCAAGTGAAGTCGTTGAAATAATAGGTTCTCAGAAATTAATAGGATCCCCCTAATATAAAAAAACTTACATAGTGAATTCTTTTTCTAACAAATTTTAAATTTCTACGTTTAAAATATTTTCTGTCTCTACGTTCAATAAAACGAATGTCTTCAAAAACATTTAATATCCAGCCAAGGTCCCTTTACGATCTAATTAGAAATACGTAGCCTTTGTAGAACAAACTTAAGTGATTGTAGCGTAAATGAGAACAAAAGACTGCAATTATATACAATGTTAGTTTGTATTGTTTTTATTTCATTGTTTTATTTTCTTTCATTCATTTTCTAACCGTTGCAGCCAGCAATTTGTTTAACTTTATATAATTTTGCGGTAAGAAAGTTTTACCTCGGGCTAGGAAAAGGTTAACGTATTTCTTGTATGATATAAAAGAGGTATTTTATTTACTATTTCGACGGAAGCATCGCTTATAGTTACTGCAAATACTAGTTTAAAAATGTATTATACTACTTTTAAATAATCACGTAAAGTATAAATCGTGTTTATTGATCTTTATCAAAGATCCACTTGTTAACTATTGGTTATTGAAGAGGAATCTCTATCCATTGCTACTTCTTTACCCACTGTGTCCTTAAATTTTCTTCATAGCCTTTTTCATTTTTCATTGACATGAAAAATTTGTAACTTTGTAACAAAAATTTTGTACTTTGTATTTTATTCTTTAAATCATTGTTTTCGTTTTTCATCTGACATACACCTTCTAAGCTTCACTAAAAAGCATACTTAACTTCAACATTGATTAGCTTACCGTTAACCAGCCTCTGTTCTCCATTAAGAGTCCAGTGGACTTGTGGCACTGGGTACGCCTCAGCAGTGCACTGAAGAGTGACGGAGCCACCAGATGGCGCCCGTATCGCGACCCGGCCAGCCCAGACTGACGGAGAAACTGTAGGAACGACAGAGTATATAAGGATGGGTATTTTGGTATCATAATTTCAGCCGAAAGACGTCCACTGCTAAAGATAGGCCTCCCCCAAGCACTGCCACTTCGTATTTTGGTACAATTGTAATTTTAGAGCTGACTAACATTTTTCAAAAATCGATTAATGCAGTTAGGAATTATTCAAAAAGTTAAGGACATAAATAGAAACGAAAGGACTAATATTTTCTTATAGCTACAATGGTTATAACACCTGTCCTTACTGCCACGTCTTAAAAATTCACCCTGTATGTTAGGTTTAGTAAATATTGGCAAAGCATACATCCCTAAAGTAATGAGTGCGGGTTTTAGGTAAATAGAAACGTGTAGTGGAAGAAAATATTGAACCTAACTGGAAATGAGTTTTTGAAATAGAAATTAATGATACTATTTTGAGCAGAAAAATCCGTGTGTATTTATATCTGACTTTAATATATAGTCTAAAACTATACTCTTCAAAGCATTTAAGTAATTAAAATAACATCATAAACCACAGAGTTCCTTAATGAGTTAAATACCATTGAGACCATAAAATAATTTTGAATTCAATTTCTTCCTGAAACCCACTTGAAAAGGGTAGTATCTCTAAAAGTTTTTCGTTATTAATGAACCTCGAACCGCAAATCCGCGAATATTTGAGAAAATAACCGAGAAAGTTGTAACACACGACCAACTTTAATGGAAAACGGGCACTTTGGTCAAAGTACATTACGTCATTGAGGTTCCACATAACAAAAGATTTTTCTTTAATCTTAGAAGTTTGTCTGAACCTGTCTGTCCTTAGAATGAATCCCGAAATTCAGAATAATTTAAGTGCTTAGTAATCTTAAGTTACGTTTTTGGCTTTCAGAAGGCTTTTATTAATGACAACTTTTACTTTAACTTCCATAAAAAACAAGTTCTAATCTGTGTACTGATCCAATGGTCGGATATCATATTCTCTTTCAGAATACTACTCTTAAAATTCCACCGTGGTTGAAAGAGTTAATGATATTCAAGTTATTTATATCTAAAATTAAGATAAACCTACATAGAAAACATTATATTCCTAAATTGCGGAGTCTCTGCCGATTGCTGTCTGTATCTGAGACTTTAAATTTTATTTTGTTTATTAATTATTATTAAATTTTTCAATAGATACCTGTTTATATTTTGTATTAAAGCTATGAGTTTATCTCATAAAATACCTACATCATTATTATAATATAGTAGTTTGCTAAGTAATGTTAGATATATAATTAACAAATGCTTTCTCTCTCCAAACTCATTATGTTGCTGTGCCCGACGGGGCCCATATGATCTAATTATAAGTTAACACCTAAGAATACCTATATTTGGAATGCAATAAAAGTATTGAGTATTAATACTTGCATGGCAATATCTATCAATTTGGCAGTTCAAACACTTTAATTGATTTTCGATCCCAAGCAGATGAATTCTGGATTAGCAGTTTCCTCCAAAATCCTTCGCATTTAAATTAAAGAAGTATTACACGATTAGGGTGCAATCATACCAAACCAGTAACAAAAACCGGCCAAGTGCAATGCAGGGTTCCGTAGTTGGGATGAATTTATCCCAAGAACAAACTTAACATTGTAGTTGAAAAACATATTCTCCCATACAGAATGTATGGGACATCATGTTTTTCAAACCGCAAATTTAAGTTGGTCGATTATTACTCGTTAACCTGTAAAGCCTAATTAGCTCTGATAATTTTCCTTTTAATTTCGTTATATATACTACTGCTGTGAATTTTTTCACAACTCCAAGTACAACCATTTAGCTAGAAGGGGGGGGGGGGGAACCCTAGAATCTAACAAAAAAAATCAGTTAAAAGCTTAATATTTCGCAAACGGATCCCTGAATCCAAAAATGGTTTGGACAAACTCACAATATTTTTTAAAAACCTTTCTAACGATATCCCACAACATGGGGTAGATGAGGAAAAAAAAAACAACCCCACTTTACGTGTACGGGAGTACCCTAAAAAAAAATATTTTTCTTGATTTTATTTTATCACTTTGTCGGCATGATTAATATACATATGCTAAATTACAGCTTTCTAGTACTAACCGTCTCTGAGCTAAGCCGCGGAAAGACAGACGGACATAGCGTAACTATAAGGGTTCCTTGTTTACTACGGAACCCTAAAAAGGAAGAATGAAACGAAGTTTATTTGCGGTAAACATAACGCAAAGAAAGAACAAAAACACGGAAATAACTATTTTTGGGAAAATTTGCGTCATATCCACGCAAACTACCATACGCGTGACAGAGCCCCAGCGCTGTTTTTCAACGACAGGCCGTTGACTTGATGACGTCAACCGGTGCAACATAAGCGAAATAATAAAATAAGAAATCATACATAAAATAAATACAATACTTAGTTCTTAATGTCTATAGAAATATACTATTTAAAATAGCAACATTTCATTCCGTCGGCGACTTTAAGGACCCACACACTTTAAGGATCAAAACCCGAACCTCCATTTAAATTAATCAATTGCCTCAATTTATAAACACTTCCTTACAATCTAATAAATATAAGTCATAACTCAAACCGACCCTTCACACGGCGGTGAAGAGCATCATCTTACAGCCTCCAAACTGACAGTACCAGGACACTCTTAATTGTACTCGTTATAAATGACGTAATTAATTGAACTGTTGACTCACATATCACATTAATCTGGATTCTCTTGCTGACTGAAGGAGGGACGCCATTGGTGGCTATACACAGGTAGGCGCCTGATAGTACTCGCTCGACACCAGTCAGGTTTAGCCAGGGGCCGCTCCATTTTGACACTGTGGAGATAAGTTAATTTAAATTCTAGTTGAATAAAGCATTTATAAATAAATATATCGATACGTGTTTATTTTAAAATCTGACGATAGCTAGTATCATGGAATATTGGGTTTTGGAGCTGATTTACTTATAATTTAAAAATATGAGCAACTTTTTTATTCGATTATGATAACAAAACCGGCCAAGTGCATGTCGAACCACGCACAATGAAGGGTTCCGTAGTTGTGATGAATTAATCCCCAAAAACCAACTTAACATTTTAGTTGAAAAATATTTTCTCCCATTCATCGATATACGTCACGGTCAATTCTCCAACTGGAAATTTAGGCAAGATTGGCAAAAAAAAAAAAGTTATAAAACTACAGATTAACGAATTTCAGACTTTTTCCTTTACTTGTGCTGTGAGACCTTGTTTCCTGCCAAATTTCATGATTCTAGGTCAATGGGAAGTACCCTATAGGTTTTGATTTATTTGCGAGTGTCTAAATATGTCGCATAAATGGCTCTATTTTTTATTGCGTTAACTTAGAAGCTTGATATTTTTAGAGCTCCAAAGGGCCGTAGACTCACGTATTTGATATTTATTTCAACTTGATTCCTTCACGCGTTCCTGAGAAAAAGGGTATTGATAGAGTGAGTTCCTTTTGAGGTATGGAACCATAAAAACTGTGTTTTTTAGTAGACATAAATAATAAGGACATTCCCAAAATAAGGAAAAACGGCAAGATTTAAATATTCGTGTAATTTTCAACTTCTACAAAACCCGGTTTCTTTCAAAATCTTTTTCTTGAAGACGCACTTATCGGGTAAAATTTATTCTTAAGTACCTTTTATCTACAAGTACTAACCGTATTTAAGCAAAGATAGGCTTGTATCAGCACAAATCAGTTTTATTTACAAAGACTTCTAGAATTACTTTCGATTGTGTAAAGACTTTTTTACATCAATTCACTTGTCAAAGAAAAAGGTCTAATGATTTGTAAATAATGGAAAAATCTTCCGTGTTTCGAAATGCTTCCTTAAACTGAGCTTGTACTTTTTGTATGTCTTTTTACGTGTTCTAACGAGGGCAAAACCACTGAGCCGCCGTAAGCTCGTTGATACTATGTATATCCTCCCTCCATCCCCCACGATTTGGTTGCTGATCTGCTGATAGGGACCATTGTCTAACTTATTTGGGAAAGGAATTTCCTCATGAAGATATCCGTATTAATAAGAGCTACGTTAGATTCATTTCCTGCTCGCTTGCTGCCCTTATTTTGTCCTCCTATTAAATAAGAACAGCCCCTTTTCACAAAGTCTATTGGAAATTGGAACGTCCATGCTTTTTGCTGTGTATTTTAGACTCAAAGGCAACTCACTGTTTCTATACAGATTAGGGTGAAATTCTAAAATCAAAAATAACTTTAAACTTTACTTACGTAACTGGGGACTGAAGCAAATGTAACTTGAGACAATAATGAGTTAAGAATTTATTTAGAACTTAGTAAAGTTGTCGTTGCCAAAGGCTCGGCGATACTCCGCACAATTTTATAACAACTTCGTTTGAGCACGCAATGCAAATAAGAGAGCTTACATTCAATTTATAGTCACGGCGCCAAAGTTTCCCTTTGTGTTAGTTCTGGCGGTGACTGGCTGTGTGCATACAGTGACAGTTTTTGCACACTGTCGCTTTATAATGTTTGCGGTCCTCTGTGCGGTAGTGTGGATAAAAGATAAAGGTTATTTCTGACTTCAAGTTTATATAAAACAATTGTTTGTACTTGTTGTTTGAACGGAATTAACGGGATCTGGGAAATTTGCTTTTACTGCTCTGTTTATGCATACGAAGTTGTTTGTACCAGTACCGTGTTTTCTAAAATCTGCAACATTGTTGGGCTGTTTTCTTCGGAATTGCCGTTCCCCAATTATTTTTACGGTCAACAGTTGTTCCTGACGACGCGACGGGGGCGCGTAACGATGTGGTAATTGAAAAACGAAACTCCAGCGGAGGCAGAACTAGAAAACTAAAATTAGTTTTGTTCGCTTTTATTTTGCGTTAAAATTAAGGTCGATATTTTAAATTCAGAGTTTAATCAAGGATCATGAATAAATTTAATTTTTCAGTTGGTAGAAGAATTATGAGTCACGTTATAATGGGCAAAAACTTTATTTGTACTTGTTGACTGATGGAAAACAGTAAAAAAAATACAATTTATATTTACAGTTTGCACCACAAATACAAGTTCACACACAAACTGTACCACTGTCCTCCTATTCCTAAACCATGGAGTTCCTTGCTGGCTCTGACCAATAATGAAATAATATAAAGAACTGTGCACCTAGCATCTGACATTTCATAAGCCATGTAAGTTCATGTGAAATAAAGTATTTTGAGAAGCATAATGTCCCATATATTGTCTTACCTAATGTCTGGTTGTCAATCTTGAAGTGCCTGGAGTCTTCTCTCCTCCAGGCTATGACGGGTGGTGGTGTTCCTGAGGCGGCACACCTTAGTGCCGCGTTATCACCTTCCTTGACAAGCACCTCACCACTGCTAGCTTCATCATCGATGTCTGGTGGAACTGTTGGATTTGATAAAAAAAAAAAAAAATGTATTTTAATACTTATACTTAAGTTAAAGATTTATATGTATCGCTGTCTTTTCCATTGCTATTGGGAGATTAGCTTCCAAAAGCGACCAAAAGTGTCACAGGAATCTTGTAACCAAAATAATAATATTATAACTTTTATTTCAGACAAATTATTCCATATTAGTAGAATACGGATGATGACTAACCATTTTTTTTTAGTCCGTCTTTGAGATTATAAAAAAATATTGGACACGTATTTTTTCTTTTTTTACGTAATATAAAGATTACGGCGATACATTGAGGTAAAATGTGCCATGACGTCACGAGTATGTAGATTTTATACGTACTAGTGACGTATCGACCCCCACTCCCCAACTTAAAATGCGTTTTATCTAAGTCATTTTTTATTAATATGATAAAGCAAAAAATACGTGTCTAACATTTTTTTATTATCTGACTGACGGACTAATTAGAATTTCATTTTTTTTACCCAGGCATCATCCCTATTCATGGCTTCATGACAAAACAATTACAACAAAAGAGATCCATAAATGTCATGGACGGATATGACACTATGTACTGAACTAATACTACTATAATGATATGACTTTTCTGTATTTTAATTGTATTGCATATCTTATATAATTTCCTGCGTAAGCAATTTTTGCTACAACAATTTTTGTTTGTTTTCCTGAACCTTATGCTACAGAAAAATATCAACCTTCTGATTGAGATTCCACGAAGGATACCCGATAATACATGTTCTGTTTTTCTACTTCTCCCAAATTAATATTGTATTGACGATAATCAGAATATGTAGGAGGTTATCCTTACTGATATCCCAATAGTAATATATCATTATTCCAGAATCGCTTAGCTGTTCTAAATTATTGAGCAGACAGCGATTAATATTTATTACTTAATTGATCTGTTGGCAAGAGATAAACGTGGACAGACCTACTAAATATTTGAATAGTCTGTAAATACTGCTTTTGGGGGCATGTAAGCTACGCGTCTGTTCCTTAGTTAATCCATCTTAAGTGTTCGTGTAATGGCATGTGGGCACACTTTTCATGACAAACGATGCTTTACTGTATTTAATAAAGTATTAAAATTCTAAAATATTGATGTAAAGTACCTACTATTTGTACAGTATTGATTATTATAAATGCCTTTCCGTTACGCACAAATAAAAAGCTTTTTTCCCGTAAAATTTAAATTGCAACTTTGAGAAAAAGACTTAATTCCACTATATTGTTTATTTATTTTCTTTCACACATAATTACGTTTTAATTGCAAACTAAAAAGATATTAAAAAAATTAAAAATATTATATATGGTTTTGATTGAATACTATGTTCGTAACATCCTTATTTTTTTTTTTTGAGTATGGGAAATTATCAAATGACTTCTCCCGCTCTGGGCGGAGCGAGAGGGCGTGTCAGACTTTTACTGACTAAAACCTACCAGTGTTCCTTCCGTTGCCCGTGTGCCGGGGCCGCGATATCCCTTTCGGACAAACCCGCAACCCCAGCAGGCATTGGTCCTTACGGACCCCGTCAGTTGGTGCTGACATCTCTTTGAGGCGCGCGTGGAACACAACGCGCTGTCGACCCGGGCCTGGGCCTCATCGGACGGCGAGCTACCCATTGCTCACCGTCCGCAAGCCCGCGCCTACGGTGGCCGGAAGTCAGAAGAAGTCAGACTCCCGACGCCCGGAGCGTCTCCTGCGGCGACTAGGGGCGCGAGGGCGTGCAGCTTGCATCTCCCTCGCGCGCTCCGCCTCCTCCTTCGCGAGCATAACTGCTTCGCAGAAGGAGGTGACGGCCTCCCATGCACTCTCGCTCCGAACCGTGGCCTGAACCAGGACCGGACGCGAGAGATCGTCGCCGCCGATCGCCTCCGTAAGGACACGGCTGTGCTCCGCCCAAGCCGGGCAGATCTCCACCGTATGCTCCACCGTGTCCTCCGGGCGATCCACACAGTGGTGACACCCGGGTGTTTCCTCCCGCCTTATGCGGCACAGGAACCTCCCGAAACAACCATGTCCGGTGAGGACCTGCGTCAGGCGGAAGGTGAGGACGCCGTGGCGCCTCTCAAACTACTCCTCAAAGAGGGGACTTATCGCCGCAATTGTGGCGTGCCCAATGTTCGCAACAACCTAAAATATCCATCAATACGTTAGGAGAAAACCGCTTTTGAATCTTGTGTACGTGTAAAGTATTTGTGTATTGGGTACATGATGTTAATAACAGGACAAAAAAAAATACCCCGCTTCGAGTGAAGTGATTACAAAGTAAAGAAAAAATGGTATCACACTCTTCACAATAAAGTCTTACCTACAACCTGTAGCAGATGAGTCTGGCTCATCATCGGCTCGGTGTTAACCTGACACATGTATCGGCCGCCGTCAGAAGGGCCTATCTCCTTGAGCGTTAAGGTCCAGGCTCCGTCTCCGTGGCTGACGCTGACGCGGTGGTTTTTCGTGATGACGTGGCCGGCAATCGTCAGGATTGTCTGTGTGTCCACTCGGAGCCACGCCACCTAGACATGAGATTGATAAGAATAGAATAGGCTTTATTATATAGTCGATGTCGTAGTTGCTTTACCACTCCTAAAGTGACATTCAATCTTGTACATCATAAAACGGCAAGGTTGTATTTTCAACCATTTTTACTCGACTACGGCAAAGCCAAAAGCCTTCCTTTTGGCTTTACCATAGTCGAGTAAAAATGGTTTTAACAGACTATGTATGTATATGTTCTGTTTACGTTTTTAGTTTATATTTTTGCTTGAGTATGGATTTCGATGTTTTTGTGGGTATATTGGCGTGGGCTGACATAAAGCAGATAATTAAATTTAAAGTTTCGTGTTGCGTAAAGTAAATTATTTTGCATTCTATTTTATAGAATCAAGTTTTTCCAACTGAACAGGCAACTGTGCTGCTAGGGAGTTTATTGCGCTACTTTTTATTCCCAGCTTAAGTACTAGGAAGTGGTGAAAGGTGGGCGTTTTGGGGGACTGTCTTATGTAATTTTGACGTTCGAAAAATGCTGAATCTCAGTCTAGTTTGAATAAATGACTTTTGAATTTTGAATTTTATCCCAACAAACATAAAACCTGTAAAAAAAACATCAAAACAAAAATATTAAAATATTTACTAGGTGCCTAGTGAGACCTAGTCCCTATCTATGTAAATAGGTACAGGTAACCCAGGTGCTGAATAATTTTACAAACTGTTCGTTTATGTAATTCAAATTATTACCTAACTCAATTTAGCCTTTTTTTTTCCGCATCACTACGGCCGGCAGCGACAAGTCACTGCCTACTTCTGAGATGAGAGCACGGAACTCAATGTAGCCTGCTCTAAGATCGTATAATATAGGTATATAAAGGAGACCTCGCCTGTGACTAACTGTACCTATACCTACTTATATCCACTATTTACATACCTATCTATCTATTTAGGTAGTGTGACTAAAAATTGCATGAACTGCAAAAGTAACTTTGTAATCAGATATTATTTATGTAGGATTACGAAGTTACTTATGCAGTTCGTGTATTTAGAAAACGGAACCGAATTAGCGGTATATTTTAATCTGTCCTTGCTTTATAGGCTAAATACTAATTGTGTTCGAAATTTATAGAAATGTATCTGATAGAAGTTCCTTAGAATTTTGATGATTGTTGAGTATGTCAGTGACAAAATTAAGGAACTTTGATCTGCAGTAGTTGTTAACCTACAAGTTCAAATTGAATGAAATTTGAAAATATACCTAATTATACAAAGCCCTCTTGGTTACTGAAAATTCTGGCTTCTAGCTTTATCCACAAAGAAGTAACAGGGGTTCGAAAATGTTCCTGAATGGCTTCGAGAAAAGATGGTACGGCTGTGCCTTTGTTTGTTGGTTTTGCTTGACTTGGCTCGCACTGCCGTGCCCCCAGACAATTGCAATTATAATGGCAAATGTTAGTCATACAGTAAAGCTATATATTCAAAAGCCCCATTTACCTTGAAATTCAAAATTAATGATTCTTGTAACACTGCAAAACAGGAATGGCAGAATCCAAAATGTTGGGATAACGTTATGTGGCTCTTACATTTCCATGAAAAACATTATTTACAAAAATCAACTGCAAACTAACCCAAAACGTTTTGATGCCAAGAATTTATCAAATTAATTAAGTTAAAGTTGTCAAAATTCGCAACGGCCGACAACTTTCCTTTCTCTTTGAAATAAATCGAAAAATGAAAGTATAACAATCTCTTTTTTTATGTAGAAAATTGAAAATGAACGAGGTACCACGAAAATCTAGCGACTAATTAAATACTAATAAAATTTGTTGATTCAAAGAAGGTTGAGCAACACCTCTGAACAACGAAAGTTAAATTATAAAATACGAAAGGACCTGAATGTTGATACTAAAGAATTTTGTAATTAAGAAACAAAGTTTACAAAAGAGTGAACGTTTTGCTATCTTTTGATGTTAACAGTGTTATTACCCGTAGAGAAGTTGTCGTAAATATTGAATAGTTTGGAACTAATTGCGGTTAATATTAAAACTTTTGGGATTTCAATTTTAATATGCAATTAGCAAAGGTATGTCTGAGAATAAACTTTACAATTTGTTCCCCTTTCTAAATTAGTTCTGGGACCTGTTATTCGCAGGATTAGGTACTTAGATATAAATAAAATAATACGTATTGAAATGGAACGGATAACGATTGCTATAAATAAATGTACCGTTTCCATTACGAACGTTTGAAAGGATTTTATGTGCATCCATTTGCTCACAATTTTATTTTTTCAAACTGATTTGCGTCTCACCAAAAACGTTGCCGAATAAATCAACATCAGTACAACCTCAGCTATATAAAAATTCCGAGTCTCTAGAAGAGATAAGTCACCCAACATTATCATGCTGGAAAAAACACGAAGAGTAATTAAGATAGCGAAGAGCCTTGTCCCACTAATTGTGGAGGCTTCCGGCCCTTCACTGATTCAGCAATGTGACTTGTTCACACGAACAGCCCTTAATAAAGGAAGCCTGGAGAAAAAATAATTAAAAGAATTCGTTGGGACAACATTACTGCCTTAAATCACTTTAATTTTCTGAGGACAAGACACAACAAAAAGCAAATTTTGTAGAACAGTAAAAAAATTGTTGTACAAGACCTCAGGGATTTAAATCAAAGCCTTGGTAACTATTCGTACTTCAACAAATTCAGTCAACTTTATTTCTATGCAACAATGTTTATAAATGGAAAAGTCCTCACTGATTTCTGTCAAATTGCCATTTAATAACTTAACACACTTCACTGTTGCCCCTACTCACTTACATTTCAACACAAAAATACTCAAGAAAATCTAGAACAGCAAAATTTTATTTTCAGAGCCACATGGCCCAATAATTGCGTCCTACGTTTAATAGCGGCTCCTACCGTGTGGAACGCGGAACACTTTTCTAAGCCTCGTTGGGCACCGGGGCCTATCTGCGAGACCAGACGGAGAATGATAAGGGGTTAAGCGAGCGACAAACTAATGGGAGAATATGTGTAGCAATTTTTTACGGTATCGGGTAAATTGTGGTTTTTGTCTTAGATGTTATGTAGGTGCTATTTATGGATGATTTATTCGATACATTATTGTTCTGCCTGCCCCTTCCGCACACATTTTTTTTTTCTGATATTTGAAGTTTCCTACGCCTTTTCCCTGGGCCACCAAGATACAGGCTGTGCCTGGTTTTGGACCCACGGCTACTTCTATTAGTGTTCTCTAAACTTTGCTTATTGTGAATTGTTTCTATGTATGTAATAGGTACCTAATTCGGTCTGTCAATAATTATTTTATTATTATTTTTGTCTTTGACATTTCTCGGGACCCTGAAGTCCGGGACCTTTGGAAGGCGTATGAGATTCCGGTGCTAACTCGCAGAGTATTGAATGAAATGAGGCTCCAACCGAAGATTATCTCTATTTGCACTATGCGAGTACACCCAAGGACAACTCCCGGTTGGTGTAGGACTATTGCAAGATATGGATTTTTGACTATGGGTTTGGGTGGCTAAAGTAGACCAGTTGCTTAGAATTATGAAAAGACTATGGCCCCTACCTGAGCAATGTTTTATACATACACCGATAAAATGGCAGGGGGTAACTTGTACACTCAATAATGGGCAAACCCACCCCGGAACCCGGAACACCCAACCCAACCCGACCCGAAAACCAACCCGGAAACTATCGTTAGCACAGAGTGGCGTAGCGACAGGTGAGAAATATATAGAGAGATTGAAGTGCTTGAGGAGTGGAGTGGTATTCCACCGCTATCAGGACAATCCTGGAAGTATGGTCAAGCTCCCTCCCAGTACCTTACTGGAATACTTCCTTCCTCCGAGCACGTTTGTTCTTGCAAATCTCCATTCAAGGCAGCCAATAAAGGCAAGGAAGAGTTGGGAGATCTGTTTCTCATCAGTGTTCACTCCAGCCGGTCCATGTGGTAGCTCTGCCCAACAACTCGCTACATACTGAAGTGCGGGTTTATCTATTTCTTATGGTCTGGCTCCTCACACTGGACCTGTTTCGGTAAACTCTACCGGCACATCCCTAGAGTTCATAGGAGCGCGCAAGCCCCACCACGACATCAACGTAGAAATACGGCGGTGGAGTATTTAATATTATCTAAGAACTTTTTTGTAAATAAACGAAAACATTATCAATGACATGTATCTGTCGCCGCGAAGGCATCAACCTGTAAAGATTATAACATAATCCTATGCGTAGCCATAAGTGCTATGCTGTCACAAGCATTAATCAAGGTATCAGTTCCTTTGAGACGCCATCTATTGCCAAACTAGTGAATTCAGTCCTGTGGTAGTCGATATCACTGATAGTGACATTATTAAATTAATTTCGATGTTAGAGCCAAAACTATAGTTGGAATTAACAGGGAACATTTAATTAATGATTTTTGTTTTTTTTTGTCATATTGACAAGTGGTCATTTGATAGTAAATTTGTTTATGGCAAAGCGCTACCTAATGTCACGAAGATGGCGCGATTTGCGAATATTATGATCAATAACTGAATGTAATAATTTAATACGAGAACTAAATAAGTTTCAATAATAGAAAACCAACTATAAAGTAATAAGATTATTTTACACTGCAATTTACTAATGAATACCTATCTTTTTTTTTTGAGGTTTGAATATTATCAAATAACTTCTCCCGCTCTGCGCGGACCGGGAGGGTGTGCCAGACTTTTACTGACTATTACTGACTAAAACCCACCCGTGTTCCTTCCGTTGCTTGTGTGCCGGGGCCGCGATATCCCTTTCGGACAAACCCGCAACCCCAGCAGGACTAATGAATACCTGTTGTTTGATTAAATTCCTTGAATCACAGGAAGTGTTGTCAAAAGTAGTAAGAATGAAGGTGTAAAAAGTAATGAATGTTCTAATTTAACTTTAATTCTGAATGACCTTTGTATTTGTGAATATTAGCATTGTTTAATTATAAAATAATTAACTGATAAGCATTTTAGCATTATTTATAAGTTTTATTGAAGTAACTAAGTAATAAGATTTTTTTTATGACGGAAAAAAAGGGCACAGACAGAACAATGGCGCGTGTTCAACCTCTGTAACATAATGATTGGACTTTAAAAGAGTGGCTAAGGAGTTTCTTGCCCGTTCTTCTCCTTCAGTACCTACTTCGTCTTGGAATGGGCGACTAGCTTCACCAACTAACTTAAACTCAATGACTCATTTAACTTAAATTAAGTGACAAAGTGATAACTCAAAAGTGTAAACGTTTTATCTGGAATAAATGCTTTGATTTTGAGTTAAGAATTGTGTGTGATTGAAGACCAACTACCTATATCTACCTTCAACGAAGAATTACACCGGAGACTACTCAGACACGGCACAGAGTAGATACCCCGTCGTGTCATATATATAGTTATTAAAAATAACTACGTTAAAAAATACTGGTTTAAGGATTACCCAATTAAGTAAAGGTGAAGCTGCTATAACTTTTGCTATTATACTCGTATTATATACATTTGACTGACCTTGAATGTCTGTAAATTATCAACCCTGCAGGTAAGCGCTGCATCTCTGCCGACTGCCACGGTGACGTTCGATCCCGGACCCACGAACCGTGGCAAATCTGAAACAAGAGAACACCGTCATTGAACAAAACTGTAGGACATCATTACAAGTGTAAGTTAAAACAAATACAAATCAAATAAAAAAAATACACTAAAAAAGTATATTCCTGTACCTAATTCAAAATAAAAAGTCATTAATTAAAAGACAAAGCTACGTTGGTTCTTGAGACTGATCACTATAATTATTATTATTAAGATGCTGACTATTCTTATACCTACATTTGATTAAACACAGACAAGGATTTAATTTAAATACCATAAATAATTTTATTATGAGCGACATCTTTCTTCCGTCAAATGTTTGATCAAAGATTGCCTTTGACAACTTTTACGAATAAATACCAACGTTCAAACATCAATATCAGCTGTATATCCCAAAACAAATCTAAGTGAGAAAATCTTTTGTTCTAGTATTTTCTCGGAACGCTTTTGTCGTATGCTTACTCATGAGCGAAGGAACTCGCAGTCTTCATTCGTAGCAAGTTATTTGTTAGACGTGGTCGGGCACTTTGTTTTATAATATTTCAGGCCCGCTTGTACCACAAATCACTAAAAAACATTATCCGCTAGACGAAATTTAAAACGTTGTTCTTTTTCTGTTTATCATTTAAATTTTACAGAGATAGATTGATATTTTTATTAGATACATTCAGCGCTAAATTTTAAGTCAGGGAAATTCAATAATTGACGTAGGCTTTTAATTTGTTTAATAATTAATTACCCTGGCTGTATTTTAGTGATTCGTGGTGCAACTTGCAAGTGGACCTTACTTTTAATATTTAACATTTAAATCTGATTCTAGAAGTTCACAGTAGATTTTATGACATGAAATTAATTGGATTCAGCCTGACTAATTTCAGAATCGAACCAAAACCCATAACCATTGGCTGGTGAATCGGTGAAACGGCAAACTGAACGTCTGGTTACATTATTCAAAATAAGAAAGATATTTTCGACATGGGCAACACTCCAATATTATTACAACCCTTTCACACCCACCCGCAACATTTTATCTTCAATTTTGTATCAAAAATATACCCGTACCACATTAATTTATAATAACTTCGGCAGAACACTAATAAAAACAAAACGTCCGCTGCCAATAGTCCCGTGAGACGGAACTTGTAGATACAATTATGACAGTCTTCCCGGTCGGGACATTTGGGGCCATTCGGGACGTTTGAGGACAAAACGAAAGCAAAAGGTAGGAAATAATGGACAACTTGGTTTTGGTCGAGACGTCCGTCCGCAAGGGACACATTTTCTGGTCAAATCCTTGTTTTGTTTCCATTGTTATTTTGTATGATTAATGTCCTTTGTAGGTAGATTTTATTTGTTCTTATAATGCTTGCCGATCATTGACTTTTTAACCGACTGCTGCGAAGCCAAAAAAGGAGGGTTATTAGTAATTTTGATAGTCATCCCACACACACGAGTACACATACAAAATAACCTAATTGTTTATACCTTACGAACGATTCCATGAAACAATTTAAGGAAAAAATGCAATTATCAGTAACCACCGTTTGATGGACGAATTGCTGACTATTCGATGTTGTCCTCTTGACAATTTATATTCCTGTAGCCGATTTAATTAATCCTTTGCGTAGTTTTAAAGTTTTACAAGAAACCACTCACCAACAACACAAAATATATACCATATATTTCTATCCACATGTTCAAACGTAATTACAGTCTTAGTAAAGCAAGCAATTTAATTATTACTGACGCAGTACTTCATTATTCACATAAAATCTGGGAACATTAGTAACTCGCTAATCCCGGCTTAGTAAACCGGCTGTGCCTACAACTTTACTAAAATAGAAACGGTTCACTAAGTACATATCATTTTTCACCGGCTGCGAGGATTTAGTAGGTAGACTGTGAGCTGAAGAGAGGAACCCTTTGTGTTGGAGTTTCAGGTGGTTTTAATTAAATTAGGATTTTTTGGTTAATTTAGTAATGGAATTCTAATTACCTATGTATAACTTACTTTAAATCGGTAAGAACAGAAATATTGTCTCACTACGTACATGTGTCAATAAGTCACTTTCAGTAGGCACTGAGAAGGTTTTCTCCAGTATGTTGGCTATATTTATGCCCAAATATTCACAAGCACCACCGAGACCTGTCTGTGTAATTCAAGAATAAAAAACATAACCTATACAAACATTTAATCAAAACTTCTCCTACATTTAAAACAACACACGGCTCTGAGACAAAAGGTCGTAACTCCATACAATCGCACCTAGGCCCGGTCCGGCTAAGTAAAGTCGAAAAGTTTTCCTTCACCACGTGAATTAGTTCTGATTAAATTCGTTGGACCCTACCCACGTTTATGTGACGGTATTAGGGATAGTTATATAGGTACCTTCGTATAGGCGTGCCCGGTATTATGGAACAGGACTTGTAGTAAGTTAGGTTAGTTTTGAAGGGTCAGACCGGTAATTTTGGGTTACCTGCCGTGTTTTAGTTATTTTATTTGATAACCAGACTTGAATTTAGAGGTTCACGAGAAGGGCGGTAGCGAAATCTTCTTTAGTTGGAAGAGGAATTATCAGACTATTAGCATCGTTTAAAACTGTCTAAAGGCCGATATCTACAAACGTTACTTAACTCGTTTGACTTAGACGATAGACACGTTCCCATTTCTAAAAAGCACTTGTATTTTGACAGTTATGCGACAGTGATAGGAGTAATACTTGGTCCAAAGTACGTGCTAAGTAATATTTATAGATTTTGGCCTTAAAGTTATAAATCATTTTTTTGTGACCGCTTCCCGTTGTAATGCGTAATAATTATGGCAATATCGCCTACCATCACTCTTTGAAACCATCGAAAATCCATCCAAAAATTGTTTTACCTACCCTACCTAAGTGCCTATCCTTTATCAAAGTACAGCCGCAAACAAATCATAGTATGAGTAGATCAGCTGAACCGTTATAAAGACAATATTTTTCTATCCCCCAAGGATACGATGACAAGTAGCGTCAAAGTTCTGTAGGATTTTTTTCGATACGTGATCAATCAACACACGTACACTTCGTATCGGTAGCCATTTTATTTTTACTTTTATCGGTTATGGACATGGGAGTGCTTCATCAGAAATGACGCAAAATCTTAGTAGACTGATTATTAGGAATCCATGAATCAAGGATTTCTGGGTAGGTACTTAATAAATCATGTAAACAAACAGCCTAATACTGCTTCGTTCTGGTAATGACTGGTATCGAGATGTTAGCTCAACGCCGAGTTATTGTAGTAAACACTCCGAGCCTACAAGCATATTGGCTGCCTCGTTAAAGGGATAAATAACTATAACAGATTCTGTATTACCAGGAATGTTCTCCACAATATTCAACATTTCAAAATATACTATTAAATTAGCACTTCCATTTCTTATAAATATCATAAACGTTAACCTTCATAGTTCTCGTACATATTTACCACAACAAATACCTTCTGAGAGATCACTCTAATTCCATCAGCTGAGATTAACGTGCCTATTGAATACAATATCGATACATTTCACGTGTAATGTACCCGACATCACATGACACGAACATTAACATTATTCTACACTCATACATCAGCACATCTCGATACGCACATACTGACACGTTTTCACGAACACATTGAAAGTTAAATTCGAATTCGAATGCAGTTCCTACGCACACATGGATACGTTCTAACGCACACATACGTAGAATGACGAGTATAAATGATAATGCACAATTTGAGACGCGCTGATAAATTGGCTTTTAACTCTGAGTAAGCTTGTTTGGATGAAAGTGCGTAATCGCTTCGCTCAGCATCAAAAGGGCTGCGGGAATGTTGTCGAGTTGCGTTTTTCTCAGAATTTCTTACGCAGATAGCAGATAAATGCACAGATTTTTATTTTTCACATTTTCACTTGCGACTTTTTTGCTAGAAATATTTCAACCATTTTGTTGGAAGACGTAGAATGAACAAACTACTTACATGAAAAGGTAGCCATTGGTAGGAAATTTGTTGTACATAAGCAATTTTATTTTTAAAACACTATCTTAGGTTCGCGAACACGAGTAGGGAATGTTTTACAAATGTGAATACAATAGAACTTCAGTCCTTCAAATTCAAAACAATACAAAGACAGTTATACAACCCTTCCTACATCACCACTCCCTTGCCTGGCTCCAACAAGTATTCTGCCGTAAATAGACGCTTGGAACACCTGTAAACAATATTGAAATACGAAACTCTACCACAGTCCCATTGTGAACCACAAACAAAATCAAGATGGTTCAAACTGGTTAAAAGCTTTACCAGTTCAAATGGGCGAGTCTATTTCAGTATTTCGAGTAATGTCTCAGTCTATCATTGTAATACAAGTTTAATTAGAAACAAGATTTATTCGAAATGTTGACAAGTTGTTTCGTACTATTTGTCGTCAAGTTTTCGTATTGGTGTCGTCTTAGTTCACATAGCGGGTATTGTTGTATCCGGTTGACAATATTTTTATGAAGCCTTGAATTTCTTGGTAAAAACCTTTTTTGCTTGGCTGTAATTACTAAGTTTCAGTTGAGATTTCGATTAAATAGCATTAATCGCAAGTTTAAACTTTTTCTTTCAAAGAACCAATGAAATAATAAATAAATTAAACAACCGACTTTCATTTATTTACCGCAAAGTACAGTAATACATTTACAACAGAAAAACCCTCAAACAAAGAACTAAAGAACTGCCATTTAATTCCCACAACAGCATTAATTTCCAACATCCCTTACAATTAGGAAATTTCTAACAAGGCCCGATTATTAGAATTGATTCGCAGGTAACCCTCAAGGTCCCCTACTCCGTACTCCGTAGTTTTAGCAAGCGTATCCCTAAAGGCTATCCATTTTAATTAGGGGCACGACTCGTAAATGGAAATTACTTAGTTACAATTTGAAATAACTTCGGTGAATCGAGGCAAGATTAGTTTCTGGGACATCTACCTGGATATGGAAATCGCGCTGTGAACTGACAGAATAGGGTGAAACTGTTTAAGATATATTTGGACTAGTTTTGAGTGATGTTATCCGGATGACAGATGAGGGAAATGGTTAGGTTAAGGTTAACATTTTAATTATACCTGTGTCCCGGGTGTCCCCTGTGTCCCCTTGAGTAAACGAATAGGTATAATATGAGTAAATACTATGAAAAACTGTCTAATCAGATATAATCATTAATGTTAATCGGTTAAGGGGTTTTCGATTTGCCTATGAGCACATTAGCGTCTGAATAGCATAATATTATGTTTTTTCCGAAACCATACCGTACCTGTGTCATGGTTCGGTAAGGTATACAATACAATTACAATGACACATGCACAAATAAACAACCAACAAACTGTCTGTATACAAACATTTGTTAAGCAGCAATCAACCCTTCCTTGTACTCCCCTTCCTTTTTTTACAAAACATCCGTCAAACCGTTACGTCATTACATATAACATTATCCGCGTACAGGGGGTTTTATTTCATTCCATACAAAAAAGGGAAATTGATTGGCGAATAATATTACCTCTTTCAAGAGGCGTATCAGATGAAATGTGTAATACGTTGCAAATTTGATTTATATACTCGTACTTATATTCGTATTCCCTTGTTTTGCTGGTGAATTTATTCCGGAAGTCTTTTGATCAATGTGTTGACAATATAAATTTATTATGAATGTATTTGGTGATGAGCTCACTGGTGTGTAGATTGATTTCTTCCCCATAGAGGCTCCATTTGACGGGGGTTGGATTAATATAAAGAAGAATTCGGTTTAAAAAAAGGAAGATAGAAAGAAAAAATATTTTATTTGTGGCACGCACAGGAAATACAACCGTAAGTAACAAAAAAAAAAAAAAAGGAGCATTTAAAAACTAACAGAATAATAACGACCTATGCGAGGCCAAAAAGACTCCTATCTCAGCATAATACGGCGATATTAAAAAAAAAAAAATAGGACACACCTACGGACTTAGATAAATCCCATCATGTTATGTGTAGGTTTAAAAATAAACGTGTGAATAATTCCGTAAAATAACATGATTTCAATATTTAATTGACGATTAAAATAAAGATAAGAGATAATTTATTTGTCAAACATGTGTTTCCATACAAATTGAGCATGCAAGATCTTAAATAAAGGTAAAAAGTCCGTACATGTTTTGCCTGACGAGGCGTACAATATTTTATTTTTATTTCCATAACACAAATAATTAATTCATTCAGTGAACCAAATACTAAAGACTGGTTCACTAACATTCAATATTAAATTTTATGAGAATAAATAATCCTAAAAAAATAATATTATAAAGTTGAAGTATGTTAAAAGGGATCTGTCAAAAAGTCATTTAAATTATAATAGCACTTGTCTGTTAATATATTTCGCATCTTCTTTTTAAATTGATTTGCTGTCATAGCTCTAAAGGACTGTGGTATTTTTTTGTATATTTTCAGGGCCATAAAAAAAAGCTTTTCCCCATGAGGGCAGTTTTTTGCCGAGTGCAAGCAAAGTTGGCTATTGTCACGTCTGTTGCGCGGAAAAATGTCAGATTGTCGTGGAAAGAGTTGGGGGTTACACTTTACAAGCGATGCAACTTCAAAAATATATAGAGACGGTAAAGTTAATAATTTGTATTTTTTAAACAATGGTCTACAGCTTTCTGTTGATTTTAATTTGAACATAGCCCGAATACACCTCTTTTGGGCTTTAAACGCTATATCCTTGTCCGTAGAGTTACCCCAAAATATGATACCATAGCGCAGAATTGATGCCACCAATCCATGATAGGCCGTCACCAAAGCATCTGGGTTAAGTTCTGAGGACAATTTGTACAAGACATACGCGGACGTGCTCAGTTTCTTGCTTATATATTCAATGTGCGCTTTCCAGTTCAATTTTGCATCTATCATTACACCAAGAAATTTTGTATCGTCGACTTTATTTAATACAGTGCCACTGTAGAGGGCTGCAATGTCATCATCAGCATGTACCCGTTGACTAAAATGCATTATAGTCGTTTTATCTAAATTAATTTTAAGATTATTCCTATCTAACCATGCTATTATTGATGTCAAAGTTCTATTAATGTCATATTCATAAACGTCCTTATTATTACATGTTATAGTCACTGTGCTGTCATCTGCAAATAGGGTCATGGGGTAGTTAGTAGCATCAGGCAGGTCATTAATATATAGGATAAATAAAAGTGATCCAAGCACGCTCCCTTGCGGGACACCGTAAATAGGCGTTCGTTCGCCAGACCTGTAAAAGTCCTCTCTTTTTGTCTTAATATTTATTTTTGTTATTTCTGTGTACTGTTTTCTGTTAACTAGGTATGACTCTATAAGGCTAAGTATGTTTCCTCTTATGCCATATGCCTCTAGTTTTTGAGATAGGACGTTATGGTTTACATAGTCAAAAGCTTGCGTCATATCACAGTAAATAGCGCATACTGGAATTCTAACGTCCATATATACCATTACCTTATGCAAGAAGTCATAAATTGCCATATTGGTGTTCCTGTTTTTCCTAAATCCCTTTTGCTCATCGATTAAAATGTGTTTCTTTTCAAGGTATGTGTACAACTCCTTATAAATATACTTTTCAAAGATTTTTGATATGATTGGAATGAGTGCAATTAGTACTATAAAGTGTTATTACTTTATAACCATAGGTATGGGTATTCTTTTTTTGTTTGAACAATCACTTAGACTAATAATACACACGGAATATTTTATTAAAATAAGACGGTGAACAAAATAAATCGTAATTGATTAATCGAATGGTAACGATGGAAGAGACTAATAATTATTCAATGTAAGACAAGGAAGAATATAAAACGAAACGCGATGAGTACCACGAAAATTGCTTCTTTACAAAAAAAATACACTTTTTGTTTTGTTCATAAAACTCTTTTCCAGTAAAAGAATAATTTGATTTTCTAAAAGTATCTCTTCATGAACCATTTCTACAAGTAAACATTCAACAGACATTTGATATATTTTGTAAATAAATAATTTTATTGCTTTGACCTCCAAAAATCTCTTGGAGATGAAATACTACGAGTATGTAGATACTTACATTTATTATGTACTAAACACTGTTGGTAAGAAAAGTATGTTCTAAGCGTACGTACATTTAGGATTTAAGCGTAATTTTATGTTATGTAAGAAACACTTTTGACGTAGGTAATCGTAAAATTCGATATTATTTATTTACTCATCTTTAATTCAGGCACATTACCCATAATTTGTTAGTATTATTTACAATTATGTTAGTATAATTAATTATAGAACTAGAAAAAATAACAATAATACAACCCAACTTACAGAACACTATAACTAACTGGAGACACCTGGCAACAATACATGCACTGCGCACAGGTGCCCAGGTGCATCAGGTGGCCCTCAGTCTTACTAGTAACAATGGTCAGGAGATCGCTGTCGCTGTCTCGCATCCGACGCATAGTGACGTGGATCTTTTACGCATGATCGCAAATAAGTCATCTGTACCTACGTCAGTATACATCTGTATTTATACTCTGTAGAAAGTCTGACTATACATATTGCATAACAATTTTTTGTTTAGACGTGACCAGAGGGCTGGCCTATTTGTGGGCCAAAGAATCATCATTGCCAACCAACGTGTCATTGCGACCAGCCTTTTGGGCACTTTTGCTGTTGACGAGATGCGACGAGAAGACAAAGCAATCGTTATAATTCTTTTTTCATTCTTTCCAAAAAAGTAAAACCAACCATTTAAAACCCTATATAGCATTATACGAGTATATGACACGAATTGAATACCTATTTCTTTGTTTTCGTTTAATTATAGTAGCACTAAACTACTATTTATTCAGTAAAAGCGATTCAAAGTAAACACCCTTACAGAATCCGGTATAATCGAGTTTAATCCAGTTTAATTTTAAGATACTTGGCAACAAGGAATATTCATCAACTTGACTCGAATCTAGGTCCTTTGGCAAATAAATAAGAGTCAGTGAGCCAAGCAATTGTTTATAGTGCCAACAGACTGTTGTACTGAAGCCTTCATGGTAGAACATTTAGTTATTTTAAGATATTGGAACAGGAATCATTGTTTACCTGAGTTAGTTTCGCCATTTCTTCTTAGGGGTAGTGAGATAGGTAATGTCAACTCCATCTAGCTTATTTTTTTTAATATGACATTATCATTAAACTTTACAGATGGCTTGGTAATTGGTTAACAGAACTCATCCGGCGTGAAAGGAAGTTCGTATAGGTGCACAATATATTTGTATAAAATAGTTGAGGACGTATAAATTTTTCGTAAAAATGGACCAATATAAAAATTCGTGAAATGTTAAAAGCACTTTACAATAGTCGGTTTTCATATAAAAATATTTCTGTTGGGGTTGGAACATCTGCTAAAAATTGTTCTGATTGTTTTAGAATCCTGGAAGAGTGTTGGGCTCAATTTTTGCGTAATAACGTTAGTGCCGAACGCAATGCCAATATAAAAAAATAATACCTACAGCTGTTCTAGCTTATACCTTTTTTTGGACTGGAAAGGGCCAGGCGTCAACATCAAATGCGAGTACATCATTCACCTTCGGTTTGCCGACGATATAGTTGTCATGGCTGAGACTAGAGACGCTATAATCGAAGTTGTGGACAAGGAGTATGTTTACCTAACAAACTGTCTAGTTAGGTAGGTCCAATTTCGAGAAAGAGGTCAATCGTCGAATCCGACTCGGCTGGGCAGCGTTTGGGAAGCTACGCAATATCTTCTCGTCCTACATACGCGTACACAGTGTCTCAATAAGAAAATCGTTGAGCAGTGCGTGTTGGTAGTGATGACTTACACATGACTACATAGCCCCAAAAATTGCCAAAACTAAGTGGCAGTGGGCAGGGCACATTGCTCGCAGAACAGATGGCCGATGGAGCCGGTTCTGGAGTGGCGACCGCGTACCTGAAGACGTAGCTGTGGAAGGCTTCTCACAAGGTGAACCGATGACCTTGTAAAGGCCGCAGAAATTCACTGGATGCGGAAAGCCCAGATTCGGTCGAATTAAAGGTGCTTGGGAGAGGCCTTTGTCCAGCAGTAGACGTCTTTCGGCTGAAATGATGATGATGTTGATCTAACTTTAGTCAGTTTTTGTTGTCGGTTTTGAATAAAGAACTGTATACGATAGCAGTGTGGTTATTATTACAAAAACAGGGTTGCTGGTCCAACCATGTCTAAAGAAAATCCTTGTTCTGTAATAAGACCGTAATACATTCATCTCAGCAGCAATCAAAAGCAGACCTTGTCACGCAAAAATATTCGGCAAACATACAAATTCACGTGAAACCCACATTCCAGCGGGTTACGTAAAAAGAGATTCGAGTGGTCGTCCTAAATTATTCGTAAACAAAAATATGGTTGTCATAAAGTCAGATAAAGGTATAATTTATGCCATCCGTCAAATACCTGCGTACGTACTTATGAGTGAGGTTACGTTGCTCCCTGAATTTGGCGTGATTTGTGTACTACGAGTGCGGATTCTGCGTTGAATGGTGGATTTGTTTTGGGACTTGATACGAGAAAACTTTTTGATGAGGTAGAAATCTATAATTCGAGTATACTAAACTAGAAGTTAGAAGAGAAGATTTGGAATACAGGGTGACTGACTCGAAGGTTTACAACTTTAAATTAAGATTATTAATTACAAGCGAAAATTAGGTACCAGGTATTTTTCCATAACTATAATGTTCAGGTTTGGCAATTTTGTATGCGCCTTTTTGCTAGGTTCTTAAAAATGCGATCACTCTTCATGATGGTTTTCAAAAAAAATCGCATACTTTATTGAGTATCTCACTAACAAAAGTCAAAAATTCTGCTTTTAGTGTTGTATTATATTGTATTTATTTATTTGCCTAAAAAATGGTATACAAAGGTGTTACATTTTGTTAATCGAGGGATTTCATCTAAAACAAGTCTAAATTTGTTACACCGATTCCTAGAGCTTACCTCTGCTGCTGTTCTAAATAGGTCTTTGTGTTTCCGTACAAACATACATGTTTCATACTCGTATAGAAATAGTGAGGGTAGTGGTATCAGACCGAGTTTTTTAAATATTGGTCGACAAGATACGTCCGGTGGAATGCCCTGAATAGCTCGCACACAATTCTTTTGGGCGATAAATGCTCTGTTATGGTCGGTACTATTTCCCCATACAATTATAAGTGCATATCGCAGCGAGGACTCCACATATGCACGATAGGACATTACAGCTGTTTTAATGTTTGTAATATTTTTAATCCATCTAAAAGCGTATACGAATTTATTGATTTTATTACATACTTGATTTGAGCTTTCCAGTCTAGATGTTCGTCTATGATCGTTCCCAAAAACTTAGTTTGTACTACTTGTATGTGTTTAGATATATTCATTGTATAACACGACGCCTTACGCCATCTATATCGGGTGCACAACACTACACCACCTGATTAGATCGCATCACAAACAAGATCAACCATCGATTAGACGATAACAGCAACAGTACCTACAGACTACTAGCGACATCTAACATTCCGTGACGTCAACGAAGGTTACAACCACATACAAGCATGAGATGGTGAAGACACACACTAATCTGTCAAACCGACTATATAAACGGTCCACCATGGAGGAACGAGTACTCGCTACTTAGAAGGCACAGTGGTCGATAGCCCCGCAGTCACCACTGTTGTCATAAGCTAGACCTGAGCGGAGGCCCCGTCGCCCTCAGGAATAGCCTAGCTAGGAGGTTAAGGGATAGGATAGCCCCGCAGTCCATCCCTAGGACCACTCATAGGTTTAACCTCAGTCTAACTTTGTTTGCTAAAGTCTGTCACATGTTTGAAGTAAAGTGAATAAACACCTATCTGTCATCCAACGTTGGTTTTATTCCACCGCCACCATTATATTGGCGCCCAACGAAAATCTTCTTCTACCCGCAACAATTTTATCGGAGTACCCACATTTTTTGACGGTGTACCCACATATTGGCGAATAAACAGGAGCCTACCCTCAAGAGAATTTATATTATTTTGACAGTATTGACATGTCTGAAAAACAAGCTATGGTGATGATGACTCAGGAGCAGTTCACTGCGCTCATAACAAAGGTGACAGAAGTGAACGAAAGTGGAAATAGACATTTTAAAAGTTTTGCTGCGTGCACAAAGCGTTACGACGGTGAACGAAATTTTGATAAAGTTGAAGAATTTGTGACCGGTATCTCAGTTTACAAAAAAATTGAGAAAATCAGTGACGAAGACGCCCTAGAAGGTTTGACTTTGTTATTGTCTGGCGCTGCTGCTACGTGGTGGAACGGTGTAAAAGGCGACATTAAAAAGTGGACCCAAGCTCTCGACGCCATTAAGTCTGCTTTTGCGCCGAAAATGCAGCCACACGAAATTTATTTGGAAATATACTCGAAGAAGCAAACAACTGAAGCAATTGACGCGTTTGTGTGTGAAAAACGTGCCCTACTCGCTCAGTTACCTGCAAAAAGGCATAAGGAAGAGGAACATTTGGACTTTGTTTACGGACTTCTCAATATAACCTACAAAAAGGAGATTGCACGAACAGAAGTGAAGACGTTTGCTGAACTTCTGGATCGTGGTCGTCACATTGAGAGTCTACTCAAGGAAGCTGGTGAAGTAATGACATCAACACAATCAGAACGGAAGCCGCTCAAAAGATGTTCTTTTTGTGGCAAGAAGGGTCATCTATTTGACGTATGTCGCAAAAGGATGGCAGAACAAAAGGAAACGGCATTATCTCAACCAGAAAAGAAGTCAGTCATCACGTGCTATGGATGTGGAGCACCTGGTGTTTACAGAAGCAACTGCAGTACCTGTAAAAATAAGGAAACGCCACCGAAGCCCGTTGCATTTTATACAGTACAAAATAGCTTGAAGATACCAGCCAAAATACCAACGATAAAAGTAAATATAAAAGGGGACGAAGGCTATGCATACATAGATACTGCTGCCCGTCGCAGTGTTGCCAGTATGCAACTGTATAAAACGTTGCTACGAAAGGGAACACAGTTTGACCAGCGAGTAACTGACATCAAATTAGCAGATGGAACGGTGAAAACGTCAAACTTATTGACAACGACAACTGACATACGTATTGGAAAACGCACACTACCAATTACTTTGTCAGTCATACTAGAAGCTGTTGACAACCGTACGCTGTTAGGTATCGAATTCCTAGAACAGGCAGGAATCATACTTAATGCACCGCAACGCAGTTGGAATTTTATTGACGAACCTCAAACAGTATACAACTTCATCCAACTCAACAATGATGCCATACCAATGAAGGCAGTGAAGCGGATGACATTTGAAGTGAAAAAGGAGCCAGTGGAAATAAAGGCAGTGTCGGAGTTCATCCGTTGGGCTAACGAACTGGACATGTTGTCACCGTTACCCATAACACCGACAGTATCCGACGTACAAGATAGTCCACCAATAAACAAACGACCAAAATGGACATTACACAAATTGGGCACGCCACCAGGTCCTACACGTCCAAGAGAACCCGCTGACAACCAATCTTGTGTGGATCCACGTATTGTTTATTTACCAATAAACCCTACTTCTATGTATTCTGTTGATCTTTATTTAAATCCCGATGAAGGAACCTTACTTACAAACAATGAGCAAAAGATGTTCAATGAATTGTTAATTGAGCACAGCGACATCTTTGAGAAAAACACGGAACCAACTCCATTTACGCAACATAGAATCGACACAGGCAATCATCCTCCTATTAGTGTTAAGCCCTATAGATTATCACCAACAAGGCAAAAGCAATTAAGAGAAAAGCTGGATAATATGATAAATGATGACGTTATCGAGGAATGCGATTCCCCATGGTCAGCACCTGTAATTCTAGTTCCAAAAGGAGAAACCGATGTTCGAGTTTGCGTAGATTATCGACGACTCAACGAGATAACTAAACCTGACAGATATCCGTTGCCTCGTATTGACGACTTGTTACATCAGGCAAAAGCGATGCCATACATGTCAACAATTGATTTACAGTCAAGTTACTGGCAGATTATGGTATATCCAGATGATTACGATAAAACAAGCTTTGTATCACCATTTGGAACGTTCCGTTTCAAGCGAATGCCATTCGGTCTTCGAAACGCGCCTGCTACGTTCCAAAGATTAATGGACAAATTCATACAAGGATTGCACGCGAAGTGTGTATTAAGCTATTTAGATGATCTTATTATAAGATCTATTACTTTCAGTCAACATATAAAAGGCATAAGAGAAGTATTTATTAAACTGAGAGAATACAAGCTACGAGCCAACAGAAAGAAATGTAAATTTATGTGTTCAGAAATTAAATATCTGGGCCACCTAATAGTTTCTGACGGTATCAAAACAGACCCAGAGAAAATCTCTGCTATTGCAAACCGCCAATCGCCTAAAAACTTAAAACAATTAATATCATTTTTACAAACCGCATCATGGTATCGGCGACTTATTCATAATTTTGCAGACATTGCTAGACCACTTACTAACCTAACGAAGAAGACAATAAGTTGGAAGTGGGAACGAGAGCAACAAGAAGCATTTATGAAATTAAAAAATGCTTTGACTACGTCACCAGTGTTAAAACAGGCAAGTGACGATTTACCCTTTGCTATCAAGACTGATGCCAGCCAGTATGCCATTGGCGCAGCTTTAGTGCAGGGGGAGGGAGATAATGAGCACCCTGTTGAATACGCAAGTAGACTCTTAACACAAGCTGAACGCAATTACAGCGTCACAGAAAAGGAAGCACTAGCCATAGTATGGGCTATTTCAAAATTTCGTGGTTATATAGAAGGAACAAAGTTCATAACTATTACAGATCATCAACCGTTGAAATGGCTAATGAATCTTAAAACACCTACTGGTCGCTTAGCACGATGGGCACTACAGCTGCAACCATACGAATTCAAAATCCAATATACTCCAGGACGAACTAATGTAGTAGCTGATACATTGTCTCGACCACCGTGTGAGCAGCATGATGGAAAATGCATCATATGCAGCACAGAGTTAGATCTACCTAGAAACAATGAAAAACAGTTAAGAGATGAACAAATGAAAGATGACACCCTTCAAACTATCATAAAAATATTAGAAGAAGGAAAAGAAATACCAAGTTATGTAGAATACATTAAGAAAGGGTACTTAGTCCATAAAGGTGTCCTGTATCTGTACATGCCGGAACAGAAAAACGACAATGCAAAGTTAATAGTTCCACGTCATGAAATACAAAACGTACTGAACGCTTACCATGACTCACCTACTGCTGGTCATATGGGAGTAGAAAGAACAGTGCAACGTATAACAAATCATTTTTATTGGACGGGACTACGAAAAGATGTTATAAAATACGTAAAAACATGTGTTGAATGCCAAAAATATAAGCCCTCTAATAAGAAGCCAGCAGGATTATACCAGTCCACCCCAAATTCTCAACGATTTGAGGTACTGTCCATTGATCTTTTTGGACCTTTACCAAAGGGCCCATCAGGAGAAAAGTGGATTCTGATCATAGAAGATACTACTTCAAGATGGGTCGAATTATTCCCATTAAATGAAGCAACTAGTGAAAATTGTGCCATTATTTTACTCAATGAAATATTTCTTCGGTATGGGTTGCCAAGGAAAATTATAAGCGATAATGGAGTTCAATTTATATCAGCGATAATGCAAAAACTAGCATATTGCTTAGAAATCCAACAAATATTCACACCCGTATATCACCCTGAACCAAATGTGGTTGAAAGGAAAAACAGGGACATGAAGTCACAAATTGCAATTATGGTGAAAGACAAACATAAGAACTGGCCGTCGACTTTACCAACAATAAGATTCGCAATGAATACAGCTAAGTGTCAAACTACAGGCTTCTCACCATCTTACCTTACATTTGGGAGAGAATTACGTACACCATATGAGTTGATACATGATCTAAGCTCGGTTGTAGAATCAGAAAACTTTGTCGCAGAAATCACCCCACAGTTAAAACAACTAGCCCAAGACTTGGAGCTAGCAAAAGAAAATATAGAGTGTAACAAAGAAACGACACGCCAAAGAGCAAATAGCAAGAGAAGACCTGACCCAAACTATGAAGTTGGAGACTTAGTCTTGATAGAATCTCATCCCGTGAGCAACATGGATAAACAGTTTACTTCGAAATTTGCTCCTCGACGAGATGGACCGTATGTTATATTAAGGAAACATGGAACCTCCACTTATGAAATTGCTCACTCAGAAACTCCAGACAAACCGATTGGAAAGTATCATACGTCAGCAATAACAAAGTTTCAAAAGAGAGATAACGTGATATCCAAACCAACTTATCCGATACGCCGAAGAGGAAGGCCGCGGAAACAATCTGGTGCTGGTACTCAGTCGGGACGACCATAGAGTACCAGAGGGGGAGAATATAACACGACGCCTTACGCCATCTATATCGGGTGCACAACACTACACCACCTGATTAGATCGCATCACAAACAAGATCAACCATCGATTAGACGATAACAGCAACAGTACCTACAGACTACTAGCGACATCTAACATTCCGTGACGTCAACGAAGGTTACAACCACATACAAGCATGAGATGGTGAAGACACACACTAATCTGTCAAACCGACTATATAAACGGTCCACCATGGAGGAACGAGTACTCGCTACTTAGAAGGCACAGTGGTCGATAGCCCCGCAGTCACCACTGTTGTCATAAGCTAGACCTGAGCGGAGGCCCCGTCGCCCTCAGGAATAGCCTAGCTAGGAGGTTAAGGGATAGGATAGCCCCGCAGTCCATCCCTAGGACCACTCATAGGTTTAACCTCAGTCTAACTTTGTTTGCTAAAGTCTGTCACATGTTTGAAGTAAAGTGAATAAACACCTATCTGTCATCCAACGTTGGTTTTATTCCACCGCCACCATTATAATTGTAAAATTAAATTTGTTATTATAAGATTTATTAAATTGTACATATATTGATTTATTAAGGTTGATAGATAAATTATTATTATTGAGCGAATTAATAAGATTTTCTATTGTATTATTAATATCTGTTTTATGATCAATTATTACTTTACATTTTTTATCTGTAGAAGCAATTATCAAAATGTCATGAGCATACAGGAAGCATTTATGATTGGTCACGTCGACGTTATCGTTCACATAAAGGAGAAACAAAATATACTGCCCTGAGGAACGCCGCATTTGGTGTTTTTAAATTCAGAGCGGTATGAAACCATATCCTTATTGGCATATTAGTGATAGTAGCACACTGCTGTCTGCTGGATATGTATGACGATATCCACTGCAGTGGAGGTCCTCTAATTTCTAAACAAGCATGTTATGCGAGACCAGGTAGAACGCCTTAGATAACAAAAGAAGTCGTTAGTTGATTATTGTTAATATTAGACAGTACTGCTTTCAATGTTCAAGATTGACCACCACACGTACCTTACGTCAACCCCACAGAAAAGAAATCGCGACACGTCGTGCCAAATCGGGAATCCCCTGTGATTAAAACATGACTTACACGTAAAGATTTGTTATAAAAAGTTAGTTCTTTTCAATCTGTTCAAGAACTTTAGGATAAAATTACTAAAACTCAGGCGGTGGTCATGGTTGTATAGTCTTTAACGAATGTCATCCTGATCCTAATTAATATTATAAATACGGAAGGGAGTTTGTTTGTTACGCTTTCACGTTAAAACGGCTGAACGGATACCGATGAAATTTGGCACATGGGTAGACCCTGATCTGAAAAAGGACATAAGTTACTTTTCATCCTGTTTCACAGAAAAAGTCGCGGACAGCAGCTAGTTATTTATAACGAGGAGACCTATGTCCGGTTATGAATTTACTTAGTTTATTGATGCGACGCACGAAGCTTTGAAATAATGTACGGTTAATTGCCGCATTGTAGTTAATATTCATAATTTCTGCAGATGTACTGTTTATTTCTCAGTAGTTATGAAATAAACATCGAATGCCTGCAGAAATGTAAAATACTCCTCCATCTTAGTATTTATTTATTTATAGAAATAGCGAAAAGATCTTACCACAAATGTATTCAAAATTCAACGTTGAATGTTTAAAAATCAATCCAAGTTGTTTCATAAAACTGGTTTTAGAAATATGAAAAGTTGATATCGGTATAAAACTTTTAGTTTAATGTAATGTCGGAACCCACTCTAACTTTTCCCTAGGAACTGATACCAAAATTTTATGAGAGCCTAATTCTCGTATGTTCATCTTAGTATGCATAAATTGGAGTTCAATTTTACAGCAAAACACATAACGAAAATCATCATAATAATCGAAACAGGTACAAAAATATTCTCATACAACCACTAAGAGTGACGTAAAATTTATTTCCATTTTTTACGTCCATATTTATATTATATAGTACCATAAAATAGCCGTTAGAAAACAGAATAACTGTCTGTACGATAGTAAAAGTCGAAAGAAATATGAAAACGTCTGCCAATAACAACGAGTGAATAAGATATGTTTATAACTTAACTTGTAAATTATACTTTTACTGCTAAGTACTACTGGGATGTGGAAAAACCTTAAACATATATTACTCAGATATATTATGTTGCATAAGATGTAAAGATAATCAACTTAACTATGTTTAAGAAGACATTTTGCAAATGGTTGCACAGTCCCTTACTGTGTATAGTCTTATGAATATTTGTTACAAGACCGCAAGTATAGAAACATATTTTGAAACCTTTCATTGCATATTTAGGGTTTCAAAAGACTGAGCACATAAATGCTTCAACTGTACAAAGTCCTTAAAACTTAATTCCTCTTCGAGAAAAACTTTTTTTTTCTTCTAATTCTTAGTTGGTCTTTGAATGAAAAAATTAACTTTCTAAAATGAACAACACAAAGATCGCCAACGCTGAAAACTCATTTCAAATGCTCTCGGATAACATTGACATTTCTGACACAAACAATGTAGAACTATTTAAACATGACCCATCTTCCAAGTATCCTACATTTTTACCCATACAAGCACAGAATCATTCATAACATACTTTGCTAATGCCTCCTACACACGAGGAAGAGTGCAAACTTGGCAGCCACCGAAACACATCAACGCGTTATATATGGGCGTATGCTGCAGCGAAATGAAAACTGATTTTTCTTGCCTTTTCTGCAATGAATATTCTTCTCTGTATCTTGGCTGAAAGGGGTAAATGAACTGTGGTGACCTTTTGTGGGGTAGAATTTCAGTTTTTGTGTCGCGTGGTTCCGGATAAAAACAAATTGTGGTTCCATTTCATTAGCGTCGTCGTATGAAGGCTTTTCAAACACACCACATATTTTCTGACTTCGGTACCGACTGGCATGCATTAATTCTTTGTCAGATTATGAACTATAATGTTTTAGGGTAAAAATAAACATATGACGGGGATGTCTATTAAATTGTGTTATTTGATTCACGAGGAACTTAGTTACATGATTTTTACGCTGGACAAATAAGTACAGCGTTTTGATTGACCACAGATTTCTGCAGTAGAAGAAACTCATTAAAACTGCACATAAAGCTTCTAAAATCTGTAGAATTAGTTGAAAAAAGCATTTTTTCACAATTATCCGGATGGTAACACCTATTCACAATAATTGTGTAATGTGATAAATAGAATAGCTGGTTTGTTTACAATAATTGTAAACAAACCAGCTATTCTCTCCCAAGACCCACTAATAGTGATTTACACGAGCGTTTAAATAATTTACCTTTTGTTCAAAACCGCTGCAGTATGGTCGTTGCTACTAGGGCTGCAACATAGTCATGTTTTTGACCAAAATAATGTAAGGAGGATCTAATTTTATGTAATATACGCTAATAATATTATGATTAAATATCAGTGAGTGAGCCTTTTTTTGGGTGGGAAATTATCAAATAGCATGTCCCGCTCTGGGCGAAGCAGCAGGGCGTGTCAGACTTTTACTGACTAAAACCCTCCCGTGTTCCTTCCGTTGCCTGTGTGCCGGGCCCGCGATATCCCTTTCGGACAAATTCGCAACCCTGGCAGGCATTGGCCCTTACGGACCCCGTCAGTTGGTGCTGACATCTCTTTAAGGCGCACGTGGAACACAACGCGCCGTCGACCCGGGCCTGGTTCTAATCGGACGGTGAGCTACCCATTGCTCACCGTCCGCAAGCCCGCACATATGGTGGCTGGAAGTTGGCTCGCGGCTCCCGACGCCCGGGGCGTCTCCTGCAGCGACTAGGGGCGCGAGGGCGCGAATCTTGCCTCTTTCTCGCGCGCTCTGGTCCCCCTCCTCCGCGAGCATTACTGCTTCGCAGAAGGAAGTTAAGGCCTCCCATGCACTCTCGCTCTGGACCATGGCCTGAACCAGGGCCGGACGCAAGAGATCGCCGCCGCCGATCGCCTCCGTGAGGACACGGTGGTACTTCGCCCAAGCCGGGCAGACCTCCACCGTATGCTCCACCGTGTCCTCCGGGCGATCCACACAGTCGTGACACCCGGGCGTTTCCTCCCGCCTTATGTGGAACAGGAACCTCCCGAAACAACCGTGTCCGGTAAGGACCTGCGTCAGGTGAAAGGTGAGGACGCCGTGGCGTCTCTCTAGCCACTCCTCAAAGAGGGGACTTATCGCCACAATCGTGGCGTGCCCAATCAGTGAGTAAGCCCGGAAGAGATAATAGTTTTATGGTATTTGCCGCCAATCCGGCAGACCGAGTGAATAACTATATAATCTGCATTGTTTTGTGCACATGTAAGTATACGTAAATATATTGGTAGTACCCGTGTTTGAGTATGAGACATGGCTCCTCGGTTCCTTAATCCATACAGACACATATGTAAGTACCTTTTTACTAATGCCACTCGAAAAAGGGCATTTTATTCATCGATACCAGTGAATAAAACTCTGTATTACTCACAAGTGAATAAAAACATTTTGAATTTGGAACAAGCACGAACTTTGTTTGTATACAAACTATGTACAAAAAATAAATGAAACTTACTGAAAGTACCTACTGGCTGGCTAGATGGAGCTATTCCTTAGAAGCTATACAATATTTTTTTTTAAATTAATATCCTACCAACTTTAGTTAGGTTTTTTTCAATCTGTTATCGTGGTTGTTTAAATGTCATTGGAAAATCTAGTAACATACTCGTAATTATAATAAAATGAGTTCTTCTAGGGACGAAAATTTGACACTGAACACCACAGACTTCGGAATCATTTCGTTCTGAAGCAGCAATTATGATAGAAAATTTGGTGCCGCCAAAAATGTGATACATATAAATAACATAACTTCACGGCTTGTTTCTCCGAAGGGTTGGGCAGAGGTGTACCTTTTGTTCACTCACATAGAGGGTGAGCCTATTGCCATCAAACGGGCACAGTTTTAGACTCCGGGCTGCTATTGAGAAATTCCTGTTGGAAAAACCCAATAATACTTTGCCGGATCTGGGAATCGAACCCAGGACCTCATGCTCAACAGTAGCGCTTGCGACCACTAGACCAACGAGGCAGTCATATAAATACTACAATTACGACAGATAAATATAAATACAACACTACTATTTATTTTCTCGCAGTCAATGGTAAAAAGTAGAGTACACAACTCGTGACAAAAATAATCTCCGTCCGTGTATCCCTCGCTCCGCTTAGGATTCAAATCTAGAATCCTTCGCTTTTCTCGGGATCCAACTTAGTCACTCGAATGAAATTCCCTTTTTTTTCACTTGTTTATTTTATTTATTTATTTTATTATTTATATTCTTCTTTTATAATCTTGTTGTATAATCTACTATTTTAACTGTTATAAGACGTTATAAATTTTGGTGTTCTGCCACGGGTTACGCTAGTTACAGACCTTAAAGCATTTTGATATTGATATTACAATACGAAATTCAGCTAATGCGGCCACAATTCTGCAGCATTCCAGCTTGGCCAACCCTGACAGGTGGCAATTTGAACAATTCAATTACGAAGTTACCACACGAGTATAATACATGTGACTTTAATTCCGTATACAATGACTCATTAGTCCCCGGTGAACTGATAACGAATTGATCTAATTTGTCATTGAAATCATTTTACAGTCTTTAAATTGATTATGTAACAATGGTTGGAAAAATAAAATGTTTTCGCAAGGATTTTGAAGTTCCGTTGAATGGTGAACGGATTTATCGGTTTTAAATTTAAATTGAGAGGTATTTTACCGATGTTTTCACTACCTCGTACATTAAAAGTAGGACGAGTTTGTTTATTTGTTTTTTATAATTTAATTATTTTAATAAAATGGAAGACATAAATAATGCAACTTACCTAATAGTGTAGGTATACTGCGTTCGTAATTCATTTGCCAAACATGTATACAAACACGAGTTTTAAGAAAAACAACTGTAATGCCCACATGTAAGGTTCAGTTTGCGCTACAGCTTCATATTTTTTATAACTTTTTCAACGGTAGTACTGTTGAAAAAGTCATAAAAAGTCGATCTAAAATCAACTTTATTTACACTAGCATAAAGTTTGTATTTGTCTAAGTGGAAAACTTGTTGTTTACATGTTTGGTAAATAAATTGCGAAGGCAGATTAGATAGATCTTTCTTCTAAGAAATCACAAACCAAATTAGGTATCAACATAGGACAAACATAAAGAAATCACATAAGTACCTAGATACTACGTACCTAAGAACTACACTTGTTGACTAGTCGCGTGTACTATATGACTTTATCAAAGTGGAGAACGAATGAAAGTCGCGTATAATATTCCCAATAGCACTGCCTTCGTGAAAGCTTTTTGATTAGCTAGCGAACGGTTCTTATTTTACAGCCCTATAGGCAACAGTCAATGCAAGCATTTAAGTCAGAAAAGCAGGAGTTATTAAAAACAAAAATAAATAAAAAAAATCTTTTAGCTTGTCGTAAATCGCATATACACTAGACAGGTCAACATAATTAATATCATGCCTTTAGTCCTCAAAGGGATGGGCAGAGGTGTACTTTTAGAACACCCACAGAGACAGGAAGACAGACAGACAGACAGGTAAAGTAAGCAAATTATTGGTAAAGTACTCGTAATAAATAATGCAACATAAAATTATATCTTGATCTATATTTTAGAAATTATTAATAATAAATATTATATCCATTTTAACTTGTTACTTGTTATATAAGTTTACTAGCTTTCGCCCGCGACTTCGTCCGCGTAGAAGTCGAAAATGGTTCTAATAGGATTTTTTATTGGTTTTTTACGTTATTAATTTTGTTATAACATATAAAAAACAATATTTTTTGTTTTTCCTTCGGGTGCTAGAATCACTAGGCTACTCTGTGCGCTTACTCTGGAGCATGCCACATACAACTGGCCGTGAGAGAAGCAGCTTTCCCTCAAGTCCACTCCCGCTACCTTAAGAGTATGACCTTGAGCTTTGTTTATAATCATTGCGAAGCAGACTTAGATGGGAAACTGCAAACCCTTGAATTCGTAATTTGATGGTGTTAGGGGAATCTTACGAATAAATACAGTCCTCTGTGAGGCCGACTTCTGACTCCTCTCCTCTCGTCTCCGCTCCAGTGGACAGGCAGCCTAAAGCTTAGAAAAAGCTTAGAAACCTTCAAATGCGGTACTAATATAGTACGGTGACTTTCGAGACATTCCAATTTTAAAGAGTATTTGTATTGCACTAAGCTTTTATGTGAGTTCAACCTTTTTTGGGAAAATCGGATTGAGTTTTCAAACATGTGTCAAAATAAAATGTAATTTAAATCAATAGCACTAAGGAGTATTGATATCAACTTTGAAGCAGATCACTACCAAAATAACTTTCTACCCAATTTAACCCCTTAGGGGATGAATTTCAATAAAATACGAAATACCTCTTCCATTAATTCTGTTAAAGAATGTATATGCAAAATTTGAAGTAGATTGGACCAAGGAATCACGTTGTCCCATATAAACTTAGCCCACCTTTTTCATCCCCTTAAGGGTAGAATTTCGAAAAATCCTTTCTTATCGGATGCCTACGTCATACAAAGAACACACCCTCCAAGTTCAGGTCTCTACGATCAGCGGTTTAGGCTGTGCGTTGATCAATGTTGACAAAGCATTTTATATGTATAGATAAGACAATAGTGAGAAAATATTTTTGTATAGCGTTGACAATTAGTAGAATGAAAATTAAATCGTAAACTGTTTCATATAGGTAACTCGACGAAACCAAGTATGTGTGGTAGTTGTTATTAATACGTTTCCAAGAGTTTTTGATTTCCCTGCACAAAGACGAACGAGTACCGAAGAATTTCAAAAATTACATCATGTTTTAAAATAGTTTATTTTATCGTGATTAAAAAGCGTTCTAAATTAGTCCCAACCTTATTAGCGACAATTAATATCAAAAACTGTTAAAGAATATATCGAACTAATTTTTTTTAGGTTTTTGAACTGATTGAGACAGAATATAGAATGCGAACATTCTCAAAAATAAGGGAATTGCTTTTCGAATTGTTGACGAATACAGTACAAAATCGAACTGCGTAGCGCGTAGCTGCATTGTGTAGCACGTAGTATTTTCCGTAGTAACGTCCCGTAGCGCGTAGCATAGACTCGTAGCAAATAAGTGTTTCTCGTAGACTGCGTTCTTAAACGTATAAAACAGGCTTTATAGATGTGAGTAAGTTGAAAGTAATTACATTTTGATTTGTAAATAAAATAAATAAAATCTTTTGTGAAGAAGAGCAACCTTTTTTGACCCACAGGACTTCTTTTTGACGAGAAATTATTTTTGTCTGACTGGTTAGGTTAGTTTAGGGAGTAATTACACTATTCCTCGAAGAAGCTACAGGACAGGTGCTGCTGTTACTGTGACTGGCAATCGCAATAGTGTGTAATTTTTTTTCAGATAATCAGTAAGTTAGACCTGGACAACAACGCGTGGTTCCAATAAGATGGAGCTAGAAACCATGCATGGCAGCACAACTGATCCTACGAATTTTCGGCCTATTTCGATATTACCTACATTAAGCAAAATTTTTGAGAAATTAATTTTGAAACAAATGTTAGAACATTTCAATGCACATAATTTATTACATCTAAAACAGTTTGGTTTTACAAAGGGTCGTTCAACTACAGATGCGGGCGTGGAATTACTGAAGAGCATATTCGAGGCCTGGGAGGAGTCGCAGGATGCTCTTGGCATTTTCTGCGACTTGTCCAAGGCCTTCGATTGCGTACATCATGATACACTCATCAAAAAACTGTACCACTATGGTGTGAGGAACAAGGCTCTCGACCTTCTGACTTCTTATCTGAACAACAGAATTCAGAGGGTCGATGTTAATGGCAAGAGATCTGCAGGATCTGCAGTCACCATGGGCGTTCCGCAGGGTTCAATTCTAGGTCCTTTCTTATTTTTAATTTATATAAATGACTTACCTTACCACATAAGGGATAATCACAAGATCGTATTATTCGCAGATGACACTTCCCTTATTTTTAAAATCAAACGTCAGTTAGTTAACTTTGAACAAATTAACGATGCACTCTCTAAAGTTGTGCATTGGTTTAATGTAAATAATCTTCTTCTGAACGAAAACAAGACTAAACTCATAAAATTTTCAACGCCAAATGTCAGGCAGCTAACTACCAATGTTCAAGTTAATGGAATAGAGCTGGACCCTGTTGAGTCGACAGTTTTTCTTGGAATCACTATTGATAGTAAATTACATAGAAAAATTGTCAGGAAAGCTTAGTTCGGCCGCCTATGCTGTTAAAAAAATTAGACAGATAACTGACGTAGATACAGCCAGAATTGTTTATTTTAGTTATTTTCATAGTCTTATGTCATATGGGATTCTTCTCTGGGGAACCTGTGCGGACATTAATACTATCTTTGTTCTACAGAAAAGGGCTGTTCGAGCCATTTACAACCTAGGTCCGAGAGATTCCCTTCGAGGAAAATTTAAAGAAGTAAATATTCTGACTCTAGCCTCACAATATATTTTTGAAAACCTAATGTATGTACACAAAAATATATCAAATTTTAAGAAAATGTCTGATATTCATAGTTTAAATACCAGGAATAAACACAACCTTGCTGTACATCGCACTCGTCTCCACAGAGTAGGCAACTCGTTCATGGGACAATGTATACGCTTTTACAACAAACTTCCCATTGACATTCGAAACTTACCCATTAAACGATTTAAAATTTGTATTAAAACCAAACTTTGTAAAAAAGGGTACTATAAAATTTCAGATTATTTAGAAGATAAAAAAGCTTGGGATTGAGCTGCTCGCTCTGCTAAACCTTGTGATAAAACCATAAAACTTGACATTAGAATTATTTAGTAAAATCATTAAAATATACCAGTTTTATTTAAACATTAAAACAAAATGACATGATTACTTTGTAAAGTATAATATTATTTTAATTACCTATTGTGAATGTGAGGACTATGTGGATATTTTTTTAAATTTAATTTTTTTTTTTTTTTCTCATTACTCCGTTTTTATCCTCTCTCAGTTAGTTTTAATGATGGTCTGGCAGTTTGAGTAGTTTATGCGGCCTACCCAAATGTCCTTTCTTTGGTATTGTTCGTCGAGTTGAGCTCCTTTTGTTCTGAGTTGAGCTCCACGATTACTGACAAATGCTTGCACTGACTGGACAGGTCCACTCAAATCTGTGTGGTTCTTTTCTCAAAAGACCATTTCAGACATGAATCTACATGGTCCTCATATGGCTTGACCAAGATTATGTCTGGACTTTAAAAGAGACTGTGACCTCTGAGTTTGTTTCGGCCTTTCTTCTCAGAGTAGTCGGATAGGAAACGCCGAACTCATCTAGCAAAATTTAATATATTTTTAATATGACGTGTAAAAGTGATTCCTATATCCTATTTACAGAATAAACAATTTCATTTCATTTCATTTCATTTCATGCAGCATGAAACATAATCGGAACTTTGAACCAAGAAATTTTGACATTAATTGACTCCCAAATTCACCAGATTTGACAGGTTCTAACTCTGTGGGGTTATCAAAAGGGACTTATCGTGGTCAATTTTGAACTTAAAGCAGAATATTTGTGACTCTGATAAAAGTATGCGAAAATTTTGTGACAAACACGATGACAATCGTTCGCGTTTTAAACCAACAAAAAGTCGGAGATTTGGTGGATGTTATTTTTTTATACAAAATTGTCAAGTATTATATAATTATGGGAAAACATATGGTAATTTTCACTTGCAATTAAAATTAAAATAATCTTAATTTAAAGTTGTATATATTCGAATTGGCCATCATGTACATATTTGTATGTTATCTAAGGCAGACATGCTGATCTGTTTTTCTTTTTACATTTAACGTCTCTTGCGATTTCAATATTGACTTTATTACCCCGCTACCAATCATGTTGCTAAAATAAACTTCATGAATATTTTCCGGTATGATACAAGTTTAGTGGTTATGGCAGCTTGCCGCACCGTTTTCATTGCGCTAGGTTATATTAAAGTGCTTCAATATTTAATAAGCCACCATGAGCGGTTAATGTGGTTATTGCGTACCGCTCTATACTCTTCATGGTAATATTATATTTCGTAATATTTTTTGTTGTTGCTATTTAGTGCTTGTACCTATAATATATAAAAATCGATATATTTCAGATTTGTATCCATTTGTAGCAACTTTACAAAATTTTGTGCTGTGTATACTACATTTTTTTGCGAGAAACTTAGGCCATTTTCTCACTGGTCGGTCTGCGGTGCGGGATAGTTTCGGTGCCGCGTGACGTCACGCGTTTTACTCCATTGGTACCGAAAGCTTACCGACCGCCTTATTTATACGACACGACGGGGTATCTACTCTGTGCCGTGTCTGAGTAGTTTCCGATGCAATTCTTCGTTATTTCTTTGCAATTTTTGTTTTAGGTAGTTGGTTTTCAATCACACACAATTCTTAACTCAAACTCAAAGCATTTATTCCAGTTATAACGTTTACATTTTTGAGTTATCTCTTTGTCACTTAATTTAAGTTAGTTCAGTCATTGAGTTTGAGTTAGTTGGTGAAGCTAGTCGCCCATTCCAAGACGAAGTAGGTACTGAAGGAGAAGAACGGGCCAGAAACTCCTTAGCCACTCTTTTAAAATAAAATCATTATGTTACAGAGGTTGAACACACGCCATTGTTATCTCTGTGTCCTTTTTCTAAGTCAGCGGATATATCGCGTATTCCAATACAAAATGTTATTACTTAGTTAGTTCAATAAAATTTATAAATAATGCTAAAATGCTTATCAGTTAATTATTTTATAATCAAACAATGCTAATTCACAAATACAAAGGTCATTCAGAATTAAAGTTAAATAAAACCTTCATTACTTTTTACACCTTCATTCTTTCTACTTTTGACAACACTTCCTGTGATTCAAGGAATTTAATCAAACAACAGGTATTCATTAGTAAATTGCAGTGTAAAATAATCTTATTACTTTATAGTGGTTTTCTATTATTGAAACTTATTTAGTTCTCGTATTAAATTATTACATTCGATTATTGATCACAATATTCGCAAATCGCGCCATCTTCGTGACATTAGGTAGCCCTTTGCCATAAACAAATTTACTATCAAATGACCACTTGCCAATATGACAAAAAAACCAAAAATCATTAATTAAATGTTCCCTTTTAATTCCAACTATAGTTTTGGCTCTAACATCGAAATGAGTTTAATAATTTCACTATCAGTGATATCGACTACCACAGGACTGAGTTCACAAGTTTGGCAATAGATGGCGTCTGATCTCAAAGGAACTGATACCTTGATTAATGCTTGTAACAATATAGCACTTTATGGTGAATAACAATTATAACAAATAGTTACGCATAAGATTATATTATAAACTTTACAGGTTGACGCCTTCGCGGCGACATATATATAACATTATAAATGCGAAAATGAGTTTGTATGTTTGTTACGCTTTAATACTATAACGATTGAACGGATATGGATGATATTTTCTAAATTATCTCAATTCAATGCGCATCTTTTTGTGTAGTAAATAAAGTTATTTTTCAAATCTTCAGAAGTGCGCGCAGCGTGCGCGCACTTCTGAAGATTCACGTTTCGCTGTGAACTGACCCTTACTATAAAATATTAAAACTTACGAAGAGATTTTAGAAATATATCATTGTGCAAAAATATAACAAAGTTTTTGTTGTTGCAAGCTTTACTTGATTTTTATTTTAGTTTTTGCAGAACAATATATAATTGTACACAACGGTAAATATTACTGTCAGGGGCAGTCGGGTAAAAAAATGAGTGGTGTCACAGACTATGAAAATCACTTTTCATAGTCTGTGACGCCACTCATTTTTTTGGCTAATGTTTCACCTGAAATTACCATCAACAATCACTGCGGTTTGCCCTGACACAAAAACAGGTGCCTATAGGTAAATTCGTAATATTGTTATAGTTTGAATATAATAAAAATGTAAAAAGGCAACTACAAGAATATTTGATAGGTAGGTTAGGAGTAAGCCAGCGTGGAGTCCATAATATAGAATTATTTGATTGCTCGGCTCTTAGAAATTGAAATAGCCATTTAGCCTCATTCGGTATCGGTTATCAAAGTAAGCAATCTCCAAATTGCCTGTTACAGACATCTAATGGGACCATATAATGGAAAAGATTCGAGTACCCTTACAATAGTTACCTTTGGACAAATAATGTTAGACTTACGTGTTATGATTTTCTTCTGTGTATATTTTGTTAGCTATAATGTAAATATGGTTTTTGATAAGAAAATAGGTTGTAGCATTTATTTTGTAAAATCAGCAATCAAGCTTACTTAGCTTAACAACTTCAATGGAAAATGATGACAATACCTCATTTCCAAAAATGGGTATGAGTCTTTATGAGTGATGGGATTAGACATAAAATGGAGTAATTTCAGAGTTATAGTAATGAGTATTGATATAAGTTGAAATCTTATTCATTGTTTCCCGATCTCTCTTAAGAATGTGCCCTTATCACTGGGCAAAGGTAGACATTTTTTTTTTTTCAAACCTCTGTCTTCTAAAAATGTTAAATATTTACAAAAAGAATACAAAACATTTTACCTGAACGAAATAAGAGTCTTTTGTATACAAAACATAGAATAAAACAATGGACTACAGAACGATTGAATAAACCTTTCACCCATTGACCTACTTTAGATAAACTTAGAACATCCGTATCGACAGATAACATTAAACGATGCCCACGACACTAATGTTCGGTTCCTATTATTTAACTGACCAGCATTGGTTCGTATGTTGTTACTAATGATTAAGGACTAGGTGTTACAAACGACTCTGTAATCTGTTAGAGTATAAAATTAGCTGGTCTACTACTGTTTTGACCATTCCGTTATTGGGAGGCCAGGAATTAGCCAGCCTCTAATCAAATAAGTAATATGATTAACGTAAAAGGAGACAAGAAAATTATCCCTTATTAGAAGAGTAGCACTGTTCTTCTAGCCGATGATAATAGACACTTACCTGTATGACAAAAATAGTCAGTTATAGCAGTATATAAAAATAATGTTCTAAGTTAGAATACAGGCCAAATTCAGTAGACAATAAACCTGATGATGCAACGGCTCCTCTTTAAAGTAATAATTTGTGATTAAACACAAACCATGGGTAAGTGCCACAAACGATTCGTTATCGTATATAGAAACTAAAGATCGACGTAAATAAATGAACGAACCAGGAAATGTAAGTGTAATGGTGCAGGAACGTTGAGTAGTTTGATGTTTCCTTTGAGAAATACTTGGCTTTCGATACATCTTGTATCTTTCAAAGAAATAAATAAGTGCTTGTCAAAGAGTGCATTCAAAGAGTTTCAGTGTGTGACGACATTTAAGTGTATAGGGTTCTCTAATAGCCTGACTGAATGGCCAATCTTTTGACCACTGACATTTCTAATATTGCTCTTGCCAACACTAGATGTGGGAAGACGTAGCCAATACGTTAGTGAAAGGAAAATTGGCTTAGTTTTAAGTCCTAAGTGAACCTGTTAATATTGGTGAGCTACTTTCTTAAGCCGTGTAATCTTAGTTAGTTAATATTTAAGATATATACAACTCAATGAGGACTTAACATAGCATTCGACTTTATAGGTACAGTTAAATGCTATGTTTTGTCTTCATGAGAAACCTCGTGAAACAAACTGAACAAAATAATAAAAAAACCGGCCAAGTGCAAGGCGGAGTCGCACAGGAATGGTTCTAGATCACCGTACTATATTTTACCTAGATTAATATAATAAGTAATAAGGTCCCATTGGCATCCTTTGGGTATAGAAATAAAAATAAAAAAGGATTTTGTATTTTTCTTTACTACATGATTATAGATTTGTCAATGTTTATTTATAATTGCGGCTTTCCGCATGCCATAACCATAAAAATGTTTCAAGCCTGTTCAAAGAGTTGATACTCAATAGCCCATATCTCATGCTGTACTTTCCTGCAATCTTCCCACAAACTCCATTCGATAATATCGAGAGGTGCCATAAAACGTTCTAGTGTGGGATACAAAATTCTTCTCATCAGATAAACTGATCTGTATGTAATGACATCGGCCCTTATGGGTTTTCTATGTGGTTTGTATCGATGGGGGCTACGGAAAAGAAAAGAATATCTTTTCTCATTGGAGTCTTTCACTTTTTTTTATATTTAAGCAGCCATTGATTTTATTGACGGCACGGTTTTATCAAAATTGTCTAAAAGAACCACTGAGGACGCTAAGCATCATAGCGGTTGACCAAGGTGAAGGTGGCGGGACGCATTTGTCGCCTACTGTGATGACTGTACTGTACTTTTTGGTTAATTAAAAGCTTGTTTTTAAAAAGATTTCTATCTCAATATTATGGTTGTAATTTTTTCATTAGAATTTGTTTAAATATCTGTTCTATCACCTTTATCGTAAGGTATTAGTCAAGATAAATCTATTGGGTCCAACACAACAGGGCTATCTTGTTAAGTTGAGGAGTAATTCCTGTGCCCACCTTCCGGCTCTATAATCACCCTTTTTTTATTTGAGTGTGGGCAATTATCAAATAACTTATCCCGCTCTGGCCGGAGCGGGAGAGCGTGTCAGACTTTTATTGACTAAAACCCACCCGTGTTCCTTCTGTTGCCTGTGTGCCGGGGCCACGATATCCCTTTCGGACAACTCGCAACCCCGGCAGGATAATCAGACCCTGGACTACGTCAGTGGCTTCTTGTCAATAAAAAATGCGCCCAAACACATCGGGGCTATCTATAGTTTAGTTGAGGAGTTCCTGTGGCTAGCTTCCGTCTCCATCATCCGATCCTGGATACCACCTAGTGTAATAGCACTTGTCAATACATACATAATGAGGTCAAACACGATGGTGCTCTTTTGTTTAATTGAGGAGTTCCTATGGCCAACTTCATGCTCCATCATCAGACCCTAGACCACCTAGTGTTATAGCACTTCTCAATACATAATCAGTGAATCTGAACATGATTGAACTATCTTGTTTGATTGAGGAATGAACGAATCGAATAGCCATTTTTCTGCTCCATCATCAGACCCTGGACACCATCTTGTGCTATAGGTCAAGACAAAACCAACGAGTTCAAACTCAACGACTATCTTATTTAGTTAAGGAGTTTCTATGGCTGTTTTCGGACTCGATCATCAGATCAGCTTCATGGTATCATATTTTTGCGTTGTCACCGTATTTATAAGTATGCCGAGTTTCAGCTCAATCAGATGGCAGGAAGTGCTTGAAAAATGGATGACAATGCAAGTAACTGGAAACACTTACGAACGAAGCTAGCTAATATAAAGCTTTTATAAGTGGCAACACAAACATACATAATAACATTACGTCTGTTTTTCCGTATGGGTTAAGTAGAAGTGTATCCATAGTACAGCCAAATTTCGCTTTTGATAAATTGGTAATATCAATGTCTAGCCAACTGTTGGTGTACTAGCTCGGCTGAGTGATTGGCTTCGTCACAGTTCGCGGTTTGATTCCCACATGGACGAAATATGTGTATAGCCTACACATCGCTGTGTCGGGTCTGGATGTTGGTTTGAGCAAATGAAATTTGTGTTTTCTTAAATAAAAAAACAACTACAGAAAAAAGTTGTGACAAGAAATGTTTACAGAAAATGGTGAATGCCAAACTTTCAGAAAAATATATGGAACTACCTATACATAATGTAAATTGTACCGACGAAAAGACAAATGAAGTATTTCACAAGTGAAACAAATAATTGTACTACTTGTTAGTGTGTCGCAATTTATATCATGAACATCAGCCCGTAAACGACCACTTCTGAACATAAACCTTCAACTTAACCACAACAATAAATAGTACTACTATTTACCATACACTTTGCATAAACCTAACGTGCCGGGGCCCAACATTTATAACAAGTATCTTACAATTTCTCATGTCTTCTTTCATGAACAGCGTAAAACATTACGACGAAAAAATCCCACACTTGTTTCACAAATTCTGTCTTGAAAACGTACTTTACATCTTCAAACTCACGTCAATTTACGACTATACATACATTTACATATAATTTAAATACATGAATGCTGAATCAATTACAATGAGAGTACTGTGTAACAGAAATCTATACGATCCTCAATGTTAACAGCCTTCTCGTTGCTGAAATCTCCAATTTCTTTCAACAAAAATAACTTTACGGGTGTCTTATTATACTCAAACGTTCCCGTTCACATAATCTGTCGTTTTCTGGTTTCTAAGCTTCATTAAAACGAAGGATCGCTGCTAAATCCCAGTGTGTAATACATCTACTTTTGCTTGATAATCTCGGAGACCGGCTGTCGACTGAAATTAATATAAGGCTCTCTTTATTAGTTCTCGTAACAACCTCACTTGCAGGGTTAATGAACCGATGAGGGAAATATTTTAATCCGAACGAAGCCTCATCAAAAACTTTTTGATGACAAAGTCTAAGGTTTCTAAGTTGGACATTTTGTTCTAGTTGGATTTAATCATGATTTACTTTGGATCGGATCGGGATTATCACTTGATCGGGCCTGGAATAAACTTACGTGCTTTAATTAATCGTGTTGAGTTTGTGTTATTTAGGTATAATATAGCTTTTTGTGTTGTTCATGACTAGTGTATGAAAATAATGCGTATTGAATCGTTTGTTATCCTGATAATTCACATCATTTCTTTTTTATACACAAAATCTCACTTGTACAAAACTTCGAACCGGAACAACTATCTGTTGGCCATTCTGTTTGTTTTGTGAGGAAAACTATCCCTCACGTGAAGGATCTTAATGAATTAATTACCATTTACATTCAAAGATACGCCAGTTTATTATTCATTCTGAATTCTTATACAAATTAACAAAGTAACTTTGTAGTTATATTTTAAAAAGTAGGTGGTTTTTTCATCTAACAAAAACGTTTTTTTAATCTAGAATATGCTAAATAAAAAAGAAACCTATCTCCGCTTTATTTAGCTCGCCATATTACCCAGAATGACGATGATGAGAAACTTATTCGGTATCGAGTCAATCGCACGATAAAATAATAAAATTCAGCGCTGAATACGCTGATACGCTGAAGCAGCTGCCTTTGATTATGTTTATTTCTTGATTAAGTTTGTGCTGAATATTCGATGTATCATTTTGCTGAAAAGCGAAAAGGATGATTTTATAATAGGGAGAATGTGTATCGGTTTTCTGATTAGGGATGTGTTGTTATTTGTGAAAGAGGTGAGCGGTTAAAATAAATTATGATTCATATTATTATTGGTATGTCATCATCATCATCTGCCTAGTTTTTTCTAACTATGTTGGGGTCAGCTTCCAGCCTAACCAGATGCAGCTGAATACCAGTATTTTACAAGGACCGACTGCCTACTTGACCTCAACCCAATTACTAGCTAATACATTACCCCTTGGTAAGACTGGTTGTCAGTGTTCTGACGACCCGTAACGACAGTCAAAGATCCACGAATGACAGCCGAAAGCGACGACTTAACGTGCTTTCTGAGGCACGAAGGAGTCTTGGTATGTAAAGTTGGTCACCCATCCACGGAACAACAGCGGCAAGCAGATTTTATTGGATATGTAAATAAAAAAAAACAAAAATAACAATGGGGCATAACAACGTAACAAGGCTTGCAAGGTGTAAAATATTGGTATTTATTTACACTTATCATTATAAGCTTAAAAATAACTTTAGCTAAATAACGTTTGTGGGCGAACACATAAACACACACACATACACATACATAAATAATGAGTGAGATTGGTAGGTATATCGATTGATAGTTTAATTTAGTGACTACTTAATACCAGAAACCTACGTCATCAAGTCTGACATCACACGATAAACTGATTCAAAAACAACACTACAGAACAAGGAATAAAAGAAGTAAAAAACAAGAACTGTCTGTTATTAAAGTTTGCGGATATTTATCTTATCACAGATACTTTGGGAAGTTTGGGTCTCTTTTGACTGTCGTATATCTTTGTTGTGGCTGGTTGCTTTTTAGTTTATTTGGCACCATATCTGTTTATTTTGGCAACTAACCTAACAGATAAGGCTAGCGTGTTACCTGTAGGGCTCAGAGGTAGCCAGTTACTTACAGTTGAGTTGTCGGATGTGAGTTGACGAAAACCACAGATTTCACGATAATTTAGTTTATTCGTAAAAGTTATCCGAAAGTTCCGTTCAATACTAATCCGCGATTCTAGCGGTACGGCAGCTAATGGTAAACTATTATTTTACAGTTATAAAAGTAAATAAAACAAGTAGCGATAAACTATTAATATGGCAGTATACAATTTCCTTAAAAAGATACACCACAACATGGACAACAGCAAGCCGGTTTTAGCAATGTACATGGACATGACGCGCGCTTTTGATTATGTTGACCATAAATTACTATTAAAAATATGCTCTATAGCTACGGCATTAGAGGTAATGTGCTGGACCTCATACTATCGTATTTAGAAGGTAGAAAACAGTGTACTCAGATTAGCCAAGTCAACATCAAGTCAATAACTGAAACAATATACTCCTCAAGTACGAGAACAATTTCGTATGGTGTTCCACAGGGGACTGTGTTAGGTCCATATTTTTTTATCTGCTATATAAATGATTTCCCCAATGTAATTAGTCATCAGATGTGCTTATTTGCAGACGATAGCACTATTGTTTTCGACAAGGGTAACTTGAAAGAAATTTAATCAGATATAAACACCGACCTGGTGTCAATCATAGAATGGTTAAATGACAAGAACCTTAAAATCAATTTAACTAAAACTAAAATAATGGACTTTAAACTTCGACAAAGAGAACCAACACAGTACCAAATCGGATACAAAGGAGACACAGTACTAGAAACGAACACTACAAAGTTTTTAGGATTGCACATTGACAATGATATGACATGGAAAACTCAAATTGATAATGTTTGTTTGAGACTTTACCGGTTTTCTTATGCCCTTTATATGTAAGGTAAAGTTGCAAATAAAACTGCCCTCCTAACGGCATAACGCGGGTAAGTAGCCTCCACATTAAGGTATGGACTCATATTTTGGGGTAATGCTACAAATATATCCTCCGTACTTTTGGCACCAAAAATATGCATCCGAGCCATCTGCAAATTAAGAACAACAGATACATGTAAGCCACACTTTAAGGATTTAAATATTCTGACAGTACCGTCGCTGTATATCTATGAGGTTTTGATGTTTGTAAAAACCAATATACATTTGTTTAATCATGTAGAAAGTCAACGTCGCTCAGATAAGTTAAAAACAATTAAAATTGTATAATAAATTACCTTGTCATATTAGAAATGGTAAGAATTATAATGAATTCAATAGTAATCTTTTTAAGCTCCTAAATGACAAGGTATCAAGGTTCAGTCAAGGATTATCCGGATGACAAATTTTGATCAATTTTTATAATTTATATTTTTGACTGTAATTTTGTGTTTGTGTTTTGCAATCTTTTGGCGTTATGTATTTTTGTCTTTTCCTATTTTCATGACATTTTTCCTATAATAATATGACAATTGTATAATTTGACCTTGTGTCACTTTGACATTGTTCATAATAATCTAATTTTGTATGCCTATCGGCAGGACATAGTTTGTACATTTATATTGGATAAAACCTGTAATGTACCTATGTTTCACAAAATGAATAAATGATATGAAATAAAAATAGACATTTTTAAATATCTTTTTACGCTGTGGTATATGTAAATGAATCAAGAAAAACCCACCACATAGCCTATCTACGCATTCTGTACATCAAAATATTTATTCCTGGGACTCGACTTTTCTTTTTGGTGTGAAAAATTACTCTTAACGCCAGCGCGCTATGAAACGCACGCAAACAATGTTCTTATGAGTGCATACAACGATACATAAGGTGTGTCTAATGTTATGATAAACAATTTAATTTTGTTATTTGTTTTTGTGAAAAATGTAATAAAAAGTTGAAACTTTAACCTTCAATATCTCCGTGACCAGAAGGTTCCCAGGTATTAAAAATGATCACAATGACCCCGTCATTGTGATCAACAAGTAACTCTCAGTTTCGGTAATCGTCTTTTTACACCCCATAAATAAGTCTTACCCAGTAACTGGGTTGTGGCAGATAGGCAGTCGCTCCATGTAAAACACTGGTTTTCAGCTGCATCTGGTTCAGACTGGAAGCTGATCTCCAAATAGTTGGGAAAAGGCTCGGCAGATTGATTTTAAATATAAAAGTTTTACCATCACTGTCTTTCGTTACGTTGTTCAGCGATTATTAAGGGTCTTAACCTAACAACGTTACAATGACGTAGAATAATGCTAAGAGTAAGTTGGCAGAGTAAAACTAATCTCGAGCTGAACTCGGTGCAGGCAGGACTTGCGAGTGCTACATGTCAGATATAATAGTTAAGCTCAAGTAAATCAAGTTAAGGAACAGAGAACATGTTGAAACAAGTTCCAAGTGCACCAAATGCTTTTAGTATAACCTTGTTAACTAATTCTTTTGACTCATCGGTTTAGGGGCAGAAAGCTCAACGTTTTGTTTGTGTTTTTGGCTTTAAATTTTTGCTCTTTTAATAGTCCAATATTTAATTAAAGGGAATATAAGACCAATTTTTTGTCACAAATAAATTTCAAGTTTTTTTAGAATACTTTTGCGTGTTTTAAAATTTTCCGTCAAAAGAAATAATTAAGCGATAGTATATCCGTATACTATAATTAGTTATCATTTTTATTTTTATTGTACATCATACTATCCTTAATAAAATTTGTTTTTAGTCCGTCTTTGAGATTATAAAAAAATATTGGACAATTTTTTTTTTTACGTGATCTAAGGATTACGGCGATACGTTGAGGTAAAATGTGCCATGACATCACGAGTATGTAGATTTTATACGTACTAGTGACGTAGCAACCCCCACTCCCTAACTTTAAATGCATTTTATCTAAGGATTTTTTTATTAATAAATCAAAAAATACGTGTCAAATATTTTTTTAATATCTTACTGACGGAATAATTAGATTTTTTTTTACCCAGGCATCATCCATATCCCTATTGCCTACAAAATTGTTCTCAAAATTAAAAAAAAAAAAAAAAAAAAAATGTTTTTGTAATTTCGTTATTATTTGCCAGCGACTTCTTTTGTAAAAAAAAAAAAAATTGCTCTTAATGCATTACTTAAAATAATAATAATTAATTTTAATAGTGATCACCATTCATTTGTAATAGCCACTTACACGTTAGAAAGGTTATTTTATGACTTTAAATTGTAATAATTTTTGATACAGTTAGGGGATTTTAATTAAATAAATACTAAATGTTACTTCAAGATACGGACTATGACTATATTTCCAAGCCCTTTAAAATCTCGTGAAAAGAATTACACAAAAAAATCATGTACATCTAAAACTTAATATTCGGTGTTACGATGTTACTTATTATTGCATTTCATAATCAATATTTTAATTCACTAGTTAGCCACATTTCATATTTCCTTACAGTAATATTGCCAAATTAATCAAAACAGCGAAATATTTGACATCTATTTGCGACGTTGCCCACTTTCGGAATAAACGCTCCTAAGGTCTGTACACCACCTGTGGGTGGTGTACAGACCTTAAGAGCGTTGTATGTTGTATGTTGCGTTGTATGTCGCAACATAGGAAATTAAATTAATTACGACAGACATTCTGTCGAAGTTTTAAATGTAAAATTCCCGCTTTATTAAATAACAATAAAATTATGGATTATCGGAAATATCGTCAAAAAACACCATTTATTATTTTGATTACATTTAATTCCAGTTAAATGTCATCGCACAAATTCAAACGTGTTCAAAGTAAAGGAGCACACCGTGCACCGGTTGGTAATCGAACGTGTGTAATATCCTGTGAAGAGATAGCGAGCGTTCCTACACATGAGCTACTGGGGAGACGTGCATTGAGGACGAACATACATCATTGTTATGGAGGCTGCGATGTAATAATGGTAAAGGTTTAAGGTTAGTGAAATGTTTGAGAGAGCTCAAACTTAAATAATTATGATTAGCGAGTCTGCAAACAAATTAAACATAACGAAACTTTAGCTTGAATATGTCAAATTGCCATAATAAGTGAAGTATTGTAGACTCAATTATTTTAATCATAATTATTTCTTTCTGTAATAACATTGACCTAAAAAACTTAAAAGCGTCTAGTATCAACCAATTACAGCTCCCAAAAAATAATTACGTTCAAAATTCAAAAGAGACTCACCAAAATTTTTAACAAGCCTTAAATCAAACAAACTCATAACGGTCCAAAGATCAACGAAAGAGCCTCAATGGCAGGATGAATAAAAGATGATCCAGTGTCGATCCATTATTGTTCACTTGGTGACTCCGGACAATAAGCATCCAGCCATTAGATAGACAAACAAACGACACTCATCAACATAATCTGGAAATCAAACGACTACAAGCCATTTTAATCCGTCTCCTTTTAATCAAGGGACGCTATTGTCAGCTTAATTGTGTGAGATACTTAATCGTCAGCCGCCATATTTGGAATTGTTCGGAAACTTTCGGATTTATAACTAAGCTCTTTGAAACTAGAAGGTTTAGATGTGAATAATGATAATAAGACTCCATATCATGGAGTCTTAAGTAGTAAGGCTTTTCGCTCAGATGTGACAAAACTTTGAAGTAGAATGGATGTGTGTTAACGGGGTGTCTTATGAGACTTATTGTACCTATGTTTCATGTTCCTTGGAGCTCTGGATGTGGTATTAATTATTATTTCTATACTTTCTGACATTTACTCCGAAATACGCAGTGAAGTCATTTTGAAAAGATTTCATAATAATCTAAAGCGTGGTTGAGATGGTTTAGGCATGTCGACTGTTGCCAACCACATAGAATATGAACAGTTCCATATTTATGGATCCATCTAAAAGCTCCCAAATTTGAAATAGCACTTACCTATTGTTGTCGTTATCTTTGAAATGTGGCTCGTGGCTAAATGATAACAGCCACACTGATCGATAAAAAGTTATGTTATGCTTGCCGCGGTTGATTCATGGATGGGTGACCATTTATTACATATCGAGACCTCTCCGTGCCTCGGAAAGCACGTTAAGCCGTTAGTCGTTAGAAGTAGTCAGAAGCACAAAAGTCTGACAATCAGTCTTACCAAACGGGTATCGTGTTACCCAGTAATTGGGTTGTGGAGCTCAGATAGGCGGTCGCTCCATGTAAAATACTGGTATTCAACTGCATCTGGTTGGACTGGAAGCCAACCCCAACATAGTTGGTAATAGGCTAGGTAGATTTGATTTGTTATCCTTGACATGGCTCATATAAATACCTACTTTGAGAGAATTATACCTCTTAATCACTCTACAAAATAGCCAGAGTTTTATGTACCTAATTGTTTCGTAATAATACTTCCCGGTGACTTTTATGTAAAATGTTACGAAATCTACATAAAGCTTACCGATCTACTCCTCAACTTGTACAAAATTATTCCCCGTACTTAATTTAGTTTAATAAGCTTGAAATATTTTTAATTAATTTGCCAAAGGTCTTAGCACTTTGCGAGATAGGAACTGAGAAAATTAATTCAGAATATTCGTAAGATTTCAAAGTTTCCGAAATACGGTGTACATCGGAGAAATTTTACGAACTCGATACGAGGATATCCGAAGTCAGCCGAAGTGTACCGAATCGGAATATCGGAAAACGATGAGCGGCGCGGCCCGACGCCTGAGACAAGCGATTAAGTTTTAAAAGATGGCCACGAAATGCGGCCCCGCATTGTTCTGGACCATTTGCTTGAAAAAACGAGAGGGGAATCCAAGGTGTAAACATTTTGCTAGAAAATTATACTTTTTATTTCGGGAAAATTACATTAAGTGTAGGAGGAGTCACCTCGATGGATGAACTCAGTGCCAAAATAAATTGCCGATTTTTGACGGCCGCTCCGATATTTCCGCTTTTCCTGGAGAAAATCGTGAGCCCTTATATTAAATGTTATTTGTTCACGGTACACTGATCACAAAGCGTCTCACGAGAAAATAGGGAATGTCTGAAATACACTTTGAGATTTTTAATTTTTGATCGGCGGGGCTTTGATGGATTTTACTTACCTAAAGATTGCTCACATAAAGGCAGTCTTGTTTTGAGTTAAATAATCAAAAACTTTATCTTTGACAAAAATCTTAACTCCCATTGCCGATTCTCTCTCGGCTCGGCAACCGGATACCATTGTCTCTATTAATTGTTCGCACTACAAAGGTTATCCTGGCACAATCTCCAGTAGTAGACCTACATTTGACCTGGTGTCTTATAACGTGTTGTGGGATAAGCTCCAGGTGGAAACCAGCACTCCCAGGGATATGATCTGATACTGAGAGTTTGGTACGGCAATCAAACCAATAATGTTAAGTGGGCGCATGTTCGTCAGAGTATAGGTTGCAGTGTGGAGTGAGGCAGGGAGGCCTCACTTCACCACGGCTCTTCAACCTATACGTCAATGGACTGATAAGTGAGCTCAGCGGGGCCGGTGTCGGTTGTTCAGTCGATGGTGTTTGTATGAACAACATTAGCTATTCCGACGACATGGTAATGCTGAGCCCATCTGTCAAAGCCCTTTACATCATTTTATTGTTTGCGGGGTATGTGACAGGTATGCGGGGTCACATGGCCTCAGGTACAATTGTAAGACGAATGAACTACTTATATTAAAGACGGGTAATAAGAGTCTGAAATCCGTTCCACCGGTCAGACTTGGAGGATTGCCTTTAAGTAGGGACACCAAATTCAAGTATCTGGGGCACTGGGTCACCGAGGACCTCTCAGATGATTTAGATATTGAACAGGAACGTAGGGCATTGGCAGTGAGATGTATGGTGCGCAAAAGAGGTCAAAGTTGCTGTATTTAAGGCATTCTGCCAGACAATTTATACCTGCAGCCTGTGGGTCCGTTAAACGCATAGATCTTTCAATGCCCTACGGGTGCTGTACAATAATGGTTTTAGAATGTTTTTGGGGTTGCCTCGCTTTTGCTGTGCATCAGGTATATTAGCTAAGGCCAGCACGGACTGCTTCAGGGCAATAGTAAGAAATTGAGTTAGAGTTGAGAGATGAAGGGTTGATTGCCCTGTTGTGAGTCACTGGAATACCGTTCACTGATCTGGAGGTGCCCTTTATAATATTATATAGCGCAAATGTAAATAATAAAAAATAAATAAATAAATAATAATTTATTAACATAGTTAACATAAGTACTAATTACTAACAATGTATGGAATTTTAATCTGAATTAAATGATTAATAATAATAATAGGCCACTTTGTGAGTGATCCGGGGTGCATAGAGTAATTGGGTCCATGTGCTTCGTATCTGTTTTATGATATTCTCTTGTCATGTCACCCTCATAGCCATGCGGTGTTAAGCTTTTGATGAGGCACTTCGGAGAAATTGGAAGCTGCGTCTGCTACTGAAATATTTGTATCGAACTTGCCACCAATGCAAAATTTTATTTCAAAGCTTTTATGATAATTTGTATTGAATAAAATCATTGATGGGCCATAAAATATGTCTAGCGGTTACCGATCTCATTTATACTGGAGATGAATGATCGTTCTTTACAATCAGTTGTCGAACGAGACCTAAAAATGGAGCCTTCAAATTCAGTACGCCATCAAGATGCAATAACAGAGCAAACCGCCTCGTAAAACTAGGACATTTTGGAGTACAAGCACTTTGTTAGGGGACGACACATCCAAACTATCGTATCTAGCGCCCTTTAGCCCGCAGTATATGGGAACGTCGAATGGCTGGTAATTTGGCGACAGGGAAAGGGTGGCCCCGGTCATTTGATATAAGGCGCTTTTTATGAGAGAGAGGAACGAGTTAGATAGACCACCAGCGCGTGTACACTTGATTTACTGGGATAGGGAGGATACTTTTTAAAATTTATACTGGAACAATTTTTGGGCTCGATAAATATGTATTTTCTTATTTTGATCAGGAGTTTCTAAATCTTACAATATTTCCCTAGTTACACAATGTAATAAAATTTATTTAAATATTCAGTATACTCGTATTATTTGCCTATCCTGAACATTTTTTTCTAAAGCTGGACTTTTGTGGAAATATTGCATAATAGCCTATTAATAACTGCCCACTTGTGGCTTTCTTGCAATAAAAGTACACACAGAATTCAAAAGAAAATCTAACAAATCAAACACTTTTTAGGGTTCCGTAGTAAACAAGAACCGTAGGAACCCTTATAGTTTCGCCATGTCCGTCTGTCTGTCTGTCTGTCCGTCTGTCTGTCCATCTGTCTGTCCGTGGCTTAGCTCAGAGAAGGTAAGTACTAGAAAGCTGTAATTTGGCATATATACTCGTATATACATATTAATAAGTGGTATTATTAAGTTGTAAAATAAAATCAAGAAAAAAAAATATAGGGTACCTCCCCTACAGGTAAAGTGGGGATGTTTTTTTTCTCGTCTATCCCATGTTGTGGGGTATCGTTAAAAAATAAAAATAAAATAGGGTAGGTACCTCCCCAGCACATGTTTTTTTTTTCTCGTCTATCCCACGGTATGGTGTGTCGCAAATCACAGCAGTAGTATATAACGAAAATAAAAGGAAAACTATCAGAGCTAAGTAGGCTGTACAGGTTAACGAGTAATATTCAACCAACTTAAATTTGCGGTTTGAAAAACATGATCTCCTATACATTCCGTATGGGAGAACATGTTTTTCAACTACAATGTTAAGTTTGTTCTTGGGATAAATTCATCCCAACTACGGAACCCTTCATTATGCGTCCGACACGCACTTGGCTGGTTTTTCTATATAAGTTTCTCAAATCCCTTACTGTAACAAACTCCCGTAAACCTAAACCACTAAACCATGTCCATTATATTTCATCCTTACTATTTCATTTCTCTCTTATTCAACTCGGACCAGCCGGTTTTTGACAAATAATAGTTGTGTTTATTTGGCGGCGACTTCATACGCTGGTGACGCGTGACGAATGTCGGCTTTAAGCGGAAAAATCGCTGCCGTTGCGTTACATTTTTAATGAAAATACTGCCATAAGGAAAGCCGAGGTTGGTTGCGCTTAGCGTAGTTCACTTTTATGTGGCTGTAACGCGCGGTATTTATGAATGACATGGTATTGTCTTAGTATCCACTTTTGATTCTGTAGACGGAATATGAAACTGACTAAGATAATAATACGCTGGTTTGTGGTTTTTCTATGTATGGCGGGTTCTGGTTTTGTTTCGTATGTAGATTTATTACAAAAGCTACAGCACTAAGTTTACTCATTAAGAAATACATTGTATAATATAACATGTAATATGAAACAACTTTGTGAGCATTTTAATTTATTTATGAGAGAAAGATCTCAGATATAAAAAACATTTCTCATGCATACACAGGTCAAATAAAAACAACACTGGGAATTTGGCTACTAGAATTTTAAAGCCAATGATTTGGAAGACCCTTCATCAGACAAAAGTAACTAGTAATTTAGAGAGATCTAAAAGATCTCTCTCAGAACCTCTTACATCATTCAGCTGGTCATAAAGATATTTACAAGAAAAATGTGTTCAATATATGTATATAATTTATAATACCCTACCAAACGAATTTAAATTGTTGCAGGGTAATTTTTTCAAAACAAAATTGTCAGAGTGGTTACAAAAAAACTGTTTATACAGCATAAAATATTTTTTAGAACATGGAAATGTTTGTTAGAGTATACTAATTCTCTAACAAATATTTTTATCTTCTAAAAATTCTTTGGTGGTGAATTATGGTGAATTTATTCTAAATTAATTAAGGACATTTGTATGTGATAATAATGTAATATAAATAATAATGTAATAATAATAACAATGTACTAATAATAGAATCTGCATAGTGATTATGACTTTAAAAACATGATTAATTTGCACCCTTGCTTGCAGGCAGAATATAATGACTTTAAGGCTGTAAGATCTTCCCTTGTACACCATGTATTTTCTTGCAAATAAACAATTTGAATTTGAATATGAAAAAGGTCAACATCTCCACAACAGTAGTTACATATCATGGTCTAGTCGCGTCCATTTTAAGATACGGAATAATATTTTGGGGAAATTGTACTCTACGAGAACAGGTGTTCGAGGCCCAAAAACGTTGCTTAAGGGCAATACTTAATAAGAAAGCGACAGATAGTTGCGTCCCTGTGTTTAAGGCCCTCAAACTATTAACTTTTCCGGCTATGTACATTTTAGAAATTGCAATTTTCGTTAAAAGTAACATTAACCTTTTTCCCAGCAGTGTCAAAAAATAGAAAGAGACCTATAAGAAGTCAGTAAATATCTACAAAATGTTGAGAGTTGTAATACTGCTTTACAAAAAAAAAGTGTTAATACTATGTGCCCAATAATATTTATATAGTAAAATACCTAACATAATTAAAAATGACACAATACAAAATTTTAAAAAGAAACTGACAGCATTAAATTATAAAATACTATTATTCGGTGAATGACTTTCTAAATGACACTGATTTAAGTACTGAATAATTTAATGTAATTTAATTTGACACATCTAATTAATTTTATGCCTATTGTATTCTAGATTGACCATGCCGACTATTGTTGAACTGTAATACGTCAAAAATAATTTAACTATGTCATCACTGCAATTGAATTATTAATTCACTAACTTTATAATAATGTTGCATGCCTATTATAAGGTAGATTGCACAAGGATCAACCATCAAACTGTCACATATTATTTACTGTACTGCAATCTATGCAAATAAATATTTACTTTAGTATCTACTTATTAATGTTGTTGCCTTTTAGTTTATGCTAAATAAATGGATTTTCTTTCTTCTTTCTTATAATCACAACATCTGTCTGTACAATCTTCATTATATTGCTGCCATATTTTAGTTACTACAGGACACCGGTTATGTTGTACCTTCACATTTGTTAGGCTGTGGCGCCGCTGTTTTTTAAAGTTTGAGGTGTTATTACGGGTGGGTTTGAATATTACTGAACAATATCGATGTTATTGCGAGTAGGTACCGACATGATGCATTTAGATCATATATATTTGAGGACGAAATCTATTATCATTTAAAAAAGGTAGATTAAATCAAGATGATAACAAATTCATGACATATAGAAAGCTTCACGTAATAAAATAAATGCTACAGACTGAATACAGTTTATTATTAAAAACATTAACTTCCAACCTTGTATGTCAATAATTATAGTTGCAGTGGGCGGTAAACGCTCCAAGTGTGGCAGCAATCCATCTGAGAACGAGACCGACCATCTCAAACTGACAGGTAATCGTCCGTAACAGACTCATGTTTCTGAAACCAGGAGATAAAATAGAAAACGATGAATGAATAATTATTAAGCGATAACTAACGATAGATTTTGGAAGTTGGTTTTAAAAAACAATGGATGGCGTACAAAACTGTTTGGAGAGAAATTGGACGTTATGCGACAGTTTGTACAAAATAAATAGGAGCACAATACCTTACAATGATACGATGGAGGCCTTTTTTTTTTTTTTTTTTTTTTGGGGATGGGAAATCATCAAATGACTTCTCCCGCTCTGGGCAGAGCGAGAGGGTGTGTCAGACTTTTACTGACTAAAACCCACCCGTGTTCCTTCCGTTGCCTGTGTGCCGGGGCCGCGTTATCCCTTTCGGACAAACCCGCAACCCCAGCAGGCATTGGTCTTTCGACCCCGTCAGTTGGTGCTGACATCTCTTTGAGGCGCGCGTGGAACACAACGCGCCGTCGACACGGGCCTGGTCCTTATCGGACGGCGAGCTGCCCATTGCTCACCGTCCGCAAGCCCGCGCCTACGGTGGCCGGAAGGCGGCTCTGGACTCCCGAATACGATGGAGGCCTGTAGTGACGATCCGGATGTCAATTGTCCCAATTTCCACTTGCTTTTCGAGTTTCAGCGCACAAGTTGCACTAGCGACGTGTTTCGAACACAGACTTTGCCATATTTTCTTCCTTCTCTCATTAAAAATTTGTTGCGACAAGATTGAGTGGGTGGCGCCACTTGGTGTAGCCGTCTTGCTCCCACGCGAAAAAATGGCAATGTGCAGGAATGGGATAGGGATATGGGGAGATAGAAAGTAGCAAACCAACCATATTATATTAATTCTTATGCCAACTTACCAAAACAAAGGAAATGACAACATTACAATTATAATCGAATCAGCGCAACCAATTAGTATGGTGAATTTATCACTTAAAGAAGTACACAGCTCAGACATAGCTAACTTATAATAAATACCAATTTAATAGGATTAATAGTGATTTAAAATGTACTAAGTAACTTACTTTTTGTTACAATGAAAGATAAATAAGAGCTACCATACTACCATAGGAAGACAATATAAAAGAAAATACATCAGATTCACTTAATTAATTCATTAATAATGTATAAAAATGATTATTATACGTAAGACGACTGCAATAAACGTGATTAAATGTTTAAGAATCTATGGGGATCATTAGTTTTTACAGAATTGGTAAAAAGTGTCGGCAAAAACGTCAATGTTGCTGCTTTTGCACAATGGAAACAATGTCGTTTACAAGTATAAGAAGTTTATATTTGTATACTGACTTAATTAAAGACGGTGTTTATTTCTGAAAGATTTACATTATCACAACACAGTTTGCACAAAGGGTGCACGTGTCACCGTTATTAATTATTTTATTGCCATATTAGGTACACTGTGTACAGCCATCAAAAGATGGAGAGAAAATATTATTCAAACTTGCACAAAAGTAAAAATACTACATTGTATCAAATAAGGAGGATTGCGAACGGTAAATAAAACACAATTTCTTATGCTAACTCTTATACTAGTTGACCAAGAATACAGCAAGCAACCATTTCCAGGTTGCTATTGAGAATTCTTGTACGAAAAATAATGGAATTAAAACCACGACGGTACTTGGCAGACTACACAATCTTGGAAGTTCGTAAGAAACAAATCCCGGAAGACTAATAGCAGTAACAAAGCTTGAATTCGTGAAGTGGCAGACAAATGGTAACTATTATGCAGCAGTATATGTTACAGTTACAATGTATAATGGTCGCAATCCGTCTGGGACATAACCGGACGACGGGCGGCGCGGAGCACGCGGGATGAACGAGATTGGCGACAAACATGGAATAATAGAAAGAGAACATAAAGTATAGAAAAAGTGAATATATAATCGTAATTATATATTTAATGGCTTGTAAATAAAGGTAAGTCTTCTCGTAGGTATAATATTATTAGCCCGTTATATCACTGCTCTACATGAGACTGGATATAGATGCACCAGGACGAAAATCGACTTAAACATTATGACAGGTGAATTTAAGATTGTAGCGATTGCTGATACTCAGATTCTCATGATCGCTTTTAATTCGTTAACTTCATGCCTGTCTGTTAGAAAAGAGGACACATTTTTACATGCAACAATGAAAACCAGTAACTGGGCAGTCGAGGTAAGAATATTTTTTTTCTTTCTTTCTTTTAGATAAGCAATCGCTCCGTATAAAAACTGGTATTCAGATGCTTCCAGTTAGACTGGATGCCCCGAATGCCCTGATGATGATGAATGGAAGTGAACCAACTCGCTGTTCGCTTCTTCCTTGCATGCCAGCTACACGCCAAACTCTGACTGGCACACCACAATGATAAGTTAAACGGATTGCTGCGCGCCTCATGTGCGGCCTGTCATTAATTCTTGGCGTAATTTCGCCTTCAATTAGCGGTAGGCGGGACATGCCAATAACTCAGAATACCTACCTATCGGAGTTCCGCTTAAATTAGACAGATGTAGGTAAGTAAATGATGCCAGGAAATGTATGGGGTTTCAAGATGAGTCATTTTTTTTATTCATTTCATCATTTACCTTTGAAATAAGGTAAAGGGGTACAGGCCGACTCGACACTTTCAATTTGGTATATCACTGAATATTTTTTTTTGAAGATACCCTGTGTCGGGACTTTACTAACTAATATATCTTTCAGCTGTTTACACAGTTACAGTCTTTTGAGGAAAGGGTTAACTCTTGGAGATACTTTGGTAGATAATTAATCTTTCTTTTGAACTGCCCCGTTGGTCTCGTGGTCGCAAATGTGACTGCTGAGCGTCCTGGGTTCGATTCCCGGGTTTTTCTATTAGGTATTTCTTAGTAACAGCTCGGAGTTTGGAAGTAAGCGGTGTGATACCCCCGTGCCTCGGAAAGCACGTTAAGCCGTTGGTCCTGCGCCTGCTCTCTCTCCGGTCGTGTGGGTTTGCCGTCCCATCGGGCTATGAGACTGAGGGAAGAGAGAGTGCACTTGTGTCTGCGCACACACTTGTGCACTATAATATCTCCCGCGCCGAAGGCTAGTCTCCGTTGAGATTGGCCACCGTGGCCGAAATATGGTCTGGAGGACTATATATAATCTTTTTTTTTAGTGTGGTTAGTGACTAACTTGATGTTAGAGTTTTTATGCAGCCAATGGGCCTCTGATTTGGCATCAAATGCCGACGAGAAATATCTCTCAGGCCGGTTTCCTCACGGTGATTTCCTTCACCGTTTTTGAAGCAAATTAAAATTATACAATACGCACATGAATCCGAAAAGTCATAGGTGTCCCTTGAGTTCGAACTCGAGACCTATGACTTGGCAATCCGACTGTTACACCACTAGGCTATCACTGCTGTTATTACAGCTATGAACTTTATAGTGGTAATTTCTGTTTTTCCTTGATCACAATATTGTTTATTTTTCAGTAGTGTGCTGTTGGGTACTTCATTTTAGCCCACATTTTGCGGCACGTGTATACAATACTGCCTAACACTGACAGGTACCAACTCAACCACAAAAACTTAGACAAAACAAAAGAAAACGTCCAATGCTCCCCTGACACGCTGACTCGTCAAAATGAAAGTATCATAAAATGTACCGTGTCACATGAGTAACAATATATCTTTTCGAATTCCCCCCCTTACACAGAAATGAAAGATATTTCCCTTACTTGTCCTTTCCACATGTGACGCAGTCAACTTCGCGACGTCACTCCTCATCCGCCCGAACGACTTGCAAAGATCGTATTTAATCATTCTTATTTCCGAATAATATACAATAATACGACATTTTCCCCATTTTTCCGTATCCCCCTTATTTTGAGCAACAAAGGATCTTTGACGTTCTCATTGCTATTGTTATTTCGATAGCGCAAGTATTTCGTTCCCACGTGTTATTGTTAAGATACGTTCAGGTGAAAGTAATTTGTAAAAGGCTAGAGGGTAAATGTCAGAGTTGTGGGTGAACAGAAGTGTTATTAAAATAGGTAATGTAACAGTTCCTTTCTCATGAAGATTTTCATAGATGATTAAGGCCACTCTTTTGTGATAAATAAGCTACATTTTCTACAGGATCCGTCGATAAACTTTTGTTCCCACACAGGAAATACTTTTCGTATCTATCCGAAAATTGATCAAACGTGGGCTGTGTTAGTTTTGCAAGGTCAACACAGGTTGTGTGAGCTGACTCAACCCACCGTAGACTTTACCTGCTGCAAACACATGTCATCATTCACACGACAAATAGTTATGAAATAATACAGTTTAGTCAATTATCTTCATAAGCCCTTTCTATTCTCTCAAAGGCGGAGTACAGTGAGATGGTAAGCAGAATAATAGGCAATTAATCATAAAGTCTGTCACTCGATTGAGAACTTCGAAATGAAACGAGATGAATCCACCCGTCAATCAACTAAAGTTCACAAAACGCATGTTTGCTGCGGTTCGACTAAATTCCAAATAAAAACCTTTTAGCGGATTTTTTCAAATTAACTTGGTCCACGGGGTCCACCTCTCCCGAAAAATCCATTTACTATGTTAAGAAAACCTTTACAAACCAATGTCAAGTACCTAAGTGTATAAAAAATCCGCCTAACAGAGAGCCACTCGCCGGTAAATCTTATTATTAGCAATAATCGTGGCATTGTGGCTCGCAGGGCCACAATAGGGCCCCGTAATAATGGACTGCCACACAATAGGCCTGCCCAGTCCTTTTTACCGGGATTGTGGACCTAGCCTGTGTACAGACAGAATTTAAAGCAATCGCATCAAAGAATTATGGGCCAATACGTTTTATGCCTACTTTGTGCATTTTTTTATTAGTCTATAACTTATTCCAGTTACGAGTTTTTGTTCGCCATGTTTTAGCAGACAGAAGTGTGTATATTACAAAATAATCTCTGTTAGATTTCTAGTCTTGTTTGTAGTATTTTTCATAAAGGCATTTCTTTATAAAATCCAGCCTTTTTATTTTATGAAATACGATCACGTCGCCATAAAATGGTATTATTATTATCTGATTCAGAATACAAACACACATTTATTTTAAAAAAAATTGCCAGCTAAACGTGAAGAAATAACTATTTATATTTGATCAAATAAAAAGTTTTACGACTGGTGCGTATCAATTATAATTTTGATTCATTCGATGCTCAATTTGAAGACGTAAATATATATAATTTTACGTGTAAAGAGTTTATTGTACTCACGACTTTGATAGCTTTTTAGCAACCGATACCAAATCTTTAATTAAGTACTTATTTATAATATCTACTCTGTTTCTGTGTGCATTACCCCAGCAAGAAAATCTCTTCTAGAATGAATGGAGTTTAACGAATATTTAGAGCATAATGTGCTGCTGTAAATGTGCGCCAAGTAAAAAATTTGTACGTGCGTTCGTTTTGAAAATAAAAAGAAAAAACTAATTCTGCTGGCTTTTGTTCCAAAAGGAAGATTTTAAATGAACGACTAGAGAGAGAAATAAAGTACATGGGCGGATAACTTATATTTGTGCATAACGCTGAAAATGAAATTTGTGCGTCTTAAGGTTTCCGAGATATTTAATGTCCTGCTGGAGTAACGTTTTGCAGAATTTTGCTTCTCGGAAACGAATGATTGAATGACCCGTAGAATATCATCATCGTACGTATATCAGTAGCTCTTAATTTGTGCGTATTTGTACATCAATTAGGTTTTCAAAACTATTTTCCGTTTTAAAGTAATCAAGAACAAAAAATAAAAATAAACTCTAGACGACGCATATGTAATAAAGAACCCAGTAAGAAATCGACACGTGTTTCACCTCTCAACGAGTCATTCTCAGGATGATGATTGACTTGTTGCGAACCAGGACACGACGTGTTGTCACGTCACGAGCCGAACGCAGTGTGAGCCACACCATTTTTTTAATTTTTTTATTGGCGTCTCGCAGTTGACCTCTGAGGAGGTCGTAGCTGCTTAGCCGGACTTTCCTGTGGCTGTCTTAAGCTTCTACACTTAAAGCCTCTAGCCAGGGGGAACCACACCACCCGACGACCCCACTTATATAGGATTACTGCTCAGTATAACCCAGCTAGGACTGTTATCAGCGCGACAAGGGGCAGCAAAGGTGACCTTGGAATACTCGTATTTACTTCGTTCAACAATGTAACGTTTAATGTATTATTTTTTGGAATTTCTGAACTCTTTAGTACTGACATTCTGAAACCTTTATCAAATGTGTGTAAAGTTTTGAAAGTGCTATTATTATTTAACGAATGATCTGAATCTATTAAGTGTTGAGCAACATGGGATCTACTACACAGAACACTAAATATACGTCGTCTATTTTATTTTATAATGGATTTCCGCAATGTCACGCCTGAGTCAATTAACTAATCAAGCATTACGAAAACACAAAAACAAATTCTGGCGCTTAAATTAACAAACGTATAAACCCACTAAAACAGTATCCGGTTCTTCCTGTTATTCTTAACATTAATAAAATGTTTCAAGACTATACATAATAGACGTATAAACATGTTTTTGAATGATATAAATTCAAGCCAAAACCAAAACAAATCAATTTTGACGTCAAAATGGAAGGTACAGAAGCAACCTAACCTAACCTATGTTTGAGTTTAAACCAAAAATTAGAACTTTTAGTAAAATATATATCTGAACTAATAGGTTCAGTAGCTCGAAATCTAAACAACAAGGATAAATCTATACTTACCTTCCTTGATCTTTCTAAAGGTTTTGACACTGTCTCTGTCCTACTTCTACTCAGTAAACTAGAAATGATTGGTTTAAGAGGCCTACCGCTTAGTTTGTTTAAGAGTTGCCTTAGTGGTCGCTCGCAAATCATAAGAATAAACAAACACACCAGTAACGAAGCATTCCTGACCTACGGAGTTCCGCAAGGTAGTGTATTAGGACTTAGCCTTTTCCTGGTTTACATAAACGAGCTCTGAAAACTTGATCGAAGAGACGCAACCCAAAGTAATTGCTTACGCTGATGACACTGTTATCCTGGTTCGTGGCAGTGACTCGAACGAAGCTCTCAGAGCAGGGCAGAGTCAGCCTTGCGAGTTACTATGAGATTACTCACACAGAATTTTCTCACCCTGAACTTGGATAAAACAAGATTTATCACTTTTAGTCCAAGGAAGGCGTCACAGCCAGCCCCACCCTTCCATTTGACAGCTCATGCGTGCTATACAATGAGGACTGCCACCTGTGGCTATCCTGAAGTTATGCGCACGGACTCAATAAAATATCTTGGAGCCTGGGTTGACGGCACGTTAACATGGAGTGGGCAAATCAATTCACTAGTCTTTAGGGCTTATTATTTCTCCACCCTGAAAACTGTGTACTTTGCTCTAACCCATTCCATTTTAACGTACTGAATTTTGGCCTGGGGTGATGCTGGTAAATGTCTTCTGCTGCATTTGGAGAGGGCGCAGAGGGCTGTCTTTAAGGTAATGGTCTTCCAACCCTATCGTTTCCCTACCAGCAAACTGTACGCGCTATGGAAGCTACCTACAGTAAGGCACTCTTTTGTGCTAAGTACAGTGTTGCGGCAACATACAAACTTGTCTTGTAACCCTGAGTTTAGAATAGATAATTGACTCAGGCGTGACTTTGCGGAAATCCATTATAAAATACAATAAATGAGGTATATTTAGTAACCTAATCCGCTTAACTATTCTTAAAGAGTCATAAAGAACCCTGTAAGAAACCGAAACGTATTTCACCTCTCTACGAGGCATCCTCAGGATGACGATTGACTTGTTGCGAACCCGAACCCGACGTGTTGATACGTCAAGGCTCGACAGCAGAGAATCTCTACTCTCACGTCGGAACGCAAACTCTGTTTCTGTCCTAGTTATTCTATGTTTTTAATGACTAAACACTAACACTATTTAATTGAATATAACTATTTATTTTACCTTATGGGAATTCAATATTAAAAAAAAGAAGAGTACTGTAGCTATGTACATGTCACCTGGTTATATAACTGAATAAAGTACAGTCACGAGCAGCATAAATATATGACTATTGACAGCTCGGCAATAATATCTGTTTTCATGATTCATCAATTAATAATTGACGGCAAATATAATGTGATCATTTTGTGGAAGGCATATGCTTGTGACTGTTACCTATGATTATAAATCATAAGAATTTTAAAATGAAATTAAACCAGATTCCATTCAATTCAACTGTATTATAATTGCATTTTAAAAGTAGAAGGCTTAATTAATTAACGTATTGCTTTTGTGGCTTTTTTTTCGAATTGCCTGATGTGTTTCTCGAAAGCAATAATTTAAAACCCGACAGATATTGCATATTCACAACTCTCCTCTTCCATATATCTCTACAGAACTGATTAATTGGACTGCGCCATTCATTGGGCATCCCATAACATAATTTAACTTCGAAATATTTTTACTTCTTTTATAAGATTTCTGTTGACCGAATTGCTTTGTGGGTCAAGACTTGAATGTATTTTGAATTGAAAACATACATTGCAGGTGCAGGTTACCACTACCTATCATAACCATAATTTGTACAGAGATTTGTGACAACATAATGTATTGAAACATTATAATTATTATATACCTGCATTATGACACCCAAATCAAAACAGGTACTTATTTCCAATGAAACCTGAATATTTTTGTATAGAATTCTCTATTAAGTACACCATAAGGATTCAAGATAATAAATAGAGAAACAGAAACTGTTTCTCCATTTAAATATCGATTAAAAGAGCATTGCCTTTCCTCTCAACTGTGAGTTTTTATACCTATAGTATGTATGTTTATGTAATTAAGCTTTATGTATTTATTTAAGTATATGTTAATTTATTACGTTATACGTGCAGGTTTATTTTAAAATTTTATTTTAAAACTTCGCATAGTTCTATTTTTCTCTTCTTGTTCTCACACATTATTGTCTACATTTCTTTCTCATTTCTCCTTTCGCAGGTATGCAGCAAGAAATTTCTTAACAAGTAAGCAATACCTTTGTACTCATATTATGATTATGTCGTACTAGCTGCGCCCCGCGGTTTCACCCGCATAAGTCTCAATCCCTATAAAAAGTATTCAAGTCACGCACCCTTTCACCCTACACTCAGCCATTAAACTCAACGTTAAAATACATCGCAAATCATATGTCCTGTATTTTTATTTTCATCTTGTTTTTTTTTTTTGTTTTTATTATTAATTATCTTAATCTAAATTAACTAAATTAACCTTTAAGCTCTTATAGCACTTTTTGCATGGAACATCATTCCATTCTGTATCTGGGGAAAGGCATTGTTAGCTGTGCTACAGTTTATACTTTTGCAGCTATTATCGTTTTACTTGTTGTACTTAGTTTTATGTTATTGTTCCGAAATAAACTTTTATTATTATTATTATTTATTATTATCTGTGTGCCAAATTTCATCCAAATCCGTTCAGTAGTTTTTGCGTAAAAGGGGAACAAACATCCATACATCCATCCATACTCACAATCTTTCGCGTTTATAATAATAGAAGGATCTGTATATATTTTACTATGTGAACATAAATAATAAAATAAATAAATACATTTTATATAGGGTCGCACAATGGGCGATCTTATCATTAAAAGAGATATTTTAAGCGTGTTGGTTTCGGCCAAGTGCGTGTCGTTTCGTAGTTGGATGAATTTATCCCAAGAATAAACTTAACATTGTAGTTGAAAAACATGTTCTCCCATACCTTCCAACTGCAAATGTAAGTTTGTACATCCAATATTGAGGTATTTACCATGTTATTGCAAGACTCTTGATATATTACAGGAATTACAGAGAATAAAAAAGAGAGAAAAAATAAAGAATAGAGACAAATAAAAATACAGAGAATGATTATTTACTCATTTAAAGACCCATCTCTGTATTTTTTAATGTTAGGCTCAGTAGTTTCAGACATAAGGGAGGGAATGGTCAATTTTCTTAAATATCTTTAAAAGTATTTATTTTAAAATTATAAAAAAATATACTTGAGATCCTCGCAACAAGCCTTTTCATTTGATATGTCACACGGTACAGTTTGCAAAACTGTTTTTTTTCTTATTTGCCCCCCAAAAGTGACCCCCATATTCAAAATTCATTTATTTACGTTAGACGTTTGTGTTTGGGTCATAGAAATACATATGTGTACCAAATTTCAACTTAATCAGTTCATTAGAATTCGGAGCAAAGTGGTTGTGACAGACAGACTCACGAGTGATTCTATAAGGGTTCCGGTTTTTCTTTTTGAGGTACGGACCCCTAAAATCATCTATACCCTAAAATCAGACAGATAGACAGACAGACACGCGAGTGATCCTATAAGGGTCCCGGTTTTTCCTTTTAGGTTTAAAAGATATTTATTCTCAAAAACAGACACAGAGTCACTTAAATGAGAACAATGCTTAAAATAAATTATAAATATCATCGTCATATCATATACGAGTATGTCATATATCGTCACAGACGTCCGGTAGCCATTATGATACACCCATCCAATGCAATCAGCTTTTAAGAAGGGTGTTCTTTGTGATTAAACATTCAGCTAATTGAGTTTTGAATGCGTTGAATGAGTGTAACTTTTTTATAGGAGTACATGAGGGTATTTTGTTGTATAATTGTGCTCCTTCAAAAGTTAACATTTTTTTGCCAAACTTAGTTCTTATCCTCGGTAAAAACAGAAAACTACCTCGGCGAGTGCTACGTTGGGTTACTTGTTTTACTTTAGTAAACGATAAATTAGTCTGTATACTTTTGTTGACTACCTTACGAATGAAAATACATGTATTGTGAATATATAACTTACTGTTTAATGTTCATTATTTTGGTTTCTTCATAAATTTAGCATGTTGATGTTAAATATGGGTAGTTAAAAATATTTTTTATTATTTGGTTTTGTGCAACTTGAAGACTTCTTGCTAGCTTCGTCTTGGCCTTCCTTTTGAGGTACGGAACCCTAAACTCACAACCAAAATCAAGATTGCTGCAATCGCCAGTCTATCTATTGTTTATTATGGCACACAAAATAGAGAATATAGAATCTAAATAAAATAAACTTGAAACAAAACTAAGAACCGACTTTAAAAATGATGTATGAAACAAGTTAGGTACCTATTTCTTACTATAAACTAAACCAAAGACAACATTTATATTTTCAAAATTATCCTAAGTCAACTCACCCAAGTCTACAAAGACGGACAGAGATTACTTTTTTATTTTTGTTCATACAAATGTTTACAAAAAACTTGAGCCAAGTAAAGGTGTTAACCTCATGGCGCGTCACTTTGATTTATGAGCACAGATACTGTCGGCTCATGCTTGTAAATTAAGGTTTTTTGAGATATAAAAAGTACTTATGACTTCGATTTAGATTTTAATTGACTAGCATTTTCTTTTAAATTTAGACTCATGGTTTTAAATAAAGTGTATGATGGGGTACGCCGATAAAAATAGTAGGCTCTGTCCGTTTATAAGGGACTTGGTTTGAGTTGACTTAGGATAGAGTTGAGAGTGTTAGTTTTGAGACAAACGTGATGTGTTAGGTGCAAGCCTTAGGGTAATGTGGGAATGGTTACATGTGGCTGAGGTAGCGGGGTAAACGTTGTTCAGTGATGTGATTCTTGTTTATGTTAGACCTGAGTAGTGTAGGAGACTGTTTTTTCCTATTTCATGATTTAATATATAGCCATAGTGATTCAATCAATTCAATATTTTACCTACATTTTTGAAATACATTGAGATATAACTTTATTAGATTGAGTACCAGTAAAGAATTTAAAATGTCATGCGAATAGATTTCACAGTCATTGCAAGTATTCACGTTAAATTAACGACATAATGAGCTCTCTGTTAAGGTTGGGCGTGTGTCACCACACACATCCACAGGATGATCCCAATTAAGCGCAGCTTAATCCAGTGGATCGTTTAATCGGATTGATCCGTGTGATCGTTTTTAAACCACGAACACTCTTCCCTCAAAATGAAACCAATTCTGCGCAAAAACCGTCACTCGCTCCATTGGCTGTCAATATAAAACCACTAAATATACAATAACAGAATAGAAGATATTAATAGTCCCGTCTGTTATTTGTTAAATTAAACTCAATACAACATGCCATTTCAAGTTTCAACTCGATTCCACATGCTATTTGTATGTCATTTATTTATCACTCGACAATTGATGTAATTGCTTCAGTGAGTCGCCACATAATAAATTCATACTCAATTAATACTCATACCAGAGTGATATCAACAAAACAAATGTGATTTTTCGTTTAATATGTAAATTATGGAATAATACGGATTCTGTAGTGGCTCAATATTACAACTATATGGAGATTCTCTTTAACATCGTTTGAGTTTATTTTTTCAAAATGTATTGGGAGGTAGTTCGTTATTGTAATATGGCGTTATATTATAGACTCTATTATAATTTTAATTAATTAACTTAAAAAATTCGTTCATGGACGCTATTTGTTTGCAAAATAGTAAAAACGAAACTATAAGAGTACCCATTTACTGAAATCGATCAATTTGTACCTATTAGTCAAAATATTTTTATTACAAATCCTCTCCATACATTTCACTATCCCCACCATTGTTCGTCATTGATCGATACATCCTCAGTTAGTAACACGTCATAAGTTCGACGTATAATCGAGTCGGTAAGCGAGTGCGGCCCATTGAGCAATGCGTAAACATGTCAAGATTACCTGCCGTTAATTATAGCAAGGTAACGCTACTCACTGATCGTGTTGCCTTTTGTTCAGGAGTAGGGAGTTATGTATACTTGAGTTTTAGGGTAAGTCGAGATGAGTAAAACTCAGCGAATGTTGCATAAACTGAGTACAGGGGATTAGTGTAGGTAAAGTCAAGTCTGGTTGCAAAGTGCAGTTTCATGAAACCGAATCGTAATGAGTCATTATAGTGTCAGGTTACGCTAGTCTAGCCCCATGGTCAGATTGTCAAAATAATAATGTTTTTTTTTTAAGGCAAACAAATTAATCCATTTTGTCTCTCGTGCTACACTATGACGTGGTCACAAAATCAGTGAAGAAAAGAAATTGATTTGAAAGATTTAACTTATTGAAACAGACAATTCTGTAAAAAAAAATGATTTTCACCAATGCAATTGCTCTATCTTATAATTTTATAACAGAAACATCTCAAAATAACATATCGTTAATTACTAAGTAACGCTACTCACTGATCGTGTTAGTTTGTGTACAGAAGTTGATACTAATTTAATATTATAATTTGTAGAGAGACCTGTTTCCATCTTCACGCAGCAATACGTAACATCGTTCTACAACATAAAATTATAATTATCAAACCAACCAATTTTTTTTGAGGATCGGAAATCATCAAATGACTTCTCCCGCTCTGGGCGGAGCGAGAGGGCGTGTCAGACTTTTACTGACTAAAACCCACCCGTGTTCCTTCCGTTGCCCGTGTGCCGGGGCCGCGATATCCTTTTCGGACAAACCCGCAACCCCAGCAGGCATTGGTCCTTACGGACCCCGTCAGTTGGTGCGACATCTCTTTGAGGTGCGCGTGGAACACAACGCGCCGTCGACCCGGGCCTGGTCCTTATCGGACGGCGAGCTACTCATTGCTCACCGTCCGCAATCCCGCGCCTACGGTGGCCGGAAGTCAGCTCGTGACTCCCGACGCCCGGGGCGTCTCCTGCGGCGACTAGGGGCGCGAGGGCGTGCAGCTTGCATCTCCCTCGCGCGCTCCACCTCCTCCTTCGCGACCATAACTGCTTCGCAGAAGGAGGTGACGGCCTCCCATGCACTCTCGCTCCGAATCATGGCCTGAACCAGGGCCGGACGCGAGAGATCGCCGCCGTCGATCGCCTCCGATCAACCCTAGCTTCGAATTTCAAGATCGTAATAGGAAAATTTATCATAGAATAGGTAAGTTTACGAATAAAGTAACTGTAGATCACTGTGTTAAAAGTCACACACACGATAAAGACAGAGTTAAGCCTATTTTTTACCATAAGTCAGATTTAAGCCTCTAGAAAGACTTTAGTAGGTCTGTGTCCAAGAGTTCCATGCTAATATTGTACTTTTTAAATCGGTAGTAGGTACGTTACCGAGGGATAATTTCCAATCCCCCCTTGGGCGAAACATAAGTTGACAAAAATTGAAATAAAATGTTTTTTGACGGTAATGTTGACAAAAACAACCCAAACCTTCCTATTCTTTAGCGTAGACGGGTAAATAAAGATTCTATTTTTAATATCTGTTGCCTCCCCCTACCCTGGTTTTACCGTTGTTATCGATGCGGTATTAATAAGTACCGTCCTAAAATCACAACCAAAATCAAGATGCTGCAATCGCCAGTCTATCTATTGTTTATTATGGCACACAAAATAGAGAATATAGAATCTAAATAAAATAAACTTGAAATAAAACTAAGAACCGACTTTAAAAATAATGTATGAAGCTGTTAGGTACCTATTTCATACTTCAAACCAAACCAAAGACAACATTTATATTTTCAAAATTTTTCCTTAGTCAACTCACCCAAGTCTACAAAGATGGACAGACGGTTTCCTGTGATCCAGGGTTCCATCCCTTGACAGATTTTCGTGTATCTAATTGTGTTTTCCTGATAATAAAGCTATTTGTAGTAATTTAACTGGTAGTAATTTAAGGTGTTGGTCGCAGGTTTCAAAGAGTCGTCTAACAAAAGAGGATGAGAAGAAAGAAGGTGCTGCACAGGCAAGATTAGGTTAGGATTAGGAGTTCTTATTAGAACTCCTAATCCTAGTCCTAGTCCGAAAAATAATAACATAATCATCAAAGGGTTGAGTTTAAACCAAAGTTGTAATAATAGAGATGAAAATGAGCCCGCTCATAGAGACCGCTTTCTTTTATTTTAGCTTTCTATTATTTTAGTTTAAAAGTAATCCAATAAACAACATACATCGTCCATTTTTCCGCGTTTTCATCGCAGCGGTATATAACCTCCCACTGCCGCTGCGGTATCGGTCGCCATCGCTCCGAGGCGGTATCGCATCCTGTTTGCGGTTATCGATGTCATTATCTACCGGTGCTATGTGATCCTGGTATCCAATAAACTGGCACGGCTTGCGAGGGTTAGACGTGTCGAGTTTCGGGTTAAATTAGATGGGTTTTTAAAATTGTGGGCAATTTTCTTTGCTGCTATAGAAAATCCTGTAATTTTAAAAGATTTAGTTTGTGGTTACATAAATTCTTTGGATCGTGATTCATTCATTTGAGATTGAGACTTGTCCAAGTATCAATAACTAAATTATCGATAGACAAACTGAAAAGTCTGGAGGAACAGAGATCTTACAAAACTTTGGAAGTTGGTTGTTTTTTTTTTTGTAAAATGTTTATATTTTTCACTTTTTAGTTGTGGTACCCCACACAAATTCGAATACCTCTTCCTGCCGTGTAAATAATAGTGACAGGAAGTTATCATGTCATCCACATAGAATAAGTGGGAAAAATTCGTATTATTGTAGCTTACTCAAAAACTATCCCAGCAAAGTTAATAAAATTTATATGGGACCAATTCATACCCTTTCATCCAAAAAAAGAATTTTCAAAATCGGTCCACAATTGACGGAGAAATTGGCGGACAAACATAAATAAAATCATACATATGCGACGAACATATAACCTCCTACTTTTTGGAAGTCGGTCAAAAAGCCATCAAGATCCGGCTTGTTCAAATACTGGTTTTCCCAAAGTTTTTATACGCTGCTGAGACGTAGACGCTGCGTGACATTGAGAAGAAGGAGATAGACGTTCTGGAAATATGGTGCTGGTGAAAAATGTTCGATGTACTGTGGATCGCGTTTCGGCCCAACTCCAGTATACGCCAAGAACTTGGCATCTAAAAGCGTATATCTGTTCTAATTCAAATGCGCATCCTCAAACGTCTCGAGGCGTGAGGGTGATTCTATAGAGCGCCTTGTTGTGCAGGGAAGAGTGAAATACACTAGACCACGCGGACGCTCACCCATGCGATGGACTAACCAATTTAAATCCGTTGTTTAAGTGCTCTAAAAATATCAAAAATCAAAGTAGATGGCGTGAAATTGTGAAGCAAATCACATTAGCCCCTGGACAAGAAACTACATAAAATACGTATACAATAGACGACGTATACTCGTATTTAGTAACTTAATCCGCTTAACTGTTCTGAAAGAGTCATAAAGAACCCTGTAAGAAATCGACACGTGTTTTACCTCTCAAACGAGGTATCCTCAGGATGACGATTGACTTGTTGTGAACTCGCACACTACGTGTTGCCACGGTAATCGCAGAACCGAAAACAGTGCCGAACGCAGAGGCGTGGCAACACGTCGAATAAATATAAATTAAAGTCGTTTTCAGATCTTTCTGTGTGATTGCGTTGTTATTCTAAGTTAAGCGGATTTTGTTGCAGTTCTCAGCATCATTTAGTGAGTTTATATACGTATTTGATTTGTTGGTAATAACCAACGTTACAAAATATACTTATTAAATGCAACAGTTATCTTAGTTGCATAGGTAGTCAGGAAAATTTATTGCTTATTGACTACCAATTGAAATTGTTCGTATTTTTGAATCACAACTGTCATTCTTTGACAGTTATATGAAATGGCTATAACATGGAAAGTAGGCGTGGTGTGCCAATTGCATAAAAAAAATAATTTCCTTAACTGTAGGTACCAAAACCAACATCTATAAAATGTGACTCCAAGAATTTGATACAAAATGTAAAGAGATTTTAGCTTCAATACAAACTCGTGGTAAACTAATCATGAGTGAAACTTAGTAATGTGTTTAAGATTTGTGAGCGCTGTTAATTACCCTAATTATCAGTACGCTGCTAATTGGAGCAGGTGAGTTGGTGGTGGAATGTAATTGTACGTATCTTATAGCATCCACTTAACGTTACGTCTGTGTTCCCGAAGTAGATGTAGGCTGTGGTGCATAGTTACTCAGTAAATACTCATGTAATAAAGTGCGAGTCCACTGCCGGAATCCATGACGGTGCTACTGAGAATTGATTCCTGATCGAAAAATCCAATAACACATAAAAAAATTAAGAGTCAGAATTGGTATTACCAACATTAAATAATCAAAATTCTCAACCTAAAATTTACTGCCTTGCTCGCCAGTTACGATTCGGAGTAAAGGCTAATCTTATTCGCAGTTTACTGATTTACCCCCGGTTAAGCCCATCCAATTGAATCTTTAACAATGTTTGACAGTAGATTCACCCATGTAAGTCTGCTATCAGACATGCACACAGGCTACATCAGACTACATCGTCTATTGTTTTGCTGTTGATATTTTACTAGCCAATTTCTAAGTTTGCTTATTATCTTGTGCTGACTAATCACTTTATTGCATGTTAGTAGTTAGTAGAAGTAGAGTTCTTTGGTAGAAGCCTATCCGTGACAGTTCTAACACTAGGTCTAGATTGCAATTTCGGGTGCTATGTACCTGCAGCACTGCTGCTGATGCTGGAGACACATAATTATGATATTTTAGCTTACTTGATATGGTGGATAATGCGTTTGAGATGCCTCTGCCATTTAACATCATCTATGGATCATCTTCTTTTGTCAATTTCATAAAAAAGGTGTTTCATTAGCGTTTAGGTAACTATTATAAAATCATGTGGGGTTTGACAAGATTAATATGGCATTATTTTTAATTAAGTATTATGTTCTCAAAAAAAGGTTAGCACACTCTTTTTGGAAAAACTCATCAGTACACAGTTGATTTAGTTGATAGATTGAGACTGCTTGATTGAACGTGTATTAATTCTAATCCCTGTATAAACTTCGATTACTTTTTTCAATATAAAAGTATATTTTGATGTAATTCCACCGTGTCTAAAATGATTAATAACGTAAAGTAAAAAATAAACATCAAAAGAAGAAGTCTTCTAAGATTCTAAATGAAACATACAACTAAAATGGCAGGACCAATGGTAGACCATTTTTTATCCAGAAAATTTTAAATTTAAAACTATAACTCTTTTGTGGCCGTTTCTTTCTGTAGTTTTAATATAGAGGTTTTCTTTAAGCGGTTCTTGGACATTACTCATCTAACTAAATGGTCTGCCTTATGGCTTAAATGTATAATAATAATATATATTTTTGTAAAAGAAAAATTCAATAAACTTTTATAAAACCTTCAAATATTCAGTGAGCATATTCACAATTATTTGGTACGTTACTCAAATGAAATTCTATTGATCCATCGCAAACAGACATCTCTGACGATTCCCTTTTCATGCCCATTTACTTGCCATATTTCTAAACACACATCCTTTCTTACCGCCAATCAAATAACAGGAGGTTCTGATAACGTCATGGTCACTTACGCCTAATCCAACACAACGGGCGGATCCGATATGGCTCCGCTCCCAGTAACCACATCAATTGTTCATTCGGACGGAGCTCCTAAACAAATTAATACCTAATTGCTTCAATACTCAAGAACCGACCCGCTTTCAATAGAACCCAATTATACCCGGCATCCACACCGATGGGGACTTTCAAAAGAAACTGGAGATTCGAAAATGTATTTTTCTTTGATTAAATCGAGTATTCGCTGTATTGAACGCGCTTGATTGTGTTAGCGTTAAGTGTGCGAAATAGGCAGACTTTGTTAATGTTACGTGGTTTAGTAAATTAATAAGATTCAATTAGTTTACGGAATTCTGAACAGGATTTCAGAGACTTTGTCAGGCAAGTTTGTTATAAAATAATTCGACGTCTCCCGAAACAAAGTTTGCACCTCATTAGAGCAGCTACATCATCCCCTCATGAATAGTGATTAAGTTATATTCTTGAGATTTAGTTCTCCCTTCACAAACATCTAGCCCTAATGCCATTTTACACAAAAATAAATAGTGAAACAAATTGTGAGCCTAACGTGCAGTAGATCCATGATCCATCATTATTTGAGTCAAATATGTAGTGACAAACGAGGAACCACTAAATAGAATATAAGAAACCAGGACACGAAGATAAAGGAATGTTTCACGTAACTAGAACTTGTACTTACGCGAACACCTTGGTCCTTCGCCACACTTAGCCGTGCGGTACCGTATGGATTCGTGCGGTGCCCGCGAGAAACATATTAACAATTTATTAACTGTACCGCCGAACTTCGCCGCAGTATTGAACTGATATTAACTTAAATGTCTGTTGAGACCCTAAGCATAGCACGGAAATAGTTATTTATTAAAGTGTTATAAACTTTGTGGCTGATAGCTAATAGGTGCTGATAGATATAGAATGTGGTTTGGTACGGTCGGAAATAGAAGTTGACCTAGGTCCACATCTATACTTGGATGTTTTCTAAGTTTCTGATCTATTGTAACTACTGCTCCAAGGTAACAAAATTATAAAAATAAAGAATAGACAAAACGTCACATAAAGTTGCAAAAGCGTTCGCTCAATTAGCGTCAAATGGGTGTAGCTATTTGTTACCTTTTATAATTAATGATAAGCGATCTCACTTTCAAACGTTTCACAAAATGAAAATGATCGTCAATAGAGTCATCGTAACAGAACATCATCTTAGTAAAAAGATATTTGTAAAAAAGAACCATTTATTACTACATGCCTAAGTTTATTTCTTAAATTGTGCTCAAACAAGAACAGTTCAAAAACGAAACGCGAAGAGAATTAACAAGAATTTACAGCTAATATCCAATCGATTGCCCCTTTATTGGTGTTTAATATGAACGAATTAATTTTAGTGCAAATTAGTCGTGATTGATAAGCTGTAAGTATATATTGAATAATCATTCCAATTCTTTTGTATTGTGATGCGTGGATTTAGTCATATATTGAAACATAGTCGTATAAATTTTATAATGGAGCGGGATTAGTTAAAGATGCTTATTTGATGTTTCATGTTTTATATAGTACATTTGCTATTGATCTTTCCTATAATTAATTTTATTCCGAATTAGACCTATTAAAACTCTTTTACGTTTCGTAGTAGATATTTATCTGTTTTAATACGTTCACATCGGTTCGATCTTTTAGTCATTCAGTGTTAGTTGTGGGTTTTGGCGTGGATTATTTGGACTTACCTGTATGCATGGTGGCGACTTAGCTATCTATAACCGTCAAGGGGGTGACTTTACCCGCCATACCAAACAACTTTCGTTATGGCACTCATCAGATTCGTGAAAAAACAAAACAATTTGTATTGAACCGAAGACAGACTATTTCGATGCATTCAATAAATGATTTTTTTATGACTCGTAAGTATAAGAGTTTCAAAGTGAATGTTGTTTAGAATGACGGGTAAAATTTGCCCCTGTATATAACTCGCCACCATTTTTTTTTTTTTTTTCAGTATGGGTAATCATCAAATGACTTCTCCCGCTCTGGGTAGAGCTAGAGGGTGTGACAGACTTTTACTGAGTAAAACCCACCCGTGTTCCTTCCGTTGCCTGAGTGCCGGGGCCGCGATATCCCTTTCGGACAAACCCGCAACCCCAGCAGGCATTGGTAACTCGCCAGCCTGTATATCTGTATAAAGCACTGTTAACAAATATGGGTGATTAGCGATTACAGAACAAAAATCACTAGCATACAATGTGAATGCCGAATGCCAATTTTTTTAATATTATCCTTATCCCTCAGTACTTCAATGTCCTCATTCTGTAAGACAATATTTATATACTAACTACCACGACAAAACTCACATACAATAAGTTTCCTAGCTCACCAAGATGCGAAGTGCCCTATCTCCAGCCTCATGACTAACAAATAGTTTAAGTTTAATAATGACGTTACCGATCCCAGTTCATTAATGACCGTTATTAGGCCAATCCAGTTTATCACTTCGTAACTCCCAAGTTTAGCAACTTTAGATATCATCATTACTTCAATGACCTTTAGAGTATTTTGTCTAAGATGCCTTATTGATATTAAAAATTGTTATAAAGGTGTGAGCTGAATTTTAATTGGCGCTAAACTTTTATTATTAAAAACTGAGAAAAATAAGAGATCCATGAAAAATATCGATTATACTCAAAGTTGAACACAGTGAATTATTCAATGGTTTCATTTAAACTTCATCATTGGATTTTCATCACAGGAAATCATCTGCCTAGTCTTTTCCCAACTATGTTGGGGTCGGCTTCCAGTCGGATGCAGCTGAATACCCGAATTTTACATGAAACGGCTGCCTATCTGACCTCCACAATCCAGTTATTGGGTAATACGATACCCCTTGGTAAAACTGGTTGTCAGACTTTCCGGCTTCTGACGACCCGTAACGACTGACAAAGATCCACGAGTGACAGCCGGGACCAATAGCTTAACGTGATTTCCGAGGCATGGGTCTCGGTATGTAAAGATGGTCACCCATCCACGGACCAACCGCGACAAACGTAGCTTAACCTGTGTGGTTGTTATAATTATGCCACAAGCCAAGGGGAGCTTATGGCTAAGCCACACGAGTTCGTCATAGGAAATCTTAAATTAATTAATCATTATAACTTTTTTCGTGTTCTATTTATACAGGGTGTCAGGGCATCGGTGTCGACGTGCGTATAACATTATTAAGACACATTTTTAGCGCGTGAGAAAAGGCCCAAGACGCCATAGGAATCTTTTGTGACCTCTCCTAGGTATTTGATTGCGTCAATCACGAAACCTTACTCTTGAAACTTGAGCATTACGGACTTGGAAAACTTGCGATCAATTTAGTAAAATCTTATTTAAATGTTAAACAACAGAAGTTCCAAATAAACGGTATAAATTCATTAGGTTTAAAAGTACGTAAAAATGGGTGTGCCGCAAGGCCAGATATTGGGTCCATTCTTCTTTTTAGTTTATAGCAAAGATCTACTCCATTTATTAAAAAAACAACCACAAATGGTGTTATTTGCTGACGATCCTGCCTTAATATTTAAGGTAGATAGACGTGCTACAAATTTTAATGACGTAAATAACGCCCTACTGCAAAGAATAATAATAACGACCAACGTTGGTTCACTGCTAATAATTTAGTATTAAATGAAAAAAAAAACGAAGTGCATAAAATTTTCTTTACCAAATGTCAAAAGTAGTTATTGTGAGATAGTACTGAATCAAGAAAAACTAGAATTCGTGGATAAAACTGTTTTCCTAGGGATCACGCTCGACTCAAGGTTACAATAAAAGACGAAAGAAAGAAAGAAAATACATTTATTTAGCACAGACTAAGAGCCACACAACACTACATAATTATTGTCCTACAAATAAAAACCAAATTAAAAAAGAAAGAAAACAAATAAAAAGTGTAAAGTGCGTTCTAAGATATTAGCAGGAAAGTGTGCCTTGTGGCTGCGCCAAATAGGCCTAGTTCAGCAAAAATGCCAGCCAACTAGTACCTGACGCTGGCTTTCAACTAGACCTAAAGTGTGAGGTGGCGGATGTAAATCAGTTTTATACAATGTGTATATGTATACTTAAATATAATAAATTTGTGGACATTGGGGTCCTCATTTAAAATCACTTGCAGGACGGCTAAGTTCAGCAGCATATGCTGCCAGAAAAATCCGTCAATTTACTGATGTAGACTCCGCGAGGCTGGTCTATTTTAGTTACTTTCATAGTTCATGTCTTACGGTATTTTACTGTGGGGACGGGCTGCAGACATCGAGTCTATTTTTATTGTGCAGAAAAGAGCGATCAGAGCCATATATTATCTCCGTAGGCGTGACTCTCTAAGGGAACTGTTTAAGGATATTAACATCATGACGGTACCTTGTCAATAAATCTATGAAAACATCATGCACGTAAGAAAAAATTTACATCATTTTAGTAAAAGAGGTGATAAAAAAGAATTATAGTACAAGAAATAGGGACTTATTAGTTTAACCAGGTTTCAGACTGGCTAAGGTGGACTCATCTTTCATGGGATACTGTTTAAAATGTTACAATAAAATTCCTCCCCACATACTTCAACTGAATGAGACGAAATTCAAATCTTGTATAAAACGCACACTATGCAGGCAGGCATATTATAAGTTGGGTGATTACATCGCTGATAAAAATGCTTGGCTCAATGCTGGTCCTGCTCCACAACCACAACTATTTGATTAACATTTGAAAATACTGTTGTAGATGCTTAAGAGTTTAAGACCATCTTTGCATTGTATAAAATCAATTTACTTTGTATTATATAATTTCAGAGCACAGATGTGAGTACTATGTACTAACGAGCTAAAATTTACCGGGTAATACGTCTTTTATTGACTTGACTGTGCCACTCGCTGATAGTGGCGCGTGTGTTGGATCATTTAGCTCCTTTCAAAATGGTTGAGCTGAATGGTGCTAATCCATGCGTCATGTTCGTGAACGGGCGCCGTCAGTTGGGACCGATCAACTCTTAGCTGCCTTGGCTGATTTAAATTTTTGAATTGTTCCTTGTTTTATCTTTTTATTACGGACGCTTCTAACGTGCACGTCTTTCTACATTGTTCTTACATGTTTAATTTCAACATGAATGATGTAACCAATATTTTGTACCATTTTATTAAAAAGAGTGTCCGTGGAGTTTCTTGCCCGTTCTTCTCCATAGGTACCTACTACGCTTTGGAATGGGCAACTAGCTTCATATTTCTGACTGACCGATTCCTTGACAATTCAAAAGTGCCTGTAAATGGTTTAATTGAAATAAATGCTTGAGTTTGAGTTTGATCGACGCGAAAACTGATACCACGGTTTCAGTACATGATTCTGAACACCCCTGCGTTGAAATTTTTCATCGGCGATTTTTTTTAAAGCAGCTGTTTCATACAAAAGTGCAATACCTACACGGTCGAAATGTATGAAACGGCTGTGTTGTTTAAAATAACCGACGAAATATTTAATTTTACGGTCAATGGGACATAATTTCCAAATATACCAGAGGCCTCGAAGCGTTGACTTCCCAGAGGTAAAGCTGAAATGTCTCAAATGCCTTACCTAGTATTTACACCAATAACCTTCAAACCAGTTCATCATCTTCCTGCCCTCGTCTCATGTTACGTGTGGTCGGCGCAACATGTTTTCTTTTTCCACTCTTTCTTCTGTCAACCGTTACGCTATCATTCACTGCCTTCTCTTTCATATCATGCCTCATACGATCGATCCATGTTTTCTTTGGCCTTTTCCTCTCGCGCCATCAACACTTATATTCATTACTCTTTTAGTTACATGCGTTTCCTCCCTCCTCATCACACATGCCCATACTAAGCCGAACGATTTCCTTTCAACTTTTCTGTCACTGGCGCCACTTTCAAACTTCCTCTTATATGCTCATTTCTTACTTTATCCATTTTCGTCATGTAGAGTGACGACGACCCAATCTCAACATTCTCACCCTTCAAACCAATTCATTACCTAGTATTTGGTACCAGCTGATTTCTTCTCTACTACTTTTAGGTAGAACCCTTTCCATTACCCGACTCTTATGACATGCGCTAATCGAATAGCAGGTAGGTATCTGTACGGTCATAATCCCAGACTATTCTTGTATCGTACAGCGAAGCGTAACAAACAACTTCCTTTCATGTCAATTACCTACAAAGTTAACACAATGTGTGAGTAAAACTGGGCTAACTACAGATCCGATATCAAAGAATTTATTCTGTGATAAAATGGGTGTATAGGTATTCTATGGTAGAACATACACCAATCGATCCGACACCGACATCATTGTTAGCTACCAAAATTCAGAACTGAGTTTTTAACGTGGTATTGACCAAACAGTTCATAAATGGAGAACGAAATTCTCACATTTCATCTTATTGCTGTTGCTGAGTTTTTGTTACGTAACAGAATTAACTACGCATCTAGTTATTTATAACATAAAAATAAAATTCACTTTACAGCACCAAAATTAAAATTTAATCGTGGTTCCCTAATTTTGCAGCTGTCCCGCTACTTCATTATGTAGCAGTTAGCTATTGATCTACTACAAAATACGAAGCAACTGCTGACAAATTAAGTTAGTTAACTTTGAATTAAGTTTCGCGATTAATTAGCGTCGACGGGTGAAAAATACACTGACGTCGAAATAAGGTCCGTTTATTAAATACACCGGGTACTACCCTTAATTAAATTAATCTGGTAGTTTGGGATATTTTTATAATTAAATATTATTTGTACGTTTTGTATGTATATTTGTTATATTTTCTACAACTTACCGACAGAATCCGTACATCGAAACAACACTGAAACTCCGAGTACAAACAACTGTGACCACTTCATCACAAAGTTTTTCAACAAACTCATCTTCACCAAATACGTAAACAGAAAGAGAAACAAAAATTCAAAAAACGTTCCAAATTCTAGAACGTCGCATTTTCAAAAAAGTTTTCGTAAATCGAACGCGGGAGCGACAACGGTTACAATTCGCTCGTGTTTGATTCGGTGCGGCGATCGTGAAGCAACTGTTCTGACGGAACGGTTGAACGGAGGCTGAGAGTTCCAAACCACGCATGCGCGAATCTTTCTTCGCGTTTCAGAAAGCGGTGTTTCTAGTTTGAATTATACTGTATTTCCTTTTGACGTTACGCTCGATGCGCCTTTGACTTGGTGCATTCCTTCAAAGGCCCGTGGTTCTGTAGAATGGAACAAAAGGTTTTCGGTGTTCCGTAGGGACATGTCCCGTCGTCCCCTTAATCGTTTCGTTGTTTTGTAAATGTTTCGGTTGAAACGATTATTTCTTGGTCAAAGTCAAAGTCAAATCATTTATTTCAAATAGGCCCTGGCAAGGCACTTTTGAACGTCAAAATTCCAAAAAAAATGAATTGATTCTAGTCATTAGCCCCTTCCAAAAGCTAGTTTTCCTTTCGAGAAGAATGGGCAAGAAACTTCACCGTTACTATTTTAAAATGATTTATAATATTTTGTATATGCAGGTACATTCGTTATATAATTATATGTGAACACGTGCATCTAAAAATAAAATTAAAAATTACTATACCACAATAGGCAAAAATAATTTTAAAAAGCAACAACAGATAAATTAATTACTTATGTGATAGATACATGGTTCTCACATATTTACAAACATTGTAAAAGTAGACGATTTTCCTAAAATATTACAATTTATAAGTCAGTGTGTGAGGAAGTAATCACAGAATGTAAAATCAATGTCATATAATTGTACGTATTTAAGATATCGGAAGAGCGTATTCTCCTACCACAGGCTTATTTGCTTAAAAGGATACTCCAATCACTAGTTGTTAAGGTATTTACTTGTAAAAATAATAAACGATTTTTCATTAAAAAAAAACATAATTTATACAACTTAAATTAGCAACCAGTTTGATTTTGTCTAGACTTTAAATTATCCTGTGGAGCAGGACTAGCATGTTTCCAAGCATTCTTATCTTGGATATAATCCTCTAATTTGTAAGCTTGTTTACAAAGTGTACTTTTAATATGAGTTTAAAATTTTCTTTCATTTAATTGTAATATATCACAAGATATTTTGTGGTAACATTTAACACAGTACCCCATAAAAGATGTATGTACTTTAGATAATCTCAAAAATGGTTGATCTATTTCTTATCTTGGATATTAGGATTTATATAAATGGTGGGATAAACACTTTTGAAATAATTTGAAGTATGTCTACTTTCTCCTACCTACATACTTAAAAACATTGGAAAAGCTAAGTCCAATAGGGTAATTAATTAGTAAATCTTCGGACGCGTAGAAAATGTTACATTAAATTAAAATTCTCAAAATCGCATTCAATAATAATATTATCGAACAAATATAAACAAATTCTATGAACTCTTCGCGTTCATAATTATGGTCGAGAGATGTTCCTCCGATAGATTACTCGAGCAATTTACGAGTATGTGATCGTGGAAGGTCACCGTGACATGTGTCTTCTAACTGAAGAGCGGTTGTGGCGGGAAAGATGAATGGAAAGATTAGATGGAGCCAATTCTGGTAGGCGCTGACTAAGCTAGTGCTGACTTTTGTTAAGAAGCGAGATAGGAAAGAAATGGGAGATATTTTCATACTTTTCATTCTCGTTGAAATTAATTAGACATTTTTAATGATTTTATGATCTGTATTTAATTATGAATGTGTGTTTCAATTGATAGAATCTTTAATTATTGACAACATTAAAATAATGTTACCAGCGTTGAATCGATTTAATAATAAATAAAGCTTCGTGCAGACAAGCGCGACACGATAGCGCAACGCGATAGCGCGGCGCGACACCGGCTATTGTTATACCGTGAAGTTTTCTTAGAAATTGTTTTGTTAGAGGCACGTCGCGCCGTCGCGTCGCACTAGTCTGCACGAGTCTTTAACTTGTACGGATTCGCATCGAAATTCTATAATTCCAATATCATAGAAAAGCTACACAATTTCCTTACTCCAGATGTCGGTTCTTAATGATTCTTATAAAAATAAGAATACCTATAGACATTGTTAATTTCCGCTTAGTGACATTGTTGTCGTTAATATTGTTTAGCGAAGTACAATTTTCCTTGTGAGGGTAAAATTTAATTTTTCCCAATCTCTCGCGAAAAATACCATAATTATAAAACTCTTGCCTAAAAAGTAGTGACGAAGGTTTCAGTTTTCATTTAGGTACCTCAAGGTAATATAACTAGATTTCAGCCCATTAAACATTTACTCGGCGGTTTGATGTCTACAGATGGACCCGGATGTCCATTTTAGGTCGCTAACTGCCTGTTTCTAATCTTGGCTCTAATTGACCAACGGGTACCAAACTCGAAGTTTGCCAATTCGCGCTCCTAAGTGAATTTAATACCTCAATAAACATGGTCAGGAAACCTTAGCTTGCTAAATATCTATAGGATAGATCTTCTATAAATATATTTATGTTATTTCAATACATTCTGTTTTATTGATAAATAATATACCTATAGGACTACCTATATTTTAATAACACCTACTACATTTTCACGAACCTACTTCGAACACGTTTCTCCGCAACTCGTAGATGAGTATGCTTAAAAGTAAAATTTATAGTGTACTAACAAAATAAAATGAACACATTTAAAGAAAAAAAGAAGCAAAAATACTAGCGGTGTGCTTCACCCGTGAAAGCTACCTACAATTGGTCCCTTCGCGAGCCCTCACAAGCCCTCGATTACCATAAATCACAATAACAGTATATTGAATCCGTCCGAACTAGGATCGCAGCGTTTGCTAAACATTACATTAACTGTTCACGGTTAGACAAACATCATCAATCAATGGCGTATTACTCTAAGTATTGTATAATATCTGCGTATTATTAGTAACTAGCTGCGCCCCGTGGTTTCACCCGCATATGTCTCGATCTCATGAGAATAAAGGGTTAAAAAGCATCCGTTGTCCTAATCCAGGTCATGGTCTACCCATGTGCCAAATTTCATATAAATCTGTCTAGCCGTTTTTGCGGAAAGCGTAACAAACTTACTTTCGCATTTACAATATTAGTTAGGATAATGATGACCAATGATCTGGTGAGGACCGCAGGAATCCGCTTGATGCGAAAAGCACAGAACTGGTCGAAGTCGCGGTGCTTGGGGGAGGCCTATGTCCAGCAGTGAATATCTTTCGGCTGAAATGATGAAGATGATGATTATTAGTAAATTACATAGCTGTAAAACGTACCAGTACCTATGCTCTGTTCCTAAAGTATCTGATGAAAGTGTGAACAAACCCTGTTCAAGTTAAGTTCTCACGCAATCACTCACAAATGGAATTCGTCACTCCTTCAACTATATTTAGAACGTTTCAACTTTATATTAGACAACTACTTTTTCCAAGAATTAATAATTGTTTGAATAACATTATTATTTTGTAATTGAAAAATTGTCTGAGATAATTGAGGTTATACTACAAATCCGCATCCACAGATACGTTTTCTAAACCACTTGTTTACATTTTCCTCAGGAACTTTAATTGGGAGCAAAAATTACTACAGTTGCAACCTGTGGATTAAGTGGTTAATAGACGATTTTGTTTTAATAAATAATGGCATATCATTAATTCTAAATACGAATAAATTGTAAGTTACCATTAATAATATCAGTAGATTGAATCCATATAAACTAGAATAGCCAACTTAGTTAAACGTTAACTTGGTCGGAGTCAGACAAACACTATCAAATTAGTGGTATACCTATTACTTAATACGTTCGTCGTGGTTTAATTAAATAGCTTTGAGTTTCACAAGTTAATTATTTAACGAATTTATATTGTTATTCACACATAAAAAAGGGTGGACTACTGGTGTATAAGACAATCTATATGAAGCAAAATTAATTAATAAACAGCGTATTATTTCACGAGCTCTATAACTGTTTTAAATCTTATCAGTACTAAGGGACGACGAATGCTTAATTAGTAGTAATTAATCTTATAATATTGTATTTTAAAAGCTTAACTGTGTGTTTGATTGCGTGTAGTACGAAAAGATGTAATTGAATACTGTTTGCGTGCAAAAAGGAATTTACAAACGCTTTCTATATGATTATCAATCACCTACTTATCAATCAAAATCTCTCTGAATACTTACTTAACGTTGTATTATTGAATAAAGTTCGCGTTTCTATGAATATTCTGATGTAAAAACTATCGGATGGTGTTTGCTGAAACATTAGCCGGCTCACGGCGTGTGCTCTCTAAACATCATCAATCAACTGCGTATCACGGAGGTTGCGTCCAAATAAAATGTATGGCGTAGTATTGTGTTGAAACTGGGCCTGTTATAAACTGTCTGGAAAAAACTGTTGTTTTGGAATTTGTTCGTTTTGTTTTGATTTGGTTCAGTTTTCATTTTTCGGAAATTTTTAAGGGTGGTCCAACATCTGACGGAAGATGCGTCGCGTATCGTCGGTCGCGTAACGCCAGAATGGACAAGTAGATAATAGAACATTCAACTATTACCCACTCAACCGATGATGTGCTAGTGCGTCAATCATACTAACGAAGTTACGCCCGACGCATCTTCCGTCAGATGTGCTACCATCCTAATATACCAATTAATAAATGTAAACTAAGTTTGTCTGCGATTTATTTCTACATACCTACGTTTGACAGACAAAACAGTATTATTAAAATATATCACAATCTGTTCTGAACCAACACAGGATGAAGGTTCAATCGTTACGGTATATAAAGTAATTGAACCAAAAGTCCGCGGGTTTCCGGATTTTGTGGCGTTGCAGGGCGCCATCACCGCGCTCGCGGCCCTTTGGTTCATAGTCCATTGTTACACGGGTTTTGTTGATAAATGGTTTTTCAATGTTGATAATTTAAAGGTTGAAGAATGCGTTAAAAACAATGGAAATAAAACTAGGGTTCCTACATAACTTAAAGCTGAAGAACCGATAGTGTATTCTTTTGTTGATTTGTAACTGTCTAGGTTTGCTTGAAATAAAATTTTGGAAAATATACCTGAAAAGTCGGAAATACACCCGGGCGACGGGCAGGAACAGCTAGTAATGTATAAGTACGTAAAACATACAATGAAAACCTAAATCATAACTTTTGGCTACTTTTATTTATCCAAAGAGCCAACAAAGCTGATCAAAATTGTTTGTTCAACAAGCTCGCCACTAAAATAACTTGCCACCTATTGTTTCCAAACAACAGTCACTGTTTAGGTACGGTCCGAACCCTCTCATATTAGCATAGATCAGGCATCAAAAATCATAATTCGTCTCACCAGTGGAGCCGCTCGCTCATACATTAGTATGCAGGTCAGCGCTCCCAGCTATTGTGGTTTGTTTAAAGACAAATTTTCACCTGAGAATATATTCGAACAAGATGAATCGGACTGATTTCTGTTTGCTTTACATCCAGTCCTTTGTGTTATACCTATTGTTCGGGACCCAATCAATCGTACCTTTTATTTATTCGCCAGGATTAACTGAGATTATAGTGCGGGCATTTGGGGAAATATCGGCACTGTGGGGACTGTCGGATTTAGTTCGCGACTGCGACGTAAATTGCAGTTGGATTCATTTGGTGTGTGCTCGCCGGAATGAATTTGTGTTAGCCATGGCAAGTTTGGTTTGTTTGCAGATGCCATCAGTTCTGCGTGCGTTTATGCAAATATACGAACTGCATAAAGCCCTTTATGGGGTTGCTGGTAACAGTAATGGAAAAATTCACTTGTAACAAAATTGGATTGAATTGAAAAAGGAAAATGAGGGATGAATTGCCTATTAATGACAGACAGTCTGTCTCGTCAATTCAGAATATATCGTTCAGAAAAGTTAAAAAACAAAGTTTTGAATAGAGATTTTGCTACTTTGGGGCATGTGTAACTTTTTTAAGGTAACCTCCATTCTAATCAAGGCTATCTTTCTAGGTTTCAAGAACAATGCTAAAAATAGTTACATGTATAACTTTGTACTTAGACAAATAGAACGAGCAGGAAAGTGGTCTTAAAGTATAATGTGCCATCAACCTTGACTCCCTAAAAACCGCTTTTCTAAACTCCTTACCAGGTACAGTAGGTACACGTGTAACCATACCTTTACATAAAAAAAAACGTTACAAAGTGCTCAGAGCTCGATCCTCAACTCGGCAGTAATGCTCTCCGGAGAATCGAATCATTGCCGCTCGGCTGCGTAAATTAACTATACGGGAACAGAACGTGCGCTGTGTAAACGAGCTTCAGTTCAACATCTGCACTCATTTGAACGCGTGATGTTTGTTTTGGTAGTGTGAAGGCGTAATGGAAGAGGAATCGGGTGCCTGCATAGGGTTTAATGGGAAATCATTAGAAAGGAAATGCTGGGTGCCGTTAATGGTAACTTTATATTTTATGTTGCTTAGAAATCTAAATGCGAGCGTGTGGTGGAATATGGTCCACACCCACTTACAGAAAAGAAGCTTCAATCCCATTAGTGAGAACAGTACAGGCTGATTATATTACATATATATTTGAGAATAATTTGAGTTAAAAGCTTATAAAAGTATAATCTCATGTTTGTTAAACAGAGACTATAGTTACTCTCTTTGAAGAAAATATCATTCTACATAACAAAATAATTACAAAACCGTCCACAATCGTATTTCTTCAAATCTTGAATTTTGGTATTTGTAAGAAATATTAAATTCTTCAAAAGACCAAAAATACATTAATAGCTACTGGTAACAGAAACGTTCCCTACGAAACGAATTTGCAAAGACTTCTCAATGCGACGATATCCTAGAAATTTCAATATTGGCACCGATCTGGGAACCGAGAACCCAAAACCAATGGTTTAAATGCTGCGAATATAGCTGCAAAATCGTTTATTAGTTTGTGTTAACAGTAGCAATGCAATTATGAGATCCTGATTCAAAGCTTACAGCTGAATATGCAATTTCGCTTAGTCAACCAATTAATGCATTCTGCCAACAATCTTTGCCATGTCTTTATTTAGAGCCTATTATTAAAGTAGTTCACACATAAACACATGGTTTTTTCGCCTAGAATATACTACTTTTGGCTTAGTCCACAATACATTTGGTCATAAACTTATTCCCGGTTGCAAACTAGTACATCTAGGCATCTTACTTTGTGAAGGACCTCACTAGTAAGGTCAGTATTTGCCGTTCGAGGGCGTCCCTCCATCAATCTCATAAATATTCTTTTGTCCTACAGAATCAAAACAAAAGAGAAAGTTTACAAACATTTGAATAAAACATTACAGACCGCAATGTCATTTATGAAAAAAAGTACCTATTCGAAATTCAAAATTGTTAGGCGAACCTTACCTCTTTCTACACAAATTAGAACCCCGACTGTTTGTAGTTAGGGTTGGCGTTAATCATAACTTTTTGTTGGCTATTATCGTAAATTCGCGGCAACTGAATAGTAAATTAGAGTGGTTCACTGCCCACTTAGAGTTCGCTAAGACTTGTAGAAATGAAAGGTAAGTTGATAGCAGTAAATAAATAGCGAAAGATTTTGATGAAAATTATATATTTGACAAAAGAATGATATACTTGTAAATTATTGTTAACAATACATGAAAATCCTTTAAACTCTCTAGCATATTGAAAGATTTTTCTAATTTAACTAGCCTGTACTGCCCCACTGCAGAGCAAAGGCCTCCCTCTCCCTTTTCCTGACAATTCAGTTTTCGATAGGCTACAACTAATTAAAATAGGCTATGACGAATAATGTTTCCTCTAACACAGAATAAAATGCTGGTGCTACAATTTATCGAATAAAAGCCTGCTTACAATGTGAGCACTACTCAATAAAACTAAGTTAAACTGCACGATTCGTTCCTTAAAAAGCAGATACCTCACTAAATTCAAATTCAAATTCAAAAGTCATTTATTCAAAATAGGCTGAGAATCAGCACTTTTCAAACGTCAAAATTACATAAGACAGTCCCCCAAAAACGCCCACCCTTCACCACTTCCTAGTGCTTAGCTGGGAAGAAGAAGTGGCGCAACAAACTCCCCAGCAGCACAGATGTCTGTTCAGTTAGAAAACTTGATTCTATACAATAGTAGGTAGTTATGTAAAATAATTTACATTATGCAACGTAAAACATTACAACTCATAAAAAAAAAAAACTGTGATGAGTAGATTATGTCAATAATAAGTAAAAAAAATAAATTGACTTATACAGTCAAATAAAATGAACTTAGTAATTATATGAACTCTTATAGTGTCATCTAGTCGTTGATTTTAAAACACTTGTTTGTTGCTTGGGGGGGTACATTTGAGTAGCTTAATTATTCCCAAGCCTTTTTGTCGTCTAAGTAATCTTTAACTTTATAGAAACCTTTTTGACATAGTTTCTGTTTAATAAATGATTTAAATTTATTGAAGCTCGGTTCTTTAACATGGCTTGGGAGTTTGTTGTAAAAACGTATACTTTGGCACTTAAATGAATTACTAATTTTTTGGAGCCTAGTCCCGGGCACAATAAATAAATCTTTGTGTCTATTATTTATGCTATGAATGTCGCTGTGTTTAGAATATAGATTAGTATTCCTTTTTACATAAATCAGGTTCTCATAAATATATTGAGATGCGACTGTCATTATGTTTATTTCCTTAAATTTATCCTTCAGTGAATGCCTACAACTAAGGTTATATATTGCTCGAATGGATCGTTTCTGCAGCACAAATATAGCCTGAAAGTCGGCTGCATTTCCCCATAACAAAATGCCGTACGACATTACAGTATGGACATAACTAAAATATACTAATCGAGCTGTTTCTACATCAGTCAAATGACGGATTTTATACACCGCGTAGGCTACAGAGCTTAACCGCTTCGACGATTTGGTTATACGAGTATGTGGGCCCCACTGAAGCTTCAAATCCAAAGTAATACCTAAGAACACAGTCGTGTCCACAAGATCCAATTCTGTCCCATTTACTAGTGCATAGGTTTTCACCTGCTTAACGTTAGGTGTCAGAAATCTAATACATTTAGTATTTTTCTCGTTTAAAAGTAAATTATTAACACTAAACCAATGCACTATTTTAGAGAAAGGATTATTTACATCGTCGGTAACTGTTTGTTGTCGCTTAAGTTTAAATATAAGTGATGTGTCATCTGCAAATAGCACTATTTCATGACTGTTCTTTATAAGGCAAGGAAGGTCATTAATGTATACGAGAAATAAAAAAAGGCCAAGAATTGAGCCCTGCGGAACTCCCATAGTGACAATAGAACCCGGGGATCACTTGCCATTAACGTCCACCCTTTGGATCCTATTATCCAAATAAGAAATAAGAAGATCCAAAGCAGTGTTTCTAACACCATAGTGCTGCAATTTCCAGACCAATGTATCATGAGAAACACAATCGAAAGCCTTAGATAAGTCACAAAAAATACCTAGGGCATCATGCGACTCCTCCCAGGCCTCAAAAATATGTGCAAGAAGCTCAACACCAGCGTCGGAAGTCGAGCGACCCCTTGTGAAACCGAATTGTTTACTGTTTAATAATTTATGACTATTAAAATGTCTTTGCAATTAATCAAGCATCAATTTTTCAAATATTTTACTAAAGGTGGGGAGCACAGAAATTGGTCTAAAGTTCGTGGGGTCAGCTGTGCTGCCCAATTTAAATGAAGGTATTATTTTACTACTCTTCATTAAGTCAGGAATTACACCACAGTCAAGTACATTGTTGATTATGCATTTTGCAACCTCTACGGAATTCCCCCATAGATCAGCAGTTTTTTTAACATTGAGTGTATTGAAAGTTTTAATAATACTAATTTGAAGCACTAGTCGAAATAAAAACAGAGAGTGTATCAGCTTGTCCCGAACAAGTTTAAAATTAACTTCACTGGCGCTAGTGAAACTGGTATGCTGTTTCCTCTGAAAACGAAAGATGTAAAGGTATGTACACATGTATATACTCGGAAACAAAACGACATTTTTATACTCATACATTTTCCTTTCCAAAAAAATAAACAAACAATCCATGTGTTTTTATTACACCGAAAAAATGGAAAACCATATGCAATAACAATGCAGCTTGGATATGGACATGACCAGACTTTGTTTTATCCCCTGTCGGCCGTTCATACAAGCTAAATATTTCATGCGGGTGAGGTATGCTTGTCGCTTTACAATTTACCTCTTTTTATGCCGCAAACGAACGGACGGTTTTAACTAGTATTCTGACGATATACATACATGCATGTAATAATAATCCGGTTTGAGTAGGCCAAATTTCGCATTTGTGGATTTTCGAAACAATTATTTTTGCAAAACATTTACGTGAAATTCTGTAGTACACTTAAACGCGTTGGTTCATTTGGATGGAGAAGAACGTGAACTTTAGTTTTCATTCTGAAATATTTACTCGTATAATGGTTCCATCGTTATAAGGGTTCCGTAGTAAACAAGGAACCCTTATAGTTTCGCCATGTCCGTCTGTCTGTCCGTGGCTTAGCTCAGAGACGGTTAGTACTAGAAAGCTATACTTTGGCATATGTATACATATTAAACATAACAACAAAGTGGTAAAATAAAAACAAGATATTTTTTATTTTTTTAGGGTACCTCCCCTACACGTAAAGTGGGGATGGTTTTTTTTTCTCGCCTACACCATGTTGTGGGGTATCGTTAGAAAGGTCGTTCAAAAATATTGTGAGTTTGTAAAAACCAGTTTTGGATTCAGGGATCTGTTTGCGAAATATTAAGCGGTTAACTGAAATTTTTATAGTCAAGTGTCCCCCCCCCCCCCCCCCCCCCTGTCAGCTAAATGGTAGTACTTGGATTGGTGAAAAAATTCACAGCAGTAGTATGTATAACGAAATTAAAAGGAAAACTATCAGAGCTAATTAGGCTGTACAGGTTAACGAGTAATATTCAACCAACTTAAATTTGCGGTTTGAAAAACATGATTTCCCATACATTCTATATGGGAGAACATGTTTTTAACTACAATGTTAAGTTTGTTCTTGGGATAAAATCATCCCAACTAGGGAACCCTTCATTGTGCGTGGTCCGACACGCACTTGGCCGGTTTACAGGTTTACGGAAGTACAGTCGGCATTCAGTAGTCCGTTGTCGCTGAAAACCAGCGCAGGGGCTTTGTTTTGCATAGGGTCACAGCATTATGCTGAGCGATGGCCGTTTTTTGTGGATGTGATGCATATTTTCTTCCAAATTGTTAATTTTTGTGTTTTGGTCTTACCTTGCGTCATGTGTACAGCAAATAAAAGTATTTTCTTTCTTTCTTTCTTTATTTAAGATACATTACTTAATATTTTTGACCTACAAAAATTAATTAAAGAGAGAGTAAATGAATACCTAAGTTGATTATATTTATTAGGGATCCAAACATTCTAGGCCGCTCTAAAGGGCATTTTAGAAGTTCTATCTTACAAAATTTGTCTTACACAGGAGCAAAATTGCTGTCTTGTTATGTAAGTTCGTCGTCCGCAAAATATTCTAATCAATTGCTCAATTATGACGTAAATAATATTTTGATTGTAAGGGCACTTATTGAATTATATTTCATTAAACTTGTATCTAAATAAACATTAAGTAGGACACGGTCACTATGATATCGGCGTATATAAATAAAGTAAGAAGAGGGCAAATCTGCTCAATTCATAAGTATCTAGTGTCTACACAGGCATAGGCTTGAATTAATCTATAAAACATGCAGGCTTTGTCCAGCAGACAAATTAAACTCGGTATACAACATTTAAAAAAAACAAATAGAAACTCAACGCTACATCAAGCATTGTCACTGACTTTCCGCCGTCCGTCAACCAACTAGATTTTAACATTTCACACCATTTAAATTTCGCACCATTCAATCAATGCTCAGCTCATACATATTGTACACTGGTGCATTATTTAAACGAATGCGAGAAATACGCATTGTTTCGTTAACCGAACAATCCAATATATTTGTTATACATGCTCTGTGAGGCTCGTATGACAGTACCAAGCAATATATTAGTGGGAACGGCTATATTTCATAGAGAGACAAACTGCACGAAAGTCTACCGGATAATATCAATGCGGTGTATGAAAAGTTGTGTTTGTATTGCGCCGTTTATTTTGACTTATACTTAAGATATGGCGGGGTTATTTCTCTTTACGATTTCTGTACTGATTTTATTGGATACTAACTTTTTCTTTACAAAAGAAAATAACTGTAAATTAATTGCTCTTCGTTGGTAAGCGCATCACTTGAAAACGGCTGGACGTATTTGGAATCCCGGAAAATCTTCAAATTCGGCAAAAACTGAACGTCTTTTTTATGTAAAAAAAGACGTTCAGTTTTTGCCGAATTTTTTGATTGACTTATTGAAATTTGGACAGGCCAACATCTGTCGGGTCAGCCAGTTTTTAAATAACTAGCTGCGCCCCGTGCTTTCACCCGGGTAGGTCTCGATCTCGTGGATCGGTATAAAAAGTATCCTATGTCCTAACCCAGAATATCCGTTTTAGCGTGAAAACATAACAAATAAACACGAGGCTCACTGTCCAGTACGCGCCAGAAGTAAACGTATTAAGTATTGCCACTTGTGGAGGTTATTTTAATGTGGGATTCAATGAAATAGCCTCCACGTGCAACGTGCAACACCATCTGTAACTGTTTCTCCACGTGTAATGTGTTTTTGTTAGATATTATAAGTACTTACATACCAATCTGGCTTGTACATTCCAAAGCAAAATTTTAGAAGTCTCTCTCCAAGGATTTCTTGAAACACCCCTATGTGTGTTCAGCCATTATTTATAGTTTAGGAGCTAGACGGTTTTTTAATAATTTTAGGGAAATTCTCACTTGACTTCAGACTTTTTTTTAAATCTGTGTCTAATTTTAGGTAAATACTTTTTTGATTCATTATTATAAATACAGGTTTCCAAACGCTGTTTTCCTTTACCTATGTCAGTGATGTCCAAGATAAACATAAAAAGTACATACAGGGTGGCCAGTGAAACGGTTCAAAGCAACATTTTAGAAGCCTCTCTCCAAGGGCTTTCCGAAACACCCCCACCTATGTTCAGTGATTATTTTTATAAATTAAAAATTTTCAGACCCTCAAATATAAATCTGAAATCGTCAATCCGCCTTGAAGCGTGGTGATCAATGCTCATGCCTTCTCTGTAGGAGAACTTGCTCTTGCCCTGTAGTTCGACAACAATAGGCTGGTATTATTATTATTTTTACGTACTTATACTTAGAAAATAGAACAAAACTAGAAACTATGACAAGCTGAATCTTTCCGCATTTAGAATATGAGCGAAGATTGATGCGATATTTACGTCCATATTCGGAGAGGCCTATGTGCACTGTTATATACTAAGCCATTGACCCCTTGCCAGGATATGCCTTCGAAGGGAGTATATTAATGCAAAAATAGAATACCTATATCATTAAGAATAATAGTGTGTTGTAATAGTGACTAATCCTGAGGGACAAGGCAAGACTGAAGTTTATTCTGACATAATTCAAAACCCCTCGTTTGAACGCACGGCTGTGGTTAATCGACATCCTTTACTTAGTTTAATTAATTTTTGTAAAATAATTTAGAGTGAGCTTTTCATTGAAATACGACAGTATATATAAAAAAATAAAGCCGCAGACTAGAGTTATTTAATTATTTTTGTGGAAAGCACTATAATATTTTTTCATTTAAATAAATTCTGTTTCCGTACCCATAACTGCATTTCTCTTTGATCATTTTGCAGTCCAGTTTAGTAAATATTATGTATTTTTAACTAAGTTTTGAACCGTAATTGCTTTTATTCAATTTAGTTGTAACACTGTCAGTCTCAAAACAAAGAAGTTAATGGGTCGGTGGTCGGGTAAGTCGTTAGTACAAAAGTGAACTCTATGGTGAGTTCTTACAGAATAATTTTGATTGACATGGTATAAAAATTTAGTCATTATTAACCTTTATGTATCTTCGTATTTATTATACACTTTTGCAATTTTTCAGTTTGAAAACTTTTGTACGATATTATAAACATTATAGTAAAGTACATTTTTTTTTAGTATATACTTCTTGGAAATAAAATAAAATTACTGATAAACAATAACCGTAGGGACTTGGTACTTACCTTACGGCCTTATTTTAAACGGTGAAGGAAAAACATCGTGAGGAAACCGGTATGTCCTAGAACCAAAAATTCGAAGACCTGTGATATCCACCAACCCACATTGCACAATGGGCCCGCGTCGTAGATTTCAGCCCACTCTTTTTCGATGAGAGGAGGCCCGTCACAGCAGGGGGAACATTAAAGGCTGTGTGTGTTATTCCTAAAAGCTAATTTTATCAAAGTCAGATATATTTTATACCTATTTAGCAAAAAGAAGGCCAAAAATTTAAAATTTATTCGCAAGATAAGACTTTACAAGATTTAAATGTTTGGATGAATTCACACTAAGTATAATTATGAGTACAATCGACGAGCCCATAGTTGCGGACAAAGAAGAAGTTCTACATTAAACAGTATGTAATATTTAAGCCATCGCTATACATCACAAGGTTATTGCGCGACGTCACGATATACATATATAACGCTGTTCTATTGTCGTTCCGTTACAATCACGATTATAGTATCTATTGTATGTAGTGCATTGTGGAGGTTTGCATCGCAGTGTAAGCGCATTGTAGTGAGGTATTGATTGTGTAGTGGATTGGTTGTATATGCAATTATTGGATCGTTCATTGATCTATTATATATAGTTCAATTTTAGGATCGCCTGTCAGGATTAGTATCTGGATTTATCTATAATAATCTCCCTCTCACAGAGAGAGACCTGTGTTTCAGCAGTGGGAACATGGGCTGATTATGCTATGCTATGCTAATCTAAGAATAAGAAATAAATAGTCGAACGAAGACAGGCTTAAGTTATTACCAACGCAAACAGTTTTTATGGGTAGCTGAGCAATTAACAGACTAATGCCACATTTTTGTCAATACGTTTAACGTACGTGTACGTTTTTGTATTGCATAATATGTGTTTTTTTCTTCGGCGGTAACTCTTTGGCACTTGTCCTAGAAGTTGCCTACTTTTTCTCACTTAACATCATAAAAATAAAATATATTATCGTTAAAACCGTAGCGGACAGTCCTCACATATTAATTCCTTGTCCTAAATATAGAAAGGGAAACGTCCCGCACTCGTAAATATAACAAAATTTACATGAACACGAGTATTAGTACGAAGAGCGCACTTAATGGTTGGTATTGTATTACATAGGTACAGTTAAGTAGATACATACAAGTGTTGAGAGCGATTTTGTTATACTGTGTCATTGGCTTAAGCTTTTTGTCTCCTATTTTTGTAGTATTTTTACTAAAGGATCTCTTCTAGATAATGATTAAAAATAATTGTTTCAAGAATAGCGTTATATCTGCCAAAATACCAAACTACGTTTATATCCAATTATAGTAGATGGTATGTTTTCGTTCGGAAATCTGTTCATACTACAAAGCTGTTTTCCATTTTTTAGGCAGTGTAGAGCACTTTGTATTCCCAAATCTGGTTATAAGAAAGTAAACGGTTGAAGGTATGTGTTTTTTCGCTTTGTGCGTAAAGTGGATATATTTTTCACACTGAAAATTCTTAAAGGAATAATCCGTGTTAAAATCTGCCGGATTAAAAGATTTTTGTTTTTTTTTTTACTTGATTGACAGTCTGTTACGCCATGCTTAGTATGCGGAATGTTCAAGAGTATATAATACCTCAAAGTGCTTAGCATGATCCTCCGTTATATCAAAAATAATTCAGCATACATTTTGAAATAAATATGTGGTAAAGTTGAGGATTAATGTTAAGTCTGTTTAACAAAAACACGATTCCATAAAGATCAAATACAGAATAAATTACAAAGTTACCTCCAAACCGAACAATAAACCGCTAGTATTTAAAATTACTTCAAATTAACTTTGCATCATATCTGAACTAAATTTAAAGCAGATACAATTTTTTATTTATTTTATTTAATTAACATTATTTAAAAATAATCTATTTAGTTGAAGACCCGTCACTACATATATCTTAAAGATATTCTGTGACATCACTAAGGTGTAATTTGACCACATTACTCTGCCAACCTCAACTGCCCATAACAAAACTTTGCCCATTTCACAAAATATCCTCAACGACAACTAGCAACAATGGTCACTGTTTCCCCAAGCCTCAAAGTGTAGCAACAAGGATTAATTCCACACAAACTGCATCGTGTCGCTCTGTTGCCCACGCTGCCCTCGTTGCCCGCGACATGCCCAACTTGTGCCGTTTGTTGTCTTAATGCCATGCCTGCTGAATACTTGCAGCTAATGGTTAGCCCTGACTTGTGTTTCTGTTTTAAGGGATTAAGATTGTGGATGTAAATTTGAGGGTGCATAGATTTTTATCTTTAAGGTTTGGTGGCAGATTTAAGGGGGAATTGGTTCATCTGGACGCCGTTGCGGAAGGACGTCTCGAGCACTCCGCGCCTTTGTTTTATTGCACACGTGCAGCAGCTTGGGCCCGACACAAGATACAACGCGGTTTTGCCGGTCAAAAAAATAAAAATAAAATCGAGTGTTTTGTTTATTCAATGTGGCTATGAATGACTCAAGCGTCGACAAATGATTACATTAAGTGCAAAAGTGAGGTGTGCTAGGCCTACGTGCGTTCCTGATCCAGAGCGAGCGATCCAGGGCATCCGAGGGCCTTATTGTCTGCCGAAGGTTTCCGGCGAACCAGAAACGTCGTAATCAGAAAAACCCGTTGAGATCATTCCTTGTATTTCAGGGCGTTCTACTAATCAGTCAGTTAATAAATCAAATTCCCATAGTTCAAACGCATACTTAACGTTAACTCCAACGGTAGATCCAGATACAAAAAAGACTTACACCTTGAATTGTTTCTAGTAAGTGTAGCGATCACGATTTCGATTAGGATGCCAAAATTTAGTGACAAAGTTCGGTAGATTATTTGTTAGATTAAATACAACATCGTTAGCGCATATCTACGGTTGCGTAGTGACTGGCAAAGTTTAAAGATTTGATGCTACGCATTGAACCAACGCTTACTTTTAAGCTACATATTTATTATATAGTAAAAGGAGAATGGCAAGATAAAATATTATATTGAATATACTCTAACAAAAATAACAGTGTCGATTTAGATTTCGTAACAGTCTGGCAATTTCTATAGCCTTACAAAAAAAAAAAAGTCGCGTCTAAGGCAACTTCTTTTTTGTCGTGTTTCTGTTGAACAATTTACCCGAGTTTTTGTGAAGAAAGGCACATGTGTGATTAACTTAAAGCCCACTCAACAAAAACAAAAACTGCATAACAAGGTATATTTCAATAGAAAAACAGAGGGTATCTAATAAATCTCAATCAACGCATGACCCTGTCAAACTTTTTTATCTCTGTCTCTAAAGTAAATCTGCACGTGGGGTTGAGAATCCCAAACAATAGTTTTACAATGGTAATAATAGCGGCCATGCAAAAGGATGGCAATTGTCTGTTTAGTGCGATCGCCCATCAACTAAATCTCTAAATGGGGATAACATTTGGCCATATGTCAATACGCCAAGACCTCGCTACGTATGTTTCGGATAACCGCAACGACACCTGAATTTGCTTAGCACTTAGGAATAACATTCAAGACACTATTCCTAACAGCAAGCTCTCTCAGGAACAAATAATAACAAACTACATAACCGCGCAGTTTAACGAGACGTTCTGGGGAGGGGAAGACATCCTAATCGCCGCGGCTGAATTCTATCTCGTAAATGTGCATGTGCATAATAATTACGGAAACACACTGGTGTACTCACCTGCCGGCGAACCAGTACCGGAAACATACATATCCTTTACAAAGATCTACATTATGATAGCTGGGTCATAAGCGCCGACGAACAGTACAACAATAAGCTGCAAAGTCTAACGCATTAAACAACTCACAAAGATACACCACAACATGCCGAAACGGTAGGTAATAAATACAACAAAAGAGAAGAACAAGGGCAGTCTACTAAACCCCGAATTCTGAGCAGCCCCCAACTAGCTTCCTCATTAACACCGGATGAGCAATTAACATCAACATTAGGTACACCGTTAGCGGTTGAAGTCGCGGACGACACCGGATACACAATACTTAGAAATTTGCCTTCTGCCGTGACTAAGTACACTTGCTCAGACCTGCGCATTGCAACTTGGAACGTTCTTGGGGCCTCGAAACCGACCAAAAAAGATAAAATAGACCCGGAACTTTCAAATAGGGGCATTCACATAGCCTGCCTAAAAGAAACAGGGACGAACTTAGGAACATATAACTCCACCGATTACGAATGGCACCTATCTGGAACCGCAGGTAAAGCTCAATGGGGACTTGCAATTGTAGTCAGAAAGAATGCCGAAATTGAAATAATAAATAGAAATTTCGATACCGACGTGATGTCAATCACTCTTAAAGTTGGTAGGGGAAGTGACAAACCTGCTCCGCTTTATATAATTAACTCTCACATCAACAGCTGTACCTCCAAAGCAACCAGATCCTTCACGGGTGTACTAAACTTGATTAGACAAAAACCAAGGAAATGTACGTAAATCATCCTAGGCGACTTTAACACTCATATTGGTAGACAAGATACAATAAGTTTCCAATGCAAAGGGCTGATTCACCAAAATCTCCATCATGACTACTCCAATTACAACGGAGAAATGTTAATGGATATAGTCAGCAGGGAAAAACTGCAAATAGAAACAACAAAGCGAGAACATCATGCAGGATAATATGGTCACAGGGCACGCAGAAATCACAGTTGCATCAAATTATTACGCCACAGACAACAGAAAAACTCTTTAAGTATATTAAAGGCGAATGGGTAGGTAGGGCCATATCCGACCATAAAATAATTTGGGGGCAGCTAAGAACAAACCGAATCATAAACAATGATGAAAACAATAAACACAAGACACAAAAAAATTAAACAACAATAAAGACCAAGAATTTCAATTACAAACAATGCTACTATGCCGCTCTCAATATCAAATCAACCAAAGCAAAATACCAAGCTTGCATAATCAAAAAATTGGAAAACGTAGGAATAGACTCAAAAGATGAAAGCGTCGAAATACCATGGTGTACCATAACTGAAATATTAAAAGCGGCGGCCCAGGAAACCTTAATTTTTCAGCAGAGTCACTCTAGGGATCATCGTATAGATCTTGCTAACCTCCAAAAGGCTAAATTCCCACAAAGAAGACAATTAGATAACCCAAATAGACATAATCGTGTAAAGGAATGTCAGGCAATACTTCATAAGATTAAAACTGAAGAAGAAAACAAATAATCTAGCGCTTTCTTCACTGGATTGGGGAAAAAACATCCTTCAAAACGCATGCAGGTACTTTATCTATTTTACAGGAAAAACAAGCAAACTACCAAACGCCGGAAAAGAAACGCTTATATACCAATGTCCAAATGGCAGCAAATCCTAAAAAACTTCGAGGCCCTACCTACACCAACGGTTACCATAACAAAACCGATATCCGCCGCGCAAAATGCATGGTGTGGTCAGCAAAGTAGTTGGATTATTAAAGGAAAGGGAGTCAAACAGGGTTGCCCGCTATCTCCTCGTCTTTTTACACTGGTCATGGATGAAGTCCTTAGAACCCTCGAAGAGGAAACTCAGTTAATCAAATTAGACCAAGATCTTGAAATATCACTCCCCCTGGTGGTATCATTCGCGGACGACCTCATCTTCATTACAGACGACCTAAAAGGGTTAGAAAGTATTGTATACCATATTAAACCTCTACTAGATAGTGTCGGCCTACAAATAAACGTAACAAAAACAAAAATTCTAATTAGAGACCTATTAGCTAAACAGAAAGCGACTTACTTGTCAATGAACGGATTAAAGCTATATACTGTCGACGAAATTGAATATCTAGGTGCATACATAGCATCTGCATTAAGCAGGAGAAGCACCGTTAGAAAACGGTGTGAACAGGCCACTAGAAACGCAAAGTCACTATTACCTTTCATAATAAACTCAAAGATGGACTGGAAACTAGCCAGACTCATGTATCGAATGGTGATAGTACCTTGCATGATATACGGATTGAAAGTATCGGCAATCACCAAAGCTAATAGGTCAAGACCGAGAAGATATGAGAGTCATCATGAGAGACTTGATTAACCACGCCAGAAATAAACCAATACAAAAGAAGATGCACGAAATCTTAGATGGAAAAACTGTAACCAAACGCATCAAGAACCACAGAATGTGCAATCTCGCAAACCACACCTTTTACACGCAGTAATGCAGTATAAGGCCAAATATAAGAAAGTAGGCCGTCCTATTTACACATGGAACGACAATCTTAAACAGGACTCGACTTATTTCGACAAGCAATTAAACTTTTGAATGGATAAGGCTACAGACAGATACAAGATCATGAAGGCTGCCAGCAAAAAGCTGAGAAAGCAGCGTAACTCCGTCTCAAAATTCACCGGTGAAAATTGACTCGAACCAATATAACGAAGACGTGGCAAAAGATGCTCATCCATAGATAATTAACACCCGTCTCTGTACTATTCCTATGCTTACTCTAGGATGCATATCCGGTATGGCTCTCAAATCCTTCCTTATCCTAAGGGCAAGTTCATTCATTACCATTACCAAGCGCCCCCCGGTCTACTCCCAGATATGCAATGGCCTTTGCAGTCCCATGAAACATGAGGCTTCATGGGCTAGTGCAAATCTTGGGTTTCATTCGATTTATCGAGTCTGGTTAATCCGCGCTGGGATCGGTGCATTTATTTCGTTCATTAAGGTTTGGTGGTAGGTTTAAGGGGAATTCCTAATAGCACAGTGGTTGACAAGAAAATTCTAAACACTTTTTTACAGGATCCAATAGCGACATTGTCATTCTTTCTCGGGCATTCCACTAAATCCTAATTATAATCCGTTGAAAAAGCTATTTTACGGCCCGGCCACGGGGACGGGCGTTGCGAACAGTGGTGCGTATTGCGGGGCGGCAATCCATGCGGCAAAGTTTGCAGGCCACGGGCTATCGTTCGCCGCCGCGACCAGTATAGAACGAGAGCGAAATGTCTTTAAAAGTTATTTCGATATAGCACGGAGAGATGTAGCATCTGGTTCAAGACATAATATTACTATTTACATCCAGTTTTTTTTTTATTACACCCGAATGAGTGTCGAAACCTTTGCTTATATTGTTATGAATTTTCAAACACAACTGGAGAAAAAGGTCAATGCAGATAGCTGGCCTATCAATTTCAGCAATAAAATTTTCAGTATTAATTATTTCCCGGCTAATACAACTTAGTTTGGTTTCTGTGCTATTCGCCGCGTCTGCCGCTCGATACCGTGGTTTGCGCCGAACTGATTCATACATTTGTTTCCGTCGCCCGCCGCACCGCCAGACGCTCATAAAATTCGCTCGGCAACTATCACCGGTCGCCCCGCCCCACGGTGGATCGAAAATCGGCTGTAGAAGACATAGGATCTCGATGTCTTAAATGTTATTTTTTTTGCTGGAAATGACTTCTGCCGCTCATTACTGTTCTATAAAATGTCATATGAAGTAATTGTGTGCACAAATGGAAGAGTTATAATTTTTATAAGAAAAAAATGTATGGAGCTGACATGAAAAATGAGGATATCTCTGGAATGGCTAGGACAACCATTATATCCTTGCACACTGTTATAGTACTATTTATTTGTGAATTTTTGACATACTTAATGTTGCGTAATCTCTTGTGCTTTTTTTTAAAAAAATCGTCAAAATTAAATAATAAAAAATGTTTATGATATGTACATTTTAATGCTTAAATATGGCTATACCAAGTGTAATTTACAATATTTTTTATGCTTAGACCAAAACATTCTAAGAAATCACAAAGTCGTATTACCTACTTATTTGAAATGACATGGTAATTATGAATTACATAATATGTAATCTTGTCTAACGCCTCAAGTCCACATTAGCTAATGATTAATAAAACTTAATACCTATATACCTAGTTAAAAGGATACGTACCAAAATAATTTGGGGTACTCGCTAATTTAGCAATTAGTGCAGGATTAACTTAATGAAAGTAATTAGATAAATGTGATACCATCATCAATAACAATAAATATTCAAACATTGGATTCACAACTTCAGTTCATTTAGAGCATTTCTAATAGTAACATCTATCCTACCGTGTCTTTTTACTCAGTGATCGTGAATAATGGAAAGCATTATTACAAATTTGGATTTGTTTGTTATTCTGAGCAATCAGGATGCTTCGTCTTTCGATCATGAACTATTGTTCAACACACTTGTTATTCGACTGGGCTCTAGCCTTTCAGATGAACACAGTGTTACCGTGAAAGAATTTTGTCGAAGATTTACACGGGCAGTTCAAAAGAGATGGTTACGATCCCACAGGAAAAGTGAAGTTTTTAGACGTGATTACAGTAATTGGCTTGAGGCAAATATTGACTGGCCAAACTGCGTGCAAACCAATTTGCTCATTCAAGAATCAACAAGTGAAAATATTTCTACTGAACCTGTACCTGAACCTGTACCATCAACTTCAACAATGAAATCAACTTCAACGATGACAAAAAGATCTCGAAAGCCGTTTGAAGATCTAAGTAACAAGCAGAAGAAGAGACGATCTGATGAACATATAGGCGATGACCCTAATGAAGTAGCTTATTCAGCTGCAGCACTTTTGAAAGGAGATGGCCGTGAGGATATTGCATCTGTTATTGAACATATGCTCCAAAATCCAGAAGCAGCAGAAAAAATCAAGGAAATGTTGAACAAACCAGCTCCTTCAACAATATTTTCACCAGAAAAAGCACTGGGTTTGCTACTTTCATTAAAACTATCGAAATGGCAATATATCACATTAAGGGAAACGACTATTCGAGAAGGTTCAAAGGAGATATATCCGTCTTACTATAAAGTGCAAAAAGCTAAGCTACAGTGCTACCCTCCGAAGACATTTGTGACTGTAACGGATTCATCTGCTAAGATTGCACTACAAGCGTTACTAGATTTAACAGTGAACAGAATTTTTGAAACTATTCGTAGTCCTGATGCGATACAAGATAAACAATTGATATTAATATCAAAGTGGGGATTTGACGGTGCATCTAACCAAAGTAGATATAAGCAAAACATAGAGAGTGGTCAAGATGATTCCAGCATATTTATGGCCTCTTTGGTTCCATTAAAGTTGACAGCTGACGGTGATACCGTATGGGTGAATCCAAAACCCTGCTCACCTAGGTATTGCCGTCCAGTCCAGTTTAGTTTTGTGAAAGAAACCAAAGACGTTGTCATAAATGAAAAAACTGCAATGAATAACGAAATTGAAGCTCTCGTTTCCTCAAAATGTCAAGGACATGAAATTAGTCACAAATTAATGATGACGATGATTGACGGCAAAATTTGTACATATCTGTCTGAAGCTAAGTCAAATGCGGCCTGCTACCTGTGTTTGGCTAAGCCTACAGAAATGAATAAGTTAGATGTCATTGCGTCAAAAACCATTTGTTCTGGTGTGTATGAGTTCGGATTATCATCACTTCATGCCCGCATTAATGTGATGGAATGTCTTCTACACATAGCGTATCGTCTCGACTTCAAAAAGTGGTCTGCAAGAGGAGAAGGTCATCAAGAGTTATTGCATTCACGAAAAAAACTCATTCAAGATCGATTCAAAGATGATCTCAACCTTTTGATTGACATCGTTAAGCAAGGATCAGGCACAACTAACGACGGGAACACAGCAAGGCGGTTTTTTGAATTTCCTGATAAAACTGCAGCGATCACTGAACTAGATGAAGACCTAATACGCAGATTTGCTGTGATTCTGCAAGCTATCACATCTGGAGAGATTGTAGACGTGCCGAAATTTAAAGAATACGCTAGAACAACCGCTGAAAAATACGTGGAACTGTACGATTGGTACTACATGTCATCAACCGTCCACAAATTGTTGATTCACGGAGGGGACATAATTGCAGAAAATGTTATTGTACCAATTGGAAGTCTTTCGGAAGAAGCTTCAGAGGCCCGAAACAAAGACTTTAGGAGGTTCAGAGAACACCATTCTAGGAAAAAAGAGTAGACAAGCATCAAACGAGGATATCCTCAATATGCTTATCGTCTCTTCTGATCCTCTAATTTCTTCCACAAGACCAAAATTAAATGCCCACAAGAGGCAGACATACTTTAAGGAAACAGTAGAACTACTGAAACTTCAGGATCAGGAAGCTCCGACAGAGTTCTTAGAAGTTATATCTGTTGCAGAGCCTGATTCTGAAGTGGATTCTGATGGTGACGAAGTATAAAATAAGTTAACTTTTATTGTTTATGTTAGGTTAGGTTAAGTTAATTTTTTTTTTTTAATAATTTGCTTTTATTTTTAATCATACAATAGTTTACCATTTATTGTTATTGACTAATGATCACCGTTTATCTAATTACCCTCATTATGGTACATATCCTTTTAACAGGTATATAGGTATTAAGTTTTATTAATCATTAGCTAATGTGGACTTGAGGCGTTAGACAAGATTACATATTATGTAATTCATAATTACCATGTCATTTCAAATAAGTAGGTAATACGACTTTGTGATTTCTTAGAATGTTTTGGTCTAAGCATAAAAAATATTGTAAATTACACTTGGTATAGCCATATTTAAGCATTAAAATGTACATATCATAAACATTTTTTATTATTTAATTTTGACGATTTTTTTAAAAAAAAGCACAAGAGATTACGCAACATTAAGTATGTCAAAAATTCACAAATACATAGTACTATAACAGTGTGCAAGGATATAATGGTTGTCCTAGCCATTCCAGAGATATCCTCATTTTTCATGTCAGCTCCATACATTTTTTTCTTATAAAAATTATAACTCTTCCATTTGTGCACACAATTACTTCATATGACATTTTATAGAACAGTAATGAGCGGCAGAAGTCATTTCCAGCAAAAAAAATAACATTTAAGACATCGAGATCCTATGTCTTCTACAGCCGATTTTCGATCCACCGTGCGCCCCACCGCGCCGTTTTCCGCTATTCGTGGCATGATTAGTACATTAAAATTTATATACATTATTTTTAGTCGCTTGACACTTCGCCGTTCGCACCGCGCGAATATTCGCTGCAGCGAATGTACCATGGCCAGGCGGTAAGGCTAAATACAATATTTAACAAAAACCGACAACGATCCCGAAATACTATTATTTTACTCTACCAAATCACACACAAGTCTATACATGATATTCACTGGTCACTGTACAGTAACTACTAAGTAATACATCAACACATTAAAAAAAATGTAATTTCACTTGTAATGTCACTTGCACTGGCAAGTATTCAGCCACAGAGAGCATTCGTACGTACCGTGCTATATTGCTGTTTAGACAGTTACCGCGCTGAAACGTATAACTAATAACTAAATCAGTAATGTACCTAAAATGTAACAGTCCAACTTTAGTTATGGTGATGTGACGTGTTCGTGTATTATTGGGATTTTAATGTAATGTGCAGTCGGAGAATGAAAAGGATTGATCACGCCTTGGTATGTTTAGGGTTCCATACGTCCGAATGAAAAAACGGAACCCTTGGATCACCCGTGGTCTCTAAATATTCATTATTCTTCTGCATAATACATAATGATAGCAAATATGGAATGATTTAAATTGACAGAGCAAATGAGCTACACGAGCGCCCGCTGTGGGGAGAAAATAATAATAATTAATACTTGCATAACCATTTCATTCTTCGACTGTGCAGAAGTAGTGCACTCTCAAAGAATTATTTCGATGTCCAAGCAATCGTTAAACTTGATCGAGAAAACTAATAAGAACCATGTAGAGAGGCTTTTGAGTCGATTGCCTATTTATTCCAAACGCTGTCTTCATCTTGACCCAGATTTTATTGAACCCAATATACCAACTTCAATTGAACCAGTCAGCAAGCATTGAAGTCTTATAACATAATACGATTGTGGTAGCTATGGGTACATACGCTGTTTTCAATCGTATCGAATTGGATTAATGTATAATTGGTTGCATTTTCAGGTGCATTTTCTTGAAAACGGTGAAAGAAAACATGGTGAGGAAACCGGCAAGTCCTAGAACCAAAAAAATTACATCCACCGACCCGCACTGGGCCAGAGTGGTGTATTATGGCCCAATCTCTCTCACAGAGAGCAGGCCTGGGTCCCAGTAGTAAATACGTTGCTGGCTGATTATACGGTTCATTTATAGTCTTATCGTAATACACTATAACACTCGCGTCCTAATTCAAAATTCTGCATTCTTTAAAGAGCTTAAACCAGACGTAGTCTGTATAAAAGTGTACCACATCCGTCCTGCTTTATAAGCGTGATTAATGTTTTTGTTTTTTACGTTTTTCTGGGGTCCGTAACAAACAGGATCCTATTACTTAGCCTCCGCTGTCTGTCTGTCCGTTCGTCCGTCCGTCTGTCTGTCAGCGGGCTGTATCTCATAAACGTAATAGGTAGAAAGTTGAAATTTTTACAAACTGTGTTTATCTATTGCCGCTATAACAACAAGAAACAAATTACGAAAGGAATTAAATTTGGTTTTTTAAAGCAATAGAATCAATTTGCATATTTAAAAAAACTATGTTTGCTATTTTATTACTAATTAGTCCGAATGTTAATTTAAATGTTTACATTTCGAACTTTATTCTATTTTATTTTACCAATAAGTTTTATGGACACATAATTACAAGAAAATGTCATTAAATTTGAAAACCACCCAAATAATCAAATTAAATAAAGTTAAAAATTAAAGGAATACAATAAACTCCCATATAATAAACTTTTACTTAAATAAAATAAAATACCTTGGCATATGGGGTGTCATCTAGACCTCATCGAGTAGAGTACAAATACAATTTTATATTCTTATCTTTAAAACGAAAAAATTTGGGGCCGTAAAAGTTGTCAGTTTGACAATTTTTGTACGAGCTCTATCGCATAGACTAAAGGAGTTAGGAATTTGAAACTTCTGTATATAATATACCATATACTGTATTTAATCACCAAATAATAAAAACGCCGATTTATAAGGTATTTCAATATGGGCTTTTTTCTGCAACTGCAAAAAATTACTTTCCGAAGCCGTCGTCAGCCCGTCTCGTCTCAGAGATTTTATTATTTGAGAAAAGTTTTTCACAAATTAGTTTATATTTATATTACGATGGCGATGATTATGGCGATGGTTAAAATCAAAAAGTCCAAGTCAAAGCCGAAGTCGAAGTCGAAGTCGAAGTCGAAGTCAAAGTCAAAGTCGAAGTCGAAGTCGAAGTCGAAGTCGAAGTCGAAGTCGAAGTCGAAGTCGAAGTCGAAGTCGAAGTCGAAGTCGAAGTCGAAGGCAAAGTCGAAGGCGAAGTTGAAGTCGATGTCTAAGGCGAAGTCTAAGGCGAAGTCAAAGTAAAAATCAAAGCCAAAAGTCAAAGTCATGAATTATGTTAGATGTTACATACACATCAAAGGCGACTGCCGTAAGGCTCACACGTTTTTTTTTTTTTCCCTTCACTATGCTTAGTAAAACGTTGTATGATACACGTGCGTAAGATGATTTTCGACTCGTGTTGACTTATACACTCGCTCACTTCGCTCGCTCGTGATTAAAAATGCCACTCGTCGGAAATCACCTACCTTCCGCACCCATAGCATAAATAACTATTTTAATTCAAAGTATCATTATGAGTCTTTGCATTGTTTTAAATTTTTGATTAAAGAAATTGTTCGTTTAGTATAGTCCGACTCGCGGCGGTGGTTTTGTCCTTAGTCTAGTAAGGTTTAATAGAACCAGCCAGGTTTAAAGTACGTATACACGTCTAACATTGCCTTTAAAGATAAATTCATAGAAAACGTGTCGGTGCGTGTCGTAGGCTTATCTCTGTGCACCTCGGGCTCACTCTCTAGTACTTTGGTTTGTTCACGAAACATAGCGCTGCAAAGTGTGCACTTGTCCACTTCTTCTGTTGATATAAATATGTCTATACGATAAGTAGACCGCTTGTAGTGTCATCCTAACTTTATAATATAAATGCGAAAGTGAGTTTGTTTATTCGTTTGTTACACTTTCACGCTAAAACGGCTGAACGGATTTGGATGAAATTTGGCGCAAAGGTAGACAATGTACATAACATACTTTCTATCCCGATATTCCTACGGTATCGAAACTTATGCGGGTGAAACCGTGGGACGAAGCTAGTGGGTTATAAAATTAAGAGGCGATGTGAAATATTAATTTAGTTTTTTTGCTATATTCACTCCTATGTCTTTTCTTCTTTCAAATGTTCCTTATGAAAGTAATTGAAGGTTTTAGGTATATATAATGCACTTTTGAGCTTTTTCTTTTTCATTAATAGAATAAATATGTAGGTAAATTATTATAATAAGGCTGGGCTTGTTAAGGATTTTCATGTTATAGTAATTAAATTCCCTTTCATCCATTCTATAAGTACATGGTTCATCATTAGTTAGGGTATGTTTACCCTAATCATTGTGCCCGGAAGCCATAAAACCTCCCTAGTCCTTCAAGGCCAAATATTCGATGATACCTACCGGGTGAATGTAACATCGAACCGCACTCTGCTTTTAACGTCATTTGCGTTTTAGTGCTCACTATTGGCGACACACTTTTTGTTTATACAGCTATTTTACGACCTTTGTATAGCTATGGGAACCATAAGTCTCTGGAAAATGCCCGTTGATAATATAAAAGTGTACCAGAATAGTGACGAAAAGATCACATTATAGTTTTTCAGGGAAGATAGGACGTTTATCTCTTAATATTTTCCGGATTTCCTGCTGGTTATTAATATCAGATAATATGTTTGTATAATCAAAGTATTGATATACAGGGTGACAGGGACATCGACGCGAAGCCGGCTACCATGGATTCAGTACATGATTCTGAACTCCACTGGGTTGATTTTTTTTGCCGGTTATTAAAAAAAAAATCTGCTGTTTCATAGAAAAGTGCAATACCTACGCGGTCAAAATGTATGCAGCTGTTTTTTTTTATTTTTATAAACGACGAAAAATTTCAACGCAGGGGGGTTCAGAATCATGTACTGAATCCATGGTAACCGGCTTCGCGTCGATGTCCCGGACACCCCGTATACTATCGCTGTTTATTCCACTTAATGTAGTTTGGAAGCAGCTATGAGGCTCTAATTGCGTAACAGACGATCAATCATATTCTGAATTATTTTGAAGGATATTGCTAATCCAATGCTTCACATGTTCGAAAAAAAAATGTTGTTGAACTGTCAACATGGAACAGATTTTGATTGACCTTATGTTACGCAATTAGGGTGCTGTTCATAGATATAAGAAAGAAGGAGATATGCCCGGTAGTTGAAAATATATCGAAACCCAATGTCTTCAATGTATCCCTACTACCTAGGAACTACACATGCAGATCAGTAAACCCAATAAATACGAGGTCCCGCTCGCTATTGCAATTTACAAATCAGAACGTACTACACAATCAATTATAAACCTTATCCCATCAAACACAGCGTGCATTTGCCGTACACGAAAACATCGATCGCTATCGTTGTCCTGTGCAAAAGCCATTTATTTTACATATACCCTAGTGATTGACTAAATCTGAAAGTTATTCTCATAATTATTATTGTATAAAAATTTTTGGAAGTTCCTGAAAAAATTATAAATAAAAACGATATAGATATAATAAGATGTAAGACGATGTAAGATAAATAAACAATACGTAGCAAAAAATATATATATATTAAGCAAATCAAAAAAATTCAACGATAAGAGAGAATTTAAATGAGTATAAAACAAGATTTCACATCGGTCTTCTAACCAGGCTATAACTGTTGACAAATTGAAGAATAAACTTTAATAGTAATAGAAATTCATACGACAATCGACATTGTTGTCGATAGCCTACGTTAGTGGAGCTGCACAACCACATCACTAACTCGTCTCGTCGTCGAACGAACGTATCGTTTTGTGATTTTTACATTGCTTGTCCAATTACTTAGTGACATACTTTGGTAGTGGTAAAGAAGCATGTATTTACTACAATAATAGTACAGTCGCTGTGGTATATGAAAACAAAAATATCGTAGTAAAGGCAAGAAATATTTTACGATTTGTTGTTTTTCATTATTATAAACACAAATATAGTAAAATACTTGTGTTGATTTATGATAAGTGGATCTATGATTTATACAGTTTCTAGTTTGGCTTCGATTTCTACAAGAAACAATAAACAACACGGTATTCTTAAATGTTATCACGATCGCGTTCGAAAGCGCACTAGTTAATGGAGACGGCCATTTGCCTGAGCCATGAGCATCGTGATCATGACGCGCGGACACAGATATGCCCCCTATGCCACTTCTCCTGTTATTTATATTTCTGTGGTGCTGTTTTGTAACGCACTGGGTTAAACATTAATAAGAATCATCACTATACCTAAGAAGATTTTCCTTAAGTTTTGTTGTATGTTCGGATCTCGATTTAGAAAAAGCACTGCACAAGTGCTCTGCTTGCCAATATGCTTTACTTTACTATTTTCACAAACCGCCGATTATGCTAATGCTTACTATTTAAGAGGTAATTTTTACTTCAGGTCATTTCCGACCAGAACAATGTCAAACCAGTAAACTTAACAGACCCGCACACAATGTCCTCCCGTATATTCCATGTGTTACGTTCATTAGGATCCAAGGCGCGATAACAGAGGTTAAACTCTACATATCTCTGGCAGACGGGAAGCGTGCCTCATATCCTATGCTCACTACTTCTACTAGTAGGTACCGAAACTTTGCCTAGCATCGATGTTTAATTTAATTACAGCTTCTCGCTTTGGTTTCAACCTTAAGGTTATATATATATTATTATTGATGTTGATATTCATGACGATACTTGTGGCTTGTGTGTTCTAACAATAATTATTGAAATTAAGCGTATGTAACGCGTAACGCGTAGCGTATACCTAAATTTCGTGTTGAGTTAAGTTTAGCTTTGAATAAAGTAGATGTAAATATGACTTTTCTATGTCAACTTTATATCGGATTCATGGGTACCGACTCAAGTAACTTTATCCCATCAAAAACTTAAATGAGAAAATGGGAGCCCAGTTCAATATTATGAATATGCGTGGTTGTTAACTTCGCCGACAAAAGAATAGAGATCTAAATGGGTGCCAAGTTCTGTAGATAATCCTGAAAATTTATATGATTTGACTTGGCTAGTTTTTACCAGCAATTCACACAATTACCAAGCAGGACGCCAAATTTAAACTTTCAAGGTCATCTGAAAGTGTGTTAGGTTTTGGATCCACATATATTTCAGTCAATTAGTGCTAAGAACGCCGATTTTTAGACGATAATATTACAATAGCCGTTAGAGCTGTATTTATGAAAGAGGTTAGGTTAATCTAAGGGATTTTAACGGGGTTCAAACGTCAACGCCGGCTGTCGCTGAAAACCAGCGCTGGGGTTCTGTCTCGCATAGGGTTGCAGCATTATGCTGATCGATGGCCGTCTTGCACGGATGTGACGCATATTTTCCCTCATCTTTTTAATTTGTGTTCTTTTTTTACGTCATGTTTACCGCAAATAAACGTATTTTCTTTGTTAATAAATAAACCAAAGGACATTGACCATCCGTGTACGGGAGTTGGACCAAGTGCTGCCCAGAATGGACATACAGTGCATTATGTTCCTTGAGCTCATTCTAGTCTGTAAACCAAAGCTCGTCAAAGTCTATCCGAGGAGTAAGGATCCGAGGAGAAAAAGTATATTTGTGCTTTAAATATGTTTATAAAAAAATATAAAAATTGTATTCCACCGGTATCGGGAACAGCGTCTAAGCTATCGGTGGTGGCTCCTAAGAGAGGAAAATTCTAAAGATACGCGCCATGTCCAGAAGTACCGCTTTCTGGATCAAGCCCTTGACCCAGTTCCCTAACGATAGCCTCTTCAGGTGTTGGTTGATGCTCTTGACTATTATGCCATTGGCCGTAACGACTATCGGCACAATTCTTGCTGCATCCACATCCCACATGTCGCCAACCTCGCGAGGCCAGCCAAGTCAATTTAAGATACTTAAACTGCTTATCTTTTCGGCTTTCACGAGATTCTCGTCATGCAGGACCGCTGTATCAATAATCATTGTGCGACGCTTTAATCGACGTATCACCACTATGCCTGGCTTATTGACAACAATAAGTCACTTTTTTTGCGTGTCTCGAACAAGGCTTGAACGGAAAATTAAAATAACTAGGTCAGTGATGATAGATCGATTCCAATACATTGTGATATTGCCATTTTCGAGAACTGGGTCGGGCACATATCTATAGTACCGTCGGAAGTACCGTCTTCCGATTCCACAAGGCTGTATTTCAGAGCAAGTTGCTGATGGATAATCCTGTCTACAAGGTTCTGCCTATGCAAGTAGTCTCCATTAGCCAGACGAGAACAGCCAGAAATAATATGTCGGATTGACTCCCCCGAACAGTAGATGCCCGACAGATGTCAAACCTGGGGGCCTACTCCCTAAGCGAAATCTGTTCTGTCGGCCGTCGTTACGGGCGCTTCGTTCTCCGTCTCACTTACGGACATACCGTAAGTTAGACAGAAAGCGAAGCGCCCGTAACGACGGCCGAATGAATGGATTTCGCTTAGGGAGTAGGCCCCCTGATCATAACTTCGTCCATAATCGCGATATGGAATTGTATTCTGGGGTAATTGTAGTTTGAGAGAACAAGTTTTTAAGGCCCAAAAACGATGTATAAGGGCAATGTGTGGCCTGAAAATGACAGACAGTTGTGTACCTATGTTTAAGTCCCTAAAAGTGTTGACATTTCCCGCATTATATATTTTAGAAATAGCCATTTTTGTGAGAAAGCATAAGAATTACTTTCTAACAGTATCAGAAACTAGAATAAGGCCTGTTAGAAGCCAATATAGGAACCTATTGCAAAATGGTAATTACAATACAGCTTTACTTACGAAAAGTGTTTTTGGCATGGGTCCTACCATTTATAACAAAATACCGAATATTATTAAAAATCACCCAATCCAAATGTTTAAAAAGAAACTGACAGCCCTATTACTTGATAAGTGTTATTATTCAATTAATGATTTTTTAAATGACCCTACTCTTTAGATGTAATTATTGACATTGTATTTTTTATTTTATTTTTTATTATTATTCGCATTAACCTAGTTTTAAATTCTATAATTTGCATGCCTAATTGGTAGATTGTACAAGGATCTCAACATTTTGTAAACACCTTTATTTATGTACCTACTTTCAAAGCAAATAAATGATTATTATTATTATTATTCTTTTTGCAGAGTGTTTTTTCTTCTCAGCTCTTTAGCTGGTTTTTGCAACATTTACGGGCCGAAACCAAGTAAATGCAGCGTGTGGTGTGTTATGTTGAGAATGTGTTATGATGAGGATCTATTTCGATTTCATCGATTTGCATGAACTTTCTCACGATTCGACATGTATTTAAAATTGCAGCTTTTTGTAGGGTGATATAGAGAGATTCTTTTAGGTTTAGTAATTTAAGAAAGAAAGAAAGAAAGAAAGAAAGAAAGAAAGAAAGATAATTTATTTGTCAAACATGCGTATACATAAACTGACAAGGCAGACATGCAAGGTATTGAGTTAATATTTTGTTGTGAGCGTCCATGTTTTGCCAATAGCGGCGTACAAATGGTATAAGTTGTAAGTTATTAGTTAAAATTTCATTTAATTGGATTAACATTCATAATCATTTCATTAATAATTTATGTCAAGATTTAAAGTATATTATGGTCAAAAATAAATTAAATTATGTCCAGTATATATACATAATTATCAAATAGTATCATTATAATCATTTCATGTCACGTCATTTTAAATTCATTAGAAAATACGTAAGAAATAAACAATAAGAATTGATGTCACGATTTTAAAGTCCAAAATAAATTAAATTAACTATGTCCACTATAATTAACTGTGTTCACATTATAAAATTGTATTTTTAACCATCTACATTAGAGGTCGGAATAGAAAAGTCCTTTTCATCCAAAAAATGTAAAATAGTGTAATATGCTTTATTAATTAAAAAAATTCTCAGCTTATTTTTGAAAAGTGACAAGGGCAGTTCTCTCCAACTTTTAGGCAATTTATTAAATATCATCGGAGCCATACAGAAAATACTTTTGCGCATGAGTGATGTTCTCGCAGCATGAGAGCATATCCTACTGTTGTCACGCCTGTTACGTGGTACAACTTCATTTAATTGTTTAAATCGGTATGGATTCGTTTTTACAAATACAGCTACCTCTAAAATGTAAAGACATGGCAACGTAAGTATTTTATATTTTTTAAAGTACGGCACGCAACTATCGGTAGGTTTAATTTTAAACATTGAACGGACGCATCTCTTTTGAGCCTTGAACACCGTTTCTCTTTCTGTTGAATTGCCCCAAAAGACGACACCATAGCGTAGATGGGATTCCGTTATGCCATAGTAGGCTGTAAGTAATGCCTCCACACCTATTATAGAAGATAATGTGTGCAGTGCATAAGCAGATTTGCTGATTTTCTTGCATAAGATTTCGATATGGGTTTTCCAATTCAGTTTTTTATCAATATGGAGTCCTAAAAACTTTGTTGTTTCTACCTCTTCTATAGGCTGCTCATCGTATTGTATATTTAAATTACTGTTACTGTCAATACGTTGACTAAAATGTATAACTTTAGTTTTAGTTAGGTTAATTTTTAAGTTATTATCATCTAGCCACTTTATCATTAAATTTATTGAATCATTTATGTCACTTTCATAAGTATCTACACTTTTACAAGGTATCGTTATGGTGCTGTCATCGGCAAATAGTGTCAGAGGTTGAGGGATGCCTTTTGGAAGATCATTAATATATATTATAAATAAAGGAGGCCCCAAAACACTCCCCTGTGGCACACCAAACGAAACTGTACGTTCTGAAGACTCAAATACAATGTCATGCTTACTTTTCATGTCAATTTGGTTAATATGTGTTTTTTGAGTTCTGTTATGTAAGTATGATTTAATTAGATTGTTGACATTTCCTCTAATTCCATATGCATCAAGTTTATTTAATAATGTATCAAAGTGCACATAGTCAAACGCCTGAGTCATGTCACAAAATACGCCACAGACTGGGTTCCTCTTGTCGACGTTATATGTAACATTATATAAAAAGTCGTAAATGGCCATATTAACAGTTTTACCTTTTCTAAATCCTTTCTGTTCCTCGCATATAATATTATGTTTTTCTATAAATGAATTTATTTCCTTGCAAATGTATTTTTCAAATATTTTAGAAATTATGGGAATTAGTGATATAGGCCGATAGTTCTCCATTAACTCCCTATCTGCTTTCTTGAATAGTGGCTTGACAATAGAAACTTTTAGAGCATCAGGATAGACGCCTGCACTAATGCTGAGATTGATGACATGACTCAAGTGACCACTGATTTCATCCGCAACGTGTTTTAGTATAGAAGTCGCAATACTGTCATATCCCACACTGTTTGTATTATGCAAGGACATTATTATCTTTTTAATATCGTCTGGAATACTAGGGGCCATAAACATAGTTTTATCATTGTAGACTAGTGTACACGTCCTAGGTCTGCAGTCGACAGCTAGTTTTGGCTGTATTTTATCGATAAAAAAATTATTAAATGCCTCAGCCATAGTCTTTTGATGTGTTAGGACGATGCCACTCATTTTAATTTTATTTATGTTAGATTTAGGTACGTTGTACTTTGCACGATTGATAATTTGCCATGCAGTTTTTGATTTATTTTTAGATGTTTTTATATTGTAATTGTTTTGTGCCTTTTGTGTTAAACGGATTATTTTTTTGTACAATTTAGAATAATTATATAATACGGTTTTATTAATATTGCTACGATTAAGTCTAAACTGCCATAGGAGTTTTCTTTTCTTTTTACTGCATAACTTGATCCCCTTTGACAACCATTTGGATCTTCTTATTGTATTGATTTTAACTATTTTTAATGGAAAACACAGATCGTATAATAGTTTGAAAATCTCAATGAAATAATTATAAGCTACATTTGGATCATCCGTGACATAAAGTTCTGAAAAACTAAGATTCATGAGATGGTGTTTAAATTTTACAATATTTTCCGTATTATAGTCCCTTCTAGTTGCGTACCAATACCTAATACAACATTTTTTTTGTACGGGGCATTGCAGCAGCTGTGCTGTATGATCCGATAATGCCCATTCAAACACATCAGTCTTACATGCATTAAAGTTATGCGCAAAGTTGTCTATGCACGATAAACTGGCCATGCGAGTAGGTTGTTTCAAAGCAAGTTTCAGATTATAACTCATTAAAAAACATTCAAAGTCATTAGTTGCACTATTTTTCTTGAGAACGTCAATGTTGAAGTCCCCGCAGATAACAATTTTTTTACAGCATGAACGCAAAATTTCACTCATGAGTATTTCAAGTTTTTCGAAACAATAATTTAAATTATTTGAGTTAGGAATTCTATATATACACACAATTATTATCTTGTCGCTAGTCAATTCCACGCCACAGCACTCAAATATGCCTGCAGTTGATAACTTTGCTACTTTTGGCAATTCTTTCCATTGTAGCCCATTTTTAACAAGGATACATGCACCACCCCTTTTTTGTTCTAATCTGCAATAATGTGCAGCCAAATTATAGTTAGGCAAAAATAGTACATTTTGATAACCCTCCATGATAAAGTGCTCTGTAATACACAAGACATCAACATTTGTCTTTTTACTAGACATCTCCTCTAGACATACCAGCAGATCATCTGCTTTATTTATCAATCCTGCTATATTTTGATGCAATATGTTGATATATCTATTCGAGAAAAAACAATTCATTTTCATCATTATTATTGCTTTGTACAGAGTGAGGCATATCTGTCATTTTTTCAGAAGAATTACACATATGTAGGTCACTATGCAATGTAAATTCATTGATCATTAAACTAATATTATGCAATATATTGGCCATGCCACGATTATTTACAGAACTACTACTTTCAGCAAACATATTATAATCATAATTAAGATAATAATTTGAATCAAATAAGATGGCATAATTATATGAATAAGCATCTAAATAAATTAAACTGTTAAAGGTTTCAATTCTAGAATTAAACATTGTAGAATAGTCATTTAGTTTGAAAGTAGGAGCACATAATATTATATTTGTGTGCTGTACTTTTGACAGCGTTTCACGAATACTAATTACGAGTTCAACATAGTTCTTTGTCCGACGAAAGTCTTCCTCCCCTACAAATATCAAGCAGTAGTCATTCTTATTGTAGTCCTTTAATTTGAGATCCAAGTTGGAGATAAGGTATTTAACACCACAGTTGGGTGTCAGGTAGTGACAAATTCTATAGTTAGGGAATTTATCTTTTGCAATTTGTAACATTTTATTCTTTTTATTACTACTTAAAATACATAATTTACTCATTCTAGTTTCGTTAGGTTTATTGTGATAGTTTAATTGTGTACATTGTACTTCTGTTTTTCTTGCTTTATTTCCTGTACTGTTGATAACGCCCTCTGTGATTGACTTATCTAACTGCTGATCTACATTTCGAACCCCGATTGGCGATGTGGATTTTGAAGATGTAGTGGTTATTTTTTTATTTTTACTAGTTTTTTCTGTGTTTTTTCCCACACACTGGTTGACTTTTGCAGAAGTTGTCTTCGTTTTTGGTGTTTGTGGCTTTAACTTAGCAGGTGAGCATGCCACTTTTTTGTACAAAGCATTCTGCTTCTGTAACTCCTGGTTAAGGAGGTTGAGCTTTGTGTTTTCTAGCGTTAGGGATTCTATTTCGTTGTGGGCACTATTGAGTTCTAGAGTTAATTGCTCTAATTGATGTTTCAACTTGGTACATTGATCATCTTCGTCGTCAGAAATGTCTGGTAAGCTAGTTGTGGTGCCATCTACTGGAGAGTTTGTTAGTATGGTGTCCTCATCCGTGTCATTAGTAGTCGTTTCAGACTTTGAACGGTTACGTCTATACGTGATATTATTTAGAAAATTCATCTTGTAGTGCTGTTGAGACGCAAAATAGAAAGGAAAAAAAGGAAAACCCAAAGATATAAATTAGTTAGGTTGTCTGTATTACTAGCTTAACTTGTCTATTTTCCGCTCGATGTTGTTGACACAAAATACGAAGCAATGTCGATAATGCAGTCAATCGATTTGTTCATTTACGTCACTTGAAACGCTACTCGCCACCAGATAGCGTTGTTTGCACGAAACGACAAAGCAATGCCGATAAAGCAGTCGATCAATTTGTTCACCAACGTCACTTCTTGAAACACCACTCGCCATTAGATGGCGTTGTTTGCAGTTTCATACGATTTTTGGGTTTTATTACATTTGCAACCCCACAATTATTGTCATTTAATTGATCCTTCCACCACTAGATGGAGTTGTTTGAAATTTTTATTAGTTTTTGTTTATTTTTCACACCTGCAACCCCAGAATTAATGTCAGTAAATAATTATTTAATTACTCTTTTCGTCACTGGAGGCGCTAGTATGGGTATAAAGGTCACTTTTCAAATAAAAATATGTTCTAGCAACGACTCGACAATTGTTTCACTTAATAATTTCACTGTTTAGTCAAATTTTGTCACACTGTGTCACTGATTCTAGTTTTGAATGTAGTTAAAATATGTTCAACTGTTCAATAGAATACATATTGTTTGTTTTTCACCATTTTAAGAAAGAAGTACCGTTCGTGTTTACCATCAGTTTTATAAGATATTACTTGATTTTCAAGGTCACTAACACTGATACTTATGCAGTCCTGTATTTACAATTTACTCTCGCACAACAATTCACTATAAAAACTTTTATTTGTTTATTTATTAATTTTAATTACGCGGGTGTTGTTTACTGCGCGAGTGTTGCCAGCAACTCCTAAGGCTAAGGCTGTGGCTGTGGAGAAGATGATTCGGGATGACGCCTGTTGTAGAGAGGACTATAGGGACCACGTATACTTTTTGATGGCGCCAAATTCTAAGTACTTCATCTTTGAGTTCTGCGTATTTACTAATTTTTTCAGATATTGTTTTCTGAATATTATGTGTGTTGGGAACGGCAATATCTATTATGTAAGTAACTTTATTTATTTTATCCTGTAGGGTTATATCTGGTCTATTGTAGTGAATTGTTCTGTCGGTGAGAATGGCGCGATCGTAGTATAGCTTATGTGTGTCATTTTCTAGGATAGTTTGTGGTGTGTAATTGTAGTACGGAGTGTTTGTGTCTTGTATTAGTGTGTATTTGACTGCTAATTTTTGATGAATGACATTTGCCACCTGATTGTGTCTGTGTGTGTAGTCTGTCTGTGTGAGAGTTGTGCAAGCTCCTGTTATGTGCTGAATTGTTTCTGGTTGGATGTGACACTTGCGACATTTATCATTTGTTACTGAAGGATCTTTGATAATAAATTTTCTGTAGTTTTTAGTGTTAATAATCTGGTCCTGTATTGCAATTATAAAACCTTCAGTTTCTGGGAATAAATTGCCTATTTTGAGAAACTTATTTGATGCTACTGTGTTCACATGGGATTGTTCTAGGTCATGAGGATGACGACCATGAAGTACCTTTTTCTTCCAGTCCTCAATTTTTTGTTTCTGCGGGTCATCGCTAGTAATTTGTGGAGTATCTGGCTGTTCACTTAAGTTAAGTGGTGTGTAGTTGAAATCATTTTGAGCTATGGCTTTATGAATGTTACTAGTGCGGGACTTTGAGTGAAAGAATGTTTTAAGTCGACAGACTTGTTTCCGCCAAAGGTGCTGGATATCTATTAGGCCTCTCCCTCCGTTTTGTATTTTGATAGTAAGTCTTTCTATTGCAGATTTAGGGTGTAAGTTGTTATGTTTTGTAAGAGTGGTGCGTGTAGTTCGTTCTAATTGTTCTGTGTCTGTTTTTGTCCATTTAATAACTCCGAATGAGTATGTTAATATGGGTATGGCGAATGTATTTAAGGCCTTAATGAGATTTTTACCCGACAGTTGCGTTTTACATATGGCGTTAACTCTCCTTTTATACTCTGTAGTAAGTGTTTCTTTAATCCTAACATGATCTAGTCCCTTTAGTTGCGTGTACCCTAAATATTTGTATAAGTCGGTCGGTTCCATTGCTGTTATGGTGTCAGTGTTATTTACTATATAGTTGCCGGGTCGTATCTTGCCTCGTATGATATGAAGTGTTTTACATTTATCCAGACCAAATCGCATGTTTATATCTAAACTAAACTCTGCTGTAGCTTCTACTAATTTCTTCATATCTTTTTCCGTTTGTGCATATAGTTTAATGTCATCCATGTAAATGAGATGTGAGACTGTTGTTTGTTCTGTAGTGTGTTTGAAACAATACCCGGCCCGACAGCGCTGCAGCAGATGAGACAGGGGGTTTAGTGCGAGACAGAACCACAGAGGACTCAGTGAGTCACCTTGGTAGATACCCTTTTTGATAGATATTTGTCGCGTTGTAACATTATTGTGATTGCAATTTATTTGAAGTGTGGTTTTCCACAGTGGTATTATGTTTCGTAGGAAATCTATTATTTTTGAATTTATCCTATAAATTTCTAGTATTTGTATCAACCAGGAATGTGGAACACTGTCGAAAGCTTTTTTATAATCGATATAGGTACAATGAAGATTTCTATTCTTTGTGCTGGCATGTTTATGGATAGTAGAATCAATAATTAACTGTTCTTTGCATCCCATATGGCCCCGCCTGCATCCCTTCTGCTCCTCCGCCATTATGTTGTGGTGTTCAATGTGTGAGTTAATTTTCATTGTTATTGCTGATGTTAATATTTTATATATCGTAGGTAGGCATGTGATTGGTCTATATTGGGAAGGTTGTGGTGAATTTTTAGTTTTAGGCAGCATGTATGTTATACCTGTTGCAATAAAATCGGGTATATTTTGTTGTCCTAATATAATTTCTGTTAAGTTTTTAGCTATGGGTTTGTATAATGAAGTTAACTTTTTGTACCAAAAATTGTGTATTTTGTCTATACCAGGAGATTTCCAATTATGTAACCTGCCTGTTAAGTGTGTGATATCGGCCTCTGTAATCTCTACAAATTCCATTTCATCTATTGCTCTCCATTTTGTTTCTTCTTCTGTTATCCATGTTGCTTTGTCGTTATGTTGTTCTTGTTCTTCCCAAATGCTAGACCAATATGTTTCTAGTTGCTCTTTTGTAGGTCGGTCAGGTGCGTCTGTGTTATTCTCATTATTTGTGTCAGTGTCTGGTTTGTGTAGATTTCTATAAAACATTTTTTCATTTGTGGCAAATATGGCATTATCGTTTTTGCGCTGTTGTGCTTTTTTGTATCTTCTGAGCCTATGAACTTTAAGTGCTAGTTTTTGTTTTAAGGTGTCTAAGAACTCTTCAGGTTTTCTGTTGTTATTTTCGTGTCTTGTGTGCGTGAAGCTACTCCTAAATATAGCCTCAACTCTCCTTACTACTTTAGTTGACCTGTTGTTGTTAATATATTGTGTAAGCCTACTACAATCTGCTCTTAATTTTTCTATATCTTTTTCTAACCTCTGTTGCCATGCTGGTTTGATATTCTGTTTTGATCTTGTGTTTCTTGAGTGTTGCGTGATTTTAAAGTTAAGTTCTTCAGATATGACTACCGCTGTGCAATATATAAGTGTGTGTATATCTATAAGTTGTGTGTCATCGGAAATAAATTGATTAAGTATGTTTTCATTAAATAAGTTAACTAAACGGAAAAGATTAGGGGTATATCGAAGTTTAGGTAGTTTTGGTCGAACTGTTGGGTCCATCCCAGAGTATTGCGCTAGGGTTGTTCGGAACTTGTCATGTATTTGTTGGATATACAAATCTGTTGTCAGATTTTGATCTGCACCGGTTAAGGTTTCAATATCATTTTCTAGAGTTAGGGTTATAGATTCGGTTTGTGTGGATGTGTGTGATGTTTGCGTGTAAGCTTGCGATTGATTGTATGGTTGAGATTGAGTATAAGATTCTACTTGCATGTGCGATTGTTCAGCAATTTCGGTTATGTTTTGTGATAGTGGGATAGCGTTAGCGACTGCATTATTTTCAGCTTCTTCTAATTTTATTCGTGTTTCTTCTTTTAATTGTTCTATTATTTGTTGAGATAAAAGTTTATTTCTAACTATAGCTCTTCGCTGATCTGAGATTCTTTGTTCTGAAACGGTTATCTCAGGGTATTGTCGGGTAAAAAGTTCATGCAATTGTTGTCTGTAGGTGGTCATGTCGGTCTCTAATTTAGTGATATAAAAGTAAGTTCGCATGATAAATAGGTTTACTTCTTTGCTCCATCTCATGCGAACTCTTGCTTTTCCAGCCTTGGTGGACGCGGGTAAGAAGGAACTAACCTCCCGCGCAACATTCAAGGTCGGAGTGGGTGAAATTGAATTTAAACTAGTAATGGGAGGTGACGATGGTATGGATGGTGATGATGGTCTAGAAGGTGTGTAAGATACTGTGCTTGGACTATACGGTTCTACAGGGGTGTTGGTCCTGTCCGTCAGTCTGTCACCATCGTCAGTGATTTCGGCTGTAGCATCTTTGTCGGTGGGAGCCCGCCTGTTCAACTCCTCACCGCTGACGGTTCGCATGCTGAGACACCCAGCGTCAGCTCCAGGTGCGCCCCGGCGATCGCCCCCGGGCAGCGGCCCTATACGTTTACTTTTCGATCGTGTCTCCATTTTGAATGGGTTTCCAGAGCCACGTTAGCCACGCCAGTAATTTCTGATTCGTGTGTCCGCCCCCCACGTGATTAGGTGGTCAATCAGGACGTGTGGTTGTTTAGGGGGCTTATTATTATTATTATTATTATTAGAAGACAAAACCTTCGGTATCCCCAAAGAGATCAGCAAATCGCAACCAGGATGCGGACGCTAAGAGTTCTACATCGGACCCATGTAGGACCCATTATTCATAAATTGTGACATTATACATTGATTGATTGGTATAGTAATCTTATTCTAGATGCATCGTCTTCACATATAATTATATAATTAATGTATGCAAAATATTGTAAAAACATTTTAAAAGAGTAACGGTGGAGTTTCTTGCCCATTCTTCTCCATACGAAAACTACCTTTTGGAAGGGGCGACTAGAATCAATTCTATTTTTTGTAAACTTGACGTTCATAAGTGCCTTTTATGTGCCTAATTGAAATAAATTGTTTGACTTTGACTTTGACTTTGATTTACAATATTACTACAATCATTTATTTGTGAATTGTGACATTAAACATTGATTTCCAATGTTTCAATTGTTGTCCGACCCGTGCAACTTGAGCAGCAAAAGTTTCTTATGCACTCTAAACCACGATTGTCCTGATGAATCAGTATATAATAGTGGTAGATTTTCGATTATGTCGACTTTTTATGTACGCTCGTATGAGTTGAACATCAATGGATATTAATGTTAATATATTATCAAATAACTTCTCCCGCTCTGAACGGAGCGGGAGGGCGTGTCAGACTCTTACTGACTAAAACCCACCGTTGCCAGGGGCCACGGTATCCCTTTCGGACTTTCCCGCTAAGAAATGATCCACTGCTGCATACATATTCACTGTAATAACTAGGCGCGAGTTTTATTTGATATGTCCCTACAGCGAAAACAGTCAATTCTTCAGCTGTCAATATTGGAAATGTGGAACCTAACATTAATCTGCTCAACAGTAATATTTTTGAAATTGGTTCTGTTTCTTTTTAGTCTTGTTTCGTCGACATAATCTGCCAAGTTATTGGTAATTTTAGTTGCTCTCTAGCTATGTTTATAAAATCTCATGCATGGGGACTGTCTATTATATCAATTTGAAAGGCACTCGTTAAAGCTGCAGTGTTTTTGAGGTCTTTATAAAACTGGCTCGTGGTTTCATTACAAAACTCATGACTGTGCTATCGTGGATTGTTAAGGAGTTCCTTTGGCCACCTTTCGGCTCCATCATCAGACCCTGGATACAACCTTGGGCTAAACTATTTTTGAAGATAAAACCAACGAGTTCAAACACAACAACGCTATCTTATACATTATCCAATAATACAATAAATCTACCAGAAAAACCTTAAAACTCAAAACACACCAAATTTTTTAACCCTGGGTCGTTTTTTTTTTTTGTGACTATTATACGATGCAAGTAACCATTTGGAAGTACTCCTATGTCTGGGCAGCATTTGGTCCAAATCAGTCAACCTGTGTTTATGTTCAATAACATAACACACGGCTGCCGCGTTCGCAGTTCCTTTTTCTTGGCTTGACCTGCTACCGCGTGTCTAGATCTTTTTGATAAATAATCAAATCATCATCTTGTCAATTTGAAGACCAATCTAAGGACAGAGTCACTGCAATGTAGTTTCTGAATTGATGTTTCTGATAATGATTATGACATCCGATTCGATTTGACAAAAAAAATAGGACCAAAGTCACGTACCCAAATATAAATAAATTGGTGTAAAACTAACTGGCACGCATAGGTGTGTCGGTAGACAAAGTTGAGCGGCAGATAGTTGCGACGCGACACTACACACGTGACCCGACACACTAATAAGTCTGTCGCGTGAGATCGCGTCAATGTGGTAGCATTGCACCCTTTGTTCTATACGGTTTAGTCTGTATGTAGTCTGTAAGATATAGTCTGCGGGCACGGTAGCGCGCCCCCCAAGACGAGCCAAAAACAAAAAGCAAGAACTACCAACCTTTTCTCGACACGTTTCGTCGTAAATGATAAATGATTTTATATATATACGAGTATTTTGTAAGTAGGTTTGTACAAACAATTTTACACGTTAATTATATTTAAAAAACGTATAGAAATTTTATTGTAGTTGAAACCCAGATAGACAACTTTATAGGATTTATTAGTATAATATTCAGAAGGAGAAAAACATAGATGACAACATTATGACAATTTATATCTTAATTTTCTTCTAATGACATTGTTGACGTATGAATCTGTACAGGTTGCAATATAATGTAGGCATGGAAATATGTACCCCACAAACTAGATGAGATCGACGTTTCCTATCTTACTACCTACTCTGAAAAGAAAGGCCGAAACAAACTCAGTCGTGTTTTCAAACCCTCATTAGCTTCAGCTTAGTTAGCAGATTTATAAAACACAGTAAGTTTTATGTGGCTAGTTTTTATACTTTGAATTTTATTAATACCTAAAAAAAAAAATTTCATCACTGACTGACTCACTCATAAAAGCCTCTAGGGCACTTCCTAAAGTCCAAGAAAGCTGAAATTTGATATGCAGGCTAGGATTTGCACACAAACAGCAAAAAAATATGAAAATTTAAACTTTTACCCTCCAAACCCCTTAAATGGAGGTGCAAGTCAATATTTCTAACGGATAATAAAGATATCTAATTCCATTTTTTATGAAAGCTAGATTAATATGTACGTAAACAACGAAGAAGAAGCAATTTATTGTTGGCTATAAGGAAACAAAACGAACTGCTGACATGCAAGAAATACCTTTTTTACCCGACTATGCTAGACGTAGGGCACAGGGCGAGAGGCATCTACTCGCCACATGTGAACTACGCATCAAAGACATGACATCACACAAAATCCTGACGTCACACAAATCCTGCATCGCGTAATTCAAGTTTACCGCGCGAACACCATATATATAACGGGGATGTTATATACGTATATATGGTGTTCGCGCGGTAAACTTTAATTACATCAATCGTTGGGCAGTTGCCCGCCAGATACGACACATGTAGGTATGTTTTACATCAGTACAATATCCCCTACATTTCATGTAAATTAGGTTGCCAAGACTTACATAACGCTTTCACAGTTAAAAAGTTATTAGATCTAATGTAGAGCCAAGCCATGGTCAAAATGTATGATTTGGTCGTTTCGCGGCCGTCGCACATACACCCCTATGCACTTTTGGTAAGAAATTAAGTCTTTTAACAGTGAAAGCGTTATGTAAGTATTGGCAACCTACTTTACATTAAATGTTTTTTGGTGGTAGTCTTATTAAAAATATATTTAGTAAATTATTGGCAGGATTAAGCACAACACATACCCAATATAGCAAGATAGTTGTGTTGGAAGGCAAAGTTGAGCGCGATAGTTGAGCGGCTGATATTTGCGACGAGACACTATACACGTGACCACACGATTGTTCATTCTTCAAAAGTGTTCCGATATTATTCTCCAATCACTTAAAGTAATAAGCAACATCCTTTTCATAATATTAATGGTTTAACCAACAAATATCTTTATCCTCAGAACCGATAAAAATATTAAACAATGTTACTAATCGCGATTATATCTTATTAAACCAATAGCGTCGAGTATCATATTACCAGAAAACAATTTTGAAAAAAGAATATGATCATAAATTCTCTTTCATTTAGGATGAGAACTGATTTATGAAATTATTTTAATCTGATAAAAGATTGCCTCGGTATTTTTATACCTGAATTATTGCTTCTGAGATCCCTTTTTATGTAACGCCAATTTAACGCGGTTCGCTTTTTGTGGGCAAAATTAATTTTAAGCGTTAATTTTAAACAAATAAGTACTTAAAATTATCGAAGTGTGCGATATCTGAAATATTGAATAGACTCATACTTATAACAATATTATTTTTGAAAGATAATCTTCATTTTAAAAGCTTTTATTTAACTTGCAATGTATACATTCTGGTGGAATCTTGCTACTCAATTTTGAAGCAAATATCTTCAAACGATTAAGCTGATTTTTTTAAAATACCTTTAACACCTTTAAATACAATGCTTTCGAACTATTACAGTCTGTCTCATTTCAATTTAATTTTACTCATATCAATACAAGTTCAAGGACAAGCAAGCAACTCATGGAGGACATTATTAGTAAAATTACATGACGCTTGTGTTCCTCCAAATGAGTAAGCAGAGGAATATGTATATTGCACCTACATTTCGCCAGTTTCGTTTAAGTCCTAATTAAGTTACATGGTGTCGTTTTGTTCTAATATTATCATGACAATAAATCTTTCAACGAATAATCTTAACTTAATATTATAAATGCGAAAGTGAGTTTGTTTGTTTGTTACGCTTTCACGCTAAAACGGCTGAATAGGTTTGGATGATATTTGGCATATGGGTAGACCATGACCTGGATTAGGACATAGGATACTTTTTATCCCGATATTCCCACGGGACCGAGACTTATGCGGAAACTACGGGGCGCAGCTAGTAAATCATAAAAATAATTTTCACACAGTACCAAATGCTCAAACCATACATCGAACACACCCGTTACCAGACACTACCGTGAAATGGGTGCACAAACTCGCAAATACAATTTGGTAGTAACTGCGTATCGGATGAATTGAGCCGCTTCATCTCCCGCCGGCTCCCGAATGTTTTCATGCTACATATTAAACACTGACCACCGAATAACTGAGTTTGAACCAGGAAATGCGTACATAAGAAATGGAGCTGGACTATCTAATCCATACTCTTTTTAAAAGCAGACACTTGTTTGAATACACTAGATACACCTCTGCCTAACCCATCAGGGATACCAAGCGTGTTGTTACGTGTACGTACTAGCTGTAGCTGCGGTTCTGCCTCAGTCTTTTTTTAACCGGAATCTTAAGTATGTACCTACGTCATTCAATTTGGTTGCCAATACCTCTGTAAATCACGATGACTTTATTTTAAATCGTAAAAATGAATCAATAACTTTCTCTGGATGAACGAAGTAAAGCACACTGAAACACTACTCTTCTAAAAGTAACCTTCACTACTCAATCGTACAACAAGCAAAGCAAAATTACGATCCTTCAAAATGATACACAACTAATTAAAAGTCGATGGCTCCAAAGACTCCGTAAGATGTCCTAATTTGTATAATATCTCCGCGTTTACTTACGTTCTAAACAAGATGATATCTTTTTGATGAATCGCTTGCTGATTGCAAACGATTCAACAACTTTACAACTTGTAAATTAATTCCGTGAACTGGTGGGATCTATTAACTTTCTTTTGTTTTTCAAAAGGGTATATAACTATACGAATGGTTATAATTGATTTTCGTGAAAAACCTTTCATTAAGTTCATCCAAATTTATTGTTGTGAGTATTTTTTTCGTGGTATTTTGCCATTTTCTTATTGGTCGCATTTGACCATTTTCCTCTACTCTTACGACTGTATTTTAACTGAATGGAAAAAAATAGTCTCTTGTGAAGTTAGGAACAGGCATGTAGATATTTCAATGTTGTATCTAAACAGTTCGCTACGTAACAACACCAAGTTAAACCCTTTCTATTATACTCAATAGTTTATTGCATTCCACAGTGTTTACCTAACTGTACACATGTACAGTGGTAACCTAAAATGTAAAGAGATCATTATGGACCCTCTCAGATACAGCAAAATAGTAGGAGAGCGGAAATTACTGTTCGTCTGTATGAACACCTATGTATAACATAAAAATTACAGAGGTTCTTATTTCAGCTGGGAACATTTTAAGATCACGACCTGCGTGACCTTAGGGTTGGGCTCGGGGAATAGGCTAACTGGTAATCCGAGCTACGGGGATTTAATATTTAATAATACTTACAAATTGATAGGTTATTGTTGGGTTTACTTCTTATAACAATCAGAAAATAAATAGGACTTAGGTACGTCTAAATTTCTCAGTCTACACTGCCACTAGTGTTTACAATTACATCCTCCAAAATTTGCAAAACACAAATCACAATTAAAACACAATCTCTTCACTCAAAATATGAGGTTTGTGCCCCTAAATTGTTGTTTGATATTTTGAGGAAAATTGCTCTTTAAATATACGCCCTTCATAATTTATAACAATGGAGGTAGGACTCCCCTACTTTTCCCCTTAGTCTGCAAAGTGTACATTAACGTAAATGCGCATAAATAAAATTTGGTGCATATTACTTGCTGCCAAGGATGAGTAATAAATACTTGTAATACCTCTAATTTCACGCCTCAGTTCTCGAAGGGTTATGCAAATTGCTTTTGGTTCGAAACTTGACTTTATTAGCGTATTTATTTTTCAGGGAAATTTTGCATTTCCTGTTTACTTCCCATTTAAACGATGATACCCGGTTTCCGGGGTTGAGAACGGATAGTTTTACTTACTTATCGGATTATTTCGAACTCTTCTGGTCTTTTAAAATACTGTGAAGGCTTTCCTGTAAACGATACTAATTATCTACTACTACTTACTAGTGTAATTATCCACCTAACATAAGGCATAATTATATTTCTAAACAATCACCTGACATTACTCACTCGTACAGTATCAACAAAATACCTACTATTATATCCGGTTACATTGTGTTTGCCCGAAACAAACAAAACGGCAATCAATTCGCAGATATTCGAAACTAAACTGCAATTCAATCATTTATCATTTTTACACCGGTTGGTAACTAAAAATTGATAAATGCGTCGATAGAACTAGGGTTGGCAAACGATGTTGTTTATCTATTCGGTTTGGTAAATAAACGAAACTTTTAGAGTCGGCCATAGGCATTGTCGAAATTCTTTGTTTTAGTTACATCGTTTGAGTGACTTAATAAGGGTAATAGGATGAACTGATCTGTGAGGTTAAGTTACACCTGACATAGGTATATTCTTGACACATTGTAAATTAGTGACCCTGTGTCTCGGAGTACCCACACCTTAACTTGTAAGCCTTGGTTATGATACGAATTTCTTTGATAGTTTCTCCGGGTAGTCAGAAGCTCAAAAGTCTGCAGACAGCGGGTCTAATTTTAGAATACATCGGAGTTGTTGTAGTTATGTCAGATCGCAATAAAAAACCACTTTGCTGAAAATAAGCCCCTAAAGACTGCGACAGCCAGACCTGTTCTGCCCGCATCCAAAAATCATTTGATCTTCCTAAATATTGATTTTCGTATGTTTGGTGTTAAGACTGAAACCCACCCAAAAACAGGTCCAGTAGATAAGAAAATAAAGAAAGAAATACATAACGTTTTATTTGCGGTACACATGACGCAAAGAAAGAACAAAACATAAAAATAACAATTGGGGGAAAATATGCGTCACATCCACGCAAAACGCCATCTCTCAGCATAATGCTGCGACCCTATGCGAGACAGAGCCCCAGCGCTGGTTTTCAGCAACAGCCAGCGTTGACGTGATGTAGTCAACCGGTGCAACATATAGTGAAATAACAAAATAAGAAAAAAATAAAATAATTAGAATACTAAGTCAAGTAATAACGTTATTATTATAACATGGCGCAATACGTAATAAAAGTTATGTGATGATGCAATGCATAATAAAACAGGATGTATTGGATGCATTGGGTGATTACGTAGCTATGGTTTTTGCAAACAGTGTTTGTGAAAGTGTTAGAATACAGGGCATGTAACTTTATGTTAGAAGGTGTAGATGACAAATTCGGTGACATAAAGGAGATCAATGGTAAGTGCAAAATAATTATATATATCAACGAGATTATATTGAATTTTATTACTATTTAAATAAATGAAATTAGATTGGAGTTATATAAATTAGGATAAATTTGTTATCGAGGAACTATACCTAGACAAGCCGTAGTGTGTCAGTTGATTAATTAGGTCAAACGTAATTTACAAAAACACGGTGGCGTTCCTAAGCATAAGGGATGAATGCATTAGCGAAAAACAGACTTTAATACAGCCCCACTGACTGAAGAGGAAATTCCAAGCAGCCCACGCCCCCCTTAGGAGATCCCAAACCAAAGCTTGCATGCCATGACCCCTGAAGTATAGGGAACCAACTCAAAAGTACATGGTAAACGTTCAAGGGAAAGTTGTTCATGTAGGTATGAGTAAATTTTTGTATTGGAATTTAAAGGATTGTAGTTTTCCAGGCGTCGAATTGGTGGCGGGAGATCATTCCAACAGCGCGTAGCTGCCAACTTGAAATACCCCCTGAATGCTGTAGATGATCATAGTAGTATTGTCAAAATATACAGACAATGCAATTGACCCGGTTATCTGAAGTGGCAGCCCTTACTGCAATGGTTAGGCACGCGCATACCGGATAATTGTTAACCGGATGTCCGTGTTATTATCATTTTAACTCCAATTCACAATCACACGCATCGAATCGGTCGAAAAAGTTAAAACTTTCATGTATATTCGCTTCCTTTTTTTGTAACTGTGAATTTTTTAAACGAGCCTTCAGCGGCGATTGTCCGCGGGTTATAAAAGCAAATGGTAATTATTGTTGCATGCTGTTATGGTAGTTGGAAAAGTATGTTAATTGAGAGGCATTTTATAAATAACTACAGTAGGTACAACAGATCACTTTTGTACCTACTGTAACTATTTATTAAATGCCTGTTAAAACCGATCCATTTTCTGGTTGTTTTTTTTACCTAAAAGGGGTATTTTCTGAGTTTTTAAAAACTCAGAAAATACATCATCTCATATCATAAATAAAGAAGTTAAAAACATCCGCCACAGGATGTTTTTAAAAAACTGAAAATTTCGATGCCGATCCACAACGCCACATGTGAATTATACATCACGCAAAATCCTGCATCGTGCAAGCAGAGTTTACTGCGCAACAAGTATACAGGGTGTTCGGCAGACGGTTGAACATACGAAAATGGCGGAGCAATGGGGCCGTCTGCTACGTGTTTAGGCCCAATAACAAGAACCAGGCCACACGGATTTTTTAAAATGATTTTTTAAATTTAAACGAATATCTTCGTTGCTCAAACTTCAAACGTCAATAATTTCAATTTAAAAAAACAAAAAAACCGGTAACATTTATTTTAGTTTTTTACTAGAATAGTTATAGAACAAAATGTAAAAAAAAATTGGTTTGTATATAATTAATTTCAGTTTTCGCAAATGTAGAGTTCCGTGGATGAAATCCGAGGCCGTTAAAATTGGCGAACTGTTCTAGTTGTTTTAAAAGAAATTGTCCATATTGCACACCGTTAGATCCGACATGAACCAGAGATGTTTTCCTTAAATTTGAACTGCTTTATCTTTGTAATTTTTTTTTAACGCAGTTCAAAGTCGGGGTTTCGATATTTATGTTTAATTTGTTCGTAGTTTATGGGCTCGTATTTAATTTTCTAGCAATCATCTGCGTCAAATACGAATTTTGTAAGAGATCTACAGAATAGAATAGAATAGAATATTCTTTATTATGTACACCATAAAAAATACAGATATAAATGTAGACATACACAGTTACTTTAGATGAAAATAAAAATAAAATGCTGCCAGTTTTGTTTTTTTTATTTTTATTATTGACGTTTTTGTTTGTTTGAGCAACGACGAATTTCAAATATAATTTTCAAATAATCATTAAAAAAAAATATTGTGGCCTGGGTCTGTTTATTCGGCCTAAACACGTAGCAGACGGCCCCACGGATCCGCCATTTTTGTATGTTCAACCGTCTGCCGAACACCGTGTATAACGTCCTGACATCAATCGTCGGGCCAACCAGACACAACACCCGTCTGGTCGGAGGATCCTCCCTTTTCTATAGAAGATGGGTGTACTTTACACCCTGTTCCCAATACCTGATTAACCTGAAGCCTATTCTCGTGCTTAGAAATGGTCAAATTCAATTCACAATCACAGTCTCATATCAGCAACAATAAATGCCACCACAAACTTTTCGAAAATATAGGTAAATTAGAGGTTTTTTGCCAGATTGAGACTGAGATTAAAATGCGAACGTTCTTAAATACAATATAGCCCCACTGATATCATTAATACAGTGAAGGTGACCGTCTATATTAAAAGAAATCAGTAAATTCATTATGATTGATGCAAAAATCTACGCAAAAATTATGATACCTGCTGGGCTTGACTGGCGAAGTTGAACCCTTCAGTAAATAACTATATAAAGCTACATTCTTTAGTATCGCGAAACAAGTTAAAGATTTTAAGAGTTCCTCAACTTAATGATAACGAACTCATCGTGCTCACTAATTTGTATTAACATGGCAAACTTACTTAACTAAGGTTATTATTAAAAGCAACTTAGCCGAGTATTTTTATAATGTTCATTACCTTCTCGTGGTCGAGATTTTTATAGTAATTAAAAATTAATTGGCGTCCATTAGAGTTTTAATGGTAATGTAATAAATTTTTATAAGCGACGATGTGAAAATAAAGTTATTGCTCAAGCGTGGCTTCAAATGGATTTTTTTAGTACTTTTAACATAAAATGCTGAGAAGAGGAAGGCTTTATAAGTTAGTGTAATACACGATTCTGTTCTTCATGTTCCCATGCTATAATTTTCTATGATTACCTATCTTTAAAAAAAAAAAAATTTTAATATTTTACTCCACGAGGATCCAACTCTGTTTTCTTTTCAAAACATTTTTCACAGCAATGCAATTTATACGTTTTACATGATGTAAACACATTAATTTGGCTTCAACAAGCCAATTTCTGGACAATAATACTATTATCCTAAATTCAGAAATGCTTTCAAATTGTTATGAATGGTATAATTTAAGATTGTTCACTTAGTACTAGGTGATAATAAGAAAATGCATATCACGACGATAAATATCTCCCACCTATAAAAAAAAAATCATTCATAATTCCCATCATATTTACGGACGCGTCAATATTGTAGGCACAAAAGTGCTCATACCGCATACCTCCGAGCGCGCATCAATCGAGGTAATTTGTAGCAGATGGATTGAATTGCAGCGCTGCAGCGGCTGCATCCCCATGTCGCGTCAAAGTGTGGCCTACGTTATTAAACAGTAGGGATGGGAAACGGAGGGAAAAGTGAGCGGGCCTTTTGATTTTCGATGCATTCAGTGCTAGGTAGATAGATGTAATAGTTGGAATGCACTTTGTTTGCACCGTTTATGTTGAGATTTGTTCTACTTTCGGCTCGCCATTAATTTGCCTATTTGGTAGTTATCTATGCCATTTGACACATATTACCAACCCGAACTAGGTCCGCGTAGTGGGTACTACTTCCTAATACAGATAGGAGGCCTGATGTGTGAGTTGGCTGGGGGAACATTATAGGCTTATTAAGTATATATAACATGCCTATTTTTACTTCGGAGACCAAAAAAATGTTTCATTCGAACTCTTGAAATGCAACTTACATTCACCATTGCAACATTTCACAAAAGCAAAATCACATCAGCCGAAGACCAGACTAAGAAGGATTGTTCTGTAAATTTATCCACAAAATATATCCAGATACAGCACATCACTATAATAAAAGCATAACGCGATTATCGCATCGATGCCTGCCGCTACATGAGCCAGCGTGGATCAGCACACTGTAATTATCAATATGCTGCACTATGGTTTCAAGTGATAAGTGGGTTTGATTCGATCCTGCAATCATTTGCTATTCCAATGGCTGAGCGTGATTAGAAATGATTATCGTGTTTCTGTTTTGTGGAGGTTATGTTAGCTGGAATGTTTCAGTTTCAGGATTCTTTAAGACCTATAATTATTATACAGGAACACCGCGGTGACGCAACACATCCAGCTTTATTTTAGTATGTTAGTATGTCACCAGGCACAACAACTCTGGGCACGCCCCAATTGTGGCGATAAGTCCCCTCTTTGTGGAGTGGCTAGAGAGGCGCCACGGCGTCCTCACCTTCCGCCTGACGCAGGTCCTCACCGGACACGGCTGTTTTGGGAGGTTCCTGTTCCGCCTAAGGCGGGAGGAAACGCCCGGGTGTCACCACTGTGTGGATCGCCCGGAGGACACGATGGAGCATACGGTGGAGGTTTGTCCTGCTTGGGCAGAGCACCACCGTGTCCTCACGGAGGCGATCGGCGGCGGCGATCTCTTGCGTCCGGCCCTGGTTCAGGCCATGGTTCGGAGCGAGAGTGCATGGGGCCGTCACTTCCTTCTGCGAAGCAGTAATACTCGCGAAGGAGGAGGCGGAGCGCGCGAGGGAGAGGCAAGATTCGCGCCCTCGCGCCCCTAGTCACCGCAGGAGACGCCCCGGGCGTCGGGAGTCGCGAGCCGACTTCCGGCCACCGTAGGCGCGGGCTTGCGGATGGTGAGCAATGGGTAGCTCACTGTCGGATTAGGACCAGGCCCGGGTCGACGGCACGTTGTGTTCTACGCGCGCCTCAAAGAGATGTCAGCACCAACTGACGGGGTCCGTAAGGACCAATGCCTGCCGGAGTTGCGAATTTGTCCGAAAGGGATATCGCGGCCCCGGCACACGGGCAACGGAAGGAACACGGGTGGGTTTTAGTCAGTAAAAGTCTGATACACCCTCCCGCTCCGCCCAGACCGGGAGAAGTAATTTGATAATTTCCCAGGCTCAAAAAAAAAAAAAGGCACAACAATGGTTGTGCAACCAAGCATTTATTTTCTGTGGTTGCTCCACTCCAATAAATAATATAAAGCTTAAAGTAACTAGATAGAATACCTTTTGATTGTGTTTCTGTTAGCCCTAAATAAAATTTATTAATATTGCTTAGGTAGGTTCATTGAAAAATTCTAATTCATGCCTTTTCAATTATTAGTACCAGTGTTATGATGTACCAGTTGGGCTATCACCGTTCCGTGTTATGGAAACATATTTATTGATAAAGTGTTGAATTTTTTAAACATAAGTAAATAGCGCTTGAAAAAGTTGATATCCATAGGAACATTTAAAATTCGCGAACGTGCTCACAACGCGTTTCAAGCAATAAATAAAAGAGTTTCACGCGAATTTCAATAACTGACATTGAAATTTGAATACCGCACATTCTCCGAAGGCATTTAAATTTTAAATTCTGTTATTTTACAACAGAACAATCGTAAAAAAACCTGATAGCACACAGACAACATGTATCCGGAATACACTGATTGATTTATGTATTGTTTCACAATTCACTACCTACGTTATTTGTTACTGTAGAATCCAGAAAATAAATCAGTGTTTACTCATTCATTCAATTGAAATATGCTTTTAATCGAATGAGAGAAATAAAGCCACTGATTTTTTATAATAAAAATAAAATTAAAACAGTTGGTAATATACAGTTCGTTATTCACTTTAAATACGTAATAGTACATTACTGACGGGGCCTGCAACTGGGGCATTGATGGACGATCGTGAAATGTGGTCCGAGGCGAAGCCGAGGCACACATTACGTGAGTCCATCAATGCCTGGTTGCGGCCAAGGCGTGTTATAGCACTTTTCTCAAATAATGCGCGGAAATTCAAATTGAGTAAATTAAGTATAAGTTTCAGAATCAATGACGAACCACGATAATTTTTCACAGGCTAGTATATTCATTGGTTGCTTTATTACTGTAAACAGCTCTATTTGTTAGCCAAATCGAAATTTAAATATATTTTTTTATTGGTTCATAATCCATTGATCCATGCGTTCGAAAAAAATATCTGCTCGACAACGTAAATGACGCAATTAATGTTGTTGAACTGTCAAAATGAAACGGATTAGTCGTAATCGTTTACGAAAATATGTAACATAATTAGATAGCTGGTTGCCATATTATGTTGAAGTAAAAGTTCGTTCCATTTTTAAAATAACACGACAGATATGGATTTTCATACAAACATTGCCGGCCGGGCGATCGCATGTTTGCGACCAGTACCGCAATTTCGATTTATCTTGAAGAAGGTTGTCAAAATAATGTTCGAATTTCCAAGCATGTTTAAGAAAAATCATTTTCTTACGTGTTTGTTTATGGTTTTAAATATCAATTATCATTACAGTTTATTTGTGAATAAAAATAAAAACCTATTCATGCACAAATAAACTTTGAATGAACGAGAGATAGTATTTGAAACAGTTTTATTTACAAAAATACCGGAAAATCTGATTTTCCGACAAAGTTGTTTGCCTTAGGGTAAATTAGTTTGTACCATGGTACAATAATATACTTCGCCAGGTATGGCATTCCGAAACACGGTGGTCACGTGGGCAACACAAGTCTACGTCATCACATCTGTATTACCAGAAGTTTGTAGTAATAACTCCCCAACCACCTTTATTACCTGTGCGAATCCGATAAAACAATGAGGTTTAAATTAACAATTACGTTGGTTTATGTTTAAATTGAATTGTTTCGTTTGATTAGACACCCGAAACGACAATTTAAAAGCTTTGGTTTCTGAAAATCTTTCCTTAATCGTGTTTTGTTGCAATAGAGTGGCAACTAGATAGTGACGTAAGCATGTGTTGGTCCCGGAATGCCAGACCTTGTTTATTAGACCATGGTTTGTACAAAGCACGTTAGGACCAAACAGATAAGCCTTTACAATAATATTTTATTTATTCATCAGAAACTGTACATATACATACATACTGATACATATTACCTATATAGGTAAATTATTAATAATTAGCGCTAACAGTTCGCATTTAAAAGCTTCCACAAACTAGTTTGACCAGAACGCGTAAGCAGAAACTAATTTAGTCTACATAATATTCTAAAGTCGACAATAATTAAATAGAGTCATCAATATTACCTCGATGACTAAAACATAATTAAAAATAAATAATAATAATAATATAATTTAATTTTAGTTAATTTCGTGTTATCAATCCCTAATGTTGCACCTGCCATGTTTTGTCTCTGCATCACCCTAAGGTTGACTGGTAGAAAATGCCTCAGGCATTAAGTCCGCCTTTGTACGGTATTTTATTTTTACTTTTGCATAAAGTTTTAATAAATAAATAAATAAATAATTATGGGCAAACAAAATTCAATCTAACCGAACCGGGAAATCAAATCACAAAATCGCTTACAATTCATAAATTTAAATCGATTCAATCCTAATATTGAAATGAGATGATGGTAACATTTGCTGGAGTTAATACTGTTCGTTTTAAAGTTCACTGCTGGGAAGGGTGCATGTTCAATATAATCTGTTACGGAATTCGAATTTGTGTTTATAATATCAATTGTGTTTTGGGTTTGTTCAATAATTTAGGCATTTTGTTGCTGAAATATTCGTGTCTTTAAATAGACTGAGGACTAAGCTTTACAGCATGCTATAACTGTATTTTTATTAATGTGCTTCGTCAACATTAACGAACTTTTACAGACCGTTTAATTCATATAATTACCAATAATTTTTTTTATTACTTTATCTAGACAGAGATTTGTTTTTTTCCTGTTTATTTATAATTTAACAACACAGTAAGTTAAGTTTAAAAAACTACAATAAATCCTGTGGTCAAGTAGCATTAGAAATAGAGAAATTCACTATATTTTTTCAAGTTTTGTGACTCATTTTATATCATTCTACAAAACTTATCTATCACGTGCTAAAATCTACCCACTGCAATCCCCGCAGTGTGAAGTTAATTCATAGAATCGGACAGTCCCATTATAGCGCTAGAAAACCCCATTATTTGTCCTTAGCTCGGTTTTCACGCCGACATTTTTACCTAGGAAAAATATTTAAAAAAACATCTGAACTTGTGTATCTGTAAAGTTATGATTCTTTATTCTAATTAAGTCCTGTTAGGAAGCAATTAATAGTTCCAGATTGATAGTTCATCATAATCATAAATAACTATTTAACTTATATCTTTACTTGATTTCTTAGCAGCCCGGAGTTTGGATTTGTGCCCTGTTGATTGCAATAGGGTCGCCCCCATTACATGGGACTTAAACATAACTAGCAAATTGGTAACCTCTGCCTAACCCTTCGGGGATAAGAGGCGTGATGTTATATTACGTAGTCACTTGACGAATTTATTTTAGAGGGACACGAAAAAATAATTTATGACAAAGTCTCTGTTATATGTTATACTGGTGTGATCTTGGTCCACCAATTTGTAATACCGAAAAAATTAAAAACGAGTCTCGTTTTTAATTCCCCCTAATATACAAACTCATTGATGAGACCTCGCCTATTCTTCCCCATAATTATGTAAAAAACGAATGAACTGGAAATACCATTCACTGAAATACCCCAAAACCTTCTATAGTAATCCTTCCTTATTTGTATATCCCTGATAAAGAGCCGGGACAGTACAACCAAGATTTTTTAATTCAATTAAATAAAACCATATTTTTTGTAAACGGACCAGAGTCCGATTTAATTTCTATTCCAATGACTCTGTATGAAAGATCTGCATGTTTCAATATCCACGAGTCTCCAAAAAAAGAAAAAATTACCCGAATGCAAACCACACATATAGCAGAAAAGATAATAAAAATAAGTATTAGGCGGGACAAACCAATGATCTGAAATAAAGTGTAACTTTACAATTTTTAAAATTTCAATATACCCAGTGACACTCGCGCATTAAAGACGTATCTAACGACATAATATCATTCATCAAAATCGGCACAGTTGTTTAGTAGTTACAAGGGAACATAGAAACGGACATACATACATGCATACAGGTCAAACACATAACTCTCCTTTTTTGGCTTTGCCGCAGTTGGATACGCATACTCGTTGAAATACCAAAATACACCAAAATAAATATTGTAATACATTGGGTTAGGAAAAACTGTTAATTTCTGTTGATTTGACAATATTTTTTACATTTGACGTTTCGTGTTTGTCAGTAAAATCTCGCAATAAATAAATAGGAAAACCGTTTTCCTCATGTCAATGGATGTTTTTACAAGTTGCCAACGAACACAAAGATGTTGTCATGAAAATGCTATCCCCTCTTTTATAATTCTAAAGAAGTGTCTATATTTATTTTTACTCCATATTAGTACTTATTCTTTGCTCTGGCATTTCAGTTTAATTCGCTTGTCGTCCTTCCAAGTATATAAGCCTTATTTTATGTTAAAGCGCATAGCATTTTCCTCGTAACAGTCAGTGCTATCCAAAAGACCTGACCTTACACTTAATTCTTTCATATTTTCCCACTGTTGTCACTTTAATTACTCCACAACGCTTGCCAAGTATTTTTTACGAGAACAACTGAAATTAAAGTTGAAGTTTAGTAGCCTACAAAAATATGAGTAATATTCACCAAGAGCTCATTTAGTGAACTCAAACTGTGTGATCTTTGGCAGCGTTCGATTCCAAGTTTTTACCCAATCACGAGCTGCCTTGGAATCTCGGAAGAACTGTGTGCAAAATGTTACTTTGCTATAATTTATGTGTGTGACTGCACCCTCTTATTAAAAACCTTGAAGAAAATTTTCCTTGCTGCTACTTCGGTTACAGAGCGGAATATGACAGTAGTTGAAATTAAAACTTAATAATGTTTTTTTTTCTTTTGAAATTTTATTTATGAATATTATAATAATAACAGTTTTCCTATAAAAATTACTTATACTGCGATGTTCAGGTTTTTGCTCATAGTTTTTTAATGTCGTGAGAAACACGATCCGTTGGCCCGTGTATTCAATTTTGAAGATTATAATGACGCAGTAAAGTTGAAAATATTGTATTATAATAAATTGCTTTGTATATAATAAGCTATCTTGTCTGAAACAGTAATTTTACGCCAACGTGCATGATTTCTTCAAATTAACGTGAAAATAAAAAGACATTCCTTGTTTTTTTCAAACATACTTGTTTTACTGAATAAAATATCTTCCACTGGGTCCAACAGAAGCAAGCCAAGAATTCGATTTGAGCGGCACACTGCAGCGTCCGTGATGTATGCTCACTTTATGAGCGAATTAAAATGGCCGCCGCGTGACTTATGACGTCATAATGGTGGCCATGACGACACATACGTCATACGTGTACGAAAATTAGTAGGCGGTTAACTTCAAAGTGGCAATTTAATGTGGCAATAGGGAAGGTTATTTTGAGTAGATTGTCATTTCTCATTAAAAACTAAGAGATTCGGTTTTACTCCGTGGCTGTACTAATAATGAAATTGGGTAGTGGGTGCAGCCGATCTATTCAAAATGTCATTGGTTTGAGTGAACCCGTGGGTCAATTTCCAGTTGATCAAAGACTCATAATACCTACAAAGAAAAGTCATTGTCATTGTTTTGCCATATGAATTAAATGTTATCGAAATATTTAAGTTTACAATTCTACATTTGAACAGCCCCATTTTATATTACACTTAACACCATATTGCTAATGTAACAAAAATGTATCCTAAACCGAGTCGGAAGGAACTTCCCAATTTATTAACAAACAAATAATGTTGTTGATAAAAACGGAATGTCCCATAAAGTCCGTCTAATAATGTCTATAATTTAATTAATTGAATCAAAAAGGCGGCACGAAGTGGGGGTGGGGGGAGGAAGTGATACAAATGTAAATCAACGTCCATTATCCTCCATCGAAGTCTTTGAAGTGAAGTGAAAGATTACTATATTAAATGAGGTGTAATTTGAGGTTCTACGTTATTTTTTTACACAATTTAACGGTAAAAGTAGGAAGGTAGAAGTTTAGTAGGTATGTATTTATAAATTGAGCACTAATTATGGACTTCAAATACAAATCTAAAATAATAATAATTTAATGTGAATACATTCTCTGTAATATAATTAAGCAAAAAAACATACATAGCGGAACTTGTTGAAACTTGAGAGAATCTGAAAGGCATATCCATAGCCTAAAGTTTAGACATAGCCAAACTATGCTAAATAACAAGAAGCGCTCAGAAATATGGAGTAAACTTGAACAGATCTTGGCGGACTATAGATAAGAAAACAATAAAACAAGGAAATGTAATGAAAATATCTTCACAGACGCTGCCAAAAGATCTAAAATACCTACCTACCGTACCTAATATAATTAAAAAAATCAGAGTAGAATAAAAAAAAAAATACGTACCTACACTAAAATATTCCAGTTCTGAACGCGAAGAGGAAAATCTACTGTCAAGTCATTTTCATGACTTTTAATCAATTCGAAAGCGGTGTCCACATTTTTCCACTTAAATGAAATTACTTTTGCACAAAGCCACTGGTGAGACGCTATTTAGAAAAGTACATAAGAAATACTGAAGTCCAAAGCATCTTAGTCGCTTTTCCTTCACTGGAGTGAAGATTGGAACTTAGAAGTCTTGCAACGGATTTTTTCCTTTCTACAGACTTGAGTTTTTGCCTTCCAGCGATTTTTATTCTTGGCAAGAGATTAAAGGCTTGTGCAGGTCAGTGCGACTTGTCGCGCGACGCGACACCGGTTATTGTTATACTGTGAAATTTTCTTAGAAATTGTATTGTTCGTGTCGATTCGCGCGACAAGTCGCGCTGGTCTGCACAAGCCTTAATTCTTTTATGCTGAGTTCGTTTGGAATCGCTCGGTTTATTCTCGACATCAATTAATATTTTTTTCGTAATTCCGGTGTAACTAAGAAAAGAGAAGTTTGTTTAAGGTTTGACTTCGTGGTATTGTATAAGTTCAACAAAACCTCGCCGTTAGTTAAAATTGGCTTTTAGAAAAGGTAAATACTGGACGCTGTTTTGCAGGGCTCCAAACGGCGTACCATTTTTGGCTAGTTGGCTAGCTTTTCAAAATCAGGCAGTCAAGATTAGTTTGATATAAAAGTTCCAAATACTTAAAATATGCTAAACTATTAGATGTTACGTATATTTTTAAGTCAGTATAATGTATAAATTTGTTAGGTTTCAATTTATTAATACATCATTGTTGGGTATGGTACTGGCAACACCGAAAGATTCGATATGTCAAAATGGCGCACCAACGGCCTTCTTGTTCGGGCGTGCGCGGCGGTAGGATGTTTCTAGCGGCTGGGTCGGTTAAAAGATAGATTGGCATAGAGTTGTTGGAGATCTACTGTAAATTAAGGTAACCTATTAGTTTTATTGTAAATATTCGAATATTAATTATATAGAGATATTATGTTGGGAATAAGAGATGTGATGGTATTGTGTAGAGTATTGGATTTGATGTAGGCAAAGAAATATAAATGAATGACAAAATATCTTGGTGTTTCGTATTATATTCCTTATCCCTAAAATATTGCAAATAAGTAAATATTAAAGTTACCTATTTTGAGGTATTAGTTGTTTTAGATCTAGGGTATTTCTTATTATATTTCAGACGTCGTGGTAAGTGGCCCGCTTATTTTTTTTGCATTATAACTAACAGAATTAATTTTAAACATGTATTAACGGTTAAAATTGAATTATGGACATACCTACATCATATCTCGTGTTCTTTTGGTGTATTTGAATCATTTGTTGAACCTTAAATTAAGATTATCATAGGTATAGTACTAATTGTCGAAGTGGAGGTAACATTTTTCTTTTCCTAAGTTTATCTCCTTTGTACGTCCTGGAGTGCAAGGGGAAGTAAAATCTTGTTATTTTTGAGCTACGGCCTACCGTTTAGAAGATATTCAAAATTTTTACTTTTTCACGGATTGTTCGGAAAGGAGTCAAACCCGTTGTTACGAGTTTCAGATAATGTTTCGCGACAGTGAAGCGTCCTCATGGCGCCGGTTGACGACTCGGCCCGAGATAGTACCCAGTCAGGGTAGAACCGGGGGCTGGTCGCGGTCATAGCCGACGCCATGGGGGTCGCAACCACAGTGGTTGGAGTCTCATGCGCAGCGCCCGTCGTGAGCAGACCACGGGATGCCCGAGCGAGAGTCGGTGCAGCTGGACGTCGGTACAGGCACTGGTACAGCCAGACGCCAGTGCAGCTAGACGCCAGTGCAGCCAGACGCCAGTGCAGCTAGACGCCAGTGCAGCTAGACGCCAGTGCAGCTAGACGCCAGTGCAGCTGGACGCCAGTGCAGCTGGACGCCAATACAGTGCACCTGGTAATGGTAATCGATATCAATATCTTTTCATTATATAATTTTAGTTATGTATTTTTATTCAAAATCATTTATTTGCTATTAAGGTACAGACAGGTCTTAAGATAATTACATCTATCTTGTATTATGCCATTAATGTCGGATTGCATGTACTTAATTATTATTTTAGGAAATTAATTAATGAACCTACATAATACATGCGATTAGTAAATTATATCAAATTCAATCCTTATTCATAAATTACATTAAATACTACAATTCACTACTTGCAACTTACTGTACTCGGGATTCTGTTACACAATTTGATGCTCATGATAGAACTGTTGTTGGATGTGGGTGTGAGATTCGTCTCGGGTTGATATAACTTGTTAGTATTATGAGATCAAGGGGCATAGTAGCTTGTTGCCTGCTGAAGAAGAATCTTATTGCTAACGTGCTAGTTACGATTGTAAAGTTGTACTTGTCACTAAATGCAGTAGTGCTCTTTTGTTAGTTGGTTACATTTGACTTAATAGGTAGTACTTCCAAGATGTCAGGTAGGTAAACGAATTAAGTGTTAATGAGACAATATGAGAAGTAATCCGGATAAGTTTTCGTACAATTGTATTGTGTCTAAAGATAGTATTTATATTTAATTATAATGTGTAGATTGACTTGTTTGAGATACATGTGATTAATAATAACTAAAAGATAAGGTTAAGAATATGAATAACTGAATATTGTTTTGTGAAACTTCTGTGAATATCAAAGTTATAATTTCGAACAGTTAGTATATATTTATGAATTTATGCTTGTAACGGAAGGTTCACAAGTTATGACACCATGGTTAGTATGAAGTTTCGCTGCCACTGTGATATTATAATTCTATTTATGAATGTATGCTTGTGACGGAAGGTTCACAAGTTATGTCACCATGGTTAGTATGAAGTTTCGCTGCCACTGTGATATTATAATTCTATTTATGAATGTATGCTTGTGACGGAAGGTTCACAAGTTATGTCACCATGGTTAGTATGAAGTTTCGCTGCCACTGTGACTTTATAATTCTATTTATGAATGTATGCTTGTGACGGAAGGTTCACAAGCTATGTCACCATGGTTAGTATGAAGTTTCGCTGCCACTGTGATATTATAATTCTATTTATGAATGTATTTTTGTGACGGAAGGTTCACAAGTTATGTCACCATGGTTAGTATGAAGTTTCGCTGCCACTGTGACTTTATAATTCTATTTATGAATGTATGCTTGTGACGGAAGGTTCACAAGTTATGTCACCATGGTTAGTATGAAGTTTCGCTGCCACTGTGATATTATAATTCTATTTATGAATGTATGCTTGTGACGGAAGGTTCACAAGTTATGTCACCATGGTTAGTATGAAGTTTCGCTGCCACTGTGATATTATAATTCTATTTATGAATGTATGCTTGTGACGGAAGGTTCACAAGTTATGTCACCATGGTTAGTATGAAGTTTCGCTGCCACTGTGACTTTATAATTCTATTTATGAATGTATGCTTGTGACGGAAGGTTCACAAGTTATGTCACCATGGTTAGTATGAAGTTTCGCTGCCACTGTGACTTTATAATTCTATTTATGAATGTATGCTTGTGACGGAAGGTTCACAAGTTATGTCACCATGGTTAGTATGAAGTTTCGCTGCCATTGTGATATTATAATTCTATTTATGAATGTATGCTTGTGACGGAAGGTTCACAAGTTATGTCACCATGGTTAGTATGAAGTTTCGCTGCCACTGTGATATTATAATTCTATTTATGAATGTATGCTTGTGACGGAAGGTTCACAAGTTATGTCACCATGGTTAGTATGAAGTTTCGCTGCCACTGTGATATTATAATTCTATTTATGAATGTATGCTTGTGACGGAAGGTTCACAAGTTATGTCACCATGGTTAGTATGAAGTTTCGCTGCCACTGTGACTTTATAATTCTATTTATGAATGTATGCTTGTGACGGAAGGTTCACAAGTTATGTCACCATGGTTAGTATGAAGTTTCGCTGCCACTGTGATTTTATAATTGTATTTATAAATTTATGCTTGTGACGGAAGGTTCACAGGTTATGTCACCATGGTTAGTATGAAGTTTTGCTACCACCGTGACTTTAAAATTCTATTTATGTATTTTATGCTTATGACGGAAGGTTCACAAGTTATGTCACCATGGTCAGTGCGAGGGTTCACTATCATCGTGACTTTATAATTTATTTACTACTTGTGAGAAGCAAGGCTCACAAGTTATGTCACCATGGCTAGTATGAGGTTTCGCTAGCATCGTGACTTAATAATTATATGTATGTATTTACTGTTTTTGAGAAGGAAGGTTCACAAAATTATGGTTAGTAAGAAGGGTTCACAAGTTACATATGAAAACGATCATTATGAATAATTTAAAAATATAAAAAAAATGCTACTGGTTAGAGCTTATAAAGACATATCAAGGAATTCAATTGTTTTAGTTTAAAATCAGATTTTAACCCCAACAACTCTGTTTTGTCGAAATTTAATCCATAGTAGTGATAATAATTATGAATGAGATATTTTTAGACACAAGACAGTTGTGTGAAAATAATGATTCAGTTGATAAGGCTGGTGATAAATGAAACACACCTTCATTGTGGAGTATGTAATTGATCATAATTTATACAAATGGAAAATTGTGTTACATCACTAAGAAAATCGACAGAAGTTTATGATTTACATTTCTTCATTTATGATACGGTTGACCTGAAAGATTAAAAATAAAATATAATATTGAAAGAATAACTAATCTATGAATTTTATGATTAAGTTATTGTTTGAAAGTGAAGAGGAAATGTGAATTAATATGAAGTTGTTTTGTTAAAAGTTATTCTGTGGTAGAAATATTACAGATAAATGTAATGATATATATGAAACTGGAATTATTAAGGGAAAATATCGGTATTACTTTAGTTAAATTAAAATTAAAATACATACTTACCAGAAATATAGATGATTGGTATATGGAAGTTGTGGGCTGGTTGGCTTGATAGATAAGTATTGATGAAGCTCAGGGTGAGTGTTCAACCGCCAGCAAAGCCCCGCGGTTGCATCTCAAACAAAACAGGCCATTCATTGGAAGTCGTACAGTGGCTGGCAAGTGAAAGTGCTTGACTAGTGAAGCTTGCAGTGCAATGTGTGGCATATGCAGAATCTGATACCGAAAAGTATGAATGAGCTAATGAAAATGAGAAATTAATCCATATGAGAGTTGTAGACCAATTTTTCAAAAGTTGAAGGTTTTAACGCTAGCTTCTATTTATATTTTAGAAATAGCCATATTTGTTAGGAAAAATTCACACTTCTTCTCCACAGTAACCGAAAACAATAGATTTACAAAAAGGGACCCCACTAAGCTAAAAAACCAATTTTGTAACAGCGCTCTGCACTACAGAAATAGCTACCTTATGTCCATAAAAAATTACAACCATATTCCAAAAGTAATAAGAGAACTACCATTTAATTACTACAAAAGAAATCTAAAAACATGGCTTCTCCAAAATAATTTTTATACACTGAAAGATTTTTTTGAATATAAGGGTAATACTAATAAATTATAGATTTATTTAGTTTTATAATACCTACAAATATTGTTGCTGTTGTTTTTATTTTAATAGAGTATAAATGTATCTTTATATCTATAGTCTTAGTTTTTCGTATTGTTAATAGAGTTTATGTAGTAATAAGTTAGGTTTTTATGACCATGTAAATGTAAATATTCGTATGCCGCTTTTAGCGGCGGATGTGTCTTGAACATATTATACCTAACCAACTTGTACGTACCATATCCGACGAATAAATGTCTTTGTCTTTGTCTTTGTCTTTTGTCTTTAACAAAATACGATTATGTAATATCTTACCTTTTAAGCGGTTCCTATTTTTTTGGAGTAAATTTTCACTGACTAATTATTTCATAGTTTCTAAAAATGGTGTTAGCAGATGATTTAATTAGATACTGTAATAATTGATGGTAAACATTCAGGTCTTATATATAATATTGATTGAAAAAGCAAGCAACATAAAGTTTGTTGTGTTATTTATAGTTTGAGGACAAACTTGATGTCAGGAAGGCAGAATAATTATAGCATTTGGTTTTAATGTAACTAAATCTTGTTGATAGGGTGCAGATTATTTTGTAAATGTTTTATTTAATTAATTGAAACTTTGTGCAACCGACTTCCTGTGCTGTAAATACCGTCTCCGCGGGTTTATTACGTAACTTGCAGAATTCTAGCTAGATAGCGAAATTTGTGCAATAGTTGCTCTTAAATTGCAAATCCGTATTATGTATCAGCGATAACCAATCCATAGCAAACTAGCGATAGTGCTGCCTCTAAAAACAATCAGTTTACTAAAATGTGCAGTGGTCGCATGGTGATCGCGATTATTTCGTATTACGCATGGTTTTTGTTAGCTGAGCCACAGCCATCGGCGAGCAAATGTGGCTGTCAAATTGCAATAAGTTGCCCGCTGATTGATAAATACAAATTGGTCTTATAATTCGAAGACTTTTACCTAAAATTGTGTACATTTTACTTCGTCGTGTGTTCATTAGAATAAACGGTGTGTAGCGTAAAAGGCTGTTCATTCAATTTATTCTAGTTATGTTTGCGTCTCTATTGACATAATTGACGTAAGGGTAAGGACGGCTAGAAAAATCTAAAAGTTCATCTACGAGTAGTTGGTCATTGGACACTCTATTTGCCATTTTATACTGAAACAGGATTAAGTACTGTTAACTTTATTGAGATAAGATAAGATTTATCTATTTGCTCAAACATGTGTTCACATACAAGAATAAAAACGTGCGTGCAGGATAAAAAAAAACATATATATATAAGTTCAGACATGTTTGCCACATGCTATGACGTCCAAATATGAATAATTATGATTGTTAATAATTAATTTCAAGTCAATATCATTCATTTAAAGTGAATTTAGCAAACAATAATAAATTAAAAATAACGACAGTAAACAAAAAAAAGTAAACTGTGAAAATAAATGCTTCAGTCAGCAATTCATTAATATTATATATTAATCTTTTGTTTTTCATGTTATTAATATTTTAAAACGTACCTATTGAGAACAGCCGAATGTCATTTGTAGTCCAATTAAACACAGATTTCACCCACTTATGCATATTGTAGCCGACGCTAAGCTATTTGGTAAATTTCAAGTAAAGAGTGTTTTTTTTTTTTTTTTTACCATAATTTATATATTTCGTTAGTATTAAGATCGCTTAAAAGTGTTTCAACATCCGGACAAACCTATTGAGGTTTTTGTGATGTTTCTGTTTATATTTTATTTTATTCCTTAATTACTAAATAATAAAAATAAAAAAAATATAAAAAAGTATTTTTGTTCATGACAAAGCTTTCCTTACATGTGTTTTAAAGTAAAATTTCTTATTGCGTTAGTTTCGAAGATTGCTACTTATTTGTTTTGGCGCTAGTGTCGATAATTGCTGATTGCTATTTTATGCGTAATAGACTTGCTGGTTAGTGAATAGAAGTCGATTGCAAACTTCATTGGTTAACTGTTGTTACCATAACCTGCATTTTAATGAGCTTGTTCATAAAATAAAAAAATAAAACACAAATGAATGAGCAGACCACTGTAGTTTTTTTGGTTGGCAACAGTCTGAGCATCTGCAGTAAAAGGGATATAGTTAATGGTGTCGACACCCTACTTAAATTAAAATTTGGTAAATTAATACGTGTATTGCCATATTCAGATAATTTGTATGTTGAAGAAAACTATTACATTTGTCGTTTAAACAACCTAATGCATATTTTGACATGTCGTCATAGTGACCGTTTATTGTATTTTGATAGTAACAATTTTGTTAGAGATTTTGTATTAATTCGGGAACATAATGTTTCTTCCCAAGAAAAGTCAACATGTATTGGCTACTTTGTTAGCTTACAATATACACGCAATTATTGATAATTTAACAGAGACTAGGTTATGTGACGAAACAGTATTTCTAATAATACTGTAACAGATTCTTTTAACTTTTAGACTCGACAAAAGACAAGCATAATAAGAATATTTTCCGTGCAGAATAAAGAGTTACAAAAAAAAACAATGTGACTACCATGCAGCTATTTATAATGTTATTAAAGTTGTGTTTGACTTGAAAGAGAACAACAGTTGAAAGTATGTCATGCACACTCAAATGGTTGAGTTGGATGGTGCTTATCCGTGAACGAGAGCTGTCAGATGAGACTGGTCCTTATCCTTATCCTCCTCCTCCTCCTTATCTTTAAACATGTAGTTTACATTGTTCTCACATATAGAAGCAGCAAGTATAATGTACCGAGGGTTTTGTAATATCTTGATTTAACAGAGTGTCCGTGGAGTTTCTTGCCCGCTCTTCTCCATAGAGATCTACCTACGTTTTGGAATGGGCGAATAGCTTCAACTTTCTGATTAACTGACGACTCTTTGAAAATTCAAAAGTAAATGTAATGTGTAAATGGTTAAATAGAAATAAATGCTTTGAGTTGTTTGAGTTTAGGTCATACCATCAAGTCATACCTAGTGGAAATATCAATAATTTTTCTCTCATTTGTATTATATTTTATATTATGGTTGTATGTATGGTTCTCAAACAGTGTAGTTATAAATTTTAGAAATAAATAATTGTAAATAATTGCAAGCCGAGTGTTAGGTTTTAGATTCTTCACTTGCGTGCATGAGGACATGCACGACGCCAGGATGGTCGAGTGTTAGGTTTCAATTTATTAATACATCATTGTTGGGTATGGTACTGGCAACACCGAAAGATTCGATATGTCAAAATGGCGCACCAACGGCCTTCTTGTTCGGGCGTGCGCAGCGGTAGGATGTTTCTAGCGGCTGTGTCGGTTAATAGATAGATTGGCATAGAGTTGTTGGAGATCTACTGTAAATTAAGGTAACCTATTAGTTTTATTGTAAATATTCGAATATTAATTATATAGAGATATTATGTTGGGAATAAGAGATGTGATGGTATTGTGTAGAATATTGGATTTGATGTTGGCAAAGAAATATAAATGAATGACAAAATATCTTGGTGTTTCGTATTATATTCCTTATCCCTGAAATATCACAAATAAGTAAATATTAAAGTTAGTACCTATTTTGAGGTATTAGTTGTTTTAGATCTAGGGTATTTCTTATTATACATTATAATAAGGAACATTTCCCTCCCTGTATTCCCAACACAACATACAATTTACACGCGTCACGGGCACGGTCACACGACACTTGTTGAGGCGCTCTTATTTATATCAACAGAGCGCACACGTGTTTGAATGACAAACAATTGCTGTGGACTTGTTTAGTATACGTGCAAGCTATGTGCTTTGGTTTTATTTAAAGTTTTGCCTTTAATTCATTGCTCTTTTTCTAGAGAGAGGAGAACGCATGAAAAAAAAAACAAAATCGCTTAAAAATATTCTTCACCAAAAAACAAACAACGATCTACAATGCAAATAAGAACTGCTATAAACAATGGTGAGACCCTCCTTTAATTTACTCATTCCCTCTTTATTTGCAAAAGTAATTAATTGCTAGTTATTCAGTCAGAGGCGGACATTATAGGGGATGTTAAAAAATCCTTTCATTTTTCTAAAAGTTCGGTAGCCAAGAACTAGACAATTAATTAAGACGACCAACAAGATGGATGCCAGCTTTAAGTAAATGAACTGGAACATGGATGCACAAAATGTAAAGGAAAGAACAGAAGGTTAATAGAAATGATATTTTTATATTGACTCGTGGTACCTTTATTAGAATTTTAATACGTAACGTATATTAGATTAAATTGTACGTATATTCTAACCGTCAAAACCCAGATACCCCTTTAAAAAAGTTTATCATTTCTCTATAAAATCAAAACTTATTTGAGCATAGCCTTTTTTCAACCAATATTTTGTTTGATATGCTCGCCAAAGCACTAAGTGAGATAAATCTTGAATGATCCAGAGACTGACTAAAGCACAGGAATTAATGACAGAGTCGACTCCAATATTTCGGTACATAATATTTTCATTCGAGGAAGATAGTTATTGAACCTTCTTACTTATAATTTGAGGATGCACTATACCGAGGTGTTTTGCTCTCGATTGTATAATAGAGGCATCTCTCGTCAAACTGAAGACTGCCTATGTATGTAAGACTAAATGAAATTGCAAACGTTAACAATTGTTTGTATGCAGAGCTAGGCAAAACAAGAGATATCTACCTACTACGGTTTTGTGTACGTGTATAAAATATTACGGAGCTTGCAAAAATAGGAAAGTAGGTCGTAGAATGTTATTTTGGAAGACAAAAAAAAACTAGTTGTAACTATCTACCAAATAATTTGATGATCTTTTTTTAACCATATTTAATCGATTATTTTGAAAAAATAAATTAAATTCGGATACGCTGATTAAACCCTTTTAACATGCCGAATACTTTCAACTAAATAACCTCAATACGAATGCTCTATAGTGTGTTACACGTTTCAGTGGTGAGGTGTACCGCGACACAGAACGAGGACCAAACACAAGCAGCTGCCGCCACCGGCACCGCAACACTCGGAAACACAAGTGTTGTGTGTGCCAACCCTAGAATATATCTCACTATTTACAATATTACACACGTAGATATGTAATTATACACAATGCATACTTACTATTATAAATTCGAAAGTAAATCTGTGTCTGTATGTTACTTTTTCACGCCTAAACGAATAAACGGATTTCGCAAAAATTTGGCAATGAGATAGACATGGCATCCTGAAGAAGGACTTGGCTACTTTTATCTCAATAATAATACTAAAGCAGGTGATATAGGAGATAAAAGTTTATATGGGAAACCCAGCATTTCTTACGTAAGGTTACGTTACGTTATCATCCCCCAAGACAGTAAAATGATTGATGATTTTAAACACATGTAATATTGACTTTTTTGTGTACTTCTTTTCAAGAGATTTTCAAGGGCTTGGAAATATAGTCATACTCCGTATCTTGAAGTAACATTTAGTATTTATTTAACTAAAATGCCCCAACTCTGTCAAAAGTTATTACAATTTAAAGTCATAAAATAACCTTTCTAACGTGTAGGTCGTGGATATTACAAATTAATGGTGATCATTATTAAAATTAATAATTATTATTATAAGTAAAGCATTTAGAGTCATAAAAAAACTTTTTACAAAAAAAAAAATTACCGACTTAAAAGTGCAAAATAACTTTAATTTCGGAAGTCGGTGTCTTTAATTCTGTATTTTCGTTTTTGCCACCGACTTTTTCACATATAAATAAAAAATACAACAAAAAAATTGTCGGATTGAGAACCTCCTCCTTTTTGAAGTCGGTTTAAAACTTGGTTGTTATTTTAAACCTAACTGATTTCTGGTTAGTAGGACCCGTGCCCTGAGGGTTCCGTTTTAAAGCTGTGTTCGCTTGGCTGTCCGAATTTACAATTCCGGATTAAAGGACCGACCGATCTGAATGAAATACAATTTTAATGTTACTTCAAGGTACGCCCTATGAATTTCCGATCCTATATTGAAGAACAAACTTACCTTTGCAGTTGATATACGAACTATAAATTACCTATTTGCGGACTTTCTTTTTACTTGAACTGTAAGACCTTGCTTCTCGCCATACTTCATGAAGGCTTTGGTTTATTTGCGAGTCTCAATTATGCGGCAAAAATGGCCGTATTTTTCTATGGCGTCGACCTGGAAGTTTTATTTTCTTTACAGCTCCAAGGGACCAATGTTAAGATCTATGTATTTGATATATATGTCGGAAATACTTTACTGAGTTGAGTAATCGGGACGCCAGCGCCGCCTAGCGGCGCTCGACAGAGTCTAGCATACGAATAGGCCATGACCTCGGTTAGGACATAGGATACTTCGAATCCCGGTACTGTTCCTGTGGGATACTTTCCAACCATTACGCGGGCGAAGCCGAGGGCGAAAGCGAGTACATAATAACATAACATCACGCCTGTAATTCACGAACGTTTAGGCAGAGTTGAACCTATAGTACACCCACATTTCGCCAGCATGTTTTAAGTCCCATGTAATAGAGGGTATAATAAGACAGAATATCTGCATACATAATACATACATGTTCATTCCATACTCCTACTACTCCTACTTCCATAATCCTAGGCCTGCCAGCGTGGTCCTCACCGGACACGGTCGTATCGGAAGGTTCCTGTTCCGCATAAGGCGGGAGGAAACGCCCGGGTGACACCACTGTGTGGATCACCCGGAGAACACGGTGGAGCATATTGTGGATGCCTGCCCGGCTTGGGTGGAGCACCGCCGATTTTTCGCGTCCAGCCCTGGTTCAGGCAATGGTCCAGAGCGAGAGTACATGGGAGGCCGTCACTTCCTTCTGCGAAGCAGTAATGCTCGCGAAGGAGGAGGCGGAGCGCGCGAGGGAGAGGCAAGATGCGCGTCCTCGCGCCCTTAGGCGACGCAGGAGACGCCCCGGGCGTCGGGAGTCGCGAGCCGACTTCCGGCCACCGTAGGCGCGGGCTTGCGGAAGGTGAGCAATGGGTAGCTCGCCGTCCGTTAAGGACCAGGCCCGGATCGACGGCGCGTTATGTTCCACGCGCGCTTCAATGAGATGTGAGCATCAACCGACGGGGTCCGTAAAGGCCAATGCCTGCCAGGGTTGCGAGTTTGTCCGTAAGGGATATCGTGGCCCCGGCAAACAGGCAACGGAAGGAACACGGGTGGGTTTTAGTCAGTAAAAGTCTGACACACCCTCCCGCTCCGCCCAGAGCGGGAGAAGTTATTTGAGAATTTCCCACCCAAAAAAATAAATAAAAAAAAGGCCTGCCAGCGTGGTAAAAGAAGAAATGAAACACAAAATTACAGAGTTTACAAAGATTTCTACGACCTGACGTCAAATATGAAGAAAAGTTATATGTTACTTTGTTAAGAAACAGATAATGTGTATTCTTCGTAAAGTATACATAGAAGTGGACTACTCCTTTCTGATAACTTTAAGCAGCGATCACCTGCATGCCAATCGTGGTGATTGGGGCAATTTGAAAACTGCATTGGTGGCTCATGTTGAGGTGTAGACATTAAGCACTGATGGTATTCCGAGCTCAGAAAATTTTCCAGTGCCATTAAAATGTTACGAGTGGGTACTAGATAGGTATATAAATTATTATTTTATATCGAAACAGCTGTCTCACAAAACGTAAGTAATTTGCATGAAAAAGAAATTAAGTGCGTTTTTCGTCCTGCCAAACGGTGACGCATACATTTACATAGTAAAATAACGATAAAGCAATCTTTTATATATCTTAGAGAAAAATTATCAATTCCTGCTTTAGATTTCAGAACATTCCTTTCTGAAAGTAGTTTTTGAAGGCGAAGTGCATTTCACACATAAAAATGCTATACAACAAATAGTGAATAATTTTAAATAGCCCGTGAAGTCCTGGGTGTGCCTCCATTCTGCCAATCTGCCAAGCTGCCAGCCTGCCAGACTGCCAGGCCGGCCATATTCCATTCATTCTGGCACAAAACTGGCGGTATAAACACTGTATGGAGTTTGGCAGTGCAGCGAATGTACGAGAAAAAGACAAGCGTGTTGTGGTGAGAAGCGTGTACCGAAACAAAATTGTTGACGCGAGTTGTGAGATTCAGCAATTGTAGATGCTTATGTTATCGCTTTTGTGTTTGTTTATATCGTTTAATGGTGTGAAAAATTACGGCTATAATTATGATGTTGTTAACTTTCAGACGTAGTCGTGCATAAATTAACTTTGATTATGATACTTCGAACGTTATGGCTATAGAATCAACTCAAAGAAAGGTTTTTGATAGTTTCTCTTTCTGAGTCTGTGAACAATTTTGAAAACTAATCGACTTTATGTTATTATTATTAGATATACATTCAAAAGCCTTAAATTAAATTATAATCAAACTATAACCAAACATTTTAATACTACTACTACTTTTCGTGTGGTTAGTGACTAAATTGATGTCAGAGTTTTAAAGCCGCCCATTGGCCCCTGACTTGTCTTCACATGCCGTCGAGAAATATCTCTCAGGCATATCAGTTTCCTCACGATGTTTTCCTTCCCCGTTTTTGTAGCAAGTGATAATTATACAATACGCACATTAATCCGAAAAGTCACAGGTGCGTGCCTTGGGTTTGAAATCGAGACCTATGACTTGGCAGTGCGACGGTCACACCACTAGGCTATCACAAAATGTAGGCTATCATAAATTTTAATGTAAACAAAATTAAAATCGCAATGAATATTATCGTGCCAAACATTTCATCATCACCCGCTCCCGCTTACACTTCTCCCATACACTACACAACAGACCCAATTCCAAATGTAACTGCAGTGCTTGGCAGAGCCGAGTGTTCACAAAAAGTATAGTCGCGTATAAAATACAATTTATTTATTGGTTCCATTGACGTTTCTACGGGCGAACGCCAAATCACGCCGTGAACACGCCAAGAGCAGCGCGCAATGTACACTACATAAATAGCGGACAAAGTTTTACCGCGTCCTGGAATGTGGGCCGCCGTCTATGCTAAAGTTTCGTGACGAAAGGTAATTGGTGGAATTTGAACGGAATAGGACTGGATAGAGTTTGAAAAGATCGTAATCATATTTTTATAAGTTTAAAACAATTTTGTGGTGTGAGAATGCTTTAGATTTTAGTTTTTTTGTAGTTTTTCGATTTAAAGTGGCCCAGGGTGTGTGAGTAATGGATAATCAAGATGTATCACAGTCATTTCAAACCTATTCGTAGTATACCCATGTAGGTAGCCCCAGGTGTCTGAGTAATGAAGACACAATATTATTATGTATCATAATCATTTCAAACCTATTCGCAAAATCACCTGAAAATATTTCGCTTGTTTTTATTTTAAAACATGCGTTTTCAGCTCATTTAAAATTCTGTGAAGAATAAAATTCTACGAGTATAAGTATTCTGTGGACGCGAACGCTATTCAGAAATATACCTTTTTAACGAACGAAAGCATTAAAGCCGTATGGAACTTAAATTTAAAGCACAATTTTGTCGAAATTCTGAAATTCTGCAGCCAAATGAACTCTCATCTTTACACATGGTACTGAATTAGACAACCTTGCGCCACAGAGTACAAACAAGACCTTAAAATTCTTGCCTCTCTGTTATATTTGGCGTGTTAATTCAAGAGGTAACATTACACTATGGTCGAGTGCTGGTAAGTCTGTAGAGGTATATAATCTTCTCATATCGTGCTTTCTCGTCGATTAGGTAAGCAAATGAGGTGAAACGAATGTATTGTGTGCGAAAGAGACAAAGAGTGGGGCGAAGTAAACTGAATAAATGACTATTGATTATGTTGATTTTGTTTGTGTTAACCGGAGATAAAGTCGCTCGTAAGTCGCCCTATGATACGTTTGTGTTTTGATATAAATAATGGAAAATAATTATTCCACTTTCATTTTGCATTTTAGAAACATTTCCCTTCAGCTTAATCTTTATTGTCTCTGCTTAAATTTCAGAGTTTCATGAACTTTCGCATATAATCTACTTGATGCAAATTTAAATATTTATTGCAATAATCAATTAATCCGAAAAGCTCTCATGTATCCACGAACCACTCTAAACTGATCATTAAAATAAATTGTATTTATTCTGTAAACAAAAGACAGAAGAGAGAGACATTTGTGGTACAAGTCTAGTCTAAACCACAAGCGTTCTAACAGCCTCAATCTTTTATAAAATAAAATGAAATCTCATTCGAAATTCAGAGCAAATACACCGTTTGTCTCAAGGACTAAACGATTATGTTATAAAAGAATATTACAAAAATATGGAGCGTATTATTGCAAAATAATGTGTCTATTTTGTATGGTTTTATTTAGACTTCTTTGGATTCACAAATAATGATTTTTTACTCGAGTCTAATCCATTGCTCAGTCTAAATCATTACCGAATTATCTCTAATTCAAATATTTTTTCCTCATAAGATTTACACGAAACAATTAATTTCGCAAACAATGGTCTCATTGTTATGTTTATTAAATTCTGTAACAGTTGGAAAATAAAATCGAGTTCCCATCGAAAAGACTATTCCAAAAACATTCAAATATTTACATCGATATAATTGAACCCATTAAGTCCATAGCAAATGTGCCAATGGAATGGAATGGAATGCCAAATGGACGCGGCGTCCACCAACAAGGGTCGCGGGGGGAGGGGGTAGTGTTATAGCCATATAAAATACTTTGATAACACTAACTAATTACGATTACTGACAAATGCTTGCACTGACTGGACAGGTCCACTCAAATCTGTGTGGTTCTTTTCTCAAAAGACCATTTCAGACATGAATCTACATGGTCCTCATATGGCTTGACCAAGATTATGTCTGGACTTTAAAAGAGACTGTGACCTCTGAGTTTGTTTCGGCCTTTCTTCTCAGAGTAGTCGGATAGGAAACGCCGAACTCATCTAGCAAAATTTAATATATTTTTAATATGACGTGTAAAAGTGATTCCTATATCCTATTTACAGAATAAACAATTTCATTTCATTTCATTTCATTTCATAACAAATGTTTAGACCTGTACCCTAATTGCGTAACTCACGGTCAATCAGAATCTGAATCGTTTTGAAACAGATTGCTAATCCATTGCATCATAAGTTCGACAAAAGAATCTGCTCAACAACGCGAATAATGCAATGAACATTGTTCAACTGTCAAAATGAAACAGATGAGTCGTAATCGTTTACGAAAATGTGTTACGTATTTAGATAGCAGGACAGTTTACTAGAGAGGTGGACACCTGTGACTTAGTATAGGGCTTGGATCGTGATGTAAAGCCATTTACAAAAAATCTTAAATAGATTTCGACTTTTAATTATGTACACCATATAAATTGTATGAAAGGATCGGCCATCATTATGGAATTTTGGCGAAATGTAGGTGTACTGATTTTATGTTATGTACCATATAAATTACAAATAGAAATGTTGAATAGTATCTATTGAATATGTTATCGCGACCGAAGAGCGATCTTTAAGCCACATTAAATGGTTAAGTGAGTAAGTTACCAAATAAAACCATTGTTTAAATACTTGAATAACGTCTTGTACAATATGTGTGGCGATTTACTTTAGTATGTACTACGCGTGCAAGCTAATCACTTTTATTTACATAGTCGTTTATACTGCACAGTGCCTGAATATGCCAATGTAACATGCATCATACACATACAAGCAACATTACAATAAAGCACTACACGAGTGCTACGCCGTAGTAACCACTACGCTACGCTTTCGTAGCAAAGAAAAAAAAAAAATCAACTGCCCTTTTAATATTCATGATTGTCAAATAAAACCGGCCAATTGCGAGTAGGACATACGAAGGGTTCTGTACCATCGTACATTATTTAGCAAATAAATGAAAATACTACTCGAAGAATATTATTATTTTTCATCTTAAATTTTAAAAATAGCGAAGATAAATTTAGATAATGATAATGATACTACGAATTACAAAGTTATTATTGCAGTTGCTGAAAATCACCTATATTTAAATAAAATACCTTGTGAATCGGCGTTTTTTATTATAAACCGTATATGGTACATTAATATACAAAAGTTTCAAATTTGTAACTTGTGTAGTTTGTTGAGATCGAGCTCGTACAAAAATGGTCTAAAACGGTGTACTTTTACGGCCCCCTATTTCATCACTTTTGAAGATAAAAAAATAAATACATATATATATATGTTTTTTTGTTCTCTACTCGATGAGCTCTAGACAATTATATGCCTGGGTTAGAACTTTTTTTTCAAAATCAAAAGTTTATTGTTTGGAGACCCCCCTTTAATTCTTAATTTTATTTAATTTTTATATTTCTTGTTAAAGCTCCAATAGAAATGCATAATCTGTGAAATTTCAAACTGTCTGCCTATTACGGTTAATGAGATACAGCTCGCTGACAGACAGACGGACTGCGGAGGTTTAGTAAAAAGATCGGAAACATACCAGAAAACTGCATTACCATTACGTAGTTTAAGTTTATTTTGAACATAATATTAAAAGCTTGCTCGTTGGTGTAGTAGTCGCAAATGCGCAAATGCTTAGCATGAGATCCTGGGTTCGATTGGTTGGTCGGGAAAATAGTTATTGGGTTTTACTATCACATATTTTTCAGTAGCAGCAGTCTTGATTGGTACTCGGTTGATGGCAATAGGCTCAGACTATATCACATGGGACTTAAATATAACTGGCGAAAGGTGGGTGTACTGTTCCACCACCTTCGCCTAACCCACCCGGGATTACAGGCACAATGTTATGTTATATTGTTGAAAAGTTGTAGTTATAAATAAATATTTTCTGTTCTAAAACATTACTGGCTTTTTTTTTTTATTGGGACCCCTATAGAGGACACAAATAGTGACTTTATTGGTGATGTTCTTCAGAAAGGACAAGTGCGTAGTACTCACAACCTGCGTGCGTGTATGACCAGATGTATGATACGTAAATGAGCCAAAAGGATGTAAGGTAACGTAGCAGCTGGTATTCTGTGTTAAGTTTCTGGCTAACCCGATGGAAACTCACGCCTTCTTGAGTTCATGTATGGTTTTTATGTAAACAATTTCTGCAATATCTTGTAAACCCATACAAATGTATCAAGAATAAGATTCGATGCAACGTCGCCGTGTCGCGGTGCTCCGTCTTACATTACTGTAAGCCATGATCGATAGCTGCACCTGTGACTGATCACCAGCGTGTTTGTTGCTACGTTTTCTTGTATTGGATATTGTTGAGAAATTGTAGGGTTAAAATTATTTTATTATTGTGTAGTTGTCTTTTTCGATCGAGGACGCTACACTGGATTATTGCTTTAGAGCAAAGAGCTTTGTGTTCGCAAGTGTCGGACTGTTATTGTTCTGCAAATATCATATAGTGTCTGGAACTGATAGGTGCGCCGTAGATAAGTATATAGTGCTACCCGTGCGAAGCCGGGGCGGGCAGCTAGTTAAAGTTATAAATGTTATTAGTAATATTTGCATCATATTTTCATTAAAAGCGACTTTGAAGTTTTGTAAATGAAAACTACTTTTTTGCTTATTTCGCTATTTTGTTATGCCATTCGTTAGTGCGCAATTAATTACTTTACTTGGCACCCTTATTTTTACCAAGCGACTATGATGTTTTGAATACGAACACTATACTGTTTTGCTAATACTATGACGTATCCCTCAACAATTATAGACGCACGATAGTATGCCATTTGCTTGAGACGAATTCTGCAAATTGTGCGGTGACACACACCTGATGCTTCTGTTATCCTATTACCCACTTATGATACATACAACGTTGAATATTTTTAGAACAAAACATTGATATTATTAGCATTGATACTAATGGCCTGTTTCACTGTCTCCGGATAAGTCTCTATTAACTCATCTTACAGATTTTATACAATGTGTTTGATTTTTTAGTTCATCTAGTGGATGGTGCAGCAAACCAGAGTCTGTAAATTCTAAGGTTTTCTAATTCTGGCGGCAGATAACTATTCGGAAGATATTTTTCTTGCAAATACGTACGCATTGCTGTCCAGGTGCCCTTGTTGATCTGATTGTAACTAAACTTTCGTGACGCAATCCATAAGTCGAACTTGCACAGCCCTAAATACTTTAACTGATATTAAGAGATGAAGTTAAAATCTGCTGTTCTGTTTGCTTGATTTTAACAAAAAGACATAAACTACCCATCCGCAGTAATAATAATAATAAATCATTTATTTCGAGCAACAGGACTCATAGTGTTAGTAACAATATACTTACAAACTATGTTAGTAGTACACTTACAAACAAAACAAAACCGAAAACAGATTGTGACCTCATTGCTGCAAGGTGACAGGCCCAGCCGAAACCTTACAGCAGTGGTTCACAAACACACAATCAAGCCTACTTGCAATCATAGGCAGGTAATAAACAAACCAAAACTACTAACTTAAACCCTAGTACTTCCTAGCCTAAACCTAGACCAACGCATTTAGAACAATAAAACCACATTAGTTAACTGTAAAAGCCATTAAAACATAAGCGTGAAGACACCGTTCCCCACCGTGTGTACGCGCCATTACGTTAAGCGTTTTCAAAACGCGGCCGTTCTAACCGTTTTACTAACGAGTAACGAAACTCCACGTACTGCTATGTACTTTCAATAAACCGTAGGGTCAGGACATAATGATAAGCGAGAGTGGATAGTTGAACAACACACAGTTTTGAAATTGCGAAGTTCACATGACCTTAACTTTGATAAGTAGTAGGTACGGTAGCCCGCACATTAGTGATAACCGAACCGGTACAAGCTGGCCTCTTATTCTACTGAAACTCCGTACTTCTAACTCCTCATTACTAATTCGTGCTGAATTAGGAAACTCCGGATCTTTAATCGGTGATGATCAAATCTTTAATAATAAATTGTTATAGATCATAATTTTACTATAACTTTTTTATTTATACCTATTAGAATTGGAGGATTTGGAAATTGACTTGTGCCTTTAATATTAGGAGCCTCAGATAATAATATACATTATTCCCTTGAATAAATAGCATACGTGGTCGATTGCTCCCTCCTTCTTTAACTTTATTAACTTGATGATGTATTGTAGAAAATGGTTCATTAACAGGAATAGCAGTGGACCGCACACTTTCATCTAATATTTCTCACGGAGGAAGCTCTGTAGATTTAGCCATGTTTTCCCTTCATTTTGCTGGAATTTCTTTTATTCCAGGAGCCATTAATTTTACTACCACAATTGTATTATTAATATATGATTAAATAAATTATCTTTTGATCAAATACCCGTTTAAGCTGTAGGAATTACTGAATTTTCATTATTGGCCTTGGCCAGTTCAAGATCAAAGTGTTTCCACTGACCTGCAACTTACTGTATGTATATGCGTCTTAATTTTACTTAAAATTTTTGGCTGAAACTGCCACTACAAATACCAACCCGTTTACCCAGCATTGAATATGTCTAATAATTGTCTTTTGTCTATTATAAAACTCCACGCCCAATTGTAGATTGAAAGATTTTTTTTTGTTTTTTTATTCAGAATCTAAATTTTTCAAGTTAAATCTAAAATATAGTTTTCTATAGCTTATTCAACTGAACTGTAATTTGGTCTAAATCTTTCTACAGCCAGAATCTTTTTGAGACATTTCATCAAATTATTTTATAGTCGAATCCTTCAATTTACTTGTACCTGAAATTACTTGACTGGCTTAAAAGGATTTAGTTATATCAAGTATTTCTGAAAACTTGAAGAGCTGGACGATAAATAGTCTAGCCTACTCCAATTAAAGTTTTTGATATTCAAAGAGGTAATCATTTGTATTCTTAAATCGCAGTTTAAAAGTTATTCAGGACTTTTCAACCGTGAAATAATTTTATAGTTGATATTTGAAATATATATATCTTGAAGGTTCTAGCAATGTGGGTTGCTTAATGTTTTTACATAATATGTTAGACTTTGGTAAAAAAATAATAAAATATTTATTTACCGATGTTTAATGTGTATAAATGAAATGTCACATAATTATAGGTTAGAACTCTTTATTCGTGGCTTTTGTTGTCATGATAATTATTCAGATTTGTTACAGTTGTAATGGAAATAATGTCTTCTGATTTAAATAGGTTTTTATTTTATTTATCGTTTCTATAGATTCTTTTCTATTTTCTGAATGTGAGAACATTGTAGGCTTAGTGAACTGTAGATTTGTTGATCATTTTCTATTTTGTTGTTTTTTTTTTAAATTATCTTTGATAATCCAATTATTTTTAAAGAGTAATCGTGGAGTTTCTTGCCAGCCCTTCTCCACTAGTCCAGTCATTGGGTAGATTCTGCCTTACAAAAAGTCAAGGAGAGCGTAAATTTGGCAGAGTGTTACAGGTTAGTGTCCTAATTAATATTCCGAATTTGCGACCTTGAGCGACCGCCGCTCGCGCCGTTTTAGGAAAACGGTACCGATAAAAAGTTTTTCGAGAATATCTTCTCTCCAGCGTAATCTAGGTTGGAAATAGCCGAAACATAAATGATAGAATATAAAACTTGTGAGAAACATATTTTAATCAGATTAATAATTCACGAGTTACAGCAACGTCAAGATCAGAAAAAATTTACAATTCGCAAAATAGCTACATTTTTTCTATAATCTTCAGTATAAATCGATTACTTAATCCGTACAACGGTTAACAGACCTGCCAAGAGTCTTTTGTAATGTAAACCAACCTAAAGAATTTTGATCTGCTCTGTTTTGAAGTCCTCGCCGCTAATAATGTTAGCGGAGAGGACTTCAAAAGAGACTATGTATTTGCTTAGTCATGCTAAGCGGAAATGAGTAAAAAACGGTAGTACATATTAGAGCGTTTATCCAAAAATTTCATAATCAATATTATAGTTCACTAGTTAGCCACATTTCATATTTCCATACAGCAATATTGCCAAATTAATCAAATCAGCAAAATATTTGAGATCTATTTGTGACGTTGTAACTTTTAGAATAAACGCTCATACGTTATTAATTACATAACGTTCCAATAATTAAATAATGTATTATTTTCAAATTTATTCTAATTTAATTTATAATTCAATTTTAAACGATTTATTTTTATTTTGAACCTATTTAATTCTACAATTTTCACTAATTCAATCACACATAATATTGATAATCAAGTTAATGCTTGGTTTTACTGTATTGTAATATTAGTAAATAATACTATCCGTATTTAAAAAAAATACTATCCTAACTAATATACATTTCATGTCGAGGACGACCTGACGTTAAACTGTTGTGCATTTAGTATTGAATTAAATGTAGAATGCCACCCGTAGGCTATGGGATAAATATTCCCAAATAGGCTCAGATGGAATAGTCGACATTAGTGCAGGATGTTGATTCAGGGCGGAGGCTGATGAACGTCTAGCAAAGTCAAAGGGGGCGCCCACGGACCCAATCAGGCGGTCCACTGTACACTCATCAACTCGTACTAGACAAGCGCGTTAGGTTAACTTGTCTAAACCATAAACTCTCATGACACCCACGAATAAAAATGCGCCTGAACCACACGGCATCGGTTCCAGCAGAGCCGACGCCTTGACTGACATTAGGCCGACTCTCTCTGGAACCAACGGGCCTCAATATCCTCGGGTGGGATCTCTTTGTCAGACGACAAAAGCATGTTCAAAGGACTCATAAAAGCTCCACATTCTAATATTAATCAATGGGCTCTTAGATCAGAAGAACGGATAACAGAACTAGAGTATGCACTGGAAAGTATAAAGTGGGACATAATCGGCCTGGCCGAAGTAAGACGAGATGGAGAAGATACCTTAGAGAGAATTCTAATATATTGTATTACAGCGGGGGGACAGCCGGCAGATACGGCGTGGGATATTTAATTTTAAAAAAATTGAAGGATTACATAATGGAGTTCAAGGCTTACTCAGATAGGGTATTAGATTTCGTATAGCCGACACGAAAACCATAGCAATTGTTCAAGTCTATGCACCAACATCAGCCTATCCTAACGATGAACAGTATCGGATCCTCTGGACTTGCTTCAATTTTGCCATCCTTTATCACTTCAAAGAAGATGTCAGCAGCTTACAGAACTTCCTCCACCTGGAATATAGAATACAGTTTCAGTATGTGTCACATGTTCAGGTATATTGCACCTCGATAAGTATATTGACCTTTGTGGTAACTTCCCTGTGACCTTGTCTACTATGAACAACTAACAGAAATATTATAGGTTTCTGTAATAGAATGTAATGTTAGCTTTACAGCTTTATAATTGTATGCATTGGCTGATCCCCCAAGGTGCTGTGTGTGTGTTGGGATGTCTAGCTTATTAACTAAACTATTTGTAAAAATAGATGTTTGACTGTCACAGTCTAACAAAGCCCGTACTATACGTATATATTTATATTCTGTGAGTCTGAAACCAAAACCTATATACTAGAAGGTAAGAGCACATTAGTGCTTGATTGTTTTGATAAATGTAAGCTCACTGCAGGTTGCGATATCTGGTCTTGGTTTTGATGTGTACCTGAGCATCACTAGATATAAACCGGTGCTCATCACTGTGTATTTAAGTGTTACGTAATTTTGAGGCACATACTGTAAATTTGAAATGAAAATAGTAGGTACATAAGTTATTCACTTCTACGTATTCTAAACGCTTCTTTATGGATTCTTAATTTCTCTTTTGAAATCTTAGAGAAGTTAACAGCCTTACTCTTACTATTAAAAAAAAACGGGCTAACCTCTAGGGACATTGCCCTCTTAATTAAAAATATCAGTAATTCGTTTATTGTAAAATATCCACGTGTTTATGTATAAAATATCCGTGTGAAATAGACTGACGGTCAATGGGTCAAGCTTGCGGGCAATTTCTAAATTAGTCAAATTACCTACCTATAGATACGAGGTGAGATGTGATGATTATGATATGCGACGTCTTCATAGTCAAGCTCCGCAATGGTATGAGCTTGGAAGTATTTTTCGAGACATGTTATGGCCGCCTTTCAGCAGTCAGCGACTCAGCGTTCAATACGAAGGTTTTTAACAAGATTTTAGTTGTTTCATTTTAGTAGCAAACGATCGACTAAATATATGTCGCTCTCTGTCGACATTGATAATATTGTATTTTATTATTATACTTAACTGTGCTTGATATGGCGATATTCCTAGTCTGCAATCGCAACACGATTTTGTATTACCGCCATAATCGGACGCACAACGTTTTTACACTAATATTAATTAAGCACTGGAAAATTAGTCGCACACACCCCCACACACCACCACTTTTTTATATTTGATTCGTTTTGCCACCAAATTTGTTAGACATAAGCAAATAAATAATACAACTTTCAATAGAATATCATAAAATATAGTACCTATATTTCTATATATTTAGCTTTGTGCCTCTAAGAGATGTCACATATAGAGGAAAAAACAAAAGAAGATAAAAATATTTCAAATTAAGAATAATAATAAAAATGAGCCAACGAGAAGGTTTTTTTAATTATTCCCTGTTTGTAAATGTTTTAAAGAGAATAAAAATTAAATTTAAAAAGAGGTTTTATACCTAATTGTTATTTCTAACATATTACTTGTATTCAAACTCCTTGAAAGCGAAATATTAAAACTTTAATGTTCATGTTTAGGTGTTCGTCAATATTGAAACGGGTGGGGATTAACCTCACGTACTGTTGATCGTCAGTCCAAAGTCTGAACCATTAGGCAGTTACAGGTACAACAGGTTAGGGGGCTGCTTCACGTGACCTATTAGTAGCACTACAGAATTGGTACGAAGTTATCTGCCTGATATGTTAAATGGAACTTATTTGGAGGTAGTGAAAACGTTAAAAAACAATAAAAAAATTAAGATTGACGCACATGATTGTCATCTTGTTGCATCGTCTTAAAACAAAAACTCGCTACCCGCTACCTCTTTCCAATAAACTCTCGGCCTCACCCAGCACTCATTACGAACTCGTGAGACAAAAGCTTCGCTCAAGTTCCATTATGATATAAAAAGGAAGGATCGCTTCCTTACAACTTACACAAACAAAATGTAATACATAAATTGTATTACACCGTTACCACTGATGAGAGAAGTGCAGAAGGTTCACGTGTAATGTGAAATACAAGCTGATGTATGACGCCACTGTATAGGTGCAAATAAAAATGCCGCTGGTACCTATGTGTATTTAATTGTTTAACTATGTTGTTTGAGGGACTTGTCATCGTTTCTTGATATTGCAGGTATTCAAAGAATAATGCAGTAATGAAGTCAAAACTGTACATTGAATATTTAAAAAAAAAGTAATTGCCACGAGATGACGTGACGGAATGAGTCTGACGCCGAAAATAAAGTTTTTAGAATTTTTGTCTATTTCTCTGGATCTATGTTCCGGATTTATGCAAAAACGGCTGAAGGGATTTTTATGAAATTTGGCACACAGGTAGGTTATAACGTTTTTTTTTTTTTTTTGGATGGGAAATCATCAAATGACTTCTCCCGCTCTGGGCAGAGCGAGAGGGTGTGTCAGACTTTTACTGACTAAAACCCACCCGTGTTCCTTCCGTTGCCTGTGTGCCGGGGCCGCGTTATCCCTTTCGGACAAACCCGCAACCCCAGCAGGCATTGGTCTTTCGACCCCGTCGGTTGGTGCTGACATCTCTTTGAGGCGCGCGTGGAACACGACGCGCCGTCGACACGGGCCTGGTCCTTATCGGACGGCGAGCTGCCCATTGCTCACCGTCCGCAAGCCCGCGCCTACGGTGGCCGGAAGTCGGCTCTCGACTCCCGACGCCCGGGGCGTCTCCTGCGGCGACTAGGGCCGCGAGGGCGTGCAGCTTGCATCTCCCTCGCGCGCTCCGCCTCCTCCTTCGCGAGCATAACTGCTTCGCAGAAGGAGGTGACGGCCTCCCATGCACTCTCGCTCCGAACCATGGCCTGAACCAGGGCCGGACGCGAGAGATCGCCGCCGCCGATCGCCTCCGTGAGGACACGGCGGTGCCCCGCCCAAGCCGGGCAGACCTCCACCGTATGCTCCACCGTGTCCTCCGGGCGATCCACACAGTGGTGACACCCGGGCGTTTCCTCCCGCCCTACGCGGAACAGGAACCTCCCGAAACAACCGAGTCCGGTGAGGACCTGCGTCAGGCGGAAGGTGAGGACGCCATGGCGCCTCTCAAGCCACTCCTCAAAGAGGGGACTTATCGCCGCAATTGTGGCGTGCCCAGTGCTGGGTTGCGACAATTGTACACTCCATGCCGCCATGAGATCCCGCCGGAGCTCTGTCCGCTGTGCCGTGATTTCTCGCAGCAGCGGAGTTACACCCCGGCGTTGCGCCTCCTCGTGCAACTCCCACATGTGCGCGAGGACTTTCGCCTCCAGATCCCATGGCGGTAGTCCGGCAAGGAGGCTCGCCGCCTCACGGGAGACCGTGCGGTATCCCCGGACCAGCCTGATGGCCATGACCCTTTGGGACGCGTTCAACCGCCGGGCCGGTCGCAGCCTCAATGAACGCGCCCACACCGGTGCCCCGTAAAGGGCCATGGACAGGTAGGTTATAACCTGGATTAACAACACATAGGATACTTTTAATCCCGACGGGAACGTACATCCCGTGGGATATTTTCCGACATCCACGCAGGCGAAGCCGCGGTCTTACATAACGCGAGCCGTCGACATTAGTCTACCTGAAAATAAAATAATGATGTCATTACCGATATCATACAAAAAACTCTTTAAAACTTTCGTAGAGTAAACATAAATCATAGTAAGTTGGCAGCAGGCGCGATCGAGGTAAAGAGACCAATACAAAAAATGCAGCCTTGTTCTATGTTGCATATAGACATTGTTAACGAGCCGTAGCGAGTCTATGGACCTTCTGTCATTCATATACAATGTCCCTACCCAACCACTTGAAGTAAAACTTGGAGTTTGTTTAGTTCTCCGCTTTCTTCAACTTTATTATCGCTTACAATGTTTGTGCCGCGAGTATTGTCTAAAGCTGTTATGGGACAGTTTTCATGTCGTATTGTGTGCAAACAAAGTGGCCAACTTGAGGTGTATACTAGTATGTAATATTGGCTGCTATGTTTTTGTTCTACAAATTGAGTTTGAAGTTCTGAAAAAAGGTTGTATTTGTTTCGACTACCATGTATTTTTCCTGGGATCTGCCAGTTTGTAAATTCATCAAAATATTGTACCAGCACAAAAAAAACGCACGAAAAAAATTTTACAAACTCATCGGCATAATAACTTATTTTTAATTTCTTCTCAAGTTTCGACTAACATATGTTGATGATAAAAACTTATACTTACTTACGTATTACCTAATCTCTTCTGATTTCTGCAGACTTGTACCAAAACTGGGCAATTAGTACTAATTATATGATGATATTTGTTGTATGTACTGTTAAGGAAATTAATTGTTAAGCAAATTGACGTACAATTGTCAAAGAATTGCATTGTGACTTGAATACATGGACAATTTATGTTGGTAGTAAAGCCTGACTTTAAATTGTACAATAACAACAAGTAATCAATACAACAACGAAGCACCAAACCAAATTAATACTACATCGTCACAAATGGAAAGCAAACATTTGACACCGGTGCCAAGGACTGCTTCGCTCCAACTCGTAAGTCCTCGGGCGGGCTTGTAATCCACCGCAAGAGGATTGCCCGCACTTTGACCAGCCACCTTTATGACGGGGCGCAATTTATGAACTAATTCTACGGACAACTTCTTGCGGCTTCCGAGACTATTGAAAGGTTATGCAGACTTAAAAAAAAAAAAACAATAACTTAGGTTAAATAAACAGTGGCAATCATACAAATGATGACTTGATTTCATGGACAATTTAAATTGAGATATTCATTTTCATTTGATTCCTCGATACACAGGCTCACTAAGGAGTAATTTCTAATGGGTACTACTAACAATTAGTTAGTGGACTAGTAAAGCAAAAGTTTGATGTGGCTGTAATTTATATCATACATAGACAGCAATACTTAGAAACAATCGCGCGACTATATAGAATTAAATATAAACACCCACTTATCCCTTGCGCCTCAAATCCTGTATATCCATAGCGTAATAGTCGAAGACATTAGTGAGTAATTTAAGGATTAACAGGGCTTCCGGTACGTGTCTACAAGTGTTCACGAGCTGAAGACTGGTGACACGAGATACTACTGATAAGCTATCAATAGTGTTCTAGTATTTTATTGATTTTAAGCGCTGTTGTGGAAATTAATAGGAAAGTAGGATTTTGTAATTATAGAACTTATTGAACAAATTAAACAGCATTAAAATAGTCTTTAGATTCCCTAAAGAAAATATTTTTTTTTTGTTTATTTTCCTCTTTCTTTGACTCAGAACATCAGAACCTTAAAAGCATGACATTTTGATGAGAGCACAAAGAAAATGATAAAAGTACTTAAAAAAAAAGTTGTGCTATTTTTCTTTTTCCAGGTAAAACAAAATGTTTTATATTTAGAATTTTCCAACACGACTTTAATTATATCCCATTTGTTTTGTATTCTTAAAGTAAATGTCAAAGTTTAAACGTGTTACGCGCCAGCTCGCCAGAAAAAAAAAGGAAAAACAAAGTCCACACTTCACTCGTGACTGTCTAAAAAGTTTCAATTCAATTCTAACTCAAAAAGGAGGTCAACTATTCGCACAACTGGATACCGACACTCACGAAATAACTTCACGATGAGTGCAACGACTGTTTTTTTTGTTTGAGCTGTGATTTGAACATTTTGAACTATCGGATAGATGTGCGTGCATTTTTAAAACACTTCCTTTGTGTTGCAAAAATCGTTTGAATGTGGAATGATGTTGGTGTTTTAAGGAAAAGAAAATTTCATGGATGATTGGTTAGATCTAAACGCTCTAATTGTCCAGAATATTTTGATAGGTCTTAAACCATCTCGTGTAGCCATTTAAAACAACAGCAAATATTTATGGAAAAAAATATTCACGAAAATAATTAATATTATCTTGGTAGTGGGCAGTAATTGGGTTGGATGGCGTTTAACATTGGCAATCACGTAGGAACACCGATCTGTACAAATTAGTCTGAGACTCTTAAGTCAACGCGTCTGATACTAAATTAAGTGTGCTTAGTATTAATACCTACTAATTTTGAAGGTATTTTTTCCCAGGTTGAAATGACCTGTATAAGCTTTTGACTTTTTATCTAGCAATATACACAGAAAGTTTGTGTTATTCTGTAACTTTTAATACAGTGTGGAAGACAACGTATAGATCATCAACAAGTAATGTGCATATTATAATAAATAATAATAATATATAATAACAAAATATAATACTTGTAATAAACGAATTTATTCAAAAAAATTATATGTAAAAGTTTGCCTCTTCTCTTATTATCCCCTTAATATTGGCCTTGTCACCTACAGGACTCTACAGCGAAAAACAATTGAAACCCCTTCAAGTCCACGTAATCAACTACCCACTAAACTGCCGCTATCCACATTGAAACTAGTCGAGTCTACGACATTACTCCCCTTTATTGTAGCCCCCTCAATCACGGGTTATACGCTCCTACAAATAGGATGGTTCTTTACGATGGTCCTAAGGATACCAGTTTTTGGTCCTTCTCTCCGCAAAGATTTGGACTTCCGTAATTATGGCGTAATAAACAAACTCTTTGTTTGATGTTGATCGCATTTGCGAAGTTGTTGGAGAACTGAAAGTTGTTGTTCAATTATTAAGTAGAGAGGAAGTAAACAGTTAAGATTTTGGACCGTGTTTCTAAGACCATTGTCAGCAAAGGAACTGATTTACTTAATTTTTTACGCACTCTTTACTTTAACAATTTTTTTACACGACCTATCCATTCTGTATGCAAAATATAATATACTTCATTTAGCTGCTGACATTTAAAATATAACAGCAGTATATTTTCCTATATCGTAACTGAATTCCGTGTTTCCGTTCACAAGAAAAGTAGCCGATTTCATACTAGATTTTTCTGTGAGACCGACTCCCGCGTTGAAGCTTTTAGTATTTTTATAAGTTTAAACTTGTTTCTATCTCAGATTACGTTTGGAAACAATTCTTCTTCGAGATTTCAGTTGCGAAGCAGACACTTGATGCGGGATTGAATTCTTCACTACCCAACCATTTTTCTAAGAACACAGATCAAAAAAGTTAGTGAGACATGGCAAAAATACTGTAATTGAACTGAATATGATTTAAATGTGAAAATGAATGAAATGTGTAATCGGAATATAACTTCATAAAACTATACATATTATAGAATGCAAAGGTACTGTAGGTAGATTACGTTGAAGTTTTAGTATTATATACGTAGAGTGCAAAGCTACCGTAGGTAGGTTACGGTAAAGTTGTTACCGCTGCCCACAAATATCTGCAAGACCAAGGTCTAACTTTCTAAAGCAGGTATTGTACTTCCCCGGTCCACCTCTTTTACAACGAACTCTATTGAAATAATAGCCTAGGCGTCAATGGTTGTTAAAACTGGAAGACTCGTCATTTCCGGACATCTTAACATTCCCTTTACTAAAGTGAACTCTGCCGAAACTTTAGCAATGTTAAGCCTAGTTAAATATGGTAAGTGTGAAAAAATTGGCTGGACTGTGGTTAATGGAATGTAAACTAACACAAAATATTATTTTGTGTAAGGCTTTCTACGCTGTTTCATACTTCCAGAAAAATATTCCTTGCTTCTACTATCTTAGAATTTTTACTATGCACAAATTCACAGACAAAAGATATTGATTAAATCGACGTCCGATACAGATTTTTCCAATTTCCATCGCTTGGCAGACTTTTATAAGTTTTGACAGCATTTCTCAAAGTTTGCAGCGCCTTCAACTTGTCGAGGAGAACTGAAGCTGATATTTTACTTTTTTCACAGATTTATAGGCAAAAAGTTATAGTTTTATAGGCAACTAATTAAAAAGATAGGTAGTAGAATTAATACAACAATATCTTAGACCAATTATTTTGCTGCTCAAGTGCAAGAAAGATTTTGATTGCATTGCCTATGATAAGCATGTACAGTGCTATGTTTAATCTACGTTACCTCTCTAATCACGCTAAATAATTATGCTTATGTAAGGAGACGGTTAACTCTTATGCCTGTTTTCACTAAAACTAGGCGTCGCATGGATTAATGCCTAAATAAAAACGCACTACTGGATTTGCAACGCTCGGTTCAGCACCGCAAGTAGTGGCTCCAGAGATAGGAACCTCCTTACTATGCCTGCCTTGTCAGAAGTACTGCTTTATGAATCTCTCCCTTGATCCATCCACGCAATGTGAGCCTGAGGTGTTTGTCGAGGCTCTTCCTTATTAGGCCACTATCCATAGCGATTATCGATAATAATGATTGCAGAGTCAGTCCACGCACATGACAAAAACCTCGTGTGCTAAGTCAAGATAGGTACTTGATTTTTTTAACTATATCAGATATAAATATATAATAAAATATATATATAATATCAGAGAATATTCGTTTCCAAGTACCAAGTTGCAAAACACAACGTGAGTCCTTACTTTTGCAAATTCACACATTATACTAAAAAATAACAACCTGATAGTATTATTTTATCCCACTTCAAAAACCAAAGAGTCGTATATACCTGCAAAAAATATAAAGAGTGTTCAAATAAAAATTTATAGCACTCCGTAAACAGACAGGATACGGTAAAATTGTAACCTTTAAACACATTTTTATACGGTTCCGAGAGAACTTTTATATAAAAGGGAATACTGAATTAGAAAAGAGATATTTCTATTTATTCTTCAGGTAGTTTCGAGTATCAGGAACCTGGCGTAAATATTTTATTAGTAGCTATAAAATATAAATATTTTATGGTGTCGCGAAGTGGTGTCGGTATAAAAAGTGCAATAAACCCGGCGACACGTTTCCCGATATTATTGATGTTTAAGTCAAGGAAGCTACTATGTAGGAACTGCATAGGAATGCTTCTTCATTTCGCCACTCTCCTATATCATAAAGAAATGGTATTTTCCTTCAATGCCCAAATACACATTAAACATTACAAAGATAAAGAAATATTTATACAGATAAATGATTATTGACATGACATGCATGATTCGGGAATGTACAACTAAGTAGATATTAATAATAATATTGTAAGTTAAACTTCGACTTCGATTTCTTCACGAATCAAATAAAGTTCAGTTTCCAAGTGAAAAAGCAGAACTGACATAAATAAAGTCACGCCGAATTTATGTATGTACATAAACTCGGCGTGACTTTATATATATCTGTATGAAGAATAGAGCCGCTAAAACACCACTAACAGCATGTTGTCTCCTCGATGCCAGCACAAGTGCATTTACTAGTCCCCTAAAACGTAACCCGTGGTTCACGCCGGCCACTCTTCATGCTGATTTACCCCCGGGGTGGGTAGGCACAGCGCTATTGCCATAAATACTGACACACTATCTCTATTAGTCATGATAAATGATGGCGAATGAGATTAGTGTGTTTGGTGTTTTGTGAAGGCTGTTGCTAATTTAGTTGCCTACTAATTATTTTACTTTAGAGTTATTATATTAGCTGACAATTATTAATAACTTGTACTTTGATGGAACACATCAAATTATTTTGTTTAAATAACCACAATTTTATTCTACCTGGTTATTATATCAAACTCATTTCTAGCATTTATTTTATTCGAGTGCTTTATTAAGTTTTAGTATGCTGCGTAACTAAATTATTTATTCGTCTACATATCAATAAAACTCTTAAATTCATTAACATACAACGCCAAGTTTAAACCGCTGGGTCTAGAAGCAAGAGCTCCTCATGTAGTAAAAGTAAGCACTTAGGAAAGATTTTTGAAAATTCATCCCCTAAAGGTATTAAATGGGGGATGAAAGTTTGGTTTGTCATTTTTACCAATTGAAAACCCAGCGGGTACACGTCTTGTTTATCAATAAAATGTTTCCTAATTTGCTACATTCCATCGTAGCTTCTGATGCGGAAACTTTATCTATGTCACGCCTGCCTCAATTTCAAGCAACAATACTAACTACCTTGGCACAAATTACTGCTCATTTAGACCTGCCGTATCACACGTAAAATTCGACATCTGGCTTGGTACTTACCGTAACCTATTTTACTAAAAGAAAGTAAGACACCAAACTCGTTAGTGAAGGACCAAATTGGCCAGCGAGACGAAGAAAGTTGAGCGCGATGCGACGCTATAACTTAGCGAGAGATGATATAAATCATCGCACGAGTTTCGGCAGCTATTTATTGAGCGCTCGGTTTGTGATAGAGCTAGGCAAATGTACTGGTTGAAGAGGGATTTTGGAGCTGATCTCCAAAGAAATAAATCTGTGTAATCAGCAGACATAGGCGAAGACTAAAACCGTCAGAATATTCAACTTAATTATTTCAAAGAGTTTCAGCACTAACACACTTGACACACTAAGTATAAATTAAACAACACAAGGAAACGAACCTTTCAAAACGGAACAAGAAATTAATTACAACAAACTGTCATGGCGCCGCACAACATAGTAAGCTGAAATCTCACAAATATGAAGGGAAAATTGTTTTTCAGCGTAAAAGCGCTCTTGAAAACTGCAATTGTACTTGTATTGCGCGATTTAGTTTAAATGTTACAGCTAACATAACATAACGAATATAAAATTGTGTTTTACGCGTACGAATTTCATTTGCAAGTACGAATGTAAAGAAATTGAATGAGTCTGCGAAGTGCTGCTTGAATTCATGACAACCTAGTACTTATTAAATGTAATTTAGTAAAAGGTGGAGATCTTGAGAATTTCTGGAATGATTTAATGACTGTAATATATTTTCAGTATGAAAACGTGTTAGGTTATTTTTATTAGATTCTTAGAACACAACAGAAGGAAGTTGGGGTTGAAAGGCCTGAAGTATTTATACCCTAGACGACCTTATTATAAATTCTGAGAAACAACATTGCCTAGTAAATAAAATTGCAATCCACTGAATATAAACTATTCTAAAACGACAGTATTTTTATTTAACACACCTGCAGACCATCAGGTCAGTATCTTCAGAAAATAATGACGTTGATGGTTACCATCCGGTGGCAAAAAGACTGACCATTTTAACAGTCAAATAAAAAAATACTCCAAAGTTAAAGATAACTTTAAGTTCGAAAGTCGGTGTCTTAGGTTTTGAATTTTCGTTTCTTACCACTGACTGTGTTTTTTTTTTGTAAATTGTTTTTATTTTTCACTTTTTAGTCGTGGTACCTAGCCCTCAAAAATTCGAATACCAAAACCTTAAAGACTAACATAGATAAAAAACACGCTACTAACATAAAACCTTCTCCTTTTTGGAAGTCGCTTCATTAAAACGTGTGTGTGTTTCCCCACAAATAAAAAAGAAGTACTTAGGTTAGTGCTATTTGTATTTATAAATTGTAGCAAACTACTGATTAAAAACTCAGGAAATGCTTTTAAAAATATACAAAATAAATGCCAGCTAGCAATATCTAACTGAAAAGATTTTTTTAAAGAAATAAGGTGCAAAAATCGCTCTCGACTCTAGTATTTGTCGATGGAATCGAACAACCCGCTCGTTGCAGTACCGTCGGCAACATGATCAGCGACTCGATAACGAAATAACACTGTGTGTACAAGAGCACTGTGGACGGGACCGGGACGAGGAACTGATACTAGTTTCGAGAAATGCGAGAAGTAGACGTTGAATTGAAAGATAGTTATTACACTACGTACATTTGTCTTTAAATGTAAAGGCAACAAAGGGCTGGCTGAAAATGGGTCCGGTTTTGTACCATAGTGCACATAGCTTAATCTATAGCTATATACATACTATCCGTATACTCCGACGATGGTGTTATTGTTATTGTGATTATATTTGTGTCGCGGTAACTCGATAATGGAAACATAACCGAAGATCTCCTTCCTCCTCCGCCGCCATCCTTTATAATCAACAATTGATTAACTGTATGAACTAAACAGTACCCAAAGCTTACGCACTTACCTTCAGAAAACGCGAACGTGACACTAAAAATTTAGCTAACACTATCTCAACTGTTTACATAACAACAATAACTTACAGTAGTTTCACCACACGATACAACATAAACTATTCGCCACGAAACACCAATTAAGACCGTGAGAATCATTTAAACTAACAATTTTATGTGGTTTTGGCCGTAAAACGATGTGATATGGTTTTGGCCGAGGGCTCTCGTACCACACTAAATTGTTAAGGATTGGTTATTTTATTAATTTCTTTTGAAATACTGAATGTGTAGGATGTTGGATTATGCCAATATTTAGTAGAAATGTATACTAAATATTGGTGCTATTGTTATCCGATTTGATCAACTAGTTTAGTAGCTACGTACATATATTTTCTATAGACCGTCAGGATTGAGGAGCCACATAAAATGTTTTGTATCAGCGAAATTATAAAGTTTTTCCATTTTATTTTTATAGTACAAATTAGAATATATTTGCTACAAAATTTTACAAAAAATCTGTTGTGATTGGTTGATTACTTTCGGAGTAACAGCGCGGTGAAACTTATAGATTTTTATGAAAAATCAAAGCATTGTAGTTATCCCAAATTCAGCCCTACAAAAACATTTTTTTTGTACAGGCTACGCAAGAGCGCTACTAAATCCTACCAAATTTACAAAAATATCCGTCGGCCAGTTTTCGAGTTCTAAGGTGGCTCCTCAATTTAGACCGTCAGGATTGAGGAGCCACCTATACCGTCGTATAACTTTTTAAGGGTTTTACTACAAATACCAGGATCTGGCCTACAAAATCAATCTGCCAAGCCTTTTCCCAACTATGTTGGGGTCGGCTTCCAGTCCAACGGGATGCAGTTGAATACCAGTATTTTACATGGAACGACTGCCTATCGAACCTCCACAACCCAGTAACTGGGTAATACGATACCCCTTGGTAAGACTGGTGTCAGACTTTCGGGCTTCTGACCACTCGTAACGACTGTCAAAGATCCACGAATGACCGCCGGGACCAACGGCTTAACGTGCTTTCCGAGGCACGGAGGATTCTCGGTATGTAAAGATGGTCACTCATCCACTGACCAACCCCGGCAAGCGTAGCTTAACTTGATGGATCGGCCAGTGCGGCTGTTGTTACTTAGCCACGAGCTCCGCCTCCGCTTCGCCTACAAAATCGGCTAGCGCCGAGGACCAAGCCATGTCTCATATTTGAACGAGGGTTCGTTCAAATATGAGACATGGCTCCTCAATCCAGACGGACACATTAAGAACAACAACAAACTATTCCATTATTAAGTAATATTACGTACTTAGCCCAGTGTTGCCCGGGCAATAGGGATCCCAATCGTGGAGGCTACATTTTTTTATCACTTCATCTCGATGAAATATTCAGTGGAAGGCGTGAAAACCACGCGCCGGTAACTACTGCCTCTAAGGTGTAGGCACACTGAGCGATGAGAAAGGTAAATAAAAAATCTTAATTTTTTATGGTACTTCGTTGATAAACCACATTTTTTTACGAAATACAATAATAGAAACCCAAAAAAAAATATAAAAACTGTATCCTAGGACTACATTTAATAATACATAGTTAAATTTTATGTAAAAAGGGCTAGCGACAGCACGCGTAACATGAGCTCTGTAGACACCTAGGGAAGAAATTAAAGACAAAACAGTTTTTTTTTTTTATGATTTCCAGAGCGCGATTACAAAAATTAAGAAAAGAAATGACAGTTTATATAAAACAGATAGGTGTCTATTCCTCGTAGAGAGAGATAGAAATGGTCACCTTACGCGTGCAGGTTTTTATAAGCTACGTCATTTGAATAAATTAAAGAGTATTCCAATACAACATGCCAAAAGTAGCAATACAGTTCGCGGAGTACCCAGTGTGGCATACCAATACGGGCTATTAGAAAGCGTGGAGCTATCGGGGCAGTCAGTAAAGCAGGTTTACGAGTGGCGTGCACAATGAGAGCCTCTATGAATTCGCAACGTATCGGCCTGCGAACAATTACGATACGCCTACATTTTTAAATGAACTGGCTTTGTTAATAGGAGTTGTACTTTACTGACGAGAATAATATTTTGGGTGCTTTTCTTTTTCTTTTCGTGTGGTAACTGACTAACCTGGTGTCAGAGTTTTAACGCTGCCCGCATTTTTGGGCCTCTGGCGGAGAAATTTCTATCAGGCATGCCGTTTCCTAACGATGTTTTCCTTCACGCTTTTTTAAGCAAGTGGTAATTATACAATACGCAAATGAATGTTATACTGATTTGACTTTAGCCGGCGATCGATCGGATTTTCCAAAATGAACCATGATAATGATGTAGAGTCTAAATGTATTTTATCTAATAATATCGTTGTTATCGGACCAAAATTACAAGAAATATTGTGTCTAGTTTCGACCCAGTGAGAGTACTTATTTATCTAGTTCAAAAATTTCGCTGGTTGATCTTTCATACCTCCTACCCGTTTTTGGTATTGCTTTTGACCAGTAATTTCTTATAATTTCCCATACATCCAATACAGACCACTTATTGCTCTATGAAAATCGTCGAAAACGGAGCAAATGGAAACTAAGCCAAAATGCAAGCACTGGCGACAGCTGCGATCGATCACGAAGCAGACGAAGATAAACTAGTTGCAATAAACGATGCAACTGCTAGATAACTTAATTCAGTTTCAAATTAAATTGGACCAGTACTAATAGAGTAAAGGGGCTCATCTGGGGAAATACCTTAGACTACCATGCTAGCGTTTGCCGCCCAGCAATATTAAAGAGTAAATTAGAAATGACAGGACATGATACATTTTCATGCTCAAAATCCATCGAAAACTATTTTTCTGGTATTAGATAATAGGTGATAATAGGGGTATATGAGACGGTAAATACTTAACATCAGGTGGACCGTTTGCGTTCGCATGTTTGCCAGACCTTACACATAAAAATAAACTTTCATAATTCTGCAAAACGATGCGCGAAATTTCGGGCTCTAATCCCCAATACATGTCGAGATCTGTTCAGTTAAAGGTTTTAAGCCACTTACTGGTGGCTTCAAGAGCACATTACACCAGCAAACGGCGGTAACTGCGGTGTAAACACACTGTAACGGCCACGAGACGTCACTCCTGCCACTACGCTCTATTGACGCGCTGGCGTGCGGCCAAATACTTCGGAATCCTGTAGCAGCTGCTCAGCTAAACTGTGAGCCTTACTGCATGGGAGTAAGGAAAGTATGATGTTCTCTGATAAGTTTGTTTGTGCGGTCAGCATGACCAATTTATTTTTGCAGTTCACTGCATCCGATTTTCAACTGTGTGCACAAGCAATAAGGTTCAGTATTATAAGCCACAAGTAGATAGTGTTGGTTATAGCTGGATAATAGTAACGGTAACGGGAAAAGGCTTAAGGGTCGTCTGGGGTGAGATGTTCAGTTTTTTTACAGTTACATGCTAAAATGAAGCGATACTTCAAAAGAGGCATCTGGTTTTATTGTAGTTCTATTCCAAAGCAATAAGGTTGAGAATCGGATGTTAAAATGAGATGTTGAAGAGCCATAGTCACGAATTCGGTTATAGAAGACGTTCCAAATGGCTGATAATAATTTTGTGCTCAAATAGCAATCCGTCTGGAATGAAGCTCAGTGACCTCCAATAACGTCTGTTGACCAATAAGGCACGTTATTATTGGATTTGAGATAGAAGTTATCGAAAGACATAAACGTATCGCTAGAATAACAAATACCGGACAATGTTTATTCAACGTTTTACAAATAGAACAGATTCCAAGAATATTGCGCTAGTACCGGCTTTTTGAATACATCCGGGAACCTACAAGTAATGCAATAAAAATAATATATTATTTGTTGATAAGCAGGCAATTTGACTACTATATTCCAGACAGGAAAAATCACTATACTTCCTCACTGCGATTTGGCTAGTAAAGTCCGATTTCCTCACAATATTTTCCTTCACCTTAAGGCCGTTTGTCCACCGCACCATGAACGGGACGTCAACGAGAACGAGATGACGACACCGAAGTAGCGACAGTACATTTACTATGACCGCGTGATCTCGTTTCTCGTTGACGTCCCGTTGACGGTGCGGTGGACCAACAGTATAAGTCCACATCTTAAATTAAGTTCAATATCCAATAAATCCTTGTTGGTACCTGCTTTGTTCCCGCGACCGTGTATAGTTGGCACATTCAAAAGCAAAGAAGTCACAAAAACAATTGTACTATTTTGTTTTAAAACAAAAACGAGTGCAAGACAAAGACGAATCACTGAGCGACGTCGTGTCGTCACGGATAGCTCTATTACCGAACAAACAGTCGCCGACGTAATCGATTTAGTTGCGCTGCGCTCGCGCTGGATAAATTGATTTCAGTTTTATTACGGGATAAGTTATAAGCGATAACGATTGATTTTGTCAGGAATTAGATTTCGGAGTCTTTATATGGAAGATAATCTACCAGCAACGGATGCCAATATTTTTGTGATAGTTTTGATTTGGAAATCTGAAACCACAAGCTGGTTCCAGTACCTATGTGATTTTAAGTTTGGATGTGCACTTATTTACTCTCCTCATTTGCAAACTAGTTTGTTGTTATAGATCTCGTCTTTGTTCTGAAGTGAATCTGTGATATATTTGTATTAGTGGGTATTTTGAGTTAAGTCATTGTGCGTTACGAGTCGCGCGCCAGTCTCCTGATATACGTCTCATATCAGTGAAGTCCATATTTAATTGTGCTCCCGATCGCATTCCAGTAGTTCCCATATTCTTCACTATCCTTATATTATAATTATGTGTACAATATAAAGAATCAGAATATGTACTACTGTCTCTTCATTCCAAAATGCTTTTCAAAATAATGCTTTGTGTTCTCTATTAGGGCTTAAAACTCTGGAGTGAAGAAGCTATCATTTATGAGTACATTTTTTTTTAACCCCAACTTATTTTGTTTGCCTTTATTTCATACTAGCTGCACGCCGATAAAGAAGATAAAGGGTATCTTATATCCTTTTCCAGTTTATGGTCAACCCAGCATGTGTCAAATTCATCCCAATCCGTTCACTCGTTTTAGCGTGAAAGCGTAACAAACAAACTCACTTTCGCATTTTTAATATTATATAAGATAAGAAGTTACGATTACGATAATCCCAACTTATTTCGTTTGCCTTTATTTCATACATAGTAACTATCACAAGTAGCCGCTATCAGCCACTGCCTTTTGCTACACACTACTCTCTCGGTAAGTCGTCGCGACGTGTTCAAACGAAGACAGCTATCGCTTGCCGTGCAGCGAGAATTAATCTACACGGATACAGCGCTGAATTACCTGCGAAACTGGACAACAGCTCCCCATACATATCTAGGACATGTGTGAAAATAGAACAAACACTGAGAATAGATGGTGCAGAGACAATGTTCTTCTGTGGATCGAATTTTCGCAGGAGTAACTGTTACATGACGGAGGACAGACGGAGACTGTTACATGAGGAGTAAATGTTACTGTTACGTCTGCGTTTTGACGTGTTTTTTGTTGTTTTTTTGCATTAAAACTGCCTTAAAGCCGTTTTCAAGATACAAGACTAAAGAATCAGCAAAATGTCCGATGGATGGCAACGGTGGTCAACCTCGGGAGCAATTGAAGCGAGAGGTAATGTACAAACCCAAATTCAACCCTTTGTTGCATTTATTTTATCCACCTTACTTAAGCGTACTGAAATCATGTTCAACTTTCGGATCAAACTCAGGACAAGATTCCCTTCTAGTACATCGGTCTAAAGTGCACAAGGTAAGCAAACAAACAACCTAATCTTATCCGTTTACATCGAGCCCTCGTTCAGTATTCCTGGTGCGAACTTCTGCTGCCTTAATACCTGAGGATGTAAATTCTCTAATGACAGATCTATTTTACTGTAAAGCGCATTATGCTATCTTGGCCAGGATTAGTTCCATAGCATCTGGTGCAATCTAAGGCGAAATAGTTAAAGTATGTAAGCTATGGAACATCTATGAATTATGCAATTGTCATTACTATTGTTTATTTATAGTAATTAATATGTCTGATATTAAATTCCCGGTAACTGTTGTGAATTTTGCAATTTTGTCTCAGACGCCAAGCTCACCTAAACTCTCTTTAGAGAAACAAATTCTGTTGAGACTTACGAAACAAGTAACTTTGAAGCAAATAAACAAGTAGTCGTTTTGTCTCATGTGAGCATTACTTATTCAAGGCCTAGTAAAGTGCAACTGAGAGTACTTGGGTAATTGAAACAGACATTTCTGACCAGAACTTGGATTTTGACTGAAAGTTAAGAACATCTGTAGAAATAATAATAAATCTATTATTAAGATAATAAAAATATTGATGCACTTTGAGTGTGAACAGCCAATAGCCAAATTAACATGTGGCGGCATCTACAATCGCCACATGCGAACTGCGCATCAAAAACCTGACGTCACACAAAATCCTAACGTCACACTAATCCTGCATCGCGCAATTAGAGTTTACCGCTCGATGGACATACATACAAGCTCCCAAACTTCAACCTCTGGGCAATTGCCCGCCAGACACGACACCCGTCTGGTCGGAGGATCCTCCTCTCAACTTTACACCCTGTTCTTCATGCCCCTAAAAACAACTTAAACAAACCATAAATAATACAAATTAACCAACACATAACATCATTACCAACTTAGAATAACTCAAAACTAACTCTCTCTAAAGGTTTCAACACTTGCAATAACAAGTTTCTGAACACAATCCACGTCGACATATTTAACTAACAAAGCACTACGAGGTAAATATATTTCAGATTTAATCTGTATTAAGTGATCCACTGCGAGTTGATAACAATGTAAACGTCAAGATGCTGCTGTTGACTAAAGATTGCTATCTCCATCCCTTTCTAACTCGAAGAGTAAGACAGAGATGACCAGCCAATCAGGTGATTGAATTGTATCTCACGCATAATAGAATGGAAATTAGATTTAGTGAATCACGATGTTCGTCTGTTTATGAAGGGAAGGGAATATCGATAAAATAATGATATTTGTACAGCAATAATTGGCTCGTATTTATTTGTGTATGAGTTTTACGGGTGAATAATTATATTGTCATGGTTGTCAGTCCGGCTAGTCCAGCAGTGAACTGCGATAGGGTGAGTTAATTGAGACGGGAAATGTATATGAGTATAGTGGCAATGGCATTATATTCTTAAAATGTTGTTCTGAAACCTTAAAGGTTTAACTTGTAGTTATTCATGCCATTATTATGAATTATTTTTAGTACTCACCATCAACAAACTATTATTTAATAACATTAATTTTAAATTATCTTTTTGGCTTTGTAAATATTGTGTAAAACCATAAATGGTAATGGTAAAACGTACCAATAAGGAGTTTATTTTAAATGTAGTGTGTAAACATTTGTTGGCTAACCTAAATAAATAAATAAAACCACCAGCATTACATCCACAATACAGCATTATTACCCAATTGCAGTACAATCTCTCATCATAATCGGTACGTGCCTTAAATTCCGGAGCACCGTCTACGGTGCACTTTGGTCCGTCACGACGTGGTCTGGGGAGCTATAAATTCAGCTCGAGAGCTCACACCTGACAGCTACCAAGTTCAATTAAACTGACGCTACGTTTTCTACGTAATTTGATGATGTGAGGATTTCGGGAAGATTAATTTATGTGGTGGAGACAGACTTACACCATAGTAAGTATTGTTATTAGAAAAAACAAAAAAAAAACTTAAATTTTGGAAGTCAGTGTCTTTCGTTTTGTGTTTTCGTTATTTGTCACCGACTTTCAAAATTTAAGTTTTTTATCACGCAGCTGCAGGCGAGCGCTACTTCCAAGTTGATCAACTTGGAAGTAGCGCTCGCCTGCCGCTGCTTACCGGTGGATAATGTAACTATTTTACCATATGATCACTAATGTTTGGCCACATCATGAGTCATGCGTTAAACTGTTCATATCGTCAAACGTTGAGTATTCAATGATCTGGCCAGAACACATGTCATAATGTAACTTATGCTTTTCAAAATTGATTTAATGCAGCAGAAACGAAAAAAAAAAACATCAAAATAGTTTTAAATTTTGCCCGTCAATCAAATATGTAACCTGAAAATCACATATAAAAAAGGTCGGACTGAACTCCAACTAAGACAAAACTATGTCCCGTAATGGCGGCGACAAATTTAAGTGTGAGTGAATTTAGGGTTGCAATGTAAGCCAAATTTACCCATTTATATTGTTTTATTTTATTAAGACAAATACAAGTCGTGTGTAGGTAGAATTATACCGTGCCATTTGAAAAGGTTAATAATAAGAACCAATCTGCTTATGAAAATATAAAAATACAAAAGAACTAAATAAAAGAAAGTTAATTGAAAATATTTTAATTGTTTAAAATTTTACTGAACCTACTATTTAACATCCCAAATGCTGAGTAATTTTTAATTATAGTGTCTTTTACTTTGAGAGGGATAAAGTAAAATATTTTTCCGGCTATACAGGGTGTCAGGGACATCGACGCGAAAACTGATACCATGGATTGATATTATTTGCCGGATATTAAAAAAAAAATCTGCTGTTCCATACATTTTGACCGCATGTATTGCAGTTTCAGGGGGTTCAGAATCATGTACTGAATCCATGGTGTCAGTTTTCGCGTCGATGTCACTACCACTCTTTATATTTTTTATAAAACTAATCATATCGTAAATAGTTACATTAACCACCGGTGAGCAGCGGCAGGCGAAGGCTACTTTGGGAGGCCGTCACCTCCTTCTGCGAAGCATTTATGCTCGCGGAGGAGGAGGCGGAGCGCGCGAGGGAGATCCAAGATGCGCGCCCTCGCACCCCTAGTCGCCGCAGGAGACGCCCCGGGCGTCGGGAGTCGCGAGGCGACTTCCGGCCACCGTAGGCGCGGCCTTGCGGACGGTGAGCAATGGGTAGCTCGCCGTCCGATAAGGACCAGGCCCTGGTCGACGGCGCGTTGTGTTCCACGCGCGTCTCAACGAGATGTCAGCACCAACTGGCGGGGTCCGTAAGGACCAATGCCTGCTGGGGTTGCGGGTTTGTCCGAAAGGGATATCGCGGCCCCGGCACACGGGCAACGGAAAGCTTATTGAACTGATTTTCGATTACGAGAGTCAACTCCAGAATAATATTATTTAACTAAAGAACGATTTGATTAGCGTCGCCGACTGACGGTCCTGCGATTTAATTACGAAACATCACTTGGCGTCACCTGCTCAAATACGATAGATTTCAAATTGTTTAATTTCAAATTGATTTTAATAAAAATACATTAGATTTAAATCCTAGGCTTGCAGTTATTCGTCATGTATTCCGTATATTTTGTTTCAGACAATGACCTGAGTTATTATGTCAGGGGCGCTACACACTTGTTCAGGTATATTGGATTCGGCAGTAATTGTTGAACAACAAAGCCGACTTTCATTCGGTTAGTGCCGATCGGCAAACTGCGATCGGCATCTACCCTTGTAGAATCATGTTCGCGTTGGCTCGACAGATGCGATCTAGTAGAGCGGGTTTTTTCCGAACGTACATTTAAATTGTTAGATTTTGCCGCTCAACTGCAATTATACCGACCCGAAACATTGCTTAGCACGCCGAAACTATGTCGTAAGTTTATTTATGTAAATACTAATTATTATTATTTGTATTTCAGATAATTATAATCAATTGGTACACTATACATTAACATTACATTAAATGAAATAACTTACAATAAAATCAAAATCCAAATTGTGTTTGCATATGACGTAAACAATGTGTTAGTGAGCGCCCAAAATAATGCGTCGGGCAGCCGCATCGGCATCCTGAAAATTTTGTTATATTGGACACGCTGAGCATTAGCTATGAGTGTAATTTATCCATCATAAAGTATAATTTATATATAAAAATATCACGTTTTTTTAATTGTGACTGTGGCGGTATCTACATCACCACATGCGAACTACGCACCAAAGACCTGACGCCACACAAAATCCTGCATCACGCAAAACAGAGTTTACCGCGCGATCAGCATATATATAACTTCCCCGACATCAATCGTAGGGCAGTTGTCCACGGGATCGTGCGGTCCATGGCCCTTTACGGGGCACCGGTGTGGGCGCGTTCATTGAGGCTGCGACCGGCCCGGCGGTTGAACGCGTCCCAAAGGGTCATGGCCATCAGGCTGGTCCGGGGATACCGCACGGTCTCCCGTGAGGCGGTGAGCCTTCTTGCCGGATTACCGCCATGGGATCTGGAGGCAAAAGTCCTCACCCACATCTGAGTGTCGCGAGGAGGCGAAACGCCGGGGTGTAACTTTGCCGGGGAGTGACGTTTTGACGTTTCTACTAGTGGGATCGTTGTCTGATTTTTTTATGGAAATAAAATAAAATAACATCGATAAAGTGTCTCGAAAGTTTTTAATTAAGTCTTTAGCAACATAATACAACATTTACAGTGTAGTGAGGTCTAGTGAGTGCTCGTAAAGTGCATAATTCTTGCCTAATCCTAAATAAAATCTCGAAGCCATAAAATAAATACCCTCAATTTTATTAAATAGTTTTCGGCAATAAAACTGCCAAAGTAAAGTACTTTGTGTGTCACTCTATACCGAGGTTCATTGAACTCATTCCTGCTGACATAATGGCGGTAAAGTGCGGTGGATGCGGTAAATTTGTGTCAGCGGTTGACACTGCTAGGTGCTCAAAATGTAGCGCCCATTATCACCGAGTGTGCGTCGCCCTCCCTACGAAAGGCCCCATAGTCTCTGCCTGGCATTGCCCCGAGTGTAGAAAGAATGTCCGGAGGGACAATAAGGCTGAAACGCCGGTACGTGGTTGTGTGGCAGAAGTACCGAGTGAGGAGCCCACGACGCCTACGACGACGCAACTGTCAACTGCCGCATCGCCGACGCCTCTGTCAACTGCTGCACTGTTGACACCACAGTCAATCGCTGCACCGTCGTCGCCTGTGATTCCAGAGTTCCCGCCGGACGTAGGCTCTACTCTAAGATTGGTAGTGGAGGAGATACGCACCTTGCGGTTTGAAGTCTCAGAGCTTCGGAAAGACGTAGCTGAGCTGAAGGCATCTAACGACTCGTGTCACACGCGCATGGATGGGATTGAGTCAAGACTGGAGGCGCTTGAAAAACGTCACGATGCCGGAAGCGATCCGACAACAAATTTAAATGCGGTGGAGAGTGTGGTTCAACAGCTCAAGAGGGACCTCAATGACAGGGATCAGGAGCTGATGGCAAACGATCTGGTGATAGCGAACGTGCCTGAGACGCAAGCAGAAAACCCAACACACCTGTTTCAGCTAATTGCCACAAAGCTAGGAGTCGCTTTGGAGGACCGTGACATCGTGAGCGCGGAGCGAGTCGGCGGCAGACACATTAAAGCGACAAGCCCCATAGTCTCAACAGAGCCCCGCCCTCGCGCTATCATGGTGCGCCTCGCTCGACGTGACATGCATGACGCCGTGTTGAACAGCGCCCGAGTGCGACGTGACGCCACGACAGAGAGTCTCGGACTCACTGGGAAACCCGTACGCTTCTTTGTCAATGAGAGGCTGACCCGGTTGAATCAGCAGTTGTTTCGTCAAACAAGGGCAGCTGCAGGCATTCATGGATGGCGGTTCGTATGGACGAAGCGCGGTCGCATCTTGGTCCGGCAAAAGCCTGGAGAATCCACTCACAGGATTGCATCTGAGGAAGACATTGGCCAGATTATTGGACATTACACAGTCACTAACAAATAAATCTTTGTTTGATGCTGCACCTTTTTTTGTATTAATTCATAGTTTTTCTAATTGTAATCGTTTAAACATGGTGTCTGTGTGTCGTATCTGTCGTGATCTGGGGACCTGGGAATATCAAAGTGAGTACTGCAAACAAATGAGGAACATAGTTATACTATCTACACATATTATTATCTACACAGAAACAACAACATTATTTACAAACAATATATATATTTTATTATTTTCAATTCATAATGATTGGGAGCATTATTTTAAAGGTAACATAGTTATTTATTTACTACCAGAACTAAAGCTTATTTACAATGATTATTCACACAAGAGAAATGAACAAAGGTACTATAATGATTATATTAATGAAATGTTATCCTTACTATATACATACACATGTACAGCCATTACTATTTACATGCCATGACTAAATCAAAATTATTAAAGTTTGGTTTATTCAATGCGGGCTCTCTGGCAACTAACCAGGACGAGTTTCTAATTGCCATGTCGCAGCACTCAGTGGATATAATGGCAATCAACGAAACGTGGCTGCGACCTGGGGAGGAGGGACGCGCGCCTAAGGTACCGGGATATAGGTTGAAGCACGTGCCGCGCCCTGAGACTATACGCGGGGGACGAGGCGGAGGTGTAGCGTTTTATATTAAAACGGGAGTTAGGGCGCGAGTACAGCCACACTCAGACCAGACTGATGTGGAACAGATGTGGCTAAATCTAACTGTAAATGGTAGAAAATTGTTGATTGGCACTGCATATAGGCCACCTTGGTTTGAATTGTCCAAATTTCTGGATGGAATAACTGACAGTATTAGCGCATTGGCACCTTACGATCATTTGGTACTACTGGGGGATTTCAATGTAAATTTATTGGATACAAGCAATACAAAAATTAAAGATATGGCAGAATTCCTAAACTATACCAGTCTAAATCAGGTAGTGCAGTCACCAACTCACTTTGTAGGCGATAGTAGTACTCTCATAGACGTGATCTGTACCGATGTGGGGGTTCGTAATGTGCTGGTCAATCATGTCAGTGAACTTGGTCATCATGCGTTCATTGTATGTGATACTGTCATAAAAAAGGTAAAAAGCAAACCTAGGCTAGTTGTATATCGGCCTCTAAGGGATATATTGGCGGATTACTTCACAGTGGATCTGGAATTAATGCCATGGTTTGAAATTGGTTCACTGCCTGATGTTAATAGCATGATTGGAAATTTTAATGACCTTATCACTCAACTATACGACTTGCATGCCCCCATAAAGAGAAAGATATTTAGGGACCGACCCACGCCTTGGATAACGGATAATATTAAATTGATGTTTAAGCTGCGAGACGAGGCAAAAAATAATTATCATAAGGACAAGTTAGACACTACAAAGAAATATTATTTGGATTTAAAAAAGCAATCTGTTACAGCACTAATGCAGGAAAGGAAGGTATACTTTGACAGGCACATAAATAGTCAGATAAAAAACCCCAAAAAGCTTTGGCAAAATCTAAAATCGGATGTTTTTTCAGAACATAGTGAAGGTACGCTTCCCGGACAATTTAATGACCCAGACAACATAAACAGGGCTTTTCTAAATGTACCTGGACAGTGCATCATTCCCACGGCGCAGCTATCATATTTTGAGACGAATAAATTTGGTGAAGCTCAATTTGAGCTGCGAGTTGTTAATGAAGAAGAAATTTTGAGAGTTATTAAGAGCTTGGGGTCAAACGCTAAAGGGATTGATGGAGTGAATCTGGATATGATAATGCTGACGCTACCAACCACCCTTCAGGCTATTACTACAATCGTAAATAAGTCGCTGGATACCCACACTTTCCCAGACTTGTGGAAGTGTGCTATTGTGCGTCCTTTACCCAAAATCGGCAACCGTACTACTTTTAAAGATCTACGTCCTGTTAGCATTTTGCCTTGTTTATCGAAAGTCTTGGAGAGGGTGGTTTATAACCAAATGGTGAAATATTTAGAGGCAAACAATATGCTACCTGACCTTCAGTCTGGTTTTAGGAAAGGCCGTGGGACGGCCACGGCTCTTTCGGACGTAGTGGGGAATATCCTAGAGGCACGGGACAGGGGCGAGGGAACAATCCTTGCACTTCTGGATTTTTCACGGGCCTTCGATGCAATAAACACCACACTGCTACTTTCCAAGCTGGCCTATTATGGTTTTTCAACGGAAACAATACAGTGGTTCGCTAGCTACTTGCAAAATAGGTCACAGCTCGTTGAAATCCAGATGGAGGATGGATCAAAGATGTCATCCCCTCCTCGTCAGGTGCCACGTGGTGTGCCTCAGGGATCAATTTTGGGCCCCCTTTTATATATCCTTTACAGTGCAGACATTATTAAGTCATTTCAGCATTGCAGGTATCACATGTACGCGGATGATATACAATTATATATAACTTTTAAGCCAACTGATACATTAGATGCAGTGGAAAAAATTAATGACGATCTGGAAAGAGTGATGGTATGGTCAGATAATAACTCACTGTTATTAAACCCACTGAAATCTAAATTTATGGTTTTAGGAAGTAGGCAAATGATCAGCGCAATACTGTCAGCCACGCCAGAAGTTGTTATCAGGGGGGAGAAAATTGATAGGGTAGAGATAGCATGCAACCTTGGGTTAACCATGGATCCGGAACTACGATTTGAGAAACACATCAGTGACTCCATGAGGAATTGTTTTTATAGATTGAAACTCCTATATTCAATTAGAGACTACCTGAGTGTTGACTTACGTAAACAATTAGTGGATAGCCTAATTTTATCAAGACTTAACTACTGTGATACCGTGTATGGCCCGTGCTTGTTAGCAAGAACAGAGAAGCTAATACAACGTATACAAAATGCATGTACACGGTTCTGTGTAAAGATACCTCGTCGAAGTCATGTTACTCCTTTTATAAATGAAAATAATATTTTGAAAATGGCTGCTAGGAGAAAGTTACATATGGCTAGTTTACTATTTGGAGTAGTAACTACACAAAAACCACACTATCTTTTTGAGAAGTTAAGTTGGAGACAGAGCAAGTACGAACCACGTTTTACTACCAATCCTCTTTGTACATCAAAGCATAGGACTGCTGCATTCAGGGGGAGCTTCAAATACGCCGCCACGCACTGTTGGAATAACATCCCTCCACCAGTAAGAGTCCTGAGAACAAAAAAAAATTTTTTGAACATCTTAAAAAAAATACTCATGAAGATACAGCAATCCACATGATTGTAGAATTAGTAGTAATAGCTAGCTATTACTACTAATTTTACTAAGCTCTTTTACAAAAAGAGCTTAGTAGCTCTTTTTGTACTTACCTCGAGGGTCATGGCCTCCGGGCAATGGATATGGTTTTCCAACAGTGTGAGTGGCCTCTGTTTGATTCCTCCCTGTTTAGGTCCAGTCTGTGTCATTGTCACGGGGGAGTGGTAGTCCTCAGTTATCTTTGACGTGTTTGCTGTGTGTCCTTCTGAAGCTGCATTATCTTGATGGTGGACAATAGGTATATAGTTCAATACAGGTCAGAAGGAATACCAATTTTATTTAGGGTTAGGCTAGGATTATGTTTGATTTAGTTAGGTTTAGTTATATAATCTATGCCTATATTAACACTTACGATTAAGATCAGGAGGCTTCGAGGGTGTCAGGTTTTGCATTCCGTATGTCGGGGGATCTTACTCCTTCGTACATCAATGTATCCATGTCATACCACTAAAATAATAGTAAAGAATCCTTAAATAACACAATCAAAATGTACATAACAGCTTATTTGCCGATTTGACCGAAAAAGCTTGGTTGTCTTCTGCCGACCGCATGCCTCATTGCCTACCGTTATGCAAATGGCCGCCGCGCCATCGAGGCGCAACAAATCCCATGGTGCATCTGGGAAACTATGGTGTATCAATGTAGACTTAATGTGGATTATTAGGGTATCGAAATTATTATAATTACTCAAACAGTAAAAAGAGGAAATCACACCACACTATACACCACAGAGAACTAATAACATACTAAAACTGTACACGTAATTAAATATTATAGGTACTTACTTGTTTATATTGTCATTGTATTATGGTCTTAGATTATATATTATTATTATTTCTTAAATTTATGATATGCGCAAATACAGATATATATTTTTAATACATTTATGTATAATCACACACATTTCAGTTAAAATAATTACTAACCCGTTGAAATATCTCACGCAGGGGGACGTGAATACGTCATTCCATGGGTAATTGCTGAAAACCAGCGCTGTTGACATTAGGTTCGTCCGAATTCACAGTATTTCGCTGAGCAATGACCTGTTCTTGCACAGATGCGACGCACAGCATAATTTTTCTTATTATTTGTTACAAAAGTAGTAGTAACTCTGCTATCAGCATTTTGTTTTTGTGATGTTTTTGTTGACATTTGGTAATGTTGCAAGAGTATTACGCAATAATGTCTTTGGTCCGTGGCCATGACAGCAACCAATGAAAAATATTGTTTTACTTTTTATATTTTTATTTATTGGATGAACACGAGGCTTTTGGCTACTTTTGTAAATGTGTATTTTATGTGTTTTTATCTTTATATGTGCGTTTTGTTTGTGCAGAATAAACAATTTTTCTTTCTTTCTTTCTTTCTTCTTTCTAACTCCGCTGCCGCGAGAAATCACGGCACAGCCGACGGAGCTCCGGCGGGATCTCATGGCGGCATGGAGAGTGCGATTGTCGCAACCCAGCGCTGGGCACGCTACAATTGTGGCGATAAGTCCCCTCTTTGAGGAGTGGTTAGAGAGGCGCCACGGCGTCCTCACCTTCCGCCTGACGCTGGTCCTCACCGGACACGGCTGTTTCGGGAGGTTCCTGTTCCGTATAAGGTGGGAGAAAACGCCCGGGTGTCACCACTGTGTGGATCGCCCGGAGGAAACGGTGGAGTATACGGTGGAGGTCTGCCCTGCTTGGGCGGAGCACCGCCGTGTCCTCACGGACGCGATCGGCGGTGGCGATCTCTCGCGTCCGGCTCTGGTTCAGGCCATGGTCCGGAGCGAGAGTGCATGGGAGGCCGTTACTTCCTTCTGCGAAGCAGTAGAGGCGGACCGCGCGAGGGAGAGGCAAGATCTGCGCCCTCGAGCCCCTAATCGCCGCAGGAGACGCCCCGGGCATCGGGAGTCGCGAGCCGACTTCCGGCCACCGTAGGCGCGGGCTTGCGGACGGTAAGCAATGGGTAGCTTGCCGTCCGATAAGGACCAGCGGGTCGACGGTGCGTTGTATTCCACGCGCGCCTCAAAGAGATGTCAGCACCAACTGACGGGGTCCGTAAGGGCCAATGCCTACCGGGGTTGCAAGTTTGTCTGAAAGGGATACCGCGGCCCCGGCACACAGGCAACGGAAGGAACACGGGTGGGTTTTAGTCAGTAAAAGTCTAAATAGAGGATGAGTGAACTTTACACCCTGTTCGTCATACATCTATAAGACTTCCCGTAATGAGGTCTGAAGTTCTTAAGCCGATCAATACCGCTGAAGAGAATAAATTAAAACACTGCTTACTTTTAATTAATTTAAAGTAACAAGCGAGTCCTCATGTAAAATGGGTGATCATTAATAAGTTCCTTAGTTCACTTTTTCATTTTATGAGGTCTGACGGGTCATTTAAATTGCTTGACATTGCTTAGAGAAAATACTTTTTGATGCAACAACGTTTCCATACGATATAGGCTCTTTTCGCATTGGACTATAACGATAACGACAGAATATCGTCGGACTGGTTTCATACAATTACTAGCTACTACATCTTTCATACTGTGTCGATGTCATCAACGGTATCGTCGCCGACATTGATTGTCGTGCCGATATCGGCAGACGACACAGTGCACTTGTTCACTGCCGTCATTATTACCTCGAATACATGATTACACTTTTGCTGGCGCAACGTGACTATTCGAGGCCGCTGTAGTATGCTACAGCGGCCTCGAATAGTCGCGTTGCGCCATGCGCCATGCGTCATGCGGTATGCCGCATGAACATAAAATGTTACATAAGCGGTTACATCTTGTCACATACCGTTAACGTCCCGATATCGTTGTTGTCCGAGCTGACGATTATGTAGGTGCCGTTATCGACGCAGTGTGAAAACGGCCATACTTAATGCAGAAGGTAGGCTGAATATACCTCTAGAGCTTCTGAGCCTCGTTTTATACTTTAGTCAAAGATTCATCTTACTCTGTGTTATTAGACCAATTCTGTAATTACTTATCATCAAATTCATAGAACCAAAACAGAGTTGGCGACAGTATACCTACTAACGAAGTGAGTTCAATCTATAAGATTGTCTCCAAATGTCTTTTAAACTCAGACTTTTGAACTCACAACTTTCAAACTATCTAAATTACTAAAACTGGAGTGTACGACTTAACAATACTCAATTTACAATTTCTTCGTCAATTTGCTACATTCAGTTCCAATTGGGATTTCTTCAATTGCCATAGAAGTTAAGATTAGTTCGTTTTAAAACAGTTTTATACAAAAGAAATTATTATTCTGACAATTGGACGCTGGGAGCATTTTGAACATTATTTGACAGGCTTTTAACGTAAATTTTTAATAGGATTCTTGAAAGAAATTACTTTTCTATCTATTTTACAAAGTGTTTGACTTGGCTAGTATACGCCGACATTCCAAGAAAAATATTATAATTTTGAACGAGTTCCAGAAAAGTTCCCTTAACTAATATTTTATTAAGTTCTCGCTATATGGCGATGCAAATTACTTTTCATTAGGTGCGATGTCACCAATGAAGGGTTCCGTAGTTGGGATGAAATTTCTCCCAAGAACAAACTTAACATTGTAGATGAAAATGTCCCATACATTCCAACTGCAAATGTAAGTTGGTCGATTATTACTCCTTAACTTGTAGAGCCTACTTAGCTGTGATAGTTTTCCTTTTAACTTCGTTTTACATACTAGTGCCGTGAATTTTTTCACATATCCAACCATTAAGCTGGCGGGGGGACACATGACTCTAACAAACATTTGTATTTTAAAGCTTAATATTTCGCAAAAGGATCCCTGAATCAAAAAATGGTTTTCACATACTCACAATATTTTTGAACGACCTGTCTAACGATATCCCACACCATGGGATAGACGAGAAAACCCACTTTACGTGTAGGGTAGATAAACCATTTATTTTTTTATCATCTTGTCGCCGTGATTAATGTATACCCATGCCAAATAACAGCTTTCTAGTAGTAACGTTCTATGAGCAAGGCCGCGGACAGACAGACAGCCAGACGGTCATGGTGAAACTGTAGGGGTTCCTTGTTGACTACGGAACCCTAAAAAAGGAAAAATATAATAATTTATTGACTACACAAAAATTCTCAACTCACAAGACATTTAAATTCGCTCAGGTGCCATGATAAAACAGTATACCAAAATATCTTACAAGAAGATTCCTTAAAATACTTCATTAATTGGCTATCTCGGTTTCAATTTCCTTATAAAAAGTGTTCGAATTCGCTTACTAAACAAAAATTACTCGAGTATCGATTAACAAGTAATCAGCGAGGCGAGAGGCATTAAAAAACTTCTTGACTTCACTGAGCGACGTTTAGACTTCGGGCCGTCGGTAGATTGGTTCGGGAACTTGGTGGAGGACTTCAGAAAGTAGGTTTAGGTTTTTTCTCTTATTTCAGCCGGAAGTCATTGTGGCCTGAAGGTTGTAAATTCGGAATTTGGCTTACACTAATATGGCTTTTTCAATGTCAAAGTATTTCGTAACTGAATTTATAAAAACCTCAAACAAACGGTTAAGGGTTAATGGAAAAATACTACATTCATTAGTATTTGGAAAACTTCACATGGTTTACGTTGGTGTGCCGAGCAATGCTTGCACATTTTCCATCTCATAAGTAAAGGTTTACAGCCTGGTGTACAGTAAAGGTACAGCCTGCAGTGTGACACCCACAGGTTTATGTAATAATCGTTTTTATTATAGCTTGTATTCCGAAGTCGATTTATTCAAAATTGGCTATCTGTATCATACTTTACATAAGTACTATACGCAAAACTTGCACCCAATCTCCATAACCATAGAGTGGCAATTTCGTGGCATTCTGCCAAACAATACCGACGCGGATTGTTCATCGAGTGCATGAGATGCATCTTAACATAACCTCATCATGCGCTGAATTACGAACACGTTTTTTTACATTTAAATCACTGTTTTATTTAAGTGTGTCTTACTGCAAATAGTTTGCGAGGGCTGAGCATTGAAGTGGCACACTTGGCGGCTTGCCAAACTGCACGCAAGGGAATCACTTGAGCGGAACACTTACGGCGTTTTCTTCGGACGCTCAATGCTGCATTCTACCTTAAGTGAGTTGCAAATCGTTGGAACTGTAAACGTGTTGCAGAGTATAAGAAGGACAAAAGATTTTTCTAAAATGAAAAGTTCTGTTTTACTTGAGAGAACCGCGGTGTGACCGTGACGTAATTTTCTCGCGAACATGAGAGAAAGTGTGAGATAGTGTGCCTTATAATTTTGACTTTTTGACAGCGTGGGCATGCTCTAGCCCACTTAGTAATATCCTTATCCACATTTGGCCAAAAAAACTTCTGTTTAATCATTTGCTTAGTATATATGCCCGGGTGACTAAGATCCTGAACTGAATGGAAAGCTGTCACTCAAAAATCTTCCGTTAAATAAGGTCAAATTTTATTATGTGACACTTCGCAATGGACGTCCTTCCCACAGTCCGGTACATGAAACTGCTTAAACTGCAAGTTGCTATCCGGTGCTCGCAACGTTTGCTGTAGGTATTGGTCACCGGATTGATTTCTGCTAACTCCGCATAATTTAGCACCGTGGGACCGCTTATCGTTTCTATACGAGAAAGAGTGTCTTCTACCACGTTTTAGTTACAAGTATTATAAGATATAGCAGTAGTAAATTCAGAAATAAAGGAATGTTGACGAATTCGCCTGGGACTTTCTTTATCTCTATTTCGTTTCGTAAACGCATATAAAGGTTGTTTATGGTCCGTAAAATCCGGTTAGTCCCTACGCCCAATGGCCCTATGCACTAGTCCCGCTATGCTCGACTCGAAAAATATCTACTAAAAAGTTTCGCTATGCACGCAATTCTTCGATTCTACGTAAACAATGGAAGTGACAGTTGGAAAGAAAAGTGTTTGAATTCAAGTTAAAAAATATAGCGCTATTCGTAAGCGTCTGTAAGTTAAAATTTGTTTTGTCTCGTTCTGACAATAAAAAGGCAAAATGACACATAAGGACATACGAATTCCAGAGCAATTCTAATTTAAGAAATGTTTATGAATAGAGCTATATGTCAATATTGACCCATCAAAATCATCCAAATCCTATGAGTTGCTAACATAATGATTGAATATTATCGTGAATTCATGCCTAGTACTTTTTGCTAGGTTGCTGCTCAGAAATTGTGCACAACATCTAATGGTTGAAATACTATGGCGTGAATTTATGCAAGACTAGTACTTTTTGTTAGGTTGTGCCAAGTTAGTTTATTACTTCAAGGAAAGATTTTGTGCCACCTAGGTTTTCTTAATTTACTTTTTAAATGGTTAAATAAAATATTAAACTGTAACAGTTTTCTTGATCACTGCCCGCGAATGTGATTTCTTGCATAGCGAAACTTTTTAGTAGGTATTTTACGGGATTAGAGCAAAGTGGGACTAACCGGTAAAATCGTTCACTTTTGACATTCCTTTAAACTCCTAAAATGTTTAATAGCTATAAATATTGCTAACAATACGGATGATGACCAAAAAAATTTTTTAGTCCGTCTTTGAGATCATAAAAAAATATTGGACGTGTATTTTTTCTTTTTTTACGTAATCTAAAGATTACGGCGATACATTGAGGTAAAATGTGCCATGACGTCACGAGTATGTAGATTTTATACGTACTAGTGACGTAGCGACCCCTACTCCCCAACTTAAAATGCGTTTTATCTAAGTAATTTTTTATTAATATGATAAAACAAAAAATACGTGTCTAATATTTTTTTATTATCTGACTGACGGACTAATTAGAATTGCATTTTTTTTACCCTGGCATCATCCCTATTCTCTGTCGTAAGTAGAACTACTTAGGTTCTCTTTGCGTTTTTTTTTTAAGTATTTGTGTTGCCAAATGTTATTAATTTGCTGTTGTAAAACGGCACCAAGACTAACGTTTGAAGCATCACACATAAGTGATTTTGCATCGGGCAACGGATGAGATAATGTGGCAGCGTTTTGCATGACTTATAATGCGAAGCATTAGACAGTGCTTTGCGATAGAAAAAATTGTTTTGCCTCCTTTCTGCAATTGTTTTTATTATTACACTCCTGCTAGTACACAGGACCTACTTACTTAATTTATATATTTATACGAGTATAAAGATCATTTATTTAATGGAGATTAATACAGTTTTTATCTAATGTAGATACTTTAATATAATATTGTATATTTTAATAAAAAAATGATTGAATGCTGGAGAAACGAAAAATACATCAAAATAGTTTTAATTTTTTTCCTGTCAATCAAAGTAAAGTAAAACCTGAAAACATTGTAACTTGCGAAAAAAACAATTAATTGATTAATTTTTTTATAGATATGTTTCAGCCATAGGACCCTATTAAAACTTCATCTTTTATTCAAAGTAGTTAAATTATAATAAATAATAAAAACCTCCAAGTTCGTGTCGGACCACTCTCAATGAAGGGTTCCGTAGTTGGAATGAATTTATCCCAAGAACAAACTTAACATTGTAGTTGAAAAGCATGTTCTCCCATACGAAATGTATGGGAGATCATGTTTTTCAAACCGCAAATTTAAGTTGGTTGATTAATACTCGTTAACCTGTACAGCCTACTTAGCTTTGATAGTTTTCCTTTTAATTTCGTTATATATACGTATACTACTGCTGTGAATTTTTTCACAAGTGCACTTGACTCTAACAAAAAAAATCAGTTAAAAGCTTAATATTTCGCCAACGGATCCCTGAATCCAAAAATGGTCAAAAGACCTTTCTAAAGATACCCCACAACATGGGGTAGATGAGGGAAAAAAAAAGACTTTACGTGTAGGGGAGATACCCTAAAAAAAAATATTTGTCTTGATTTTGTTTTGCCACTTTGTCGGCATGATTAATATGTATACATATGTGAAATAACAGCTTTCTAGTACTATCCGTCTCTGAGCTAAGCCGCGGACAGACAGACGGACAGACAGACATACAGACTGACAGACAGACGGACATGGCGAAACTATAAGGGTTCCTTGTTTACTACGGAACCCTAAAAAACGAACTAATATACACAAAACTAACAAATAACAATATACTCTTCCGTTGCCCAGCAACCAACAAAGCGAACCTAAATAGTCTGACAGTACGTAAAGATTGCGAGGTGAGACATTTTACCTATATTTATGGATAAAATATTTGAATGAGCGTTATGAAGCGTGCACTTTTGGATGTTCCAAATATTTTAAGCTTAACTTACTCAAATGCCTCGTTGGTCATAACAGTCCACTCTACAACTGTATTATCACGCTTTTTGCTGTTATGTAAATAACTATTTAAAATTCCGATTGGCAACCGACTGCCCTAGGGACGTGTGCGCGGTAAAGATTAACCACACCGAGAAAACGACGTAATTGCTTGACCGTTTCGGGCTTCGGGAAATTTACAATCTCTTGCACTTTATCGTCTTGTGGATGAACTCTGTCCGCCGATACGTTGAAACATAAAAATTAAATTCTCGATACTCCGAATACACATTAAGATATATTAATTATAATACCGAATTCATTTCTTCGGAAAACTGCATTCAAATGCTCTTTATGCTGAGCTTCTGTCTCGCTTGCTATGCATATCATCGATATAATTGGGGATCCTTAGCATGTCGTCAGAAATGCAAGTGGTCAAAAACGCATTTCGTCATCTCTCAGGATTGACCCGCAACTTGTGAGAAACGGAGCTCGACAGACACGCAGTTCGACAGACACGCAACATGACAAATACGTATTTCGTCAGATATTTGAAACTCCAAATTGATGTAAACACAAGAATTACTCAAATAAAAAGTAGGTAAATAATTATCAGTATTTTTTATAAACAATATCAAATAATAATGCAATATGTGAATGATAGCATGACAGTTGATAGGGGAGAGTGGAAAAAGAAAACGTTGCGCCGACCCCAAGTAACATGGGACAAGGGCAGGAAAATGATGATGATGATGAAATAATAATGCACTCAGTATATAAATTAAAACAGTATAAGAGATAGTTTTTTACTTAAGTTGTTTTTTTTTATTTAGTCTTTAGTTCTTATCGGTCCGGAAAAGTGGTCTCACCTTAACGTATAACGGTGGCCCCGAAGTTTCTATGTAATGGTATACCGAGTGTTTAGGTATTTCTTCAAAAGACAGGTACAGTCACAAAAAAAAAGTAAAATAATTTATTTCAATTAGGCACATAAAAGGCACTTTTGAATGTTAAAATTTACAATCAAATAGAATTGATTCTAGTCGCCCCTTCCAAAAGGTAGTTTTCGCATAGAGAAGAATGGGCAAGAAACTCCACCGTTACTCTTTTATAATGTTTTAGATTATTTTAAATACATTAATTATATAATCATATGTGAAGACGATGCACCTAGAATAAAATTACTATACCACAATAGGTAAAAAGAATTAAAAATGAAGCAACGACAAATAATTTTTTTTTTTATAGATACATGGTGCTCACATATTTACAAACATTGTAAAAATAGACGATTTTCCAAAAGTTTTACAATTAATAAGTCAGTGTGTGAGTTCAAGTAATAAGTGGTATTAAAAAATTAAAATTAAATAGCAACCAGTTTAATAATGTCTAGACTCTAAATTGTCCTACGGAGCAGGACCAGCATGTTTCCAAGCATTCATATCTTGAATATAATCCTCTAATTTGTATTATGCTTGTTTACAAAGTGTTCTTTTAATATGAGTTTTAAATTTTCTTTCATTTAATTGTAATTTACATAAAAGATGTATGTACTTTAGATAATCTGAAAAATGGTTGATCTATTTTATCTTCATTTCTAGTATTAAAATGATGTCTATCACTTATTTTATTAACAAGATGAAGTTTTTTTTATCACAAACATAATATTTTCATAAATGAATTAGCAAGTTACCGTCATAATATTGATCTTTTTAAATATTTCCCTGAGAGATTCGCGACGACGTAGATTATAAATGGCTCGGACAGCTCTCTTTTGCAAAATAAAGATGGATTCAATGTCAGCAGCCCGACCCCACAGTAGAATGCCATACGATATACCATAATAGACCAAACGCGCGGTGTCTACATCTGTTAATTGAATGGTAGTGGCCTCCAAAGATGTTGGTATTAAAGGTGGTCCTCCTTCGTACAACATGTTAAATGTTTTTAGTACAACTAGACCACACAGACTCGTCACTAATACTACAATTTGTTATATTAGCTATAACCTCATTAATATTATATGCTATCAACATAGCAATCTTAAGTCTACATTCCCAAGACAAAGTTCTCTGAGTTAACTTAAAACCACAAACAAACTTGTTAGTGTCAAAATACAATAATTTGTCACTTTATCAACATGTTCGCCTTGTTTATTTTTTAATTTTTTGGCTGCTAAATTGTCAAATAACTACTCCCGCTCTGGCCGGAGCGGGAAGGGCGTGTCAGACTCTTATTAACTAAAAGCCACTCGTATTTTAATACCCCTCTTTATGCAACAGTTTCATAAACTACTATTATCTACTCTCATACATTGGGATTGAACCTACTAAATAAAACGATCAAGAATAAAAAAATCCCACGAAATTCAGTACAACTTCACGTATGAATAGCGCCTGCACCCAGCACATCACCGCGCATGCGCTAGAGTGGTGCTGCTGTCCGCCGCTAACGTTCCATTACAAAAGTTAATGGAAACTCCTTGGTGATATTAACTTCCTTGATTTACTATGTATCATAATAGAAAAAACATTGTTTTATAGTATTATTTTGTTATAGAAAAAGTGCTATATAATATGATTCTATTTTTAAATTTCCGTATTGTGTTTATAAAGTATGTCAATATAAATTCGTTTTGAAGTTTATAATTCGAATATTACGATATGATAGTAGATAAAAGGCTTTACAATGCATTTGCTCGAAAAGAGCTTTTTCCAAGCAGTCAATTTGTGCGGAGAGTGTCACTTTTTTTCACTAGTGCTTTTTACTTTTCTGTTTTTTTTTAACTTTTGAGGCCGTCGTCAGCCCGTCTCGTCTCAGAGATTTTATTATTTCTGAATGATGATGATGACGATGGCGATGACGATGTCAATGATTATGACAATGGTCAAAATCAAAAAGTCGAAGTAAAAGCCAAAGTCTAAGTCAAAGTCGACTCGTGTCGACTTATACACTCACTCGCTTTGTTCGCTCGTGAATAAAATTGTCACTCGTTGGAAATCACCTACCTTCCGCACTTATAGCATAAATAACTTTTTCAAACCTATGTCGTTTTTAAAACGTGACTGACTGTATCATACATGTATTGACGATGTTTCAGACATGTATTGTTATTAGGTCACCTTTTTGACATTTTTGCTAAGTATTCTAAAATTTTTGTATACTAGTCTTTGCAGTTATTGTTTTAGGTGTAAAAGATTAACGAATTATATTATATTACGAACATAACATGCACATAACATATTTTATACCTGCACGCTTAGCATTCCACTATATACAAATGGTTTTTGTCAACGGAAGAATAGACAAAATGACCGATGAACAATCACAATCAGTTTTTTTGTCTATTCTTCCGCCGACAAAACCCGTCGAAAACCCGTTTCTTTGGTTGTTATGCCGCGCGTGCTAGTGTAAACGCGGGGTAATAATTAAGATACCTTGAAGAAGACATATAAAGTGCTTAGTGGTGCATGGAGATGAACTCCCAGGTTGTATCTCAACTTACATCAGCATGCAGTTTTGGTTAGTACAGTCGTTTAGTCCATGTGCATATCAAATCTATAGGGATTGTATCCTCGGACCCCTGCAGATTTTAGTTCTTACAATACAATATACATATACATGTAGAATTTATACCCACAATAAACAAAGCCTTTTGCAAGTTACAAACCCAATTATAACTAAAATTGCAACACAAATATTATCGCGGAGCAGTCGTAACTCGCATGTTTCGGAGACCGACAGCATCGTCAGATGAAGTTTTTAATAGTGTTGTGTCGAGTTACCGCGCGCAGTTAATTACTGGTGCTAGCCTCTGACACCCTTCACGCGAGTCTAGACCTTGTTTCTCAGTCCAACCGATTAACTTTTTTTCTTAAATATAGTGCGTTTGTAATGCTCCTTTTAACGAAAACACCGATCGTAATTTCATAAAGTTGAATCACAATGTACAAAAATACCAAGATTTTTGGTTACTGCAATGTGTATTATTTTTTCCCTAACGTTCAGGGAAACCAAAGAGATAACTGACTTTAACTTTACTAAATACCTACAGTTACATGATTGTTATTAAAAAATAAACATTATAAAAAAGAAGCTATATTAGAACCCAATGGCTTCGCACGCGACGATGGCTAGAGACCGGACGGCATGTCTTTATCTCCATGGAAGGTGGGTAGGCCTTTAGTGTGGGATGCAACCTGTGTCGACACTCTTGCGCCATCCCATCTTCCTGGCTCGGCGTGCTGTGCTGGTGCTGCTGCTGCGGCTGCAGAAAACCTCAAGCAGCGTAAGTATAATAACCTTACAGGTAATTATATTTTCGAGCCGTTTGGGGTCAAAACCCTCGGGCCGTGGGGTCCGAGTGCTCATGGCCTCTTTAATGAAATTTCAAAACGGCTATTTGACACTTCCCGTGACCCAAGAGCTGGTTTTTACTTTGGGCAGAGGCTAAGCATTGCCATACAACGTGGCAATGTGGCTAGTCTCTTGGGTACATTACCAGTCGACAGCGATGCGGATGAATTTTACGATGCTATATTTTAGTTTTTGAATAGTTTTAGTTAAGTTAGAATATAATATATAATTTTGCTATTGTTATTTAGTTATAAGTTCTTATGGACCCACTTGTAAATATTAGCCTGTAAATGATTTCTTTGAAAAAATAATAATTATTATGTAGCTTCAAACTTTAAATACTTTCTATCATCGATCATTCTCATCGCTGCATTTACAATTTTATGGTGCTAACATCTTCGTTCAGTTCAAAGTTGGTTGCGCACCAATTTGACGCAGATTACTGCACATTTCCGATACATTGCTCTCAGCGATACTGCTGCCAATATTGAGGCAATTTCTAGCAATAGCTTGCTATGTTTCCCGTCTTAGGGGATAGCTTGAGGTGGATTCAATGGTTTATCACTGACCATCTTAAATCTGCCCTGAATAGCTAAGTAGCCTTAAATATTTACCTATAAATTGCCTCAAACTTTCTTGATACCACCTGTCGTGTTATTTACCTTTGTTAAAAGAAGCAATATTTTACCAATGTCATCAAAGTTATTAGGTAAACTACGTATACATCTGCTGAATTTAAGCCTCTCGAAATCGGAGTGATTGTAGTTATTATTAAAGGCCAACCCTTTTTACACAGGTTTATTTACTTTCTAAAGTTAAACCCTAATCTGTTAAAATTACGGTTCATGCATCCAAAATTACTCTTCTTAAAGTTCACATAAGCGTGTATAGAGGATGCATCTTTAATACACTGAGTGGTCATCCGTACTACGAACTGAAGAATATTTTGGACTCTGAAAGGCTTAGATTTATTTATTCTGCGAGACTCCAAATCATTTTTAAACCTTTCTCTTAAACTCTAAAATCAATCATGATTTTGGCTCGTTTAAGAGAAAGGTCCCAAATTGAATTGTCTGTCGTATCCCAAGGCGTGGGTAACTCGATTACTGTGCTCACGTGCCTGCGAGATATGTTTCATTGCATATTGAAATGAGATTTGAAATATTATTTGTAAGTAGGTAATGAAAGGTGCTTTGAGGACGTTTTAGGAGTATAGTGTTTTTGAAGTGAACATTTCTTTAGCATCTTTGTGATTTTAAAGTCGATGAAACGAAAAAACGACAGTAAAAAGAGACTGACAAATAAATTCATAAGATTTAACGTGGGAGAAAATGAGATAGGAAGCATTATGCAGTGTTTCTAATATTCGTGATTCTCTTTGTGCTCTGCTTCGAACCCCCTCCACTCGTGTTTACCAAGGCATAGTGGGAAGTTGCTTGGGCCTTAGCATTGTAAGTTTGTTAATACGTGTTTGTGCGCGCATGCGTAGTACAAAGCTTGAGAAAAGGCATCACAACAACCGTGGTGAAATTTTTGAAGATTTCTCTTTTACCACGTGTGAATTGCACACATGTTTTTTTGTTAGAGGTTTTGTAATAGGCAAATGCATCGGTCATAGTAATTTATGCATCGCCAGGCAACATTGCTGTTCCAGGTTGAAACGTGTTAGGCATATGAGACATTGTAGGTTTTCTATAAGATTGGCATCGTGCATGGGTTAATATTACTCGGTGTTCACAACACGTCCGAATTAATCGCAATTGGCAAAACTTGCGCACTTAAGTTGTAAGCGCATCTTATGCAGCAAGTAGCGATATAACATCACTATTTCTCCTTTTCAAATTCCATCAAACTAAAGCCTTTCAAAAAATGTTTGCCTCTCTAAATAGAAACCGTGTAATGGGCGATCGGTTTAACGACTACCATCACTCCTAATTGACGTTCCCGCCAAATTTACTGTCTTCAGTCTTGACTGACGGCTGCGATTAAAATGAGTAATGCGAACACCTAGGATGGCCGGGTTGTTATAATCGAGCCGTCTTCATAGATAATATTACATTATTTGTTGTTTCTTAATTAGTTTTTGGGGTGGATTTGGAAAAAAGTGCCGATATAATCGTATTTCAATACGAAAAGCGTCGTGCGGCCTGTAGTGTACGATGCTTCATACAAAATATTTATTATACTGAACTAATTTAGGAGGATATGTTGTGGTACGGCCCGTCCACATTTGCGCCTTTACGGGGTATGATAACGTAATGTTATAATAGTAGTTTATGAAACTGTTGCATAATGAGGGGTACTAATACCTAGTTATGTGCAGTTTCACACACTACTTTATCTACTCTCATACATTGGGATTGAACCTACTAAATATAAGATCAAAGTTAAAGATCAAGAATAAATAAATCCCACGAAATTCAGTACAACAAAACGTAAGAATGGCGCCTGCACCCAACACATCACCGTGCATGCGCTAGAGCGGTGCTGCTGTTCCCCGCTAAAGTTCGATTACAGAAATTGTTGGAAACTCCTTGGTGATATTAACTTCTTGGATTTGCCCTGTAGCGTAGAAGAAAAAAAAAATACAAATCAGATGATGATGGCGATGGCGATAGTAATGGCGATGACCATGGCGACGACGATAGCGATGACGATGCCGATGGTGATAGCGATGACGATGCCGATGGTGACGACGATGGCGATGGTGATGGCGATGACGATGGCAAAGACGATGGCGATGGCAATAGCGATGACTATGACTATGGTCAAAATCAAAAAGTCAAAAACAATCAAAGTCAAAATCAAAAGTCAAAGACAGTCAAAGTCAAAAAGTCAAAGTGAAAAGTCAAAGTGAAAAAGTCAAAGTGAAAAAGTCAAAGTGAAAAAGTCAAAGTCACAAAGTCAAAGTAAAATTCATGAAAGCTGTTTTTATCATTTATAAAAACATCATTATAATAATTATGTCAGATGGTACACATCATAGGCGACTATCGTAAAGCTCGCTCGTTTTTTTTATTTCTTCGCACAATGCATAGTAAAACGTTGTATGATACACGTGCGTAAGATGATTTCTGAGTCGTGTCGACTTATACACTCGTCGGAAATCACCTACCTTCCGCACTTGTAGCATAAAGACTATTATATATATATTGTAGTGCTTTATAGACAAAAAATCCTTATAGAAGTAAACAATCGAGCCAGAATGATGTCCACGATTCACAATCGTAACACATGGTTATTTCATGATCGAGAATTCTATACGCCGCCACCGCGCCGCCGCACGGTGGGCTGAAATCAAGCTTTCATAGACTTAGGGATTCACGAAAATTGATGAACAATTTTTTTTTTTAATAATAACGGCTTTGCGATCTACCACTAATATAATATAAGACATTTTTCTTCTGCGATTTTTGTATATACGAATACCTAATATTTTTAAAGTTATAACGATTTGAATTTATTTTTGTATGGAGAAATTTGATTTTATATGAATAACTTTTAATTCTCAAGAGTTCTCAAAAAACGGCTTTCGGTATTCGATTGTGCTATTTTTTAGGCAAATTATCCGATATATCAATATGAATATAATGCTCGATTTTATTCGATTTTGGAGAAAATTGTTTTTCATTCCCTTTTCCACACCACCCTTGAGGTAGAGAACTAAGCGCGTTTTTTTTATCAGTGGTGTCCCAAGGAGGCCTAATCCACTCATACGCACACTCTTACTCACACACGCACTCACAAAATTATCACTTAGACAATTTCATCAGATTCTAATTCAGATTCGTTCTCTAAATGTTCCACATTTACAAATTCTATATTTTCCCGCTCATCATCTTCAAATGTTGGAGATAACAGAAGCATGGCTTTCGCTTCTTCAGAAAATGATTTGTGTTTCATTTTATGACGTTTTGATGATATATAAGGATCTGAACGAATTATTAAATTATTCAAAATATCCTCATTATTAGCTCTTCTGCAGAATTTTCTTGAATGGTGTTGGCAATATCGCCTAAAGTCTTTATTTCTAGATTCAGCCGCTTCTTCCGATAACTTTCCAATCGGAATTAATCCCAAGTTTTCAATGATAGCTGCTCCATGAACAAGAACTTTATGCACACTGGAGGGCATGTGATACCACTCATATAAATCTACGTATAATTTTATGGTGGCTTCCGTATATTCTTTAAACTTTACTGTGTCAATTTTATGACCTGAAGATATTGTTTCTAAAATGATTGAAAACCGTTTTATTAAGTTTTCATCGACACCAGTAATTGCAGCAGCAATCTCTGTATTTGAGAAAAATCTTCGAGCGGTATTCCCGTCATTAGTAGTTTCATGTCCTTGCTTTACAACATCTATTAAAAGGCCTGTTTGATTTTTAAAAGCTTCCTGAATGCTTTTTTTTCTATTTTCCATCAAAACTTTGTTTTCAACTTTTGCAACCCATGTTTTGAAATCCATTCTATAGCCTATGTGAAGAATTCATTCCATAAAACGTATCCATATATGTAGCGATGATAAACCATTTTGTACAGGTCGGTATCAATGTTTTTAGTCAATAAAAAAGACAAGTTATTCATTTCTGTAGGAACAGCTTTACATATGTCACATCGTTGAGCTGACGTTTCACAGAGGATTGATGTTGCTTTACCATCGATCATGGTAAGCAATAATCAATGTGAGACTTTTATTTCTCCAATTTCTGTTTCCTTCAATTCATTTATCTCCGTTTCAATTTCGCTTTTCTCTCTTAAAATCGTTGATTTATTCTCTTTTTCAAACTTGAAAAATATTGGAAGACACCAATATGCTGAATTTGGTGAGTCGTTTTTCCAGATAATTTGAACCTCGGAAACAATTTTTATTGGTACTAAGCTACCCATAAAAATACTTGAATCATCTGTCGAAACACTGTCCTCTTTGTCATCCGTTGTCATTTTTTGCTTATAGTTTGCTTGATTCGAGGCACCATCCATTCCCCATTTGCTTATCATTGTCAACTCCTTACAGTCTGTGCTATCAATATTAATTGCTTTGAATATCATTTTGGCGGTTATATCTAATAGAGGCTGCAATTTTATTCTAGCAGTTGTATCTGTTAAGGTGATATCATCCTTTGGCGGGTAGCATTCTTGTTTTGCATTTTGCACCTTATAGTAGGAAGGGAACATGTCGACATTTTTCTCTTTGATACTTTTTCTTAAAGTATTGTATTGCCACTTTGTTAATTTAAGGGACGACAAAACAAGTCCCAAAGCTTCATCTGGAATAAATTTAGGTTTTTCATTTTTACCTAAAAGACTATCTTTGGCTTTTTGCACATCCTGTGGGTTTTTAAGTAGGTGTTTGAGGATTTCAGCTATTCCTTGATTACCATCCTCTTGTAATTTCATAATATATGCATGAGATATTTCCTCTGTAGTCATAGTTGTATGAATATGTTCTGTACGTCTCTTCTTTTTGCTTAGGTCCTAATTCACAAAATGATTTTCTTGGACTCACATTCGTTGACGTGGCAGTAGACACTTTTGCTGGAGATTCATGTTCACTTGATGTACTAGGATCAGATTCTTGGTTTCTTTCAAATGCAGTTACAATGAAATCAGGCCAGTTTATTTCCGATGATAACCATTCGCTGTTATTGTTGCTAAACAATACCTCTTTGCTATGAGCATTTTGCCATCTCCTTTGCAGATTATAGCAATATTTTGCACAAAACGCTTTTAGCGCTTTATCGTTTTCATCACTTAACACAGTGGGGACTAATCTAGATTTTATAGCACTATATAAAACATTATTATTTTTTAAACTTCAACTTTCCTTTAATAGCACAACAATATCAATATTTGACACCAAATCGAAAATTTTTACGTAACAAATAGTATTAGTATTCCGAAAATGTGAGATATGATAGTGCGTTTATTACAATGTGTAACAACGTACTGAGGATGGTTGTTTTTCAAATGTAACCGTGTTATTTTTTTACCTGCTATTCATCATCCAATCACATAATGACACGACATCATTTTGCTGCGCTCAATAGACGACGCGCTAATGAGGGTCACCGCGCTATTGAGTATTGTTATAAACAAATGACGTCATAAGGGTGGTGTGAGTGAGTATCGTGAAAAATAAATGACGTCATAAGGGTGGTGTAGAATGTTTACCAATAATTTGATTTTTTGCTATATTTCTGTAATACAATATTAAAACATGTCAGATTAAACCAAAAACCGATTAATATTTCATACAAAGTTCTATAACTCGAAAAATACTAGGTATATTTTTTTTTACAAATAACAAAAAATATTTGTATTAGTACATAAAATTCAAAAATACCCGTTTGAATCCTTAAGTCCACTTAATCCACTTGACGATTCCAGCCCAACGTGCGCCGTGGCCATTTTCATGTTCATTATAAATATTGGCACAAAAAGTATAAATAAAAAATCTGTTTTCATTATGCAGTAGATTAAAGACTTGTAAAAAACGATTTTTATTTTTATTCCCTTGTGTGCTGACCAACGCTGCTAATTTTAGCTTCGAAGGGATTTATCATTCGTCGGAGCTTTTTGCATATTTGCCGATATGCAAATGGTCCATCAATCGAACATCGCAAACGCAAACCAATTCTGTTACATTAATATTTGGTAAACTTTGGAAATATACGAAGCTGTTTGCTTGGAGTTGGTATTAAGGACCTTATTTTTTGTTTGCCTATCCATTATTTACGTACACGCATTGTCCCTCTCTCAATAGTTAGTGGCGATTGTCCTGTAGAAGGCTTAAAAATATAGATTGAATACTCTTGATTATGTACACTATTTAAATTACAGATACAAATGTTGAAATAGCATTTTGATTTCATCAGTCTTGACAACTTTAAAACACACTGAAATAATTATTGTAAGTCTATAATATTACTTGCGATATCAATCAATTTTAATATGACAATATGATGATAAAAATTTCAATTTGATGACCTGGAGTGGAACCCATATTTTCTTGTAAAACTAACTAACATTGTTCTCCTCATAATAACGGCGACAGTTTTGCCCTCCACATATTCCCGTGTGTTTCTCAATTAGCTTAGTCATAGCAATTTAGATTTCAATAATTAGCATACCATTCGATTAGTTTGGTGATTTTAATATAGGCCTTGGTCTGTACGCTGTAGTCAGGGCTGTCACAACAACGATGAATATAAATATCGTGATCTAAAATAACTTTGTTTGTTTTCAAATCAAATCAAATAATTATTTATTGACATAATATGTTACAGGAATTTGTTCGAATCCTCTGACTCCTGAACTAGGTGTACCTGTATGTCAGGAGTCAGCGCCCTCTCCCATTTAATTTGGCTAAGTTGTTAATGTCAACATAGGAATAAACAATCTTATGAGCTAAAAATACAATTTTAAAAGAAGTAAACACAAAATAAAACAAAAATTAAAATTAAAACACTATAACAGAAATGAAAAGCATGAAAAACATATGAAAAAACATCAAAAATATAATGTAACATTAATCTATTATATTGTGCTGTGTGGGTGCGGTAGGTGTGTGTGTGCGTGTGGGTGAGTTGCCGTTCGTGTTTGTGTGAGTAGGTGTATGAAAGAAAGGTATGTTCTATGTATGTGTTCATTTGTAGAATGAGACTAATTATTTATTATTTTCTCTATATCCTCATAATCAAGACTAAAGAGCCACTTTTTTACTTTAAGTTTACATTCGAGTAGTGTTAGCAGATAAAAATTTAAGATTCTATTAATTTTGTTGTATAAATATACTGAAAGAAAAGTGTTTTGTCGTCTTGCAAAAGCCGTGCGACACTTAACAAATTCAATTACGTTTGGCATTGTTCGCCTATTTAGAAGTTTACCTGGATCATACGGGGTAGATACGTGTGTTTTTGTAATTATCTCGGAAATAAAAAGTTGTCTTACTGTAAATATCCGGCATAACCCGTATAATGTCTTTGTGGGAAATCTGTATGACTTAAATGACATCGTTTTTAGCAAGGACCGTTGAGCTCTTTCCAGGCGTAAGAGATGTGTTTTACATGCACCTCCCCAAACTCCAATACAGTGACCAATAACAGATTGTGCCAATGCATAATAAACTGACCGGAGGAGATCGCTGTCAGCTACATGCCTCAGGTTTTTAAATACGAACCATGTAAGTTTCCTGATTCGTGACAATACCATCTCGATATGTGGCTGCCAGGATATTTTCTCGTCTCAGAGAACCCCAAGGTATCTAACCATCTTAGATTTGCTCAGAGTTGTACAGGAGCACTGTTGAGTGAGGTGATTTGCATGTGTGAATCCGGACAGCCACATTGGGTTGTTTTATGTGAGCGTTAGTGAACTGCACAAATGAGGTTTTGTATGTGTTAAGTGTTAACAGGTTATGCCTCAGCCACAAACAGACTTTATGGAGCCCTATCTCCGCATTTTCTTGGACTACATTCCAAGTCTCTTCCTGAAACACCAAGGCTGTGTCATCGACATAGGTAAATATTTTCCCTTTATTCAGTGTCATTTGACATAAGTCATTTATATAAATCAGGAAGAGACTGGGACCGAGTATGCTACCCTGTGGGACTCTATAGATGACTGCGACATCTGCACTGATAGCACTACCCACTTTAACCCTCTGCAGACGGCCAGTGAGAATTTTTTTCTAAATTTTGAGTACCGTTCCCCTTATTCCACACCTTTCCAGCTTGTCAACAAGAGCAGACATCGAGACAGTGTCAAAGGCTTTGGCCATATCAATAAAGACTCCGACACACTTCTGTTTATTATCTAGAAAAGCTGTTATATAATCTACTAATGAGCTAACGGCTCCATCTGTACTTTTACCCACCCTAAAACCAAATTGGGAGTCAGATAATATGTTATTTTTTTCTAAGAATTTAATGAGTTGGTTATTCAATACTTTTTCTAGTGATTTAGAGAGTGCTGGCAACACCGAAATTGGTCTGTAGTTTGTTACGCTGTCTCGAGCTCCACTCTTGTAGACAGGAGTGATGCGCGCCCTTTTAAATACACTAGGAAATATGCCCTGCTCTATATATAGCCCAAAGATCGTGGTAAAGTGTGGGACGATAATATGTTTTGCCATTTTTAGAAACCTGTTCGAAATAGAGTCCCAGCCTGTTGCAGAGTAATTTTTAAGATTCATTTTCCAATTGTAATATAGATATCGTATGTATCGTTATGTCGTGATGGCCCAGTGGTTAAGGCCTCGCCTCTCATGCACGAGGTTGTGGGTTCAAATCCGGGCAAGTACCAATGTGACTTTTTCAATTCATATATTATGTACTTTCTGAGTTTATCTTGGACATTACTGATATCGGTGAAGGAAAACATCGTGAGGAAATCTGGACTTATAGTTAATATAATTCTGAAATCACCAACCCGTCTTGAGCAAGCGTGGTGATCAATGCTCGTGCCTTCTCTGTATGAGAAGAGGCCTCTGGCCTGCAGTAGGACAGTGACAGGCTGATATTTTTATTATTATTTCATATAGATATAGGATTAAACATACAATTTGCTATAAATAGACTTATAGTAGGTAGACACTGTTGCGCTCACAGCCATAAAACACTAATAGAGTATACACCTATTAATTTACACTAAATTTATGTAAAGTAAAGCGTGTAGCCCATGAAATCCCGAAAAATCCGGCAGCCCGACAGCCCTAGTATGTACGTACATAGTAGTACTAAAAAAATAAAATGTTTCGTTTAAATTCCACATTTAGGGGGTTATGTCACGAGAAGCGCAGCCGGCACGACGATTATGTCTAATTTATGTACATAATTTGTTGAACAAATGGCCGCCTGTTTTTGCTCCGAGCTCCTTATAATTAATAAATTTGAGACTACACCGCCACACCAAAATATCAGATACAATGCCTGATTACAGATGTTTTGATGTTAGATGGTTTATAAGCAGTTTTCGAGAATTCACTTGTGGAAAGTGCTAAGAACTTACTGTAAAATAGACAAAATTATCACGTTTATCAGCACTAACTTATAGTTAGAATGAGACATTTTGTCTACATGCAGATACAGCGATGATTATTTTGGAGCTAGTCAACTAAACCACTAAGTTAGTAGTATAGTCCTATGTACAAAATTTGAGTTAATGTTAACATCTACTGTTGTCTGTACCCTGTACCTCAACATTTATAATTATATTGTTGAATAGTTATCCTGTAAGAACTACAAAGAGTAAATAACACACAACTGAAGCAACACGAAACCGTTTAGAACATATTCCTTACCTCCCAAGAGACGTGTGTAAGGAAAAATATTCTTTCTAAGCGCGAGTACAATACCAACATTTACTGTGTTACAAAAATAAAGTTATTCAGTATAACCACCGGCCCCGGGGAGTCGTGCAACCAGGAATTATTATTTTATTCACACTACATTATCGTTTACATAATATTAATTCATAAGTAGAAAAGGGTCTACTTACAGATGCCTATTGTATGTATCCATTATGATTTCATTATATGTTCGGGCAGAGTATTTGTTCCGTAGTTGTATTTATGTATCAACATGAACAATAAGTCCGTTGAAATCATGGCATCTATCATCAGATCTCTTCTGAGTAACGCCGGCTTTACACTGAAGCAACCTCGTTCACAGTGCACAAGACAACACCTGCTTTTACATTATGTTGGTGCCTTAATACATATTGTTATCTTGTTGCATACTACCAACACTAATAATTCTGCATTACAAGCTAAGCAGCACGCATAGCATGACGACCATATAGACAGGAGAAACAAAAAACAAAATTACAGGTTGAAGAATGATTTCTACGGCATAATGTCAAAAATGATGAAAAGGAATGAATCTTTTGCTGTCGTAAAGTAGAGGTAGAGGTGGTCATGCTCCGTGTGCGGGAAATCCGATTCCCGTATTTAAAAACGTTAAAAATCTATTTGTAATCTCATCATAACAACAATCACTATCATGAACTTGTCAAAAATGTAGGAAATTAAAGGTACTTTTAGGGTTCCATATGTACGAATGTAAATTAATTGGTTCACTTTTGGGAGATAAATAAGAAAATAAAAATAAAGTTTTGCACACTGTACCGTGTGATATATTAATTGAATGCTCTTTAAAATAGCATGTTAAATCTCCCAATATTGTGCGTACAAACTTACATGCTTTTCAACTACAGTGTTAAGTTTTTGTTGGGATAAATTCATCCCAATTACAGAACCCTTCATCGTGTGTGGTCCGACGCGCACTTGGCCGGTTTGCTTTTATTCTTTTTACCTATTGGGGTATAGTAATTTTATTCTGGGTGCATCGTCGTGACTACCAATCGACTGCATTTGTTTTCTGGTTAACCTGTAAAGAGAAAACAATTTTTATTTAGTCAACATACCGGGACTTATCAAACACGAAATTTAGCTCCTCTATCCCAAAGCAGAGAATATCTGCAAGAAACTCCAGGACCAGTGCTTTCAGTCCAACAATTACAATTAACTCGTATCCCTCCAAGTTACAAAATACTTGGTAACTGGAGTCCAGATCTTTGAGAGTTCTGCTACAAACAGCACTTAACGGCATTGCATCGAACACTCAGCTTGCATTGAAACTAATACAAGTTGTTTGCAGCCGATGTATGTACTCTGTGCTTTACTGGTGGGTATGGTGCTAGCTTGAAGAGATTAGCGGGTGTACTATGGTCTACGTCATTCTACATGAAATGAAACCTGCTAATAATCGATGAAATCCTGTGCGTAGACAGAAATAAGCAAAAAGAATTTGTTGGATTCTTACATACTCGTAAATTTATCTGCTAATAAGTTATTTATTAAGCACTTTATAAACCAATAGCCCAAGCAAATTTAAAACTAGTGCACAATGGGCGGTCTTATCGCACAAGGCGATCTCTTAAAAACAGCCTTTGGCTGGATTAAAATAAAGGAGAGATATTTTGGGCGGTCAGTGTACAAACATACCAAGTTTCTTAGACTTAACAATACAATACAGTAAAATAACTTCCTTACTTGGGATGGCAGAATACAGACTGCTATATTTTAACAAAGCTATTTAGTATTACTGACAATATAATATTTTAGTGAGTCTAACGGTTGGCAATAAGATTTTGAGCATTAGTATTTCTGAATACAATTAACCTATTCATCAGTCTCCTTCATCTCATGACTTGGCTCTCTATGTAATGTACAAGAGAGCACCAGTTGTTTGGCAAAACGCGCGCGTGCAGGCCAGAGCCCAAAAGCAAACCGTTCAGTAATCCGGCCGGACAGGCTCCCAGACCACAGGGAACGCGATCACTGCACAGTGATCGCGTTCCGTTCTGTGGCCCAAAGAAACCTTTACACACAAAGATTTAGCTGGTACAACGTATTACTCGGTTGTTCGAACAATGGTTGTTGGTCACATGGTCTTTATTTATAGCGTGTTTGTTTGCCAGCTGATACACAATGTACTGTACTGTGAGTATTTTAAAGGTTTATGTCCCTGTCGTTTCATAAAATATTAAGGGCAGAAGAATGGGCAGCATCATACTGTAAGCTAATAACAACATACTGATTTTATATTCACCAATCCGTTTGAATTATATAAGTAAATTGATGTTTCAGTTGTACCTACTACAGTAGGTACTATAGTACTACCCAGATACGTTTCAAACTAGGATAAAAAAAAAAAATATCCTGACTTGGCACATGCTAGAGTTGTTGACATGATGCTACTAAGCGAATAGCATTGCAGTGACTTAGACCGTGGAGTAAAATTATACTTTTGCAACCAAGGTTAATAAACTAGCCTCATGTAACCCGGCCGTTACAAGTTTTATTGCGTTTACCGCAATACATTGTATATTGAAGATATGAGGACCACTGTTTTGTAATTGAATAGCATATAAAAGTATGCGATTGCAAAATGGTAAATGGGCTATTGAAGAACAATCGAATGCATCAGCACCAAGACCATACACATTTCTTAATAAACCTCCACACAATATGATGACTTAAATTCAAAGTTACACGTGCCACTAATTCATAATGAATGTGCACTAACCGTTGCCGTAAATACTGCTAATGAGATAATTAAAAGCGAAACAGCGCTGTATGGAATTAAAATAGCGTATTTATTTGCCGGCGGCGTGTTGGGTAAATGAGAGGATTCTACGGAATTATGTTTTCTTAGGATGTAGGTGGGTTGTATTTTATTTGTTAGATAATTACGTTACATGGAGTGTACCTATTATTTTTTGACACACATTGGAACAGATTTGTCTTGTTCGTTTATATCGGAGCAAGTTGTTTGAGAATATCTCATGTTGTGGTTAGAAACAGTTTTTATTTTTTTTACTTGACGTTATTATATTTGTCATTCTATGTTTTACAGCCAGCATGCCCAATATTGGAGAGCCCAAGTCCTCTTCTTATTCTTGGAACATCAAACCGTTTGAACTACATTTACATAGATAGATAAACTACTCTAGATACGAGTACTTTGAAAGTTACGTAAAGCATTTCAATGGGTGACAAATAGCATTAATTAAATTATACCAGTCGGTCTCGTTAAATTATCTGCAATAAAAATAGTGCTGTTTTCTATTAAATTACTTTAATTCTTGCGTATGAAGAAGCTACCTATGAAACACATTTAAGTTCTTACAAATCTAAACAAACAATCAACCACAGCCCACGTATGGTTACGCAACCATCTTGATCGGCTAACTGGCACGTAATTAGGTCAATTGTAGCGGAGCCTGGCTCTCTGCCAGACTCTTGATCTCAGCTTAGGTGGCGTGCAGATGCCCGTGTGTTGGATGCTGGCTTTCTGTTCATTGAAGGGCTTTTGTATCTACAGGTTTGAATGAAAACTAGCTGTTGACTGTGCTTTCACTCTCGCCCTAGGGAACTTCTTCATGTACCACCAGTTCTTGATTAAGTTTCGGCTAAGTTTTGTTGTAAGCGGTCAGATTAATAGTAGTCTGTTTTCCATTGTAGGACAAAGGTCTCTTCTAATAGAGAATAGTTTTTTTGTCAAACTTTTTATTTTTAGTTGTTGGATTCCAGATCAAGTCTAATTTTACTCGCTATCATTTATCTATACATATTATCAGTTAAAGTCGCTCTTCGTGTCTGTCTGTGTGACCGCGTTGTTCAGAACTACGCAATGGATTCCGGAAGGTTTATATGTGTTAAACATAATAAAGAAATCTTGTCAAGTCGTAAAAATCGTGAGAAGCAGCGGCGGGTTGTTGATTTTAATATAAAATGGAGTCATAATCACTCTCACAACTAGTACCTACGAGGCAATTGGGAACCCACGCGTTGATAATTAAATGTAGTCGTGCGTAATGTTCGGAAACCGGGGGATGTGGCACCTGTGAGATTCTAAAATAAACTTTTGAAACCTGTAAAATTACGAAAATGGAGGGTTTCCCTTTTTAACAGTGAGATTGCAGCGGTGATCATTTAAACTGTTTGCAAGATAAGCATAGGTTATTACTGCTATGATTATGGCACGGGGTGTTTTTCACATAAATTGGTAGAAGTAGTAAGTAGTAATGTTATAAGCATTTATTCACTTCTTATAATTGCCGTGTTGGCAACAACATGGAGTAAATAATTCAGAAGACTTTTGTTATTGCTTGTATCATCAGCCATTTATAAGTACTTACTTGTGATATGTAGAACATACTCGTACTTGAACATGCGTAGAGTATATACTAGGTCATAGTAGATACCTATTTCCGGCTCCAAATCGACTATATATACACTAGCATGATAAAAGAGCTAACTGTTGCATGTAACTGGCTGCGTGTATATTTGTTTATTAGCATTTTTTTATTACAAATATCATGATTCCCTTCTCCAGGTCACAACGATCGGTTCAGTGGTTTAGGCGTGAAAAGGTAATAGACAGACAGATACACTTCCGTGACGACACGGTAGGTGCAGTGGCTGAGCGATCGACTGCTGCGCAACGTGTAGCGGGTTCGATCCCCGCACGGAACAAATATTTGTATGATCTGCAAGTAGTTGTTCCGGGTCTGGGTGTTAGTGTATGTGAGTTTCTATGTTTTTAAACGCACCCACGATACAAGAAGAAATTCTTGGTGTGGGGCAACGATTTAACAAAAAAAAAAAAAAACTTCCTTCCGTATTCATAATGTTAGTATGGATTTTCCCCAATTTACAACAAAATTCCTGCATGTCCATATTACATGCGGGACTATTTCTTCATGCAGGCCTTCGTAGTCTATTTGCAAGAAAGTTGTAAACAAAATAAGATCACAACTTCTTAGCAAAAATGTTATTTGTAAAAATTTATTATCTTTTCTTTTTTTCAATATTATTTTGTGTTTTTCAATTTATCAATTAGATAATGGCTATTTAATATTAGTCAGGATATTATGTTAATTGCCGATCGTTAACCTCTCCCACGGGGTTACCGCCTGCATCATAGTATGGTCTTAGAGATTAGCATAATCCGGTAATTAACGAGAACGGTCCGGTGGTGTGGGTAGTATGGGTCACTAATATTAATGTTGTAATGTATCGGAAGAAGAAACATCCGGGTATATTATGATGACATTAGAAGTTAATTTATAACTTCTATGGGTAGTACAGGCAGCAAATAGGCACCTAGGTGTCATTTTACCCATTCATAATTATGGTTTTCATATTATTTATTCATCTACACCGTTACCTGTGAAGACTACTTTTAAGTAATCTTTTCATGTCAGTAATTTCTTCCCCGATACCATCGTTTCGGTAAATGTTAATAAAAAAACAAGAATGGGTATCACGTGGTATCAAAAAGTGTAGTGCGAAGAAACGGCAACTACTGTGGCAATTCCGATTGAAACCTACGCATCAGCATAAAACGCGATTTAAAAATTACATAAAACTGTTTAAAGTGATTATTAATTTATCTCAGCAAGCTCAAAATAACCACAAAATAAAGACATCAAAAAATAAATCCAAAACAACGTGGCAAATTATAAATCAAACAAAGTTAAATATTCCAAAGAATAATATTAATAAAATTAGAATTAATAATAATCAAATTGTCTCGGATCCAAAATATATTTCTAATGTATTTAATAATTATTTTATTGATAAGATTCAGCCCAGTATTAATTTGGGAGACAGTGTCACAAAACATATTCTAAACAGAAAGTATTCTATGTTCATGGCTCCAAGTTTTCCAAATGATGTATTAAAAATTACTTTAGCCCTAAACAATTCGAATAGTGTAGGGTCCGATGGCATTTGTACAAAAATACTCAAAGCAGTAGCTGAGGAAATTTGTTGCCCTTTAAGTTATATTATAAATTTGTGTATAGGCGAAGGTATTTTTCCAGATGCCCTTGAAAAAACTGTAATAAAGCCATTGTTCAAAAAACAAGATAGAGAGTTAATGGAATACTACAGGGCAATTTCATTGATACCAATATTCTCTAAAATTATTGAAAACTTTATTTATAAACAACTCAATTCATATTTAGAAGCAAATAATATTCTTTGCAATGAACAAAAAGGATTTAGGAAAAACAAGACAATAAACATGGCTATTTACGACTTTTTACATACGGTTATGACAAATATGGATAAAAAAAATCCAGTGTGTGCCATATTTTGTGACATGACCCAGGCATTTGATTATGTGCAGCATAATATTTTACTAAAAAAACTTGATGCTTACGGTTTAAGACGAAATGTCCTTGAGCTCTTAAAATCATACTTACAGGATAGAAAACAAATATATATGGAAATAAGCAGAATGAATAGAAGCACCAAAAGAGAAGAAATCTTTCTATCGGAGGAACGTAAAGTTATCTACGGAGTTCCACAAGGAAGTATACTAGGACCAGCGCTTTTTACAATTTACATTAATGACTTTCCAAAAGCAATCAAACACCCTATGACACTGTTCGCGGATGACAGTACAATAACTATACCTAGTAATCAAAGGGTTTTTATAAAGAGGACATAAATAATACATTAAAAGAAACTATAGAATGGTTAGACAACGATAATTTAAAAATAAATTTAAATAAGACTGTAGTTATGCATTTTAGCCAGCGCGCATTGACTCTTTCCAATTTTGACATAACATACAATGACATTAGAATTGACACAGTTAATACACCGAAGTTTCTAGGACTAACAATAGATTACAATTTAAATTGGAAGGCGCATGTAGAGACCCTGACTAAAAGAATAAGCAGTAGTGCGTACGCCTTGTACATTTTGTCACGCACTGTTAACATAGATGCGTTACTAACTGCTTACTACGGACTAACGGAATCTGTTCTCAGATAAGGTGTTATTTTTTGGGGTAACTCAATTAACAAAGAAGTTGCATTTAAAGCACAAAAGAGATGCCTCAGGGCCATGTTTAAGTTAAAAACGACCGATAGTTTTAAGCCCTATTTCATACGTTATAAAATTAAGACATTGGTATCTCTTTATATTCTGGAATCAGTAATGTTTGTTAGAAACAATAGTAATTTATTTTCGCGAATGGCAGATACATTTCCCAGAAACAGGCGTGATCGAAGTCAGCTCTGTCTGCATAGTAGTAGGACTGCACTTATGTGCAATACTGTTTTTTGCATGTCTCCCATTATTTATAATAAGTAACTGAAAAGTTGGAGGGAGCTTAATATTGTACAACTGAAGAAACAACTAAAGTCATTTCTAACTGACAAAGCATATTATAATATTAAGGAATTTCTGACAGAACCATTTATTTTAACATAGATTTTTAGGAATAATTTTTTGTTTACTGTTGATGTTTATAATCTATTCATGTTTGCTAAATTCAAGGTAATTTAATGATATTGACTTGACTACGTACATTATTAACAATCATAATTATTAATATTTGCACGCCATAATATGTGGCAAACATGTCTGAACCTGCATTTTTTTATGTTATCCTGCATGCACGTTTTTATTTCTGTATGTGTACACATGTTTGAGCAAATAAATATATCTTATCTTATCTTATCTTATCTTATCATATTTCGTAATATAATTATATTGTAATTGAAAAAACATTTCCACGAATAGGGTTGCTGATCACTGCGGTCCAACAAATATTCTAAGTTTATTGATATTTTTGTTCAATCATGTTCGTCCTTAATAATTATGACCCTTATGATGTTATGGTTCTAAAAAGGCTTGTTTTCCTCAAAGTAAAAAAAGGAAGGTAAGTGATACGATTAGTTAGATAGTATTTGCTTCCATATCGTCAAAAAAGCAAGCTTATTGAGTTTATTTTCATCATGACTGATAACGTAGTGCGTTGATGATGATCCGCTCGCATTTGCGCGGTTTTCTAATCAATGCCTATAAGTGACTAATAAACATCAGATACATAATTATAAGATAACAATTATGTTCAGAGGTAAATAAAAACGTTTAAAATAGTAGCCCACCAGCATCGGTAACAGATTGACGGACATACAATAATGTAATATATGGAATAATATACCTACTTGTATACGCGAAGCGATCATACTTAGGTAAATTGAATAGAGCCGTTTCATCTGATTATTTTGCGTATACTTAGTACAGAAAATTCAAATTCGAATTCTATACCTAGCTAGATAAACGCCGGGCGAAAAGTTTCTGCCGGCGGGAATGGATTGTGTTTTGTTTTCGTCGTGTTTAATGAGAGGGGTAGGTAAGGGTTGCGGGTGAAATTTAATTTTTTGCTGGCTTTAAGCGCCCTTGCGTGCTTACCAGCGGCGGTGGCGCCCGCTTACCGCCGCTGATTATCGAGCGGCGCCACTTGTGTCCGCGTGTGTACCGTTTTATGCAGATTACTCGTAATTTTAACTTATTGAAAAACTTTTTGTTTGTGCACTGATAGATGGAAGGGTTGGAGGGTAAATTGAGGCTTAAAGTAGAAGATACAGCGTTGTGTGTACCAGGAATCAAGAATGGCTAAACAAAAACTGTTTAAATACTAACGCTTGTACCACAAATAACTGAATGATATAATTTGAAAACTTTATTTTGTCTCTTTTATATTAAAACAATGTTTTAAATACATTTAACGCTGAATTTCTTTAATGATTTATGATAACAACGGGCCTAAGATTTATTTTTATTTTACTCAATAAAGTAGAAAGCGAATATCCCCACAAAATTAGCAGAGAGGAAGCAAATTACCCAAAATTAAAACACGTAGCCACACTCGACACGCTCTACTTCCTAAACAAATCTTTTCAAGTTTCATTCCGAGTCTGGAATATTCGGGAGCGTTCCAGAACATTCTAGAAGTCAGTGTTCCATTAGAACCTGACGCAAGTTCGTAATAACTGTAATGTGAGGCGCATTACACCTCACAGGAACCTCCAAACTTTAGCTCGGATACTACGTAAGTACATACGTATTATCGGGTACTCTTTTATACGAGTATTAACGTCGTGCTTCACGTAACGTAATTTATGAAGGTTTTGGCGGGAATAGGCGATGATAGATAATTTTATTAATAAATTATCATAACAATCCGTTCTTGAACGCCTGGTTCATAAATTGTAAGTGTACATTTCGTGTAAGGCGGTCTCTACACCTACAATAAGTTAGCAATATGATTGAATCAGCCAACTCAAACAATCCTACCAATATTTTACCGCAATAACCGCATTATTTTCACGTGAGTAAGACCAGCGCAATACTTATCCTACACGGTGTAATTAAAATATGGTAAAATAATACGGTGTAATCAATAGTAGCCACTCAACTAGCAGTGATATCCTAGCTGTGTGACCATCGCACTACCACTACCGGTCTCGAATTCGAACCTAAGGCACGCACCTCTGACTTTTCGGATTCATGTGCGTATTGTGTAATTATCATTTGCTTCAAAAACGGTGAAGGCAAAACATCGTGAGGAAACCGGCATGCCTGAGAGATATTTCTCTACGGCGTGTGAAGCCAAGTCAGAGGATGGGCCTTTGACTTGGCCGCGGCATAAAAACTCTGACACCATGTTAGTCACTAACCACACGTGAAAGAAAAGAAGAAGAATAAGTATACCCAAATTGTTTACAGACTGATACGAAAATGCTACGCGCATGCGTCGAAATAGCTATGAAAGTGAGTAACGCGGATAAATCTGTGTCTGTGAAACTAATACGGGGTCATTAATTGTTTAAACCGGTTTAGCGGTAGACGTATTACATAATATTATGATGTTACCAGGTACTTTTAAGCGTTCTGTACGTAATCGTGAGTCTGTCTGTCCGTCTGTCACAGCCAATTTGCTCCGAATCTAATAGACCGATTAAGTTGACATTTGGTATACATAATTTGTATACCAAATTTCAACTTAATCGGTTCTTTATATAAAGTTTTTTATTTCGGCCTGAGTATAGTTCTCGATGACTTTGTTTGGTATATTGGCGTGTGCTAGCTAACATATGGCTAATAATTTAAATTATGTTTTGTGTTGCGTAATGTAAATTATTTTGAATACTATTATATAGAATCTTTTTTATTATTTTTTTGTTCTTCTTACTGAACAGACAGCTGTGCTGCTGGGGAGTTTGTTGCGCCACTTCTTCTTCCCAGCTAATGCACTAGGAAGTGGTGAAGGGTGGGCGTTTTGGGGGACTGTCTTATGTAATTTTGACGTTCGAAAAGTGCTGATTGAAGTGCCTAGTTTGAATAAATGACTTTTGACACGAAATTTGCATCTCCCTCACGCATTCCGCCTCCTCCTTCGCGAGCATTGCTGCTTCGCAGTAGGAAGTGACGGCTTCCCATGCCCTCTCGCTCTATACTATGGCCTGGACCAGGGCCCGACGCGAGAGATCACCGCCACCGATCGCCTCCGCATGGACACGGCGGTGCTCCGCCCAAGCCGGGCAGACCTCCATCGTATGTTCCTCCGTATCCTCTGGGCGATCCATACAATGGTGACAGGCGTTTCCTCCCGCCTTATCCGGAACAGGAATTCTCGAAACAACCGTGTCCGGTGAAGACCTCCGTCAGGTTGAAGGTGCAGACGCCGTGGTGCCCACAATTTTGAAAAAATAGTGTTAGTTCTCTACTTATAGATTACAGGAAAATCTATAAGGAAAATCTATGGTCTATGAATAACATGGTAAATCTCTCAATATTGTGCGTTTATATTTGAAGATGGAAATGGTATTGGAGATCATGTTTTTCAACTACAATGTTAAGTTTGTTCTTGGGATAAATTCATCACAACTACGGAACGCTTCATTATGCGTTATCCGACACGCACTTGCCTGATTTTTAGGGGCCCGTACCTCAATAGAAAAAAACGGACGTAAGGTGACGTATATCGATGTATGAATCTACTTTCTCGTGCATTACAAAGCAAAACATTTTGTCCAAATCTCTTAGAAATTCCTAAAAACCAAACATGGAACTCAAAAATGCATGCAGTGTATGTAAAATAAATCAATTAACACACAGTCGGAGCAACGAGGCACATATGCATCTGAATGGCGGGTAGTTGTAAAAATGCGCGCATTAACATGTAAAGTGTGCGTTAGCTCCTTTGTGCGCGAGCAGCCGAGCGGCCGCGTATTCACCAAATTGCTCGCGACTGTACCGGCACAGAGTCACTAAATAAGGGCAGATATGGTAGAGTGCTACAAGGATCGTTTGATGACAGAGTTGGTGGTAAACATAATGAAATTATCACAGAAATTCTATTGACAAAACAAGATGGCGGCGTTAGTCCTGGTTTCGGCCACGCGCCAAAAGTACCTTGTAGAGTTGTAAATGGTTATTATTATCAAACTTTCATCTACAAAGCTGACACAACGTGTTAAATTTTCAATGGAGATAGAAATAGAGTTTAATAATGAGTAGGTTTTGTTTGTTATGACGCTTTATTGAACCTGCTTAAAATAGAAAAATCGCGATATTTTGTCAATTCACTAGTTGTCAATAAGATTGTTCATAATCTAATAACAGCATTAATAAAGTCATTAACGTTACGATTGAATAAGATAAATATGCTTTCTGAAACTCAGGCAAAAAATTAACAATGCTTAATGGTGAAATTGGCTTTCTCATGTTTGACACAATTAATCAATTTTGTTTCTTTTGGCGTATCTATCTAATTCTAGACTTCACGAAATTGCACAAAGATGCATCACAAACACAGCGAGCACAGTGAACGCGTTTGTTTGCGAGTGTACACAAACATACTAAGTTAAGTGCCTGTTTCAATCTGTGCACCAGTTTAAAGTTTAGCTTGACATGTCTGCTCTGCAACCTGGTGGCGCTTATGGTGACAAAAAACTTAGAGTTTCGGTCTTGATAATAATAAATAACTGTATCTACTAAACAAATCAATATCGTGACTGAAATACCAGTGCTGTCATTGTACCGATTGCCTTTTTTTTACCGACTTCAAAAAAAGGAAGGTTATTAATTCGACATGTATGTATGTAATATTATTGAAACTGCAAGATATTCACATATGATAATCTGTTAGGGCTTCCAAACAAATATACAAAATTTTATAGGTGTATGTATGTTTGTGTGTATGTTTGTCCTCGCATATCTCCGAAACTATTAATCGGATTGTGACCATTGTTTTTTTATTGGCTTACATTTACTTCAACTTAGGGTACAGTGCAAGTTTTTCATCAAAATCGGTTCAGTTATTTTCAAGATATGAACTAATCCGTGTAAGTGCGACTGCCTGGCTTATTGATACGAGCTACGGGTGTGGTGTCATAGGGAAACACCTCAAAACCTTGGTGAAATTCTAGCGCATGATAGAAAAAAAAAACCGGCCTAGTGCGTGTCGGACCACGCAATGAAGGGTTCCGTAGTTGGGATGAATTTATCCCAATAACAAACTTAACTTAGTAGTTGCGAAACATGTTCTCCCATACATAAATTGATATACGTCACGGTCATTTCTCCAACTGCAAATTTGTAAGTTTGTAATCGCAAAAAAAATTGTTTGTTTCATAAGTTTGTTAGGATATAACTCATCTATAGCAAGGCCATCAAGCTAATTAAACCCTACTCAACATAAGCTTGACCCTTTGCAAATAACCTTTTGCCTAAATTTAGGACTGCAGTTTCAGGTGTTGTGCCCTGTAATTTATATACAGTTACAGCCGAACTATCAGCGGTAAAATGCGTCGTTCCACGTTACCTTGACTACGTTTAGCTTGAAACGTTACCGTGATTGGAGATATTGGCGCATAACTATCTGCATCTTTTGATTTCTCACTGATTGAAGCGTCATCGAATAGAATTAGCACTGCATCAGGCAACTCTCCTTCTTCTAGTTGATCACGCCTTAGTGCAGGCCATCGGAATCCTTTTACAACACCCATGCTGTCATTGACCAAGCCGTCTGATACCGAAACATTTCTTCTCAGCATCACTTTTGAACTTTTGATTCCACTACCACTTGAAGTTGAGTTAAAAGTCCAACACATTTGTTTGGGTCGGTTGAAATTACCTCAAAAAAAATTGTAGGCCCCTAATTTGTTTCATACCTACTTTTGATTTCGTTTTGTTGGTTAATTTCGAGTAGATATAAAAATATTATTTCATAATTTTGAGTTAATTTTTTTCGAAGTCGGTTTAATTTTTTTAAATTACTTTTTTCTTTAATTTTGCAATGAATAACATCCGAACTTTTATGTATGTCCAGCTACAGAGAAAGCTCGAGAATAGATCACCATGCTTGTGTATTGTATAGCTTTTTATTATTTTAATATGTTCTTTTACCGGATTCAGTGCTCTGGTATTATTTATCTCATTGAACACATTGCAAATTCTTATAAAAGCCTACGGGTAAGCTTTTGTCATCAAGATAGATGACACTTCCTTCCTCCAACAATCTCTTTTTCTAATAGCTTCGACTCGTATTCCAGTCTAACCAGTAGCCGCGGCTTTATTATTGTATAAATTGTATTACAAAGAAAACAACTTCCATTTGACTCAATCAGAAGGAAAACATTAACACAACAGATTGTTCAAGTTTGATGCTCGAGCAAAATTATCAAATTTTATTTAATGGGGGGTTGGTAACCTGAAATAAATGTTTTATTTTAACTACTTAGCCACGAGATTAATTAAGTATAAGCTTATTTATAAGTATGTAGGCTAACACAATTATTTTAATCGTTTTTTATATTAATGCATTAGTGCTCGTTCTGAATACACATAATATTATGTAATTGTTTGAATTAGTATTAATTTTTTGCGTACGTCACCACTATACGTAAATTAGATTATTCCTGCTAACTTACTTGTGTTGACTTATTGCTAGCAATTGTATGATTACCTGTATGCTCTTACATAAACATGTCTGCACACATGAATACATACATGTCATAGCAGCTGCCGACTATTTCTGTTTTGTGCTCGTGATTATTATGTAGATCTATCATGTTTAATTTTTTAGTTAAGTACTGTATTACTCGACTTAATTATCTTTCCGCATACACGTGTTTCTGTGAAAAATAAACTAAATTATTCTTTCTTTCTTTCATGTTGGTGTTTATCAGGAATATAAAAGTTGTATTATGAGTTAAGCTGAAAAACATTTTTTTTTTTTACTATTAGCCAAAACTGCTAATGCCTATACAAGTAACTAGCAGTATAATTTTATGTACCGTCACGGAAATTAATTGTTAAACAAACAATTTGCCAAATTAATAAGTAACAGTTGTGATTTGAATACAAGTAAATTTGCTTAATACATTTCCCTGACTAATAACGCAGTCATTTAGATAGACTGAATAACTTACTTCATTTCAAAATGAGGCTTGATCACTTTACCTCACTTTTTTAATGCAGTTACATAATTAGTAAATATCCCCGGTTAGTTATTTGTTGCAACAAATCACAACATGAAACGATCTAATAAATTAGATTTTTGATAATTACGGGAAAGAGTTTTATGTAAATATTATCAGTATGTTCTTACTTTGCATAAGAATACCTAGAACACAATGTAACGCGTGGTTGTAACGCTCGTAACATTTATATTATATTCATAAAAGAGTTTGAGTACTACGCTGTGACATAGAACGTACTTACCTACGAATTGTTTTGTATAACATACCTTTGATATTCCGACTCAGAGGATCCAAAAGTAATTTAGCACGTAGGTACCTTTACGTCTATACTCCCCTAGTACTAAAGTATATGTAGAGGTTTTACATAAAAAAACTCAATTACATTTGGTTTGTCGGACATAGGATTATAAAACAGGAATTCCAAAGGATTAGCAGTAGTACACATTTTGTAACGGGCAAAATAATATTATTAAAAACAGCTTACAGTCATGTGTTGTAATTGTATGAATGTTTTTTTTTTGCACAAAATAATTACATGACGTATATTAATAAAATAGAAATATAATATCCTAACTTAACCTAACTAAAACTATTAACAAACTAAAATATGGCGTCGAAAAATTCCTCCGCGTCGCTGTCGATTGGTAATGTACCCAAGGCACTGGCGGCATTGCCATATTGTATGGCAATGCTTAGCGATAGGCTAAGCATTGCCAAACCAGTCCTATTGACTAACCTTGCAGGTAGGGTAGGGCTACCTTGTTTGTAGGTAAGAGTAGAGTAGGCTTTGTAATATAAAATTAATTTGTCACTCCATTAAAAGTACTTCTCAGGTTTCTCGAAGTACCAAGCTAACTCTACTAAAACTCAAAAAAATATGCTCAATAGATTAAAGAGCGTGGATAATATACATAGACTCATGAAAATGACCAGAAATCCATATTTTTGTAAATAATAAAGCTAGACAATATCATCCACAATCAAACACAAAAATAAAACCCAGTTCATACCAACCAAACACAACACAGTTTTTAATAACTTGAAAACTGAGCTCATCGGTGACGGTGCCATCAGTGTAGCCGGGGCTTAAATTGAATGATGGCGCGTTTCTTTGACGAGCAGTGTTTGTGCTCAGTATGAAGCTTTGCGCACATGGCAGTTATCTGATGTCAGCGTTGATAGGCTTGGCGCACACAAAGCGACGGGAAATTGTAAGGTTGTATGAACTATTGTCGTGAGTGGGATCACGGTGATATTATTTGTAGGCGCTAGAACAGTTTTGATGTGAAAATAGATTATGTTTCCTATTTTGGCTCTAGTCGTACCTACCTATAGACTGATAATCTTTGTGGCTCAAAACGGAGTTATCGGGTAAAAGAAAACACAAACGTGTGAATCTCATCCAATAAAGGTAATGTAAAGTTAGAAATGAGAAAAATTGCTTGCAATAAATATTATTTTGCTGTTTTACAACTCTGTCGATGTGATTTTAAGAGCAACAAGGATGACATGAACCAGCCTTACCCATAATACGCTGTAAAATCTTTATATTCTGTTTCACACATACCTACGTATTAAAACATCCACCCAATTTTCAACAGCACCCATCGAAAATCTAATAACTTCCATCTGCTAATTGTTTAACTGTTTACATGAAGCTATTCCAGTGACTTGTAACATCGCTGCACTATTTCGTTGGGGGAATGGAGCCGCTTTACGCAGCGCTTAGAGAGAGTATCACCCAATTGCAGTTTCCAAACACGGCGTCCTGAACGTGGACGACTGATATTAATCAAGCAGGAGTGGTAGATGGTACTGCGGCCGTCTGATTAACGTACCACGTCAAGTTATAAGCGGTGACGTCATTATTTTATGTTGTTGTCATGCCTTATAATTTTTGTAGTCGGTCTAAACCCGTCGTACAGCCGAGTGTACCTCATGAAACCTCACCTATCATGAAAAATCTTTCATCCATTAGTGGTGTGTTTAATGTTAGATGTAAAACGTTTTCTACTTATCAATAATTATTATGGTCTATGGTTTAAAATAAAATAAAAAAAACTTGTAAGCACTATACAAATTTGAACATTTACGATCAGAAGTTATAAATTATGAACAAAGTGGAAAAAATTCTAAAGAAACTTAACAGACCAATTAAAGGATAATATCCTCAGTCCTGAACAAATTTCTTGGAACATTCACACATTTTCCTGAAAACCGATTTAGGTTAGGTTTAAAGAAATTTATTCAATGTTTTTTTTTTTTCATTCATCAACATCAATCAACCGCTAACCACTTATAACTTGTACTCCATCTATTCTCCCTGCCATGTAGCGATGTTCGCTTGAACGCAGTGTGACGCGCGCTGTGCCGAGCCGGTTCCAACCGTTTCACTGCGGTACAACCCCTCTAAATTGATTGTAAAATTCCTCCTCAGTCGTAGACGATAACAGTAAATGAAGCCTAGATAGCCATTCTGCGTGCCAGTGGGAATTTCCTTGACTGGAAGTGAGCTGCATTGGTTACTTGAAACTATGATTTCCAACTGTTTCAGTTAGATATTTCCATACGGAAGCAGTAAATAACCAGTCATAAGTTCAGAATGACAGAAAATAATGCCTTAATGAAAAATCGTTTGATGACCAATTTTGTTCAGTATTCCGATAGTGTGCTTCCAGACAACCATGACTTAGAAACGTTAGAACAGATGCTATTAAAAGCATGATAATGTGCTCGCGCTTGTTTTAACAACTAGTTTTACGCAGGAACCAGCTATTCGTTTATATTTGACTCAGTGACTAACAGTCAACAGTAACAGCCATAGTTATGCCATCGCTCCTCTCATGCTTCGTTGCTTGGGTTTTGCAATGTGGCAATGTTTTGAAATTAAGTTTGTCATTCATCATTCTTTATTCTAAGCACATCGCTGACAACAGTTCACATGGGTTTCTTTCACTATTTTAATTATTCAATTATTCACTAGCATCGTCCTGAACGTAAAATCGCAGTATGCCGGTGGTGTGCCCGCCGCACCGATTCACTGCAGACATGCCGCATGGCCGCATATGTCTCCACTGAAATAATATACATGGCATTTTGGTGACAACTGACTCTTCACTGTTGTAGGACTGGCTTACGTCGGGCAAAAATCATCAGAAACGTAACAAATAAAATTATAGGAATGTTAAAAATATAGAATGTTTGAAGTTATTCATCCGAAAACAAACACAGATTGAAAATTATTTTAATCTAAATAATGTTAAAGCTTTTCCCGAAAATAACTATTTCAGTTAATAATAATAAATAATAATAAAAAGTTTATTGATTCATAAATAAACGTTACAATATTAAGGAATGACAGTGGATCCCGCACTAGGATACCCTGTGTCGCAGGATCCAGTCTCTTTCGACAGATAATAAGGTTTTTAGAGATAGGTTAACAAATGCACCGGTTTCAGTAAAATAATAAATCAAACATAGGACTTAAAGGTGACCAAATGTATGTGTATCTGAATGTAAGTATGTAAGTGATGAGTGTAGGTATGAGTGTGAGCGTGAATGTGATGAGTGTTAGTGTGATGATGTAAGATGATGATGATGATGACTTTAATATTTGAAAGATAAAACATTTTCCGTTTCAGCATAGCTAAGCGCAAGCAGCCAATCCCGCACCTGTTTCCTGCACCCAAACCGGTAAATTAATGAACCAATTAGTAAGTAACCAATAACTAGCAAAATATCCATCCAAATCAAACTTTTATGAAATCAAATAAACATTGCAGTTCACTCACTCAATTAATTATATACGAGTATAATTCACAATTAGTCATTATCATAATCAGCGTATGATGTTCCCACTGCTAGGACTTACGCCTCTTCTCGATGAGAGGGAGTGAGCCGAAATCTAGCACGCGGTGTGACCCAGTGCAACATTATAGTAGGTACATAAAAAAAGGTAAAATTTTAATAACAAGTCTAAAATTAGCCTGAAATCGAAATATACTGGCAGTCCAGTTAAACTCCCAGTTTAATTAGCTAACTAAAATACTACTCTGTGTAAAAGGACCGGAAAGTTATGCTGATAGTTTTCTTCAATTACCGCGGTATATTGCAATACGAATTTCTTCCACGGGAACAAACGGTGAATAAAGAGTATTATTTAGGCATCATGAGGCGTTTGCGAGAGAACATCCGCCGAAAACTGCCAGATTTGTGGAACGGATTCATGGATTTTGCACCATGAGAATGCACCATCGCACAAAGCCATCATTCTGCAAGAGTTTTTAGCCAAAATCTCAAAGAATGTCATCGACTAAGCTCCGTACTCACCTGATATGGCTCCTGTTCCCGAGGATAAAATTACCACTTCGAGGAAGATGTTTCAAGCCGATTTAAGCTATATGAGAAAATCCACTGAAGGAGTTAAAGACCATACCTCAATCAGCTTACCAAAAAAACCAGCCAAGTGCGTTTCGGACCACGCACAATGAAGGGTTCCGTGGTTGGGATGAATTTATCCCAAGAACGAACTTAACATTGTAGTTTTAAAACATGTTATCCCATACGGAATGTATGGGAGATCATGTTTTTCAAACCGCAAATTTAAGTTGGTTGATTATTACTCGTTAACCTGTACAGCCTTCTTAGATCAAACTCAAACTCAAACTCAAAGCATTTATTTCAAATAAACCAATTACAGGTACTTTTGAATTGTCAAGGGGTCGGTCAGTCAGAAATATGAAGCTAGTTGCCCATTCCAACGCGTAGTAGGTTCCTATGGAGAAGAACGGGCAAGAAACTCCACGGACACTCTTTTCAATCAGAATATTTTCACAAAATATTGGTTACATCATCTATTTATGTAATTATACATGTGAGAACAATGTAAAAAGACGTGCACGTTAAAAGCGTCAGTAATAAAAATAAAATCAAAAACAATTAAAAAATTAAAATAAATTCAAATAAGCCGTGGCAGCTAAGAGATGACCAGTCCCCACTGACGGCGCCCGTTCACGAACATGACGCATGCATCAGCACCATTTAGCTCATTTAGATCTGATAGTTTTCCTTTTAATTTCGTTATATATACTACTGCTGCGAATTTTTTCACTAATCCAAGTACTACCATTTAGCTGGCAGGGGGGGACACTTGACTAACAAAAAATTTCAGTTAAAAGCTCAATATTTCGCAAACGGATCCCTGAATCCAAAAATGGTTTTCACAAACTCACAATATTGAACGACCTTTCTAACGTTATCCCACAACATGGGGTAGACGAGAAAAAAAACCATCCCCACTTTACATGTAGGGGAGGTACCGTAAAAAAATATATTTTTCTTGATTTTATTTTACCACTTTCTCGGCATGATTAATATGTACATACCAAATTATAGCTTTCTAGCCGTCGTAATAACCGTCTCTGAGCTAAACCGCGGACAGACAGACGGATGTGGCGAAACTATAAGGGATCCTTGTTTACTACGGAATCCTAAAAATGTATGGAGGACTGGGTCACGCGCTGGCGTAGCTGTATTGTAAGTAAGCGAAGGGGTCCACTTTGAAGGCGACAAAATAACTTACTTTTGTGGTTATGTTGAATAATTCCCGGTACTTTTTACGCAGAATTTAAACATGTACATGTACAAGAGCATCGATAGCGTCCAGTTAGTTGATGTGCAGTCGAACAAAGAGATAAGTATACAGGTAGTTTGCCTGCAACTACTTTTAACAAGATTGTGAGTTTGCCGTAAATACATTCATAGACAAGTCTTTTATATTAGTCTTTCTTTCGAAGTGTGTTTGCCGCTGAAAAATATATTACGCACACAATTTAAATGAAAATCGTAATCATACTTAAATTTTTATTTGACTGTTCACTTAGAGTGGGCAGAGTCAGGGAGCAAAGCTGTGTAAATTGCCGGAGCTCCCGAAGGTAGCGATGTTTGTACCAGATTGTGTTTGTGAGATGATGTAAGAACGAATGTGGATCTACCTTAAGGTTTAATCAAAATCTGGCCAGAAATAATTGATGCGATACTATTTATATACGGGCACAATATTATTTAACACTATGGTACCCAATACTAACGACGTGCCAGAACCAAGTGTTAAAGTTTTGTTTACTCCACAGATTTCGTCAAATATGTTCGACACAATATGGCATAGGTTTAGAAAGTCAAAAGTAACAACTGCAAAGCGTGGTAGGTTTCAGTTAGTTTATCACATAAAACTTTTACGTGGAAAATTAAATAACTGATACTAAATATTACAGAAAAGCAACACTTTACAAATACGTTTTTGCTTCGTTTATGTATCGCCAAACCGGTTTTCTTTGAAACAAAAAGATATAAATAGATTTTTAGAAAAAACTCACTGAAAACCGTAGTGCGATACCCTAGTTGATACACAGCCTGGAGGCACTTCGAAAAAATTCATGCGTTTTTACACCCATACTAAAATATATATAATCATGCAAAATTTTACCCGAATTCGTATTTAACGAGCAAAAAATGGATGTGAAATAGTAACATGAGATTTACATACTTTATAGAATTGGTATTTAAATGGTACCTTTGAGCACGCTGAATAGGTGCAATTTATTATTTGATAAAATATTTATTGCAATATTTTTATATGAGTCGACAATAGTACGTTTGGTGATTGAAAAATCCAATAAAATGGTAAGTATTTTAATAATCCACTACGTAACACTGGCAATATACAGGGTGTTCGGCAGAAGGTTTGACATACGAAAATGGCGGATCCATGCTGCTGGCTGCATGCGGGCTGTCTGCTACGTGTTTAAGTGCTGATTCTCAGCCTAGTTTGAATAAATGACTTTTGAATTTTGAATTTTTAGGCCCAATACCAAAACCCAGGTATGGATCCGTCATTTTCGTATGTTGAACCGTCTGCTTAACACACTGTATATTATACCACTCATATATTACTGTATATTACTATTGTGGCGGCATGTACACCGCCACATGCGAACTACGCATCAAAGACCTGACGTCACACAACATCCTGACGTCACACAAATTCTGCATCGCGCAATTAGAGTTTTATCGCGCCGGAGGACATGGTGGAGCATACGGTGGAGGTCTGCCCAGCTTGGGCAGAGCACCGCCGTGTCCTCACGGAGGCGATCGGCGGCGGCGATCTCTCGCGTCCGGCCCTGGTGCAGGCGATGGTCCGGAGCGAGAGTGCATGGGAGGCCGTCACTTCCTTCTGCGAACCAGTAATGCTCGCGAAGGAGGAGGCGGAGCGCGCGAGGGAGAGGCAAGATTCGCGCCCTCGTGCCCCTAGTCGCCGCAGGAGACGCCCCGGCCGTCGGAAGTCGCGAGCCGACTTCCGGCCACCGTAGGCGCGGGCTTGCGGACGATGATCAATGGGTAGCTCGCCGTCCGATTAGGACCAGGCCCGGGTCGACGGCGCGTTGTGTTCCACGCGCGCCTCAAAGAGATGTCAGCACCAACTGATGGGGTCCGTAAGGACCAATGCCAGCCGGGGTTGCGAGTTTGTCCGAAAGGGATATCGCGGCCCCGGCACACGGGCAATGGAAGGAACACGGGTGGGTTTTAGTTAGTAAAAGTCTGACACACCCTCCCGCTCCGCCCAGAGCGGGAGAAGTTATTTGATAACTTCCCAGCCTCAAAAAAAAAAAAAGGTGTGTTGTTCATGTATACTTAGCAGGAAGAACATAACAATATACATAAACTTCCTTCCTGCTTCAAAACAAGCCATCTTTACATCTCTATAGTATTGGAAACCACATCCACAACTTCGCAGTTCCAACCTTTGCGGCGTCCAGTGTACTTTACTTCCGCCCCGGCTGAGAATCGAAGCGACGACTACTAAATTAAATAACTCAAAACATTTCTAAGTTGCAAGCACTTAAATAATTCACTTTGTGACCACTAGATAGCGCTGGCTCGCTTTAAATGTATTTACGAGATTGCACAAGCCGCACACAAATAAATATGTATTTGTTTGTTTATCTAATCGTTGTGAAATTTTCGAAATTCTTTTGATGCAGTTTTGTTTTAGGGTTCGTAGAATAGCTATAAAAAAATATAAAGAAACGCGTGCAGGTTACTCACCTTTGTTCCTTACATACTACCCACGTATTGACTATCTATTCACAGTATCGCTGTATTTTCCAGTATCAATGCGCCAGCCAATCCTAGCTCGTCTGCCAATAATTTAATCCAATTTGACAAGAAATACACTAAATAATTTACTTCTGATCTGGTTGTAAATGTATGTAAGATTTGTTGCTAATGTCCATCAAGAGACATTCTTCGTTTGACGAGTCGGCATGAGGTATACAATAATAGTTCTTGTCGTAAAGGAGACACTGAAATACAACAGTCACCGTATTTGATTCTGAGATAGGAGGTTAGGGGTAATTTGAATTGGAATAACTAACGTTTACGATGCGATGGTTTAACTAATTAATATATCAAAGAGTTATTTGTCTTGAAACTTGGGCTGGTGTTCTGAAATTCACTTGATTTTCTTTTGTTTCTCATCATCATCTGCCTAGCCTTTTCCCTTGGTAAGACAGGTTGTCAGACTTTTGGAATTCTGACTACCCGTAACGACAGTCAAAGATCTACAAATGACATTTCTTTTGTTTTTCAAATCATTTTCATTCCTCCACACACGACAAAAGACTCTTCTAAAATCTTAAAGTATGTACATGTTTAATTGTTTATACTGAAATGTTTGCTCAGAATAGATTCGCTTTACATTCTTAATCCAATTAATAGCAGTATGTTTGCCAACTGCTGGCGGTGGAATCGTTAATGTGCGGTACTCACAGTTCTCTTTGTAATTCAAGTATTTCTAATCTCACTTGTTTGTTGTGCGAGCTTTAAGAATTGTGTTTGCTTTGTTAGTTAGAAAGCGGTGTATAAGGTATGTGGTTGTGGACACTTAAGATAATTTCCCATCAGTTCATTATCTCAACAAATTGTTTTGATAAGCTGAATTTACCTTTTAATAAAAAAAAACATTTATAATAGATCTATGACAAGTAGGTAATGTACGAAGGTACAGTGTGACATAAAAGAGTAGAAAATATATGAGTGCGCGACAATCGCTCAGATAACAACCCAATTAGTACGACCCAGCTGATCTTGATACTTGAATAGAATTATTTATTTATGAGCTATAAATAATTAGTACATATTTTAAATAAGTATGTTTATTAATCAATTGCTTTCAATAAGTTCCGCATAGATAGATAGATAATAGATTTGGTATGTAATAGTAATAAAACAATAACTTCACTCAAATATAAACTAAAATGAATAAAATATACTAATCTAATAAATTAATATCATCTAAATATTCTACACCTTCCATGGGATCACTGGATAGGAGCTAGGTTCAAGAGGGTTTATCCTAAAAGTTGGCAATGTCGCAAATAACTGTCCAATATTTACCTGTTTTGATTCATATAGCAATATTACTGAATAGAAATAAGAAATTAGGCTACCTAGAGAACTAGAATAGTAATAATGAATTGCAATTATAACATTGAATTTGATGTTGTACCCATTGTAGGTGTACAAAACGCATTTGGAAAGTTTACAAATAGTTTTTTTACATCTAAAACAAAAAAATCGGTGTTACGATATTAATTATTGCATTTCATAATCAATATTCTAGTTCACTAGTTAGCCACATTTTTATTTCCACACAGTAATATTGCTAAATTAATCAAAACAGTGAAATATTTGACATCTATTTGCGACGTTGCCCACTTTCAGAATAAACGCTCTTAAATGAAATGAGTAGGATATAATTTCGTATGCACGTGTTTCTGTGACAAATAAACCTATTAATCTACCTTTCTTTAACTTACAATTTGCTACTTTAAATACCTAAGTTAAACACTAACAAAATAATTGTAAAATTTAAACCAGATTTCATGTTCACAGTATGTTCACTGTTCCGCAACCTCGCATCACGTAACATACGTATAACTTTGCAATATGTCAGAAACAAACAATATTTTATTTCAAACAAATAATAATTCAATTAAACAGTTCGCCCACAAATTAAAATAATAAGTTGGGCCCAGGGGTCAATTCAACTTGTCCGGTAATCAAAAAGCTTTCTAACTTGTCAGAACAACCTTCGTAAGTGGGTAGTCAGATCTACCCATGTGTGCAAATGTCTAACTCCAAATTGAAAAAACAAACAACAAAGATTTGAAATGTCAAATTACTATCTGGGATTAAAAACAAACTTTAATTATAAACATATTTATTAAAAGTTTTGTTGTTATCAGTTGGTCTTAGCGATTAGATTATGACTTTTGACAATTTCTTGGTATTAAAATAATGTGTACGTAAATAACAACATAGAAATTATCAATTAATAAAAAAAAAAATATCATAACCTAACTAAAACTATTCACAAACTAAGATAACTATGGCATTGAAAACTTCATCAATTGCATTGCTGTCGACTGGTAATGTACCCAAGAGACTGGCGGCATTGCCACGTTGTATGGCAATGCTTAGCATCTGGCCAAGGTAAAAGCCAGCTCTTGGGCCAAGGGAAGTGTCAAACAACCGTTTAGAGATTACCTTAAAGACAACATGAGCACTCGGACCCCACGGCACGAGGGTTTTAAACGGCTCGAAAATATATTTACCAATAAGGTAAATAATAATACTTACGACGGTTGAGGTTTTCAGCAGCCGTAGCATATCTTGATTGTCAAAAGTGTAACGAGATTTTCAGATTTTAGTTTCGACCTCGTCATTGTAAATTCCCAGTAAATAAGAACTTCACTGAGGTTGATATTATCTAACTGTCACATAGACACCAAATAGAACTTGACATTTTATGACGTGAAAGTGACATTAACCTTCGATTTTGTTATTTATTTACGAAAATTCTCGAATATTATTGTCCATATAACGTTTATCTTATAAATGGTTACAACCCAGCCCTTTATTGTACGGCCCACTGGCGTTGACGTTACTGGCCAACTTTAAGATACCTTTTTCTTTTTCTTTCGGGTAAACTCGAAAGGTAAGAAAAGGTAGCCCTCTTGTTTTATTCCATCCATGGCTGTAAGTAGAAAATAAGGATAAAACTTTTGAAAAGAAGTAAATGACTTTTATTTTTTAGCAATGAGAGGTACCTGCCTACCTTCTTTCGATTCTTTAGACTTAAGAAGAAACGGGTATTTATGTCTACCAATCGTAACCTTTCAAAATTCAAAAAATTCAAAATTCAAAAGTCATTTATTCAAACAGCGCTGAGAATCAGCACTTTTCGAACGTCAAAATTACATCAGACTGTCCCCCAAAACGCCCACCCTTCACCACTTCCTAGTGCAATAGCTGGGAAGAAGAAGTGGCGCAACAAACTCCCCAGCACCACAGCTGTCTGTTCAGTTAGAAGAACAAAAAAAAAATATATACAATAGTATTCAAAATAATTTACATTACGCAACACAAAACATAATTTAAATTATTAGCCATATGTTAGCTAGCACACGCCAGTATACCACACAAAATCATCGAGAACTATACTCAGGCAGAAATAAAAACTAAACGTAAACAGAACTTAATATCTAAATAAAAGCCTCCAGGCATAAAGGGCGTGCCCGCTTACATATAGTTGTAATTGGAAGTTATTACTGATAAACTAGGACCATCGAGGTAAAATAAATAAACAAACAGTTAATTACTAATAACAATAAATGATATGATCAATTATCGAGGTCACTAGCTAACCACATATTGCAATACAACTCATAAAAAAACATTATAATGAGTAGATTATGTCAACAATAAATTAAAATAAAATTAAATAATAAATAACTTGACTTAAAGTCAAATAAAAACAATTATATAAACTCATAACTTGTCAGTAGGTAATCTGGAGAAAGAACATAAACATTGTCTTGAGTTAATCACAGCGACCAACTATTCTTATCATTTAAGTAGTCGTTGATAGAATAGTGTGCCTTTGAACAAAGCTTGGATTTTACTTTCGTTTTAAACGCATTAAAAGGCAAATCTAACAAAGAAGAGGGTAGCTTGTTACAAAAGGTTATACCAAGCCCAACAAATGAGTTTAGTACCTTATGAAGCCGGTGAAAGGGAGCTCGTAGTTTGTCCTTATTTGTAGTCTTAACATTGTGAAAATCACTGTTTTTAGTGTATAAGTGTATATTTTGCCTAATATATAAGATGTTGGCGAAAATGAATTGAGGCGCCACCGTGAGGATACCAATATCTTTGAAAAAATCTCTTACACTACTACTCGGCACCTAGCTGGTAAATAGCTCTTACAGCTCGTTTTGAAGGACAAATATATTTTGGATATCAGCAGCTTTGCCCCACAGCAGAAGACCGTAGGACATAACGCTATGAAAATAACTAAAATAGACTAACCGAGCTGTATCGACGTCAGTGCATTGTCTTACTTTCCTGACGGCGTAGGCGGCCGAACTAGCCTTTCCGCTAGGCTCGATATATGTGGACCCCACTGAAGTTTGGCATCTACTATTATGCCCAGAAAAACTGCCGAGTTTACAGATTGAATCACCTCTTTATCTAAGACGATGTTGGGTCCTAGATTTCTAACATTTGGTAGGGCGAAATTTACACATTTCGTTTTCTTGGCATTGAGAACTATTTTATTTGTCGTAACCCAATTCGTAACCATTGAGAGTGCACTGTTTACATCGTCAAAATCTTATCTATTCCTGTCTACTTTAAAAATAAGAGAGGTATCATCTGCAAACAGTACAACTTCATAGATACCCTTTAAATAGAATGGTAAGTCATTGATATACATTAAGAACACGAATGGACCCAGTATTGAGCCTTGAGGTACACCTAACTGAACTGGTAGACCGGAAGATTTCACACCATTAACATCTACACATTGGGACCTATTACGTAAATAAGAATGTATAACGTTGAGATATTCTTTTTGAACACCGTAATGACGCAGTTTACGCAAAAGCGTGTCATGGTGCACGCAATCAAAGGCTTTGGAGAGATCACATAAAACCCCAATAGCATTTTGCGAGTTCTCCCATGCGTTAAATATGTGTTTCAGCAGAGCAACACCCGCATCTGTAGTCGGCCGACCTTTTGTAAAGCCATATTACATTGCCATTTATAATTTTATTATATTGTTAATTATGAAGGACGCTATTTAAATTAAAATGTCTAAGTAACTGTTTGAGTACTACCTGCTACCTTGAGACTTTTCAAATATTTTGCTAAATGCTGATAAGAAAGAAACAGGCCTGAAATTGCCAACGTCGTTTTTATTAGTATAAATTTATTTATTTATTTATTTATTTAAACTTTTCACACTCAAAAAAGTACAAAATAAGTATAAATCGTTTATTTCAACATCTTAATTACATTATTGAGGTACCGTTGGTCCCAGTTGGTACCGTTGGTTCTTGGGCACCATTACTTATAAATATATATTATTGTTTTTGATTATTTTTAAACAAAAGTTGAAATTGGCGACAGTTATACTAGTTAGCCTCTTCGAGACTGCAAAACTAAAATTACGAAAATGACCTAATTACCTGATTTAAATAATGGCATGACTTTACTATTCTTCATGAGGTCAGGAAAAGTTCCAAAATCAACACATTTATTTAAAGTGACAGCTAGATAGGAGGCTACGATGTCTATTATATTACTTAAAAGTTTAATGGAGATGCCCCGGTAATCCCGAGATTTTTTAGACTTGAGTGTGTTAAAAACATTAACTACATCACGAGGCGTTACATGTTCGAAGCTAAATGAGGGACTATTTTTAGATACACCACTAAGCAAAAGGTTTTCAGCTTTAGACCGGGATGAATTTAAGGAGCGAGTCGTAGTTACAGGTATGTTGGCAAAAAACTCATTAAACGCCTCAGCTACGTCAGCTGCTTTATTAACTAATTTATTGTCGTTATATCATACCATAATCTCAAGTTCTTTATCTTGTTTAACTGACTTACCAGTTTCATTGTTAATAATATTCCAAGTGGTTTTTACTTTATTACTGGCTTTTTTTATTGTGACGCTTATGAATTTAGATTTAGCAAAAACACTAACCTTTTTAAATAATTTTTGACATACTCTAGGAAAGGAGTATCAAACCTGTATTTTTTCAAACCATATAACTCGTATAGTCTCGTTCTACTTTTATAAATTCCTGGAGTGGCCCATTGGTTAAAGCGAACGGAGGTGCTATTAATTTGAATAGTTTTGGTCTTGAAAGTAGATTGCTACTCTTTTTGCACAACATCAAAAAGGGCTCCATAGATTTCATTGGGATTCTCGTGTTCTACTATAGATGGTGTAATTCTATGAGCTATATTATTTTTAAACTTATTGTAACGACTAGCTGTATAAGGCCTGTATTCTATTTTATGCGGCTTTTTATGTAATGGCATGGGGAAGCTAGCTAACAAACCACAGTGGTCAGACGTTAAGTCACTTAACACTATTTTATTTTTGGCATCACAATCACTAAATTTATTATCAAGACAAGTTGAAGAAGATACCATGATCCTAGTAGGTTCAAAAAACAAGTTTATTAAATTATAAGACCTAAACAGATTAATAAGTCTAATACTTAATGGAGTAACACCTAAAATCTTAATATTAAAATCTCCACATAAAATTATACTTTTATTACTTGCTTTTAACCAATTGAGTGAATCCTCCATTACGGATTCGAAACTAATAAAATCACCAGAGGGGGTCGATAAACGCAAATTATAACGTATCGCTCGAGTTCAACACAAGACAACTCAATGGTGCGCTCGATGGAAAGATTAACTTGTTTGAAACAAGAACTAAAGATCCACCGCGCATGGCGCTTTTCCTTACAAAAGCAGTTTGTACAGTAAAATTATCATCATTGATAAACACTACTTCATGTTCTTTCAACCAGTGTTCAGTCAAACATAACACCTGAACATCATAGTTCTCTATAAACAAACTTAACTCTAGCTCTTTGCTGGACAGACCCTGCATATTTTGATGAACAACATTCAAAATATGCGGTTCACCCGTTTAAGCTACAAGGCGTATCAAAAGTAGTGTTAGTACCACTACTAACAGTAATCGATGGTACACTACAAGTACCAGTGTCACTGTGTATATTGTATGCTAAAAGATTAGCAATTTGTCTCCTACAACTAGGTGGCAAGTACATAGTATAATTTGTCAGTTTGTAATCAGCAATAAATTTATTACAATCAAAGTATAAAATAGCATTATTGTGACGACAAGTCCTATTATAAATTAACATATTTAATTTATACATGTGCCTATTTTTCTCATTAGACAAATATTTAGAATAAGGCAAGGCACAGAAAATTTATTTACAATTATTGGTCTCATTGAGATTTACCATCAAATGGACTCATTCAATTATGTCCTTTTTTTCTGACACTTAAACTATCCCCGTATAATAATATAACAGTGGAACCGGGGTTCTCAAAATACGAGTACCTCACTAACTTGTGCTTTGAAAAGGGACAAGGTAATGTGAGATGTAAACGCTCCTACAGGATAAAAGGGTACCTACTAAGCTATGAAAACTATGCTTCGATATTGGCAAATAAACGATTTTTTACAAAAAAATCGTTTATTTGCTATAAATTTAACTGGTCCAAAATCAACACCGATTAGGCGTGAATTGACATTTTAATCAAAAAAATTGTAAACAGAGCTTGATATTGCCAGAATTATAACTATATCCATTGATCAATTACTTGCTATCAAATAATACGACGACACGGTTGGCGCAGTGGCTGAGCGATCGACTGCTGCGCAACGTGTCGCGGGTTCGATCCCCGCACGGAACAAATATTTGTATGATCTGCAAGTAGTTGTTCCGGGTCTGGGTGTATGTGAGTTTCTATGTTTGTAAACGCACCCACGATATAGGAAGAAATTCATAGTGTGGGGCAAAGTTTAAAAAAAAAAAAAACCTAATATATACATTTTCTTAATCGACTCTACACCCCACCCAGAGAAAACATCTAAGAGCTGATACAACCAACATTTCTATACCGCCCAAAATAAGCAAAGACGCTCAAACGAAACTTCCTCAGCAGCCTTACATTCCTTACGTCACATTGTACCCCAGCCGGGACTTATCCTGCAGATTCGTATGAAGGTTCCGTGTCAGTCATTACGAACGGAATATGTTCAATTTGAGCGGGCATGTCGCTTGCCTGTCACGTCCGCTGCCTATTGTTTTTGCGGGAAAACAAACCCAATTTGCCTGAGAATAAAATTAGTATAGGATGTTATATGTTTGAAGTTCAGACTTTGATTAAAGTTTGGATCCAGAATAAGATTTTTTTTTAAATTATAGGTTTTAGGATGACAGCGATGCGGACGAATACTTCGACGCCTAAGTGTCCTTTTGTTTTTTGTATCTATTCGTGTAGTATTAATAGTTATTGTATTTCGTACCTAGTGTTAATAGTTTGTAAATAATTTATTACTACCACTTGTTAATAATAATAAAGGTTTTAGGTATGAATATTACAACAAAAAAAAGACAACCGTCTTCAAAAAAAAACGCTTTTTTTTGGAAGTTGGTTAATAACTAAAAAGTTTTTATTTTTCACTTTTTATTATGGTACCTACCACACACAACAAATTCATGTCAATAACAGCGACATGAACTTATTATATAGACTAAGCGGGAAAAATACGTATTATTGAAGCGAACTCAAAAACTATCCAAGCAAAGTTAATAAAAATTTATACGGGTTTTTTTTTTCAAAACCTGTCCACAACTGACGGAGAAACCAGGAGACATACATAAAAAAAACACGCTTAATCAAATCAAATCAAAAATATTTATTTGCTAGAAAATGGTACAATATTATATTACACAACATTAACATAGAACCTTCTCCTTTTGGAAGTCGGTTAATGATAAGGCTTTTTTTTGTGTGGTATTGACCAACCTGGTGTCAGAGTTTTTATGCCGCCCATGGGACTCTGACTTGGCTCCACATGCCGTCGAGAAATATCTCTCAGACATGCCAGTTTCCTTCACCGTTTTTGAAGCAAGTGATAACTATACGCACATGAATCCGAAAATGTTGTGGCGTGTACCTTGGGTTCGAACTTGACACCTAAGACTTGGCAGTCACACCACTTGGCTATAAAGAAAGAAGCAAAAGAAGAAAAAAAATGACTCTGGTTAAGGCACACAATATTCACATAAAAACAAAAAATTTAATAACTTAAAATAGTATTCTGTGCCTCACAACTGCGCCAAATAGGCTCAGTTCAACTTAAATGCCAGATAACTAGTGTCTGATGCTGGTTTTCATCTGGACCTTATTTTAAGAGGACGTCTATCACTGCTGATTAAGGCAATTATAGGCAATAATAAGGCTTACAGGCAATTATAAGGCAAATTTGCCTTATTATTTTGTTAATAGCCAGACAAAAAGCGTAGAGGTAGAGAAAGAGAGCATATATATTAGGTACGTAACTATTATAATTTAATGGTGTTTTCGATAAAGTTTTCTAATTCATAAGATATTCATTGAACTTGAACCATTTACCCCCTTGGTTTTATCAAACTGTTGGGGCCTGCAACCTTTGTGTTCCCCTCACGGCCTTCATGCAACAGATTGCCAAGCATTTTTCTCGACGCTTATAACTAACGGTGCTGCAGATCACAAAATTATTTATGGAAGAACTTCTACCTCACATTTTTAGATGGTATACATACTTTTTCTAAAAGGATGAAAATCGACCCGCATAAATATTTCTGTCTTAACAAAATATTATAATATAATTGAAATAGAATGAAGTATTGTCACAGTTATCAGAATTATAAGCATTGTTCCGTATGAACATATAATGTAGGTACTCTTCGGTTTATCAAGCAAGAAGCTCCAGTGTCTCAAGAGTAGACACGATCCAAAACTAACAGCGTTTTAATTGGGATTTTTATATGAAGAAGATACGGTTTTTTAAGCTTAAGATAGAAATAAAATATTCATAAGTACTAATTTCCATATTTTTTCTGAGATTCTCAGCAGTGAAGGTATTTGATCGCATAAAAGAAGATTGTTTCGTGCATCCAAATAGATTGATTTATTATTGCTAACCTGTACTGTTCCGATATTTGGCAATGTCCCAATGAACCGACAATACATTATTTAATACGTTTACTATCCATTAGGCCGATAAAATGATAAACTCAACTACAGTTCTAAGCATGACGTCACGTTTTCCCTAAGTACCTACACACTATAATTATACTCACGTACTACATAATCCTGTATCCATATTCTGTAACCTACGCTGAACTCATTGTGCGCGAGTTATGTTAATACCGCGGTAGGCGCCGTGGGGCGTAAGTTGCGTTTCAAAAGATAATAATAATAACATTGGAAGCAGTTGGCAAGCGAACGACAATACGCCACTAGCTGGCTTTTTGTTAAGTTGGAGTCGGGAGCGGTTTTGTAGATTTTGTAATTTTTTGTTCAACCTTTTGAGTGCAGGCTTTTAGTCCAGTCAAATTAGCCTTTCACCTCGGTATGAGAGATAATAAGCTAAACGTGCGACAATCTAAGAAGCCCAATTTGACACCTATCAAAATATTTTGTGTAGTGACGGGGAAAAAAAATCGGTTGCTTTAATAACCGATTCTTGAGACATCGATTTATCATACTTAAAGTTTGTAATCGAGAATTTACCTACATTGCTTAAAATTGATTCTCGAGGCATATCTTTTTATTACACGTCATCATCATGATCACAACGTGTAAATAAATAAATTCACTTTTGTAAAATAATTATTAGATTTCGTCACTTCAGATGATCCAGAAAAATTATGTATCATCAGTTGAACTGTCTTCGTCGGTTACCACTATAATAAATTCATTTTCCATCATATTGTCAAAATGTACATCTCTTCTAAAGTCTTCCGTTATAATTTTCTTTCAATCGATTTTGTTTTTATAAGTTTAAACATGTAATAATACAGTAATAATACTTTTTTCTCTTTTCTTAATATAATGTTTGTAAAAGTACCTATCGATTTTTCAGTATATCGATTTTATTCGGTCAAAAAACGACTTAAAACGGTCACAACACTACAGCAACGTACCCAAAGACATGACATTGTAATAACGTTCTTTCGGAATATGAATCAACGATTAATTCGTGTTTTTGACTGCGTTTTTCCAATATAAAGTGAAACTTGGTTCTTACGAATGATTCTCATTGTTATAGTGTATGGATAACATAGTGATTCATTAGGATAATAAATTTGATATTTCGATTTCTTACGTAGACGTTCATACAAAGTTATCGCGGCATGTATAATGAGAAACGTCAAATCGGGCTTCTTAGATTGTCGTCGGTTTAGAAACTCGTATATACCTTCATTTAGGCGTTCGTTTTGGAGGTCCTGGGTTCGATTCAAAGTGCAAAGTGTTATTGGATTTTGCCATCTAGAATTGATCAGTAGCAGCCCGGAATCTGGATATGTGCCCGGTTGATGCCAATAGGCTCGCCCCCTGTGACATGGGACTTAAACATATCTGGCGAAATATATAGGTATACGTCTGCCTAACCCTTCGGGGAATACAGGCGTAATGCTATGTATGTAGGTAATACAAATTATTCATTGATATTTTAATGATTTAATAACTTTATACAAGGTATTATTCGCAGAGATTCACAGTTGACCGTGAATCACAGTATGTATGGCTGATCGCTGTGCGCTCTCTGCCCTGTATCTCAAAAACTGTTGAACGCATGAAAAATGTTTGATACAACATTTGTCGCAAATATTATGTGCTAGAATTTTTTATAGATGTTAACATTAGTGGAGCTATAGAAACCTAGATAATAGCGAAAAGCCGAGTTTTGGAACCTTTGACTCGCAACAACTTTCAGTCTTTTTCTTTCTTATTTTCGAGTCGACAGTAAATTAGTGAATTAGTTTGGCCCAGTAGATAACCACGCCAATCACGGCTTCACTGGAGTTTGTAGGTCCTCAGAAGTGCAGTTGTATGGACACTTTGGACATGCCAACATATGGGGTATGGTTTGGTTAGGACCACCGCTTTCGCACTGGGTCTCGGTTGGATCAATAATGCCCCATTTCTCTAGATTCAATCCGCAGTCGATTGATTGCTTTTCATATTGGCCACTGCAGGTCACGTCCGGGGGTAGGTGCTCCTGGGGCTGAATGAAGTCGGGTGGTGGCGGGTGCTGTTTTTCCCACAAGTGTCTTCTCACCTTAAGCAGTTAGTCTTGAATAGCCTTTGTACAGTGATAGAAGCTTTTCCGGCTCTTAAGTCTACCTGGGGCTATTATGTGTTCATAGAGGGTATGACGGGAATCGGCTTCTTGCTTATATTTCCCAAGCACGACTTTCAGTAGGTATTCCATTACTACTGAAAGCCTGTTCAATATTTTACCTGGTTGTTCTTGTTTTGGCCATCCAGTCTGAATTGAGCTACGAATAGCTTGCGATCGGTGCTTATGACCAACGATAAGAATTCGTGGGTAGGACCTACTTCACCTTTACGTCGCGTATAACTTGCACCACACACCAAGATGTCCGTTCATTCTGCTGGCTACGGGCAGCCAGCAGAATGAACGGGCACCTCATAAAATATTATAACATGCAAAAAACGCACACACACAGACACACCCCCACCCTACAGATAATTGTTTTGGTGTGTATGAAAAACTTTGTTCTGGATTTTTTTAATACATTGGGCGGCGGAAACGCTTTACCATGGCAACGGGCTTTTAGTGCCAAAAGACGAATTCTGCACGACGTTATAAAATGTTATCGTGAAGTGTGAAATTATTGTTTTAAGTAGATTTTATAGATAAAGTTAATGGGTTCCATTTCCTCAATATTTTGGAATACTTAGACGCCAAAATAGCGCTATATTGACATTGAACAGACACCTAGTCATATCTAAAACCTGTTTTAATTGTTAATTTCAAGACGAAACTAATATACAGACGTAAAAGGGGAAAATCTTGAGTTATGAAGTGCTCCCTAGTTTATTATCTCAAAAAAATACGTAGTGACATAGTTTAATGAATGAATTACATAAAATATTCAAATTAAGAACATTTTTGTGCAGAATTAATCGTTGAAAACAGTGAAATGTAATGGCTGACACAAACTTGGGCGCACCACATTGTAAAAATCCTACTACTTGACTTTTGGCCGTTTAATATGAACCATCGCATATTACATGCGCGCTGCACCGCGCTTTGTTGTATTTAAATGCGATGCGCTGCGGCCCGGTGCGGCTGAGACGTGCGCCTAGCTTAAGTCCACAAAGTTATAAGTTAATGGCAAAACTAAACTAGCTAGCTAATAAAAAATAAGCAATTAAAGAAGCTATCATTTTCAATACAAATTAATAAAATATAGGTACTACCGATACGACTTCCCTATAGACATCAAACAGAGCTTCAGAGCTTGAGAGAGATTTCTGGGAATGAAAGAATATAGATCTAAGAATCACGTAACATACCTTCAAAAAGTAAACCCCAAGAGCTCCGCCAGGAGAGCAGGTATTCCTACATTAGGTAACATGATTCATAGCTCAGCAATATATCACCCTTCGTGAATATACGAGCTGTCGTTTAGCTCAACTCTGTTCGAGGGGCCTTTACTTTTATTATGAGTATATTTTTTTGGTGGTGATTGACTTAGTTTCATTATTTTGATTATTAACATTGATTTGGGTTTGAATTTAACCTGGCTTGTGATACCTACTGAATTTTATTTTAATAAACACACGCGCTCAGACTGCTGTCAATTCCAATAAAAAATATCAAATTCATGTCATGCCTTGCTATGCATTGCGGAATTTGGCAATTATCGTGGGTCAAGCTAATACAATATAGATTGTATTTAATAGTGCTACGAAAAAAATCCTGAAATAAAATGTGTCAATAACTCTTATTTAATAAGTAGGTACTTTATTCAGCGATTTTCAAGATTCCATCCAAATATTTAATTGTTCTTTTGCTGCATATGTTTTGTTCGTATGTTTACATAACGCAACCATTCATTAACTATCCATTTCATTGGTGGGCATCAATTTTTAGTGTGAGGCTGCATCAGTGCAGGCCGGCGATAATCTGATTTCAATCAGCAGCGAATATCATTAATATGCTGAATAATGGATTTGTTTGTACCGTGTGTGAAATAATAGCACGGATAAATGAAAATTAAGAAGTTCCACTTCAAACATTGCACGAAAACAAGGCAAACTTGAATGATATTTTTATGATATCGTGAAATCACGGTAAAATAGAAACAACATTCAGTTGCTTAATACTTTAACAGAGGTCTACAGAATGTGTTCGATGCTGGCGATAGGACGAGTAACTAATAGCAGGATTGCCAGCCAAATTAATTTTGATTGCCGAATAACAAAACTTGTTGACAATTTTTTTATTCGCTGATATAGCGTAAATAACCCTTGTTAAACTGCGTACTATTAAATCAGCTATCATAGTACCATTCGTTTTGCTTCTATTTATCTTCTGTTCTCGAATCCTTTTCAGATCTTTAGCAGTCTGCATATGTGCGCTAAGTAATGTGTGTCAGCCTGTGACCGTGCCTAGCATTGACCTTCTGCATCTACATCTTTGACACCATTTATTCCCCACTGCTTGCGATCCTATATAACAGCAGTAATTATTTACAGCTAGCTACATATTTAATTGTAATAACGCTCTGATTCAATTAACCCGTTGATTAGCCTGATTTGTTAGTAATTAATTTGTATAATTGTATTGCGCTTGAGGCAGCTAATTACTATATCGGTGTGCAAATGGAACCTATATGTGCACAGCCATCAAATATTCTAATCATGACGGTGAGAATGTGATTGAATCCCTGAAGAATTATCAAGTTGGGAAAAATAGGTAAGCAGACAAAGTTTACTCCTTTTAAAGAGACTAGGTACTAACTTGGGGGCATCTTGCAACTGTCCTACAATTTTGTCTACTGACACAAAAAAATACCTCGGTATAATCCTAGATAAACACCTTAACTTTCAAGCACATATCACCCACCTTACTGCTCGTGTTCGTAAACTTATATATATTTTTTAAACACTCAGACACATTGGCAATACTAATGTAATACGTACCGTGTATCTCGCCATGTGTCAGTCACTCATCTCGTACTGTATTAATAGTTGGGGTGGAGCTGCAAAAACTATACTCTGGAAGTAGCTCAGAGAGCCATTCTTAAGGTTGCTACTTTCCGGCCAATGTTCTACCCAACCTTTGATCTATATAAAAAATTCAAAGTCCTCACGGTCCGGCAAACTTTTATTCTCAACATTTTATTACATCAACACACAGATACACCTTTTACACAAACACAATCCTCACTTAATCAATGAATCTCAAAAATCAATGAAATTCAATATCAATCAATATTCTTTATTTGTAAACATAGGTTACAACAGTGTGCGAGATGTTACAATTGTTATATTATAGTTTCTCCATGTTTTGCCATTTGGCGTACAAATATACATTTATGGGAGGCTTTCGCCAATTAAGTTAATTAATATAAAATAAAATAATTCCGTAGTATCAATGTAAATTTTTTAAATGTAAATTAATAAAATGTAATAGGTCATGTCAGGTCATTAATGAAAATATTTAACGAAATGTAATAATGTCCTATAATATAATGTCAATAAGTTAGATAAGAAAAAATAAAATTGTCCCTGTCCACAGAATTACTACATAATAATAAAGTCATCATGCTTATACAGTCATGCTAAGAGTAGGTATACAAATATTATTATGTTAAAGAACTGTCATCAAAATAGTCACTGAGATAGTAGTGAGATTTCTGTATTAATACTCGTATGTTACGTAATTTACGCTTGAAATTTACTAAATTTAAACTTTTTATTGAGCAAGATAACTTATTAAATATTCTTTGGGCCATACAAAAAAAGCTTTTCCTCATTAAAGCCGTACGTGCATAAGGTACTTTAAGCTCTAACTTATTTTTATCACGTAGTTTCCTATATTGGCTTTTAAAAGCTATTTCATAAAGGGTGATGTTTGTGTAAACAAATATATTTACTTCATAAATATACAGTGAAGTTAAGGTTAAGATTTGGAGGCTTTTAAATAGAGGTTGAGAGCTGTCAGTATTTTGTAACCCACACATAGCTCTGATGCATCTTTTTTGGGCTTTGAAGACATACTCTTTATTTACTGAATTGCCCCAATATATTATTATGCCAAATCTTTGTGTGGACGCTACATAGCCATGATAAGCCACTAAAAGAGATTCTAGACTTACAATTTTAGCCAGTTTATAAAGTGCATAAGCAAATTTATTCATTTTCTTACAAATCTCGTCCATTTGCGGTTTCAGGACAAGTTATTATCTTTAATAACACCAAGGAATCCAGTCATGGTTGACGACTCTATTTTAGTCCCCAAATAGTTAATGTCAAGGTTTACATTAGGAATCCTCTGATAAAAATGCATTATTTTAGTCTTTTCTAGATTTATGACAAGATTATTATTATTTAGCCAAGTAATTATTTTATTCTTAGGCGGAAGAACGAAATTTGCAAAGTATCCTCACACGCTTTGCTTTTACTAAACGTTTCTTTTACTACCTTGGCCCATTTTTATATAACAGAATAAACAAAACCATCCCCGTACATCAATCCTCTTACGAAATGTGTAAAAGACGTATAACACGCTTTCCAACCAGTTTAAACTACGACGACACTGAACTTCTGCTTACCTCAAAATCGTAGTGAATTCTATAACACTCCGTATCTAAACTCAACCTCTTTCCCTTCCGTTTACACAAACAACACGCCTACATCACAAAACACACACACACCATATCTACCACAGAACACACATACTAACACTTTAGTAAGTAAGTATTAGTTAACATACGTTTGCACCATTTAGTCCTAAGCTGTCTCTTTTAAAAATTATTTGTGCTCCTTCTGTGGGAACCTGGGCTGGCGATCCTTAATACAGGTTACCATGTAACCTAGCTAGGACGCCAGATTCAATTCTGTTTATTGTTACTCTTTTTCTATTATCCGTAAATTGAAAAATTATATTTATTGTAACAGACTGAACCACACTTTTTGAAATAAATAAATTATTATTATTACTTTGCGAGAATATGTAAGTCCTCGAACTTTATTAAATAATCAATTACATTATTGGCAATTATGAACAAAGCCACGATCCTCTCTCATAGTGTCCGAGAGCGTGAACAACCGCTCGCCAGTGGAATAGCATTTAATCTGTACATGACGAACTCATACAATCTACGTGTACATTGTATCGCTGACAATAAAATATAAAAGCCTCAACTACTCCGCCGTTTTCTCGTTCCGTTCGTTTCCGTCCCCCTGTCTCAGATCATAGAAAAAAAGGAAATACGTATTCACAATAAATTAATTGTTCATTTTAATCTTAACTATTATGATGATTAATATGCGATACAATTATAACAGCCGCTTAGCTGAGGCATAACATAAATTGGAAGTTTCTTTTTGAGTAATTGGTTCTTAATATTATTGTTCATTTCAGTATTACGTTATAAAGGTTATTTTCTAGCGTTTCTTTTAAATAATCATTTAAATGCTACGAGACTGTAATTTTTTTTGTAATAGATTATTATGATGACGATTACAGTACTTTGTTAGAAATTACATAATTGTTGTTACTTTAAAGAGCATTCAATGTTTCAGTGTATGTGCACTATGAGCATATTGAAGCACCATGGGTCATTCTCTTGATGCTATGTCTCTATCCGTGGCCTGAGGTCCCATCGTTTGTTTTTATTTGTTTAATTGCCCGCCTTTCTCTATGGGCTGGTGATGTCATTATGTTTAATTTTATTCATTGCCACCTGTGTAATGGGGGCCTTAGGGATTTCGTGTGGGCTGTTGGCAGATTGTGACCCTTTGTTCTGGTGTGAATCGTGTTATATTACCCACATTTTTGTCAATTCCCCCTTCAGAGTAATCTAGTCTATTAAATGTAATGTTCCCATAAAGATCTTTTTTCCGATTTGGGGGAAAAGACAAACAGAATAATAAAATATTAGCTGTAATATGAGCCGTTTAACTCGTAAAACGGAGTGGTATTACCCATGTGAATTTGGCGTTATTTAGATATTTAGTTTTAGTAACTAATTGATATATATATATATAGATATATATATATATATAACTAGCAAACCCGGCGAACTCCGTTTCGCCACCAGATGGCTTCGTTTTATGTAACATTTCGTTTGGTGATTAAAAGAAGAAGATTTTTTTTTTTTTGTTTTATATTTGAAAAGGAAAAAAATTATTTCATTTCACAACAGTAATGAATTCATTTCGATTACAAAAATGTGCAGTACGACCGCCATCTAGAAGAGTCGCCGCAATTCCAGATGATGCTAACGCCAAAGCTATGTCACATCTTGATCGAATAGTGGCCAAAATCAATGAAATGACAAATGTTTTCCCTGTTCCTCCAGGTGCGTCCAGGAAGAATAGACCACCAGTATTATTGTCCACCGCTTGCATTAATGTTTCGCTTACTTGTTTTTGCTGTTCATTCAGCAACGGCACATTATTTCGAACGAATTCCTGCAATGTATCAACATTGTATTGCAGCTCTCGATTTAATTCTTGGTTGAATACATCGTGCATCGATCGATTTGGCGCAATCATTCCTACTTCAATCAGTAGCTTGTTTGCAATAGTCAAGCATTGATCCTATATCAGAATCAATCCTTCATTGTAGATTTCATCGCTTATTTGGATGTCAGGATTATTCGTTTGAATGCGCAAGCGATGCAAGATATCTTCACATATGTCGTCTTTGTATTTGTTCCATAACTGAATTGGTTGTGAAGGAAAACATGTGGTGATGATAATTGCGAACAGCGTTCGTATTTGGTACGCATTTGATGAAACAACTGAATCCGCAAGTGTTAAATCCCAATGAGAATCGTTCTCCAGCAAACCCAATAGTTGACATGCTTCTCGATATGTTTGGCATTCGTGGCCATTCACAGTTTTCAAATGCGCAAATGATTTTGATCCACGTACATTTACCAACAGCAGTCGCAAATAAAAACATTCATCATTTCTAGGATGAACAGTATACATGCGACCTAGTGCATCAGTGGAAAACACCTGTGGCCAATCTGGAACTGGGGTTCCTTGTTTGCGACGTTGGAATTTCTTTGTTGATTGATTCCAAGTGTAATACTTGGGCATTTCAACGTACATCAGCGTCGCTGCGAATGGATCTGCTTCACACATTGCAAAGAAGCTAGTCAATGTTGTCGATGGTGGTCTCTCAGCTCGTTGTGCCGCATTAGCCTCAGTGAAGTAAACTCTTTGGCCATTTTCCAAATGCACTGCTAAATGTACAACTGTGGGATATCTTTTATGAATTTGAAATGACAATAATCGCCACAGTGCTTCATTAGTACTGACGTATCTGCCCATTTGGAAGTTGCTGATTTCGTCATTCGCATTTTCCGACGCAATACCAAACACAGCCATGTCGCTGCCTTTTGTGACGTACTTGCACAAATATTTGATTGATTTGGCCGAATGACAACTCTCAACGTTTGCATGTGTTTCGAAAATTCGTGATAGCAGCGGGCAATATGGTACAATGAATTCATTTCTGATCTCAATCTCTTGATTTCGAACTTTAACTTTGATAGTTCGACCATTATCTTCTTTTGAACGCTGACGATAAACTGGATATCCATCGTTCCCTGTGACTGTTTCAGCAACTAACGGTCGCGGATATCGTTTTGTGCACTTTCCATCATTTGTTCAGCAACCAAATTAGGATATGAGCATGCGGTAGTCCACGCTTCTGCCATTTCACCGAGTACATATAACAACGTGTGTCACCAAAAACTCGATAATTAGTAAGCACATCCATCATAACCTTGAGTTTTTACTGAAATACTCTGGCGATTATGTCATGGCAATCTTGCGGTTTTTGGCCCGGTTCGTCGTTGGTCCAATATCTAAATTTTCATCATCACTGTAGTTCGCAGTGGGATCATATTGGAATGCCAAGCGATTGTATGATGCCAATGATCTTCGTGTGCTCACGCGTTGTCTCAATCGGGCATTTTCTCTTATTATATTTTGTCTTTCTTCGCTTAAGTTCTGTGAATACACTTGTTGCTGGCTTGCATGTCTTGTGCGGCGGCCGATGTTCGGACGTCGTCCTCTAGGCATTTTGGACTATGGACAGAATGGTGAATTTAACCTCAAATGCATGATCCACATAATTTACACAGTTCAACTTACCACTTTAAAGACAAATGCCTGCTGTTGAAATTGAATAAAAATTTGCAAAAATTTACACGTGATTGATTTGATGGTTTCCAATTGTAATGTTAGGAAACGAATAACTTATTTTTTTTACTTTTTTTTCACAATTTCACAGTGAACACAATACCGGTTTGTCACATGAAATTAACTGAGCAGAGAACAATGAGTAGCTGTCAAACAATGTATCACGCACCGGCGCAATCTACTTAAAATATTGTTTTGAAAAAAGATTTTCCCGCTTTTCTGTTGAAATTTTTCCTGAATTTTCTTTGCTATAAACCTCACGGAGCCCGAGACCTTTCCAACGAATGCAAAACCGTGGAAATCGGTTTGTGCGTTCTGGAGTTATAGCGTCAGGAAGGAAAACCCGACTTATTTTTATATAGTAGATTATATTATATACACTTACTGATATTTTAGGTTCCTGTATTTTTTTTTTATCGATGGCGATAACGACTTAACGATATATCAAGATAAATTCCTTTATTTACTGTACCTTTTCCTCCTTAAAGAAGTATTCTAAATAAATAAAAGATAAAGCTAGTAAATACAGTAAAACGTGTTGGAAGGTATCGGGCAGCAATCTATCTCTATTTAGTGCAAACTATTGAGATATAGTGGCGTGTTTAACGAAAAAAGATTTTCTTCCCTGTTTTTAGTCCAGGAGGGTTTAGATGAGTTTATTTACCTAAAAAATTAATAGCATTTGGAAAGGACTTAATTTAGAATTTATGTTGAAGTTGCTTCCTTTTAAAGAATGGGCAGATATACAATTAATTACTGAGGCAGCGAACTTTTGGTATAAGACAAAACCAGCCCATTGTTATTTAACAAGACATGCTTATTTTCTTTCAAACAAATTACGCTCGAATGTTTCTATGCAAAAGTCTGCACTTCCTGATTTCGAAATTGACCCCAGAGTTTCTAATTCTACAATCTAACTGGCTCGATATTCGCGATTGGGGAGGTATCTTTGTACTTCTCATTACCACTCAACGTTGAATTCGATTACGATATCTTATTACGTCCAAGGATATCCGATATTTGAGCATTATTTATTCAACGCTTAACTCGGTTGATGTCGATCGGTGACGAAATCCGAGACCATCTCAGTTAGAGGGGTCAGTGGTAGGATTTTTACTAATAAATAATACGTTAGTCAATTTAAGACATAGTACCTGGTCGACCAAGCTCTGCTCGGGTGAAAATAGAGAATGCTCATTTAATAATGTAGGATAGTGTAGCGAAAAATATATTTCTGCCACATCTAATTCAAATGTCGTCCCGGAATCGAACCGTGGACAACATAGGTCATATAATAAAACGAAGTATCCAGGTGAAGAACACAAAGTATATTGGAATAATTATATAAAAAGGAACAAGTAAAAAAAATGCAAGGATTGAAAAATAGCCGTCAACGTATGTTTTGAAGGCGTATTATCGAAATGTTAGGTGAATATCAATTAGTGTTTATCTTTCTCGGCAAAGAACGCTAGGCCCCATCCATACATAGGTGAGTTATCTCGGTTTTTCTTAGCACGACTCGAGCGAACGCTTCATAAAGCTCCCGTCCATGCGGCGTCCGTCGTCGTTCGTTTAAGACCGTAATTTAAATCCAACGCGATGGACCCACGACATATTAGGAAAAGGAGCCAAAACTTGACCGGTAACTACGACGAAGAAACAATTTGGTTAGTGGTAATACAAAATTAAAGAGAAAAAAAAAATTATGTTGTGGAACCGCTTGTGAGTTGCTTGCACCAGAATGAGGGTTGTCTTTTTGTTCTAGAAATAAAAACACAACGTGCCATACATCTTTATACGTTCCTACCCAATCTTTACTGAGGTCCGTATACTTTGACTATTTTACCCCCAAATTTGTCCTTCGACTAAATGTTTTGAGTCCATTTTAGCGCATTTGAGCATGAACTGACAATTTCTCTTGTGAGTTTTTTTTTCGTTGACACGTTCCAGTTATCGCAGAAATAGCTAAGGCTCTTCCCAGGAACCTATCCGGGATATTCGTCCCATGTAAGGTATTCTCCGTATCAACATGTGAGTATTCCAGTTGTCCGTCGATCACCTAGACCATACATAATTTCGCCTTTCTTTCGGGTCTAAAATGGTATTTATTTCGGATCCAAACAGAAAAGGCTGGTTTCAGCCCTACCTCCTGGCTACGGCTGCGTCGTTGAGCTGTTTGGTCCAGGGTCTGCTCAATCGCTGTCCGCGTGGAACCGACTACCGCGTTCCGACGCCTCTGCGGCGAAGCGGGCGGTTCTGCGGACATGAAGATATGAAGATTCGAATGACGTTATTGCGACGCACGCTATTTCGAAAAAAAAATAAGAATGGTACGCCAGTTCGAAAACACATTAAGTCGAAAACCGCTTTACCGATGACGTTGTCGCGAACACGCTGATTCGAAAAACTGTTTACAATGCATTTCCTCGAAAAGAGCGTTTTCCAAGCAGTCAATTTGTGCGGAAAGAGTCACTTTTTTTCAGCCCGTCAGCCCGTCTCGTCTCAGAGATTTTATTATTTGAGATTTTTTTTTCACAAATTTGTATTTACAAATCAGACGATGATGATGACGATGGCGATGATTATGACGATGGTCAAAATCAAAAAGTCGAAGTCGAAGTCGAAGTCAAAGTCAAAGTCGAAGTCAAAGTCGAAGTCGAAGTCGTTGTCGAAGTCGTTGTCGAAGTCGTTATCGAAGTCGAAGTCGAAGTCGAAGTCGATGTCATGAATTTTGTTTTTATCATTTATATACGTCGTCGTATGTTAGATGTTACACATCACAGGCGACTGCCGTAAGGCTCGCTCGTTTTTTTTTTTTTCCTCGCACAATGCATAGTAAAACGTTGTATGATACACGTGCGTAAGATGATTTCCGACTCGTGTCGACTTATACACTCGCTTGCTTCGCTCTCTCGTGAATAAAATTACCACTCGTCGGAAATCACCTACCTTCCGCACTTATAGCATAAACAACTATTGTATGGTACGCTAGTACGAAAGTCTTGGCATTGAAATCCACTGTTGCAAATATCATATTCCAATCTGAATTTGTCTGGGATTCGAATTCGCGACCCAGTGTTTACGACAAGAACTACAGCTACGATGATAAAACTGACACTGAGCTAGTTATCTATACTACTAAGTATAAATGATTAATATTAGTACTTACTTATTATGATTTAGCTATGTATCCCTAGCATGCTTCCGGTTATTATGTTTTTTTTTTTTTTTAGGGTGGGATATTATCAAATAACTGCTCCCGCTCTGGGCGGAGCGGAGGGAACAGCTGTGTTTAGCTAGCCGAGCCTAGCCTCCTGATAGTTTTTCTTTTAACTTTGTTACAGACCTAACTACTGCCGTGAATTTTTTCACACATCTAAAAACAACCATTTAGGCAGATACCCCACCTACACTATTTCGCAAACGGAACCCTGAATTGAAAAATAGTTTTCACAGACCCGCAATATATTTGAATGACCTTTCTAACGACATCCCACACCATGGGATAGACGAGAACAAAAAAAACATCCCCTGTTTACGGGAAGGGGAGGTACCTACCATAGTTGTTTTTTCAAGATTTTATTTAACCCATGCGTCGGCGTAATTAGTATGTATACCCATGCCAAATTAGAGCTTTCTAGTACTACGAGTCTCTGAGCTAGGCCGTGGGCAAACAGACGAAGGGACGTGGCTAAACTTGTTGACTACGGAACCCTAAAAAATCGTGTGGCGTTAAAATTGCTTGACAACGCGTCGGTAATAAAATGATAGGTTTTCGTAGCCTTTCATTTCGTCACGACCTGTACAAGAATAGCTTTAGTCGTATGAACATTGAGTCACTCCGCGAGGTTGGTAGAGGTTATACGATCACAGGCTACTGATGACAGATCAATAATTATTCACCCACGTTAACCACACCAATACCGACCCTGCCGACGCAATATTCAGTACCCACGAGTAGGTCAATTCCAGTACATCTAATTGATTAATTAATTGTCCTTAGATATTGGATAACACACGTGGCAAGATATCGAGTTAGGCCAAATTATTAGAATTGAAAACCTTAAAAAATACAAAACCAAAGACCAATCACTCTATTATTCGTAGGTAAAAGCCATAAAGTGATTAAAATACTTCTTAATTTTAGATGCTTACGATTCAATACTGCAACACATTAAGATACATTTTAATTTAAAAAAAACACCCTTTTTCGCAGGTAAAGATAAGCCTATTTGGCAGCGGAATGCTGCAATATGCATTGTGACGAACATAAAATTCCTTGGCTACCATATTAAAGTAGTCGAATTGCAACCCGTGAAATACTTATCATTGAGTAGTTCCGGTGGCCAAGTGTGGGTTTCATCATCAGTTCCACTTCACCAAATGTTGCTTTCCGATAGCAACTGCACGAGTTACTATAAAAATACCCAAATCACTATAGGTGTATTTGAAGAGTTCCCTCGATTTCTCCAGGATCCCATCACCAGATCCTGACTTGAGGTCAATGAGACCTCCTCGAGAGTATAACCATTCAATCAAAACAAAATTTATCAAATTAGTTTATATATGACGGAGTTATGCCCGAACACTCATAAACAAAAATATATATATAAACATCCGAATTGATAACCTCCTCATTTAAGAAGTCGGTTAAAAAGATATAGGGATTGTGTGCAAGCTGATAAATGCGTGGAAAGGAAGAGTTTACTAAGAGGACGACTACTAATAATTAAAGTGTATCGAAGAGAAAGTTTTACTGTGCCGACTATAATTTAAAAAACCGGCCAAGTGCGTGTTGGACCACGCACAATGAAGGGTTCCGGAGTTGGGATGAATTTATCCCAAGAACAAACTTAACATTGTAGTTGAAAAACATGTTCTCCCTTATGGAATGTATGGGAGAGCATGTTTTTCAAACCGCAAATTTAAGTTGGTCAATTATTACTCGTTACCCTGTAGAGCCTACTTAGCTCTGATAGTTTTTCTTTTAATTTCGTTATATATACTACTGCTGTGAATTTTTTCACAAGTCCAAGTACAACCATTTAGCTAGAAGGGGGGGGGACACTCGCCTTTAACAAAAAGTTTCATTTAAAAGCTTAATATTCCGCAAACGGATCCCTGAATCCAAAAATAGTTGCAACATACCTACAATATTTTTGCCAACCTCCTATCTAACGATACCCCACAACATGGGGTAGATGAGGAAAAAAAAACATCTCCACTTTACGTGCAGGGGAGGTACCCTAAAAAAACATATTATCTTGATTTTATTTTACCACTTTGTCGGCATGATTAATATATATACATATGCCAAATTACAGCTTTCTAGTACTAACCGTCTCTGAGCTAAGCCGCGGACAGACAGACGGACAGACAGACAGACAGACGGACATGGCGAAACTATAAGGGTTCCTTGTTTACTACGGAATCCTAAAAAGGGGTTAAGTCCAGGAAGATAATGATGGTTGACAACCCTAGCTCTCAGAGGAAGCGTAGATAATTATCACAAAAATAGCATGGTTGCCATACTGTTTTACACTTCTACAGAGGCAAAGGATAGCATTTGGGTGTGAAATGTGAGGTGGAAACACAATACCTTTACAATTATACATATTGGAGCACCCGCAAGGATTGTGGTCTGGTATTCGAGCCTCGAGTGTCCGGGAGGGTTCCATAGCATAGAAATTAGGTACATTAATAACAGGGTGATCGAGAGGCGGTATTAGACGTCATTAGGTTGCTAAGACCGTGAACTAAATAAGCATTTAGTGGTTAAAAAAAACCGGCCATGTGCGTGTCGGACCATGGACAATGAAGGGGTTCTGTCTGTACTTGAGATAAATTTATCCTAAGAACAAACTTAACATTGTAGTTGAAAAAAAAGCTCCCTCATACATTGCAACTCGGGTGTGACAGGCGGATAGACAGAAAGACAGACAGTCATACGAGTAATCCTAAAAAGGTTCCGTTTTTCATTTGGACGTACGGAACCCTAAAGTAACAAAATCGAGTATTTAGGTACACTTTGTCTTTGAATTTGTATTAGACTGCCTGGATGTAGGTTCTGTACCTGCACCACCACCTACCCCTTTGCATTTGATTGTACATAATAATATTTCTTCAAAAATATAATTAGAGCTAAATACCCATTTTATAACTTTGTCATCGTCAATCACCTAGCTTCTGAAGTTTCATAAGTGCTCATGTACGTAGGTTTATGTGAAATAAAATATTTTGTATTTTTTTTTTTTGACATATCTTTTTGCGGTATTTTCAATTACGACTTTATAAAACTAACTTTCTAAACGAATAAACGAAAAACATTCACTTAAACATCCATATTTAAACATCTTCATCACCTGCAATCATTGCAATTTAAAATAAAACTACAGTCCAATCCAAGAAACCGGAGCTAGATTAAAGTGGACAATTACAACCGTCTGACCTACAAGCTTTAAAGCCAAGCTAAAAAACGCGACTGTTGAAGTGGCGAACTAAAAACGCTGAAAAACGCACCGGAGCCAGCTTAGCGCACTAACACGTTCTGTATTTCGCTAGTCTGTGCTGAGTACGGAACGTTTTCCCGCCAAGTCACATTCGGTAAAGGTCCTTGAAAAGGGGAATTATTTTATTCGTTGATACAAAATTAAACTTGAAACTTGTTTCTTACTCCGTTATTATTTCATGATCATCGTACTACTGTTTCATACTTTCTTATGTCAAGCTTAGTGATCATAAAATGTATACGAAACTAAAGTTTATTGATATAAATCTGTGCCGGCCATCTACAACACATGCGAACTACTCATCACACTGATGTCACAGAAAATCCTGCATCGCGCAAACAGTGATTACCGCGCAACGAGTATATTATATACAACGTCCCGACATCAATCGCCGGTAGTAGCCCACCAGACTCAATACCGGTTAGCTTGCCGTCCGATAAGGACCAGGCCCAGGTCGACGGCGCGTTGCGTTCCACGCGCACCTCAAAGAGATGTCAGCACAACAGAAGGGGTCTGCTAGGACCAATGCCTGCCGGGGTCGCGGCAAAGTACGAAAGGGATACCGTGGCCCCTGGCAACGTTAAGATTATATGAGATATCGTTAACTTTTTTATTAGTAAACTTTGCATCCTGTTTGTTCCTCATGCCTCTATAAATCTTTTTCATAATGAAAAACTGTCACTTTTAGACTGACGTTTTAACACAACTCTTCTCGGAACTAACCAAACCAGGTTAAAAGGAAATCAGCAATTAGCAATCAAAATCACAAGTTACTTGATACTTAGATAATTTAACACGACATTTTCTTCACACGAAATTGAAATAACGCGTATAACAACCTCAACCATTACAAAATACTCTCGGTTCAATTTTCCCTCTCAGTGCGTTAAATCGCAATACCTTTTTGTACGTGTTTTCTTTCTTTCTGGCGACCGTAAGCCGGCGCGGGCGTAATGTTTGTAAATAAGAAAACAGTAGAAAAATAACGCTTAACTTTGGATCTCGTTCGACGCCGCGAGCGCAAGAAGCACTTCCAGACGGAATCGTGTTTGCAATCCTATTTTAGTTGAATAAAATAGCAATTTAGCGCGGAATAAAATTTTGTACAATCGTCTTTAATGTAGGCTACTTTCGGCACTTCAGTTTTTACTTGGAATGTATTGTATTGTTTCTTGTGTTACGTTAACGTTTGTGCGTGTGGGTCGATGTAACTGAATAATAGTAAGTCTGTATGTTTTCTCTCTTTTCGTAACGTATCGTAACATAACATCACGCCGTAATTATTCCCCGCCGGGTGAGGCAGAGGTGTTACTATAAACCCAGATTTCAGAAGGCAATAAGCAAACCCTGTATTACAAAAACGAGCTGTTCGAGCTATTTACCAGCTAGGTGCCAGAGTTTCTCTGAGAGATTTTTTCAAAGATATTGGTATCCTCACGGTGGCGTCCCAATTCATCTTCGCCAACATCTTATATATTAGGCAAAATATACACTTATACACTAAAAACATTGATTTTCACAATGTTAACACTAGAAATAAGGACAAACTACGAGCTCCCTTTCACCGGCTTCATAAGGTTCATAACTCATTTGTTGGGCTTGGTATAACCTTTTATAACAAGCTACCCTCTTCTTTGCTAGATTTGCCTTTTGATGCGTTTAAAACGAAAGTAAAATCCAAGCTTTGTTCAAAGGCATACTATTCTATAAACGACTACTTAAATGATAAGAATAGTTGGTCGCTGTGATTAACTCAAGACAATGTTTATGTTCTTTCTCCAGATTACCTACTGACAAGTTATATGAGTTTATATAATTGTATTTTTTTTATTTTTTTTATTCGACTTTATAAGTCAAGCAATTTTTAATTTTATTTCAATTTATTGTTGACATAATCTACTCATTACAATGTTTTTTCTAATGAGTTGTATTGCAATATGTGGTTAGCTAGTGACTTCGACAATTGATCATATTAGTTATTGTTATTAGTAATTAACTGTTTGTTTTATTTATTTTATCTCGATGGTCCTAGTTTATCATTTATAACTTCCAGTTACAACTATATGTAAGCGGGCACGCCCTTTATGCCTGGAGGCTTTTATTTAGATAAGTTCTGTTTACGTTTAGTTTTTATTTCTGCCTGAGTATAGTTCTCGATGATGTTGTGTGGTATATTGGCGTGTGCTAGCTAACATATGGCTAATAATTTAAATTATGTTTTGTGTTGTGTAATCTAAATTATTTTGAATACTATTATATAGAATCTTATTTTTTTGTTCTTCTAACTGAACAGACAGCTGTGCTGCTGGGGAGTTTGTTGCGCCACTTCTTCTTCCCAGCTAATGCACTAGGAAGTGGTGAAGGGTGGGCGTTTTGGGGGACTGTCTTATGTAATTTTGACGTTCGAAAAGTGCTGATTCTCAGCCTAGTTTGAATAAATGACTTTTGAATTGAATTACATCATACAGAACACAAATCAAGACCTCAGGCTGTTATTGAGAAAGTCCTCAACCCAGGACCTCATGCGCTTACGACCATAAGACCAACAAGGCAATCATGTAACGTAGTAGTTTAAATTAAAAGGGGTTTGAAATGATATCTCATACTTATATTTGTTACTTGACTTCAATTATCAAAGACAGAACAATTAATTAAGTGGAAGAATGATCTCTTTGTAGCTTTACGGTTTTGATGGAAACAATGGACAATTATTGTTAAATGGATTATAAACTAAAGCAAAATTCTAATTTCACATAATTGTAGTGATTCCCCAAATCCAGCTACACCCACTTCCCAATTATAATCTCTCATTAGGATTACATGAATAATATTGTGATATTCCTTCAACTCGTATAATTCTCCTTTATAAATTGGTGGTACAATTTTACATAATTTGTATTATAAATTCTTATAAGCCTACTTCAGTATATCCTATCAATGGAGGTTCTGCAATGTATAGCTTCGGAATGAAGCTGCATTATTAATAAGTAAAATTGTCGGCCCTCAAGGAATGCTCGGCTAAGTTAGTATTACGCAATAATATGGGATTTATATTAATATAGATCTGTTTGTGTTGTTATATATTGTTGTCTAATTGAATATAATATCGGAGAAGTTAGTTGGGACATCAAAGGGTCGACTGTATTGATATAATTAAGCACAATTACGCAAACAATAATATGTACAGTTGTAATATTAGCAGTATGTATGTGGATGGCTGAGAACTGGCTACTGTGGAACAACTAAAGCTTGTTTCGAACGAAGCACCATAAAAATGGCGTGGCGTGTTATTACGTAACAAAGAGTATTCTATCTATCTATCTCATAGGTACTCCGCACGATGGACAATGATAACTTTAAATAGTTTTATAGACCTTGATCAATTTCTCCGCTTCCTAGTTATAGAGTTTCTATAATCGAAAATAGTTACACAGTCCAACCCTACTAAGCATAGCGGAAAAATTATCGAGCAAATTTTTGTTAACAATATTAATTTCATCTTCAAAATTAATTTATACATAACAGCCAACAGGATTCTGCAACGAACGAAACGTTTAATGAATTTTATTTAAGAGCCGCGTACTGCGCGATGTCTGGCGATACGCGGCGAACTGTCCGTAAAGCTAAGGTTTCATTACACGGTAAGTACGCGTCTTCTGGTTGCCGCGGTTTGACTATTAAAACCAGTAATTTTTAAGATATCTTTACGTATATATGATCTGGATATTTTTAAAAGTTGTGCGGAAGTTTTTTTGTTGTTAGCGTAGTGTACCTGAGTTTCAGGTGTAAGTAGGTACTTTTAGTAAAAATATTCCATAGTCACCTCTTCGGCCAGACAAATCGAATCATTTTACCTATCTGTCCAATAAAGTCAAAAAATACATACAGTGCCAGCAAAATCATAAAAAAATGGCCAAGTGTGAGTCGGACCACGCACAATGAAGGATTCATTGTTTGGGATAAATTTATCTCAAGAACAAATTTAACATTGTAGTTGAAAAACATGGTCTCCCATACATTCCAACTGCAAATGTAAGTTTGTACGCACAATATTGAGAGGTTAACCATGTTATTTTAAGACTATAGACTTCTTATAGGCTTTCCTGTAATCTATGAGTAAAAAACCATTCTTTGTATTTTTTCCAAAATTTTAGGCTCCGTAGTTTCGAAGGTAAGGCGGGCATTTATCATCTATTTTCTTAAAGAACTTCAAAGCATCTATTTAAAAACTATAAAAAACAAAAATTGAGGTCCTCACAAGTCCTTTTATTTCATATGTCACAGGGTTTTGTAAAACTTTCTTTTAAATTTTCCAGTTGCCCCCAAAAAGTGGCCTCAAAATTAATTAATTTACGTTACAGGTCCGTGTTGGGACAGAAATAGTAGATTCGGAGCAAATTGGTTTTGACAGGCGGACAGACAGATAGAAAGACAGACAGTCACACGAGTGATCCTATAAGGGTTCCATTTTTTTCCTTTTGAGAAACCGAACCCTAAAAACCAAAACAGCATTTGCTGTGAGAAATTAGGCACAAACCATCGACAAACCGGGTTCGCTTTGCACTGAGTAATTGACGTAAGCGGGCCCGAGAGTGCTTTTATTATAGTCTGTCATGATCCCATGTCGCATCAGAGTGGACAGAATACAATGTGAGCAGTAATGCACTTTTGCGGAGGTGGGTACAAAACGAATAGTTCATACTCGGCGTACTATTAGTTTTGTACTTCTGATGTGGTCTGTGCTTTACCGACCCATTATTTTCCTGCCATAGACGCAATTTGGATCAGATTTTCGCTTCCAGAACGATTAATCTGACCTCTGCAAATCGCAGATTATAGCACGTGTGCGTTGTACTGTGTCTCCCATATCAGCTAAGTACAGTGCATTGTGTTAATTATAATGAACACAATGACAATATGCGGTAGAAAGCTTCCTAGTACAATCTAACACCTGGTATCTGAACTAAGAATTTTAAGTTGAAAACCTGACAAACTCTACTTTCGCATTACTTAACATGATTTTTTCAATGTGACTCGCGCAAAATTCCCAATTTAATTGCAAAAAAGTAAGAAATTTGAATTTAGCGGCTTTGACAAGTTCTTAACTTCAAATCCTCAATTTAGAAAGCGGGATCCTGCCGTTTTACCGAAAAGATTTTGCCATAATTTCACTACCCAAACAAATTTTAGCAACCTTTTTTTGTACCAATGCAATGTTTGGAATGATTTTAGTACGCACATTTTCATTTGGTAAAATTTTTACTTGGCAGAATATTATCAAAGATAATGTCATTTAGCCATTTGGTCTTTAATCAAATGATGTATTACAGCAAACAATATTTAGACTCTATACGTTTGGTCAGTTAGTTATGGAACTAGTTAGAGTAGGTTAATTACAAAAAAAAATGGTTAGGTTAGGTTAGGTTAAAATTGTGACCTCCTACCGCTGAAACAACAAGATTATACAGAAAAAAAAATATGGAAAAAACAGGCTACCCGAAACTGAACTAGTTAAACGAGATTCATTATTTAAAAAAATGCTATTAACTAAAAAAAAATATACTACCAGAATAGTTAATATTAATATTAATATTACCTGTTTAGAATTTGTCCCAAGTGGAAAAAACACCCTTGTAATAAAACGTCTTTATTTTGCGTAAAATGAGTTATACCAACTGAAATATTTGACTACATAAAAATTGCTAAAATTACTAGTTGGTAAACAAGTTATTGTTTAAACGTTCACTTGCAAAACATTAGGTTTGCGTCACGATTATTTGTGAAGAGATTTTTTGCTAAGTAATAATTTGGCAAATGAAATTATGCGGAAAATGGTTTGGGAAGTGATAATTTGGCAATTTATTTTCGATGAAACAAGGGAGACCCACAGAAAGCAGCTGTAAAGCGGGAAATATATACGTACGTTTAACGCACTATGTACAACTGATGTAAAATCGGTCACCACCTGAGGTCAAAAGTTGATCTTATTTCTAAGTCTAACAAACCATCACACCGGACCATTCTGGCGATTAAACTGTGACGTGAAATCTAAGCGGTTACCAACAGCACCCGCGGGCCAGAGGTAAACTTACTAAAACTTTTCCAATATCCAGTGTTATTGCGTCGTCCCGCACTCGCCTCGCTACCGTAGCGTGCCGTCCCGCGCCCGTCCCATCGGGATGAAGAACTTTCAAGTCTTCACACTTTCCCGCCTGTTAACTGGTCGTTTTGTGTTGGGATATAAAATCAGTAAACATGGTGTGATAGCTGATAGTCTTTTGTTAAATTACTGTTGTGGGATGAAATTCGCGGTAATAGTTAAGAAAAAAATTCTCTAGATTATCTGACTAATAGCCAACGCACAACACAACAATTCGACTGAAAGTAAAGCATTGTAATGTGAGTTTTTATCGAGTGAAAAGTAGAAAACAACTGTATCGCTAAGTATTGATATAAAAGATTTTTCCATTGTAAGAGTTTGTACCATAACAGCTTTAGCAAATATAACACAATCATAGTTATGTAAGAGTGAGCGAAGGAAACGGGAGGAATTTTAAGGGTAAATGTAATTTTGCAAATGTCAAATCGGATAAAGCCGATACGAAGTGATTGAAGTATGGCTGTGAAACACGCGGGTTAAGTTATATTTGCGATTAGTATAGACAGTAATAATAATATGATGTCATAGATGACATAGATAATAATAATATGTAGCTAATCGCAAATATAACTGATTATTTGAACTGACATATTTGATGATCCTTAAATAACTAAGGATGGCGTAAGTGTTAAAGATTTTTTAAATAAAGCAAATTTGAAACCTGCTGCGCCATCGAAACAATTATCTGTGCACTTATCTGTGTATCCATTATAGTATATTGTACTTATATACCTTTTATTTGCACCAAAGACAGCCCCATTTTATGTCCAGAGAATCACTGTCCATTCCAAGGTTGCCTGGAAGAGATCGCAGTAAGCGATAAGGCCGCCAATTGTATATTTTGTAGTGTATTACTTTTTCTTTATGTAATTATAATCTGGTGTACAATAAAGTATATATAAATAAATAAATAATTATTTTTTAGGGCGAAGAAAAAAAAAAAAATATCAACTGGTCCAAGTAAAATTGTTTGCTCAAAAAGGTCTAGAACAAACCCGAGGCTTTTTTTGTGATGCTCGCGTTTGTCCACTGTCAACTTGATGTTTTAAGCAATGATGCTGTCGTTTTGAACTCGTGACCTGCTGACTTCCTGGTTACATGTACTTACCGTCATGTTATCGCTAACTTATTGGCCACCAATCAGTAAATCTGTCTCTAATTTGATTAGATTCCAGTGGGCCGTGTAAGAATTTCGTTAGCACCTAAATAAATACGCGGCAGGATTAGTTAAGGGACGCTGAGTCCCGGGATCACGACTCATCGGTCTAATGAGCGTGGGACCCTAGACTGTGTGTTGAGGGACCGGGAGTTTAATATAAGCTGTGAATAAAGAGATAACTTATGAGATACCCATAATGAAGGGGTGTATTTATAAAAGTTGCATAAAGTTAAGTAAAGATTATCGTCTGTTTAACAATTTTAACATAAAGAACCCTGTAAGAAATCAAAACGCGATCAAAGAGCGTCTGCTCTAGATGCTTGACGTGTCAACATGTCGGGTCCGGGTTCGCAACAAGTCAATCGTCATCCTGAGGTTGCCTCGTTGAGATGTGTCGATTTCTTACAGGGTTCTTTATGACTCTTTAAGAGCAGTTAAGTGGATTAGGTTACTACATATACGTCGTCTATTGTATTTTTTTGATTGATTACTTATCTACCTTGTTGAGCAGACGAATTTATTAAACCTATGAAGCAATGGATTAGAAATATCCTTCAAAACTCTTGAATTATGATTGAAACTGTGTTACGCAATTATGGTGCTGAAGATACTAATTTCTTCTTGTTCATTTCTGGGCATTATATTATATTTTTCTTTCTTCAATTGACACATGCATTCTAATAAATTGTCTGATTCTTTTCATGGCCCGTTAATAATTTCATTAGCCTTCACATGTGTTGCAAGATTAGGTAGGTACTTACAAGGTGTAGCTTAGTGTTATAATGTGTCTGGAGATTTAAATGAAGTGCCAATATAAATCTGCCACAATAAGTACCGAATTGCTAAAAACCTTCGCGAGGTACTTTCAATGCCTTCGTACTTTAAAGATACGGTAAAAAAAACTATTTACTAGAAGGGGTTATTCAATACGAAACGGTATAATTTGTTGTTGTTATAAGTGTTATTAAAATTCGCGAATTTAACACATTCCACTTTACTTGTCATAACGATACATCATTATAAACTTGTAATTACTTCTCTATTGAAATACCCTCCACGTGTGGCAAAACGTAAAAGGAGTGTTGGTCTTGAAAAAACTTCATATTTCCGATTAATCTTGTATATCCTATGCTAGAGGACAACTTAATAGTTGAAAATTTAATACCATTCTTCTATGTATATCTATACCTATTATTAATTAAAACCGCTTTTCTTGTCTGTCTATGTGACCGCGTTGTTCTTTTAAACTACGCAACGGGCTTTGATTCTTCTTTCGCCATCATTTAGAGATTTTATTCTGAAATGTTTATTTGTATAATACATTAATATTAAACTTACAAATAATAAAGAAAACGTGCGAAGCGGGCCCGTCTGTATTTAGACGAGGCAGAACTTGCATGCAATAATTGCTATGGTGTAAATAGAACTCGTATCCAATAATTATTGAATGGCAAAACTTGCATTCAATTATTGTATGCCATGTTATGGAAATCGCACGCATCTAAACACTTGCATGCAATTCTAGAGTGGCAATAATTGAACGTGCTTTGTGGCATGCGATTATTGCTTTTGAACGTTCCAGAAACTTTCACCATGTATATGGGGCTTTAGTCAGCTCCGATCGCGCAGGGCTGTGGCAAACGGCGCGTTGACGAGCCGTCGTCGCCGCACCTCCGCACCGCATCGCATTGCCGCCGGCCGCCACACGATTATGTAAATACACTCTAAACGCTTTTGTTTCTACACTTAATAGTCTATTGAAAATTGGGGAAAGCGATTCTGTTTTTAAGAGTCTAGATTCGTGTTTTGTAACTTCGCGAATACAGCCTAAAATTTGTACTGCGTTATGTCGCTTTAATTTTGTTATTTTTGGCTTGTAAATTGAGTCATTAGGGCCTCTGCCGGTTGGTTTTAGAATCAAGTTCTATCCTGAAATGCACCATATGTTCACTGAGTTAATATTAGTTACAACATTATACTTTTCTAATATTATATCGCCATGCAATTTCAGGCACATTGGGCACTTAAATGTAAATGGAAATATCGATAAAATTTCAAGAAAAAAAAGTATAATTTATTTTCATAGTCAAACTCATCACCTACAAATACAAGTAGTAGTAGTAAGGAGTAGTGTAGTGGCGGTAGTTTTGTAATTAAGTGTTTTTATTTTATGTATATTATTTTCTCTTCTAATCTTACACACGTTGTCTACATCTCTTTAACTACTTTCCTATCGCAGGTATGCTGGAAGAGATTTCTTTAGAAATAAGCATCACCTTTGTACGTTTTTTTCTGTTCCTTTCTTCTTGTCTATTTATAATGTGTGTACATAAACTGTTAAATAAATAAATAAATAAGTAGATTGGAATTAGATATTTTTCGGATATTATTATTATAGGTTTTCAAAAAACTTTCTACTGATTTGTATGTCACCTATAAAACTGAGATTGTCAATTAAACGACCTCATCTTAGCCGTTCGGTTTCAATCGTCACAATTCACTCCGCCTCTTTGTCGCACTGCTTACAGCAGCGTTGCATTTCCACTGCGACTATTTTTTGGTAGCTAGAGCCTTGTTCCCCGAGTGAACAGCAATGGAATGGATTCACTGCCTTCTATAGGTATTAAGATTACTATTTGACTGTGTGTGGTGACTTAGTGGTAAAATCTTGGGTTCGATTTCGTAACGATTCTGTAAATGATCCTGTGTAGGTCATGTGTCCTTCCACGAAGTTGCCACCTATTTCCAATCGCACAGGTTCTGTGGAACTCAACACTGAGCAACCAGCTGATGTTGTATTCTTGTTACCTCAGCGGGGGAGCCGTGTTCTGCGGCCACGAGCCGGTGTTTGCGGTTCGTTCCCGCTGTTACTACGTACTTTGCGGTTGCGATTTTCTTCCTTAAATAATTTCATTTTTAGGTTTCAGGTTGAATAAAGAAAGTGTTGTTGTTGTTGTTAAAATTACTAGAACTGTCAAATATTAGATTTGTTCGGTTTCGTAAGCTTAAATGCCATTCGGTCAAATGCAGTTGAACCCGAAGTTTTAAATGGAATAACTCCCATATTATATATTAATTGAGTAAATAAGAAATCATATGTATTAAGATATACTTATTCATTCACCTCACGGTGAGTGGTTGCTGTTTTAGGGTAAAAAAGAAACAACATTTTCATTACCTTAAATAAACTAAACGGTACACTGTATGTAAACCGTGTTCTCATTTCACGTGAAACTACTTTGTTTCCGTAGAGCTTGTACAAAGTGCTGCATACATTTACTTTTATTCCGCTACTTGTTCCGGCAAAGCTCCGAACTAAGCATACGTACATAGTTCGCATCAAAGCTAAATATTCGGTTTACTTATCGTTTGAGATCATCGTCGGTTTGAGAATTTATTATTTATATACAGAAACACGTTAAACTTTTAAAGAAGTTGTGACATATTTGAATATAGCATCTCCGATTTCTACGTCGGCTACGGCGTAGCAGATATTAAACTAACTACGCATTGAATATACAATTTCTTACAACTTGGCCCGTGTATGATGTATGTTTGTCAATGTGGCTGATTAATTTAAATAATAATACTGCATCATAATTTTATAAGTCACTCATTTTTCAAGGACTATTTATAAATTCGTATTTGTGTTCTCGACGTATTGTTTTCTTTTGTAATTTTAAATAAAAATAACTATCCTAATCATAAATTGCCATTTCTGAAAATTCAACTCTACCATCCTAACTGATAAAATAAAGACTTCAGATGTAAAGCCCAGACTGAAACAGGTCGCATCGTCGCTGAATCAGCTGAAGTCCGCGTGACACCTAAACCCTCTCCGAGCAGACACTAATGCACCGCTAACGGCACAACTACGAGTATGTGAGGAAAAATGTTTGTGGAGTTTGCGATAAGGAATTGTGAGACTTAAATTATTGGTTACGGTTCGTAAAAGTTATGGTTACATTTACTTAATGTACTTAATACTGTAGGTACTTAATACTCATAAATGTCAAAGTAACTCTGTCCGTTTGTCTATTACCTTTTTACGCCTCAACGGCTGAACAGATTTCGATGAAATTCGAACAAAATACACCATAACCATTGGTTAGGACATATGTAAAAGGAGGGCGTTTTGGAGTCTTATGTCATTTTGACTTTTAAAAAGTGATGATTCTCACCCGCATCGCTTCGCTCGATCTTGCATCCTAAGTTATCATTGCCTTTTTACTGATTGGAGATGTGTTAGGACGTAGGGCACGCCGACTCAGAAAGGTTCGGTTCGAACAGGATGGCGGGGACTTTGTCGCTCGCTTCGCTCTCTCACTATGCCTCGCCATCGCCTTCGAGCATAGTCTGTCTGAGGCGGGGTGCCCCAAGTCTCAAGCTCGCTAGGCTCGCTCTTGCATCCGCAAATGAGTAGTTTTTTTTTTTTACTTTAGGATATTGTTTCTCGAAAACTAGGCGTTTGCTAGCTGTGACATCTTACCAAACGGTTTTACGTGAAGACATCTATACGCAAAAACTTGAAGCTTCTCACGCGCGGTTTATAAAATCCATACAGTGGATCCAATATTTAAGGTACAAAACAAAAAAAAAAAAATTGTGGAGCGTTCAGGTGACCCTCTAGAACCCCCAAATAACTTTAAATTCTTTCTAGCGAGGCGACACATTTCTAAACCTAACCCAACGTACCTGTGGATGTCAAACTGTTGGGCCATAAAAAATTGAGTAATTCGTCAGTGAAGTTCTAACCGTGCGTAAGTAATTTTATGACTGATTTGAGATTTGAATGTAATTGATTAAAGTATAATGGCGCGCATCGTCTCGACCAATCAAACCATAATAACTGACCAATACGAACCCGTTATTTTGAAAAAATAGCAACATTGCGGAACTCAGTTGATGGCACCAACTCTGCGTATGTCAGCCATTCACAACTTCGTCGTGCGTCAAGTGCTCTGCTGTTGTAATTTCGATTATTACATTTTAACATTACTAATAATAATAATATTTAAATTTCACTTGAAATTATTTAACTTAAATAAATCAATTCCATATTAAATTAATTAAATTCGATATTACATACGTTGCATTTTAAATGTTCTAAAACATGTTTTTCATTTGACAATTATTATTATTTATCTTCTATAGTAAGAAGTTTCAGTTGTGAAAGCCGATTTTTGTATGCCCTGCCGTCCCATATATCATACATAATATATCTACACGAAAGGGAAACTATTTAGGTTCTTTCAAACTGCTTACAAATAGAAATGTATCTAATACTCACTAACATGTAACATTAAGATAATTATCTTTTCCTTACATTTTAAGCACGTACGCACACAATCTGATTGTTATATTCTAATAGTCGCAGTGATAACTACTAAGTGTTTATAATGAGCGCTGTTATCATTAACAGTTAGTAGAAATAGGCTTAGTGTCACAGATGAACTTAATTGCTTACAATTGCCTTAAAGAGACCATAAATACAATACAATTTCGGTAATGAGGCTTTCCTATCCACGATATACATAATTATACATCAGGTGTTGATTTTCCATTAAAAAAATTGGAAGCTGCCCGGGATTCCAGAATTTGTACGGTTAATATGTTTGCCCCTCTAATATCAGCTTGTCTTTTTGCTTAGAGTTATTTTATAAAAGTAGATTTCTACTTAGGCGCTTATTTAATGTGTTGTAATACCAACATGAAATCCTGATGACCTTAGGGCAAAATAATCCCGACAAATTTTTCACACCTGCCATGCAAAAAGTTACAAAGTACGGTCCTTAAACGACACTTTAACAGATTAACAGAGATCCATTTCTTTGCAGCCTAAGCCTTAGAATAAAAACTGTACAAAGTGCTCAAGTCACACAAGTCTAGACTAAATTTGCGTGAGTTACGAATTTTCTGCCGCCCACAAGTTAGGGCAACGGAGTATGAAATAAATGAAATACTTACTTAAGGCGTACCTACATTTTAAAAATCAAACCAGCTGCGCTGTTTTGCTACGTCACAGCTTTCTTTTGCTACGTCGTAGCAAATTGCTGCGCAAACTACGCCTGCTTAGTACATGATATCGTGTGAGGGAGAGATAGCAGAATTCGGTTAAATTGAGAAAAAGCCTCAAATTTCTAACTACTTACCAGTAGTTTCATCATTGTAGATAGCTCTCATCTAGGTCACAATACTGATGAGAACTACATTTGCGATTTAATAAGCACTCCATTTGCTAATTACTCTGCTATAAGCCAGTAATTAGGTAGGCACTGTGGGTGAATCGTCTCAACTGAAATTGATGTTCGCACTCATTACTCAAAGTCACCACAATAGAGTAATGTTATTATCTAAGTTTTAGCGACGCTTGTTAACATAAATGTTACCTTTGTACATGTTTATATATTACGCTTAATAGTAACGCGTAATTGTAAATAGTGTAACGATAGACTATCACTTCCTAATGATTACATGACACTAAAATAATTTTCATCTTGTATCAGATATAATCAAATAAAAATAACTTATACCGTTATAAAAACTAGCCAGCCAGCCACTTGGTAAAAGGAAAGAAAGTAGGAAAATTAATTGATTTGACCCAGATTCAAGATTCACTGCTTCAGGACACGTATAAATATGGTCACTCATGGACTCTTTTTTTAATAATGCTATTATAAAAAGGACATTATAGGGATGGTACAGCAGTGCTTATTGACAACCTTCATTCTTAGCTGAGCGTGTCTATAGTTCCGCTTATCAATAAACAATAATTGATAAAGCAATTATAGCTATCAGCTTGACAGCCATTTATTGGAAAGTCGAAGCGAACGTTGTCACTAGCTCATTAAACCGATTCCATAATAACAGCAATATTGGCTTTCAATAACATTGCTCTGTCTTGTGACAGGCTGACACACTCGAGTTCACTCGTGTACACTCGAGTGACAAACAACGTTATACGCTTGACGAGCAATGGACCGAGAGGCGTAATGTTACAAACACAATAACGTGTAGCAACTTGGTGTGGATATAATCAGCCTTTTTAATGTTCCCACTGCTAGGACACAGGCCTTCTCTCTGTGAGGGGGAGTGGGCTGTAATCCACCACGTGGGTACATTGCGGGTTGGTAGATGTCACTTGTCTTTGATTTTTTGGTTCTTGAACATGCTGGTTGCCTCACTATGTTTTCCTTCACCGTTTTGAGAGCAGTGGTGATGAAAACACAAAGTAAAGCGCCTGTCTGGGTTCGAACCAATGACCTACAATTCGTAATTCGTGGCCGTTTCCACTGGACCACCACTGCTCTTAAACTGTTTGTGTGGTTATGCTGTGAAAGAAATGAGGAATAAGTTGTATAGTTCAAACACTGCTATGATAATGTGTTTCATACCTATAATATACAAAACACACGCAAATTTGACAAGACAATGTGTGATTATTTACAACCCACGAAGAGATCAGTGATCACTTTGGGCGTGCATTTAAATAGCCTGTACAAATGATGATACATAATTGTATGTATGTGTGTGTATTGGTGTGTCCTAGACTTTCAATGCCCATGCTACCACATTATAGCGTGGCAATTTTTTACCACGATATCAGGTATTTTCACGCGGTCCGAACCTATACGAGAGCCTATACAAGTTCAGTTATACGGAAACTTAAACAGATCACAATAGTTGAATAGCGAATGTCTAAATACTACTTCTAACTTCTACTTCTGATTTAGGTCATTCTTTCTTTCATATTCAGTCCATTCTTTATTGGAATGCGCTTCCTCTTGATATTAGGACGGCCACGATGCATTTAAGCGGAAATTGTGGAGCTATTCCCAAAATAAATAGAGTAGAGTCATCTCAACACCTCTCTCCCTTGAATTCGTATATATGTATATATATATAATATATGTAGGTAGCTTGTAACCTATTTATGTATAGTTGTACCTATTTTAGTTATAATGCATCAAAATATAAATTTAAAATGTTTCTTTCTTTGTTCCTCTCCAATAGAGCACCTGCCATCTTATCTCTTCACCACCCTTGGTTGACTGGTTGAGAATGCCTAAGGCATGAAGTCCACCTTTGTAATTTTTTGAGTGTGAAGAGTTTAAATAAATAAACACAGTAGCAGAAATATTAACTTTAAAACATAAACCTATCTACCGACTTCAAAAAAAAAGGAAGGTTATCAATTTGACATGTATGTAAGTAATATTATTGAAGCTGCAATATATTCACATGATAATCAGTTAAAGCTTCCAAAAAAAAAAAATGTTATATGTGTACGTGTTTGTATGTATATTTGTCTACGTATATCTCCAAAACTATTAATCGGAGTGGAATTTTCAAAAACCCTTTCCTAGTGCGCTTCTACTTTATAAAAGTGCAACATTTCATGTTCCTAGTCCCAGTTGCGAAACTACTGGTACTGGGAACGTGAAATTTTTTACGTCATTATATGTCAGTCAGTCAGTTTTTCCTTTTATATAATTATATAGATAGTATATAGATAGGTAGGCTTTACTTAAGTGCTGGCACCGACCTCAAAAAAAATTGTAGGCTCCTCATTTGTTTCGTACCTACTTTTGATTTCCTTGTGTTGGTAAATTTTGTGTATTATATAAAAATATTATTTCATTATTTTTGAGTATTTTTTGTTTCGAAGTCGGTATTTTTTTCTTAAATAACTTTTTTATTGATCTACCTAAATAATCAGACGACCGTATTTACTAGGTTTTCGAGATATAAAAATACTCACACGACACTTCTAAACAAAAACCAGTAAATCCTCAAACCAGATACCACCAAAACAAACGACCGCGGGTTCTCACCTAACATTTTAAAAACAAAATACTGTATGTCTTCTACGTGGCTTCACGCGAGCTCTGGCCGCCTTCCAACGTATCTGCGACCAACTTCTTTACTATTGCTCGTAAGTCGTGGTGATGTGTTGCACTGTGGGACCTCCCCATGGGCTTAGGAGCTTACTGCATTTGTTTATTGAAAAGTTTTTTGTTTTTTTTTTTTTGTTGGGGTAGTTTTAAAGCGTGGACAAAAATTATGTTTATTCTTTGTGGGATATTTGAAAAGTAAAAAAATATATAATAGTGGCCAGTTGAAAATATACAGTCATTATCTTGTACTTCATTAATGCTCAAATAATACACTGCCATTCATTCACACAATTTAAAAATTCATTTGACAATCACCGCTATTAATTAACCTAAAACGAAGAGTGCCTATAAATTATTAGTAGGTATAAACGTTTATGCATTTGACTGTAATAACGAAATTTCATTTTTGCCATGACACCCCTCATCCAAACCGATTCGAACAAACGAGTATCATTTTTATCAACAAACTCACACTCAGCTGGAGTCACTCGCAGCAGATGATCTGTTAATGTTACTACAATTTCTGCTCTGCGCACAAGATGCTATAATTTAATTGAAACTTAGCCGCACACAATAATCACTCTTTCAGTCCCTATAATACGTGTGATAATCCCGTGATGAATACTACAGTTATATCGTTGTAGGTCTGCGGTCGCCAGGGAGGCAGTGTTAGTGAAATTTCATTACTGGTAATCGGAACACTAGACAATTCCGTCATGGTCTAATGGTCGTGTTTATTAGGAATGTTCAAATTAAACATCAATAAAGTTTGATTGGAAATACTGCGGGGTAACGTAATAACTGATGTTGATGGTAAAAGGGTCAATTTTTGAATTGCCATGTTATACGTATCTTATGGAATATTGTGAAGGGATGTAACGCGTCAATTGTTTGGTGGAATATACGAGTAGGTTCTGTATAATTATTTACAATATAGCTAGAAGCAAGGTAGACAGCAAATGTTTTTCCAAAAGTATATAGATTTGACAGGCTTGCGAGTCCTACCAGGGTTGCAAGTTTGTCCGAAGAGATATCGCGGCCCCGGCAAACAGGCAACAGAAGGAACACGGGTGGGTTTTAGTCAGTAAAAGTCTGACACACCCTCCCGCTCCGCCCAGAGCGGGAGAAGTTATTTGATAATTTCCCACACTCAAAAAAAAAAAAGGTGTAATTATAAAGCACTAAGTCTTGTTAATATTATAAAAATAATTTAACTAAATTTTCAAACGTTTGTGTGACAAGAGAGTTCACCAGTTCGATCAACTTTTAAATACCATTGTACACAACATAGCAATTCTTTATAAAATTATCGTCAAACTTATTTATAAAACTGAAGTTTTCATCATCAAATTGTAAACAAATAATCAAGCTCATAAAGTAATAACCTACTCACAAAACAGAACTATAACTACGTATCACTAAATACTGGCACTGAAACAATTTTCCTTTGCGAAACAACTTCGTCCTACAACACCCTTGACTTGATTAAGTACCCGTCACGCCAAATAAGGGTAAATACGAATATTTACCCTTATTTACCGTTCAGTGAGATGAATTATACCATGAGTACGCGTTACACTAAAGACGTAGCTCAGAAGATGCATTACGGAAACTCATTATGGAAGGCTGAGAAGTTGAGCAGCTTCCTCATGTACTACTAATATTTATTTTAAGCGCGTTAATTATCCGTTATTTCTTGAAGACCAATTAAAATATATTTTAACTAATAAGCTTGAGTTATCAAAAATGTTAACGGGTATCGATTAAACAAGCAGCTTTAGTTTCTACTGTACCATCGCTCGGAGATTACCAATCTGTAAACTTAATTTGGAAGAAGTTCAATTGCGTAACACACTATCAATCATTATTCGAAGAATTTTAAATGAATTACTTCATAAGTTTAAAAAATTCTTCTGCTCACCAACATAAATAACGCAATGAATATTAAATAATAATAAATTATTTCATAAAACAAGATGAAGATTCTACGACACCTGTGCAAAATAAATAGCATTGCCATTGTATGTGTCACGCAAGTACTCCGCAGATTAAATCTGAGAGCTGAAAACGATGATAGTTACACATAACAAGCATTAGCTTTTTCATGTGCCCTGTATTAAAGTCTACCTACTGAGTCTACCTGCCTAATTCAGACTCGTAATGGCTAGGTCATATTTATAACCCGGCAAAAGAAATATGCGTGTTGTGATTTCGCGAATACTAATGAAAGAAAAGAAAAATAATGTGTGAGGAAAAGGTAATGAAAGGTGTGAACTTGAGAATATGTTTCATATATTAAGGGAATAAAAGGTTAGCCCCTTTTAGTCCCATTGAATCATTGGATCTGATTTTATCTGTAGTACGAGTATCATAAAACAGACATGTATTTGATTGTAAAATAAACCGTTCTCTTTATTGTGGGACTTTCGTGTGACAAAAAGTCCATCCTCACTTTCCAGCTTTAACGTTAAAAAGTTTTGGCCTATTTCAATATTACCTACATTGAGCTAAATCTTTGAAAATTTTATTTTAAAACAAATGTTAGGACATTTCAATGCAGATAATTTACCTCATTTGAAACAGTTTGGTTTACAAAGGGTCGTTCAACTACAGACGCGAGCGAGGAATTACTGAAGAGCATATTCGAGGCCTGTGAGGAGTCGTAAGATGTTCTTGGCATTTTTTGCGACTTAACCAAGGCCTTCGATTGCGTACATCATGATACAGTCATCAGAAAACTGTGCCACTATGGTATGAGGGACAAAGCTCTCGACTACAAAATGGGATTACAAGATCGTATTATTCGCAGATGACACATCCCTCATTTTAAAAAATCAAACATCAGTTAGTCAACTTCGAACAAGTTAACAATGCACTCTCTAAAGTTGTGCATTGTTAAATAATTTTGTAAATAATCTTCTCCTGAACGAAACAAAGACTAAACTCATTAAATTTTCAACGCCAAATGTTAGGCAGTTATCTACCAATGTTCAAGTTAGTGGAATAGAGTTAGACCCTGTTGTGTCAACAGTTTTTCTTGGATTAACGGACGGTAACTTATAATGTAGCTCACATATAGAAAAAATGTTAGGAAAGCAAAGTTCAGCCGCCCGTGCTGTTAAAAAAGTTGACAGATAACTGACGTAGATACAACCAGAATTGTTTATTTATTTTCATAGTCTTATGCCATATGGGATATTTCTCAGGGGAACCTGTGCAGATATTAAAAGCTTTTATTTAACTTGCAATGTATGTATGTATGTTTGTTCGCATGGAATCTTGCTACTCAATTTTGAAGCAGATATCTTCAACCAATTGAGCTAAAATTTTGTATACACGTTTAGTTCACGGTACACATATCTGTAATGTATCTATAAGTGCAGGTGTTTTTCCAACGGCGTTTAAAAAAGCAGTAGTTCACCCCATTCATAAGTCTGGGCGCAGAGATGATGTCAATAATTACCGTCCTATCTCGATTTAACAGCAATGTCTAAGATCTTAGAACGAATACTGAATAAGAACCTGATCAGATTTCTCGATGCAAACAACATCTTAGCGGAAAATCAATATGGTTTCAGAAGTGGAGTTGGTACCGAGGACGCAGTCATGGATTTGTCTAACCACGTGGCTAGAACGCTAGATAGCAAACAAAAGTGCCTGGGAATTTTCCTTGATCTGTCAAAGGCATTTGACACCGTTTCTGCCCCAGCCCTGTGAGTAAAATGGAAAGCATTGGAATACGTGGACTCCCATTGAAAATCTTCGCAGACTATCTCAGTGATCGCACCTAAATAGTGAAAGTCGGACCACACGAAAGTAATGAGCTTCCAATCACATACGGTGTTCCGCAAGGCAGCATTCTGGGGCCTACACTCTTTCTAATTTACATAAACGAACTTTGCAAATTACCTCTCGACAATTGTAAGATATATACGTACGCGGATGACACTGCCCTTGTTGTAGATGGTTATGACTGGCCCCAGACACACCAACACGCCGAGGCTGCGCTGTCCTCCGTAATGAAATGTTTGGCCGATAACATGCTCACTTTAAATGTTGATAAAACGGTATACGTTCCCTTTGCCATTCGGTCAAATCTATGTCCCTCAAATTCTCTTACCCTAAAAGCACACGCTTGCGGTTCCTTAACGCAGTGTAACTGTCTCTTCCTCGCCAAATCCACTTCTGTAAGATATCTAGGAGTACTCATTGATCAGCATCTCAACTGGTACCCCCATATACTCAAAGTCACGTCCCGCATACGTAAGCTAATATGTTTTCAAGAAGCTACGAAACTCTGCCGATTACGAAACTCTGAAATTAGTATATTTTGCCCTATGCCGGTCGAACGCCATAGAACTGCCTTTGTCAAACGCCAATTTTATGTTAGTAGCATTAAAATGTACAACTTCATAAAGAAAAAGATAAAAATTCATTCGTGCCCTAAATATCAATGCAAAACCCTACTTAGAGATTACCTCCAAACACTAAGATATGACAACACTGAGGATCTTCTGCTGCAATTTACAATGAAAATGAAATATGTAAAACTAAATCTAAACGTAAACGGATATGTACTCGTTATATGCCTTCCTTTCTTACTAGACACACCCTACACCTACTCACTACATACACACACACACACACATATCCCACACTCACTCACTACACACATTCAACCCATACTTTTATTCACCATACAGTTAAATGTTTTTCATTTTGTATTTTGTTTACATAAATTATATCCTGTTTTCTCTTACACCATTTGCTTATTGTTGAAACGTCCTATTCAAGTATAATATAGCTTTGTTGTTAAGGAGAATCACTGACTCCTAAGACCCATACGCACATACACCTAGTTTAGGAGTCAGAGTATTAAAATTTTTGTGACCTAGTTATAAGCCTTATATGCTCTTAGTCTTTGATTTTTTAATGTGATGGCTTTTGGTGAAATAAAGAATTTTATTATTTATTATTATTATTATAGTTTGGATGACAATACACGATAAGCTGTGTGACGTCATTCTAAATCCAATATGGCGGAACATCCAAGATGGGGGAATAGTTATGTTTAATGCATTTCTACAATATGGGTATCAAATGAAAGGGCTTGTTGAGAGTAACTCGAAAAGTAATGTGACGTCATTCTAAATCCAATATGGCGGAACATCCAAGAAGGCGGAATTGTTATTTTTTATGCACTTCTGCAATATGGGTATCAAATGAAAGGGCTTGTTGAGAGTAATTCGAAAAATAATGTGACGTCATTCTAAATCCAATATGGCGGAACATCCAAGATGGCGGAATAGTTATTTTTTATGCATTTCTGCAAAATGGGTATCAAATGAAAGGGCTTGTTGAGAGTGACTCGAAAAATAATGTGATGTTATTCTAAATCCAATATGGCGGAACATCAAGATGGCGAAATAGTTATTTTTTATGCACTTCTGCAGTATGGGTATCAAATGAAAGTGCTGGCCGAGAATAATTAGAAATAACTAAAAAGTAAAAAATAAATTAAAAGCAAAAAACCTTAAAAAAAAAGCTTTTATATAAATGCTCTAAAAAAAAAATCTTTTAAAATTTTAACTGTCAACTTATAAACTCATTATGTACAATTTATATGATCATAAAAGCTTGTCGCGAGGTTTGCGTAAGTACCTATAAGTATTTAATTAAACGGAAAAATAAAAATAAAAATTACTTGGCAGATTAAGTTACTCAATTAAATAGGTACTAGTTTATTTACACAAATAAATCGCGCGACAAGCTTTTGAAATAAAAGCTTTTTTTTTTAAAGGTTTTTCTGCTTTTAAGTTTTAATACTATCTTTGCTCTAGAGAAAAGAGCTGTTCGAGCCATTCACAACCTAGCTCCAAGAGATTCCCTTCGAGAAAAATTTACAAAAAAAATATTCTGACTGTAGCCTCAGATTATATTTTAAAAACCTATAGTATGTACAGTAGCGTTCATAAGTCCATTAACAATCTCAGAAAGCAAAAGGCTGACGCTTCGGTTTGACTTAATTATGACCTTCTTCTATAAGTTGTTACAATACTATAAGCACGCACACACACTCAGTTTGTCTGCAACTCATAGTAATTCATAATTTCTACCAACAAAGTATATGGTATGCTAGCTCAGTGGTTAACGTGCTTTGGTAAGTGTGTGGCGAGCCGAGGGTCTGAACCTCGCTTGTGGTTTGTTTGTATTTTTTTAAAAATAATTTCTATTTATAGTTCATTCTTTCTTTTAAATATTGACTAGTAGTAGGTAGTTCGATAATCATTAGTTTTTTGTTTTATTCGTCTTGTTCGCATAAATAATAAAGTTTAGTAGGTAGACCATAAAAAAACGAAGTAAATTATTTATAATGTATTAATGACCTGTGTGATCTCAATATCAATAATGCAAGGATAATATCATTTGCAGATGACACCGCAATAACCTTCACCGCGGATTCCTGGTTACAACTCGAGTATCTAGCTCAACTTGGCTTTGACGTTGCGTTAAATTGGCTTAACTCCCACACTCTCACCCTAAATACGTCCAAAACGAAATTTCTGACCTATTCTAACAGTTCGGTCTCTCAACCACAGACTCCAATTTTAATCAAAGCTCACACTTGTCACCCAGAAACACAGGGTTCAAATTGTCAATGTCCTCTCTTAACCTCTGTTGAAAGCATCAGATACCTGGGAATAGTCTTAGACAGGAATCTCAATTTTAAATCTCATATCGGTCTACTAACTGGACGAGTTCGCAAACTGATATACATCTTTGGAACTCTTCGGTGTATTTCCAATCCCATTATAATACGCATTGTCTATTTTGCACTTTGCCTATCCATTGTAACTTATTGTATTTCCTGTTGGGGCGGCGCAGCAAAAAACACTCTTAAGCCGCTAGAAGTAGCACATAGAGCCATTTTAAAAGTGGCCACTTTTCGTCCTATTTTTTTTTCCAACCGTCCAACTATACAATCACTGCAAAGTTCTAAATGTTCGGCAACACTTAATACTACAGACAGTCATTCTGCAACACCGCAAAACCCTATACCGAATTATAGAAAATAAAAAACGTCGAAAAGATGGGATATGCATCCTACCGCGAGTACGCCGAATCTTTGTAAAACATTTTTTTTTCATTTTCTTAGTCCGTTCCTATATAATAAAATAAACGAAGAGTGTCAAATCTACGGACTACTGTATTACAAATGCAAAAAGAGTGTGCAATCGTACTTCCAAAATAAGTCATATGACGAAACAGAAAAAATCTTAACATAAACAACATGGAAAAGCAAATACACACACGCACACACACACAGAAACACAGGCACACACACACACACACGCACGCACACACACACACACACACGCACAATCACAAACACATACATTTATTTACCTTAAAATTATTTTATTTTTACTTTTAATAAAACGTATCTTTAAACTTTAACTTTAATATTGTCCATCTCTATACTACGAAATTGTAACAGTAACATCACAAGCACTATGTAACCTTTACTTCAGAGAACTTTACTTTGGAGAAGCAGTCCGGTCCCCTAAAGTATAAACTTTGGGGGACCGGACTGCTTCTCCTTAACACAGGTTTTCATAACCTAGCTAGGAGAGCAGTGCTCACCCACACGTTTGTAGATATAGTACTTATTTTGTAAAACTGTGTTTTTTTTACGTGTACTACAATGCCTTGTTTTTGAGTAAATAAACATATTATTATTATATATATATATACATATCTCGGGACCATGGGGTCCCGGTCTTTTGGAAGGCGTACGAGGGGCCGAAGCCAACTCGCAGAGGCTCGTTAGACAATTTTAAATGGAATGAGGCACCAACCGACGATTATCCCTGTATGCACTATGCAAGTGCACCCAAGGACAACCCCCGGTTGGTGCAGGACTATTGCAGAACATGGAAACAAAAAATATTGGTCTATGGTTTGGGTGGCTAAAGTTTACTGGTGACCTGGAACTATGGAAGGACTATGGCCCCTGCCCGATCAATGTTTTTTATGTATTCGGAAAATGGCAGGGGGTGACTTGCACACTCAATAATGAGCCCCCGAAAACTGTCACTAGCACATAGTGACGTAGCGACAAGGAGGCAACATGTCCTGAGGTGCTTGAGGAGTGGAGAGGTATTCCACGGCTTTCAGAACAATCCCAGAGCCAAGAAGGTGGTCAAGATCCCTACGAGCACTTACTGGAATACTTCCTTCCTCCGAGCACGTTTGCTCTTGCGAAGCTCCACTTAAGCCGGCAATTAAGGCAAGAATGAGGTGGGAGCTCTGTTCCTCGCCAGTGTTCACTCCAGCCAGCCAATAAAGGCAAGCCAGAGATGAGGAACAAGATTTCTCCCTGGAGATAGGGTCCGTGGGGTCGCTACTGCCCAACAGCTCGCCACATACTGCCCTGTGGGTTTCTGTATATCTCTTGGTCTGGCTCCTCATCCTAGACCTGTTCCGGCAAAGTAAACTCTACCAGCACAGACCTAAAGTTTGGAGGGCGCAAGCCCCACCACGACGCCAACGCAGAGATACGGCGGTGGGGTTATTATTATTATTATTATATTTCGATTTCTGTGAGGTAGACAGTTCGTTACGAGCATAAATATAAAATACGAGGTCGCGCTCACACTTTCAATTTATAAATCAAAACGTACTACACAATCAATTATAAACCTTATCCTATCAAACACAGCATGCATTTACTGTTTGATTTAATTCGATTAGTGAATGATAAACACTTATTACATAAGTGTAATAAATACAATGTAAATTTTTGTTCTAGAGAAATACTGGGAGTCTTATTATCGAGGAGCAGCGACGTCACATAATGAATATGAAGCAAATGGTTTCACACGGCACACGGAATGATTAAACACGTCATTATGAACTGTTCGCTGTGCACTCTGAAGGCTCGCACCACCGAAGACCAGCTAAAAAACCGTTTTTGACAGAAAGGTATTATCAAGAACGTTTAAATTTCGCACGAGAATATTAAGACTTCAATTGGGACACTGCTTTATTTTAACCGTAAAATATTAATTGTAATAAACAACAGATTCGTTATTAGCACGAATTTGTGGTAAATATGTTTTTTAAGCATGTATTAAACATGGTGTTTGTCGTATTTCTTGCAGATAGGCCGAAAATGTTTACATTATTTTAGTAATATCCTTTTATTTCATTTTAAATACTTATAAACTATATTTTTAAATATTAGAATATAAAAAAATTAAACATTTAAAAATATAAAAAATAGTAGCCTACCGGTATCGGGAACAGGGTCCAAGCTACCGGTGGGCAGGGCTCCAGAGAGAGGAACCTCCTGACAATGCGAGTAGTAATTTAGTAATATATTTCTTTAAGGATTAAAATTTCAGGTTTAGTTTCAATCTTCTTTTCGTAAAGAAAATGAATAGGTACTTAAGCTATGACATCAATACTGATCAACTTAATATTTACTAAAGCCAAATAAAATGTAAAATACTTAATGTAAACAACCCGTACTCAACCTTAAAAGCGAAAACTCTAAGGGACTTCTAAACTCAACTCTTACACCTACGAGCGTCCTTGGTAAGCAAACAAGCGCCCTGTTTCGCTCCTCAGATGTGTTTCGCTCACAAATTCCTCGCTAAGCTACAAGTAGCTGCAAGTCGCTGCAAATAGTTAACACTTAAGCCTCTTTCGTGAACTTAGCCCGTTAGGAACACGCGTTACACTTACTGCGATGTTTTGCAAATATACGTATAGTGCTTAGAAACTGTGATGCTATACAATGTTATGGAATATTCATATTTATTATCTAGAAAAGGAGAGAAAAAAAGCAGGAGACGCCCTGGGCGTCGGGAATCGCAGGCCGATCCCGGCCACCACAGGCGCGGGCTTGCGGACGGTGAGCAATGGGTAGCTCGCCGTCCGATAAGGACCAGGCCCGGGTCGACGGCGCGTTGTGGTCCACGCGCGCCTCTAAGAGATGTGATGTCAGCACAACTGACGGGGTCCGCTAGGATCGATGCCTGCCGGGATCGCAGGAAAGTCCGAAAGGGATACCGTGGCCCCTGGCAACGTAGAGGCAACTAAAGGAACACGGGTGGGTTTTAGTCAGTAAGAATCTGACACGCCCTCTGCGTTACACTTATTGCGATGTTTTGCAAATATATTACTTAGAAACTGCTATGTGATACAATGTTATAGAATATTCATATTTTATTATCTAGAAAATATTATAAATACGAATGTTAGTATTGTACATATGTTCGGAAATGCGTCGATAATTTTAGATGAGTCACAATCTGTTTGCCAAACTAAACCTTTAAAGTAATCAATTATTGATCACTCACTTTTAAACCCATGATTGGCAGAATTAATTAAACTAAAATGTACAATAACTGTAATTTTATTGTTAACAGAATACAATTTGATAATTGATTGAATTTCGGACACGTTGTCCGGTTAACTAACTGACATGGACATTTTAATGGTCCGATGAACAAAAATTAATTGCTATCAAAAGCTGAGCTTAGAATTTGACAAATGAGTTGTTAATTTTGTTCATTGAGTGGTTTCTAGCAAATAATGATGCAGTGTTTATGATGGGAAACGAAAATAAATTACTTGTCACGTTTTGAATGGACTGAGGCGTAATTAAAATGAGCTCGAGCGTGGCATTCTCATCAACACACGTGATACTATCGTCGACCCTCGTAAAAATCGCGTCGACACATACAAATCCTGAAATATCATAAGAGTTTATGTTTTAGTACTAAAATATATTCTTTGTTGTCCTTACATCTATCGATATATAACGTTGGTGTGTATGTTAGTATTTTAGTGCAACATTAACCCATTGCGTGACATGTGACGTGAACTAGAAACATGGCACGCGTGATCATGACCATAGCGCAACGCATTCATAGCTGTAAAATCTGAAACTATATGTTATTAATGTGTAATTTTACCACAGTTTGTTAAATAATATTTGTTATCACTGCTACGAACAAAAACAAGCTATACCTACCTACTAAAAAACAAAAGTTGTGAAAACCTTTTTTTCGCATCACTGCACGTGGACTTGCAATCAAATAGATTTCGATTTCGGCGGTTCGAAACCTGTTGGAAATACTTGCGAAAGTCTATCGTTACAAACTATTTTTTTTTTACAATTTTGATTCGTCCCACCGACCGACAGTTTCCGATTTCCTTTTACCAACCATTCCTACGGACACATCTATTCTACGCCGCCGTCCCGTAAAACCTGGCGCTTCGGTATTTGCGAATATATTCAGCTTTGTATCTCCGTTCTAGATCCGATAACTTTGGTTCCAAGCCCGGCGGGATTAATCGTTCACCGGCTATACGTGGTGTGAGGATAAACCGGTTAGTGTAAAAGTAAACCGGTTGCTTGTTGAGCCGTCGACGTTCAAGACAAACACAGAGGTTAATTACTGCGGGCCGAGTTGTGCCGACAACATCCGGGTAGATGGGTTGTTAGGTGCGCTGCGTAGGTGCGACTAATCGTTTTGCTATAATTTTGTAAATCGTTCATTCACTTACATTTATAAATAAACACACCTTTTTAAGTTGTGGAATCAGGCGTTACCCTTGCAGAAATCCATGACGGTGAAATATTATGCAAAAATATTTAGTTTTAATTCCGCAATAACTAGATCCAGGCTTGGATGCAGAATGCGAATGCAGCGAAGAGGAGTCAACATTTCCCGAGGATGTCCAGAGGAGGGATGAAGCCACGTGTCGAGTATAGATTTACGTTGCATAAAAGTTTGCAACGTCGCAAATGGCTGTCAAAATTTACCTGTTTTGATTAATTTGGTAATATTACTATATGGAAATAGAAAATGTGGCTAACTAGCGAACTATAATATTAATAATGAATTGCAATTATAACATTGAATTTGTATGTTGTATCCGTTTTAGGTGTAATAAAGGCATTTGCAAACTTTCCAAGTACTTTGTTTACATCTAGAACTAAATATTTCGGTGTTACGATATTTATTATTGCATTTCATAATCAATATTCTAGTTGGCTAGTTAGCCACATTTCTTATTTTCTTATAGTAATATTGCCAAATTAATCAAAACATCGAAATATTTGACATCTATTTGCGACGTTGCCCACTTTCAGAATAAACGCTTTTAATAATAACCGAATCTTTTGCATAGGTACCTATGCAAAAGATTCGGTTATTATTAAAAGCGTAAAAAGCTTATTTTCTGCACGGGAGGCCGGTGCTGCATTCTGCATCCAAGCCTGGAACTAGTTATTGCAGAATTAAAACTACTTATATACATTTTCATAACATTTTGCACGCCATTTTTTTAAACTACAGAACTCCACGTGCTAATAACTATACCAGATCTAAGAGAAATTTTGGTCAAATGTACACCTTCTGCCAATACACTACAATAACGTGATTTCCCAAAGGATTGGAAAGTAAATTCGAATAATGGAATCAGCATCGACACGTCCACGAGAGCATTCTCATTGTTAATCCTTCAAAATATTTTATTGCAATACTGAAGATACTGTACTTACATGTACATAATAATGTTGGTGCATTTTTGGTTTATATTATTTTACTGTTGAAATAAGATACCTTTATTTCAAAGATTGCATTTGGCTTAAACTAAAATGGTATGGTATGTTAATAGGAATGACTTTTCGTCTTTATTTTTGGTTCGCACTCACCATCTTTTGTTCATTTAAATTTAAAGGCCTTGCATTATTATCACTTTGTATAGTGATTTCTTGCGTTATTTGTAAAACCATAAAAATACGACCAATCTCAAATAGCGTAAAAAAAATATATTTAAAAATGTTTAGCATCCTATAAAGGGTATCTTATTCGTTGTCGAGTATCCTACAGAAAAAAGTCTATATTTTTTATCTTAACTCAGTTTAGGCCAGACGGCGCCACTCACATTAGACGCTTGAATAATTATCTACTAGTCACTGCTACTGTCCTTTAAATAAAATACTCCCTTCACACCAGACTCGCCTTTGACAAAAACAAATGGTTCCTGTTCATGAGACATGTAGGCATAAGTGTGGGGTTCTACTGTTTTGGATTCGATTTCCAAGTCAAATAGGGAAAAAATATAACAGAAAATATCATTACCAGTAGCACTAGGTGCTAAAGGTAGCAATCAAAAACGTTTGGTCGTAATATCGTATGCTTGTAGCCGGCCTTAGCGTGGAACCTACTTCTTAAGTAGGTGAAGCTATTGAAAATTACATAAATACTGAATGAAAGAACGGTAATTAACTTCTCGTCTACTACGTGAAGGCTGGTTTGTGCAGAGTACCGACTCTGGTAGCTACTTAATTGCTAATTTAAGACTATTTGGTCTTGATATTTTGTTTCTGTAATCAGAAATGTATGATTACTGCCTTAACTTTAGGAAGGTTTGTATATAACTGACACTTGATTTCAGAAAGCTATTCGAAGATCAAGACTCAGCTGTTAAAATTGATTCAAATCATTAATTCAAACAGTAAATCAAATAGTTTGAAATGTGCCTTCTCTATCGATTCAACTAAATAGGCTTTCAGAAACATTAATAATTAGAAAACACATAACATAACATCACGCCTGTATTCCGCGAAGGGTTAGGCAGAGGTGTACCATTAGTACACCCATATTTCGCCAAATATAATTAGAAAAATCTTACAATATTGTTTGACCAATTAGCGAGTACCCTAACACAAAGTTTGCCAGGCAATATTGTCCTGGCCTCTATTTATATTGCCAGCGTAAGGCCATCACGCTGTACTCAACTAATACAGACTCCGTTCTGTCCCAATTCAAGTTAGTTGTTGTTAAATAGTGGATACCCTCCTTCCTACACACGCAGCTTATACAACGAGCTAATCGTCCATCTTAATTGATTAACGAGCTGCGAACATTCTGGGAACACTTTAATATACTTTTAAAATAAAATTTTCCATTGATAGATCGCTTGTTCTTTTCAGTTGAATCTGATAATTGTGTGTTAATCGTTTTTATACCCATTATTACCGTACTAGTTTTTATTTTGGTGTTCAATAAATAAGGGGAAGTTAAAGTGATGGGCTTAATTGGGTTACCCATTCACAAGCAATAGATTCTTTCTGGTCTATATTTTGGATGTGAGATTATCTCTGGTAACAAACAATCTTATGATATTAAAAATCTGAATGAAATCCCTTTATTTGAAATATTTTATAATTAGATAATGTGAGATGATCCACGTACCAATTCAAGGTGAAGATAGTGGCGAATCATTGTCATCCTCATCATCATATTATAAGGTTGTATAAATAGGTGTTATTTATTATCTTCGGCACGATGCGGCTTCCTTGAAACTCACGCGCTCCAATATTTGTTGTAAACATTTGCATCCCTTGTATTTGCATGCTATTCCACATCAATTTCCATATTGATCAATATCTCCCTCGGAACTAAGTCAGCTGTAGGTAGTAAAATAGGTTCCCGCGGTGATCAGAGGCCGTTGGTCGGACACTGAACATCTGTTTATACCTACTATTATCTTAATACTATGATCTAAAAAAAACACACTTGTTGAGTAAAATTGAAGGATAGCCTGCTGCAGTGACCTTATTGATATATGGCGGATTAATGATTGCAGGTTTTCGTTATAACTACGAAAAAAGTTAATGATTAATCTAAAAAAATACTGTTTACAAATTTTTATTTGTTGAATCTCCGAGACCTCCAAATTCCCAATTGTTACTTTATTTTAAGAAGTTTGTAAAACTCCTTTTGAACCTAAAATACGTTACGCAATATTCATTACCTTGTAGTGGAAAAACGTTAATTTCAAACATGCCAAACTCTTTTGTTCCCCTTACATGATTTTTTCTATACTTACAGATGCGCTCAGCGCTTCCAGCAATTTGCCACAATTCCGTGTAATGTCGCGGCAGACCGCTCTCGACCGCAACTTGCATCACACACAACATTTTATGCCCACTTTTGTGCACGATAGACCGGAACGTAGCGGTTGTAAATGTCTCCAAGTGTACATGATTGGACGGATTAAAGTTATTTGGTTATTCCAAACGTAAGACTATTAAGTAAACTGACTGCCTCGGTGCTCTAGTGGTGGCCTTCGTTCCCCAGGTTTGGGAAATTGTTTTCGGATTTTCATAAGGATTTTTTAAAAGTGAAAACTGCACTAATAAAGAAAGAAAGAAAATAAATTTTTATTTAAACTAAACTGTGTGACCAGTGATAGCCTAGTGGTGTGACCGTCGGACTTCCAAGTCTTAGGTCTCGAGTTCAAACCCAAGGCACGCACCTCTAACTACTGGGTACGTGATATGTGGGGATAAGTCATCAGTGGGTTCGGTATCTTGGCTAGATAAGCTTTAGCTAAAGAACAGCACGCGCTTCTGACTTTTCGGATTCATGTGCGTATTATATAATTATCACTTGCTTCAAAAACGGTGAAGGAAACCATCGTGAGGTAACCGGCATGCCTAAGATATTTCTCAACAGCATGTGAATCCAAGTCAGAGGCCCATGGGCGGCCTTAAAACTCTGATACCAGGTTAGTCACTAACCACGCGCAAATGAAGAAGGAGTGAAAGAAGTGAAAACTTCTTTAGGCGCGTTGAGTGATTTTTGGTCGGGGATAAACTTAGTGCTGACTATACGTAGAAGCTAGATAATACCAGTTTTTAATTTTCACTTCTGTCGTCAGTCCCCATGATTGCCAATATTTTAGTAGCATCCCAGTCTGAATTTTTGTCATTCGTGGATCTTTGACAGTCGTTACGGGTTGTCAGAAGCCCGAAACTCTCACAACCAGTCTTACCAAGGGTTATCGTATTACCCAGTTACTGGGTTGTGGAGGACAGATTTTACATGGAGCGACTAGTCGCTCCATGTAAAATACTGGTATTCAGCTGCATCCGGTTAGACAAGAAGCCGAACCCAACATAGGTGGGAAAAGGCTAGGTAGATTGATTGATCCCAGTCTAAACTTTTGGCCTGTTGATGGCAATAGACTTGCCCCTTATTACTTGGGACCCCAGTTATACTGGCAAAATTAGAGTTTACAATACCTTTTCCTAAACCTTCGGGACGTAACAGGCGTGATATGAGTTATCTATCTATTTATATAAAAAGGAATCCCTATTTCCCTTGGTCACGGCATCACGCGTGAACGGCTGGACCAATTTTGCTAATTCTTTTTTTGTTGTGTTTTTCATTGTAAGGAGAAGGTTTTTACGGAGAGAAAAATTAAGAAAATTGCGCAGAAAATTGGAAAATTTTATTTATTTATTTATTTAATTTAATGCACAATGTACACAACCAATTTTACACGCTAAGCTTAAACTAGTGAGTACATACCCTGTTAGGGCGCAGCAAGATAACTTAAAACTAATATTGCAGAAGAGGTATCTAGATTTATCCAATATCACATAAATATAATTAGGAATTAAATATTAAATTAAATAAATTTATATCTAACATTTCACTTCATTTACTTAATAACAATTGTCAGAGTGTTTTAAAGTTGACATTAATTAATGAAAATTAGTTAAATAAACCAAACATAACTTGATTATTAATAAATAGAAAAAATATAATAAATATATCATCACTATGTCAAATCAAATTAATAAAATCACAAATATAATGTCAACATGATAAAATAAAAATATAATAAAAATACACCATTCGATATTTAAAATGTCGTACCAAAATTTTATCGAATGTCGAAAATTAAAATCATTCACCAATTTAATAAACGAAAACATGTCATATAAATAACAAATAATCACAAATAGTATTTACATACAAAAGAACCTATAATAAAATGAACACATGATATATATTTTTTAATTCTATTTTAACATTTTATCTTCCATAAATTCTTTAATACTATAATAGCACTTTTCCAAGAGAAATGACTTTAGCCTAGCTTTAAATACACATACTGTTCTCGTGGACCGTATATTTTCAGGTAATTTATTATATATCTGTATGCTACGATATTCTGGGCTATTTTTATACATTTGTAGTCGAGGTGCGGGTAGTATTAACTTAGTTTTGCGGCGCTCGTTTTTATCAAAATTAAACAGTTTTATGTTTTTCTTAACAAAAGTGGCTATTTCTAATATATAAATGCAGGGCAGAGTTAACATTTTTTCTTTAATAAAGTGGGGTTTGCAGCTATCTCTAGGTTTTATTTGAAATAATATTCGCATGCATTTCTTTTGTGCTATGAATAAGTCATTCGCATCTACACTATGTCCCCACATGATGATGCCGTAGCGTAGCCACGCGTAGGCATATGCGTAGTATGCAGTGAGAGCACAGTGGGTTTTTGTGTTCGATTTTAGCACGTTAAGTCCATATGAAAATTGTGACAGTTTGATTTTAGTTTTTCTGACATGTTTTTTCCAATTTAAATGAGAGTCTAATGTAATACCTAGTAATTTGGATTCTTCAACTTCTTCAATTTGGATAGCGTTTGATATATATTTTAAGTCAATTTTTTGTTTTTGGTAGGGTTTAAATTGTATGATTTTAGTTTTTTTGTTGTTTACTTCGAGATTGTGATTCTGAAGCCAACATTTTATTAGATTAAAAGTTTCGATAATTTGGGAGTTATATTGTAGATTGTTAGTAGGACTTTTAAAGAGTACGGAGATGTCATCAGCGAATAACACACACAGATGGTCACATATTTTTGGCAGGTCATTGATGTAGATGAGGAAAAGTATACATCCTATTACACTACCTTGTGGAATAGACCAGTTTGTGGTTAGTATATTCGAGCGCACGTTTTGTAGCTCGCACGTGTCGTCATCTAGGTGTTCTATCTGTACATACTGTTTCCTATCGGCTAGATACGATTTTACCCATTCAAGCGCGTCGCCCCTGATGCCAACTCCATTTAGTTTCGTTAATAGGATCGAGTGAGATACTTTGTCATACGCTTTGGTCATGTCGAGCAGGAGGCCTATCGCATAGTTTTTGTCTTTGATATATGTAAGTATTTCTTGTGTGTATTTATATACTACTAGGGTCGTCGATCGGTTTGTTCGGAATCCAAATTGGTTGTTGTCGAGTATGTCGTATTTTTCTAAGAATTTACACATAGTGATTTCAGAAAACTTAACGACTATTTTATCTTTGTGCGTTGGTCAGTCAGCGCGTTTGATGAATGTGAATTTAGCAGAGTAAAGAAAGAAAGAAAACGTTTAATTGGACACGGTTCGTGAAACACAAAATAAAAACAAACTAAAAAGTGGAAGTAATCTTTTGGCAATTAAGTGTGTGCCTCACGGCTGCGCCAAAAAGGTTCATTTCAGCATTAATTCCAGACAAATGCTGCCTGACGCTGGTTTTCTAATAAACTCTTATGGACAAGTGACGGGGAGTAAAAAAAGTTTCAACATACCTAATACATAATTATAATACTTCTAAATAAATATATAAATTAGTAAACAAATAAACGAATTACAAAAATAAAAAATACGAGAACAACAAGAACTGTCCAAGCAAAACCTGTTTTTAGCGTAGTGGTAGGGTAGGTTTGTAGTTAGGTAGTAGGGTAGGTAGGTAGGCAGGGTTCGGTAGGTAGGTAGGGTAAGTAGGTAGGGTAGGTAGGTAGGGTAGGTAGGTAGGGTAGGTAGGTAGGGTAGGTAGGTAGGGTAGGTAGGTAGGGTAGGTAGGTAGGGTAGGTAGGTAGGGTAGGTAGGTAGGGTAGGTAGGTAGGGTAGGTAGGTAGGGTAGGTAGGTAGGGTAGGTAGGTAGGGTAGGTAGGTAGGGTAGGTAGGTAGGGTAGGTAGGTAGGGTAGGTAGGTAGGGTAGGTAGGTAGGGTAGGTAGGTAGGGTAGGTAGGTAGGGTAGGTAGGTAGGGTAGGTAGGTAGGGTAGGTAGGTAGGGTAGGTAGGTAGGGTAGGGGTAGGTAGGTAGGTAGGGTAAGTAGGTAGGCTACCTGTGCGAAGCCGGGGTGGGCAGCTAGTTTTATAATAAAAATAGCCCCAGAAACTGACTCATAACGTAAACTGCACGTTCAAATATTATCAAATGTAATAATTTACCTATATTATTTCCGAACACACCCAGTAAATAAATAATAATACCATTTTAAATGAGACACCGTGTGCCAAGTACTTACCAACTAGTATATAATATTTTACTTCTAAATGGCACTCTAAACTCCAGCCGCTCACTCACATAAATATAAAGCTGCTATAATTCCACATTTTATACCTACTGCAGTTACTCTAAACTCGATACTTCGCATATCTGAGTCGAATAAAATCCTACATAATGCGAGAGTTGATCGTACGTTAGCAATTCATGGGCGCCCGCTTCGCTATACATCGCCTGCCGCTCGTAAACACGTTTTATTGAGTTGTGTAGTGAGCGAGCGATGAATATTAAAGTAGAGAGAACGAACGATGCATATTCAATTTTAATATGCCGCTATGTTAGCGAGACTGCGATATTGTTTGGTTGCTATTAATTATGAAGGGATTAGGTAAATACAATGAAAAGGTGAAAAGGTGTTGTACAGATCGTTACATTCCATTTCAATCTCCCGTCACCAAACAGAAGTATTTTATTAATTGGGTCAGATATAATATTAACTAGCATTTGAATCAATCTGATATCATTGTTACCAACGCCTAATTATATTTAAAGTCAATAAGTACTAGATCATGTTTGTCAAGCTACGCTTGCCACTAGTATAAATTTTCGTATAGGAGTAATTATAAAGTACCCGGGCGACCGAGCTCTAATTGGGTGAAAATACGAAGAAAACTAATTTTCGCAGTTATGAGACATAGCTAGATCATTTTTTTGTCCCCGTAAACCCCTATATTGCAACTTTCATCGAAATCGTTACAGCCGTTTTCGAGAACGTGATTACATATTATATGTAAACGTATATTATACAAGTATTGCTCATTTCATCGTATGATACCTACAATAAAGCATTTTTTAAAGATATTTATGCCTCCTTAAAAATCTTTTTGCACTACATGAAAATGAAAGAAGTAATAAAACGGAAAATTCCATGAAGTGCATTTTCATTTCAGAATTTATGTGACATTGCATAGAATTTTTTATTGCACCAATGTTATACATTCTCGTAGAATGCACGAAGAAATTGAAATCTTGAAGTACAAAGAAGTATGTTTGTATAAATGTCTGTTTTGAACTCTTAACATAAAGGAGTCAAAGACTTGTGGAATGTAATGGAAGTGGTTTTATTTTGTAGGTATTTTATGCGAAGAAGCTGGTGGCAGTTTTGAGTTTTTATATTTAATCTCATTGAAAAAAATTAATGATTAGCATTTCGTCGTTTTTTTGTATGCAAAACGACCTCGAAAAAAAAATTGCTCCTCAATTGGATTGCTCCAGGCATGAAAGTATTCAAACTGGCCGCGTATTTAATTCACCACTGCGGTTATTTTTTTTTTTTTTACATTTATTATGGTCTGTCTGGTGGTTAGAAAAAGTGTTTGCAAGAACCCGAAACGTCTCAACTTGTGAAAAAGTAATCACATAAATAATATCTAGAACGGTTTCATTATTCACTATCATGATTCTCCTACGATACAATTTAAATGAAGCAACAAACGATATCGGCTAAATAAACATATTATACATATACCTACCGATAACCAATACGTCAATAAAATTACAGATCTAATTTTAATGACTATCTGACCATTTGATCGGATGGTCACATATGATATAAAATATACCCGGGGCGGTGAGGCGCGGGAATATTATTGGCGATAATTAGTCTGGTACGAATTAGTACATGCTATGCTCCATAGGGCCCGTCAATTGGTTCAGGAGAATTTGGGTCCATGGTTTAAGTATTTTAATGATTATTGGACTGGACAGAAGAATGTTATGGAAGTTCAACAACAAGAGTTTAGTAAAATCATTCCACTGCCCAATTTTTTTTATTTTTATTAAACCACCAAGGGTAATTGTCCACCTTATGAAACACAGAATTAAGTATCTTGTCAAAGTAAATAAATGTATTTGAAATACATCTTCATTGAGCTGCTATAAAATATAATCTCACCTATGTAGTTTATCTTCTTAAAAAAGTCGTTAAAGTCGCTGCGGACACTAAAGATGCGAGCCACGTCCATAGATGCGTCACTAACTTAATTTATTGTGATCTCTTCGCCTTTATCTCGATTTGAGGCGACGAATGAACGTGATTTATTACTGAAAATGAGTTCACGTAGATATTGTAAGAGTTCAAAGGCTATGAAAATATTAGCTTTAAATAATTAGCAAATACTTATTTAAAGATATTATTGACCGAGCGAGCGAAGCGGGCGAAGCGTCTCTGCTTCAAGTCTGGCGTAATTTGATTTCGTGTCAGTTTGTCGGTAGTCCTCTACAGGTCGTGTTTCACAACCGATCTGTATGAAACATGGTATACAGGTTTTACGACTTGTTAGAATTTTTTAATCGTCGGGGATTTTTGATTTGAGGGGTACTTCCACCAAAAAGGGACAAAAAAGGGGGCTACTGGATATCTTCGCCTAATGAGATCCGATTTCGATGGTTCTTTTTTTATTTGAAAGGTAAAAAAGTAAGTACTAAGGAAAGTACCTTTAAATTAGTCTCATACAAATTTGGTGAAGATCTGATGAGGAGCTTCAGCGTCATGAGCAAAATAACTCCTCAAAATGCAGTAAATTGCTCACTTTTAGATTTCTACCAGTGGAATCCGCCCTTTAACTACTAGGTAGAAATTGATGGAGTACCGGGGAACACTTCAGCATAGTCTTAGTAAATTCTGAAAACAAAAAAACAGAATTCTCTAAAACATTTTACAATAAAGTGTTTTACAATAATGGCGCTACTGTGCACCGATAGATCGGATCGCGCTGTCGTTGTCGCTCGCCAAATGGTTAGGTCCCGTCGAACATTTTGTGTGACAGTTTTGTTAGGTGTAAAATAGCTTCAAAAGTGAAGTCTCGTGCTTAGCGGATAGTAGTTGGTTAGTTGTGGGTTGGTTATTTCTATATAATTATCATCTTACCACCATATGCTTTTTAGTAACCTACAGCCGCAGGCGGGGTGTTTTTATGTTGGATATGTATATTAAATATAGGATTTAAAACTGACATGGTTATTTTCACTATTCAAGTTATTTAAAACTGGATATTAACCATGTTTTGAAAAACAAAAATCATGGTAAATATCCCGTTTTAAATAAATTTAGAGATATATTATTTATTGCAAAATGTTTGTGCTCGCGAGGTCTACTGTTTGCAGAACGACTAGTTGTAAGACGTCAAATGACGTCATTAATGTAACACTCACACGTATAACATCATGTAAAAACCAGTATTTTTTTACGATTTGAAATATTTTCCAAGTAATCGATTTTTATTAACACCTAGCTCCTTTCGAAATTATAATAGCAAAAGCTTTCTTCTTTTGCAGGAGAATAGGTTCCATTAAGATCAATATACATATTTAGCTTGCTGGTAAAAACTAGCCAAGTCAAATCTTAATAGGTATATAGTATGTGGTAAATAATTTGGTTTCTTCTGAGTCCAACTCGTCTTCCTCAAACAATGCGAGGTGCAAATCAACTTTTGTTTCGATAACATGTCTGTTGTCCGCAACATTTTGCGTATAACTGATCTGATCTCGCACCGCTGCCTGCTCAAATTACTCGTCGTGCGTACTCAGCCTAGCTCCGCACAGTCCGTAACTCCGCTCCGCTACCTCGCTCCGCACAGTCCGTTACTTCGCTCCGCAGACTCGCTCCGCATCAATGGACAGACACTGTCTGCAACTCCGCTTCACGCCTAACACTCGCTCGAAGCACCATGTATAAGACAACGCGTAACACTAGCGCCTGTCAGGGTTCCAACCTATGACCTGACTCGTAAGTCGCGGCCATTACCGCTGGGCCAACACAACTTGAGCTGTTCGTGTGGATATGTTGGGGAAGAAATGAGGAATAAGTTATGTAATTGAAATTTGTTAAAACCTTAATTGGACAATTTGTATTTAAATTAAAGTCCACAAACGAGCCACTCATTAATGCAAACTAATTAAAAATGCGTAATTTTACTTAGCAATCAATCGCGAATCAGTATTACGTAAGTCGATTGTCAATAAAGCGAGGATCGTTCATCATTGATCGAAGCATGCAAGTTTGAAGGGCTTCGCTAATGATAAATCCATTTCATTGATTCCGATATCCGAGTAGGTACGTAATGATTTCAATAAATTAATTTGTTCATAAACTTTATGGAAACTATATTATTGGTATCTGTAATAGGCACTAACTCGAAAATAGGAAGGCCCTCGTGAGTCCAACAGGTAGTAACGGAAGCTCGTGGAGGCCTGTCAGCACAGGCTCGCGAGGTAGGCCGCGGCGGGCTGTCAGACGCCTTCGAGACCTTGGCAGCGTGCGCAAGCAGTGTGCGGTAGGCACAGACTCGCGCAGGTAGCTGCGGCGGTAGGCCGCAGGTTGTCAGGCCTTCGTGACAACCTTGGCAGCGTGCGCAAGCAATGTGCAGCACCGCTACCATCAGCAGTATGCATAATAGTAGGCGCCTGCCCTCAGCCCGTACGAAGAACCCTAGAAGGCGCGTTAGGGAGCGCATGTTAGATGCGGTGCAAATAGCAGCAAGCCACATGCGATATGCCAGCATCCTTCGCATTTTAAGCCAAGGAACGATGTGGGAAGCATTGTAGGTGAAAGCTCAGCACATCGCAGCGGTTTACAGGCAAGAGAGTTTGCAACATAGCGTGCCACAATGGCGGATGCTAACTTAGGCTAAGTATCTGAACACGCGAGCATAAACACAAAATAAAACGTGATCATAGCAGATGGTTCACTAATCACTAAGAATAACACAGTGTGGCACTACACCAGCTCGATGCAGTAGTAATAAATACATATTACAATCCCCTGTGCGCTGGATGAATCGTAGCCGCGTGTCCGCCATTGACACACACGAACTCAATTACTACATAGGTGATAAAATCAATATAGATTATCCAGCGCAGAGGATCTGGTATAGTTACCATGCTAATGTGGAACTCACCCTAGGTCGGGGCATAAAGAGTTCTGAGGGAATAGCTGTTATCAGCCCTGCAAGCGGAAACAAACTGACGGAGCGTCTCCGGAAGGCCAGTGTTGTTCCCCGTTTTTAGTGATGTGACTAGGAACTTACTAATTGTGATATTTTATCACTCGACTACTTGCGCCTGAGATCCCTCACAACGCTACACTGGGTTGGAATCTACAACTCGTAAGTCGGGGCCGTTCGGGCACTGCTCACTGAGTCACCATCAATAGAGTGTTGAGATCATATTATTATTTCGTGAGTAGTTTTTATGGACATCAATAACTCACGAACACTGTAAACCCGTCACCGTCCCGTCGGTGGGTACTTAATTCCGTTAATCGGTGGTAATAAAATGTATATTTATCGGCTTATGTTTTCAGTTTTATTGTGTACTGTTTATTGCAACTAGCTCACATTAAACTGTATCAAACCGAATTGAATTTATTTCTGTTAGTTTCGATATTTTATTGCAGGTAGTAATGTTTTACCTGTTCACTAAAATATAAAGAGTTATAAAAAGATCTTAAAATGTACATGTATTAATTCGGGAATCAAAACTTATTTCTACATGAATTGTTGTAGAAAACATGAAGGCCAATTGCCATGAGTAAAACCGTTCAAAATTAAGTCGCGATCAAATCTCAGAGACAATTTATGTAAACATCTTTTTTTTAAATAGGTAAATTAGAGGTATTTTGACAGATTGTGACTGAGATTAGAATGCAAACAGGAATCACCCCTCTGATTTTTGATCTATGCTTTTAAAAATACGAATTATATGTAGTTTAATTCATAAAGAACAGGCGAGCAATTTAATTCCTGAACTTAAAATAATGTAAATCAATTACCTTAAACTCCAATAGCACACAAAGTTTTTTAATTTCCTGTCTGCCCCGACTGTCACCTACTGGTTGTGCGAAATTCGTATACCTTGATGCAGTATAACGCTGCATTACTAAGTACGTAGTGGACACTACTCAAGAAATTGTTTTGCTTCAACGATCCACTTTATTTCTGCAGACATGACAACTACAAAACCACTTTTTTATATTAACAGCTTCTTTTTGGTACACAATTTTCTATAATTTTTTTTTGTTGTCGTAGCTAACCATGTCTAGCTAATTACATATAAATATTGCTGATCAAAGTTATGTATGAAGTCGACTTAAGGTTGCTAATTTTGTACTTTTTTTGCCAATTAGGCTTCCGACCAAAAATGCATTCACACAAAACATATTGTTTGTTTGTACAAAATATCTGTGTTTTACAATATCGCGTGTTGACCACAAAACACTGTATTGGGAATAATTTCATTATTCTTTCTGGTAATATTTTACGGGGATTTAAATCCAATTTGAATTTCCATAAGCGGTGGTTTCAATGGGCGCTGTTTGTTTTAAATTAGGCCACTGAGGGTACTTGTGTTATTGTAAACAATGAAATGGAAAAGTCATTGTCTGGAGGATATATTCTTTTCTCGTTCCTATATATTTTGCTGCCTATGCTTCTTAAAGCTTATAATTATGCATTTTGCTTCTACACGCAAAGGATCTGAAAGCAATTTTACTCTCAATAACAATAACATAAATCAACACGCCTATGTTTTATGGTAAAACAGATCCGCTGTTAAGGAGAACACGTGTCAATACATGTGTCAAAAGCAAGCGATTTCCACTGACTAGTTCGTACAAAAACGATTCATTATAATTGATGGAAATATATAAGTTTCAGTAATTATGATGTTTCGTAGAAGACATCGTGGCAAAGCCGAAGGGCTGGCACTGGCAAGGCCTTGCTAAAGAGTAAAGATTTTAATGGTGATTCTTTGATAGTAGGATAATCAGAAATTGAATGTCTCAGCTAGACCGATAACTTAAAGAAGGTGGCTGGGACAGACTGGATGCGGAAGGCGGAGGACAGGTGTTGTGACACAGCCTGGGAGAGGGCTATATCCAACAGTGGAGTGCGATAGGCTGAGTTGATTGATGTAACCAAAGGATATTCTCAAACCACATCGCTACTGTTGCCTATATTTTTTTATTTGGATTTATCAAACAAAACGGTATTCTGCCTATTCCTACGGGAAATAATGTATACTGCTGTTTTATTATACTGAACTTTTAAAACCTCGACGTCTGTGTATGACCAGATGTATGAACTTGGATGAAGTAAAAAGAGTATGTAAGGACCGTAGCTGGTAACTTTCTGCAGTTTCTGCAGAAACCCTCATAGAAAAAAGGCGTGAGTTTAGGTACCTCTGTATGTTTTAAAAACTAAGACCACTGAATCTCTTGCCTTTTCAGTCACTCAGTCTGTAACCAACCTATGTAAAGAATAAACTAAAGTGGATTTTAATTAGTTAAATTAAGGAGCCTAAATAAGAACCTGATACTCCTGTTATTAGAATCCCAAATTGACGCTCTCTTTTTCAAGATTGCTGACAAGATACTTAGACGAATAGGTACGTTTTCAACCTCCGCCACCTCCAAATAGATTTCTTTCGACTGAAAAGAAACCTAGGTAGTCCAATTTTGTAATACGTTCTGAAATTTAAGAAAATAACCGCGTAGTTTTTTTCGGCGTGTGTGTATTACCTATAGAGTCTCTTCAATCTTCCGTACAAACTTAGTATGGTGATTACTCGTCTATTTGACGGAATACGTTTAAAACTAAAAATTATATTAATTTTTCTTGCCTTGTATGGAAGCAGAATTGAAAAAAAAATGGTTTGGAAGTTATGATCGTCGAAACTTACATATTTCAACACAAATTTTAACTTGTGTTTGGTCGTAAATAAATAACTTATGTAACTGTACAGAGATAGATCATTTATTCAATAGTTTAAATAATTTTATTTTGAGTAAATACATTGAGTAGTTTTTTTATAATATCTATACGCCCAAAGGTCTGGTCATGAAATTTTACGCACTCGTTTTCATTCTAAATCATTAACTATTTCACTAAATAAATTAATAAATATATAAATAAAAAAATAAAAATAAATAAAATATGATAAAAATATATTTCATTATTTATTATTATTATTAATTAATTAAATATGCCTAAGGCACTAAGTCCACCTTTGTACTTTTTTGAGGCTGAAAAGCTTAAATAAATAAATAAATCAATAAAAAATAGATAAATAGTTCTCAATAAATTAATAATTAGACTAATTAGCTTGCATATCAGTTACGCCCACCAACGAGTTCGAGCCGTCGTCGACTAGTGTACCCTTAAGAGAACTCCTCACATAGTCGACTCATGCTAGCAGTACATTATAACCCGTTGAAATTATATTGGATATTCTGCTGTGTATGATTTCATCACACTTAATTAAGTGTTCATTACTACAATTTATACTTATCCCTAAATTCACTGTGGTCCAATTTATTTTCTTTTGTCACACTGAGCCGGGTTTCGGTCGAGAATTTTTACGTATAAATCCCCTAAGATTCCTTACAAAGAGTTTCATTTGCATCCGAGTGTTTGCGAGGCCACTAAATCAGCGGATCATCCTCGCTATACATAATGAAGGTGCGATCCGATCCGACTGCGACCGGCTTGACTTGAATTCTGCTTTTGTTTATTTAATTGTTTATTTAAGCCACCTATTATTACCAGATGTAATTGAAATAACTGACAACATTTAGAGGGGCTCATCATTACACTATAACTAAAAACTATAACTGTGGAACCACCTCGAACTTGAAAGCGTGAAAAAAGATTACCTAGGCATTCCCAAAATTGTGTCATGTTATGCGAACAGCTGACTTTTTTTCGCGAATTGGTTGCAAAGTAAAAGTTGTTCATAATGATATATACAATGGCCCCATAAGAGGTTTTCAGTTATTTCAATTATGCCTAGTTGTCGGCAAACCGGAAAAAATTGTAAATTATTAGATAATCAACCTATAATTATTTTTATTAGACTGCATTTGGACTACTCTTTCTAAGACTAAGATAATAAATTATTAACGCTACTGCCAGTTTATTTTTTTCCTAGCACGTTTGGATCCGCTACGCAACATGCTACGGCGTAGATACGTGCTACGATGACGTAACAGTGTCGTAGCACGTAATTTAGGAACTTTATGAATAAGTTGTCTCAAAGTTTGGAAGTGTTTGTATGGGCCTCGCTCTACGATTACCATACAATATTTCAGATGTTAGACACACACCCTGCATACTATTATTATCTCATGAAACATCCGCACATCCCCAAAAATTCCAACCCACTTTATTTCCCCTAACTTCCCCCATTTCCCCTGCTTCCCTGTTTCTCCCAAAATTCTATAAATTAACCTAATCATCCACCTGTATCGTCGCCGCTCACTTCATTGCCGTAAATTTCTCGCCTCCAGATTTATAAAGGCAATTAAACTTGGTTCAAGTTGACAGTTTTTTCCTTTGTTTCGGACACTTTAATGAGCGCCGCGAGACGTAGGGAATTAAATTCTTACGGCTCACTGTACCAGAACACGTATATTCTAATTTTCCAAATTCAAAATGAAATAAAAAGGCATTTATGGAATTTAAATTGGCTTTAGACCATCTTTGCTCATCGTGTATAAATAAAGCTGTCCGGTAAAAGGTCCCGAATTCCAGTCTTGGTTTAGTTGGGTTTTTTTTGTAAGGAATTTTTGTTAAAATCTGAGTAGTTTTGGCTATCATACACGCTTATTCGGCTATTTCAAGGTACTAGCAAAGTACTTTGAAATAGCCGAATTATTGAAATAATACGGCTACTTTAAACTGCATGCATTTAATTCGTCGTTCTGTTTCTTACGTACCTACCGGCTTGAAATATAATTATATGAGGCAACAGCTTGGAGCGGTTTCTTTTCATGTGTGTTGTATTTATAAATATACAGGATATTAAAAGACCCATCACATATCCGTCATCTATGCATTCTGTATATCAAACTAAGCAAATTAAGCTTAAAATATTGCTAGGAACTGACTTTTTGTTGTGAAAAATCTCTGTTCACGGCAAGAGCAATATACGTAAGCAATGGTGCTTATGGGTGAATGCACCGGTAAGGGAGTTGTAGGAGTACCTTTTTAAAGTTAAGTTATAACATTTAAAATTTGATTTCGTAAAAAAAAAGTGAATAATATGTAGTTGAAACTTTGACCATCAATATCTCCATAACCAGAAGGTTCCTAATGTTTGTTACGCAATTCCAAATATGGCAAGCGATTGCAAGTGCTACAGTTTGGGCTCTCATTCTAAAATAAAATGTGTTACACAATTAGCCTGTACAATATCTGCACATACTGGACCATAGTCCAGTACAAAAAAAATCACAATGACGGGGAGTTTATGTATAATTGACTCTCGGCTTCGTTAAGCTTCTTGTTACATCCGTTATTTATGTATCTAAAAACATATGTTATATTTCACAATTTTTCCGTAAATAGAAACGACTAAATATACCCTAAACCACTTACCTATTTAAATCAGTTAATACTAGTAAAAAGAACTAGCTATGTGGAGAATAAGAGAGCCTTAGCACGCTTACAACGCAGCTACACGTTTTTGCATTGAAGGTGCTTTCTAGATAATGAATTTATTATTTTATATAGGATATACACAGATATTGAGTATTTAGTTTGGTTTCTCATTTAATCACAACACAACGCACACACACATGTATGTCACAAAATTTTATTTGATCGTTAATGAGTTTAATTTTATTTTATTTTTTATACTATCTTTAAATTATTTATTATAACGGACAGACACTTCCCTATGTTTATTAATCTAGCGTATGTCACTAGTGGGTTGCAGCTGAAACTCAGCGTCAGGTAGTTCACTTTGTGTTGTCATCTGACATTATGCTGAGCTGAGGCCCTTTTGGCATTATAATAATTTATTTTCTGTTTTTATAGTTTTAAAGTGTATTTTTTGTAATGCCAATAAACGCATTTTTCTTTCTTTTCTTAGTTTCACTGTAAAATATGATAACCAAAATGTTTACTGGCATAAAAAGCTATTACTTTAATTATATTACAATTATTATTTTAACTAAAACATACTGAAAACAGTATTTTTCATAATCGTATAACAGCGCAGGGAATGGCCCTACAGATTTGGTCCCTTAGTGAAAAATGGAGAAAATAAAATGTTCTAACGGAATACAATAACTTTTTTTTGTTAGGCACTTTCATAATTTATATTTATTTAATGACCTCCTTTATGAGGAACAGGGTGTAAAGTTCACTCATCCTCTTTCTCTTATATATGTCGTTCGCCCGGTGAACAAAATGCGCGATGCAGGATTTGTGTGATGTCAGGATTTTTGTGTGACATCAGGTCTTTGATACGTAGTTCGCATGTGGCGATGCAGATGCCGCCACAAACTCAAGATCAACAAAAAGTATTTCACACCTACCTACCACGTTTGTTCACTGTATATTGGCTATGGAAAACTAAGACAATACAATAATAGTATGAAAGAATTACATAGGTACAAGCTACATAGGTAGATGGTAAGTTTTGAGCACGTTTTTTTTTTTTTTTTTTTTTGAGGATGGGAAATCATCAAATGACTTCTCCCGCTCTGGACAGAGCGAGAGGGTGTGTCAGACTTTTACTGACTAAAACCCACCCGTGTTCCTTCCGTTGCCTGTGTGCCGGGGCCGCGTTATCCCTTTCGGACAAACCCGCAACCCCAGCAGGCATTGGTCTTTCGACCCCGTCGGTTGGTGCTGACATCTCTTTGAGGCGCGCGTGGAACACAACGCGCCGTCGACACGGGCCTGGTCCTTATCGGACGGCGAGCTGCCCATTGCTCACCGTCCGCAAGCCCGCGCCTACGGTGGCCGGAAGTCAGCTCTCGACTCCCGACGCCCGGGGCATCTCCTGTGGCGACTAGGGCCGCGAGGGCGTGCAGCTTGCATCTCCCTCGCGCGCTCCACCTCCTCCTTCGCGAACATAACTGCTTCGCAGAAGGAGGTGACGGCCTCCCATGCACTCTCGCTCCGAACCATGGCCTGAACCAGGGCCGGACGCGAGAGATCGCCGCCGCCGATCGCCTCCGTGAGGACACGGCGGTGCTCCGCCCAAGCCGGGCAGACCTCCACCGTGTCCTCCGGGCGATCCACACAGTGGTGACACCCGGGCGTTTCCTCCCGCCTTACGCGGAACAGGAACCTCCCAAAACAACCGTGTCCAGTGAGGACCTGCGTCAGACGGAAGGTGAGGATGCCATGGTGCCTCTCAAGCCACTCCTCAAAGAGGGGACTTATCGCCGTAATTGTGGCGTGCCCAGCGCTGGGTTGCGACAATCGCACACTCCATGTCGCCATGAGATCCCGCCGGAGCTCTGTCCGCTGTGCCGTGATTTCTCGCGGCAGCGGAGTTACACCCCGGCGTTTCGCCTCCTCGCGCAACTCCCACATGTGCGCGAGGACTTTCGCCTCCAGATCCCATGGCGGTAGTCCGGCAAGGAGGCTCGCCGCCTCACGGGTGACCGTGCGGTATCCCCGGACCAGCCTGATGGCCATGACCCTTTGGGACGCGTTCAACCGCCGGGCCGGTCGCAGCCTCAATGAACGCGCCCACACCGGTGCCCCGTAAAGGGCCATGGACCGCACGACCCCCGCGTAAAGCCTCCGGCAGGAGGCGTTTGGACCCCCCAGGTTGGGCAGGAGCCGCTTCAAAGCAGCCCCAGCCCTATCCAGTTTGGGAGCCAAACGTCGGAAGTGCTCCACGAAGTTCCACCGGCTGTCAAGGACGAGTCCCAGGTATTTCATCGTCGACTCGACACCGATGTGAACCCCTCCCGCCGTAATCTGGGAACCCGACAGTGGCGCGTTCCGAGGACCATAGAAACACATGGCCTCGGACTTGTGCAAGGCCACCTCGAGTAAGTTTTGAACACCTACGAGTAGTATTATCTTCAGGTACATATTCTGCCTACAACAATGTGAATATTATTTTGTATCGATATACAAGTTTCCATTACGATATAAACCTACTTTAGACTACATTACCGATACACGGAACGTTGAATAAACCCTTTTTCCTATACAAAGAGGAACTAACGTATTTTTTATAACCCCGGGGACACTGCGGTCATTACTTTCCGCTTTGTTAGCTCCGGCCTAACTTGTTTGATAGCAGCTAAGAAAATGTGCGACTTGCTCTGTTGTGTGACGTCATCGGGTTGCATAAGATGATGTTGCTTCAAGTGTTGTTTATAGATGGTTATAGGTGTTGTACATTTATTATCACATGCACTTTAAAGAACGTCATGTTACTTTTTTGTGTTTTGTTGTGAACAATATTTTACTGTTGTAGGTATATATGTTAATTTTTTATGTTCGTTTGTAATAACTTTTGTTTTAGTATAAGTTTTCAATTTTCATTTTATGCCTGAAATAAACGATTAATAAAATAAAATAATAATAATATAAGCATTAATTGATAAAAAGTAGTACGAGTGTCAAGTTAGGTCATTAATTCAAAGCATTACACCTCCTCTTTTCAAATAGGTGACGATGCATTTTGATTATGAGTTTTTAGGGTTCCGTACTAAAATGGGAAAAGGAACCCTTACGGTGTGACTCAGTCTGTCTGTCCATCTGTCTGTCATAGCTGGATATCTCAAGAACTGCTATCAACTTGAAATTTGGAATAGTTTTGATTACGTTTGTTCAACTATTTTGCAAATAAAAAAGAAATGAAAAAATTTATATAAAAAAAACTCGAAGTGGGGCTACTAGGGAATGTGGGGTACCATATGAAAGAGTGCTATTTGCACATTCTCAAACATTTTTTTAGGCCGCAATGTTTTCGACGAAAATTTTTAAAAACAAATCCGTTCCCCTCCTTATCTCCAAAGTTTGCATAGAGAAAATTCTGAAATTATTCTCTATGATAAAACTTTATATAAAGATTGCAGGAAAAATAAAACGATGTCTCTAAATAGCACACTTTTTCCGAAATCATCCACAAAAATCACATTAGTTCCACTATGGGTCAAGAGATGGCGCTGTCCTAAACTGCAAAATTCTACACCGCAGTGTTAAAATTCTGACGAATTATCACCGATGAAAATATAAAAACATTTTACTGTTCACAACCAAAATGTCCTCCTTCCTACCTACTCTCAAGTTGCTTTAACTGAATTACAGTTGTAGTTTTTTCTGGGCACAGAACTATTTAGGAACGTACCTAAACGAGTGGAGTATTGGATCCCGCTCACTAAATGAATAAATATAATATAAATAAATAAATATGATACTTATAGAACGCGTTCAGCTGCTTTTATGGGCGATAGTCTGGTTTATACAGCATGGGTATTAATGGACCCTCAAGAATTCAACCAGGGTTTGAGTAGTTTTTGGTTTTAATAAAAAAAACATCCTACATTCATTGCCTCTGCTGGTTGAAAATAATGTATGAGAGAATATTTTTTTGTATTTTTATTCCAAAAAAACACAGGGGTGTTTACTTAGAATTCCCCTAGCTGAATTCTTGACGGTTCAATAAAACCCATCCTGTACTGATAGTATTCAAAATTCAAAAGTCATTTATTCAAACTAAGCTGAGAATCAGCACTTTTCGAACGTCAAAATTACATAAGACAGTCCCCCAAAACGCCCACCCTTCACCACTTCCTAGTGCATTAGCTGGGAAGAAGAAGTGGCGCAACAAACTCCCCAGCTGCACAGCTGTCTGTTCAGTTAGAAGAACAAAAAAAATAATTATATAATTAAAAATAATTTACATTACGCAACACAAAACATAATTTAAATTATTAGCCATATGTTAGCTAGCACACGCCAATATACCACACAAAATCATCGAGAACTATACTCAGGCAGAAATAAAAACTAAACGTAAACAGAACTTAATATCTAAATAAAAGCCTCCAGGCATAAAGGGCGTAACCGCTTACATGTAGTTGTAACTGGAAGTTATAAATGATAAACTAGGACCATCGAGATAAAATAAATAAAACAAACAGTTAATTACTAATAACAATAAATAATATGGTCAATTGTCGAGGTCACTAGCTAACCACATATTGCAATACAACTCATTAAAAAAACATTGTAGTGAGTAGATTTTGTCAACAATAAATAAAAAAAAAATTAAAAAAAAAAAAAAAACAATTATATAAACTCACATAACTTGTCAGTAGGTAATCTGGAGAAAGAACATAAACATTGTCTTGAGTTAATCACAGCGACCAACTATTCTTATCATTTAAGTAATCGTCGATAGAATAGTATGCCTTTGAACAAATCTTGGATTTTACTTTCGTTTTAAACGCATTAAAAGGCAAATCTAGCAAAAAAGAGGGTAGCTTGTTATAAAAGGTTATACCAAGCCCAACGAATGAGTTATGAACCTTATGAAGCCGGTGACAGGGAGCTCGTAGTTTGTCCTTATTTCTAGTGTTAACATTGTGAACATTACTGTTTTTAGTGTATATGTGTATATTTTGCCTAATATATAAGATGTTGGCGAAGATAAATTGAGACGCCACCGTGAGGATACCAATATCTTTGAAAAAATCTCTCAGAGAAACTCTGGTACCAAGCTGGTAAATAGCTCGAACAGCTCGTTTTTGAAGCACAAATATATTTTGAATATCAGCAACTTTGCCCCACACCAGAAGACCGTACGACATAACGCTATGAAAATAACTAAAATAGACTAAACGAGCTGTATCGACGTCAGTGTATTGTCTTACTTTCCTGACGGCGTAGGCGGCCGAACTGAGCCTTCCCGCTAGGCTGAATATATGTGGGCCCCACTGAAGTTTGGCATCTACTGTTATGCCCAGAAAAACTGCCGAGTTTACAGATTCAAGCACCTCTTTATCTAAGACGATGTTGGGTCCTAGATTTCTAACATTTGGTAGGGCGAACTTTACACATTTCGTTTTCTTGGCATTGAGAACTAGGTTATTTGTCGTAAACCAATCCGAAACCATTGAGAGTGCACTGTTTACATCGTCAAAATCTTGTCTATTCCTGTCTACTTTAAAAATAAGAGAGCAAACAGTCCAACTTCACAGATACCCTTTAAATAGAATGGTAAGTCATTGATATACACTAAGAACAAGAATGGACCCAGTATTGAGCCTTGAGGTACACCTAACTGAACTGGTAGACCGGAAGATTTCACACCGTTAACATCTACACATTGGGACCTATTATATAAATAATAATTTCTAACATTGAGAGCTTCGTTTTGAACACCGTAATGACGCAGTTTACGCAAAAGCGTGTCATGGTGCACGCAATCAAAGTCTTTGGAGAGATCACAGAAAACCCCAATAGAATTTTGCGAGTTCTCCCATGCGTTAAATATGTGTTTTAGCAGAGCAACACCCGCATCTGTAGTCGAACGACCTTTTGTAAAGCCATATTGTTCATTATGAAGAAGGCTATTTACATTAAAATGTCTAAGTAACTGCTTGCGTATTAACTTTTCAAATGTTTTGCTAAATGCTGGTTAGAAAAAAATAGGCCCGAAATTGCCAACGTTGTTTTTATTACCTGATTTAAATAATGGTATGACTTGACGTATATTATTATAACAGTGATAGATGGCGTTGTTATTGTTCTGATAGCCCAGGAGGTGGTCATTGTGAATCTCCTAATTGTTCTACAGGTACGGCAATAGACTGTCTCGATACAGCTGTCAAAGCATTTATAAGTACTCCTACCAGCCTACTGACTGTGGCGAGAGGTTTATTTGTTTATTTTATGTTGATTTTATAAGCATCCTTTTTTTTGGTGTGGAATTATCAAATAACCACAAATGTCAAAAAGGAAAAAAAAATATAGGTCGCTCACCCCACATAAACAGGTGATCCTTCAAAACTCTAACAATAATCGATACCGCTCAACTTCCTTCAATAACATTTTAATCAAACAAATCATTCTGAGAGTTTCTTCGCGACTTTTGTAAAATTCTCAGGAGCGTCGTCATTATAAACTTTTCGATAGTCGACTATGGACGACGTCTTATTTTTTCTGAAACTTCTCTTTTGTAGTTCGTAGTGACGTGAATTTTTAATGGCGCCCTTCATATCCTGTTTGATGTGCTTTTGGTTCAGTTTTGTGTATGAAATTATTATTCTTCACGTGTCACTTTTTTACAAACGTACCAAGTTTTCCTAGCTAATAAAAAAAAAAAACATTCAAAAGTCATTAAAGAACACAGTCGCTCAGTTTAGTCCCTCAGTCCTAATCAGTTTGTTTGTCAAAGTTGGCTCACATTCACAGCATACCATATCTCTCACTGTTATAAATTTTCTAAACGATGTCTTCGTGGTATATATCGTGTAAGTATTGTAACGGCTAGGGCTGCGCAGGGTAGTCTGCACAGGCCGTTAACGGTTAGGTAGGTAGAAAGGTAGTAGATGTTTGAAACAGCAAGATAGGTTAATACATATAATTAGGTAGAAACAGTAGTAACACAGCTAGGTCGTGGGTAAGGTCTTAAACACTGAGTCTTGAGCACTCGCACACTTAATATAGGAAGGGTACCGTCCTTGGTAGCACGTGGCAGACGTGGAGGGACCTGCTCAGCGCAGGCCCGGCGGCAGGCCGCACGGCACTAGTGAGACCGACAACGTCTTGTCGGTAGCGCGAGGAGGCCTGTCTGCACAGGCTCGCGGGATAGGCCGCGGGATGTCAGGCCTTCGAGACCTGGGCAGCGTGCGCAAGCAGTGTGCGGTAGGCACAGGCTCGCGCAGGTAGCTGCGGCGGTAGGCCGCAGGTTGTTAGGCCTTCGAGACCTTGGCAGCGTGCGCAAGCAATGTGCAGCACCACTACTATCAGCAGTATCAATAGTAGTAGGCACCTACCCTCAGCCCGTACGAAGAACCCTGGAATGCGCGTTAGGGAGCGCATGTTAGATGCGGTGCAAATAGCAGCAAGCCACATGCGATATGCCAGCATCCTTCCCATTTTAAGCCAAGAAACGGTGTGGGAAGCATTGTAGGTGAAAGCTCAGCACATCGTAGCGGTTTACAGGCAGAGAAAGAGAGAGAATAGCGTGGCACATAAGCGGATGCTAAACATAGGCTAAGTATATGAACACGCGAGCATAAACACAAAATAAACGTGACCATTGCAGATGGCTCACTAGTCACTAAGAATAACACAGTGAGGCACTACACCATCTCGATGTAGTAGCAATACATATATATTACAATCTCCTGTGCGCTGGATGGACCGTAGCCGCGTGTCAGACATTGACACACAAAATTAGATACTTTATAGGTTATAAAATCAATATAGTTTATCCAGCGCAGAGGATCTGGTATAATTACCAAGCTAATGTGGAACTCACCCTAGGTCGGGGCACAAAGAATTCTGAGGGTGAGGGAACAACTGTTGTCAGCCTTGCAAGCGGAAACCAAATGACAGAGCGTGTCTGGAAGGACAGTGTTGTTCCTCGTTTTTAGTGATGTGACTAGGAACTTACTAACTGTGATATTTTATCACTCGACTACTTGCACCTGTAATCCCTCACAACGCTACAGTATTTCAAGAACACTTGTGCAACGAAGAACAAAAATGTCACAATTTAGAATAATAGAATTGTTAGAAAAAGTTTATTTCCTGTCAACAATTCCCTATTTTACAATGAAAATCACAATTTTTGAGGGTGCGAAATTATCAAATAACTTCTCCAACTCTGGCCGGAGCGGCAGGGCGTGTCAAACTCTTACTGACTAAAACCCACCCGTGTTCCTTCAGTTGCCTGTACATTGCCAGGGGCCACGGTATTCGTTTCGGACTTTCTCGCGACCCCGGCAGGCATCGGTCCTAGCGGACCCCGTCAGTTGTGCTGACATCTCTTTGAAGCGCTCGTGGAACACAACGCGCCGTCGACCCGGGCCTGGTCCTTATCGGACGGCGAGCAACCCATTGTTTACCGTCCGCAAGCCCACGCCTACGGTTGCCGGGAATCGGCCTGCGATTCCCGACGCCCAGGGCGACTCCTGCGGCGGCTGGGGGCGTGAGGACGCGACATTTGCCTCTCCCTCACGCGCTCCGCCTCCTCCTTCGCGAACATAACTGCTTCGCAGAAGTAGGTGACGGCCTCCCATGCACTCTCGCTCCGAACCATTGCCTGAACCAGGGCCGGACGCGAGAGATCGCCGCCGCCGATCGCCCCGTGAGGACACGGTGGTGCTCCGCCCAAGCCGGGCAGACCTCCACCGTATGCTCCACCGTATCCTCCGGGCTATCCACACAGTGGTGACACCCGGGCATTTCCCCCCGCCTTATGCGGAACAGGAACCTCCCAAAACAACCATGTCCGGTGAGGACCTGCGTCAGGCGGAAGGTAAGGACACTGTAGAATCAATCCTTTGCCACCGAAATCAACAAAAACTATTCACCTGTTAGTTCTTCCACCGCTCGGATTATCGTATGCGTTGAATATTCAACGCGGAGGGGCTTCGTCAATGACGCCGCTCCACAAACTGACGCATTATTAATGAACCAAAATCGAAAATACATTCTGTGCCTCCGGAATTTAAATAATTTTGATTGTTTAGTAAGTGCTATTTTAGTACATATTTGAAAATCTCTTTGCGCAGCAGCACAGGTGGAAGATGCGTATGAACCTGTGTTGCCATTGGCCAAAACATATCTTACTCAAAACTCAATAGTTATTTGCATTCCACAATGTGAACTTAGGTGATATTTATACATTATCATTATGGACCCTGTCGGGCACAGCAAACTAGGAGAGACGAAGAGGGCTTTAATCTAGTTAATTGACTCAGGCGCGACTTTGCTGAAATCCATTATAAAATACAATAGACGACGTATATTTAGTAACCTAATCCGCTTAACTGTTCTTAAAGAGTCATATTGTGATGGTATGTGTAACAAAGTGGAACATAGATCCGTGATTGATAACATCTATTCAAAAATTATTCATGTAATAAGCACAGCAGCCGTGGATAGCTTTGATCGTAAATTTCAGTCACGTAAAAATTGTGTTGTGGGCTGGAACAGACATGTTTATCCAGCACATAAGGAAGCGCGGTTGCAGTTTCAATTATGGTTGTCACTTGGTCGTCCGCGTAATGTACCAGTGTATGACAATATGTCAGAATCTCGTCGTATTTTTCCATCTAAACTGAAATGGTGTCAGAATAACGCGAAACAGGTAAAGATGGATGTTCTGGCCTCACAGCATGCAAATAGGAACTTTAAAAGCTTTTGGAAGGAGACCAGCAAGCTGAATCTACGACCGTACACTCTCTCAGCGTCGGCGGCTTCGGTGAGTCACTTGACATTGCTAATATGTTTGTTAATAAATTTAAAGTAGTGCCGCCTGATCGACCACCTGCGTTGCTGTTGGTGCTCAAGTCCGATACTCGAAAGTCAAATACATTACCATCCGTCAGTTTCTCTGCTAAGGAAGTAGCTTCCACTATTAGTAAGGTGACGAGGAGTAAGTCCCCGACATGACGGTATCAGCATTGAGCACCTTTGGCATGCAGGTGTACACTTGCCTAGAGTGTTATCAATGTTTTACACTTTTTGTATGAGACACTCATACTTACCGGATGAGTGCACGAAGGCTATTGTTGTGCCAGTAATCAAGAATAAGACAGGAGACCCCTCTGATGGCTCCAACTATAGGCCCATCTCGCTAGCCACCACTGTAGCTATAGTGCTGGACAGTATGCTGGATAATCAGTTATTTCACCTAAAGATAAATGATGCGCAGTTCGGCTTTCAAGTGGGACTGGCCACAGAAACAGCAATCTTATGTCTTAAGCATACTGTCCGGTACTACACGGACAGGAAGACTCCAGTTTATGGGTGCTTCCTTGATTTATCGAAGGCTTTCGATTTGGTGTCATATGAACATCTTTGGGAGAACCTGAGGGCCACCTCACTCCCCGAGGAGATCATTAATGTTCTTGATTACTGGTATGGTAAGTTAATGTTGTAAGGTGGGCGAACGTTGTGTCCGATGAGTACAGGTTGGAGTGTGGTATGTGCGAGCCACCATGTTCGCTCTAACCGACAACGCCCTCCGCTTTCGTTCAATGTCATCATCGACTTTGAGGTCGGGAGTCAATATATGACCAAGATATTTAAACCAGTAAACTCTCTGCAAACGTGTACCATAAAGTAATACAGGCGGTACCCCATCAGGAGTTTTACCCCCAGCCTCAAAAACCATGACCTTTGACTTCTTAGTATTGTATGCCAACCCATGAACTTCAACATACGCCTCACATTGAGCATCCAATTTCCTTAAGCCGCAGACTGACGCGCTCAGCAGAACCATGTCGTCCGCGTAACTGATATTATTGAAACAGGTACCGTCTATATAACGTCCAAACCTGGTACTGCTAAGCTCGCTAATCAACTCGTTTACATAAAGGTTGAAAAGCGTTGGTGAGCTCAATCCACCCTGCCTTCACGCTCGACGAGAAAACGCCCCAGCCCATCGTACAGTGTTGATGTGGTTTCCATACCAAAACTTTAAAATATTAATAAGTTCTGTGGGTAAATTAATAATTATTAATAAATTATAATTCTAGCATTTAAAAATGTTCTAATTTATTTAAGAATTTATTAAATTGTTATTAATTTTTAGGGTTCCGTAGTCGAAAAAAAAAACGTTATAGTTTCACCATGTCCGTCCGTCTATTCGCGACTTAGGTCAGAGACTCTTAATACTAGAAAGCTGTAATGTGGCATGGGTATACAATGAAATACCTATTAATCACGCCGACAAAGTGGTAAAATAAAAGAATGCAACCCAATTTCACTAGAATCATGCATTTCTCAGAGATAACTATTGTGACTGTGTGTCATTTACTCTAATTTAGTAACGATATATTATTATATTTATTTTAAAACCGTCACTTAAGGGCCGATTCGGGGTTCTTAAGAACACATTAAATCTCAATTTTATGGGTTGACAGCTCGACACGTTACCCTAATTAATAACAAAATATCCTATTACTTTAAAATTGTAAAACCATATTGAACCTCTTACAAACCCATTTCATTTATATTTTATGGGAAACGACCCGGCACTTTCTAAAAATGTTCTAAGAACCAGAAGGGGTCGTCAACATGCGGTTCTTTCAATGTAAACTTACAGCTCTCGATATTCATGTTTGAAACTTTAAGCAACAAGTTATGAAGTCGGATGTAACCAACTTTCAAAAGGCATGACTGACGATATTGACAAATAAATGATCTTTATCACGATCATGCAAAGCCGATGCTCCCATTGATGTAACTATCAATTAACCAACAACTGCAGTTATATTATTGGATTAATTATTTTATTATTCTAGCTAGCACCTAGCTAGAATACTTTAATATCTTCTGTGCTAAAATATTTGTATGGTTTATAATAAAATGTATATAAATTATAACTCGTCGTCGGTCTCAAAAGGTTGACCATCCCTGAGATTGCATCGACCATCTGGTAAGGATTTAAAACAATTTAGAAGTTGTATACAAAAACAGCCATAAACCAATCCTGCGAAACGGTGGGAAAAACACGGCCCAACGGTCAACGTGGTATTTTTTAGGGATTGAGGAGACCGAGTTTTGGAGAGTAGGGAGTTAGTTGGTTTCGAGTCGCTAAAGAGGACAGACATGTGAGACATCAGAGTCCGTAGCCAGGGTAGTTAAGTTAGGAGGGTTGGTTTGAGACCACGGTAGGGTGTAGACGTAATATTAGGCCATGTCCAAGTGAGCTGTCGCAAGATAGCGAGTATTATATATTAAGTTAAATATAGTTGGGTTGACGCCCAGACTAGACTAATGTAGTATTTAACGAAGTACGAGTATGTGTGTGTGTTTGTTGGTGCAACTGGGTGAGTGTGTGCTTGTTGGTGCGACTGAGTGAGTATTTCATTATAATAATTATCCTAGGCTGGTAATATAATTAAAGTTCTTGTAACTCAACACTTATTTAGTATAGTGTTTTATAACTAATGTTACATTCTCGTGTATTACGTGTCCATATCCTAATCCGTACCTTGGCAGATTATTGTCACTAGCAGTTGGCTATAGGGAAATGGCGAAGGCCTTCCACCATACTTGACTGGGCAGTAATGCCCCTGACTTATGACAACTGTTGACTTTGAGATGACGCACCACATTTGGAAGGCAGAGCCATAAATACTCACAGGTCATTTGGAATTGATCTAGGCTATAAAGCCAATCTGTAATTGCATTACAAAACAACCAAACGTTGGTGATGATTTCTGTTTCCAAGAAGGTTTTGCCACAGAATACCTTGCGTGAGGCGTGTTGACACATATTTCTAGGGAGTGGGGGTAGGCTTCATGAAGTACCTAAAACTGAATTGGTAGACGTTCTAAGAACGCTAGGGACCGTGTCTCATTAAAATCCCACCCGGCTGTTTGTAGGCCTATTACTGAATCGACACTATTTATTGAGACACGCTATTGGGACGCAACGCCGCTAACCGCCGCACCGCATCCTCTAAATGGGGCAGATTAAGGAAATATGAAGTGACGAACTACCACTTCGGTGTTCACCAGGTACGATCGTAATGTATTCTGCTAGAGACTGAGTCTACGGTGCGCTTGTGCAAGTTTTGTGTCTTTCATATTAGTACGCGACTAGAACTATTCAATATTAAACTTGTTTTCCTCAATAACAGTTGGACTTCGCAGTACTCTGTCTTAGGATTGAGTAAAACATTTATTTAGTGCTTAGGGAGCGTGTTCCGTTAGAATCGTATTAGTTCCTCAGAGGCTCTATGCGTTAGGTCTAACCGGACACGTACAATGAGGCAAACGTTGTTATACGGTTCCCGGTCTCACTAAAGTGGGTATATTGTAAACAGACAAATTAACGTAGTAGTACGTAATCGTATTTTAAGCACAAGTGTAACGATCCTTTTACCCCTTCCACCTTACCAAGTCTGTATTGCAGATATTGGTGCTCAACTGCGAGAGGAGGAGACGTTGGCGTTCCAACATTTATAATACTAAAACATAATACTATATTATATACTTTTGCATACCCTCTTGTCTTCTTAGCTTCATATTATAATACTCGTGTTTACTAACTGTGAATTCCCATTATTAACTTCCCTGTCCAATCCTTGTCCCCTAGCTTTTCTAAGTCGGGACAAGGCAGTTTAGTTTATGGGAATTCTTCTCTTTCTTATATCGGTGGGAGGGTGACCAGTCTGGGACGAGCCCTACAGAACTGTGCGGAAAGGAGGGGCACAGTTCTTCCCCTACGGGGGAACCGATCCAAACACTAATATTAACACAATTAGGGAAAAACGAAAATTTTATCAGTCTAGGGTAATTCAGGTACTGTCACACTATGTAACTTGCCGCCTCCCAAACCGTCTGTTACTCTGATGCTGCGTAAAAGAAGGACAAACCAACATAAAAACTAGATAGTGATAAAAAGCCTTGAAATTTTGCAACACAATAATGGTTCCTTCATGCATGTAATAATAATACAATATTAAGTTTTTTTGCTCATTATTTCCATTGACAAAGTTTTTTTTCTAATGAAGTGAAATTATTATATGTGACAAGTGTTGATAAGCTTGTAAAGCGATAAACAAATTAGGGATAGAGTAAAACATAAGATTGTCTGTGATGCAACTCATAGACAAATAATTAAGTTATCTATTTAATGGTATATATAATGGTCTATCTATACCATTATGTCACAACATTCTTCCTGCTGGTGTACAGTAATACCAATTATGTTACTACATAATAAATACATAATATTTTTATTTCCATTGGCGAAATATTAAGCTTAAAAGTGCAATTTTTAATAGAGTCAAGTCTCTCCCCCTCTGCCAACTAAATGGATGTACTCGGATTTGTGAAAAAATTCACAGTATAGGTATCTATAACAAAGTTAAAAGGAAAACTATCACATCTAAATAGGCTTTACAGGTTAACGAGTAATAATCGACCAACTTAAATTTGCAGTTTGAAAAATACGATCTCCTATTCATTCTTCATTCATTCATTCCAAGCTTTGTTCAAAGGCATACTATTCTATCATCGATTACTTAAATGATAAGAATAGTTGGTCGCTGTGATTAACTCAAGACAATGTTTATGTTCTTTCTCCAGATTACCTACTGACAAGTTATATGGGTTTATAATATTATTTATTGTTATTAGTAATTAACTGTTTGTTTTATTTATTTTATCTCGATGGTCCTAGTTTATCATTTATAACTTCCAGTTACAACTATATGTAAGCGGGCACGCCCTTTATGCCTGGAGGCTTTTATTTAGATATTAAGTTCTGTTTACGTTTAGTTTTTATTTCTGCCTGAGTATAGTTCTCGATGATTTTGTGTGGTATTTTGGCGTGTGCTAGCTAACATATGGCTAATAACTTAAATTATGTTTTGTGTTGCGTAATGTAAATTATTTTGAATACTATTATATAGAATCTTTTTTTTTGTTCTTCTAACTGAACAGACAGCTGTGCTGCTGGGGAGTTTGTTGCGCCACTTCTTCTTCCCAGCTAATGCACTAGGAAGTGGTGAAGGATGGGCGTTTTGGGGAACTGTCTTATGTAATTTTGACGTTCGAAAAGTGTTGATTCTCAGCCTAGTTTGAATAGATGACTTTTGAATTTGAATTCCGTATGGAAGAAAATGTTTTTCAACTACAATGTTTAGTTTGTTCTTCGGATAAATTCATCCGAACTACGGAACCCTTCATTGTGCCTGGTCCGACACACAATCGGCCGATTTTTCATTATACACTTCTTTAAAATGTTCGTATGCTCTCTGTATCCTTAACTGCTTTCTAGTTATGCAACGTCTTATGGCAACGGCTGCTGTTTTTGGTGGGCTTCGTTTTTGTTGTTTTAGCCGCCATATCTTCACTTCAACGTTCTTCATTTGTTGAAGCCAAGTCAGGGAACCATGGGCGGCTTTTAAACTCTGATACCAGGTTAGTCACTAACCACACGAAAAGAAGATTTGTTTACTGATCCTCAACATAAAAATGAGCGGAAAAATAATGAAGAAAAACTTTTAATACGTAACTTCTACTTCTCCAAAACTAAACAAATGCCCTTATCGTTCTCGCACGCTTCCATTTCAATCAGTGCGGTGCGGCATCCATACATAACGAGGACATTCACCTCGCACTTTGACATACACATCGCGACGGTTACACCTCACGCGTTAAATACCTCGTGGTTTATGACCGAGCCAATCCACTGCAGTGCCTCTGTTTTATAGAAGTGGATGCACCGTCATTGGTTTATTTATAATTGTAAAACTGCAAAAAATTACAGTATTTGATGAAGATTTCTTTAAAAAATATCCACTTTCTTATTTTTCCACATTATTAATAAGTATCTACATACACAATTTGACTTAATCGACTTGATTAAAAAGGCCGTTGGCTATCAAATTGGTACCAAAGAGTTTCAGGAAATGAACGCGAATCTTAAATGTGTATTGAAGTAAGCATATCATCTACTGAATTCAGTTCTAGAAGTGCTATATAACGTAAAGATGCGAACATAACTTTAATAATTAAATTAATTATTTTATTAATGAATTTTTAATAATTTACGAGCTCGCGAGCGCTGCACTGATGTTTTATCATGTAAATTGCCTCCTTTTGTTGGAGCGGCAAGGGATTTGTACGTTGACTTCTTTTGCATTAGTTGTAGTCTCAAAATAACTAGATAAAACGATTAAAGTCGTAAAAGAAGCTAGGTATAAAATAATCTTCGTCTAAGTATAAAGAAAACAATTACGTTTTATCCTAAATTTGAATCAAATTAAATACCTGACCTGATTTATCAACGAGCCATCAAATTGTTATTGCCTCTAAAACAGCTATAAATAAAGTCATTGTCGCCACCCTGTTAAAAATAAATCTACAAGCAGTTACTTACAAACGGAACGAAGTGAACAGCTACTGTTTTATTTCCCTTAATTCCCCGATCATTAGCAACGGACATATATCACGTCCAAACCGCTTACAACGTTTTACAAAAAATGAAAATAACTAAGAATAACCGCTATTTTTCTCTCTCCCCTAACAAATGATTCGGGAAATAAAATTTATGAATCAATAAACACGGAATGGTCGTTGGATTCCGTATTCGCGTGTCGCTCACTATGCATTATATTTTTACGACGTCTCTTCAGAAACATTTGAACTCCAATATTTGACTAATATATCCATTATAACCCTTATTAGATAGTCATAAGAGCGTTTTTCCCGAGCCTAAGCGCCGGAAACGGCTTGCGGTTAGAGTATCCAAGAATTCAGGGCAGAGCCGAAACGTGCAAAGTTTTCCGTTAAAGGCATGTAAATGTCTAATATTTTGCATATTGATTTTGGTAAAAAGTAGAACAAAATTGGCCTTTCCCGGTTCAAGTCGTACAAGTTTAGCGAGTGGAACATTTTCTTGAATGTTTCATATGAGGGAGAGCGCTATTGGTTTTTAATGCTAATAAAATTAAATTGGTTCGTGTATCGGTATAATTTTCAACTATATCATTGGGCACGAGCTCCTTTTATAATATTAAGAATTGAGAATCTCGTGTCCAGACAAAAGAATGTAACAATCATTGTAATACAAGACTAGTACAACAGTATTACCAGAACGTGCAAGTTAATATGTAGTTCATTATAACAACGCTTAAAACCCACCACAAATAACCCATTAAAAACATGCATCAAAAATAAACTGCACAGCGCAGTGCACAACTTCCACTTGACACAAGCTTGCTGTTCACACAATATTTATTCAACTCATTCCCCGTTAATCATATAAAAGTTGGCGAGCCTACTAGTTAGTAAGGTAGAACAGCCAGTTGCCGACCTACTTCCATTCGGTCTTTGTTTTAAAATTCCCTCGCCGCGCCTGCCAAATGTGGCGTGGATTGAAAACGAGGTCGCGAGCCTTGTTAACATTTTTTTTTCGTCAATTTTAATATAGCTTGCTTTGCATTCAGATTTTTGTTTTTCAGATAACGTTACGTGGCTATTTTGCTTCTGTGACTTCTTTGAACTGTCCGTGAGCCATTTTTTTGTAGTATTATTAAGGACTAGCTTCTGCCCGCGATTTCTTTTGCTTGGAAGTCGTAAGACACCACATTAAACTAAAATACAGCCACATTTTTATAAAAATCTTGTCTAGTTACTAAGTTTGTAGGTTTGGTCTCAGCAGCTAAAATATACAGAAATCTTTAAAAAAATATTAACCACAAAAATGAACATCTGTAGGGGATCGAACTCACGAAACGTGGCGTACAGTGCGATTGTGGAAGCATTAGGCTATTTATTATAATTTGACTAAAATAGCCGTTCTTATACATGTCAAGATTGACTGCTTAGCTCCTTGATTTAGTGTGATAATATTAATTTCAGAGGATAAATCCGTATCTATCTGCAATAATTTAAAAAAAAATCTCGTCTAATTAAATCTCGCGGTAAACTGTTGAGGAATACGGAAATAATGCAATATTACATAGCAAATAGTGTGATAATATAGCCTATGCGATGGCCAGACCTGTAAGCAATACTTGTGCAAAATTTTAACAGAATCTATTCAATAGTTTTTATGCCAATCCGGAAAATACATCCAGACAAACCGACAAACAGAAAAAAATTATATAAACTACATTTATATTTTCGGCATATATATCGTTCTGCCATCAGACTCGTTCCCACCTTGCAGTCTTTACTAATTTATATTTAATGTACAGTTTCGCCTTTGTTACTATTTTATTACATGATTATGTATAGATATATGGTTTTCATTAAATGTATTAAATAACGGCTTCAGTTAACTTTACATCCAATCAGACACCAAAATATTTAACGGAGTATATTTTGTAAATTCATGAAAGGATACAAGTAGAAAAACTTTATTTATTGTTGTATTACCGACCTGAAATAACAAAATTTATGTTCCCATAATCATGTGCATTACCAATCCCATAACCCCAGCCATTCCCACTAATACTTTCCCATTCTTTTTCCAAGAACGTACCGTAAAAGCGGCGCTACAGAAGTACAAACTACGATAGATCCCCATGGTCATTTGTTCTCTGCACCTTACCATAAGCTGTAGTTTCTCTCAACGATAAACTTCGGTCGGTATACCGAGATCCTTTTTACTCTGTGACAGTTTGGGAGCACACATCTCTTTGGAAACATGTTTATTTGATAAATTACTCGTATGCCGGAGGCTGAGCGGACAGTGACATGCCTGAAACTAGGCACTGTTTTTAGAAGGACCACGAATAAATTGGCTCATGAATTTTGTAGCGAAGTTATGAGAGCTTGTACGGTATAGTTGGGTCTGTTGGGATTCTTGTCTTGTCAAATTTAATTTGGGAAAAGTTACCTTGTCTTTTCTTGTACATAGATATCATACCATATTACCTTGTCATCTCTTTGTTAAACTTAACTTTTGTAACAACGAATTAGAAAATAGATAGATAAGTACCGAATTTAAAAGTGTGTTGAATCAACTTTGCTTCTTCAGTTATCAGAGCAGAAATTAACATTTGGTATCGCTACCCTGAATGTCCGCTCTTTAAATATTCAACGCACCAAAACTTATCTTAATCTTTTCCTCCTAAGTACATTAACCACGCAAATCTATCTGACAAGGGCTCCAAGAAGTTGCTGAATTTATTCCACGGTTCTGCCAACAAACAAAACGTCCCTATTTAATTGGTACGCGACGGCTGGGGAGGCTCGCCGACCAACTTCGTGGTACCTGCCGCCACAATGTTGCCAGCATTAATTCTAATTACGCACACGGCGCCATCCACTTCTGAACTTGAGGAATAACTCCCGGGAACTATATATTAATTAAAATCTATCGGCAACTGTGGCCAGTAGGTGCGCGGGGTTGCGTCAAGTTGATGAATTCATCAAATTCACTTCGGTGATTTAAGGACAGAGTTCTTTCTGTGTATGCTTTTTGTTTTTTTTGTCGGTAGTAATTTTAAGGTGTAATAATATGTCTGCATTAAAGGTACAACAGCTAAAACAACCCACATAAGTTTTATTAATGAAGCAAAGTTTAGTCTGAAAACATGTCTCTGGAAATAGTATATTCTTCAGTGCTCCAAACACATACTACTACTTTGAAATGTGTGATTTAAAGATATCAACCTTTGGTATCCTCGTTTTAAAATGACGTAGGTATTAGAAGATTAATTTTGCAATTACTATACAATTTAATTTTATAGTAATTGCCATTAGCAACGTAATCCTCAATCTACCATGTTCGGCTTACAATATTATCGATATGATTTAGTAATCTGCATTGCATGGAGTTTTCACAATAAATCACATAACACGACATAATATAGTAATCCTACACGCGTAGTAGCAGCAGCAGTTGTCGGGCATCTCGCTTCACAACTTAGCCCATGTGAGGTATTAGGTGCAATTTTAATGAATTCTTACTGTCGCCATCCGTAATGCTTCGCTATTGTGTCCATTGTTTTCTGTAATAACTTTGCGGAGGATGGGCGGATAAATGGGCCCTCTACCCTGCGGTTTAACTCTATGCTCGTGTTTTTTGTCTTTTGAAACGTAACCAATTAAATAAAACTGAAATAAAAGTTTAATGATTATCGAACTACCGATATGAGCAAATAATTTTATGTTCAACCCTCTTTATAAATAAGGGGTTGGTAGAGCTTGCTTATAAAATCTTTTAAGCCATCAATATTCTATATTATATTAACTTCTGGCCTCCTCAGTTATTTTAGCTAACTTGCGGGATCAACTACCAAAATACACCTCGTCTAATATAAACTGGCAGACAGACAGACAGTTACGTCTGGAAAGCTATCGAATTATTAACTAAGTAACTATTAGGAGTGGCCATAACTATCGGATTGTTCGTTAGCTTTGCGCTGAGTTGAGCCAACTTTAGCGAGACTATGACGCTCTGTCAACATTTGCCTAGACAGGTTTGAAAGTCGCGGCCAAGCTTAGAAGGTTTTAGGATAAGTGCAGAAGGTCAATTATCACTTGGGGAATCTCAGATCTCCAAATCAGAGATGTGCTGTGCTATAGGGGGTATAGCACAGCATCTTGCTGCGTGCAAGACTCTTGTCACTGTCGCGACGGGCAGCTGCCTACTTCTGTTCTGTGCTCTAATAGTAATTGTAGATTTGTAATGTGTAGGCTTGTTTAATGCTTATGTTATGCTAATGTTTAAGGTACTAAGTATCATTTATTCGAGCTTAATTATCCTTTATAAATTATGCACGTATTTCTGTGGCAATAAATCAATTTTTCTTTATTTATTTCAATAGCAGCGGTTTTTAAAAATGAGGATGCATTTTATGAGCCTCCATAAATGTTAACGTCTTTCATATTAGCAAGAACTATACGGGAAAAGCGAATGCAAACTAATCAGAATTCATAGGATAGTAGTAGGGCTTCCTGTTGAAAACAATAGCACTCATAGGATAGTAACAGGGCTTCCTGCTGAGAACTATAGCACTCATAAGATAGTAGTAGGGCTTCCTGCTGAGAACTATAGTACTCATAGGATAGTAGCAGGGCTTCCTGTTGAAAACTATAGCACTCATAGGATAGTAACAGGGCTTCCTGCTGAGAACTATAGCACTCATAAGATAGTAGTAGGGCTTCCTGCTGAGAACTATAGTACTCATAGGATAGTAGCAGGGCTTACTGCTGAGAACTATAGCACTCATAGGATAGTAACAGGGCTTCCTGCTGAGAACTATAGTACTCATAAGATAGTAGTAGGGCTTCCTGCTGAGAACTATAGTACTCATAGGATAGTAGCAGGGCTTCCTGCTGAGAACTATAGCACTCATAGGATAGTAACAGGGCTTCCTGCTGAGAACTATAGTACTCATAGGATAGTAGCAGGGCTTCCTGCTGAGAACTATAGTACTCATAGGATAGTAGTAGGACTTCCTGCTGAGAACCACAGCTCGCAGAAGCTATATTTTAACGAGGTGAAAGGACAGTCACGAGCATTATTACCTAAAATTTACGCAAGATCCAAAACCGATGTTCTCCTAAAGTACCTATTGATAAATATTTTTATGGTGGTAACTAAAATTTGTATTATCGAAACTAAACCATTTGTGAAATATGTCTTTTCTAAATGTTGCAATTTTTATTTCACGAGGAAAACGGTTCTGAATTTTGCGTTACTGTTAAACCGTTACTGTGTACCTACCAACGTTTGCTGTCTACCTTGCTAATGCAGTTATTTTTCTAGAGAACTATTATTGCTATAGTTTCTCTCGATACGTCGTGATCTCAACAGTGGGTCTTCTGAACCCATTTTAGAATTCTAGATGCTCAAGCGACAGGTCGCTTTTAGACTCGATAATTTCTAAAGGAAGTTTGAATATACAATCTAATTGTGAGAAGCTCGGTGGTGAATGACTACCGCGGAGAGCTTGCAGTCACAGGCAGGGTTGAATGAAGGTTAAGACGGACAATAATAGAAGATCGGGGTTTAAACTTCGAGATAACTCTCTCTATTTTCATAAGGCAGGTAATCTTTTCAAAATCAAGCTAGTAAGAACCTTCCGAGATAAATTAGTCTGTTAATTGACCTGCGGCTTAATTACTTAACATACTTTCAATAAGAATTCGAAGTATTTTTATTTAAATACATAAATATTTTTTTTGTAAGGTTTTTTGTGTCCTACTGCTAGAAAAATACATCCCCTTTTTCCTTGAAAACCTCTCTGTTTTATGCGATCTCTGGCCACGTTGGCCCCGAAAACATAACCAGATTGTCAGATCACCTTTATCGCAATCTACCTCGACGGCAACGTATTCCAAATATAGTACAAATTCCTTTTTATAAACTTTTAAACCATGTAGAACATTTCTTGATATGTTCAAAAAATTCATCGGCTCGACTATGACTACTTACGCAATGAAAATGTTTGCGTTAATTGTCAGAATGACTGACATTGTGTGTTACACATTACCCCACTGTTACTCGACTACAATGGAAAAGTAGTGACATAATATTTCCCAGCTATAAGACAAAGGCAAACTTTTAACAAAAATCACAAAATAAAGACAAAACCAGTCGATCAATGGTAACTAGAGTGGTTTCCCACCGATTACGGCGCAATGTAGAACATTCCCATAGGTAGCCGTATGTGAATAAAAACCGCGAGCCAAGTGTTTGCATAATGGAATATTCCGTAGCACTCAACAAATCATTTTCCGTCGGAGCCTAGTGTTGGGACGTGCCGCTTTATTTTATGTTGCTCTGTTGTTTTTATACGACCAAATTGATCGGTTGTTAGAACCGGAACAATGTTGTTGGTTATAGACTTGTTGCTAATAAATGGGAATGTCCTGTGTTAAAATATTCTTTTACTATGTTGTCCATGAATAATTAAATGAATTTACTCATCTCGTGGTTTTTTATGAATAAATCAAGTTTAAATGCTACATATTTAGTTACATTGGAATCGCTGCAGCTCCGTGCTTTCCACCACCATCTAGTTTATCTATATAGTCAATTGCGCCTTATTCATAATCGTATTTTTTTATTTATACCACGTAAAATTAGTACGGTAAAAACTTTTAGTTGTATAATCAAATTCCCTACAATTATTTTTCAAAAGACTAGCTATGACGCAACATACGTGCATCGTACGTGTGAATATGGCCTCGCTCGGCGCCCGAGTTCACACAAATTGTGTTGAGATTTGTTCGCAGCGGTTGATTTGCTTATACAATAAACATGCTTTTACGTGCAGTTTTCAGCGACATTACGAGTTCTGATAGTTCGTGGGTTTTAACTTTTAGTGGTTGGTTGTTGGTGATTGCATTTAATATACGAGTAGTTAGAATGGTTTTACGACTCAGTGTAGTGCAATATCTTGGATGTGCATGATTTATTGGTTCTCCTATTCACTATCTACTTACATTGCAATCTCTCCTTATTGCATTGTTCCACAGATTACTGATACAGTAATGATATTTACCTAACGTTAAGATCCAGATCCTAATCGTAAGAAACGGGATGAATTACAAATATATGTTTTACGGATATAATATTCGAACCAGTGTGAAAGAGCGACTTCAAATAATGCTAACGCCCGTCATGGAGATTTATCTAGCAAGGCTCTACAACACTCGTCTCCTATCGTGAGATAATGCAAGCTATCGTACTACTTCGAATCAATTTGAAGTCGGCTAAATAGATTTACCTCCGATTTGACTTTTATTCGAGTAATAAATCGAGTGGGCCCACCTCTAGCGCGTGGAAAGGGCTATGCTTACGTATGAAGGGCGCTGGTTATAAATGGCGGGGTTCGGCTGTTTTAAGCGAAAATCGAGCGAGTTTTTAGCCGACAGAGGGAAGCGGTCAATGTGATTTATAAAGTGGCACGGAGAGATATCTTGTGAGAATCGACGTGTTGACATCAGCTGTTGATCTATATGATGATGGTGATAATCGGGCTGTTGCAGACTTTTACGCGTTTTTGGATGTTTTATGAGTAGGAAATCTTGAGAATTATTGAGTGTAGATAGTACTTGACAGTACGTGCTTAATAGCAGTAAAATCAAAATGAAGTAGATTACTTACTGTTACTTCCTCACTCAACGAGAAGGCAAGTATATTGACACCAGTGTAAGTTAAACTTCGTAGAGTGTAATTATGTTTGTAGCTACAAAAACAGGTCGAACCTTCCGTAAACTAATAATTACTATAACTCAGCAAACATTCTAACCGACAACTTCCAAAAATAAACAACTTCTTGACGAACACGAAACATGGGATTAGCGTTAAATACTTAGGAAAACAATTTCGTCGGCTGCACCCGATTGATCCCGAGTCCGTCCCGAGTAATCCCAAAATACTCCAGAACTTTTTAATTTGGCCAACCCAACGCCGTGAACTTACCCGTTATGAGAGGTGAAAACTTCAGTTTTTGTTACGTTACTCGGTTTCATACAGTTCCGTACAATTTTTCCGTTCCGTTTTTTTTTAATTAACGTCACACTGTGCAGTTGTTGGAAAGATTTCATTATTTAAATGTATGTGGACGGTTAGTAACTTCTGTATTTTTTATTTTTTATGTCACAACTTTATGTTGCGAATGTCTTGTGCTATTATTTTTCTGGATATATTTTAACTATAGCGTATGCTTTTAATTTAAAAATGCATTATTTTTCTCAAGTTTTTTACCTCTAAATGAGAAGTATTTATAATTTTTGATATTATTCAGCGCATTGGTCTAACCGCATATTTTATTTTTTGTTTGCTCTGCAACAGACTGCATACGAGGTTTCTTACTATTTTCATTTACTTTGCTAGCAGCATTCAGATACAGGTTTACATAATAATATTGTACGGAATACATTAACCATCGTATGTATAACAGAAAAATGAGCCTCAGTTACTAATAACGCAACCAAACAACAGACAGACTTCTGGATTTGAATCCAATAAAAGTAAGTTACAAAGACTATTCATACTTTTCTTAAAGTTTCCTTTGCGTTCACATCGATAGATAGTTATTATCTTGAGTTCATGGATATATATATATATGATATATATGTCTAAAATACGTTACAGAATTGACTAATTGGGACACCAGCACCGCCTAGCGGTTTTTTTGCGGTTAGTTTTAAATGTTGTTTGAATTAGTTTAGTTTAATGGTGTATTGTGAATCTGTTAATTAATTTAACGTAAATACATATTACTTAGTGAAGTAAACACACATATCCCTTAATTACTTTATTCTTTGCTTCATAAGTATCATAGCAATTAATTGTGCACCGTACTATTTACTCCTTTTCATTAAATTTATATGCATTTTAGTATAGACACATGATAGAATTATAAATTCCATATAGGTACGACACAAAAAAACGTAGCTTTTACGTAGGTCTCATAAGAGTATCTAGCTACTCTAATTTAATTAGAATTACAAACACACACGACTATAAAACGTAGCAGCATCTTCAAATCTTCTTCCATAAAAAGTTTCGACCATCAGTAGAAGACAAAGATAAGCACATATAGATGGTCCCAATGAATCAACTGCCCCGTGGGTGTCGTTACGTTAGGTATCGGTGGAGCATTCAGCTGCGTGACGCTGATCCCCTGAGAGTCGCTATCAGACCGTAATCTGGGTATACGCTGGTAGTTAATAGATATAAACCTTAAACCCTTACCCCCTTACCCTTACCCTTTTACCTTTTTTTTTTGTACAAAAAGTTACTCATACATGAACAAATTTCCCTTCAACCTTAACCATGTACTTTTGTGTTGGTTCACTGTACCTCGGGGGTCATGGCATGCAGGCTTTGGCTTGGGATCTCCTGGAGGTGGGCGTGGGCTGCTTGGAATTCCCTCATCCATCAGTGGGGCTGTATTAAGGGCTGTTTTTCGCTACTGCATTCATCCCTTATGCTTAGGAACGCCATCGTGTTTCTGTAAATTATGGTTAGACCTAGTTACTCAACTGGCACACTACGGCTTGTCAAGTGGGTATCTTAGTTACTCTGATAACAAATTTATCCTATTTATATAACTCCAATCCAATTTCATCTATTTTCATTCTAATTTCATTTCATTTTAATAGTAATTAAATCCAATACAATCTCCCTGATAAATACAATTGTTCGGCACTTACCATTGATCTCATATAACATGTCAACTAGCTTGTCATCTACACCTTCACACTTTCACAAACATTATTTACAAGAAACATAGCTACACAATCACCCAATGCATCCTTTGATAATATTATTATGCATTGCATCACAACACTAATTACATAATGCGCCATGTTTATTTATTACGTATCCAATATGTCAAAACGTCAAACAAAAAGCATAAACGACAGCTGCGTGCACAGACTGTCTGTGGCGCGTGAGTCGCCGATGGTACGAAATGTTACCATTTAAATATTATATTTTTTATAAAAATTTAGGACTTGTGTATTGTATTTATTCATTTTATCTTTTGTTATTTTTCTCTGCTGCACCGGTTGACGTCATAACGTCAACGCCGGCTGTCGCTGAAAACCAGCGCTGGGGCTCTGTCTCGCATAGGGTCGCAGCTTTATGCTGAGCGATGGCCGTTTTGCGTGGATGTGACGCATGTTTTCCCCCAAACTGTTTATTTTCGTGTTTTCTTCTTACCTTGCGTCATGTGTACCGCAAATAAACGTATTTTCTTTCTTTCTTTTTCTTTTCTTTCTTTCTTTAACAACATAAGATTAGTTAAGTTTTTGAAGCTTCCTCTATCCTAATATTTTGCTTGGTCCGACAGGTCCATTATCATGTCATTAAATTTTAAGTTACCACCTAAGTACCCATTTTGGAATGCAATAACCTAAAGAGTATTGAGTAGGTAATATTATCATGTAGGTACTAAGACTATTGGGGTTAAAAAGGTTAATAAATAGATCGTGAAGTCTATTACGAGAAAAATATTGCAAGTTGTATCAAGGAAATATTCAGACCCCTTTTACAGAATTGCGGTAACTATGCACATCAGTGCAAACTCCTCGAAGTATTTTCAGACGAGTCCAATAACATACCAACTACACAAAAAGAAAAACCGTCCTTTCATCACATTAGTCGGTATAAAAATAAAGACTGCCAGCTATAAAAATAACGCTCGACCGTCAACATAGTTCGTACAACCCGTTTCCCCGAACAACCCCACTTATTAAACATGGCGGCAATTAACAACAAAAACAAAAATAAATTGTTCCCGTCATCAACAAAGATTTTATTATGGGGAACGGAAGAGGCGGCACACTGTGCGACACACATTTATAGCTTCGACCTCGACTCCGGCCGGGACCACTGTGCACCGCCACGTCACCGGAACTCGACTTGTTTTCATAATTACATGTGTAATAAGTGAATAACTGTAATAAGTAATTAACCTAACTTATTTATATTTATATTATGTTGTTGTTACCTTCTACTATCAATTAATCATTACAGTTTCGAAAAAAAAAAATGACATATAACAGTTTCTGTGCACACTATTAACATACAAGAAGAAAGGAACAATAAAATACTATTACGTATTATTTAAAATTTCGTTAGTAATTCCTTACAAGACTGGTTATAAAATCAAATATTATCTACGTTTTCAAACGTAAAACATGCGATATTTTAATTTGTCGACGAATTAAGTTCAAAAATACTGTACCGAAAATAGTGACAAAAAGCAAAAATTCATTTTTATCACATCTATTCAGAAAGAGTTAGTTTATTCTTCGTAAACAGGGACTAAAATAGCTTTTTAATCGCTAGGGACTAAAAGTGATTTGAATTTGGAATATTGTTAGTAAAAAGTTACAATCACCAAAGAGATCAATCACGAACATTGTATGAATAAGTAACGGGCTGGCAAGAGAGAGAGAAAGTTTGAATTTGGTCAAAATGAAAATAGTTAATTGTGTTAAATACTGTAAAACATTTTAAACCTATAGAATCATTTTTTGTTTGCACTTGTACATTCAACCGCACATCAGTGGTAACAATTTGACATTGACAGTGCCTTTATTTCGTAGCAGTAAGGGCGATTTTCGTAGTGCAAGTGCTACCACTTATTTGCGATTGACTGTACCTATACTTGTATCCGAATTCTATAGAGTTGTCATAATCACTATCTAAGACTGATTGCCGACTGCTGATAATAGGGATGATGAGAAAAATATAAAATATTGGACACGTATTTTTTTCTTTTTTTACGTAGTCTAGATTACGGCGATACATTGAGGTAAAATGTGCCATGACGTCACGAACATGCAGATTTTATACTTACTTGTGACGTAGCGACATCCACTCCCCAACTTAAAATGCGTTTTATCTAAGTAATTTTTTATTAATATGATAAAGCACAAAATACGTGTCCAATACTTTTTTAATAACTGACTGACGGACTAATTACAATTTAGTTTTTCTTACCCAGGTATCATCCCTATTATCCCATTCAATACGTCCGTTTTATCCGTTGGATGCGAAAGACACAGGAGTACAGGACCGGTCCATGTGACGATGCTTGAGGGAGGCATATAGCAGTGGACGTCTTTCGGCTGAAATGATAATGACGATACGGCCACAATAATTGCGTGAGGTTCTACTGATTTAATAAAAAAGTATTTGAAAATGTATAAGAATTAATAATACGACGCTTAAAAATCTGTTTCAGATTACCATACAGTTTTTAGGGTTTGTTATGACAAACTTTATCTTTCTATGACACACCAATTGGGAAGGCGGTCTATCTTGTGACAATAACCTCAAAAATATTGATCCGCTAATCTAATTACCTTCTAACCATCACAAGTCAACACTCTCGTCTCACGAATATATCTTGAGGAGTCGACTGGCAGTATGTAGAATAGCGCGCGTTTGAAAGGTGTCGCCGTTGTACCGACGCGGCGACGGCGCAGGGCTCACACGTGACCGTTTACTTGGCTCACGTGACCCGCTTACCAGGCAGGGAATGGGGGCCACAGTGGTGCGAAGATGAGTGGGTTAAGTAGAAACGAAATTGGAGAAAGAGATGTAAGTTAAAATTGTTGGAGGCCGTGAGCTCCGTTAACACTAGAGTAAAAAGTTAGTGCCAGAAAACTAAAATATTTGTGGTTATTATTATCGATTATATTTTTTCGTGCAAAACGTGCTGGTTTTCAGCGATGACTTAATGACGTCGACCGGAGCAGGATAAATAAAATTAAAATAATATATAATTATGAGATCAATAATAAATTATTGTACGAAATATTTAAAATGGTAACCGCCATCGACGCCAGTGCAGAAGCGCAACCTAGGTAAAGTTGAAATAATATGATAACTACTCACAGCTGTCACAGAAATAGAATTTATGGCATTTAATTAAAAAAAACCGGCCAAGTGCGTGTCAGACCACGCACAAAGAAAGGTTCCGTAGTTGGAATGAATCTATCCCAAGAAAAAACTTGTAGTTGAAAAACATGCTCCCCCATTCGGAATGTATTTAGGAATGAATTTAGCTGGCGCGGGGTGGACACTTGACTCTAACAAAAATTTGCATTTTAAAACCTAATATTTCGCAAACGGATCTCTGAATTGAAAAATAATTTTCACACACCCTCAATATTTTTGAACGACCATTCCAACGACACGCCATACCATATAGACGAGAAAAAAAAAACATCCCCACTTTACGTGTTGGGGAGGTACCTACCCTAATCTTTTTACCACTTTGTTGGCGTGATTAATATGTATACCCATTACCCATGCCAAATTGCAGATTTCTAGTAGTAACCGTATCTGAGCTAAGCCGCGGATAGACAGACAGACAGACGGACATGGCGAAACTATAAGAGTTCCTTGTTTACTACGGAACTCAAAAAAGAAATTGATTATTTTTTCAGTGTTACGGAAATAATGGGTGATTTGTTCAGAGTCGTTGTTGTGATCAGTGTTCCTGATCTAAAAAGCATGTGCAAGTAACAAACTCTTATACGAGTAGATCTTCAAACAGACAATAACACAAAGGCACCTTTAATATTACATACATTGTAAAACATAAGACTACCCACGATCAGGTGGTCGGTTCATCTTGTGAACCGTCTACTTTTCTACTTCACAGTTCATGATTGGAACTCCAGAACCATTTCTGAACGAGAGCTGAACATACATTTTTCATTAATGAACACCAATTCAAAGTTTCCTACGTAATAATATTCACACACCTCAATTAACACACTGCTAATTATCAAAATGAATTGAATTATAATAATTAATACAAACATTCCGCCCAATGAACACATTCATTTTAGCAAATAAAAGAGAAAACAACAACATCAAGTAGATAATAATAAATAAGAACAGCTATTAAACACTTTATTAGCTTCCGAAATTAATTAACCATTTCAGTATTCGCGTTCTCGTTTAGTAATTCAGTAAATATACATCTAAGGTGTTTTCATGCTGACAGGAACAAAGGAGTTGCGTCGGAAAGAGTAAAATAAATAAAATGTTAAATGAAGGTATGTGAGTGCGTCAATCAACGTGCGCGTGATTTCCCCGGAGGAAACACTTTTCTACTTAGACAGGCTTTGTTTTAAATAGGTCACGTGCATATTGATCGGGCTAACTGATTCTTGGGTGAAGACAAATGGTTATATATGTGACCTGGACTTGAAGCCTATTAAAAAAAACCGACAGGTGACAATTTGCTAATCCAAAAATGTTGTAGGTTTCTTTCACAGTTTTCTGCGTTATTAAACAGCACAGTCCTGTCGAAAATTTTGTCATTCATAGACAAAATACAATAGACGACGTATATTTAGTAACCTTATCTGCTTAACTATTCTTAAAGAGTCATAAAGAAGAAAGCCCTGCAAGAAATCGACACGTGTTTCACTTCTCAACGAGGCATCTTCAGGATGACGGTTGTTGCCACGTTGCCATCGAGAGCAGTGTGAGCCACTTCACCCGACAAATAAATGCATTGTATTGTGGCAACCACGTACCGGAAGATGTAGCTTTGGAAGGCCCTCCACAAGGTGGACCAATAACCTGGTGAAGGCCGCAGGTATCCGTTGGATGCAAAAAGCACAGAATCGGTCGAAGTGGCGGTGCTTGGGTGCTATATCCAGCAGTGGACGTCTTTCTGCTGAAATGATGATGATTATAAGTTAGGCACTTTGTATCTACGATTTTCTTGCGGTATCGCGCGTAACATGATTGTCATTTTATCTGTTGCAAACATATTGCCTCATTTACATTCAGCCCCTGCCGCTGCTCCTCGCGCTGCCGGCAATAATTCCGATTCGTCCAAGCGCTCAGCGAGAAGTCCGCAATGGAGCTGAATGTAAACACGCACTCCCACTCGCGCTGCCTGTCCTTTGGCTTCCGCTCAAAAAACCGCTCATTTGGGGAGCACTGGGCAGCGTGAGTAGCAGTGGCAGCAGCATGAGAAGTATCGTGCTTATATTCTTGTCCTGCCTACTTCCCTGCTCTGAGGGCCAACTCTCTGCGGTAAAAACCAATCAACTAAGATGCTGGCTGAAAACAGATTTGTATGATTATTTCCAAAATTGTGCCTGACAATGTCTGTGTACTATTCAGCACCATCCAGTGTTGGCTAATATACATGAATTGGTTTACGCGGCCCGGTCATCAGTGTTGTATGGATCACTATGGAAGCTTGTTAATATATACGTTTTTTCTACGGCGCAGTTTATACGCTGTACCTTAAAGAAACCGTACTCTGTATATATGAAGTGCCTTATACTTAATGGGTAACTTAATGGGTAATCTTTGGATTTACTTATATCTATACTTCTATATTAATACTAGTAATATTTTAAGAGGTAAAATTTGTTTGTTTCTAAGATTGTATGTACGGGTTAATCTCCGGAACTCCTAGTCCGATTTGATTTTTTTTTTTGTATTGGATAGCCCGATTCTAGAGGAAGGTTTTAAAATCACGTTACGACCCTTAGGAGACGAGAAAAAAGAAAAAAAATACAGAAATCGAAACGAAAACGAATAAATACCGCGGTCGGGTATTAGGATGCGACACTTGGGTCGGGGGCCGAAATTTCGTGCGGATGAACTTGCGGGCAGAAGCTAGTAATGAAATAACTCTGGCTTTTATATTGATTTTTATGTCGAAATTCACAACGCGGTAAGTATACGTTATTCTGTGCATTCATGAAAATGGACCAGGTTAGCAGCAACCATCTGTTCGTCTTTTGCGCACTAAGTTATGTTGCCTCACTGTTTACAGCTGTGCTGTGGCGCTCAGAGCGCTCACAAACTGTAAGCATTACTTACTTAGGCTTATTTGCTGATCGTGTTTTGTACATTTATTGTTAAGATGAGGATACAATTTGAATTATGTGAACGTGTCTAACGAATGGATAATTATGTAGACAAGAGAACGTTTGTGTGCTTAAGATGGACATGATGAAATAATTCCTTTATTTGCGAGTGTAGTGTAAGATAATCGTTAAATGCAAAACCAGTGCGTACTTTATTGTAATATAATCATTTTTTTAAGCCAAAAGACTTCCACTGCTGAAAATAGGCCTCCCCCAAGCACCGCCACTTCGACCGATTCTGTGCTTCCCGCATCCAGCGGATTCCTGCAGCCTTCACAAGATCATCGGTCTATCTTGTGGGAAGCCTTCCAACGCTTCGTCTTCCGGTACGCCACTGTCTTCCACTCCAGAACCTTTCGACCCACTCACCCTCACTCACCACACACCCACGACACACATTGGCACTTAAGTTTGGAAATTCTTCGGGCTATGTCGATTACCTTGGTTCTCCTACACCTAAGGGAGCATCGTACATTATAGATCTGGTTGCCATACCAATATTTAAAGATGTTTATAACCTCCGTTGGCAACCTATTTTTCTCCTTCTTTGTTCACAATTCGTCATAAGCAACCAGATTAAAAGCCTTGGATAAGTCGAGTAAGCTAGCATAAATCGGCGTCCCATTGCGTATTGTATGTGACACAACACTGCACTTTATGTTGATAAAACACATCGAAACCCGTACTGCTTGTCATGAACATTTACAGTTTTATTTAGTTGTGTATTAAGTAGACTGTCAAAAACTTTGATATTATAGTAGCTAGTGAGATGGGCCTATAGTTGCTGCGGTCCGCGAGGTTGGCAGTCTTATTTTTTATACAATGGGCATTACTGTTCGCAACATCTCACAAAGCAAGCAACTATAGCTCATACAAAAGCTATAAAGCATTGAAAGAACTCTAGCCAAGTGTGGACCGGGATAACGCAAATTCTCGATTTTAAGAATTGCCTGATGTGATCATCACTCTTGCCATACATAAGATTTTGCTTAAGAAGTTAGAAGCTTATGGAATCTGAGGAACCATATTAAAATTAATAGAATCATATTTCATAAATAGGAATCAATACGTGGAAATTTCGAAGATAGATTTAAAGACTAAATCCAAATTAATATTTAGATTAAATTAATGATTAATTAAGTATGGTGTACCACAGTGTGCTAGGTCCCCAGTTATTTTTAATTTATATGAATGATTTACCAAAATTAACCATTCATCATTATGTAACTTTTTGCCGACGACAGCACCGTAACTATTAATAACACTAAAGAGTTACAACTAGAAACTGAAATTAACAAAATTATCTAATCAATAATCACATGACTAGATAATAATAACCTTAGGATAAATGTTGATAAAACAAAATTAAGTTGTTCAGTCAGCGGCCAGAGGCATCTAATATGTTAGCCAGTCAAAAGTCGAAGTAATTAGAAATAAAAATCTCCATATTATTGGGTATTTCACACAAGTCAGATTAGTTTATTTGAATATTATACATAATATCAATAATGAAAAAAAAAAAAAAAAAAATGTTAATAAAACATAAAACTATATCAATACTTCGTCTGTTAAAAACTCGGAAATACTATAATAGGTTTTTTGAATAAGAAAGTTATTTAATTTTGTCTTAAAATATGTTAGCATTTAATTCTTTATTGTGTGGTGGAATGTGACTAAATATATTTGACGCCATGCAGTACACACTTTTATGCATCAGTGCTGTATTGGACTTTCTTACTCATAATCTACTATAATCCCGTCGACTTACTATCGGATAGCTTCTTGAAAAGCTTTGGGTTTGCTTTAACGAAGACCGCAACCTCGTAAATGTATAATGACGCGAGCGTTAATATTTTATTTTGATGAAATATTGCTTACACTGATCAGTATACAAAAGCGATTTTAAGGTTTTGAAAATGAATAAAACTTATTCTTTCTCCTTTTTTAATGACACAAGCGATAGTGCGCACAATAATTCCATGTGCAAACTTCCAAAAATAATCATTTCAATCCTAACAAAGCGTAGGTACCTGTGGAACTACTTATTTCGGTTGGCCACACATGATACCGACCCTATTTACTTATTCTCTCCTCAGTCTGACGTTTTTTATTCAGTTACTATTATGTTTTTAAACCAACACAGCAGAATTAGATACTAACATACCAAAATATTTTAGGAATATATAAATTACTTTAACAAAAGTACTAGGTAATGGTTTCATTGACACAATAAATAATTTTCTTATTAACCCCTCAACTGGAGAGCAAATGACATAGCGGTCAAGCATTTGCATTTAAACCCCGAATTCACGCTATATTACTATGAAACCCATATAAAAATTTAATGGTAACGTAACTAAAGAAATCAAGACTAAAGGAAAAATATGCAGAATTTTGATTTCTAAGAATCAAAATTCTGCATATTTTTACATTATAAAATATTTTTTCTACGAAGTTTATTAGCCTATTAATGAGATAAAACAATAATATAACTTAAAGCCATTTAACAATATGTTCAAATAATGAATTAACAAACGTTTTAGAATTTCGCGGCACCGAACCGACTCACTCAACACACACAATAGTTTTCCTCTTAAACGAGGAACTAAGATTAGATTTCTCGAAGATCTTACCATCAAACGCATCTAAACATTAAAACAAGTCGCTTTGTCCGCAACAAGTCGCACGTGAACTATTAATCCGCGTGTGTTCAATCATGGCGGATATCCGTCCGGTATCGCACAATACGCAACTGTTCGGACGTGATCGCATATCGCGAGATCGTGATCCGCATATCGCCATGAAATAGGTGTGCGAAGAAGGACCAGGGAGGTAGGGATGGAACACGAGAGAGGCAAAACACATAGACCTCGGGCAGACGCAGAACTAACACAAAACTTCACCATGATAAAGTTCATATTATAATTAGTTAATCTTATCGAGTTAATTAAAATTTAAATATATTCAATGAAACTACTTATTATAATTATCTACATAAATTAACTAACTATTCATTAATACTTATAAAAAAAAAGAACTTCAATATACACTTTCGCTAAAGGAATTCCTCCTCGGAACGTTGAACGTTGCAAAATAATAAACTCCTGGATCATATTGTATACCATGACGTTGGTGTTTGTGACGCCATCGTGTTACCTACCATAGCTGATATTAGCCTCACATTAAAAAAGAGAGCCTCTTCGATTATCTATTTTATTATAGTAGTGAAATGATTTACGACCGATTTCAAGTAAGTAGGTAGCTCTAAAGATATTTTTATTGCGTACGAAGTTCATGTCATGTGTGCACTTTCTGTGTCGTCATCATTGTGACAAGATGTGATACACCGTTTTTGTGTCCATCGCTTTATTAGACTTGCGGTTGACACTTAACGGGCGATCATTTATTATTTGATAGTGTGCTCTCGCCCTCGCAAGTCATTTTGAAACTAAAATAGTAAAAATTTGCTATGCTTAAACTTTTGATGGAAATTCCGTTCAAGTAAAAGTTTCATAGTTAAATTATTCGCCTATTCGACTCAACCTAGAAAGTATTTTGAGAAGTTGTTTGATACTTACATCCGGTTATGTTCGGCACCAGTTGAAGTAGTTCATAAAATTTTACTGATAAGTTTTAACGGTAACCCCTAACTACTCTATGCAAGTACCACCTGAGGATATCGTAAAAACGGATTCAAGAATTGTTTAGAAAAAGACAGCAGCGTCCATTTTCCTGTTATTGGTTCAGTCAGAGTAGATCAGTTGTTGCTTGGTGTCTACCAAGCATTTATAAAGCTTGATGATTACCGACGTTCCCGTGACGAAGTAAATATTTTTTGACTTGAGTGCCGCATTAGGTCAATGCTGCACGTAGTTTATTTCTAGACTGCATAAATAAATGGTCAACCAATACCTAAGTAATTAACCAACCTAGTCACACAATGAGCACTAAACGTAATTGTTATCACTATTCAAACGCACTTCACTTGCTAAGCTGAGTACATCACTGAGCTAAGTAAGCCGGTGTGTCAGGCAAGGTTTATTGATTAATTAACCCCCATTAAGTACTGACTGATTGCTTTACAGCATCTGTGGTGCTATTCATGATTTGCTTATATTGATTACTGGAAGAATATTAATGGAAGTTTGTAAGACTTACTCAAAGACTTGTTATTTGTTAGGGATTAAGTTAAAGACTTTTACGTTAAATAATACGGAAAAATATGAACGTAGTTAAAATATGGCACACTGAAAGGATATTTCGTGAGACGATATTATTTATGAGAAGAATTCTTCCATCTTCAATTCTATGTAGAATAGCAACCTGAACATGATATACGGATTAGTGTTGGATGTGAAAAGGGAATAATCGACAGCTTTGGAGCAATTTCAGAGAGACTTGTGACGGAACCTTGTCTGAGACAGAGGCTGAGTCGATAGAATTACCAATATTAAAACTACTCCAAACTGAACTCAAACTGACGCAGTGAAAAATAATTAAATACACTCCCTCTTAAAGGTTTTTAACTAAGACTAAGTACCACAAATGAAGCAGTCACGACAAGTGTTAATTACACTGAACAACTAATTATCTATCTCTGCAAAACACTTGAAACTTCGAATATTTTTTTGTCAGGGTTCAATTCAGCGAGACTTTTGTTCGGAAACTTGTCCCGATCGAGGTGGCTTAAAGGACTTCGGGCATCAAAGCGCGCCCGGTAATGACGCCTGGCTCGATTGGATTACGCGAACATCGCCATTACGGTGTGCAAATACCTTTGTATTTGCTTTTTTACTTGTTCGGTAAAAATAATGGAAATTCACAGATTTTTCTGGATTTGCAAAGCCCCTACCATATTTCTCATTCTTATTTGACGCAACTGTAATTGGGTTCTTTCATCTGGATCTTGTCAAACTCAAACTCAAAGCATTTATTTCAATTAAACCATTTACAGGCACTTTTGAATTGTCAAGGAATCGGTCAGTCAGAAATATGAAGCTAGTTGCCCATTCCAAAGCGTAGTAGGTACCTATGGAGAAGAACGGGCAAGAAGCTCCACGGACACTCTTTTAAATAAATTGGTACAAAATATTGGTTCCATCATTCATGTTGAAATTAAACATGTGAGAACAATGTAGAAAGACGTGCACGTTAGAAGCGTCCGTAATAAAAAGATAAAACAAGGAACAATTCAAAAATTTAATTCTGCCAAGGCAGCTAAGAGTTGACCAGTCCCAACTGACGGCGCCCGTTCACGAACATGACGCATGGATTAGCACCATTCAGCTCAACCATTTTGAAGGAAGCTAAATGATCCAACACACGTGCCACCATCAGCGAGACATTTGAGTGAGCATGACATACTCACAGCCGCCAGGGCACATTCAAGTCAATAAAAGACGTATTACCTGGTAAATGTTAGCTCATTAGTACATAGTACTCACTCATACCTGTGCTCTGAAATTATATAGTACAAAGGAAATTGATATTATACAATGCAAAAATGGCCTTAAACTCTTCGGCAACTCCAACAGTTTTTTCAAATGTTAATTAAATAGTTGTGGTTGTGGAGCAGGACCAGCATTGAGCCAAGCATTTTTATTAGCGATGTAATCCCCTAAATTATAATATGCCTGCCTGCATAGTGTGTGTTTAATACAAGATTTGAATTTCGTCTCATTCAGTTGAAGTATGTGGGGGGGAATTTTGTTGTAACATTTTAAACAGTATCCCATGAAAGATGAGTCCACTTTAGCCAGTCTGAAACCTGGTTGAACTAATAGGTCCCTATTCCTTGTACTATAATGATGTCTATCACCTCTTTTACTAAAAATATGTACATTTTTTTCTTACGTACATGATGTTTTCATAGATATATTGACAAGGTACCGTCATGATGTTAATATCCTTAAACAGTTCCCTTAGAGATTCACGCCTGCGGAGATAATATATGACTCTGATCGCTCTTTTCTGCAGAATAAAAATAGACTCGATGTCTGCAGCCCGTCCCCACAGTAAAGTATCGTAAGACAATAATAATATGAAATGACTATGAAAGTGACTAAAATAGACCAGCCTGGCGGTATCTACATCAGTAAATTGACGGATTTTTCTGACAGCATATGTTGCTAAACTTAACCGTCCTGCAAGAGATGTTAAATGAGGACCCCACTGTAACCTTGAGTCGAGCGTGATCCCTAGGAAAACAGTTTTATCAACGAATTCTAGTTTCTCTTGATTCAATACTATCTCACAATCACTACTCTTGACATTTGGTAAAGAAAATTGTATGCACCTTGTTTTTTTTTCCATTTAATACTAAATTATTAGCAGTGAACTAACTTTGGACCTGCAGTAGGGCGTTATTTACGTCGTCAAATTTTGTAGCACGTCTATCTACCTTAAAAATTAAGGAAGTATCGTCAGCAAATAGCATTTGTGGTTGATTTTTTAATAAATGGAGCAGATCATTGATATAAACTAAAAAGAGGAATGGACCCAATATCGGGCCTAGTGGCACACCCATTTTTACTTTTAAACCTAGTGATTGATACCGTTTATTTCGACTTTTTGTTGTCTATCATTTAAATAAGATTTTACTAAATTGAGCGCAAGTTTTCCAAGTCCGTAATGCTCAAGTTTCAAGAGTAAGGTTTCGTGATCAACGCAATCAAATGCCTAGGAGAGGTCACAAAAGATTCCTATGGCGTCTTGGGCCTCTTCCCACGTACTAAAAATGTGTCCTA